>CP136869.1:16899640-18152765 GCA_033000465.1 Sciaenops ocellatus
CACTTGCACCAAGTCTGAGCTTAGTGGATATCCCACTGTCCTTGTAGAAAAAATTAGTACAACTAACAACTGCACAAGAATAATTACTGCCAAGCCAATGACTTTGTATCTGTATTAGTTTAGCAGTGATTGGAGCAAAGCCCTTTTCATAAAAATGGATTATGTGAGTCAACAACAATCACAGAGCTGGAACCAAATTCAATTTAGCATTAAGATAATTGGGTACCTCTGAAAGCAAAACACAAGCAGATGATAAAAGATAATGGAGACATGTTCCATCATAGCTTTAGTGCCTGTGGGCTTCAGCTCAGCAGTGGGAAACTGGTTGGACTGCAGTGACTGTGAGTTGATGGTGAGAGGTGAATCACTCCAGTGCAGTTAGGCTGGGGTGGAGGAAACAGGAGGGGAGGAGACGGGGACGACTGAGAGACGGAGGAGATGAGCCAGAAAGAAAGGGAGGAGAGACAGACAGGGCAGAAGAGGAGAAAGACAAAAGATGACAGAAAGTAATGAGAGCAAGGAGGAGGAGGGAGATGGAGGGAGAGTGATGACAGGAGGGTAAAGATAGCAAGAGGAGGAGAGAGATAACGAGAGGGAGGGGTGCAGACGGAGAGGTAGAGAGATATGGAAGTGGGCTGGAGTGAGCACAGCCCACCCCCTGACTCCGATTTCCTGGTACAGCACTGAGGACTAATAGAAAGCGGGATCCTCTGACACACAGCAGTTCAAAGGTAGCTCCTTCAGTGTTCTCACTCAACTTGTTTCACATTCTCTTTCTCCTTTTTCCCACCAACACATCTCATTATAAACCATGTAACCTCCTTCTGGTATACTGGACTGCTGTGCAGTTTGACACTGTCAAACTGTCATAACGCTCAAATGAAGTCAAGTCACTGAATATTGAATGATGAATGTATTTTGTAGAGTGATGTGTGCGGTCTGCTGTCAAGAAATGTGGCTCACAAATGGGGTCCAGGAATGATCCACAAGGGTCCTTAAGGGCTTCCCTCAAGCAAAATGAGGAATAGTTAAACTTTACAATAATTGTATGCGCAAGAATGATCATAATCAGAGACGACAGTATAGAAAAGAATGTATAAAATGTATTAAAATAGCTGTCATAACCATACATTTCAAAGTTACTATCTCTCCAAATTAATTACTGAACTTAATGCCTTAACATACAGTTTCTTATTTCCCTCTCAAGTGCCTAAAGCTGTATCAGCTTGTTTTAGCTCTTCATTGATTCTATCATGTTTACAGTGTGAATCATTAAAAGCCATAATCCATAATTCAGCCTGACAAACTTGATATCTTTGGAAACTTTGGGAAATCCACTAGAATTTAAACTAAGTAAGTAAGTTGGTATGAACAATACGGGCTGCACAGCACTAGTCTGGTATGTCTGGTCCACCAGCCAGTCAGTGAGGTTTAGCGGTCTCAATAAATATTAAATCAACATCAAAATTTCATATGAGACCAAATCTGACAGCGGCTGTTTTTTTTTTTTTTTTTTGCACCATTTTGCAGCACATCCAAGAACCTTACACTGTGAGCTAACAACATGTCCTCACACCTACAGACATCAGCCACATCAGCTCCATGTAGAGTACCTGGTCTTTGTGACTCTCGCCTATTCTTCTCGTCTTATCTGTTTTTTTTTTTTTTTCTCGTCTCTTTCAAACCCTGCTCCTCTTTCTCTAGCCCCAACTGTAAAAAAATGAAATGGTTGCTAGGCAACCCTTCTGCCTGTTGCTCTCTCCATCACTGGATGCTTAGTTGAAGGTCGTGGGACTGCGAGGTAAAAAGCGATTACCGCCCCAACAAATGAGGTGTATGTGTGCATGTGTGTGTGTGACTTGCGGCATTCATGCCAGACAGCAATTATGGCAAAAACTGTAAAAGGTTACACATGATGAGTGGTTGGTTCCCTCTGGGCCTCAGCGACCACTGAACATTGTCATTTTTTTTAGTCCTTCAATCCTTTCTCTCTCTCTCTGTCTCTCTCTCTCTCTCTCTCTCATTTCACACTCAGATTTACAGTTGCGAGCCCTTCACTCACACATGATCTATTTACCCCCACAGCAATAATCTGCCTCTGACCTTTGCATTCTTTACTCTGGTTGCTTGTGGTCTTGCAGATTTAGAAACTGACCTTTATTCTACTGCTGCATTTATTGTATATAGCTCAGAATAATGTGGGGGTGTGCTGTAGCTCTTCCTCTGTGTACTGTTGTTAGCCTCAACGCTGAGACAGGCTATCTCCTTTCTCTCTGTCTCTCGCTGTTTAATACAGGTGAACATCAGAGGGGAACCAGGCAAAACGCAGAGGCAGCTTCTGAGGCCTGAGGTTGGTTCAATGTCTACTAAAGTTTTTCATTTCTTTCTCGCTCTCTTTTCTGTTTACGCTGTATGGCAGTGGAAGATAGGTTAATTTTAGCTCCCTCTAGAATAGGGCTGCCCAAAGTGGGGCCCACAGGCCAAAGTTGGCTTGCCCTGAGGTTCAATTTAGCTGACTAGATGTTCGTCGCTAAAAAAATGTAAAGATTAATTAAAAAAATGAGTAATACTAATAATATAAATGAGTTTATGCTGCCTTTTGTGAAGTAAAAATATGTAGGATTTCTAATTATTAATTATCTTTCATGATCTGAGCATGGCAAGCAGAGTGACACCTTTTGCAGGAAGTCAGTCAAGTAAATGAACTTGGGACCCTAGTACTATTTTGCATCTTAACAATACAGCATACTAGGTGTTTGCTTTTGTCCTGTGGCCAACCATTAAGTTTTAGTTTTGGCTGCCCGAGGAAAAAGATTGGGACCCTTGTACAAGAGAAGCGCATCATTTCATTCTTTGACATTTCTATTGTCCAAAAATAGAAAAAAATACATTTTAATGTGAAATTGTACAAACCAAATATTGGAAAATAAGAAAGCAAGGATCTGTAAATACTTGTGATGCTTGTTTCATTACAGTCAGATGGTTACACTTTTAGCATATTTGTCAGAAACGTTATGACATGTGCCACATACGCTCTCTGGCACTTTCCTTTCAAATGTATTCATTTTATTTACAGGGACATCTTGAGTTGTTGCTGGTTATGTGTCCAATGGAACTGCAAAGAACCAGGTTGTGCAATCAGTGACCTTACACATGCACATCACTCACAATTTTCTCACTCACTCATATCACACAAACACACACCCACATACTGACTTACACATGCCAGGAACATATTGTAAATCTGTCACACGTATGACAAACAGAGCATCTCTCTGACCCTCACCCCCGTCTGTCATATGTGTGTGTATCTTTTTTTTGTGATTTGTGTATGTTTGTGATGTATAGGTGTGATATGAGTATGATATGTGTGCTTGTGTGCGCGCAAGTGAATATGTCTGATTAAGTGCCCAAGCAAGATCATTTATCAAGAAATGAGGCATGGCAGTGCAACAGAAATTATGCACTGAACAGTGATATGACAAAGTGTAACAGTGTGAATACATAAATATATAGTATGAAATTCAGTGTTTAGAGAGATAGAAATAGAGAGTGAAAGAGAGAGAGAGAGAGAGAGAGAGAGAGAGAGAGAGAGGAAGAGAGAGAGAGAGGGGGAGCATAAATTTGTGTGTGTGAAAGAGAAAATTTGGTCCTTCTGGTCCTATTAAGAGTAGGTTTATTTGCAAAGTGACCATGTTTCAAGTCATTGCTTTCTACAGAAATCCCTTGTCGAACAGTACTGCACATTTGTTGTTTACTTAAAAGATGACCTGTGGTTTCCCTCTCAGGAACTGTAGATGAAACACACACACACACACGCACACACAAATACAAACACACAGAGTGAATGAGGACACATCCTGTCAAATAATCCAAATAAACTTGGGTAAAAGTAGAGTTTTAGTGCACTCTAGAGACTACTATACATGATTTATCCTAAAGTCAGTGCTAGTGTTGCTACAAACAGATTCTGGCTTTGGTTTATTAATGACTGCTGCACCACTGATCAAATCATCTCAAAAGCTATTTTCATACAGAGTTACTGTTTATTTATGGCCCCTTAACTTTTCATTTTAGCATGTTCAAAAACTGCTGGGCAACCCAACCCCCAGTTCTGTTGCAATTCTCTTTTCTTTCACAGTGCTCCCATGGCACTGCTGTAGGAAATGATTAACTCTTCTTACTGCAGTTTGACAAAAACACACATTTTCAAAAGACACACACACACACACACACTTGCACAGAAACAAACATGCATGTGTACCCACGCCCATAACTTCTACACAGTTGAAAAGTGTGTTTCAAAAGCTCTCATTACTTCAAGACTTCAAAGCAAACAACTCTTTGCCAACACGGCTTCAACTGACTCATTATTGACCCAACACTTTTCTCTTCTTTCCAAAACTACACATACAGACACACACACACACAGCACATAGCATGCTTATTTTCAAACTGTGAAAATTTCAAGAATTCACGTCACTGCCTTTCCTCACTTCACCCTTTCTTTCTTCTCTTTTTCTGCTCTTTTTTTCATCCCCTCACAAACATTTTGCAGAGACACCCGACTCCACTTCCGTCTAAATTGTATGCTAATCCATGTTTGGATGGGAGGCTAACAGGATTTTTGCTGCACCTAACACCCATGACCTAATACGTAAAGCAGGGATACGAGCAGTAAAGTCACTTATTTTCGAGCTCTGGACTTGGGCGATAAAGTCAAAGTGTGGATCCTCTAACGCAACCATTTTCACAGTTATAAAATTAGGTGGGTTTGTCACTAACCAGGCTGTGTTCACTCAATTTAGGCAGTAAATAGTAAGGTGTGGTGTCTATCAACCTTTCAAAGAAAATTTGAGTGTGACAGTGTACAGCATAATGCAACAATTTAACTATAAAGTGTCAAAAAAGTGTGAGTCAGATGATTTAAATTGCTTGTGTTGAATTTAATCAAAGTTGTCCTGGATAACAGCAACATTTTAACTGCATTACAAGATCTTGATCTTCCAAAGATTATGATGAAGTACAGGTGGACCAGTTGGAATGAAACTGGGACAGACTACAGATGATATCTTGTTTCAATTTAAAGATGATGGATGGGGGTTTTGCTGTTGGTGTGGAGTGAAAAGGTCTATTCTGAAAAAGTAATTTTTCTTTTTTTTTTTCACTGAATTAATGTTTACATCATACTGGATAAAATGAGACTAATTTTGTTGTCTTAAAATGTGTGGCCATTAATCTTATGCAAGTCGTTTCCTTCCTTTAATATTGTCTTAATTAAATCCTAGTCTGGCAAAAAAAAAGGGCCCTTGAGCCAAAGATGGGTGTGGCAAAAAATAAACAAATAAATAAATAATCAAAAAAAAAAATGAAGCAACCTTTGTCAGGCTATACTGCTGTGTAAAGCCAATGTCCTTCATGTCTGATCACTGGAGTGTTATGGCATCCAGTCGAGTGTAATGCTATCCAGTGGCAATGATTAGAGAAGTGTGAAGCAGATGAGGCTCCAAGGGGCCACATGGGGATACTGTTCAGTGTAATACTGGGGAAGAGAGGATGACGAATGACGAAAGGGACACAGTCGTCAGGATGAGATGAGGACAGACTGATGCCATGGGGTGGCCTGTCCTGAAGTGACTGCGGCAACAGTCAGAAATCTAGGACTCATCTTGGAGCTCACTGCAAAATCATTATACAAGGAAGGAGGAGTTGAGAGTCTAATGCTTTTTGTTTGTCTCATCAAACAGGTGGAACAAAATATCACTTGACTGAGTGATTTCCTTTCACTAGTTTCTACTGTATGACCATTATAAAAGCACTTAGCATCAGGATTTTTTGAGGTTTGGCATCTTTGAAAACTGAAGTTCAGGTACTTGAAATTCAAGTGTGAAAGATAACACGATGAAATGAGTTGTTGAAGGGAATGAAGATGCAGTGCGCAAATAATAATTTCAACAAAGATTTCACATTAAAAGCAAAATATGGGACAATACTGAATAATATAAATCATTGCTCCCAAAGCAGAATAAATAAGAGGAACACTTACAGCATAATGGGATGAATGGAATGAAATGCAAGACTTCAAAACAAACTAAAACTGAACATTCAAAGCATCACAAAGTCATTATTTGTACATGTAGTTATACAATTGTTCACATAGGAATGCAACTTAAATGCATCATAGCTTCATTCTTTTCTTTTCTCGCCATACAGAGTTGAAAAAGACGCATTCAAAGCCAAGGACACTTCTCTGAAATTTGTTAACATTTCCAAATACCTCACTGAAACATGTCGATTGCGCCTCTAAAGATTTAGTGCACTGAATGGCAGATAACCTTGGTGGCAGGTATTCACTCAACAACACATTACTGACAAGTGAAAGGAGTAGAACATCTGTCATTACTTTTAATCAAGTTGCAACTGTGTGGGGGTATTTCTCATTTGAAAAGAAACAAAAGACCCGGAGGAGAAGCAAATGTGTGTGTGTGCGCGCGTGTGTTTGTGTGAAAGACAGAGATAAAAGTGTGTCTGTGAAAGCAGCACACACACCACTCATCATTTCAGTGGACCTTATATGGTTTTCTCACTTTATCTCATTTTGTCCATTTTTCTTGAGCTACAAGTTAGCTACTGTATTAATGAGCTACAGTTTCCTGGTAGCCAGCGGCATTAACACCCTTTGTCAAGTTAGTTTGTGTGTTTATATGTTGCAAAAGAAAACCCCAGAACAAAAGGCTGGTGACTAACATGAAGTTATTGATCTTCCTGGCTCTGCAAACACTGTTGCTCAGTTGTGACAGTGCTCAGCAGAATCCCATTATTTTTTGTCTGGCGATAGTTATGACAGACCTCAAGGCAAAAGCACACACACAGATACATGCAACACACAGAATATATACTGCACAAGACACAACCTAAAGCCAGAAATATAAAATAAAAGACCTGCAAGTGGATGTCCCTATACAACCCTAAGCACTTGGTTACATGCACAAATATCAACTCTCAGCATTTATGAAGACACACCATAAACCACACAGGCTACAGTAGCCACTCTCCAAAACAACATCTACTGAATAAATATGATAACACTGAGGTTGTTTAGAAGAAGAGGAACTGAACCAGCACCCTGTTAAGTCCCTGCTAGGACTACCTGTGGTAACGACTGGTTTGTAATAATAAATGAAAATTTGAATCAGGCTTACTTTCAGTTATAAATGTGATAGCTTAATTTGTCTTCTAGTTGTATCATTTGTGAACACCAAATCAATAATACCATAAACTGCTGACTGATTAAAAAAAAAAAAAAACGCTGACAGATAGTGGAAGCCAGTCGCAAGCTCTGGCAATATCTGGCTAAGCTGTCGATTACAGGATGGAATGAGCTAAGCTTAGCGGCTACTCAAACCAGTGGAGCTTCACACCGAGTGGGGGAGAAAACAGCAAACCCTGACAAAGATTAGTCCTGACCAGAAAACAAAGCATAATTTTGCCAGTGAGGTTTCAGATATTTATCCAAGAGCAGAGAGATCAGACCAATATCTTCATCTGTCCAAATACGAAAAGGCAGCAAACCGTTCAGAATAAACAATATCTTTAACTGTGTATCAAGTGTGAGTTTTGCTTCATTAAACAGCTCCAGCAGAGAATGATCCTCAACACCTGCCTCAGTGAAAATGAAGTCTTCATCTTGACATATTTTCTCCACAGATGGTTCAAGACCAATTTGCCATATATAGTAATTGCTTTTCTAATTATAAAGATGCTCATAAACATAATTTAATTAACCCGAGTGTTACTGCCAGCCAATTTGATATCTAGCTCTTTTTTTGCCAAAGCTTGTTACTTTTCCTGCTCATTCACAACACCAGTGTATCCAGACATAGTATATATATATTTTTTTTTATGTTTTCCAATTTATTCACATTGTACATCAATTGCTCTCAGAGCCCCTTATCAGAGGAGATTTGCAAATGCAACTTAATGACAGCATTATGCTTCTAGCAAGATATCTGATTATGTGGAGACGGGGTTAATTGCACCGTTTTACAAAACTGTTTGAAGTTTATGTTAAAATTGCCATTACAACTTTTGAAAATAGCCTAGCAGCATAAAATTTTAATTCCACACATAACTAAATCATGATTAATTCATTATGTATTATGAATACAGTAGACCTACATATTGAATATGTTCTTGCAGAGATAGACATCATATAAATTATTCACCTACTGTGGGTCTCATGTCTTCAACCAGTAGCCATAATTGATCATGTGACTTTTGTAAGTCAAAAACAAAAAGAATGTTTAGTTTGGTGTTACTGCATGTGTATGACAAAAGGTTGTGTGGTTGTACTACATCCTACCTTCTTGTAGAGGGAGCGCAGGTCTCTGTACTGCCACATACTGCTGAGGACCTGAGAGGCTGCCTTTACCACCTTTGCTGAGTGTCTGGAGAGAGATTGAAAAAGAGAGAGTTATTTCTTCTGGACCCCATTCCTTTGGATAATGTTGATATGTTATTCTGCCCCCCCCCATCTTTACCAGCTGCACAATATGTTTGCAGGCCAGTGGCACTTGTGATGGCTTTAAAAGTAAGAGGGCCATTGCTCTTTTCAACAGAGAATGATTTCCCTTGCACAAAAACTGAGAGTTTCCAGATGAGTTGAAAATGACCCTCTCTGCCATGCTAATGGTCCCATCCCTGCCACTTAGCTGAAAAATGACTCTAGTAGGAGTCAGTTCATAAGTCCTGCCCCTCGAACAGCTACAGAGGGAAGCAGAAGGAGTGCTCCTTTTCCATTTGCCCACCAAAATTAGCAAAGATCCTCCTGAAAACAGTTTTTACCCCAAGTAAAAAAAAATAGAGAGTGTTTTGAAGAATGAAATATGGGGTAATGATTTCAACAGGAAGCCATTGCACCAGCTGACTATAAACACCATGTACTGGAATGCATCATAGTTACACATAGTGATGTACCATATCATATCAATCTGATTGTGATATGGCAATCAGACTTGGACGTAATGTCACGTTGTTGTACAGTACCGTTGCACAGCAGCAACAAACATGGCTGAAAGCAAAAGCATTATTTCTGCCGGCTCCATGGTGGACCATGTTGCTGATTTTATGATGGCGATGTGTTTTGGCAAAAGTACAGGTCATAATAACCCAACATTTCTCTCAATCTTTTTTCCTTTCATTGTATTGTTTAACTCCTGCTGTTTCAAAGAAGTTGGTAAACAGCTATCTATGGTAGTACTGTAATGGGCATTCTCCAAATCTAAAAGTGTGTAATTGTGTGAATGTAGCATGGCACTGCTGATGAGGAGCAGTTGTCCTCAGTGTACCTATCTGAGGAAATGAAGATGTGTGGGCTATTAGTAGCTAACTACACTCACTGTGAAATTTGCACTTATGAAGGTTTCTTCCAGCACCTCATCTCTCTCTGTAATGGTGCCCTTGAGCACAATTCCCTAAATAGACTGAGTCTCTCTCCATAACAATAAATGAACGTTTGACCTCCGTCTGATAAGACTCTGGTGTCATGGCAACCCCTGACCCGCTGGTTGCTATAGCAGCTAGGCAGAACACCCTGCTTGGTCTCCCATGGTGACAGGAGTTATATTCCTGCAGCATCTTCCTTGTTGTTTTCCAGCTGTCTTATATGGACGAATGGTCACAGAGAAGGCAGGCACAGTTATGAATGATGGATGTGTGGTCACATGGAGGCACTGGTCATTACTGACAGTATGGGGCGATGTCTTGGCAGGTATAGCACAGTAAGACAGTGAGAATGTTTTGCTTTTTTCATGGCCTGTACATAACATTTTAGGATTTGAGCAGTTATTCAGGGCTGGTTGTCCTTGAACATGAGAAAAGCCAGTGCAAGTCATCAGGGAGTTTCTCATTTTGTCCCCTTGCTTATTCCAAGATTAGTTTGGTGATCACTCTCTCTCCATTATGCAAATGAAGCAAACCCTATCAAATGTGATTGTACAGTGTAACTTTACATACACCTTTTCTGCTTTGTCAGATCAAATTGTGTTGTGAGACACGGGTTCACTAAATGTCCTTCACCTTTCATGAGCAGACAATTATACCTGCTTGAGTCTGGAGGAGAGTTAAGCACATATCATCATTATGATCTTATAACCACTTCAAGAACAGCGCAGGTAGGTCTGTTCTGTTGTTATAAATACATATGACATACTTTTCCATGAACTGTTATAATATATCATTATCTTCAGATTTTTAATAGCGCCCTTTGAGGATTTCTGCTGAACCCAATTTGGAGCTCCCGTGAATGTATTTCAAGTGATGTGAAGTCATACGGATGAACAATGTGGTGCTGCTGTAGCTCAGTAGCAAGACACTAACATTGCATGTGTTGCAGGTTTTATTCTCACTGTGTGTTATAGTAAAAAAAACAAAACCTTGCTCTACTCACTTGTCTCCTTTGCTGCGGGCGATGCCGATGAGTTTTTCTATGCCGCCAGCATCACGCAAGGCTTTTGCGTTCTCCATGTTCTTTGTGATGACTTCGTGCAGCGCGCAGCAGATGGCAGTTACCGTGTCATCTGACATGGCCTTGCTGGGAGAGCCTGTGGTCCCGGAGGTCGCACTGCTGGTGGCGTTATTGTTGCTGCTACTACTACTGCCTGGTAACCGATGGATCAAATCTCTCATGGCATATTTACCTGGTGTGGGTGGAGAAAATGAAGTAAAGGAAGAAAAAAATATTGGTCAAGTTTTTTTCTCTGCACAACCTCCTGTATATTGCCAATTTTGTTGGAAACATCTTGAAAGGTTATTCTAAAAATTGTTTCTGGATTGATTTTGTGAACAACAGAAAGGACAGATATAGAGGCTTCTGGACAACACGAACATTCATTTCTGATATGGACAGTCTGCAAAACTATACAGTATGTTGGGGTAAAGGTATATTTTCAATGATTAAAGCAAAGTGATAATTTTAAATGAGCATTTATGTTGTGTGGTTATGGGTGACTGGTACAGAATATAAATCCATGCAACTACCTGAATAATATATTTGTCTGTTGACATTAAACTAATATTGCCCTTTCACTGTCTTTTAAAGCAAACATCTTGCACAGCTAGTGAGTAGTTTGGATAACTCCTGAAGCTTTAGCTTGAGAGAACACACTGCAAGTCCTGTGACACACACACTAATGCAGACATGCAGAGAATCCAATAAAAGGGGCGACTTGTGGTATTTCGGTGAAAAGGCTGGCATATAAAGAAAATGAAAAAAAAAATTGACATTCAACGAATGGGCTGTTGGAGAGATCGAAGTAACAGAGAGAGGGAGTAATTAAGAAGTGCGGGAGATGCTGTCAGATAGAAAACCCATAAACTCAGCGAGTGAGAGGGCGGAGTAGATGGAAGCAATAACATGTGGAGTGAAGGTGAGTTTAAGGCAAAGTGGTGTGAGTATGGATTTCAGAGAGGGAACGACAAGAGATGAGGACAAAACCACCTACATGTAATCTGAGCTCACCCACACAGAAAGGTAGCCTTCGTTAGATAAAACTCTTGTCAAGACATAAAAGAATACCATCCACAGAAAATAGACTGTTTTAGTTCAGATAAGAGTAGTTTGTTTGCGTATTTTTAGATTAGGCTGGCTGCAGCTCAGGTGGTAGAGCAGATCATCTGCTGATCGTGGGTTCCGAGTTCTGCCTTCCACTGTCCACATGCGTCCTTGGGCAAGACTTTGTGCCCCATCCCCTGGGGATGCAAAAGCCAGTGTGTCCCTATTGCTGGTCTCAAGCCCGGATAAATGGGGAGTGTTACGCCAGGAAAGGCATATAAAAATCCTCTGCCAAATTAAATATGCAGATCATCACATCTTAAACAGACAATTCGCTGCGGTGACCCCTATAGACAGCAGCTAAAGAAAGACTATAAATATAGATACATTTTACATTTTGCCTGGACATTGTACTGAACTCAGGAAACAACTGACTGTTATTTCCTGCAGTGTTTCTGCGGTCAACTACTCGCAATGGAGTTTCCCATGAGAATGAGATCACCAGATATAAGGATAACTGAGGAGAGTGCCCAATAAAGGAGAGATCAGAGCAAATATGTGATAAGTGGAAAAATGGAAGACAGGAGATTAAAGAGATGAGAGGAAAAAGGTGATCGTGCTGACTGAGGTGGTGCGTGGAGATTCATCAAACACGAGTGGCAGTCAAGGGGTAAGAAATGCCTTGACCATCATAAAACCTGTCAATTACACTTGAATCATTTCGAGCTCCTGGGACCCACAGGTCATGTTCCCGGTAAAGAATCAATTTGAATGCAGAGGTGATTGTTGAGCAATGAACCGTGGCTAAAATGTGGTTCTTTTTTTAACAAAATCCACTCAATAGAACACTAGGATGAGCCCTCTTACCCTGATGCATACTAAAAGGTACACTTCAATCAACTGAGCATCTCCACAATAAATCGCTCTAGCCTCTCTGTGACATGTTGCTGGCTGTGACAAAGCATGCCATTTAAAACAGTATGAGTGAATACCAGTTTGTGTGCGCATACACCACTGAAGAGCTGCTCAGTGTACATCATTGTCTCCTAAATTTTACAAATGCAAGTCCTCCACAGAAGTGTTGGATCAGATAAAGTAGATAAAAACAGGAAATGCTATTGTAAGAGTTAAATCCACTTTTGAATCACCTTCATGTTGGCCATGAGATCGTCTCTAGAAGCCCAGAAAAACCAGTCCAAGTCCAAAATACTCAATTTGCAATAAATGTCAAATACTTTTAGATTTAACCAGTAGAGAAATAATGCTTCTAAATGACTCATTTTCATGGCAAAAGTACAAAACTACCAAATACCTATCTAACTGCTACTGCATCGAAGGTCCAATCTTCTGCAGCTGATTGTGCTACTTTGAATTCATTACTGTACGTCTCAGCGAAAAATAAAAGTAAGACCAAAATGCTAGAACCAAACCTGAGCCTAAAATCTCCTCTTCCTATCTTCCTCCTTTTCTTCCTTCAGCCTTGTCTTGCCATTTTTCAACAATTCGCTAGTTCTTCATAATGCTGAATGTTTTTCCCAGACCAATCCGTCACTG
This sequence comes from Sciaenops ocellatus, assembly GCA_033000465.1. Lineage (NCBI taxonomy): Eukaryota > Metazoa > Chordata > Actinopteri > Sciaenidae > Sciaenops > Sciaenops ocellatus. The sequence goes on from CP136869.1 coordinate 16,912,746, forward strand.
TGATATCCAAGGAGCCCTTGCAGGCTGGTGGTAAATCCCTCGCTCATATTACCTCTAATAAGTCTAAGTGATCTGGGAGGGACTGAGAACAGCAGAGCAATACACAGAGCAGGAAAATCAGATGACACCATCAACCTTCATAAAGTATGGGAACACTCACACACAGAGAAGAATAATGCATGATTATACGCAGGCCTTGTACAACAAACATTATTGTCATACACTGTACATTGTTGAAGACACACACACACAAGGAGGCATCAACACACACCAGGACACACACGCACACATGCAAACTCTATCTGTAAGGATGGAGTTGTGCATTAATTGGCCAAGTGTTATCTTAGGCTGGCAGGCTGAACAGAGGTTAAGCAGTCATTGTCTTTTGGCTGCGAGGACAAAGTTAAGCTGCATCCTTAGAGGAAGCCTCATTATTTGACTGACTTGAATCAGACTGACTAATTTCCTGACTGACTGGCTGGTGACTGACTGATTCATTCACTTTCTTTTTTTGATTTAATGATGTGACTAATTTCTGAGTGAGTGAGTGAATTATTTACTGACTGACTGCATGACTAATTAACTGACTGGCTAATTTACTGACTGACTGCCAGATAATTTACTGCGTGAATGACTGACAATTTATTGATTGACTGACTGACTGATTGAGTGAGTGACTAATTTATCAAGTGACTGACTGTAGGCAATCCAGCAATAACAAAAGGAGGGCGAAGAGTACACAGACCGGTGTTAAAACTATTAGAGGCATATCTGTATGCATGTTTGTCTAAGTAATTTCTGCTTACACACAGATGCTCTGTCAGCATATCCTTAAAATATGCTTGTATGTGTGTGTGTACACAAGCGCGTGTGCATATCCCTATCAGTCTCTGCAATGTCATCACATTCATCCCACAGGGGGGCGAGTGTGGAACGGAGAAGATGATACAGAAGTAGAGAGAGGAAGAGGTAGTAGTCGCCCATGTTTGAGAGAGAGGAAAAAAGGAGGAAGATGAACAGAAAGAAGGACTCAAAAACAGAGAAACCGTGGAAAGAAAGAGAAGCTCCAGCGTAAATACACATTAGCCTATCCTGACAGACAAATGCAACGTGAAATGTCTTGATAGCTGAAGAATCAAACAGAGATGCCCTTGTTATTTTCCATCCCCTTTAATAACACACCTTGTTAGAGGAAGACGCTGCCTCCTGATAATCACCGGGTGCTAAGAAACATGCCTGAAAGTCTCACACACACCTCACCTTGACAATATACACACATACAGCAGTGCATGCACATCAATACACATCTCACATGAACATACACATTGCTCATTATCTGGCTTCCTGGTTGTTTGCTTCAGTTTTTGTTTTGTTTTGTTTTGTTTTGAGATATTTCTCCTAAGTTGTTTGTTTTGATGTGAGACGTTTTCAACTCAACTGTCATTTTCTTCTCTCTTGGGGGGGTTTATTGTATTTTTTATCAGCTCACGGAGGTTTATAGAACGAATATGAATACAGAACACATATAGAAATAAACAGTAAACTAAACTTAACTGCACTAAAGCAGCTCTGCTCAGACACCACTTAAATCAAATAAAATCTGACCTCTTTTCTACATCCAGACTTTATGATGCCCAGAGTCTGCAAGAGGCATATTGATGAATTATAGATTAATATAAATGAGAGGGAGTTGCTGCATTTCCTAATGTCAATGCAAAATTCAAAAGATTTTAAAAGCTAAATGTTTTGATGTGCTCATTACCCTGATGAAGACATTTTTTTGTTAAAATACTGGCTTTTAATTTTTACTAAGTATACATTTCATCTCTGGAGGCTACGTTTAAGTTTTTGGTATTAAGTTGACAAATGACTAATCTGAACATGTCAGAATGAGTACAGTTCTATAAAAAGTATAATCAATCAGCATGTTGTTGCAAATACAGCCAGGGGCCAAGCTCAGTGTCAAAGCCAGGAGCTTCATGTAACAATTATTCCTGTTTTCTCACAGTGGTCATAGGTAGTCATACGAGAAGGAAAGAACTAAAAGAGCTGAGGGGCTAATTAAGATGGATTTTTTTATGAGTGGGTGGTGACTGCTTCTACTTCAAAGTCCTAAGATGACACAGACAGCACCTCTGCATGCTGCAGTACAATCTTCCCTCTCCTTCTTTCTCTGTCACTGAAATGTGAGCTACACCTGGAACATGTCCTCACGGAGAGAAACAAGCCCTATGCTGATCACTGCATAGTCTAATATACCTGTATTACACAACTCCTCCAATATAGCCATCTTCACCTGGGAGGCAGAGCTGGTAATATATTCCTGTGCTGCATTCCCTCATGTGTCGCTAACTCCCGCTGAGCAGGGCGCGCTTCATCAGGGCCATAATGGCTGATTTGATTTAAAGAGATCCAATTACCCTCAACAATGGAGTGATTTGATTGTTTACTGACGGAGAAGGGAGAGTGTTATTGAAGTAAAATTGGAGGTAATTGTCTCAGGGAGATGTGGGGAAAGATGAAATGGCTTGATTGGTTGTGGCGTCCGACTGTCTGAGGATAAGGGATGCTTAATACACAGTTATCAGTGACTGGGTTGGGGTCCCTGAGGTGGGCTGTTGTACGCTTACTGGTATCAAAAGCTTCTGCCGGTGTTATGTTTCCAAAGCCTTACTAGATTTTACGAATATGTTCTAGGCTGAGTAAAAGCCAACGTTACAATGGAAGTTTACCAGTGTAATAATAGATGAACATTAGGTAGTTTAGCCCACAGCTGGGAAATCTATTATGAGTCATGAGAAAAAAAAACAGAGAATGTGATAACTGAAGGACCAATATAAGACTCATACTGCAGATATATTTACAGTTTGTGTATGACTGAATAGTTTGATTTATAGATGGAAAGTTACCATTTTGTCTCAAATGATCATTTAAAGATTCATGTTTCTTAACAGGTGAAGCATTCAGTTTGAAATGTTGTTAAATGTGGTATGATTGTGGGGTGCTGGAGCTTCTTTTACAGTATTCAGTGACAAATCTAGTGTTTTGGCATCTTTGCATGATTTGAGAGAGTTTCCTGAGGCGATTTAATCAGTAGTACATAACATCGTTGACAGGGGGCGCCAGATTCAAAGCAACGGGCGGCTGGTTTCTGTTCTGTGGCAATATTCCTTTATTGAAAAAAATGAGAGTGACGTGGCTGAGGTCCTTCGATGTTCGTCTCTGAGAGCTCACACTAAGACTGTACACCAGAATTACATCAACACACAAATCCTGGAGATACAAGTTGTCATTTAGAGAGGAGGGAGGGGTATTTTACTGAAACCAATTATATTTTTTTTAATATTATTTCATATTTTCCCCTCCCTATAATCCAAATCATGAAAAAATTACAGCATTCTAATGAGTTCTGGATTATGAGCTCATTTGGAAAGCAGCCACAAAGAAGTGAAAATATAAATGACATACTGTACACACACATACACAAACACCAACACCAACCCTGCAGTCACAATTTATCAACACATTTTTACATCCTCATCAAGCCAAAATTATATGAATGACCTCCAAAGACATTCAGTTTCTCCACTGCGGCGTGAGGTGTATTCCTTTTCACGTGTGAATAAATAAATATATAAATGAATAAATAAAATGAAATATAGAGGAGAGTACAGACAGATGAAACATAACAGGTTTAAAGAGGTCAGAAATGGAGGTAAATTGGAAAGCGACATGCCGTCGCTTCCTCAGTTGTAAAATATTCTGCCTTCTTGTGTTTGGTCTTTTCACACCAGTTATATCTCGCCCTCTGTGTCTCTCTTTGATGTCTGTGGGTGACAGGTTTACAGCATAAACTGCAGAGGAGGGAGAGAGAGACAGAGAGAGAGTGTGAGGAGGGGAATAGACGTGGGGGTGTTTTTTCCCCCCCCCCCTGCGAGTAACATGTGGCTTCATTAAAGACATTCCACTGACACGAAGAGGATGCCTGCCTGAGAAGACGCATAGATGCAGACACACAAACATACTGTTCATGCACACACACACACAGTGGCCGAGAACAGAGAATTCCCACTGTGATGGTTAAATAAAGTTACACTGCACAGCTTCTCAGTGATCATCAGCTGGGATTCTTACTGTATGTGGAGACATATTCTTGAATAAAATCATGAGGGCGCAATTTCAAATATGTCTTTTAACATGTTTAGATGATGAAAAATTAAATAAATCTGTGCCTCTCCCAAGATCACCTGAAAACAAGTCAGATCCTGGAGGGACAGCTATAGGACACGAATCTCATCATCCCATGACAGCCCTTTCTTTCCCTTCCTCCATATCTCTTTATTGTTCTCTGTTTCTAGTTCTCTGTCTGTCATGGTCCCAGTCTGGCACATTGGAGCAGAGGACGAAGAATGCCAGAGAGAACAAAGTGCGCTGATAAAAGACATGCCAGGCCCCATACACACAAGAGATTCATCCCGAAGGCGACACAGAAATTTCATAAAGTACTGCTGCAACAGTGACGGCGAAGTGTGTGTCAACTTAGTGTGAGTCAGTGGACACTGTCGCTCTGTCTTTTGGCCCACTAGCCTTCCAAAGTTGTTTATGCTTACCAAAGCGCAGTGTGTTGACAGCAGAGACAGCAAAATATGTAAAAGTTGGCAAGGGTGAGGAAAACACAAAATGGACTTTCTCTGTTGATCTAAACATATTTGTTGTGGCCAGGAATCCAAAGAGTGGGATAAGCACGAAATGTAATTTGTTGCCCCCTGCTTAGTGCAATCTTTCAAAGTAATACAATGTGAGTGTGAGTGTGTGTGTGTGTGTGTGTGTGTGTGTGTGTGTGTGTGTGTTAGAACAAAATGTTTAGATCAAAGGCTTGAAACCAGATATTTTTTCACACCTTATTTGCATCTGCATATAACAGTGCCTGACCTCTAACTCGCACACACCCTCACACAGACACACACATTTGCAATCATGCAATTAGTGACATCCCTGTGGCGCACCACTTTGGTTTCCACAGTAACACTCCCCCAGCACTGATGTCATCAAGGCGAGACACAAAGAACGAGAGACTGCGAGAGAGGGAAGGTGAGGCGTTTATGAGCTCATGTCTGAAACCGCACGGAAAGGAGGCGTGGGTGTGGGATAAATGGACGGGAGGAAGAGAAGGAGGAAGGAGGAGAAAGAGAGAGGTGGAATAAGATGGAGAAAAAAAAAAGGGGTATCATATTGTAGTTGTAGATAAGAAGGTGGGCACAACGTTGTGAAGTGAAAATGAGGGGTGGATAGTGGGACTGGAGGCTTAAACCCATGAGAGCTGTGGTGTGCCGTTAGAGGAAGACAAAGAAACAGGAGGAGAAGGTGTGAAAGAGGAAGGAAAAAGAGAGGAAAGGAGAAATGTAGAGGTGGATACATCGTTATTTGTGATTGTTATATTACATAGATGTTTCTTTGAGGTTTTAACATTTTGCCTTTGATTTTCACAAAAGTCATCATAACATTATTTCAGAAAAAGGGATTTTGATTTGATGTTACGACTAAGATTTGGGTATCTTCTGCTACCAGTAAGAAATCAGTATGCTATCAATATTCCAAAGGTGTTTTCACAGAACTGAGAGTTCCTGCATCTATTACACACACGAGAACATCACGATCAAACTTGGGTGTGCACCAAAACAAGCGCCCCCTGGTTCACATGAAAGAGGTGGCCTTGAGCTGCTTTCAAGTAAGCCACGGAGAGCTTTGTTTGATGTTGGAGGTCAATTACTGTAGTCCAAGTGTAGGAAGGTAGCCAGTAAATCTGCTATTTAGAAGCTGGTTAGATTTTGTTGATGTCTTTTTATCCTGTGTCTGAGTCAAGCTGAAACAGTTTCTGTGATTCTTTTTGAACGTAGAATGTTAACATCATGAATATGATTATGAATATGATTAAATAATTATCAGTCTTTTGATTTCCTAATCATTGATTTGTACTGTAGCTTGATATATAATCAAATGCAAAACAGGATTAAAACTTTGAGCACTTAATCAATATGAAATACTTTTATAAAGTATAACTTATTTGTGTGAAAAGTGTAACTCAAAGTTTCACATCCAAATTTGTATTAATATACAACTAGGTTCACATATTTAATGCAATCTCTAGCAGATGACTTCATATTTGGAATTTAAATTAAACCTTTTCTGTAGAATCCAATCCAATTAGCTGTTGGAGTCAACCACTTTGTACGACAAAAAAAGGTTAACTTAATGCATTAAATATCTTAAATTAATACAGATTTTTGCATCAACCATATTTTCATTAACTTTATTTTGGATTTGGTTGCACACTGTGCGCTTACATGAGAACCTTTAGTAAATGGTTGCTGTATTTGAAAATATAGCATCTTTTTGGCATTCCAGTGCTGCTCCCAATTCATGTGTGTCAAATTACCATCTGTAAGTAAATGGGGAAGAATTGCACTGACAGACGGTGTAGCATTGAAAGGGACTCATTTATTGCTACACAGGCGTACAGTGCATTATGCAAATCAAAAACTATGAAGGAGGTGAAATCAGGAGAGAGACAAAAACATTGACAGATGAGAAGAATGATTCTCAGCGACATCAATATGCCACTAAATCACATTACAGAGGGATTGGAATATAAGCATACATATGTGGTTAGCTCTTTAGCGGCCACTGGTCTCTCTTCTTTTCCTCCTCTGTTTTAATCTTCCACCTCTGTTCAGCCTCCCAAGCCTGACTTGTCCCCTCTCTGCTCTCTTCCTCTCTCCTCAATCTGAGGTTATTGTGTGCGAAGGATGGATTCTCATCTCCGCTCACTCTGCTGAGCTCTCATGCAAACTGCCATTCCCCCACGGTGATGCTGCCAAACTTACCGACACTAACAGCACATGACACACTACTGCATGAGTTTTAAAGGATGAAGCCTTGTTTTTCTGCTTTTTAGAAAAAGGCAACTTGCTCTGGATTAGCCATGCAAAATGGTATTATAATTAGGTGGAACTTTGATCTGACAAAGACCCGCAACTCCTTTTTGAAATCGCTTTGTCGCTTCGGGTTAAACTGTTGTTTTGCAGAAGTGTGTGGTGTAAAGAAAAAGGTGTTTGACTCAGAGGTTAGAGTCACTGTAGTGAATAAAGCTTGCGAACATGGGCCAAATGGAGCTTGTCTCCTAGGAGTGCCTGGCCTCTAACTCTTTTCTGTCGACACGCATCAACTCACACCTTGCCAAGAGCAAAGACTCAACCCTGAGTGATCCCTCTCACTTTTCTCCTCTTCTCTCCATTTTCTCTCTGCATCTCTGAGACTTTCTGTCTTTCTGTGTCACTGCGTGTCATTAGTTTTGACTGTCTCTGTCTGTCTCATTTGCCATTTGGCCATCTCAACATTTTGGACCAGAAGTTGATTTGTGAGCTGATTTTCAACCAAGGAGTTTTAAGGACTGTTAGCTTGCTAAACACATCCAGCCAACCATCATTGTCCTATTAGGTGTAAAAAGTCAAGTAATATGAACAAATAGATCCATGAAAAAGTCTCAACAATCCCACTGAGAATCAACAGACCGCTATGCAGCTCTATGCATTTTACCTCATTATTTCTGTTTGCCTGTGTAAAACCACAACAATGTCAGTTTATATAAAACCTTTAATGGCTTGTAGATAAAGAGACAAATAAACAGTGCATGGTGAAGAAACTCTAGTAAACATCTAGCAAAGAGATGCAAATCTTTTTTTCATTAGTTGAAGGACCAACCCAGGGCTAAAATGCCATTAAATATGTACGTTCTTAAGTAAACAACTGGATAGGACACCCCTGTTGCTCTTACACTGTTGGATGTAGACTTGTTTGCTAACATGCTGGTCATACAAATGTAATAAAGAACTGGCCAGTTTAGAAGTGTTTCTGCCATGTAATGCTCAAATGTCTGAAGGAAGCTTTAGTACATCTGGTTTTGGAGGATTGAACCAAACTGAACAAAGAACCGCCTCTGTCACAGTAAACTATTAGCTACATTGGACTGTTTACGTTTAGTAATAATGTTAACATACATGACTAGTAATGCTGCAGCAATCTTTCTCAAGCTCTCAGTTCTCTTGCTCAAGTCTGTCTATTTCTAAATCAATCTGCCAACACCTCCCTGCAGGTGCCAGTCACTGTTGCTACAGAGAGATGATCTGTGATGCCCTACATTCTCTCTTGCTTTATCTTTAATTTGCCACCATCACTCTGTCTCTGCATTATTGGCTGCCTCTTAAGACTCAGAAATAACACAGGGAGAGCTAATCACATGCAGAACTTAAACTATGTTACCCTACAACTGAATAAGTCAAGCGTATATTCGAATGAAAATGTCAAACAAATTTGAATTAATTTTCTCCGTGAATTTGCAAGTCATTACATTATTTAATCAGCCTGTGTGTTTTGCCTTTGCCTCTATGGAGCGCACATTCATTTCAGGGACTACCGCTCTTTTCGTAACTCTCCTCTTTCTCTGCTTCGTAATGGCTATAAAAGACTAAAAGTAAAAATTGACCAATTAACTGTAATGTTTTAATCAATTAGAGAATATTTGAAAGATTTCCAGAGCAAAACACTCATTTCTTTTTAAAAGGTCAAATGGAAGAATTGATTAAATCGTGTCAGTTTGTTGAATGTTTTTTAGTATAACCTTATTTAAATTAAACATTTATTTTGACAATGTAAGAGCAAATGGCTGTGACAGACTTAATTTTGACCATGGAATATTACAATATTCTATTAAAACCAATACATTACACATTAATAAACTCTACCTGGTTGGTGGCAGGGGAAATAGTAATACACTGCAGTAAGAATCCTGTTTTAAATGATTCCTACTTCGAATATCTTTGCGTGTTGTATGTTTTCACAGATATAGAAAGCAACCCCATCTATATGTAGTTTGACTGTTTTCTGACTGACTGTTTGTTGAAGGTTAGAGTTTATTCACATTTTTATGCTGACATCAATTTTAAATCTACTCCATCAAGAGCACAAATCTTCATAAGCTCGATTATGCTGAAATATCACGAGGGCATTGCTGTTTTTGGACGCCATCTGCATTGAGCTATTGAAAAGATGATAGGAGAAAGGTATGACATGCAAAGGTCCTTGCCAATCTTAAAACCCCATAAATGAATATACCTGTAAGGACACCTAACTTTAGATTCAGCTGACTTGCTGAGACACCTGCAGGTCCATTGAGGAAAGAAAACAAACAAATAAACAAACATAAACAAAGAAACATTCAAGTCGGACTGATAAGCGTCTTTGTGCTAAGGCTTCAATTATCCTGTAATCTGCTGCTGTGCGACAGCCAGACCATCACAGTATGGGCGTGTGGAGCTTTGCCAACGGCATTCCTTGTCGCTGTTACAGACCCAGAGAGGCTCCAGAAGCCCCTCGCCTGAGACTGAGGGTAGCAGGGTTGCTATAGAAACCGCTGAGCCCACCAGGAAGCTGAGATAAGGAGAGTCACGAGGGGCGGGGAGGGGCGAGTTCACACGTGCACATACTGTACACACGCAACAAAACATCACACCAGTGCATGTGTGGTGTGCGCGAAGAGGATGCATCACGCACAGTATGAAAGTGTCTTAATGCCAGGTTAACTAGTGATCCTTTGTCTTTAGATGCGATGTGGTGACGCCGCCAGTCAGTTAGCCTGACTGAGGCTCACTCATTACCACAGTGTGCTGTTCAAAGCCCGCTGCAAGCCTTTGATTTGAACTCCTCTACTGCAGTATATCTCTCCCTCTCTCACTCTTTCTGCAGCTCTTCTCTCTTAAATACATATTAACTACCAGTTTATTTCACTTACTCCCCCCCGCGCTGTCTTTCCTTTTCAGCCTAATTTTCTCACAACACACCTTGGTCGTATTTAATTGAAATATTATATAAAATGACCCAGGACTCAAAATAGAAAGAAACAAATTGCAATAGTCTCCACAATGACATGCTTGGTCAAAGTGTAGAAATGTATGACAGCTATAGAGCATTATAATTTTAGATTGCACAAGCACATGTAAAGCCTTAGTTAAAATTCCAGGTCATTATATAGACTGGTTTGTAATTACCAATTAACAGCCTCGATCAATAACATAATTTACCAGGTCAAATGATAATTCAGCGACTACAGGCTAGCATTATTGTTAAATTACTTCTAATTGGTGCAACTGGTTACAGGCTTTTTACCCTTGTGTTACATCACTTGAACACACGCTCCTGACTTGCATACTCTAAATGAAAACAACGTGACAAGAACAGACCGCAGTTGAACAGCTACCGCAGAATGCAATTAGAGATCAGGTTGCTCTACAGAAACAAACAACAGAAACTGCAACTGAGCACAACACAGTGCAGGTGTCCCAATTCATGAGACTTGTTAGTAATCCACGCAATGATTTTATTTTAACAGGCGGGGTCATGTTTCACCGCCTTATATCATCTTTTTTTAAACCAGTACTCACCGATGAGTTCCTTGTTCCTGATGTCCAGTGCCATATTTCTGAGAGCGGTGGCCACGGCACACACCACCTTGTCATTGTCTATCCTCAGTAACTCCACCAGGATGGGAAGGCCTTTCTCTTTACGCACAGCAGCCCGGATGTACACCGACCACTGAGAGCAGGGGGAAGACAGGAAACACATTTTTTTAAATGAAAGTGAAGCCAAACTGTAATGCAAACAAGTAAAAACCGAATACATGAACTAACAGTAACAAACAATCCTAGCCTGCATCAGTGGTTGGCAATTGTTGAAATTTTGTGACCATTTGCAGCAAAGATAAAATCTCCTAATCTTAATTCTCACAACCCATCCTTTGACACTGCAGTTAAAATTTTGCCCACACAGCATGGCAAAACAAACAAACAAAAAAAACAGGACATGACACAAGCACTAGAAGTATCTTCCTTACTTGCCAGTGACACTTTTCTTGTTTGGCTCACCTTACAGTGAACTCACTGTGGTCATGCATCGTGTGATTGGTTCTTTTCAATTTATGCATTTTCATTTCACCGCCGTCTTGTCACTATGCTCACTATTTTTTCCTTTCTGATTTAACCAGAGACTCACTGCAAATTAAGTAGTTGCAGTAGGAAAAAAGGAAAAGAGACAGACGAAACACAATGGGCGAGGCTGAGTGGGAGATGTTGTATTCAAGGGGAGAGCAGACGAGACATTTTACCGATTCACAAGTGATATATTGTAAGAGGGAGAATTATATGAACCAGAGAGAAGAGTTTTGAGCTTGGAGACCACTCTCCTCCCTCAATAACTATCAAGGTATGCTGAAATAGACCACTTGACCCCAAACAGCTCAAATGGTGCCGCCTTGTGGGTCAGCTGTAGAACACTGGGGATGTGTTAAACAGCACCCAAGAATAGATATGAGTTAAGTGTCAAGCTAAAAGTTTCTGTCAAAAGAATAACTTAAACCTTCAGGATATGTTAAGGTTAAAACAATGAATTGTATGAGACCAAAATGGGCAAACTATGGTTCATGTAATTATTCCCGCAGTTCAACCTTGGAGGGAAATTATCACGTCTTAACCAAGAGCTCAGTGAACAGAGCATAGACCATGCCAGCAGAAACTGCTAGCAGCGCTAGTGTCAGGAGAGAGAGCATGCTTAGAGGAGACACAACAAAGCGCAAAACACAACACACACACACACACACACACACACACACACACACACACACACACACACACACACACTAAGGATCCAAAATAGAAAATGTGATTTCCAGAAGACCACCTGCCCCCATTATTTCCTTCCTTGCCTTTTTACAGCCTCCTCTTCCATCTCCCCCTTGCACTGTTTCTCTGTCCATTCCACTACCAGTGGAAATACTCACAAAACCAAAATCAGATACACACACACACCTCCCACATACATTTACAGGACCACAGAGACATCCCTTTCAACTAATGTACTTCCCTGTAACTCCCTCTTGAGTTGAAGTTTTCACATACAGCAAAAGTAATGTAACATTTTAACTGAGAGTTTTTGACCACATAAAGATTTCCATCAACATTCCCAGATTTACAACCAGCACTGTCTGATGGTGTTTTATCATTCCGAGGTCATCCCAAGGTTATGCCCATACACTTTCTGCCATTTACCCACATATACACCACCCTCAAGACTAAAGCTTCACCTCACCTACATACTCCAATATGACTGCATGACTCATACATTATTACCAGCTAGCTGCTTCCATCAGTCAGTTGGCTCTACTCCCTGCAGTGTTCAGGCTTGGAGCTTTTACATTATTACAGTTATTGCATTGCGACTGAAAAATATCATATACTACAGAACACATAAAATCGTTGTAAAATGGGATTGTGCTCAAAATATTTCAAAGTCAGCAGGATGGTGTATCGAGCAAATAGGACATTATTCCAAGTGATTGTGTCTTTGAGTTGTTTATTTTCTGCACTGTGGCGTTTACTACAACTAAATCAGCCTTTGAATTTTAATAAAGTTCTTTAATAAAGAACCAAACTTAAACTTCCAGATGATTCGGGTTAGAAAAAAGTTTGTTGGCGCACAAGCAACCTACCTTAGTGTCCTTGTTGAAACTGTTAACATTTCAATAGATATTTGCCTGCCATGAAAATATGTGGATTACTCAACAAGGCCACCCTCTCAAATTACCATCTGTCAGTAAGAATCTATCATTATTTTTTTTCAGAAATAAGTCTTTTGATGCAAAAAGCTGCCAATTTTATGTCTCTAATAGGTATGAGCTTTAATACAAATCTTAATTTACTCACCGTTGCTCAATGTATGATATGGTTGGTAGGCTTGCATTGTTCATCCTTAGACTGAATTACTGGCAAGCCCTTATTTATAAGGCAATTCTTAACTTTTTTCCTTCATACCTATGTAGATTTACATTTTCATAGGACTTAGTTGCTATCTGTCCCAAATGACTGGCTTAAAATGGGAAAAGGGATTTTAGTCATGCTGCTCCTGTGGCTTGGCATTTGTTGTAGAGTGGCTTTCTGGGTTTCTGGGGATGTTGGTCACAAACTAGCGTTTTGAAAAAATGGTTGAATGAGTTGGAAAACGGTATATCAGGCTATAGATGCTTGACTGAGCTATTTGCCCCTGTGTGATACAGGGCAGGTATGTAACTGTTATATGTTCTTTGTCTGAAAATTTGCTGGCTGCCAAGAACCCTTTGCAAATGCCTTTTCCAGGTTAAATAAATAAATTAATACAAACTGCTAGAATAAGTTTCAATAAACAGAAGACAAACCAGTGTTTTATTCCAGAATAAATAATTTTATATGAATAGATGGTCTTCTAATGTTACAGAGAGGTATCATAATAAATCTAGAGGAATATCCATGTATTCTCAAACCTCTTCACAGGTCAAAAAATCAGAAAATGACAAGATAATTTGGATAGACAGGAAAGTTGTGCAATCGATATAATTTCTCGAGGTCAAAGTTTTGACTGGAAGAGCAGCGTGAGCTTCAATTCCACATCACCAACATTACAGTCATGCCAAATTCTCTGCGTGAATGTGGTTTACAGTGTATTTACATAACACATTTATATATACGATAAACCACATCATTACTTTGCTCCTCCTGCTTGGCTCCTACCATATTTATGTGTGACAAAGATGCTTCAAGTGAAGAAATCAGAAGGCAAAAAAAGGAGACGTTTTAAACCTATCAATTACCTTCCAGCTGCCTGCAGCCAGGTTCTGCAGAGCCCCGGCTGCTCCCTCCAGGGTATCGGGATTGGAGCATTCAGACAGCAGCGTGAGGTAGGGCTTGACGATTGTTGGGTGCCACAGCATTTGAACCCCTTTGGGGGGATCTGCCGTGTCTGGAAAGGGGCCCACACCATCCCACTGTGAAAGAGGAGACAGGATGGGAGACATCTTTTTATTAACATGTATAATACCTGAGGGAACACTGGACTCTTTTCCAGTGATGACATTCTTTGCATCAACTTTGTACTTAACACCAGACTGTGATACCTGTACACCACTGAAGCCAGGTGAGACGTTACACCACATTAGGTGGGCTAAAACAAGATTTTCAGTACGTGTTAGGTTACACAAAACACATTTAATTTTTTAAGAAGCAGAGACTACCGTTAATTCCCTTTCCCTACTCTTCCCCTTTGCTTTTAGAAATTCAACTGGCACCATACCTGCAGTATTCATGATATCTGTGGATAAGTATGTTGTAAATTTTCATGGGCATGCATCAGAATGACTGCATGCATGTCTGAAAGCAAGCTACATCTCCCCTAGAACACCCTGAAATATTCAAAAGTGAAAGACACACTGCGTAAATTGCTCCCTGTCAACCTGTTATTATGTCAGAGAGAACAGTGATGTAGGAGAGAGGTGGGAAAGGGCAAAAGACAGAGAGAAAAGAGACGCATGTGAAAAGAGAGACTATTAGAGGTTTGAATCCTGCATTTGCCTTGACAAATAAACCTAAAGCTCCACAGCTCTCTTTCCATTTACCTCCACCCGCCTCCTTTCCTCCACTACAATGGAGTCCCCTGATGTTTGAACCTCTTTGTTGAGTGACATGCCCATACCTCTTTTACGTAGGCATGAACTCACAACTATCTCTGTGTCTCTCTCTCCTGTTTCTATTTTTTCCTTCTTTTTTCTCTCTCTGCTTGTCCCCCTTTTCCCTCCTGTTGATTCTTTTCTCTCTTTCTCTCTACATCTCTCTTGAATTCTCTCCTGCTTTCTTTCCTACCTGCCTCCCCCTCTCCTTATTTTCTTATTCTATTTCCATCCTTCTCTCTCAAGTTCTCAGTTTTTCCCTCTCCCTATCGACCTTCTCGGTTTCACTCTGCTGCTTCCCCTCCTCCCCTTGTCTCAAGGTAAACTAGGCTAGTGTGTGTCTTGAGAGAGGTGCTGTGGGGTGTGTGTGTGCATGTTTTTATCTATAGATAGATTCTCTGATTATAAAATCAAAGGCTTCTTATATTTTGAAGTATAGGGAGGCACTATAACAAGAGGCATCAACTCTTTCACAGTAGAGAGCTTTCTGTTGCCTAGAGACATCCTGCACACTAAATATTGATGTATAGTGTTAATTTGTGTATCTAAAATTCTCTAAAGATTAAGTATGCATTTGCTTCAGTATGAGAAACAGTTCCATATGCAGCCTTCAAATCTTACTGTCTTCTTAACTAATATATTTTTTTACACCTGGCAACTGGTGAAGAATTGTAGGAACACTAAAGCTGCCTAATTTGCTGCAGCTTAAGCTCTGCAATGTCTGCTATCGGGAAACTGATCAAGTTGTTAAGTGGTAGTTTTCCTGTTTGACAATTCCAGTAAAGTAAATAATGCATTCGTACTCAAGTTGTGTTCACCTGTATACCAACATTGCCATCAACTTCAACTGAGGACTTTGGATGTTATGTATTCTGTAGTTTTATGACAACAATGTGGAATTCAAATCAGATAGATAGAGATAGCTGAATATTCCTCATAGCAAAAAAACCTGTGCGAGTGTGTGTGTTCTAGTAGTCTATTAGGAGTGTTTAGGTCCAGTTCAGGCCCCTGTGCTGCTCCTTGGCCTTGCTGTCTGAACCTCTAATAAATGATTAAGGAGACTACATTACAGTCTAACTGCCTGTGTCTCTCACCTTGACTCAGTTTCTCTCATCTCTTTCTCTCTCCCTTTTGCCTGTTTTCCCCCCCTACATTAATACCCCATTTCTGTCTCTCTCTCTCCCCCTCTCTCTCTCTCCATTTCTCTGTCTGTGTTTATGTGGCAAAGTGTATGCCTTGTGTCCCTGTCTGTATCCTGCTTCAATCCCTCAATGTGATGTAATATATAAACAAAATATAAAATATAAACACATAAACAGCAAATGCAGACAGAAACATGCTAACATGTACAGTTCTGGTATCTGACCAAGACTGTGACCAAGATTGGAATTCAAGTTTGGTTACTAATTCTTTTAATGTAAGATTTCTCTTCCCATCTTTTCTTTTCACTTCTTTCTCCGTCTGTATGCAAATGCTCCATGTCCTTGTTTCAAATGTTTCAAGTAGTTGCACAATGTCCATTGGGAAGAGTGAAAGAGACACAATGTAACCAATGTGGTGCATTAGCAAGGAGAGCCAATGGCCAATAATTAAAGCAATAAAGCAAAAATGAAGTTCTGTGTCGATTTTAGTATAGGTCTCAAATATCATTCCGGTGAAGTCGTGTTGGGGCTTAAAGATGCAAGTACAGGCTTTGTTTCTGTCTTGGTGTTGGGGCCATGGACAATTCTAACATACACACTCACAACCTAGTCTGAGAGTGCTTGAGGTTGGTGAGGTGTGCTTTTGACTTTATGAAAACATGGGGCCTTGTCCATCGAGAGAAGTCCAACTCTACCTTACCAGCCTGAAAAAGCATAAAAGAGTAGACAGCAGGGAAGATGAAGCTTTTAACAAGAAAAGTTTTGGTTAAAAAGTTTCAAATATAAAAATATGATAAGAAACAGCAAAAGACCGCCTTTTGAGCCAATACATTATAAAGGAATCCAACGCTTTTCAACTCAGCTTGCAGAATACTCTGTGATCTGTGATTTTCATCCCTGTTCTCCATTATTTACTACACATGTCCCTGTTGAAGGCACGGCTGCCTGAAACACTCACTCTCACTCCGTGTTCCCACTTCATCTTGAAATCTGTCTACTTTTACTTTTTGCACCCATGTGTATATAAACAGATGAGGGACAAATGGAAGTAACAACCTGAATTAATAAGAGGAGAAACATAATGCTTTTATACTGGGCACAAGGGATTACCTCATATTTTGCTGAAAACAATGTAAATCATATGCTATTGCCTTTGCAGTCAGCTGATCTCAACCCATTTGAACACCTATGGGATATTATAGATATGTTAGACAGCACTTTCCACCACTATATTTCTCCTCCACTGCGTCCATCCATCATCGCCTATTATCTCTGGCCTTACCTGATCAGCCCCCTTCTTTTTCTTCTTCTTCTTCCCCCAGCAGCCAGAGCTCTCGCCGTCACGGCCGTTGGCATCACAAAGCAGGCCGTCCAGCTCTTCCAACCCCCCCTGCTGGCCGTGGGATGTCTCGGCAGCCAAACGGTACGACAGGTTCCTCAAGATGCAAACACAGTTCTCTACCGTCTGGAGATAAAGAGAGTTGGGACAGATGAAGCGAAGTAGTTTGAGGAAGAGAGGGTGGGGAGACGTTAGAGGGAAAGAGACGTATAAATAAATAAAGCGAGAAAGTTGAGATGGGAGATTTATGTTTGATGCCATCTAATGAAACATATCACTTGAAAACAGAACACAAACTCAAAGTCAAAGCTTGCTAATAAAAACCGCCCACTCTCCACTTTTTACTCTATCGCCCTTCCACCCCCACCCACGAGCCAGCCAGACGGAGAGAATGAGAGACAGAGAGAGAAACAAAGGAAAGATGATAATTTCATAGGTAATATGCTTTTGTATTGTTAGCTCTGACACTGAAATTAGATTAGAAGAAACTCAGGTAAATGAGGAAAAATGACAAGTCCGATATATTGTATCACACCCCATTAAACACAAAGTTTAGAGGCAAACCCACCAGCCAAGGTCTGCATGAGTGGGGACAAACTAATCCTTCCAGTGTATGTTGTCGTAGTGTGTGTGTGTGTGTTTAGTATCACTGAGAAAAGGGGAGTCATCAGAGTGGAAATTAACAAAGACAAATCATCAATCTTCTCTCTGTCTGACCGTTGCTTTACGCAAAAAAACAACTAAGGAGTGTAATTGAACAGCCTCAAGAGATGCAACAAACAAAACAATGTCTCACTCCAGCGAGCTGCAGTCATGTCTGAAATGCTATTCACATGCTATTATAGAATGAAGTAGGAGAAGTTACATTTTATTCACAATTTACTTTGACATTTCATATTTTGATCTGTTATTTCACATTTAGTCAGTGGTCCGTTTTTTCCGGCTGCGTGGTTTAGGGAATAAAAAGACTCTTGACTCTGGCTTTAAAATGATTACGTGATGCTTATAGTCTCCACAGGGCGATCAGAGGTCAGTTACAGAACAGCAGCCCTACAACAACTCCGCTCTTAAAACTGTAATAGAATCTACAAAATAAACTAATAAAAGACCACAGCCATTTCTGTTGTTGAAGGTTTTTGTCTGTATGTGCACTGTGCTCTTAGAATCCGCTGGTCCCTAGCACTCCTTTGAGAAAGCTACACTACATACATTAATGTACTCGCAATAAAATTCTCTCTCTGGTGGCAACCACATTTAATGTAAGCTGTTAAATATCAACATCATATAATCTATTAGATGTCAGCAGTATACTGGTTTTGTATGCAGAATGATGTGCTCAGTCTATTAGGTCTTACACCATTATTTTAAATTACTGTATCAGCACTATGTATTGGTAAAGTGGAGCTGCTAGATATGTAATATATATTCTTGATTGATTGACCAAATGGACCAATGAGCAGACAGGGTGTGGAAGCGGTGCACAATGCAGGTGTGCAACATAGAAGAAGGCAGAAAGAGCACAAAATGAGCATTTGGCTAATGTGCATCGCTGTTTCAACAGTGACCACTTGCTGGTTCACTTGCCATTCAGCCTCTGTTACTGTGGCGACAGCAGTACTCCTCTGGTGACTGTAGTCAGACGGTGAAGAGGGGCGAGCGGTTAAACAGTGATTAAGGATGGCCATTTAGAGAGGCTGGGAGACAAGGAGACCTTGAGAAGTCAGCCATCCACAACACTGTTTATATAGTATTGACTGGTCCCCACATACTGTGCCATGAACACACAACATGAACATGTCCTCATGCAGAAAAACACAAAATGAACATAAACCCACTCAACTTTGATTACTGGCAGAGCTAAATTGGCAGCAAGAAGTACTGCAACACATTTAAGAGCTTTAATTTGCCCTAAATTAAACATGCTTATGAACTGCACTCCCCTTGAAAACTGAAAATATTCTTCCTTGTAGCTGTGAAAGGCACTTCATTCATTGTTTTCTTTTTAATTTCTCAACTCCTGAGCACTGAGAAGAATTCGTCAGTTCGTTTGTGTCTGCTGGAGTTTAAATGAAACACTTTCCTCTCTTGCGGTCCTTCACAATTTGATTTACTGTATGATAATCTTGCCTAGTGTAATTTTAATGCGAAGCACAATGGACGGAGATGAATGAATTTATGCAGGCACAGCCAAGCACATTCCACACAAAGTAAGATATTCAGTCACACACACACACACACACACACACACCTTGCTGTCGATCTCGCTGCTGCCCAGAGAGGTCTGGATGACGTAGAGCAGAGCATCTGTCAGGCCGTCACACTCCCTCATCCTTCGTCTCGCCTCCTCACCTGCGGAGCTTACATTCCTGCAACACACAAAGGACAGTAGTCAGAGTATGTCTCTGTTTTTGCCAACCAGAAAGAGGAAAACAAATGGAGAAATGAAGACAGTTGTTAAAGAGATAAGAGAGATATAAGAAAGGAAGACAGATTTGCGCAAAAATAAAGCTGGTAACGAGAGGAAAGACAGAGACATAGACAGAAAGAGAGTGAGAGACAGATACTAGGGAACCTGGCAGCTCTCCCTAAACTAAACAATTGAAAAGGGAACATTAAAATTCTGGATACATCTCAATCTATGCCCCGAAGGCTCGCTTCAATCTAAAGCACTTGACTTGAGTCCAAAAAAGAGCGAGAGAGAGAGGGGGGGGGGGAGAAGAAGCTGCTTTAGTCAGACAGTTGGTGCCTGAACTTCACAGCCAACGCTCACACCAACGCTGCTTTGATAATTTGACAATATTGTTCCGTTTATTCTTAGCAGCTTTGTCAATATGATGCACAGAAATAATGAATACAAGTTTAATTGAACTGGAGGTACAGGTGGGTGGTGTTGGGTTGGATATGTTTGGGTTGCAACATGGAACTGTCTGTGACACAGAGACACTCAGTACCAGACACTGACTCATTTGCCTGTGTCAACAAAAAAAATATGAAACTGAGGTGTGTAACTCGACTGAATCCATTACAATTCCAGTACAAATCCCTCTCAGAACTAAAACTTTCACTCTAGTATATATGTAAAATAAATGTTAATATTAAACACAATTTCAGGCCCGTGTAAAGCATACACTTTACAGTAATGCAAATTGGATATAGTTAGAATGGTTAATATCAGTGTTAACGCAGTGTTACTACTAATGAAATATGACCCAAGAAATTCACAGAAGGTAAATAGAGTTTAAACTGATTAAACACTTGGAAAGGAGCCGTGCCAGAAAGAAGAGCAGAAATCATTTTAACATACAGCATATCAAGACAAAATGACACATCGTGTTAGTTCATTTTCCAAAGACAGCTCCATAAATTGCCTCCTGCTAAAAAAAAACAGTTGCACAAATACAAAAAAAAAAGAGATGTTTTTAAGTGGGAAGAAAGTGCCGTATGATGCTGTAGACAGCTTTTAGAAAAAGAAATGTTATCATAACAAGCATAGTGTAATATGTGTGTGTGTGTTGTCTATGTGTGAAAACCCAAGAGACACATGTGTACACACAGTCTTAAAATCTCAATGTCACAACCAATCAATTCAATTTCACAACACAGTCCCAATCGGTAAAATCAATGCTTGTCAATTCAGTTCATAGTGATAATGGAGGGAGAGAGTAAAGTACTCTAAAACTGTTCTATGACACGATGTCACATTGTCACTATTAGTGTAATGATAGTTGTAGAGTGGGGGATACTTTGCTCAGAGGAGGCACAGGTACACTTGGATAAGTGGATAATTATGTAGATGTTTACTACAGTAGATCCTCTGGTGGCCGTATTGGAATGCTGATTATGATTTTGTAACTACTTGACTGCATTAGTATTAATTCCTGTGCTGCTTCTTACTGAGATTGGATCAGTTTATTACTGAAGGACCCAATCTGACTTTGTGTCTACATGTTAGCTAACTAAGCATTTTACCAAGCAGTTTTATTAATAACTTGCACAGGGGCTGATAATATGTGATGTGGACATCGTCTGTTATCAACCCACAAAGCTTTCATGTGGTCGAGTCATGAAACAGGGATATGGGTACAAAGGAGAGAGCAAGAAATTAAACCAATTAACATACCAGCTCTATAAGTTTGGTAACATGAGTTTAAACATCTTTCTTTAAAGGTGAAATGTCAAAAAAAAACTGTAATAGAGGTGTGAACGAGGAGACAATGCCATGGTACGAATGAACAAGTCCATCCATCACACTGGCATAATAAAGAGATCACAGCTATTTCAACAGTCTATGAGATGAGGTCAATCATTTATTGCACTGATGAGAAAAAGAGAAGAGAGAGAGAGAGAGAGAAGAAGACACAAGAACTCAATTAAAACTTCACGTTCACGGCTCTCCGCCTCCAAGAGAAGGTCAAGTCATTTTCACCCGCTTTGAATGCTAATGGGCAAACAAGCACACGATGGAAAACCCGCTTAGCAGAGACACAATTCTCTGTCGAGTCGATATAAAACAACAGAACAGTAAAAACACTTCACCTTGACTAATGTTTAAGCACCAAAGACAGGAAGTAGGTGGGTGAGAGGGGGTGGATTATTTATTGCTTTAATGCTCAGCCTTGAGTATGCTGACGTCTACTGAGATTTCCATCAAGTTCTTTATCTGATGCCTTATCATGGGTGGAGGCGAAGGCACCTGGCTGTGCAACATAAATGTTTAACTTAGAGAAATGAAGAAAACAAAATGGGGATGTTTGCCTGCACAGATGTACACTGTCAAGACAGAATGAGTGCCTGAAAATGCCATTCCCTCAAGCTGTATAAAGATCTGACAAGAATTTAAAACTCTTAACTTTGAATGAGAAAAAAACTTGAAGCTGACACTTTGCAAGCTCTGGTTTCTCTATTTTAAATCTTTTTAGTCACACAACCAGAGCCTTAACTAAAGCTTATATTACTTCTTTAAGAGTCACTGTAGGGTGGTTGAGGCCTTCCAAATTCATTTTTATAATGTTATAACAGACTAGTTCTCTGAGATTGGGCACAACAGCTGAAGAATTGATGTTAATCCTTTCAGACCAGGTGTTGTCGAAGCACAATTCTGCAACTGCATGCCTCAATTTTTGGCCGAAATTGTATTCAAAACATGCTAGAAACAAAAGTTTTTTGCAGGCTGAATATTATAAAAAAGCAATTACGTGAATCCAATCAGTGTAGGATGGGTTTGTTTTGTTGACTGATTTCATCCATGGCCTTGCTATAAAGAACAATGAGCGAGGCAAGATCACAATGTAATCCATTGATGTTTGTAAAATAGGGAGCATTTCTGTGTGCTTTTGTGCTCAAAGCCAGAAAGAATAGCAGATGTTTATGTGCTCTCAATACAATCAAGGTCCCCATCTTTCTACAGTGATTTATTGATGAGTCAATAAAGGAATTTAAAGGAATTCAAATCATTGCACAGGAATTTCTGTGCAATCTGTTAAATACCTCGGAATGAAAATGATCCTGATGTTGTGCTATGTCATGTCCATAAATACTCTGGCTGCCTGTTACGCACTGTTTAATAGCTTGTGTCCATCTGGACTCACCACCCTGGAAAAGCCTGTGCACAGCTGCCCCATGGACTGGAGATGAACATTGCGATATGTGTGTGTTTTTGCGTACATGCAAGACGTAATGTGAATGTGCTTGTGACTGCATCTGTGTGGGTGCTCGCTGCCTGTGCACATGTGCTTGTTAGTCTAGTGGTTCTGTAATGAAGCATGAAATATTGTGCCTTTCTGCAACACGCCTCTCCTTCTGTGCTAGTTACTGACTAACACAGTGAAGCCAGGATTTCTTATACAGAAAATAACTTATTTTTTCCTGTGTGTAATGTGTCCTCAGACATTCTCACATCTTGATGTGTGGCATCGCGGAATATTCAGATAATGCTCATTTGTTTGTTTGAGTCAGCTCCCTCAATCTAACATAAGGGATTCATGAATCTTGGTAACATAATCAGTGCATATGGTTATCACATACAGAGAGAGGGGGAACAGGTCAGATGGCATATTTCATAATAAGTGTGAAAGGTGACATTTTGAAGCAGTGTCTGTGTGTGTGCATGAACTTTAAAAACACTTTGTTGAAAGAGGTCATGTGGCACTACTTCTCTTGTGTGTGTGAGTGTGTGTCTGTGAATGCCTTTAAATTTAACTGGTAATCTCTACTATTTAACGAGTCCATTACAGCCATACACTTCGTCCTATCTGATGTCACTCCTCATTAATTCAGTCTAAGTCATTAGCCTGCATTGTTAAATAATTACCTACTGAGCAAAAAGACACAGAACTTGATTAAACATCCCATTCAGAATTTAACATTGTTATTTTAGCTGCACTTAAGTAACAGCAAAATGCCACTGGTGCCAGTGTTAAAAAGCAATTTCCATTAGAATGTTTTGAAAAATACATTGTATACAAGTCCCAATAATGGTAAAGTTTAACAGTAATTGTTATTGTTGTCGGTAACGTTTAGTCATTTCTGTGTTCCTGAAACGTGATAAACAACATTTGGGAGGACACATGGAGAGATGTGTGGCAGTTGTAGCATGAGCCCTCTTTCAGGGAAACAAATTAAAAACAAATTAAAATATTTATTGGAGTGCTGCTGGGCCAGCGTCATTAAAAGCACAGAAAGACACAAAGATGTTTTATTTTGGAACAAATGAAGACAATAAAAAGGGAAGGAAGAAAGTGAAAAAGCTTAAGTGAATTCAATGCATTGATAGGACAGTAGTAACATAAGATGCAGCGTCTTGCAACATAAGATACATCTTGTAAGTTCACACTTTTCAGATCCCAGCAGCTGTTATGTGTTATGTAAGAACTTTCAGACTGGTCTAGATTTAGGTCATTACAGTAAAAGATTCAAGTATTATTATAACTTTTTCACTGAGTGGAGCTTTGGGGTTAAGACGATTAAACTGTATCGTCCCTGGTTCAACTCAGGCTGGGGATCTTTGTGCCACCTCTCTTCCCCTCTCGTTTTCTGTCTTCTTCTTACTGTTGCTGTCAAATAAACAGTTTTTCAAAAGAGGAGTCATTCACAGTTATACACTGGAGCTGCCCAGAATAAATACAACTTTCTTATTGTGGCTGCTGTTCTACTGAACTCATGTTCAGGTTATGCGCCTCTGCTTTCATTGCCTGATTCGGTCCAATATATCAAAAACAATCCCTCCGGTTTGTACATGACCAGCAGTCCCTTCTCATAGAAAATACAGCTAACCTGCTCTTTATGCACTTCCCGATTTGTTTGTAATTTCAAGTGTCTGCTATTGCAATCACACATACCAAAAGGGGTATCACTGTAAACACTTGTGTGACGGTAATGCAAAAAGTACACGAAGTACCAAAGTATATATAATTACAGTAAGAACATCCTTAAGGGTATTTTGACAACACATTCATATTTTCTGAAAAGTAGCATCCACACATAAGTGAGAAAAAATTCACTAACAAGCTTCCTGGTATCTGCTGGAGCTGCATTGGAAGTCATTAAAGCATAACAAAGTTGAACTTGTTTTTCACCAATTACACTGTTTAAAAGATACTAGACAGGTTATACATTTTTCATTTCTCATTGATTTTCCTTCCAGGATGCAACAGTGTACCTCAGGAAATTAGTTGAGAATCTCGGAGCAATTCACACGTTGGTCAGTTTCTACGGTTTTAGTTGTTTGAAAGATTCATGCAACATGTACACGAAAGATGTGAACATGAGTGACTCTCGGACAGATGGCTCTCTAATTTTGCTCAAGGAACAAATGACTTTGTCTCAAACAGCTGGTGTGTGGTAGTGTCTGACCGTGTGTGTGTGTGTGTGTGTGTGTGTGTGTGCTGGGGCAAATGGCAGCAGAGGGTCATCACCAGATGGCACACACATGCATACAAACCAATTAATATCATTGAAATAAATATAGAAACAAACTCATTCGTGACTACACACTCCTTATTCTTGATTCATCTAATAACTCATCTTACTGCGGTCCCACATCTGTGGGTGTCCAAAAGGAAACGAATTGAATGTTTTTATGAGTGTGTGATCCTGATAAGTACACACACACACACACACACACACACACACACACACACACACACACACACATTCAGTATGTACAGCGTGGAGGCAGCAGGTTTCTGGCTTGGCTGTAAACCAACAACCTGCAGGGAAGTAAACAGCCCCTGAATGGAGGATATGAAAACACCTCCACAGGAGACCTTGTGTCTGGCCTGATAACGCTGCATATGTGTGTGTGTGTGTGCACATATGTGAGTAGGGTGGGGCCTTTAATGACCACCACCTGATTAGAAAACATATGGGTCCATCAGCATCATTAGCTGTTTAGCTCACATCTAATATATGCCCACATGAGCACACAAACATCCATTAAAGAATACACACACCCACACACATTCACACACTATTACCTAAAATTGAAACCACCTGATGCTCTGACACTAGTTCATTCCTATCATCATATGCAACTCCCCCATGCCGGCTGTGATTTTTGAGATTGGTTCACACACACACACAGCTCTATACATACACACCCTCAAACACACACGCATGCACACACACACACACACACACACAAAGGAAATTACATAGATACACAAAGTGTACACAAAAGGCATGTACACACTCAAACGCAGCAAAGGGATAATGAGAGAGAGGTGAGAGGTCTGAAATTGAGCTGGGGCCTGAACATTGTGGCCTTGTGTCACTTTAACCCCCCAGAACAGATAGTGAGATAGAAAACAACCCTGGAGAGTGGCACAAACACCTTCATTACTCTCTGTGTCTCAGCAGCACCACTCTTTGAGATCTTGTTAGTCTCTCCTTCTCATTGTTCACCACTTCTACATTCTCTCTGTTCTAATCGTTCCAACTTTTGGCTTTATTCCTCTCTACTCTCCTGTCCTCCTTCTCCTTTACCAGCTCTTGCAATTCGATCTGTAACTTCACAGTTTGGAGCAGTGGACTGACAGCATCATTTGTCTTCCCCTGCATCTTCAGAGGTACACACACACACACACACACACACACACACACACACACACACACACACACACACACACACATACACACACACACACACAGACTTTAGTACTATAAACACCTTACTGAGGGAGTAAATAATAAACTTGACATAAAAGTCGAAAGTCGAAGTTAACACAGAAACTGATTTCTTTGTCTTAAAGGTTTAAGGCACCACACGTTCTGATTCCCATTTTTAAATTATGCACAACATCAAACACTTTACTTTTAAATAATCATCTCCCCTTAAAAGACAAAAAAGATATTTTCCATGTACCCACACTGGAATATATATAAAATGGGAGCTATTGGAGATGTCTGCACCACTGGAGTGTAGTGGAGGTGAATTTAGTTTGTGATATCCAAACAAATGAAAAGTAACATTCGGAAAACTCAACAGAAACTCTCTATTCTTCAATAAATTCAAACACAGGTTATATAAAAATGTGTTTTCTTTTGGTTTGGGTAAACTAAACCTATCTTCTGTAACCTTTGCAAGCACCCAGTTATATAAACCAGTCATTTTTCTTCCGTCTCTACACAAAGATGTCTTGATTTCTGTGGTAATATGCCATCCTCCCAATCCCTAAAAAGGGTTACGTGTTGTCTTCCCTATCCACACACAGGTGGACAAAACATAATCAGCCCAAATGCAATAATGCAAAACAGCCTATAAAAATACCAGAGTTAAATTAGCACTGCTCCGACTCTGACTCATCCCAGCAGAAAAAAACAACAACATTATAAGTTCCCCCAATGTAATATTTATTGCAAATGCAAAGCTATTAGTGGAGTGAATTTGATTTGTACAGGTGTTTGTGATAATGAGTTATTGTGTATAATCATCTTGTCCTGTACCAGAGGCCCCCATGGCAGTTACTGTGCTGTTCTATTAGAATGCTGACAACCAAAGCCAGAGAGGTTCATGACCGGAAAATACACTGGACTTTATCTTCCAAACACGTATTTATGCTTTGCTGTCTCTACCTGCATCCAAGCTGCAGTGCAAATTTAGATCAAATTCACAAATCAAAGCGTTGTACTGCACAATACGGTAGATTCTCTAAGGTGGAGTACAACATGAGTGCAGTAAACATGCAGAAATTCATAGTGATGGTGCTATTACCAGATCTGTGTTGGATCTGTATCTTCCACTTACTGGCAGGAGATGTACATTTGACTCCTCAGCCAGCAGTCAGAAGTCCAGCAAGTCAATATTCACAATTACACATTTTGGATGTTTTGGAAGCCCACAATTATGCAGTTAGTATTCATATTTAAAGTGAGCACAAATGGAAAAATGACTGGAGCAAGTGAAGCCTCTGCTTTGGTATGTTGATTGCATACACACATGCATATGCACACCTTACACACAAAATTCTGTGAATACATACAAAAACCTGTTTGTACCATCTTCAAAATGGCTTTGAAATGCTTTTGGGAGACATTCAATAGCTGGAGATAACCATTCGAAACAGCTTGACAGGAGCTCTGCAAAGTGAGTGGGGTGAGGTTTAATCCAGAGGCTGCTGGTGGTTGATTGAGTATACAGCTCACAGAGAGACAGCCAAGTGGACACAGAGTTTTTTTTTTTTTTTTTTTTTTCTTTTCTAAACCATCTCAGTCCTCTGAGGAATTGGTGTGAGAGTGTGTGTAAATAGATGAATAAATGTTGTTTATGGGATTAAGGACCAGGGCTCATTCTCTGCGCTAACAACATAAACGTCAAATAAACATAATTAAAAATCACAACTTGCTATGTACAAAGGTTAAATTGTAGCTTCAGCTATAATTTTCAAGATCTGACCAAACTCAAACTACATGACAAATTGTTAAATGTAAACTGCTTTTTCTGTGATAGTTAGGAATAATAATAATAATAATATAATAATACTTAGGAATTAAGATGACTAAAATGTTACTTGTCCTATCATAGAGCTAATGTGGCTTTAAGGTCAATACTATACAGTAAATGTAAGACTAAAAATTGAGGAGCGCCCACATGAAAAAGCCAAGAAAATTATTTCAATCAACTTTCTGTAAGTCAGCACATGAATGACATCAATCACTTGATTAGACTGAATAAATGCTAAGAATAAATCTGTGAAAAATGAACATCAACTGTAATGGTAAACCTTTATTGCATCAAAACTATAGTACATAATTAGTAGTTAGCTCAAGCTACAGTGATATTAAGTGCTTTATTTGTGTTTCGTAACTGCAACTTTTATAGAAGAAATCTAATTTAAGTGCACAAAAGTGACGACTGAACCTCTCTGACTTCCGTCAAATAAACATGATCTACAAAGCTGTAAGTTGTCCTTCATTATTTTAAGCTTTATCCACCAAGGAACACATTTTATTAGCACAAAAAAAGTCTTGACACACAAAGGACTTTTGGAGGAACTGAAGGAGTTGTTGCTATGGTTACCAGCACAAGTTAACACAAGCACAAGTGAGAGAGAGAGAGAGGTAGTGAATGAGTGAGGCACACAACTGGGCATAGACTGTTGTTTATACTTTGTGAATATATGCATCTATAATCGCACAGCAGTGAAGATTCATAGGAGACAAGATCCAGCCTCACAATAAAATTGTCTCATTACAGTAAATCTCAGTAGGTATTATTGTATGAATCTTGCTTGCGCACACATATACACACACAACTTACATACACTGTGGAGCTTAATGAAACTATGATAAATTATGTATTTTACTATGAGATGAGATGAGAGAGAGACAGACAGAGAGAGATTGTGTGTATGTGTGTGTGCTGCTTTTACCTGAGGCAGCCGGTAGCATTGCGCAGCACCTGGGAGGTATGAAGGTGTAGCTTGCGGTCGTCATGGTGATTGGGGGAGGAGTCCCAGTTAGAGTGGGGTATGATGACACTGTTGGTCAGAACGGCCAGAGCGTCCTGGATGATTGGCATCTTTAGAGCATCACATGACGACAGGTTCCATAGCACACCTGCACACACATCACGCAGGAAGACATTTGCATTATTTTGTAAATAATAATAAAGACTTTGTTTCAAAGAAAACGGAGAGTTGTAAGAGATGTACCAGAGATGTAATTAATTGAAAATTGTGTGTCTGCTAATTGCAATAATGAAAAATACTGATATTTAGTAAATGTAATCAAGATTGTTGATTTTCCATTTGCCAACAAAACGAAAACATTTTCCAAATAGTGCTTATAAAGTATAAATCTAATCTTTTCGTATTCTTGCAAAGCATTTATATGTGATGTTACCTGTATAACTCACAACAAGACTCTTAAATACTGTGGAACCTTTTAAATGTCCTAGCTGCAATGATAATGATTCAGCTGAACTTAAATGATGCTTAATAAAGCATTTTCCAAATGTAGCCTGTAACTACTAACTGTGGCCTGTAACTCGCTCAGATTTGGTCATTTTTCCTTGGTTAAATGCTTCTACTACAGGTAAGTAGGACACGTAGTTAAAAAGTCCACACAAGGGGGTCATTTGGAAAAATTGTGTGGAATTTCTATGCTCTTTCTGCATCACACTTTCGGCCAGCTCGTTCTGCTTTGTGCTGCTTGACGTGGCTGGCCAAGTAGTCACGGTCAAATAACTCAGCAGGGGAATGGGCTTTCAGCTGTGCTGTGCCTAGAGCGGATGACCATATAAAGAAACCCACAACGATTTTACGTAAGCTTAATGCATATAGTAGAAAAAAAACAAAATGTTGCATTCAGAGCAGTCTGAAGCCTGGGGTTTTTGCTCACAGGGATTACTTAACTCATTATTTGACACTTTGGCCTTGTTTCGACACTGTACCATTATATATATGACAGAAAATAAGAGAAAGCATAATAGGTCCCCTTTGAATAAATTTAAATGAATAAAACTACAAAGTAGATGCGGTCTCTCCATAGGGTTTACAGTGCACAGCATGATTCATGCTTTCTTCTTTCTCTGTCTATTAATGCTCCTGTCAAATATGTGTTCTCGGAGTACAGCTAAGTGACAGCACTCCTTTCCACGTTTTTTTCCCACCTCTTCATTCCCTCTGTCAATTTTCCACATATTACTCATAAACATAAATTTTATAGACCTTTAAAGCAAATGGTTCCATTAACATCTCAGAGATGTCATGAGAAATACATTTGGTTGCATGTTGTGAGGTCAATGCAGTTGAAGCGTGTCCTTCTGATTTATTTATTTTTAACCTACTGCATAGTGATACTGATCTTAGCCAGACCTTTCTACTCAACTGGAACATCACAAATGAAGTGTGGAGTTACTTCAGGGCTGGTAATGCAGCAAGAAAATTACTCTTTTTTTTATCACTTTTGAGAATGCCACCCACTCTTTTATTCTGAAATCCAACTCTACAATCTACCTGATACTTGTGATATCTGAGGAAATTAATTAGTTTGTTGGTCCAGGCAGAACGCCAACTGCCCAACCAGTGCATCATTTATCACATACTGTGTGGTGGAGAACACACGCGTATATACACATATACACTCTAAGCATATGCAGAGATATACAGTCAATGTGCATAACAATATACACACATCCACAAGCTGGCAGACAAACTTGTAAGTTTGTATGTACGCAAGGATACCTGGAATCACCTGCAATGACACACACACTGCACAGACACAGTCACACGAGTCACATGCATGCTCCTGTAACACTTAATCACATACAGTATGTGTGCGGACACGTACACACACACACACATTTTTCTCGTTCTTGTCAGATGGAATACCAGATGCTTCCTTGCAGACTGGTGACAACGCTAGCCCTGTTGGTCAGCTGTGACACACTCATGCACATGCGAACCACACATTTACACACATACACATACACACACAAAGGCTCCATCAGCATTCTCACATTCCAAATATGTTAATTAGCGCCTGTTGCTTGTACTGGTAACCCCTATCAAAAAAGGAGGAGATAAAAAAACAGATATAGTAAGAAACAATGAGAAAAAAATGTGTGAAACAGAGGGTGACAGAGATGAAAAACAGAAATAAAAACTAATGAGAGGGGAAAAGAACTGGAGGAGCTGAGTGATGGTTTAGGGAGACAGGAACAGATTGAGACAACAGAGGAGACATGCAACACGTTTTTCATATGACAAACTATAAAAAGCTGCGGTGTTGAAGGTCACCATCTCTCATATATGTCAGTGTCAGGCTCCAGATGCCACAGGTCCCAGATGACAGATGTCATTCATTTGCACAGTTACCACACGAATAAAAAATATGGGCACAACTCACTGACTCCATACACAGTGCACCGTGTTCATAGAAGCTGTCAGGCAGATAAAATATGTCCTGTTCATTCCAAAATACAATATGCACAATTCAGTTTTTGCTCAGGTCTTGTTAAATGTGAAATGTAAATGAAACATAAGTGTGGCAGGGAGGTGCATAGTAGTGATTACAGATCCGAAATGACAGCAATACTGAAGCTGAGCAAGACACTGAATTTCTGTCACTAATAATGGATATGAATTAAACCTCACTTCAATTGAACACTACACACAAACTTCCGTAGAGACAGCGGCTATTGAGAAGCAGAGAGTTTTGCATCATCAACAGCAACACCAGTTTTGATGCCTTACAGTATACTGTGCTAGTGTCAGTCATAATGACAGTCTGACAAAAATGGAAAGGAGAAAACAATGAGAAAGAGAGACTAACATTATAGAATAGCAGTAGAAAAGATTACAATAAATGATGGGATTTGAAAGACTACACCAAAAGGTGACAAAGAAGCAGAAAGGGTAATTTCTAATTTAGGCTGTTAATTTAAAAAATCATAGGTAAATCTTATGTCCAAACTACACAAGTAACAAAATCCATTACAAAAATAGTAAGAGAGGAAGCCAGCGGGAAAGACAATTAATTGGGGAGTCTGAGAGAGAAGAAGATCCAAATGTAACAGAAAAAAAACAAGTGCAAATGAAGACAAAGAGATAAAAAAATATGACAAAAGTCGAGAAAAAGAAGGTGAGATAGAGAGTGAAAGAGGACGATGTGTGTGTGTGTGTGTGTGTGTGAGTGTGTGTGTGTGTGTGTGTCTGTAAGAGAGAGCTTGAGAGGACAAGAAGAGGAGGGTGATAATAAGGCGATGACCTTGTATGTTGTTTGGCAGCAATCAAGTGCTTACACTTAGGCTGAATGTGTGAGTGTGTGTGTGTGTGTTCGTGTGGGAGCGTAGCAGCATTTGCCGTCACTTTCACTAATCAGCCTCTTGTTTCACATCTCGAGTCTATCTGTTTCCACTCAATCGCTCTCCCCTCATGGGCTCTTTTCAAACCAAGGTAAAAGCTCAAACGTCCACGAACATACATATACACAGATGCACGCCATGTCCCACTCAACAAGGGTGAAGATATACATATTGGGCAAAACACTTCACTTATAAACCTCAGTGCTTTCAAACATTTCTTTCTGTCTCCATTTCTGCTTCTCTCTTTCGTTCTGTGTTGGTCTATTTCTCAAGTGGTGAGTGTTTTCAGTGTGTGATTGCAATCACGTTAAAACAGTGCTGTCTCTGATGAGCCGACGAGAACCTGTCTGCTGGCTCACAAAAAAAGGCACTCATCTGACTTTCTTCGGCTTCTATAGCCAGTGAATCTGCACACACATATAAAAACACACACAACACGCACTAAGAATGTTAAAGGGCGGGGTTATGTTATTTTTTTGCAGACAGAGATAGAGACAAAGATTGAGCAGAAGGAGTGAGAAACACAAAGGACTAGACTCCTTAGTGTTTTCTGGGGCAAGGACATTGTGTCTGCCACTGTCTAACATTGGCCAAATTCAAGGCTGACACACACGCACGCACGCACACACCTGCCTGCTCTAGAAACATAGATCTGTAATGCTTCGCTAAGCCCAGTGTCCTTATGGGTATAACATCAGGTGACCAATAGACAATGACATCATACTAGAGCCATTGTGTGTGTGTGTGACTGTGTCTGTGTTCCTCTTCCTCTCTCTCTTTCTTGTCTTTATCTGTTTCTCTACTTCCTCGGAGTTCCCCTAAGACATTTGATGGACAGTTTCCTAGGTGCTGGGTGGTTTGGGGAAACGGGGAGATGATTGCATGAATTCATGAATAAATGAGAGTATGACTTGTAAGGGGAGAGTGAGGCCTGTTAGGCCTCAAGTGACGATGTTTTATTAAACAGCCTTCATCTGTGTGACTCGATGTGAATTAGTTAGCTGCGGGGTCAGAACGTGGTGATGAGCAAAGCCAAAGACGACAAATTACACAGCTAATGTGTCTACAAAGATATGTGAATAAAAAAATCAAAAGAGAAATATTGATTTTGGTTAATGTTATAAGTCGCAGCAGGTTAACAATTGCTGACTTAACCTCTGGGTCATACAACTTCTCGTCCCGCAGTAGGTTTGTTGTTATGGAGAAATTGCTGGAAGCAATGGTCAATGGTGAGGTCAGGAGGGAAGAAAATGTTCAGGAGCCTTTGATGTCTTATGCTGTATTATTTATTGTCACTTGATCAAGGAGAATTAGAGACACTCTCATAGTACATCAGAAGTGCCTTAGTTGGTCTCACATTCTTCCGAACTCCTGCTGGTGGAAAGACTTTAAACCCCAAGATAACACCACAAATGCTATACGCCCCAAATAAGACAAAGAGAATGTTTTTACCAAGAAAGGTGTCATTGTCAACATACTCTAGTCTGGAGACACAGATGTCTGTTTACGTCAATTGGAACGTCGACAGCAAGCTTTCTATTATGTCTAAGAAGGCAGCAATAGGTTTCTTCGACCCTGGTCACCACAGTGTTGAGATAGACTGGCACCTACTGTTCCCAATCAAAGCCAAACAATTAATACTGCTGAGGACCTCAAGGCCCACACGTGACCTCGTGTAACCTAAGGATAGAAAATTCCATAACATTTGTGGAAAGCTTTTGTCAGCACTAGGTAAAGTCCTGTATTGTGGGTAAATTGTCACTGCCTGTGCCTCCCATGGTGAAAATCCAACAGAGAAATTCCTGCAAGACACTAACAATTTTATAACATAGTAGCAGCAGCAAAAAAGACATTCTGGTGAAAGCATCCTGTTTCCCCACAGGAATTACTGTAATGACTCTGATGGGGCTCTGTCCTCAAGCATTTTTAAAGAAGGTTATGAGCTCTGACTTAAATTAAAGTGGCTTTGGCGAGTACTATGACAGTAGTGAGGACATGGAGATTTGGACCTCCACACAGAGCAGTGATTCATCCCTTTAAGGAACAGAAACTATGGTGAAGAATTTTCCAGCAAAAAGGATGGCAGTATTTTTTGACTATGTTGGTTTGTTGCTAACATCATCTGCTTGCAGAAGCAGAAAAATGGTGCTTGGTGGTGCTTCTTAGACTTAAGCCTCTATTTGCATATGGTAAACAGAATCAATGCATCAAATATGAATCAGCACCTTAAGACATCAGCCAAAATGATGCTTGTCTCCAGTTTTCAAAAATAATTAACTCTAACTCAAGAATGTTTGCACAAATTAGCCACATTTTAAACACTTGACTTTCCTCGGAAGAATTTCTTAGCTCAACATCCATTTCAGAGCAGGCAGCAGAAGCAGCTGCAGCATGGTCATGTCATGGTCCACCGCCTCAAGGTGAACCCACAAGTAAGGATAGCATCTCCTATTGACACCCAAAGCCTCTGCATCGACCAGACTTTTACTGACAGGCCCGGAAGCCTTGACTTCGTCCTATCTACCTCATAATGAGAGCCAGGAAGCCAATAAAGCTTGTCTAAATTTAAACTTCAGAACCAACAGGGAGATAGAGTAAATTGTTGAGGAAAGGTTTCTCTGGTCACCAAAAAAAAAATAAATAAAAAAACGTATAGCTTGTTTCATTTCCCCAGACCTAAACAGATTCTTAAATCACAGAGAATAGGGAAGTACTTTGATGAAGCTGACAACACAGAGGCCATAATGAGGAGGGTGATTTGTTATGACTCTGGCACACTCACTTTTTTGGAGTCCAGCAGTTGAGAACTGTGTCTATTGATGCAATTTGTGTATGCACCACTGCTCCTGATGAACCTCTGGTGGTCACCAACTGCAATTTACTTGCTTTCAAATCATTTAGCCACCAATTAGTAAAGAAGGTCAACCTTTGAAGGGAATGCAATTTGGCACTGCAATAGATCCAATGCCTTCTTCCTACCGGTATCAGCACAGAGGAGATAACAAGGGTTTGTTTTTTTCTATCCTAATTAACATTTTTTTTTAAACACTGTCGGGATTTGCAGCACTGGCCGCCGTAGAAGGAGTTTTGACACATTCACACAGACTCATCTCGTAACTGCCCATTACAACTTCAGTCCAAAGCATTTAGAGGTTGTGTCCAACAGCACTTGGACTACAGATGTCATGGGTGGGGTGTTACTTCATAATTTTCTTGCCTTCAGTTTCCATCCAAAATAATTTGGAGTCTGGAAACTCAAGGAACCACAACAACCTGCATTAAAATCAGGTAGGTGCATTTGGAGTTTTTAAGGTTGTATATATATATGTTTAGTGGGGGTACTGGTTCTCAATACCAATACAATAGAAAGAATCTGAACATGCAAGTGTTCTATCATTGTGCACAAATTCTGGGAAAAAGCAAAATGAAGATATTAAATTAAAACTGTGTTAATGGCCAATGCAGCATAAAAAAGAAATTTAATACATTGTACTCTCTATTTCTCTATCTCTATTTGTAATAAAAATACTTAAAACACATGCCTAATGGAATTACCAAGTAATTACGCAATAGTTTCAAGTGGTGAATTGCAGCTCAAGCAGGGTGTTCTGTGAGGCATGAAGACAGACTTCAAAATATGGCTGTAATGGCATGAAAGCAGTTGATATGTGGAGTTCAATGCTAAGTAAATAGACAACAGGGTAGAGTCATGCATGACACTGATTCACTCAGCCAGCTTCAGTGAGAGTCAAACAGAGAAGGGCAAAGACACGAAGAGTTACAAGATAGAATTTCACAGTGTGTGTGTTTGTGCAAGATGACTGCCTATAAAAGAAAGAAAAGAAGGACTTCCGGTGTGTTTAATTTGATTGTTAATCTGCTTACAGACCACATACGAATACACACAAGCACACACAAGCTGGGTTTTTAATAGTCTCTGCAGCACTGTTGTGATGTTCTTCAGGGTGCCAGAATGTCCCTATAGGCATAGTCTGGTGACTGTCATCCCTGACATGTAAAGCTTAGTGTCAATATTAATGTGCTTTCTGTGAATTCTGATAGGTGCACATTCTTGCTTCTTTATCTGGACTAAAAACACAATTTGATTTATCGAGCAGCAGGACTGCACAGAAGAAGGTGGAAATGATTTGGTAGAATAGCATCCATTGTTGGATTATAGTAATCTTACCACTTGATCCACATCGTTTTCCTTCACTATATTCTTCATTCCCCCACATTTAGTCACTCCTCCTTTTCTTCCTAATAATCACTGTTCACATTCTTCCCTCTTTTCCTTACTCTCTTTTGTCCAGTTGTACTTCACCATCTGCAATGCCAATAACTGGTCTGAAGTATTTTTGGTTTCTGCTCAACATTTCTTCCTTCTCCATTCACCTGCTGATCTCTTATTGTCCTTCCCTTTCAAGCTGTATTTCCTATCTCCATCCAACTAGTGACAGTGATGTCATTAACAGTGAAAAGGTCAGGAAAATATAACACCTCCTTCCTTCTTTCCTGGGCTGTTATCAGTGTGCGAGGGGTCTCTGAATGGAGGAACAAAACTCTTCGCTGGCCTGCTGGCTGTCACTGTTGTGATCAGCGAGGTCCCTTTCTCCCCGGAGAGCGAGTGACCTATTGGGAAGTGTCTAGGGATGGATGTTCGAGTGTACATGTGCATGTGTGCACTTGAGGATGAGCTTCGTTTTCTGCTGAGGAACAATGGGATCAGAGGTCAAATTGAACATGAGGGGGCCCCACTGACTTTATCTTAGTATTCGGTGTGTGTACATGCACATGTGATATGTGTGGTTTTGTGTGTCTGAATGAATGAGTGTGATTGTACTTTATCTTTGGGAATGTCCAATACGCTTGTATGAGTGCGAACATGTGTCTCTTATCTCAGAGCTAACCTGGTGCAAAAAAAGAGGGCTTTTGTCTGAGCGAAGAGAGAGAAACACTGGTGATACAAGTGCAGATACAAAACCACCACATAGAAGGCCAGCCAGCATATGGACAAAGGAGAGAGAAGAAAGGTGTGGAGAGGAGAGGGAGGGACATGAGAACACGGGTGGAAGAGAGAAGAAAGGTAGGAGAAATGAGAAGAGAGGCAAGGACTGACTCTCTTGTGTTCTGTCATGGAATGCCAGGGAGAACTGCTGGTACATAGTAGTGGGAGTCTGTCAGCACTCAGGTCTCTACCTATCACAGGTCACAGCGCACGCAATTCATTTAGATTGTACCTAACTCTTATTTTAGCCTGTCTGCCAACAGTATGTGTCTTTGTCATGTACGGGACAGCTTGCTTACAGAATTTCATTAGTATCATAAACTCTTTTATAAACTGAACCTTGACACTTATGCCTAAACACAATTCACACACATCCACATCCACACATGCACACACAGTGGTTCATCATTATTGCCTGTCCCGAGGCTGTAGAAACAATGTCATGCTGGAAAATAACTTGGCTGCACATTTAGATTACATGCATGCTTTAGGTGGAGTATGTGTGTGAGTGTGAGAACCTGTGTGTCTGTGTTTAGCAGAGAGGGACACGCTGCATATGTTCATGTTTGCTGCAGCACAAAAGGGCCTCTGGAAGAATATTAAATTTTTTGTGGGAGGCATTTTGCAAACAATTTCAGGAGGAATGGAGATCAAATTATATCAGCTCATGTAATGTCTGTGTGCTTAGGTGGGTGGTGAAACATCTGAGTATATATGCATGTGCACTTCAGTTTGTGTGCGTGTGGGTGTGTGCTCTGCTGTATACATGTGTCTCCAGTGCACTGGCTAACTTGCACTGTTTGTGCCCTCAAGGTGAAAACAAGACTGACCAGTGATAAAAAGTAAAACACCACACTGCTGAGGAGACATTTTTTATGAGTGCATGCATGTGCCCACGCTGAAAACAGAGACAAACTAATACTGAATAACAACTTACAACCATTTGAAAAATGTGAGGAAACATAGCTAAACACTTCTAAAAAGAAGTTATGTTAAAAAAAATATTTTTGGCTGCCCTGCTGCTTCTTCTGCATTCATATTCTTCTATCAATCTGTTGAGGAGAACTCTGATTGAATATCAAATATTATTGGCATGTGAAGCAGCTCAAGATGAACAGCCTTGGTTTCTGCAGAGTGAAAAGTAACCTTTTCTAAAGAATATTCTTTCAGTTAAAACTATACATTCTCAATTAAGTAAAATCAGCCCATTAAAAAAACAAAACTACTAGCACCGTCAAGCCCAAATGAGAAGAGAATACACTGCAGCTATGTGTATGTCAAAGTGTGTGTTTGTATCTAGGATTGTGTGCATCCCTCCTGTATGTGTGTATGTGTTAGTATGTATGAGTGATAACTGGGTACCAGAGTATTAAATGTTGTGATTATCTAGATAATTTAAAACTGATGAAGAATAATCAGTCACACAGATTCTTACTACATTACTAAATTCTGAATAAGAAGCATGAGCAGAATTAGATGAATAAATGAAACAAACAAAAAAACGTTCCTGCAATGTTTGTACTGCAATGGTATGTTTTGCAGAGGTACATCAGATTAACCAGATTTGGTGTAGGTGTGATCCTCACATTTCCACATATCAAATTCTATTCACATACACTATCATAACCTTTCCCGAGGCCAAAAAGGCAGAGCCATGCTGGAAAATAAGTGCAGCTACAGTGAGGTGAGGTGCAGGTTAGTCACAGATACTGTACCTGTGACCAGCTCTCTGATTTCCACATCTCCAGTCTTCCTCAGCAGGCGAACCAAGGCAGGAATGCCCCCGCAGTTTTTCAGAGCCACTTTGTTCTCATCATTGGCCTTGCCGTACACCAGGTTCCTCAGGGCTCCGCAGGCGCTACGGTGAACCTCGCTCATCCTGTGGTCCAGTAGGTCGACCAGCAGCTGGATGCCTCCCTGCCTGCGGATCTGAGGATCAAAGAAACCGTTTCAAATGAAAAATGCACTTTCTACTTATATAAATTAAAATAAAGAACAAAATCCAATCAAAATCTAATCATTAATAAGTGAGACACCACCGACTCACATAGATGCACACTCAAAAATGCGCAGCCTCTATTATTCTACTGCCCTTTGATTAAAATTAATATCTGCTACCAAAAAATGTCCAACAGTTGGTTTATTTGTATATGAGGGTAGTTACTTTGGGATGTGTGTACAGTATGGGCGTGTGTGTGGCCTATAGTATCTGTCAGTCTTGTCCATCAGATTAATAACCCAGTGTGTATTAATTAGACATACTATGACACAGCTAATGACTGTAGTTTCACAAAATGACACTTAATTAAACTGATGAGGGAAAGGAAAAGAGCTGTGACTCAAGCTTTGCTAATAATCTTACAAAACTACAGTATTTTTCTGCCTGTTCTGCGAGTCTGTTAGCTGTACTATCATCCTGCTTTTAAAAACATTTTTTTAATTTTTCTGTTTCTCCCTACATTTTAATATATGTTATGTCTGCACCTGTATGTGTGTCTGTCCGTCCTTGTGTGTCCATCCTGCCAACATTTGTCTTTTTCTATTGTCTGTTTCACTTCTCCTCATATGAACATGCACATTACAGTGTACTAACCCCTTTATTACCGACATATTTAGCTTCTGCTATCTATGAAGCAAAATAGGTTGGAGGCACAACTGCTTCTTAAAACAGACAACTAGTTCAATTGCTTTATATAACATGACTAATGGTGCAAATGTGTGTATGATTTATAACACATTCAGGGTGGAAGTGTAAAGTATAAACTCCAAACTTAAAATGATGAGAAATTCAAAAAACAGGATCAGACATCAGACTTTCATTACAGCAACTGTTGTATGTATAAAAAT
Source organism: Sciaenops ocellatus (assembly GCA_033000465.1). Lineage (NCBI taxonomy): Eukaryota > Metazoa > Chordata > Actinopteri > Sciaenidae > Sciaenops > Sciaenops ocellatus. The sequence goes on from CP136869.1 coordinate 16,952,967, forward strand.
ATAAAAATAATGCACAGACAGATTCAGAATGCTTATTATATGTGACCCTGATGAGGATAAACGGTGACTCTGATGAGGATAAACGGTAGCAGATTGGATGGATGAAAAACATAAACATAAATGTCTACTAAACACATCTTTGCACCTTCTATAGCACTATTTTATCCTCTCAATATAACATTTCAATTTGAAATTTTAACATGTAACTGAGGATAATGACACACTGTGGACTTGAAAGGTTACCAATAGTATGGTAGGAAACTTGAAAGCCACCTTCAAAATCACCACCTACAAGATTTGTTCCGTGATTCAAATATCAATGAATTAAGTGAAAAATGGCAATTGAGTGTGACAAGGAGGTTCTAAACTTAATGCTACAGATTAAAAATACAAAAGGCTGTTAAATCTGATCTTACTGTTATTTGTGTTTTTGCCAAATAGGTACAAAGGAAGATACTGGAGAAAGGCTCCTGGCCAATATGGAGGAAAGTCAAGAAGGTTGTCAAGAAAGGTGTCAACACCCTTGATGGCAGACTCACAAAGCTATACGAGTGTTTTTCAAATATGCATAACTGCCACCAAAAAACAGGCAAAGAATAATTATATGTATGGTATTTTACTGGTGGCCTCGCTACTGCTCAGTATGTATGTGTACAAAGAGAGAGGGAAACAAACCAAACCAATCAGTGTAGATTTACGATAATATCAAGATTCTGTGAGAAGACAAGGCAGTCAGGACTGTTAGCACAGTAGGGATAGCAATGGGGGCACTCTGGTGTTACACATTATGCCTTCCCCCTATGGTGTTACACATAATGCCTTCCCCCCATGGAGCAACACATTGTCTTCTCCCCAAGCTGGTGCTTTTTAAACCCTCCCATATCACATCTCCACTGCGGGGATCTTCATTGGCCTTAGGGGGCCAAAGAGCTTAAAGCAACCCATGTTTAGCCCAGTCGACAGGGGTTTAGTACTAATCACCAGAAACAGGCTGCTGTGATCACCAGGAGACTAGTTGGAACATGGATAGAGCAACAAGTGTGTGTGCGTGTGTGTGTGTGTGAGAGTGAGAGCAAGCGAGAGAGTATGTGTCTTTCATGCTCCCACTCTTATTTAATCGCTAGAGCACTGCAACTGGCAGAGTTACTCAGCCAGATAGCACGAAAAAAGTTTTTCACAGTTAACTGCGTAATCAGGCTTCTTGAAACCCTCTTTTATTTTTCTGCATGTTCTCCCCCAGACCTGGGACATTAAGTGCTGGCACTAATTCTTACTGCCTGTTTCAAGCACCAGATGGGTGGAGTTTACCATACAGCCACGTTGACAGACTCAGCACAACAAATAAACTTCCAAGCCTTTCCCGCTGATTATGTCTGTCTCCTGTGAAAACCTCAAACATCTGGCATGAAGAGACCAAGAAAAAAATACGTCAGGATTCAGTTTCTCCGAGGCCTGTTTAAGTGTGATTTCTTCATAGTGAAAACATACGAATAATAAATGTGGGTTGGGAGGTAGAATGAGTGTGAAAGGAGTGAAAGGAGGAAAAGAAAGCGTAAGTAAGTGATGGAGGGCAGCGAGAGGATGGAGGTGTTTGATGACACAGCAGGAGTTTATCGAGCAAAATGACTTTGCTTATCTATTCAATTAAAATGGATTAAGGGATGCAATGAATGGCAAACTAACCTTGCGCCATTGGCCACACAATTTTCTCAACCTGATTTGCTGCCCCTCCTATGCCCTCCAGTTCTCACCTCTGCTCCCCTCCTCCCTCTGCTCCCTTTCCATTCTCCCGTACTGATCTCCGCTCCTCTCCCATCTCCTTTTTATGCTTGTGTCACAGTTAATCTGTTATTCCATAATAGCCATGGTGCTATTACTTTGTATTGCCTCTGAGCTACCTACAAGGCTTGCCAATACCTCTGCGCCTATTCCTCTATTCCATGTAAAGAAGATTAGAAGCACAGATTGATTTGTCTTTGTCTCCCGCAGTTCCGTGGCGGCCACGGCTATTGGTAACCCATAGCGACAGCATTACCGTGGTAACAGTTAGCAGTGGTGACAGCCGTGCTTGTGGGAATCAGAGGTGCTGCCGGCATAAAAGCTGGCAGTGGGATACATGGGTGACACATACCTGGAATGGTGGCATATGAAACCTAACAATTGTGTATGAGTCACGTACGGATCATTGACACTAATCAGCAGCACACTGAAGACGGTTTACTGCATGCATGTTTCAACTTTTTATGCCAGTACACATTGAGGCAGGTATACACACATGCAATGGCTTTTGTTTTTGTACCTGACACTTAGCCTAAGGCTAACTACATTTTAGAGCCTTTCAACCTTCGGCTAATTGAGTTCTTGGCCCTAGGCTAACATCCCCCTCAGGAGTGTTCTAAACTGGGCCAAAAATGGCATTAACCTATGTCTACCTAACATTATTCTGAGAAGGGGACGTGGCTAATTTTGCAGCAGTAACTGTGAAAACATACCTTAAAAAATACACTTTTTAAAAAACACAAACGAAGAGGGGATCTGGAAAGGTGTTTAATAATCGCAATGTGTAGGTGTATACTGTAGGTGTTGTTGACAGTTGTTGTTGTCAGCATACTAACGTATGACCACTGACACAGATGTAGACATTTTTCAAAAGGTATTTCTAGCTATTTGATACCACATCATAGAGTGATAGGAAATGCTGCAGGAGAAATTGATAGATTAGTAATTTACAAACGATCCGCAGACTCTCAGCTCTCTAGATCACTGAACCAAAGAGAACAAACTAGGCACATTCTTTAAAGGTTACCTGGAGGATAGGAAAAACCCTGAGGAAAGGGATTACCAACAATTTTTGCTTTAGTGTCAAAAGAAGCTTTTTTCCTTGTGGAATAAACCTGTTTATGTCCAAAAAAATAAAAAGGCAATGAAAGTGTTACCATTGAACTAAACAGCATACTGATGCCAACGGTGATATATAAGTGCAACACTTACATACTTGAGACTGGGATAAAAAAAAAAAAAAAGCTACTGCTTCAACATTCACACAAACCTTTACACAGAGTGGAAAATTGTACATACAGTTTGCACTTACTGCAGTATCATTGCAGTATTTGCTATGGATCATTCGCTGCATCTTTGTCATCCTTCAAGCTGATATCTGCTGAACAAAATCTTCATGCTCTAAACATCTTTACTGTTTTGACTACATCTCATTAGTGGTTTCTAACAACAAACTGTAAAACAGTGAGAGTATACTGTACTTCTAACCGCAATAGAATTTGATACATTCTCTAGTACCTGTAAAATCCCTGTATGATAATATACTGTACAATTAAGCAGGTCATCATAAAGTGGGAGGAGAAGAAATTAAGGTAATCGCTATTAAAAATAAAGTGTGAGAGGCATACAGTGATTTATGTAAGGTGTGAGCTAAACAAAATGGATATGTGTAAGAAAGAGAGAGGAGGGGGGACGAGGGGAGTGATGACACAGAGTCAGGGGGCACGTTCCTCTCCCTTCAACCGGTCTGTTGGATAAATGGATATCGACAAGGCTGCTACCCAAAATGAATTACTGATGTGACTGAACTTTAGTCTGACACAGTGTGTGTGTGTGTGCTTGTGTGTTGGTGTACCTGAAGGGGATGCATGAGCTGACATGTCAATGGGCTTGTACTGTGTGTGTGTGTGTGTGTGCATGTGCGAAGTACGGGTAACTGTACATGTGCATCTAAGTATGTGGTGCGCGTGTTTGTAGGTACGGTATGTGTGTACATGTCTAGAGCAGCAATAAATGATGCTGAAGATGAATTTGCCAAGCTGCCTCTGTGGTCAACTGTAATCTGAGCTGAGGCCAGACCTCCATCTGCCCTGCCAGACAAACACACACACATGCACACACTCATACAGTGTTTCTATCACTTCAGAGGATACTGCATTTGACTTACATTCACTTCGGTTACGGGGACTCGCATTTGTCCCAAAAATAGTAAAAAAAAATAGTAATAGTAATAGTAAAAAAAAGTCACACAATGTGACTGTGCAAACAGATTTATGTCCCCACAATGAGTAATACATGATTACACACACACACGTACACCCGCTCTCTCTCTGCTTACTGTACATCTGATTGGACACATGCACTCTCTCACAAAAGCACACACACCTTTGATGAGACAGGTAAATTGCACACACAAACACAATCCAGAGACAAAATGTTGTTCAATCATCTTTCTCCACAGTTCCTAAGACCACAGTCTGCATTCTTGTTACCTGATAACAAGATAACAGAAAGTAATATTATCGTTTACTTTTTTTTTCTCCTTCACATGGTTTCTCTCTCCCTCTCATCTGTCTTTCATGTATCTCCCCCTCTTTTTGGCCCTGCAGAGTATCTCTTTAGCGACAAATAGCAGCCATGTTGTGGCTGTATTTAGCTGCTCAGTGTATCCCCTGCCATCTGTGCCTGTCTGACTGAAAATATGAGAAAAGATCAGCGCTCATAACAAATGGATGCCATCCACATTCATAATGCATGTTAAGTGAGATGGTCTACAGTACCTGACATACATGTCAAGTTAAAATCTCATTTTATTTAATTTCAAGAACCAATAACATTCAGGAATTCCTTTTTCATTAGATTATTAAAAAATATTTGTTCGTGTTTGATATTGGCTTTTATTGGTATGTTATTAAAGTAATACATTTCTTTTATTGAACTGCTAAGAGGGCTTTAAATAAGCCTTTTAACAGCTCTAAAATCATAGGAAATCATATCCTGAAGATATCCAATTTCGAAGAATGAAAAATCTTCAAATGAATATTCAATATTCCAAAAAATAATGAAATCATTAAAAATAATAATAATTAAAAAAAAAATGAAATGACCTGTCTCAGTTTTCAAAATTACCATTTCATTTGATTTTGTTATAATTATTTTTTAAGAGTGGATGTCACATTATTTAAATGGAAGTTCTTGTTCTGGAATAAAACACATCAAAGAATAAATAATAAATATAAATATACTTTATATGAAAAACCATCAAAAGCTGTGTTGCTTCCTACATGAGTCAAGCTATTCTCAATAGTCGACTATTCAAGACACAGCTGTGAAACTAAAACAAGAAGGGGCAGTGGCGCTGCAGGACAAAACTATGACATGTGACCTCTAGAAGGAAAAAACTTTTGCAGACACAGAGGATCTCATTGTGCTTTAAGAAAACATCACCTCTGCAAATGAAAAAACAAAGAAAATGCTCTCACTTTATTACATAATCTTCTAAGACATCTGCTTTGTTATGAATCACTGGGTAAAAAAAGCTGTCACGTTATTTGCCAAAAAATGCATATTCAAGTACAGCTGTCGAAGGTTATTTCAACAGGCAAGCTTACAGATTTTACCATAATTGCACACAAACACACACACCCGCTCACAGCAAAACTCTTACTAAGCACTACTTTTATAACGTGTGATATGTAAAAATGAACAATTTTAAAACAATACTCACAACAGGCATGTTGTATATGAAATATTACAGTGACAGGGAGCGCTACATGCATCAGAATCCTGCCTCTGAAGAAATAACGACTGCTCTGCGGCTGCAAAGGGCCTTTACAAAAATAACTGTATCTATAACCATAAAATAACCATTTTGAACCATATCTATGCCCCTCTCTGGTATTGCTCTTTACTTTCCTGAATAATACTGGCGTTATGCAAAGATAACATAGCCTCCTGACAAAACCATCAAGGAAGTCAAAATACTATGAACTTTATGTTAAATAAACAATCATAAGAACACTAAAATTTAAAAAGAATCAATTCCCAGAATGAAAGTGTTCTTCATTTTTGCTTTCTTGGTAGTCTTAATCAATGGAAAGGCTGTCTATATTAAATTAACAGGGAGAGCCACAACTGAGAAGTTGATAGGTGGATAAGGAGAAGAAAGAATTATAACTGAACTATCACAGAACTCCATCAAGTCCCACTTCTCCTTAGAAATAACAGCCAAAGAGGAGGTCACTGAGAAAAAGAGAAAGTTAAGCAGTGCAACTCAAGTCTGCATTACATGGATTTGAGTGGGGCTAATCTATTGGTCCTATTGGTCTTCATCTATACCTCTCAGAGTTAATAAAATATTATGTATTTGGCTGCTGCTAGCAAAGAGAGTAACATCCTTTATGTGATTAAAGTTATATTGATACCACCTTAGTGATCCTACATACGGTTTGAAACCTTTGTCACAGAACAAACAGAACTCTTCAAATCTGAAACTTCTTCTTCAAAAAAAAAAAAAATAAATAAAACTCTGTCACAACCTTGAGAGGTTCACTGAACAAAGGGGACATTTTTTTATTACATTAGCACGCAAGCTGAAGGAACATCAATAGTAAAACCAACTACTATTCACAGAATCTCTTACGAAGGCCATGAAATGCTTATTTTTGTTATAAAACTTTCTATTGAATTTCCTTTGATTGAAATTCAATGAGTACTGTGAGATATAAAGAAGTTCTGAAAAAAAGACGTCAGCGAGAGTCAAGATGTTCTGAGCTGTGCTCCATCATTAATGTGACGGCATACATACACCCATCTGTGTTACGGCCTCTTACGGTGATCAAACGTAATGTGATAAAAGGTGCTGTTGAGTTTCAAAGCACTTCAGAAATAAGAGGAATTGTTTTCACGTGTGACAAGAATAGTAAATGCTCAGCTGAAGAGAAGCACTACTATAATCCAGAAAATGACAAAAAAGGACATCAAAACTATGAATTTCACAATATCCTGCTTCATTAAAATATAGGGATTATTAACAAAACTAATATCCTGTATCTGACTTAGTGATCGTCACGGTTATTTTTCATTAAAAACTATATACACGGTTAAGGGCGCATTTCTGTGTGGGTTTCATGTTACATTTTGTCATTATATGCATGTGTGGTAGAGTGTGCACGTAGATATATGTGTGTGCATGCCTAGCTTTATTTGATTTGATGCAAAGCATCAATGTTGGCCTGTTGATATCTCTTCCAGATTTAATTTGTGTAAATAGTGTTTAGCAGTGCCTTTGGGCCCTGAGCAAGACAATCAAACAGACTGATGAAGGCAGGCCAAAGCATCCACTGTCAATACTCTGTTGCTATTTTCTCCATTGTTGGACACCTCCATTCAGGCAATAATTACACCCATTATAAAAGACATGAACACTTAGGTTTCTTTCAGAGCTGCGTGGATGAGGCAGTGGGAGTGAAGTGTGATGTTTTTGTATGTATGCAAGTGTGAACGCATTTTTGTATTTGTATGTGTGTGTGTCTTTCTTTGTGTGTGTGGGCGGCTAAGTGGGTCGGTGTGAATGAAAATTAGCTGTGTCTCTCTGTTTACATTGTTTAATTGCCTGCATTTGCTGATTGTTAATATTCATTTTTCTGTTTTGTTTTTTTCCCTCTTTGCTTGTGTTCTTTTATGTGTGTGAATGAGCATTTGAGCAATGCGGGATCACTTTTCAATGAGGCTGCTGTAGCAGCTATTGACTGACTCTACTGAAATTAATTTCTTAAAGAAAAAAATGTCAATGCTTGCATGTACTGGTAAATTGATTCTGAAAATAATATAGGGTGGAGGAGGGGTGTGTGTATACAGTATGTGTGTGTGTGTTGAGGTGTATTTGAAGAAAGTGAAAAAGAACAGACTTTGTGTTTCTGTGGGTTTTAGATGTGAGTGCATCTGCATGTGCTGCCAGCCTTAATAAAGGGTTTATTGGAGAGTTCCAAAGGGGCTTCCCTCCGAAATTGCTTTTGAGAGACAAACCCGTGACTTTGGGACTAATTGAACTTTATTGCCACAATAGTTACAACCCAATAGAAGGTACAGCTTAGGGATGGAGATTGCAAAAGATTATAGTGTGAAAATGCATTTCTTGAATGCAACTGCAGGAAAATACAAAGCAAGCAGAGCTTTTTTAACTGCAACTCATAAGACAGCATTCACTTATAGCACTTTATACTCCTAATGCATACATTTTTTATGGTTTTCATCGTCCAAGTTACAATCATTCCCTTCTCACAGCACAGATTGTAATCAAATACTAACGTCAGTGAAAACACAAATGTACGCATGCAGATACAAACCTCAGCTTTGATCTTGTTGTCTCCAAAGCAGAGATGCTGTAGGTAGGCTGCAGCGTTGGACTGCACTGATGGGAACTGGTGCTGTAACATCTGGATCACCTCTGGAAGCTCCGGATCTCTCCACCCAAACTCTCTGCAAAGAGACAGACAGACAGAGATACTTTGATTCCTTTATCACCTGAACAAAGCATCTTGCTGGACCACAGGAGATTACCTGAAAGAAGTCCAACAAAATCAGAGACTCTCTTCCCAGCATATCCAGAGCTACACGCATTCACACATTCACTTACATTGTTACACGGTATACACAGAGAAAGACAGACAGATAAAAAAACAGAGTATGAATAACAGAGAGATTTAAATGTCAAATCCCAATTTGCTATGTTTTCTTATTGGAAAGAGCTTTACAAGTTAAGCAACACAGTGGGACAGAAACAATGCAAATCATACACTGAATGCCCAATTTGCCAAAACATTGTCATTTCCACTCATCCCAAACACGGGAAATGACAGTATGTGACGATGAGGGCAGTAGGTTAAGCAGGCTTCCGTGAACACTTCTACAAATAAGTGTGGAAAAATCTGGCTCAAACTGCATTTGCAAATACCTCAAGAGGGGTTGGGCTTTCCTTGAAAATCACCACAGTGATTCTTTGAAAATCTTTCAATTCTCTAAGGCCCAATGATTCAATATATGGTGAGTTTATAAAAGCTTTATGACTGTATTTGAAAAAGGTAGCTGCCATGTGCTTTTATGTGAAACACAAGTGCAATGCAATGCAATGCAATGAAACACCCCAAAAAACTATAGAGATGAATGTTAAGAACCAAAGTGTTTGACAAAAATATGAATCCTAGAGATCACCATGTTGAACTGAAGCTAAAGCTATCTAAAACATCTTGATGTAACAAAATGTAAGCACTGCAAGATAATAAGCAATGCAAGTTAATGCAAATAAAGATCCTGATAAAGATCCCAATGCCACCAGTCTGACACCAGAACTTCGCTTATCTGCCAATACCAAGTACAGGAGCCAGTACAAGTAAGTCACAATAATATACATTATTTTATAATAACTTAACTTAACAATTAACTCTGTATGATTGATATTACTGATGTATGGCCTGGCTCAGGTTCACCCCTTTGTAAAACATGACCAAATACATGCAGAGAATGAATGCCATAGAAATTTCTCTTATTATCTAGTTCAACAGTCAGTCAAATTACTGACATCTAGCTAGCTCAGGATAAGACTACCAAAAATCAACTCTTCTTTGCTGCTCTAAAACATAGTTGCCAGTGCCCGGTGACAGTGCACATGACCCACCCAACTCTGACTGGCCAGTACACACTGTCTTTGTTTCTTTAGGTCGGTAAGTTTTTAGCAAAGAGGGAGGCTGGCATAGACTTCTGTGGTCGCCAATACCCAAGCTAACATTTAAGACTGTATTGGAGGCATTTCCGATAGTTCTATCGATATCGGAACAACCCTATTTCAGTACAACCATGAATTGACACAAGCCCTTAAAAAGTTTGGAGTAAACTTAGAAAAATAGCTTAAAAGTTTGAAGAATTGCACAATGCAGCATTACTACTGCCTCCACGCTGTCTGCAGCGTGAGTGGTGTGACTTATGTTCTATACTTTCTGCCATTAGGAGTTTACACTCCTGTAAGCACACTGGACAAAGTGAAATAAATGTTTTGTCCCTTGGTAATACCCAGGAAATGGTCTCCTTTATTGTATTATCCCCTGCTGATAATTGTTTTGCTACAGTGCCCCAAATGAGGAAATTATGAGTGTGGGAGAAAGTGTGGGTGACTGTGTTTGTGTACACGCATGCACGAGTGTGTGTCTCCACAATCTACTGTAATATTTTCTCCAATAACAACTCTGTAAACAGTTTTTCTGTTGCTTCCTTCCCCTCTCTCTGTTTCTCTCACTGCTTTCAGAAAACTGTCAACTCTCAGTGAGATCTGAAGAAAACCTATGTTGAAATTTTGCGGCTCCCATCGATTGTGGTGTTTGAGGATTGATTTTGTTGCTTCTGCCTTCATGCTCACTGTTCTGTGCCAAAATGCGGCTCGCTGTAATCCCTATCAAGCTATTGTGAAAAACGTTGATTTATTTTGCCTCCTACATTAGTTCAGCCTCCCCAAACATGAAAATCTGGTAAATATGGGACAATTGACCTGCCTAGAGAGTTAAAATTGATGGGGTACAATTGTGTGTATGTGTGTCTGAAGTTTTTGCAGCAGAAAATGAAGCCTCGACACCACGCTCTCATCTTTGTCGGATCAAGCGAATGCGTTCTATGAAACATCTGTGAAAAGCGGAGCATTCACGGGGAGTAAACATGGCTCTCAAAGATAAAGCAAGCTCCAGCATGGACGGCTCTTTATCTGCCGAATGATAAGTGTTCATTCAGCCATAAAGCAGGACTGAAGGAGGGAGGTAGAAGAGAGATAGAGAGAGAGAGGAAGAGGGAGGGATTCCCAAGGCATTTAGGGGATTTAGGAGGAGAGACCCTCAAACAACACTCTTTAAATCACACAGCCAGATACCATCAGGGCAGTTTGTTTGTTAGTGTGTATGTGTGCATGTGTATGTGTGTGTGTGCAAGTATGTGGCAAGATTAAGATAGGATCATGGTGTGTGTTTATGTGGACACAATTGCCTCTGTGCCTGTTTGTCCCTGTGTGAGTTTGTGTCTGTCAGTGTGTGTGTGTGTGTGTGTGCGCACACGCTTTTACAAGAGTTTTTGCAACTGTGTCTGTATGTATGTATCTGACAATGTGTTAATGTGCATGACTGTGTTAGAGTGTGTGTGTGTGTGTGTGTGTGTGTGTCATCCATTCCCTGCAGCCTCCCAGCTCTGTCAGTGTAGTTAATAGAAAGCAGAGTGATCTGCTGATAAGATAAGCATCATGGCTCGCCATTAATTAAAAAGCCCTGGTAGGGAGAGAGACAGAGTGAGACAGAGCGAGACACAGAGGGAGAATGAGAATCAGGAAGGGGAGCTAAGGGGAAAAAACCAAAGTATTTGAAGGCAACTGTGTATACATCAGGCAAGAGGAAGCTGTTGGGAGATGGAAATGTATAAAAAAGAGGGATAGAGAAAGAGGAAAACAACCTTCAGATGAGATGCCAGTCATGTCAGCACAGGTGCTAATGAGAGCTATAGCCCCGGTAGATGCACCACGAGGCAACGAGCCAATGACGTGAAGCAGCGGGATGTACACAGAAGGGGATATAGCCCACGAAAGGGAGAGCTGATCAAAGAGGCAGTGCCAACAAAACTGCAGGGTACACACTAAATACCCACACAGCTTTTGAGGAATCTGCAACACAATATGCTGCTGTTTATGTGCCATATTCTTTATGTTACTTTATTATTTTATGCCTTGTGTGGTAATAAATGCGGCAAAGAACAATTTGTTGACTCGCCTTTTTCAAACCTGAGCTCCATGTTCCTGATACGACACCCCGGTAGGTATGAGAATAAATTAGGTGGCACCATTGCCGCACAGAGCTCCATGTTCCTGGTTAGACAGGTTACTTTGCCTTTTCCTGAGGCATGCGGAGGCGTGATGCAGCGAAATACTTTCAGTGGAAACACTGGGTATGGCAGGAGCGCAGTCTGACATACTGAGAATAAAAGCAGGTGGCAAGGGGGTTGGTGAGAGAGGGAGGGTGGAGGCAGAGACAGAGTGATATAACTGGGACATAAGAAAAGACTGCTGTGTGATGGTAGGGCTTTGATGCAGGCACACACACACACACACACATGCACGCACAGGAGGAAGGTAAAACGTGATAGAAGAGCACAACACACAAAAATGCAACGGTTATCAAAGGATTTCTTTCTTCTCATAAAACTTCTCTTCATATCTCACTCTTTTCATACCCAGGTCTCATGAGACAGCTGAAATCCCAACATGACCACTGATATAAAGTATACACACTGATACATGTTTGTACACAAACACAATAAACCAAAGCTCATCCAATCTGAAAAAAAAGAAAAGAAAAAAGAAAAAAACCCCTGATTGGATACATACATACTCACACACACACACACACACACACACACACACACACACACACACACACACACACACACACACACAATAGTGATGCTCTGTGTTTGACAGTGCTCATTTCCACACAGATTGGTTGATTGTTGCTGTGAATAACTCCAGTTGCTCTCCGGAGTAGAAGAAGGCTGAAGGTGGAGGGAGTGGGAGACACTGATTGACAGCAATACATCTTGCCCGTTGCATCATTCATTGTCATGTTCCCTGTATCCCTGAACTCAAACGGATTAAATGGCAGAGGCAAAGTGTGGAAGGATGAATTATGTAATGGAGAATGTGATAAATAACGACAAAGCTAAAAATATGAGTGCCACTGGGTTATGAAATTTAGTTTGTCGTGTTCATGAGGAATCAAACTGCACAGAAAGGCAGAGTGGAATGGCCTTGGGTGTAGTCACTATGAATTATACATTTATACCTGTCGCCAGACTTATAATACATATTCATATTTCTTGTCTCTTAAACAGATTTAGGTTCGGGTTGTGTTCTCTTAAAGAAGCATCCATCCTAGTTAAGTGCCCTTCAGCAACAGCTTCAGAAAAGTTATTATGAAGTTGACCCTGACCACCTGATCACCCCGGAAAGGGGTAAAAAAAAAGTGTCTTTCAAATTATAATTCTTCATACTTTAATTACATCTGACCCAATTATTGATACTACTTTTTCAGACGGTCAATGTATCTGCAATCTGTAACTACTGAGTATACTTGCTTTATTATAAGACGAGAGATTTACAAGACACTTGATACTGAAGGAAAAAAACAGCATATGAACACATCTTTAAAACAACAAGGTGCTATTTCTATTGTCTGCAATATGGAAACACTTTTGCTGTTACCACAGGTGTTGCAAAATAAACCAGGACTTATTTTTTATGGGCTCAGTAAGATATCAAATCACATGAATTCAAACAACAAGCCTCTTCAGTAACACAATTTGCAACAAAAGATTTATATCACCCCATATTGTTAGTATAGTGATTTATTTATGTGATCTTATTCTCCATCTTCACAACCTCATATGGTGCATGATTGTACACACAATTTTGACTCAAGGGTACATGATTAGGGTCTCCGAGTCCAAATCACATCCATCAGCGGGGCCCACAATGCATCTGGAGTGACAGCTCCACACAGGAATCCTGTCCCGCTGGCCTTAATCTGATTGGACAAGACCTGTCATGTCTGTTAACTGATTGGAGGGTCAGGGATGGACAGACAGGCAGTGTGCATACCAAAGCAGATGCTAATTAGGACCTGAACATCAATCTTCATCTGTGTGTTGGGGTGAGAGAGAGAAAGAAAGTGCGAGAGAGGGGCAGTGTGGGAGAGAAAGAGAGAGAGTAAGAGAGAAAAAAAATCAGAGAGAACAGCAGAAAGACAGAAAATGTAATTTAGGTAATTTACTGCCTTGGTGATCAAATTTCTCCTGTTACTACAGAGGAGCTGAATAAGGGTTTGACTTTGACAGAGAAGCAAATGGCACCATTTTCAAATAGTGTCTATTAAATCATTCTAGCAGTCCACACACCTTTTTCCTCTTCCCCTCTTTCTCTTTATATCTTAGTATTTGCATCCCCTCTTTCTCTCTAAGACATATTTTCTGCTATATCTTGCCTTTTCATTCTCACTGATAGCCCTATTTTATATACCTCCTGCCTGAAAGATACAGATGCCAATAATCCAAGGGAATGAGAAAAATGTGTAAATTCTTTAGCATGTGTAAGCCTGGTGTGGATGTGAGTAAATATTGTACTTCTTTATACAGCACACCCAACCTGTGCTGTTGTTTTCACACATCAGTTTTTGCATCTGTTCACACTTGCATATGCACGTGTGTATGTGCAGACGCTGCTGTATGCTTCCTCAGGTAGAGTGCATTAGTGAAGGTAAAGTCAATACGAAGCAGAGACCTCAGCATTTCCACCAATAAACAGCGGTTAGAATAAGATGCAGGTGAAGATGCACAAACATTGACTCAAAGTGCAGTCTCGGGTCTTTTTAATTAAAAGCGCAACTTAATTAAGATGCTATCCAGGAAAATAGCGAACTCTGTTGATGTGCCTCACTGACAAATGCTTGAAAGCTACGTTTAAATTTCTCTTTGTCGCTTACAGCCATGGTGGAGGGATTCAGCTGAGACCTGACAAGATTATTGATATGTCAATACAAAATTAGTATGGATAGTAGCTTTAACTTGTTTGCAATATCTTCTATATGCCCTATCTGATTTTCTCTGTTGTCTCCACAGCCTTTAGCATGTTCTGCATATGTTCTTCTTGTGTCTTCTTGTGGTAAAAATGTCTCTGTGTGGAGCTCTGTGGCAGCTGGGAGTACAGAGCACAAATCCATGCCACAGTAAAGGGGATCGATGAAAGGTGGGGGAAGAGAGAGGGTGATGCTGGTAATAGCTGGGCAGACAAATGGATGGATAGAGATGGGTGGAAGGAGCCAGGGAGGAATCCAGAAACCCATCCAGAGATAAACAGTGGACTACAATGAACACACCCCATCTTCTGTCACCTTTCTCCTCCTCCTCCACTACTGCTCCCCACTTACTGGCGGGCAAATGGAAAGATAATCACAGATCACCTCTCCATGGAAGTAAAAAAAGTGAGCTGAAAGTATTAATTCCACAAAGAAGGATGACAGAATGGAAAAGTTGGGGAGACGGGAAAATGAGAGGCTATGAATAAGAGCAACAAAACATGTTGCTCTTATTCATAGCACCAAGGAAATAAATGATGAATGGAGGAAGAGTAGTGTCTTCATCTCTTCAGTATGAGAACCCACGTGTGGCTTCTTCTTTTTTCACTCACTCTCTTTCTCTATGCTTCTCTCTCTTTGTTAAGATGAGTCTGGAGTTTTTCCACCTTAAGTCCATGTAGCAAACACACACAGACGAAGAGAAAAAAAAAAAATCAATAGACTTTCTCTGTGGCATCTTCCAGCTGGGAATAGGGGCTCCGGAGGTTGAATAAAAGTGAACAAAAGACGGAGTGAGAAGAATGAGAGATGCTGAATGAGACTGACTTACATGAAGGGGACACAGATGACAGTGGGGAGAGAGCTGGTGATGAAATGTACTGTATGTCACTAGCAAGCTCAAAGAAAGAAATTCACACAGATTACATATATTATTTTTGATTGTTATCAATATAGCACCTTATAATATACAGAGCCTGCTTATCCTTTTTATGAAAGAAATAAAGTAGTAGAAGTTAAAATACTTTTACATTCATCAATGTGATTACTAAGGACGGTTATTATTAATAATAACAAGATATTCAAGCTGATTGGCAAAATAATTATGGTTCTTCACTGAGAATCAAAAAATACCCCAAAATTTCTCCGATGAGGTCAAAAAAAAATCTGCCTGTCTAGTTCTAAAACCGGAAAAATCTTTTTCTTAATTGTGTGATTTTCAAGTAGAAAAGTGCTCTTCATCTACAATTCTTGTCCAAGTCCTGAGTTAGTGGAAGGAGTGATTATGCAAAAAGTGCCAAATCCAAAGAAAAATTCACATACAGTAGAAAGTTTTTTTTAATTTTTTTTTTTTTTTTATCCTTGAGTGTTCTTTTGGATTTGCTCTGTTCTTTCACTGTGTCAATGCTCTACTGCCCAAATACTTTGCACCAATAGAAGAAGTTTATGAATGTTGGCTTTTTCTACTCGTTGCCCTTTTAATAATTTGCTCTGGATAAGTGTATCTACTTGAAAATTAAAATGTAGAAAATGTGTGTGTTAGAGAGGGGCTGGCATTGGTGGGGCTGGTGAAGGGGAACATTAGTGTGCAGGGCCATGGAGCGATTTGCCAGGGTAAGGAAAACACAAATGCCGGCACTAGTCCTTGCAATTAGCTGAACACACAGAATCGGAGGCCTAATCGAATAGGGCATTAAGCTGACAGACAGGTGTTCATTTATATACACACCCAGAAAAGGATGTGCACACATGCACATACACAGTGTATTGAATATATACACACATAGCAGTTAAGCAAAACCGCGCATGCTCATGTACATTCAATAAAGTACACACACACACATATATACCCATACAGGTGCACAGCCTTGCATATTGTACATGCATTGAAGACACACAAACAGACTCGCATATCTACAAAGAAGCAAAAATGCACACATATTCACACAGCTATTATCCCACATTTGCTGATCGGTAATTTTCAGCCTGGTGGCACTATTCCCCCGTTACAGAGTGCAATTACTGGATGTTTACACAGCCAAACAATAGGCCAGTGAAACATACACTCAGTCAAACATTCATTAGACGGGCCAATAGAAGCTGAGGTGACCTACACCATTACAATGTATCACACAACACCCTCATTAAGATTGAGCTGTGTATTCTACTGTATCTAAAGCCAGAATAAGGCACAACCTCGTCCATTCAGAACATCTATTCAATCGAAAAACAATTTGGTTGCAGCAAGAGATGCAGTGTCAAACGATGCAGTTTAAAGTGGACTTTATCAAGCTGCTGCCCTCATTAGGAATGACTTGTGTACTTTGCCAGCGCAGGGAGAAAACTACAGTTTGATACAGTATATATCGCCACAAGGAGGTCTGCACATTTGATACAGTTGAACACAGTTTTCATTACAATCATACAAATCCATACATCAAGATAAAGAGAAGAGAAATGTGCCTCTAACTCTAGCGTATGCTCCACCTATGGTCCTGTAGAAGACATGTAGTTTCAGGGTGATATACAGTATAACTAGTAATTTGTATTAATAGTACCAATTTACCAATCCCAACAAAAAAATAGTTTTTTTTCTCCCCCCTCCCCCTCCAAAGGCTCAAGTGTGTGCGTGTGTGTGTGTGTGTGTGTGTGTGTGTGTGTGTGTGTGTGTGTGTGTGTGTGTGTGTGTGGTGTAAGTGTGGCGTTACCCCTCTATATACTGGGGTTGGTTTTTGCATAGATTGATGAGAGCACTGACATCAGTGAACAATCATCTTCAGAATGCACTGCAATAATCTCCAACAAAACCGTCAAAAACCACTCTAACTTCAGCAGTGATGCAACACAAGTGAACAAATTGACCAATCAAATACCCATCCACTACACTCAGCCAATCATGGCGCAAGCAGAGGATAGAACTGGTGGATGAAGGAGAGCTTTCTGAAAAATTAGTGCCCCATTGTCTCTTGATTTGTGAGCTGAGATGCAATCATGTTATCTAGTCTGCTCTGGCCCCTGAATGAAGAAAGGTGAGCTATTTTTACTGTGCTGATGCTAATGAGTTAGCTCATGCTGTGTGTGTGTGTGTGTGTGTGTTTGTGTGTATGTGTGCGTGCATGACCAACAAATGCACCTTCATGCCTCATCACTAATGAAGGTGCCACACACTGTCAGTTTGTGTGTCTGTGTGCATCACGCAACCACAAATTATCCAGAATTATTCTGCTATGTGAATATCACACTGATAAGGTCAATCTGGATATTAACACCGTCTCTGTATCTGTGTGTGCGTGTGTGCATACATGTGTATGCACATGTGTGTAATGCATTCATGCACTGTCAGGATCATATTACAGAGACATTTACTATAGAGGTCAGAGACCTGCCCTGACATTAAACAGATGACTTACACACATGCTGAAGCACATACGCACAAACACACACACCTATTCTGCTTCCTTAACTGGTATCCCCCACCCTGCATTTTTCTGTCTCATACAAACACACACACATGCGCATGTGCAAACACCTGCAAATCCTTCAAACTTCCCACACACACTCAGGGTAAATTCACCTCAGCACTGAGGCACCCCATTAAATATATATAAATATCTTCGTCACACGCCTTGTCATTTCATTTTTCTTTCTCTTGGTTCTCTTTTCCCAATCTCTCTTACTTTTTGGGCATAAATTTACTATGTCAAAGAGAGGGGTATATGAGGAGGACTAAAACACTATAGAGCGGGATAGGCAGAGGCCAAGGTGATAAGCTCTCAGCTTTAAAAATAAGGCAATGGACGGAAAGCTGCGAAGAGGGAGACTGACATTTCTTGTGAGTGTGTAATGGACATATAGTCTACACTGTACACTGTACTAGCAAATGACAACTGTCTGAACTATGTTTGCTCTGATCTTGCTATTACCAAGACAGCTTTTACATGCTTGGTATGCTGTGTGTGTGAGTTATTCCGTTGAAAACTTTGACTGACAGGTTCTATTTGGAGTTCAGTCACAGTTACTGGGTCGTGTTGAAACTCTTCTACTGTCTATCTGCTGTATGTCTGAATGTTTGTTAGCGTAAGTTGTGTTTATTTTTATGGATGTGTTGTAGGGGCCACAAGGAGATCACATCACAGTCACAGTGTTTGACAGTGAATTTGTCTGTGATGGTGGATCGTGATGAATCATGACAATTGGCCATTGGGCACAGATGCCTAAAATGATTACCACTGATGTAAAGAACTTTGTAATGCTTTTTTTTTTTTTTTGTACCAGGTCTCTAACCCCTCATTCTATCTCATTACCATGACCTTTAGGAAACCAGGTTAATGCAGAAGATAACCCAGTTACTTAAGTGCATATAAATATACTTGCTCACTCCTGGTCCACATAGTCACTAGCAGCTATACCGCTGACGCAGTGTCTCCACTCTACAGAAGTTTGTAAAATCATCTTGCCTGAAGTTATCTTCGATCCACTGTGGCATTACCAAAGCAAGTTAAAGTCCAGAGAGAAGTTCTGCTCTGGGTACAATCCACAAAAGAGAACTCTGTCGTCTCGTCTGCAGCTAATTCCTTTTCAATTATTCCCCCTTCCAACAGTCGGTATCATTCTTTGTTGTGTCATCTCTAAAGTAAATATGAAGGGAAATTATTCAGTTTTTCAAAAGGACTTTTAAATGAACACTTTGGATCTTTAACAAGAAAAAATAGAGACAGTCACTTCAGACAGAGAATCTGATTTAAATGACCCCCAGTCCCCTGTACCTGTTGTCAGTGGTCCTAGTCAGGAATTAATCGATTGTCTGTGATTTACGTAGCCAGTAGCAGCATTTGCACTTTTGCAGCAATTTATACCTTTGAATAATCACCATAAACTTGTTATTGTCAAACTCTGAAGTTCAAGGTCTGCTTTAGCTTTCTCTAAAGAACGGGATGCTATGCAGCTCTTATATATCTAACCCAAAATGGCTCTATAATTCATTTTGATTTACCTCTGCACGGCTTTACAGAGTAATTTTGAACTTAGCTTACATTTCACCTTGAGGTGACTAAACTCTCCTTGGGTTTTCGTGTGGGCACATTAATATTTCAGTACTGCCTTGTGTGCAACGTGCTTGTGTGTGTGTGTGCGAGAGAGAGAGATAGTGTAATCAGCAAGATGGCACAAGACGAAAGAAAAACTAATAAACCAGTGATTAGCTCACGCACCTGCTATTCTCATTAGTTCACACTGGGGCAATAATACAGCACAGAGATGTGGTAGCAGTACTGTATTGTATACTGCTCAAAGCTGTGCAAGACAATACAAAGAACATGCTGATAACAATGCTGACTATGGAGATGATGACATAAAAAGTAACAAGAACTTAGCGATAAATTATGAATAAGACAACAAAACATGATACAAAATTAATCATTTAGACAGTGATGAACATGAAATTGATAATGATGACTATGCTGCATCAGAGTACATGAAAGCAGATGATAATGGAGCAGCAGAAGTGGATGAGACAGTGATAAGGATTAGGATGATTAGACTGACACTTCTATGATTGTGATATTGATGATTAGATTTATGTAGTATCTCACAAAAATGGCCAACTGAAGAATATGACCTTTCTAATGCTGAGAACAGCTGTAAAGCTCTATAGCTGTACAGTTATATATGTACTTAAGCACTCAAACACAGACACATACATGGTACAACCTTCAAAAGCGGATTTAGTGAGAGTAAACGCAGTCAACCACCCACCATATGTCGATGGAGAAAAAAGTGTGGAACAAGAACAGAACTGTGCAATAGCAACATCACATGTTGGTGCTCCAACATGGCTCGGGTCTTGCAATATGACAGGCTATATGAATGCAGACTACTGTATATACTGAGTAAAACATATTCAGGGGCAAACCCTTTCTTTTTTTTCTGGTGTACCACCTTGTCAATTAGATGCTGGAAATGAAACAATGTAACACCCGACTGAGAAATAGTGCTTTTAGTGCCAGTGCAGATTTAACTAATAAAAGCCCTTTAACAAGTAAGAGTTCCTAAAATTATCGTGTGGGTCTGTCACACCGTCTGATTTCGTATTGGGAGCAGAATACCAAGCACAGTTACCTGTGGAAAGCTGGCTGGGACTGAGGATGCTTCGTTAGGGGGAAAGTTACCTTGTGTGCAATGAATGAAAAATAAATAAATACATCCGAGGAGAGCCCAGTGTCAGAGAGGTGTCTTGCCTATGTGTAGCCATTTGATGTGCTAACATACAAATGTTGTATATATGTGCATTTGTAGAGCTTTTTGAGCATGAGTGTATGGAGATAGTTTGGGGGGAGATCTGACCTGGGGTCTGCTGCATAGCTGGTAGGATTTTAATATATTTTCCATTATAGTTTCTATTACTTTTCTAGTTTCTGCTGTGAGGAGTAGTTGAGTGGTGTTAATTATATTTGTTTTGTTTTGTTTGGTTTGCAGCTAGTGAGCCACTGCCTTGGTGGTCTTTTCTTTTTCTTTATTGTTTTGCTTTAATAGTTAGCTTTAGTGCCCACCCCATGTTGTTGTAAACTTCTTCCACTGGGTTGGTGTGTTTGTTTGCAACCTTAAAGTAATAGCTGTTTGGGGTGTAGTTTTTGTTGTGCTGCTGAAATGAAGCCAACCTGTCTCTCTCTACGTAAAGCACCTTTTTTCAGAATTATATATTTTTGACAAAAAAAGGTTAAATACTTTAATATAATGTTTTCTGGTCATACATGCCATGAGGGTGTATGAACCTGTGGCAAGGGTGGGCTGCAAAAATAAGAGCATGGTGCTAACAGGTCTGTTATGGATGTTCCTGCTCTGGAATCCACACAGCAGGACACTGATGCCTATCCATGAAAATGTTGTGGCACTGGTTGTGGCCATGCCTTTTGTCCACAGTCTGAGTGGTAGAGATACCACTAGATACCCACATTTCACTGGCAAGAAGACATGGTTCAAGAGCAACATGAGTCTGGACATACTTGCACTAGAAGAGTTTGGTGACAACCCTGTTGATGCCATAACAAATGAGAGTGTTAGACTTCACTATAGCTGTGTATACAACCACAGCTAATCACTTTGAGGATTCAATTCTGGGCAAACCGAGCCTACAATTTCCTGAACAAAAGATCAATCTTCTTAAAGTTTCTACCCCCAACAGAGAATGCTTTTGTCCTGCGCCTGAAAAGGGCTGCTCTGGCAACCATCACAGACAAGAATGCACACATCGCTAAGACAGAAATTCTGGTCTCTAAATGGGAATGCAGTTCTGGTTCAATCTACACAGCCAGAAGAGCTGTTTCTGTGCAAAGAAGGCAGTTCCGTGCTACATAGGGTACCGTTGCCAGGGACTGGCAGTCACATACAGCAGGGTACACTGCAACACTCGAGAACAGAGTGACAGCAGAAAATGACTAGAAACTGTGTTTGCTTCAGCAAATTAACTCAAAATAGCTGCTATGCCACTACTGCTATGCCAATACCAAAAACACTGGAAATTTATATTTAGTGCAAGTTGTGTTTAGAATAGAGATTCATTTTTTGATTTCAGGTCAAGTAGTAAGTGTTCACTTTCTGGTGATTTTGCAATTAGCTATAATATTATAATATTGCGAAATATTTGTCTTAAAAGCAACACTGAATCTGCAATATTTTACAGAGAAACCTGATAAAGCCCAGGTGTTTCTGGGCCCATCAGAAAATGGAATTATTGCTTGTCTTGCCTCAGTCAAGGAAAGGAAAGTTAGGGTATCCACAGGAATACATGTCAGTGACTGGATAACTCCATTACTAGCTGAACCCTCAGTATACCAGAAACTCTTTACCTTGATGGACGATGTGATCTTAGGCAAAAAAGTAGAAGTAGTAGAAGTAAAATATAAACCTGAATATGAACATAATATGATATTTCAACACCCAGCAAAGTCTGATTTTACCTACAACACAGTGCCTTCAATTAAAGGGTGGTGCTGAAAGCAAATCCTTGGCAGCTACTACAATTTCCACTGCCTATAGCTAGTTGACTAGGTTGTGTACCCAGGTTATGATCCTAGGAGGTCCTAAATATAATTTCTGGATCATAACATAAAATTCTACATCAGTAACCCCCCCCCCCCCCTTTCCCCAGTAACGAAAGATATGAAAGACTATAGAAACACCGGCTCCTTCCTTAAAGGAATCTGCGTGACAGCTATGATCGTTCATTTTCCGCCTTTTTAATCGGGATGATCTGAGGTTTGGGTTTATTTGCTGCCTGATATTCACTGAGCAACATTTCAATGACACAGATGACTGAATCCTCTGAAGTGGTATAATTTGGTAAGAAAACTTTTATTTTCCACATATTTAGCCATCCTTGGAAAATGATTGCTGGCATGAAAGTAAAACCCATGATGGAGTAGGGGTGAAATTACAATGTACCTGAAGCAATGGCTGTTTGACAGCTTAGTGGCAGCTATAAAACAACAGACTTGTAGCTTAAATTGCCCAAAATAATTTGCTCAATATTTTTTCTATTTTTACTGAAGACTCCTGATTGTGGTTTTCAAGATTTACTGTATATTATGTTAAATATAAAATCTACATAGCAACTGAACCCAATAGGACCCCTTTTCACATTTACACATTTATTTCTGACAGTATTAAATGCAACATGGCACATTAGAGGCATAAATATTTTCCCATAATATTGATCTATCCTAAATATGAGGTCTGCGTTTCACAAGATTTAGGCCTTGGCAATGACAAATGGCATTTCAAGACTGCAAAACCAGTGAAGTGATTCACAAAAATCCACAAAAGGTATGAAATGTACATTGGGGAAAAGCAAACACAATCACGCATGAATGCACATTCCTTATTGCAGTTTGTGCCAATGCACACAGAAACACACATACTCAACACACACACACCTTCACTAAGGGAGGTAAGACAACACCAACAACTTTTTCCGATGACTCACACAAAGAGCTGCATCAATTCCCCAATTTACCATGCTCTCTCTCTCTTTTCCAAACTGTTTATCTTCTCCCCCCTCTCCGTCGTTTCACTCTTTCTCTTCCTGCCATCACTCTACTAAGATTAGCGTTTCACTTGTGTCACGTTCAGAATGAAGCATCTGTCTGGCTGACAGGGCAGCCTTTATTAATATTGTGAGGTGAAAATGCATGCACACACACACAGAAATGCACACTCAGATGCAAACATACACAGCTTTCATCAGTGTGGCGAGTAGAGCCATAGGAATTACTTTATACCCTGTGGTGAAAAAAGGGGGAAAAAGACAGCTAGAAAGGGAGAGGGAAAGGTAGGGAGAGAGTGAAGGGTGTTAAAAAGGAAAAGGATAGATGGGCTGCTTTAACAGACACAACGGACAACAAGGGGGAGTGTTGCAGAACTGTAGTAGTCTGAAAGTGAGGGAGAAAACACTTCGGGTGCTGGTTGAATGCCTACACTTCCCAATGCATCATCACTGTCGAGTCTTCTCTACCTGCAGACGTGTGATGGAGAGATGGAGAGAGAGAGAGAGCAAGATGGAGCGCTGGATGCATGATGGAGGAGTGTGTATAAATTGATTCAGCACTCCTGGGAGGAGTTATTTTGTCATGACTCAATGAAAAAATTTGGATTGACTCTGCAGATCACAAGCGGGAGGTCTATGATCTAAACAGGAGAGCTTCCCAGGATGAAAATAAATAATCAAATGAATAACAAGACAGCCAAACACCTATTTTTGCAAGGTAGATAACAGAATTCCTCCACAAAGTAAATGACCATTGTGGGACTACCATCAGCACTGTGCCATCACTGAATCTATTGTTGAACTTTATTTAACAGAGGTGGACATGAATGCTTTTCCATGAACGTCCTAATCCACACTGACACAGTTTGATCTGGTGGGATCTGAGGACCTAAACTAGAATTGTTGAGGGGTTGAGGGTCTTGCTGAAGGACACTACAGTGGTGGGTGGTAAGGTGGGAGATTCAAGTGCTGCTGTTTCACTTCCCTATCCAGATTTACCCTGACAGTGTGGGGATCAAAACAATGACCTTCCAGTCACAGGCTCACAGTACTGCCCCAGTCGGTTGAACTGTATTTAATTTAATGCTCCTGTGACCTTGCAAGTTTGAATGCAGCTTACTGAGCTTTTCAAAGTGTTTTGTCACTCTCTGTTCTACGACGATACTGACAGTAACTGTTTTTTTTTTTTTAAAAGGGCTCACTGGAGAATTTAAGTGTTACATGTGTCAAAATGTTATTTGAGAGGTCTTCTTTCTCTGCCAAGAAGCAAAGTGAAATCTCATGGAGGGAAAAGGACTAACTTGCAAAGAGACAAAGAGGTCAAAACTACAATATGTGACCGATAAAAAGTGAGCATACTGTGCTTACACTTGAAAAAGTTGCTTATTACAACGTTTCTCTGAAATAATCTCACTCTCAGTTAGCTGCTGCTTTATTCTTACACAGTGTTGCGCAACACACGTCTTCTTTAATTAGCATGAGAAACAGAAATTTAGATTAAAAACAATATCGTTTTGCATTTCTATGGATATATCTTTTGTGAGTGAGCATGCAAGCGTTTTATTTTAGCAATTGCTCTTCCACAGGGATATATTATGAGATGATTGTAATACACAGGTGCTTTTGTACCTCTGCAGCTGGTAACTACCGACACAGAGGCATGACTAAATGTAATCACCTATGACATTTATGACAACTATGAAAGTATCGCAATTCTAATTTCAAATGAGCTCAGCAACCATGACAAAATTGTGCCTTTCCTCACATCTTCTGCATTGAGATTATCTTTGTGTAAATTTTAATCAGTGTGTCTCCCTGTTTCTATGTATCTAAATCCTTTCTTAATCTTACAGTCTGTACTTCCGTTCTCCTAATTTCAGCTTTATTTTAGTCCTGTGGTCATTACAGAGTCCCGCTGGGTCCAATAACAACCACTCAATGCTTGATTTCCTGCAAGCAACTCAGCTGAAAGGTCAAAATCCCTCTCCTGCACAGGAGATATACAACTCACTGACCTTAACATCTGCAGCATCATGGAAGACTGAGCCTTGTTCAAAGATAGCAGTGGCATGCAAGATGTACAACTGCTTGACATTAATGTCTGTGGTGGATGTTAATAAAAGAGGTAATTAAGGACAAGATACATTTCTCTGAGTGTAAAGTCGATAGTGCTGAGTTCATGCGAGACTGCGCTGAAGTCCAAGGGAAAATAAAATCTTAGTAGCATTGTCTCATGAGGGTCATTCCATTGATAGCACTGTGCTACACATGTAACTGAAATCTGTCAGCAGTCATGTTAGATGTAGTCTACAATCACTCTGAGCTGTACCCAGAGATCCATATAAAGAAAAATATGTTTCAGCAGGACTCATCATAATATTAGGGCTGTTTCCGACTCAGATATGTGCCAGTCATATCGGAATTGGCTGTTCAATACAAAGATTTGACTATTCTTTCCTTTTTTCAGTTCAGTACCACAGCAAACTTCTATGTCAGTCTATATGAGTCTCATGTTTTAATCTGTGATGCGAAAACATCACAGTTCCACAGTAAAAGTGTGCGTGCTGCTCATAGTTCAGTTATAAACTAGTGCACCATGGAGTGTCTCCCCTGCTGGGCTGTTGACAGCTCTGTCAGCTGAAGAGTCAATCACAGTGGACGGCTGTAGAGGAGGTTGTACCACCCTCTGGCTCAAAAGTGGTTTGGCAGAGTTCACTGACAGTCATCACCTGACCATCAACAGAGGGCGTTGGAACAGGCAACAGATTGGAGTTGCGCTGCCCTACCTCACACTGTCCTCTCTTTCTAATCACTCTTCTGGATTCATCAACTTTTAGGGGGGCAGCCCTACATACAGATAGAGCTCTGAGACAGATATTTGGTCTGAAGCCTTTTTTTTTTGTGCTACATCAACCATGTTGACATAAATGAAGTACTCAATCACACAACAATTGAATTTGTTTCAAATCTCACTGGGTTTTTTCCAAGCAGGTAAAAATGAAATTGAATGTTTTTATTCATTTTAATACATCTTAAGATAACGATAACGGAGCAGTTCAAAAATTGGCTGAAACTGACTTAATTGACTAAGTTTCTATCAGTGTAGCATTAAGACTCTGCATAGATTAAGTGTGGGTAGGCTGTGCTGCGCTCAAGCATGAGTTAGAGGAGAGCTGAGCTGAAGTGAGGCATGGGGAAGAGAGAAGACATACAGTAATTCTGCTGGTGTGACATTTTCTCATAATCCCTCCCAAATGCTGCCAGTGTCAGGAGACAAAGTGGCAGAGAAATGGAGAGATGGGAAGCATCCATTGTCGTACTTTTGTTGAGCATGAAGCAGCTGAAAAGTCATATTTGAACCTTTTTTATACCCTATAGAATTATTTGTAGTGCTGATTAGGTGCATTTGTATGTGTGTGAAAGGTTTGATGAATGTTAATCGAAAAAATGCTAGTGGCAGTAATTACCATAAAAAACAATAATGCAATGATTGGATCAAAAGAACATGACAGATTCATTACTGACTGCACACAGAGTGTGCATCTACACACACGCGCAATAAGAAAAATAAGAAAAATGTCCTTCAACCACTGAAACATTGAACACAGCAATTAAGTCTACAGTTTCTATTATGATTTATCACTACCTGAGAGCCACATATCATCTACTTGTTAGCCTTAACCTTTACTTATGGTTATGTATAAATCTGAGCTATGTTCCAATTTTTACCATTCATCTAACTGCTTAGCTTACATGTTAATGTTTGTATAAATGTGTCTCCCTTGTATGACTACCAAATGGTCTCCAACCTAACACACATTTTTCTGTCTGCCTGTCTCTCTTTAGTCCATCTCCCAAAGCTCAAATTTAGGGTGAAGCTCACGGTAGCAGAGAAGAAGGTAGAACACACAGGTTTGTTATCATCCCAAGGTCACACAAACACACACACACACACACACACACACACACACACACACGCAAACAGATAGGCCACCTCAGAAAAGGAAAATAACTACAATGGGCAATTTACCCAGAACAGGCAGGGATGATGGCCAGGGCACAGATGCATGCGCGCACACACACACACACACACAAACAGTCACACAAACACACACACTCAGCTGTGCCTCAGGGCCAAGGTTCTGGCAATGCATCATTACCCTCCCTTGGAGGTAATTCCATATCCCAGCATGCATTTCTCATGTGGAGAGGAAATTACCCCTGGGCCGTGCTGAGAGCCAATAGAGTGTGTCCTCATATCTGTCTCTCTCTCTCTCTCTCTCTCTCTCTCTCTGTAAATCCCTCGCTCACCCTGTGACTGTGCCTCTCACGGTCTTACTGTCCTCCCATCCTTGGTCTCTTTCCCTGAGTCACCCAGTTACTAACCCATTCTTTTATCTTTCTTTTATCTCTTATTGCCACTTCATTTTTTTCTCCTTCATCCCATTTTCTGTCTGATGTAGAACACAGATTAATAACAGTGGACAAAAATGGACTGACTGGCTCTCTCCAGTCCTGTCCTTCCCTCTCTTTCCCTGACTTCCCTTTATTCTCTTCCCAAATGTATCCTTCATCAACGTATACAGTGTCTGTTTCAATCAGAAAAGATCCATATACATGCACCATAAAGAAATAAACTGATTCACTTTTGAATAAATACGGTGGTTTGAAATAATGAGTGAATGATTGATGATAGAATTACATCAATGGCAACAGTCTCAAACCTTGTGTCTGTCCATGGTGCTGAAAGTTTCCAAACCTAACAAACCCAACAGAGTCTTTTGTGTCTGTCCATGGTGCTGAAACTCTCACACCCATATCTTTGTGTCTTTGTCCATGGTGCTGAAAGTGTCAAAACACAAGAATGTTTTGTGTCGCTCTCCTTGGTGCTGAAACTCTCAAACTCAAAAGTATCTTTTTGTTTCTGTCCATACTGCTCAAAGTGTCAAACCCAACATATCTTTGTGTCTGTGTCCATGGTGCTAAAAGTTTCAAACTGAACATATATAGTATTTGTGTCCCCATAGTGCTAAAACTTGAAGCCAATTTATCTCTGTGTTTCTTTGCAAGTATTCCAACTCTGTTGCTTTGTCTATTTTTATCACTTTCAAACTAACTGAAAGAAACACATCTGCATATGTCAATGTCAGTGGGCTGCAGGTTTAGTTGTATGTATGTGTTAGTGGTTGCAAAAATGCTGAAGGAGTAATACAGTAAGAAAGTGTCTAGAGAAGAAGCATAATACGTGCAAGATAATGTTTCAGTGTATTACCAAGCAAGCAGAACGGTTGACTAAGAACACTACTGAGAATGGAGAACACTATATTATATCCAAAATGCTGGACTTGCCACAGCTGCTACACAACCCAGCAAAGAACCATTCCAAGTAAACGCCAAAGAATCTGTTTTCAGTTTGCACAATAGTAATCCCCAGCACCGTTTGCACCGTATGGTAAAATGGGCACTGTTGATGTGAGTGGGTTTTACTTTTACTAAAGTGAGTCCCCACTCTGAATATATTACTATGGTTGAGACCATGCACACACATGGGCTGCAAGTGCCTCAATTTCCATCTAAAGCAGGTATCCTGACTGTGGAGTCATACATAAACAATACGTATCCAACACACAGAGTAATACACTGACTAAATACACAAACAGATAAGATTTCCAAGAAGGGAATACAAGTGCTCTGTTTTCTCTCTCACACACGTGTACATAAATAAACATGCACAGAAGTTCTTCACTGAAAACAAGAGTAATAATTAAAACAATTCTTAAACACACATCCATACTCACATACACACACACACACACACACACACACACACACACACACACACACACACACACACACACAATGACATGTCATTGTCCTATAGACTGTGTGACTCATGGGAATACATTGCATCAGCCCTACCCTACCTATTACATATGAATGTCAGGCACACACACATGCGTACAAATACTCTCTGTGTCTTTGACACAGCCATGGACACAAAAATACACACACACACACACACACACACACACACACACACACACCACATTCACATACACACACCCACAAACGTGTACAGGGTCACCGCTGACCATTGCAGATTTTCCATAAATAGAGCAATGTGTTCGGGCCGTGAGCCAACAAACATTGTCAGTAAATAGCGGTGACAATGACATGTCACAGCGGATCACATCATATCAAGGTGTTGTAAATAGCAATCCCATGTCAGCAGCTCTATTGTATCGAGCAAAAAATGGGAGCACAGGGGGTGTTCCTTTTACCTTTACCTATACAATGTATGTTTTACAACTATTTTCACAGTGATTGCTGACTAGACACAGAAAGAGAAACGATCTTCACTTCATCCTGACAAAAGAATTTAAACATCAAACATCACTAACACTACAGCCTCTGCTGCTGTATGTATACATTTTGGATTTGAGGAGAAAATGTAAATGAGGGGAGTTATCTTATCTTGAAGTGCTGTCTCTACATTTCAGGCTGTTTGAGCGTTGGATGAGATAAATCAAGCACAAGCCCTCAGTTGAAACAATAGTGCAGTCTGGCTTTTGATCACAATATTACAACTACCTTCCTGTCAGTCTGAATCTCCTCCACTCACTGTAAGTCCTCCTCCATGATGTTTTTCACTTTCTTCACTAACACTTGTCACCCATCTCCTTGGTCCCTAACTCCCTCAGGTAATGTGCATCTCACTATCCTTACTCACAAACCCCTACTATATCTTGCATTGTTCCCTCCCTCCTTTGTTATTCTTTCTTCAATTCCTCAAGGTATGTTTCCTCTATTCCCTAAACAAATGTATCTTTCTTTGTAGCTTTCTTCCCTCGTTTAAGATTCTCCCAATCCCCTTTATTTGTTCCTTTTTCATTTCCTTCATTATTGGTTTTTGCCTTCCCTTCTTACCCTTCCTGCTTTTATTGGTTCTGCAGGTCTGTGCTCAACATTTTTCTCTTCATCTTGCTCCCTACAATGTTTTTAATATTCAATTTAGGAAGAAAAATCAGTGGGGGTGAGAATCTCTATTCATGGAGAGAGCTTAAAGGAAAACACACAAACAAAACAATGAAGGGTGAGGTTTATTTCTCCTCTCACTTCTGCTCCATCATTCTTCTATTTATTCGCCTTCCCCCGTCCTGATCTTCATCAATCTAACGCCCTTAGTTTTTTTCCCTCCACCAAATTCCCCTCCTCCCACCCTATTCTCTGCATGTGCCTCCTTTCTTCCCTTCCTCCTTCCTTTTCTGCTGTTTTCATCTGGCCTCCCTCCCTTTGCTTCATCTTCACTACTCCCTCCTTCCATCCCTCCTCCCTCCCCTTATCTCCCCGTCCTCCTCTTCTCCTTTCTTCACTCCCATCCATTAGTGATTACTGAGTTTTCTCTTTGTGTCGCTGTCCTCACCTCTGCTCTATTGTGCTCACTCTTCTGCAACAGTAATGGCCCCTAACTGTGTTACTAGCACACACATACACATATATAGCGGTGCATATAATAAAGTAACAGAGGCACAAGTTAGTCATAGAATATGCGGCTGAATTATACAAAAATACATAGTCTTCTTGTAAGCACACACTGCACACTTACACACATTAATGCACACAGATATAACCTCTGCCCTCACTCAGATTGTTTCTTGTCTCTAATTGCTGCTAACTCATTTAGCACTTCATGTTAGCTCATCTAGATCCAATTACAGCAAGAGAGAGAGTGAAGTTTGAGTAGGTGGCCATTTAACCTTGTGGCAGAGAGAAATGTATGTTATAGTATAAAGCAGAGTAACAGATTATATAGAAATCAAAATCTATGATTTAAAAGACATTTCATATACCTCTATTATAACAATATAAACATTAACTGCTATTATATTATACTATTATAATTTATAATATAGTTATAACTCTAGTATATTAGAAGACAACAGGAGCTTAATGACAGGAAATTGATGGGAGATTTTTTTTAAAGACAATATTGGTTGTATTTGGTAAAAGTAAATACTGTTCACTGTTTATAGTGTATCTCTCCATAGCCTAAATTTACACTTCAACATATAATTCAAGTCGAATCATTCATTGTGGCAGTTTAAAATACCTAAGCTAAAGGATGGCACCATGATGCAGTGGTTAACACCATCGCCTCACAGCAAGAGTGTTCTTGATTCAAACCCCCCAGCCAGCTTGGGCCTTTCTGTGTGGAGTACAAACACATGCATGACCCTAATAAGGACAAGGTGGGAGATCTGATTTGCATTTAAGCACTGTGTGTGTACATTGTCTTTTTGTAGTTTTAGTCAGAGCAATGTGTTCATATTTGTAAGGATCCACTAATAATGTTCTCTTTTCAGGTTTTCAGGTTTTATGCGCTTTGGCTACCTGCGGTTCTAAATACCTTGGAGTTCATAGCTGGCCTAAATGAATAAAAGTAAACAACACGCTGAGTCGAAAGCATTTTCACATCATCAAGCATTTGAATTTTAAAATAGACATGAATAACTTTTAATTAAATATGCTTTTATTGAACTCTGCGGGGGGCATTCAACACACAAAAGAGCTCTCGAAATATTGGAACCGTGTACAAAATTGCTACATTCATTTAGAGGTGACGTGAGGTTTACTGTCTTAAATAAACTGCAACAAGAGGGAAAACAATGTCTTTCCGGTTCTGTGTACATGGAGTATATGAAGCCTGAAGCAGTAAGGGAAACAAACTGATCTCTTATGTGCTCTTGTGCAAATGAGTAAGTATGTTAATGACTCCAATGGGCCAATTATAAACACTTTCTTGCAAGTACAGTAAAGATAATAGCTTATGTATGTGTTTATAAAACAAAATTACTTAATAAAACAGCTTTTATGTGATCTACAGAGCCTCTTTGAAAAGTTATAAAAGTTATCAGATATATTGATCCTGATGTGACTATAGTTGTTTTAACGTAAATAACATACAGATAGTTTTTCCACCCAGTATCCATCAGTTCTAGATAAAAATAAATGACAATAGGATGTGTTGAGCAGTTTTCAGAATTTCTGTTAATTTTTCACTCTAAAGAAGGAATAAGGTTTTGGGAGAGAATGTCTCAGATGGGTGTGATGTGAATGGTAGCTACAACAATCAATATGCCTCATATTGCATCAATATTAGACATTATTCATGTTTTCATGAAACAGAAACAAATAAAAAGCTTGAAATAGAAATGACATGCCAAAATAAGAAAGGAGGAAGGAAGAAGCAAAAAAGGAGAGATTTGCACTCCCATTTTGACTTTAAATAGTGTAGTTAACTTTTACATTTTTTCACTGCCATTCAAGCTGATTAGACAGTAAAAGCAGCAAAGATTTCATATATCTTCCATACTGCACCGTGATGAATGGCAGCAAACGACTGACTGTATGAAAACTAAATTTGATCTCCACAGCTGTATAAATAGAATAATACGTTGGCAGGATTATCCTGTAATGAGCATTCAAATTTCAAGCTCTCTGATATGCATGACATTGTATTTTTTCCTTCTTTTCTTCGCTCGGCATTACCATGATCCTCGTCTTCTCTCTGTTTTCATACCAGTGAGTGCACTATATGTGTGTATACATGTGATACTGCAATCCATGAAACTGCCCCTTATCTTGGTGACCTGTGTTCACCTCCTGCTTCTGCTCTCCACATTGTCTCTTTGAGAAACTTATTTCTACTTACTATTGCAACTGTTATATTGTTACTGTGACTAATGTGTCTTTGTCACAAAACTGTCTGGTATAGATACAGCTTACAGAAAACAGAACATATATTACTGTGTTGCCTCTTGCTGAATTCAGGAAGAATTTCCTGTGTACACAAACAATACAGTGCAGACAACAAAGTACAAACAACAAAGGCTTCACAAACTTGTGAATATGAAATCGAAAAACAAGTTTGCTTTTTCCAAAGAGAAAAGCCAAAATGGCCATACATGAGTCAGTGTCACATACATTTTTGCAAATTCTGTTTAACTTGCGTAATTAAATCACTAGGGAAATTAGAGATGATTGGTGTTGGTGTGGAACAAAAAGGCAGTCTTGAGCCAGTCAATCAAATTACATAAATAAAAAACCATGATGGCCTCATTATCAGATACTTCATACAACTTCACAATATTGAAGAATCTTGTGGACTGTATGTTCATTTGATTGTGCACGTCACTCTGTCATTTCTTTCTTATTCGTTTTGAATAATTCTCTCCTCCTCCTTTCGCTCTTATTCTGTCATCTCTTTCACTGTCTCTCTCACCCATTCTTTCTCTAATACTAACTCTCCCTTTTTTGTGATTGACAGATGCTGCTGAGACTTGATCCATACACATCTCGCTCCCTCTTCCTCTGTAATTAAAGGAATTATACATCAAGAGTCCTGTAAAATATATATTAATAAAAAGGGAGAGAGTGAGCTTTACTTAATTGCAGAGACAAGAGGATGGATGTGATCACAGCCCAGTAGGACTCTCTTTTACACACAGCGTGACACTACGGGAGGCGAAATGAAGCTTCTCAAACAACCGGTGAGTGACAGGAGAAACACATTTTTTTTATTACTTGCTTTTTTTCTTAACATTTTTGTTTTTGCATTGCAGTGGACAAATCATCCGGCATAAAGTTGAACCTGGCTCAATTTTGTCATAACGCAATGTGACATAATCCGCCCACGTATTAGTGGACCAGTGAAATATAAGCAAGCACACATTCTTGGTACATTACTTTGAAAGGTAATTCTGCTGTTCACGTCACGACTGTCTAGACAGATAAAAGGATTGTTGATGTGAATTTTTATCTGAACGTGAATTGGTATGTGATAAGCCTTCAAACTTATGAATCTATTGGTCAAGCCAGCCAATATGAAACAAAAGAACATTTTAGCAAAAGGTAAAGGTTGTTGCCATTCCATGATATGGATATGGAAAAGATTTAAGTATCAACAAATTATTGTGAAGTTTGAAAAATATGTGAGTTTAGTATCATGTGTTTGACACCAATATGACCCAAAGGTAGGTCAAAAGTAAGTGATATTTCAATGGGTGAGAAGTGCTGATTGATTAGCATTTGCAATTGAATCATGGACTCACACAGGCGAAAGAAACTCTGAGGATTCACCTGGATGGCTTTACTGGGACTATGACTGAAATATTGATCTGTTTCTGTATATATATGTGTGTGTGTGTGTGTGCATGTGTGCATGTGTATGTGCTGTTTGTGTGCCCTACGTATTCCACACATTTTCCCAACCTGTTCATAAGCAAGGACCTCACATGAGGCAAACACTGGGTTATTCAAGGGTTAAAGATATGTAAAGGTTAAGGTTAAGCCTTCAGGGAATGCATGTCAGTCCTCACAAAAATAACAATGCCAAACATATGAAATCTTCTCACACACCAACACATGGACTGGTCACAATTGTCCTTGTACACACAACCACACACACACACACACACACACACACACACACACAGACCACTTTCATCCTACCTGGGGTCTTTCTGAATAGAGTCGATTGAGGGTGAACGCTGCAGGCTGCCTTCGGGCGGCAGGGCTGGTCCAGACTTGCTGTAGGGCGATTCTACCACCGAGGGGCAGTACTGCAGGGTGCGGTAGGGGTCCGCAACATAGGGGTCTGAGCCATACAAGTCTCCGGCTCCACCACCTCCGCTTGAGGTGTAGCCTGGTCCCACTGTGGCATAATTGTTGGTCCCGCCACGGCTGTAGTTTCCTGTCCCTGTGCTGTGACTTCCTGTGCGCTGCAAAGGGGCGGAGTCGACACCAGGGGAGGAGGGAGCTATGGTGGGAAAGTAGGGACAGAGGACATAACTTAGGACCTGGTCATGGACACGCTGGATCAGGTCTATGGGGCAGAAGTGGAGACCGAAGAAGGAGAAAAGGAGGGGAGGGGAGGAGAAGACAAAAGGAAAAGTGAAGGGAGAAGGACAAGATGAGAGAAAAGTGAGGAGAGGAGAAAAGTCGAGTGGAAAGGAAAGTGGAAAAGCAGAAAGGCAGACACAGAGATGAACGGGTTGTTGGGAAAAGACAACCATGTCTCCATATGGATGGATAAATATTGGCCACATGCCCAGGATTCACAACAAGGACCAATATTCAACAGAGGGAAGAATTGAAGAGAGAAAAGAGAAAAATCGACAAATGGTGAGCAAGCTAAAGTTTGACATCACTTTACTGACTGCTGAAAGCATAAAATACATAGAATAACCAACTACAAACTAAGCACTATAAACTGTATTGACAATGTCATGTTACAACAGGTCATGTGGCTGTTTTCATGACAATACTGAAAAATCATAATGAAAGTTCAATCTAATTTTTAACGTATTTCTATGTGAAGTACAGTGTCCTTGTAAAAAAAAAACACACACACACAAAAAACACCTTTAACAACAGTTTCCATAACACTGAGGGTTTGTAAACAATGTCTTTGTCACTTAGATGACTCGTTAGCTTCCATCCCATGCAATGAAAAATGGAAACTTTTCTCATAAGCCTATTTGCAGGTAGCAAGAGGACAATTGCAAAAACTTTTACCACACAATGAGACATCTGCCTGTTGAGCAATAAGGACTAAAAATACATAAAATAAAAAAGTAAAAAGTAAAACACCAAAGCCATCTCGCTTTAGAGTGAGATGGAAATTGAATGGGGAGCTGCTCCGCAATGTAAGCAGCCTGCAGGGGCACAGTAGCTGTCACCTTTCCTCCCTGTCGTGTTGGAGCGGCAGATCAGTCATATATCAAGGAGTTAATGTGAGTTTGGGGGGGCTCGTTTCTCTGGCTGTAAAAACACTGAGACAGACGGCGTGGGGGGGATCCATCTCATCTGTCATTAGGACCCAAGGTATGTGCACACCAAAACACGCACATGCAAAAACACCATAAACGTGTTCTTCGGGGAGCGTGTGATAAATCACAGAGCCTTGAAATCAATATATGGTCGTGTGATTGACTGGGGTTTTAACACAAGCCAATGTGCCTCCTCTTACAAAGAGAATTAGCCTTTAAAACACGTCGAGGTGGGATAAGTGCACAAAATATAGACCGCACACACACTCACCATATACAGAAGTCACAAGCATTCCCATGTATCTCATAAAACATGTACAAGCGGGAACATATATAAACACACACATCTACACGTTCTACAAGCCCCCACACACATAAACACTAAATTAACAAAGGAATGGAGGTGTGTGTGCGTTGAGGTTGAGTGTCTCATCATTATGTGACCAACAAACTTGCTCTTTAGCACTGTCTTGAGTGGTGGCATTTACTTGACCTTC
Organism: Sciaenops ocellatus; assembly: GCA_033000465.1. Taxonomy (NCBI): domain Eukaryota; kingdom Metazoa; phylum Chordata; class Actinopteri; family Sciaenidae; genus Sciaenops; species Sciaenops ocellatus. The sequence goes on from CP136869.1 coordinate 16,989,760, forward strand.
AAAACCCTCTTATCTCTCTCTTTTTCACCTCTCTCTCTCCCTCTCTCTCCCTTTCACACACACATCTGATCTGCCCACGTATTTGGTAGATGAGACAGATTAAACCAATCCTCAACAATCATTTTTCAAAGCTCTTATTTGAATTCTCCCCACCAAATCTGCTATACTCCATCAATCAACTTACCAGAGGCACCAAGGAACCTTTTGGATGATGTAACTTCATCAGCATATTTTTTTTATTTCCTAACTCTAAAATCAGGTTAGCAAAAAATCCTTTTGCCAGTCAAAAAATCTAACTTTCAGACTTTGCCATGCAATGCCCATGAGGCTAAATGCTGCATGAGCTTTTCTACTGATGCCCCAAATTTGAAAAAGATCCAAAGAATTAGGCAGGGAAAGAGAAACAGTGAGAGAGTCTGGGAAAGAGAGAACCAGCTGAGATGAGGGATAGAGCTGCAGTTTAGAAAAGAGACAATCTAAAGGCCATTGGAAGGAAACAAGAGGTGAGGAAGTTAGCGACCGTACAGACACGTAGAACAGAGGGTATAGGGAGGGGTAATGAAGCAGAGTTACTCCCATCAGAAGCAAATCCCAGTCTTTTCTGCAGTCTTTGAATGGTGTCTGTGGTATGTCTGTCTTCCTGAACGTCTCATTAGTAGCTGGGGCTTTAGGCTAATACCACCAGTGTCAGTGTGCACCCACCAAGAGACTTGTCACCCAAATAGGATGAACCCCAGAGCCAAAGAGGGAGAACAGTGAAACGGAGAGGGAAGGAAAACACACACAAAAAATGGCCTGTCATATTATTTTCATAGCCTGTGCCATGACCACTGAATAGGGATGTCCTTGGGTACAAGTAGAAAAAGAAAAAGACAAAGAAAGCACAAATGATAGAGATGGTAGTGAACATAACATGGGAGAAATCCCCCCAAAATGTCCAGCCAAATCACTGTGTTCGCTCGTCCTTTTGTTTCCACATTCTGTTACTTTGTATTCAGCTTCCTCACGCTTCTTTATGCATTCCATTTTCTTCCTTACTCAATCTTTCTGTCTGCTCTTGTTCTCTTCTTCTCCAACCTTAAGTAAATGGAGTGCTGCTGAATTTATCATTTGCTCTGGTAATGGTCTGTTCTGACTGATGACTTGACCTTTGAGGCCAATATTGCCTTGCAAAAATCAGCGTGTGGGCGCCTGTTTACGCATGCATGTGTGTCATTGTGTATGTGTTCTTGTATTCCTGCCCTTGTGAGAACAGGCTGGGGCTTCAGTCTTTTGGAGTACTGGAACATTTTCACCAGATTCCAACACAGTTAGGACTTGAGTTTCAGAATATATTTTATCCACCAAGATGAACTCAATGTCTGGGTGAGGTGTTGCAGTATCTTAAACCTGTGAAATTGAGACTCACAATGCGAGGCTCCTCTGAAAACTTTGACAGAATTTCGAAGCCATTTACGGATGGCATTAGAGCTAAGCTTTAACCCCTCTACCTTCCTAAATGTATGAAATGAAGTAAGTCACATTTATTATTATCCTGTATCTATCACAATGAAATAATATTTGTCCTGACCCTTTTCCATTTTGTGTAGGTAAAATGTGGTCTTATATAAACAATCCAAGGCACACTGTAGGGTTTGTGCAAAATTGAAATGCCTTTATTTTCATGGCAGAATGTCTTTAAAATGATCTACGTGTTTTGACACCACAGAGGTCTTCATCAGGGTCAGTGTCAGCCCTTTACTTACAGTAGGAGTCCTTTACTTTGTGCAACTGCCTGTTTGTTAATATATCTGTGTACGTTCTTTTTTTTCCCATTGCTTTCTTGTTGTATTGTAGTGTGGCTGCTCTGTACACATTACTCTGTGTATATTTTAAAGATTAAAAGTTCAAGTTTAGATTTCAAGTTACAGAATAAAACATGAAAATGAAAGGTCCACTCAAGTATAGTAAGACAAACATATGAGTGCAAGAGGGTGTGTCTTTCATGAATTTGCTAAAGACCAGCACGAGGCCAACTCACTGTGCTGTTTCATGAAATATTAAACAAATCGTGAAATGTGCCTTGTGCATTCAAACAGACACACACACACAAATGCGTGCTCCACTAACACTCCTCACACCTAACGCTCTGGCAGCGTGAAATTGTGTTTGGGAGGAAATAAAAGGGCGGGTGTGTCTTTGTATTCCCTTGCTTCGGCGTAGAGTAAACAAATCGCGGCTGTGCTCCTGCTGGCAGATTAGCGACGGGAAGGGAAACTCTATTAGTCATTTGACACAGTGATACCTCTGCAATTAGCCAGCCGGCTGAGGGGCCGGCTAGCTCAGAGCAGGGCTGACTTTTTCTTTGGGCTGCTGAGACGAGGGAGCCCTCGCTGAATGTACAAGAGATGGAGGAAAACGGGAGGAGGGAGGGAGAGAGGAAAAAAAAAAAAAAAAACTAGAAGGAGATCAAACCAATCCTCTGAGCTTTCCATGTCCATCCTCTCTCCTCGTTCTTTCATCTCTGCCTCCATTTCTTTCAATCCCACTCTGTCTCTGTCGTGCTCTTTTTCTTCATCACTCCCTTGCCCTTTTCTCCCTTCTCTGCTTCTTTCTTTCCCCCTCTACATCTGTCCCTCTCTGTCTATACCTCCATCCATCTTATTTTTTCTCACCCATCTTTTCTGAAACCTTCCCTTTCAATTCCTGCCCTCACTCTTGGACTGTAGTTCACTTTCTCTCCCTCTGCTTGCGTTTTTTTCCCCTCTCTCCATCATCCATTCATTTCATGTTTTTCTCTGCCTTTCTTTCCTAACACCCTTCTGTCTCACTATCTCTCTCCCTCTATTGTGGTTGTAGTAGACTATGTGATCAGAGCTGAGGACATGTCCTTTCTCCCGACACGCTTCAGCGCTCAGCACGATTACACAAAACCCCTCAGTACAGTCTCTATCTCTCTCACATACACACACTTGCAAAGACATGCACAAGAACACAAACATGGGTTTCTAAATATGCAAGTGATTGACATGGACTAAACATGTGTGCCTGTAACACATCTTCCTCTAATGCTTTAAGGTCATGAAACAGCATGCGGACATAACCTTGCCTACAGCGGCCATGGATGAAGCACACACACACACACACACACACACACACACACACCACACACTGCTTGGATGAGGAGTAGAGTAAGGATTAGTTTCTCCCTCTGTTTATCCCTGGGAGAGCCTCCTGGCCAACACACAGCTCTTGATGTTCCTGAGCTGGAAGCACTGGAGGACAGACATGCACACATCGACAGAAAGAAAGAAAGACAGACACACAGACACAGACACACACACACACACACACACACACACACACACACACACACACAAACAAATGCCCTCCTTTGCACTTTCAGTATCAAGTATAGAGCGTTTTACAGTGTGGGAGCTGTAGGACATGTCTATATGAGTCAAGGTGCCATGTCTTTCTCCAAGCATGCCACTTAGACACAGCAGGGGCTCCAGGCCAGTGGCTGCTGCTAAATGTTCATGCTGTGGAAGGACAATAGTGAAAGTCATAAGGCATACAGCATCCCCGAAGTGGGAAAAAATTCCTAATAAAATAAATACAGTTTACAGTTGTTGCCAGTTTGGCCTTAGTCGCCCAACTAATTGTAAAATGCCTAAAAAGTATAAAATGTGTTTGTTCATATTGTCTTGTGTTTCTTTATCTCGTCTCAGCGTCTTTTTATGTCTAAAGTAACACCCTGAATTTCCTTGTTAATAGGTGTTATACAAGTAAACTCGCCTCGGCTTGCCTTGTCTCACATTAGCATAAAATTGCTGTTGCTAAGAACATCTGCAACATCTGCTAGCCTCTGCATCACATTTTCAATGTCACAAAGTCTGATTTTACATTACATTTTTTATGGTTTTTTTTTTTTATTTCATAAATTATTCTTTTAATTCTTCGTAATGACAAATATCTGAGAAAGTGAGGGCCAACAAAACACATCAGGCATCATGGGGCTATTTATGGCTCATAGTGACTATACAAGAGGATCACAGTTACGGGAAACATGGTGGCTCACTTCTTGTCACTTCACAGCAAGGCTCTGAATCTGACAGCTGCGGCCTTTCTGTATCGAGTTTGCATTTCCCCTGTGTTTATGTGGGTTTTCCTCCAGATGCTCATTTTTTCCTCCCACAGTCCAAAGACATACAGGTTGGGTGGATAGGACACTCTTTATCACCCAGGTGCAATGTGAATTTCCTCTCCTCTATGTGTGCTGCCTCTCGCCCACTGTGTGTTGAAATAAACTGCAGCCCCCCCACGGCCCTGAATAAGATAAGTGGGTCAGCAAATGGAGAGATATCGCACTTCACCCGAACATGACTTACTAACAGAGCATATTTGAGTTTGATTCAGTCTGAATAATGTAGTGACAGTGAAATAGTTCTAAAAGGTGCTTTCTAAACCTTTCTCAGGGGAACTGTTGATGTTAAAGATATCATACCAATGTGAAGGCAGGTTATTTATATGTATTTATGGTGTGATAAGGAACAATAGGGAGACAAAGAGCAAACACAGAAGTAATAAGCAATGTATTCAACGATAAGCTGTGAATCAATTAATGAATAAAACATGTTTTAAACAGCAGATATGAACGTTTGTTTTCATTTGATGAAGACAGTCAACGCGGTGCTGACTTCAAATTTATCTGTGTGATCTCTGAGAACAAAAAACAAATGAATGCTTCTTTCAACAGTTATGAATTCATTACTGCTGATAAAACAGAGAATATGCTAATCGTGCAAACTGAGATAGCATGGGACACAAGTGGAATGTGTTTGTGTCTGTATGTTTCTATGCATGTGTTTTGAGAAAAAGAAAGAGAGGGTGGTGCAGGATGACGAACACCAACTTAACTTAAACCTACATTTAGGAAGTACCATATGTTTTCGCAAAGGAGAGAATTTGTGCTGATCTGTAGAGTAAGTCAGATGCTTTGAGCTGGTAATTAAAGCTTTCTGAGGCTTCAGCAAAAACTCAAATTTAAGCCACAATATAAATCACCTGGATTCAACTTATAAATTGAGTTGTTGTCCACTAAGTTGAATAGTACAGCAGGTCACAGTTTTATTGCCTGTCACAGTTCAGTTCATCTGTTGGAAAACACACTACATCAGCGAAAACTCATCTGAAAATGCAGAGAAATAAATCAATTTTCACTCCCTTTCATTCTCACTTCCTTCATTAGTGCCCTTTCCTTCCTTCCCTGTTTGTTCACAATTTTTTGACTCATCAAATTGACTCTCAACTAAATTAAGAGAAGACATCGTCTTCCAACAGAGAGCTGGCTGTCATAAACTGGGCACTTAACCAGCATGAACATTTTCAAAGTGGAGTAAACATCACTTTGTGAGTAGGTGCAAATTCACAACTCTTTCTTTACCTGTGCTCAAAAGGCAATAGGTTCATTAAAAGAAGAGCAGGATCAGGGGCCAAGCTGAAATTGATCCTGGCCAAACAAACTTAATCTAACCTGGCAACAGACAGAGCCTGGCGAGTGACACACTGGAGTAACTGGGGAGATGCTCCAGCCAAAAGGTCTAACAATGCTGCAGGGCTTTAGTTTCCTGCACTGAGGTTTTATGGGGCACTAATTGATAAAGAAATGGCGATTAAGGTCTACTGAGACTGACAAATTTCCAATGCTACAGGTTAAAAGTCTACTCCACCCACACACTCGCAATGACTGGTGCAAAACACTGTAATTGGACCATTGTTTTGTATAGACTATAGCCATAGTGTAGAGGGATCTCATGATACATACAGTACATTATAAGAGTCCTTTTCTAAGTGCAGCGTGTTTTGGCATGTAGCTTAAAGCTGTAGAATAATGTGTAAATATGTTAGAATGTATGTGGGAATGCATTTAAAAAGCTACAAATGATATTTAAACATGTAATACAATTTAATGTCCATCAACTATAGCTGCCTAAATGCATACACACAGCCAAAGTGACTATAATTAGCATTATAAACCACATTTGCACACCGGAGGACATGTGCCAGATGAAAGTGAGCCTTTTCCTTTTTTTTCTTCCTTTTTAAGAATCCGTCACTATTTCTATTTAAGAGCTGCCCTGGACTTTTCCTGCCTCTTGGTCAGAAGATGCAGCGGTAACTGCACCCTCTCTCGAGCCCTCTTCGTCTTTATCCATTCCTCCCTACTCTCCTGGGCTTGTTTTCTCTCTCTCATCTCTCTCCTCCATCACTCTCTCTGTTCTGTCCCCCTCATTAGGGTGTCAGATCTCATTACAGAAGGAACACAGCAGATTTAAAGGGGAAAGCAGATTGGTTTAATGGTTTGATGGAAACCCTTCTTCATATTTCTTTCCCTCCTTCTTACTGCACATGTTTTCTGTAGATTTGCGCATTTACGCTAACGAATGAGACCAGTGCTCTAAAGCTAATTCACGCAAAAATAATTCCTCTTTGATTTCGACATACACACTTACACTGCTTATGCTTATGTAACAGAGCTGATCCTTTGTCCTGGGAACTATATAAATTTAAATGACAAACCCTGATATTAAGAGGTGTGTGTTCACATTTTTATAATTCTTAAAACACCACACTCGTCACTGGATTTAGCTAAAAACAGACAGGAAAAAAACACATTAAATGACTAAAAAAACATTATTCATCTGCAAATATCTGTGTCCACTCTTATTTATATACACTGAAGAATGGTTTACCTAAAGTAAATAGTATAAAAGTAACAGTATCCAAGGCGCGTAACTTGGATGCAGGATAATGTACTGTCTGGTTAGGAGGTGATAAGTCATAAACACTCAACAAGGAAAGGACAGGATGGACAAGAGTTTCTATAGTGATGGAAATTGCTTGTCAAGTTTGACACAAAATGTGACTTTTTTTTTCCCATGCAGCTCTGCATCATTTGCTTATCTGGTTCTGCTAATGGCTGAGAAAGTATAACCTTGTTACTTACTGTGGCTTATTGATTAATGATTGTAGAAGAATTTGTGTCTGTCTCCTCTGAAGATACTGGGGGGAGCAATGTTAAACTACATAACACCCCTTATCAACAGCAATAGTTCAACCTGGCTACTAGATGCAACTGACAAATAGCCATGGTAGTGAATCTACTCATTCTCGCTGTCGCCACCTGAGCTACGTGCAGGTCTGATGATAGGCTATTAAAGAGAAAAAGTGCCACATCCATTCAGAGCCGCTGTTATTCCCAGTGGTCAGAGTCATTAATACAGGCCAAGATAGCTTTCATGAAATAAGGAGGGAGGGTACAAAGGCAAGAGCAAAGGCAGGAGGGAAGAAAGAAAAAGGGAAAAAAAACAAGGAGGGAAAGTCAGAGCAAAGTAGGAAGGAAGTAAAGAGAAGGAGGGCATGAAAGTAAGTGAAGATAAAGCAAAAGATTTCACTGATGTGCACTAATAGAGACTATGACAGATGAGATAAACGAGAAGGAAATAAAAGAAAATTGATATAAAAACAGAAAAAAAGATAAAAAGCAGAAGGAGAGAGAGGTCACTGAAGAGAAAGGAAAGCATACCGACAAACTGTAGGCTCATTTTAAAACACACAATGTCTTTTTGGAAAAATAAACAAATGCGTAAACCACATCCTTAGGCTTTTTCTTGCTGCGATTCCTCTGCGTGTGCGTTAGAGACGCTGTGACCATGCAGGAATAATCGCTTGAAATAGGCCACATTAACCTGCAGTCCTCTGGGGCGCTGGCCTGGTTTAATCCAAGAATGAAACGCTGCACGCTACTGCCTACACACATGCATAGTGCAAAAACACACAGCCACACACAGCACAATATTATTGTGATGTGCTTGGCTGCATATATGTGCTGGGCAGATAGAAAAAAGAGGATGAAGAGAGTGAGATAGCAGTCAGTAAGAACAACTGAAGAAAGGTGCGTGCACATGAGAGAGAGGTTTGAACAGGTCCAGACACAAACGCTCACACAGATGTTTAGTAGAGACTTATTTTTAGATTTCCCTCAGTTGTATTTCGATGTGGTGACAATGATTTTAATCTACAGTAACACTCAGGCCAACAATCAACATGTAAGGGAACTGAGCTGCGACAGACAGACAGGTTAAGCAACTGATGGTGTTCTAAACTAGACCTGACTGAATTGTCAAGTGTGTTGTCAAACTGCTGTCCACTGCGCTGCAAGAAAATGCCGGCAGACTTCCCAAGACCACACGTTTGTTTAGTGGTGGTGTTACTTGATGGAGAAGGCTGAGATCTGACAGAAGCACCTTAAAATATAAAGTAAATCCTCAGTGAGGAGTGCCCACTGTTAAAAAAAGACAGTTGCAGGTAGGAGTGTAGGTGCTTGAACTGAACAATGTAGCACAATGTGCTTAATTTGGTTGTTAATCAGACGTTTTGCCTCTATAAACTTAACAAATTTGATGAAATTAGCCTTGACCCCACTATGTGTCTACTTCACTTGCTTTTTCTTCATGTCCTGTTTGCTCCCTATTTCTTTCCTCCTGTGTCTCTGTCCTAAACTGGGTCAGGAAACAGCCACTAAAAAAAAAAAAAAAATGCATGTACAATTATAGTCCCTTAAATTGCTTTTGTTGTATCACGCAGCTCCTCTTCATAGTTAAGTGTCCAGTTAAGTAATGTGGTGGCCCACACTCTCGATGAATACTGTGAGCTTCATTTGACTGCAAGTGCCTTGTTTTAAATTGGCCTTGAATTAGCCTTACACTGTGCACCGTATATAGACCCACTGACTACAGCTTTGCAAACTTTGGTGTGAAATAGCCACACAAATGTCTCCCTTCTCATTCCAGCAAAGGAATGACTTATAGCATTAATTACATTGATCCATGCCAGCTTAATGAACCAATAATGTGAGGCTGCCATTGCCAAGAAAAGGCACAATGACATAATTAATGACTTACCGCTCAACATGTCAGCAAAGCTCTTATCAGTTCACTTTGTGCTATCACTCATTAGCATTATGAATACTTATTAGACAACCTCCTAGTCGCTGTACATACTATTCACGTGACTTTTAAAATATGCTGTGCTAAGGCCAAGCCTTCATTCAATGGCCCAGTGACTTCAAGGTGCGGTTCATCTTGGTGTGTAGAGAACGATAGGGATAAAAATTGTGTATGGAGTGGAAAAGTCTCATGCTGCTATACTCTGATGGCAAATTTGGCTCAAACAGCATGAGACAATCTATTAAAATATTGTATCATAGGAGAAGCGTATTGTAAACCTCAAGCGTTGCAATTAAATGTACATGGTCTAATCCACAGCCTATTGATTTTTGTAGCTGCAGTGCAAATTTCCTTTGTGCGCTTTCTTATACCCATCTATTGAAACTACAAATACAAGGCACAGTAAATTATAGATAACAGTGGACCCTCTCTCTACACTTCTGAAGTGCACTTATTTAATTAATTCCCGCTTGCAAAGACAATCCTATCGCTCTATGTGCTGTTCAGAATTATACCGAAAGTAATCAAAGCGATATCCCACCAGAAAAAGAGCAAAGCCAATGACCCCCTAACTCTGAAATGTGCTTCAAAAGCTATGCTCTGTGCTTAAAGGCAATTCTCACTCCTTTCAAGTGAGTCAAACTGATCAACTCAAACACTGGTCTGGAGTAGCATATTTACTGCTATGTTTCTGACCCAATTGCTAATGATAGCTATTAAGGCTAGGCTGGTTAATGACATCGAGGGAGCTGTGAACGTGGCGTGACAGACTTGGGTGTTTTCATGTGGGTATGATACGGTAATGGGATTAACATGGCGTACCTAAACCCACATTGAGATAAGCTCAATGAGGCCCTATTAAAAATACATTGCTGGCAACAATGGAGTTAGCGGGTGAGAATCAGTGTGTCTGGATAGAAAACGTGCCCAAGTGTGCATTATTCCCAATTTGGAAAAAACTGAAATGTTTAAAATGTTTACTTTCTAAATAAGAAAAGGGTCGGTGATGGCTTTTTCAATATTCTTTATTATTTTCTCTCATGTATTTTCTCCCTGAGTTGGATGCAGTTGTTTGAAATGGGAAAGTGGGACTGATTATCAGCACAGCACAAAGAAGGATCATTAACCAAAACAACAAAAAGGGCTGTTACATTCAACTCACGTGGGGAAAAAGTTTGTCCTGATGAGTGTTATTGTACATTTATCATGTCTACCCGACACAAGGTAAGCAAGCATCAATTAACATGAGGTGACTGTGTGCTGTTTGACAAAATAAAGCATAAACTGATGTAAATTTCATTTTGCATCTAATGAATACATCTTTTGCCACATCATATACCTTTATTCCAACTCTATTAATCTAATCTTGTTGTCTGTCTGCAGTGTCTGCAGGGAAGGGGTTTTTTGCCACAGCTCATATCAAATATACAGCATGTCAACGGACAATGTATACAACTGAGAAGCTGAAAGATACATTTTAGATTTAAGATTTACACACACATTATATCATATTACAGACACATACATGTAGAGTGCAAAGCCATTTTAGAATGAAACTGCATATGTGTAACTGATGCAGTGAGGATCTTACCGGTGTTGTTGCGATAGGGACCTGTGTCCGGCCCCTGGCTCTGGCTAAGGCTCCTCATGGGCCCCTTGTTGTGGTAGACACGTTCTTCATAGATGGGATCTATGTGGTGCTCTGGGGACCCCAAGGGCCGAAGTGGCTCCTGACTGTGTTGACTACTGTAGGAACCACGAGAGCCTGGAAAAAAAGAGAAAGGGAAAAATGATTTAAGAAAGATAGGAAGGGAGAGGATGAAAGCGAGGTGACACAGTGAGGGAGATTTACAGTATGTGAGGTATGGAAAGGTGGCACAGGTAAGGATGAAGATAGGTTGCAATTTCATGCAGGGAATGGAAAGAAAGAGTAATGGGAAGGTGGTGATGAGAACCACAGAGGATGAAGAAGGCAAAAACAAGATGTATAGAGGATGTGAAAGAAAAAGAGGACAAAGAAATAAATAAGGACAAATGAATGTGGCAGATGATGGATGGATATCCAACAGAGACAAAAGAAAAGATGATGAGTGAAAGGCAGCAACAATGATGAAGATAGGGAAGAAAAGAAGAGGAAAATAGCACTCATTCAACAAAAAACACACCTATATAAATCCTCTGTTTTAGACCTGTCCATTTTCACCCTGGACCTTTTTTTTTTTGGCTGTTACAGAGCTTCAAGTGACAGTCAGAACACTATTTATATTCTAGACAGACAAGGGTGATGGTGTGTGAATATGTTTGTATGAGCAGTAGGAGAAGTGAGTTAGAGATGCACCAAATCAGAAGTCCAAACGAAATGACAGAAAAATAAAGAGAGACATGCATAGTGACACATGAGATAGGAAGAAATAGGCAAAGATAGAGAGAGGGACGGAGAAAAAAGAGCAAGAAAGAGGAATGCCTCTGTATTTCATTTTTTAATCTCCGCGGAACACATTGCTGGTCGTCAGCTATAAAGTAATGAGATGTAGTGTCCCCCCTCTTGCTCTGTGTTTGGCAGGAATCCCATAGACACAGAGCAAGAAAGACATTGACAGCAGGCATTTGTTCATTACACAGCAGAACAAATGTAAGGCCTCGCTCTGAAAACACAGAGCAAAATTAAAATCAGGAAAGAGAAGAAAAGGAGGTGGCTGGGGAATACAAAGATGAGTCAGGAAGGCTTGGGTGACATGCTCATACTCATATATACACACAGACTTAGAAAGCTGTGAATGACTGGGAGAAAGATAGATGGTCCAGTGGAGCTAACGTCATATCATATCACATTAGCTCTCAGTCGATAGCAAGTCGCGTGCCAAGGATTTTGCAGCGGACGAAGGGGGACGAGTGCGGCGCGTCAAGACTCTGAGTCAAGCCTCCGTGTGTATCCACCATCAACTTAACACAGTTAAAACCTCACAACCCTTCAGACCGTATCAAAAATCGATGCCTGTGAAGCACTCAGCCACTTCAGTAGAATCAAGCGCATGCAGACATGCTGTAGTTTTTGTTGCAGCTCATGATCAGTGTCTATTTCTTGTCTTAACTGTCCAAGAAAACAAGACGAGTCAAAGAGAGTATTTTAAAGACAAATCAGAGTGAATACTCAAACAGAAATGCACAGCAGGAGCCTGTTATTATCCTAAACCTCCTATATCAAACAGTATGATGATCAGTATGATGTAGGCTGGTGCAAGTGTCTTTGGGAATGAACAAGAGTTTGCCTGCACTTACTGCCGTATACTCATACAAATGAGAAAGCAGTGGTTTGCCTCAATATGCCTGTCTTGAGCATTGCTGTGGCGAAGAGGCTATTGAGTTCCACAGTGTCCTCCTTTCGACAGCGTGGTTAACTGACTGGCCCGTTTACCTGCCTTGCTACCGAAAATCTAGGCTGCCTCCTGTCACTGCTACCCAGCAGCAGCCAGATAGAAAAGACAAACAGAAAGATGAAGAGTCAAAGAAAGGGAGAGAGTTTGTCGGAATATGCATGAAGGAGTGCTAATTAGAGTCATGGACACACCCATTAATGGCATGACTCATCCCAGCTCTCTCTCTCTTCCTTTTTGCCTTTCATCTTTGAAGTCCTGGTGAGTTGGTTTTATTTCTTTATTCATTCATTTTTTTTGACTCACAAGGGTCCACTCGTGGATGTACTGACCTCTTTCTTTCAAAGGGAGAGGGAACTTTAAGAAGAAGAGATAGAATGATGCAGAGAGAGAAAAGAGGGAGAAAAAAAAAGAGATGCCCTCCAATGATTTCATTGGATTCAGTAAAATATTTAAAAAGGTTAACAAAATGTGAGATATAACTCTGGTCCCTTAATGTCTTGGTTCTGTTTGCACAGTTAAAAAGAAAGCACACTTACACCTACAGTAAAAAAAAAAAAGAAGATATAAAATTGTTTGCTCTTGCATATGTAACCATGTTCAGTACCTACTCTAATTCTATCAGAAAGTGGTATATGTGTCAAGTTAAGAGTCAATATCAGAGATAATAAAAAGATAACAAGATAAATATATTTCCAGCATTTTTTTAGGCCAATCATATCAAAAATAGAACAGGACTATATATCTAAATATCCAAGGGATCACTGCTGTGCCTGAGGCTCCAATGTCAACTCCAAGTCAGTGTCAATGTCAAGGAAGCTCAATTTCATTAACTCATAACTTCAATGATCTCTGTTTGCTACAGGTTTTAGTCATTAATTTTCTTCAGCTGGGTATTATGCTATTGAGCCACAATGGCAATATTTATACACAATGTATCACTCCGGCCATTCCCTGCAGAAAGCACAGAGAGGTAATTTCTCTTTTTAGGCGATTTCGGTTTTACGCAGCTTAACTCCACTGTGGAGTAGGTGCTGTAGAGCTGTTAAGTACCTCTCCAAACAGGCTACTCAGAAGAACTGTACTGTGCTTTCCACTATCATCCACTGGGAATAACCAAACCTCTGACTAATAGTATCTCTAAATAATTCTAGGTTGGTATGATTCAGGGGAAACATGGTCAGTACCAGAATTACAGACAATTACATTTATTTGAACGTTAATGTCTTGCATTTCCAGGATTTATAAGTTGCCTATAAATTGGTTTCATACAGTCAACCACAGTGTGCTAGTCAAAGCACATGAAAGTAAATTCTGATTATCACATGACCCAGGTCTGCTAATTATAATGAGTCTAAGATCTCTTTTCCATCGGGACTCATCCCTGCACAGACATTCCTTTTCTTCTTCATTTAAAGTCTTCAGGAGAGATGAAACCCCAGGCATGCTTCAAGATCACAGTTATGCCCTCAGGGTAAAGCATGAAGGTCACGTTCTTCATCAATATAACTCCTATAGTTTAAAGGATTAATCAATTAAACTTACTCCAGAGCTTTAAAGCACTGTCACCTGGTTTAATTATGTCAAATATTTCATTTATGTTAAATCATCAACCTGTGGCAGAAGAAGAAGTAACAAAGGCACCAATTTGGCTTTTACGAGGGATCAGTCTGAATCTGTCAATTCACTGGCATACATAAATGGAATAATAATAAAAAAAAAAAACCCAAATTCCTTAAGAGCCCTAAGAAAGATAACTAACACACAAAAGAATTTGCCTGCAGTTACAAAGAATTGTGACTACTCATCATGCTCTAAAGCACAAGGCATAAATTTAAGTAAAGCCAAATGAGAGAAGAAGGTTATCTAAAACTACTTTTAGTCTGAATGGGACTTGTAATACAAGCCTTGGGAATTTAAAGTCCTTCAAACAGTGGGCTATGTAGAGTATTTCATTTAAACAGGCACAAACAGACAACCTCAAATAAAATTTTACACTACAATACTATGGACCATAAACAGTTTCCACAACACATTTTCAAGTTTGACATTCAGCCAACTCAATTTTGTAGTCAAGATAGAAAGCTGTTCACTATACAATGCAACTTCAGCAGCAAATAAAAGCCTGAATTCTGCTTTTATTAAGACCAGCATCATTCTAATATATCTTCCCAGACACAGCGAGTAGATCTTATTCAAAGATGCAATTAGAATCTCAACTGTTTTAATCTTCTATCCGGTAGTCATTCATTTGAGTCAGACATTTTTGCTTCTTTATAAAGGGCAGCCACAAAGATGCTCTGATGCCTCTTGCAAAGTAGGTACACTTATAGTATGTACAGGTGCTGCCAGTAAATAGCGTAGATAATCTAAAGACAACAGACTGTGCTGAATAAAGGAAGCCAATTTAATAGACTTATTTGCAGAACTTGACATTTCTTAGAATGTCATTCAAATGCATTGAAATATAAGATCCCACCCCCCCCTTATAGCACAAATGCCTCATTGATACAAACACTCAAAAATATTGATATATTGAAAGATTCTCTTACATCCCTTTTCTACTCACAGTGGAGTTTAAAAACACCATAATCCAAAAAACACAGAGTAAGGTTACTAAATTCCCATGGTAGAGTTACACACGTTTGGGTTTAAACGTGTATGTGTATGTGAGGCTGCATTAGTGTGGAAATTCCCACCTGCCAGACTGCCAGGCCTCTGCAGTGTAGCAGTAGCGTAGAGCTCGTGGGAGATCTTGTACTGGTCAGAAGCGTGGTGAGCTGCCAGCCGTTTAGGAGACAGAGTGGCATAGCTCCCTATGCCTGAACTCATCTGTGAAGACAAGAGTTTTTTTGTTATTATTATTGTAAACAAGCTCAATCAGTGTACAGTCTGAGGTCTATACACTAGTGGTAATTACTTTTTGTTAAATGACAGTGTGTTTGCAGCCAAATATGTACCAGCTGACATGGTTGATATGTTTCGATTTGTGTGGTTTAGAAAGGAACAGTTTGTACATGTATTCATTTTTCAATTTACTTTGCCAATTTACTTTTGTATCTATATCCAACTGAGAAACTTTTGTAAAATGGACTTATAAATTGAAATTGGCACTAAGTGTAAACCATGTCTAAACCACTTAAGACTTAAGAATGTAATTTAAGCTGAGTACCCCCGCACTAGAAGTACTTCTCATCATAGTATAGTGTGCGAAATCAGATATAAACATCCAACAAATTTACCTAAGAAACCAGGGTTTAGATAAGGTGCTATTTGAAAAGATTACATAACTAAAAGTGACTCGTATAGATTTTTGTTTGAAGATATGACTCGATCTGTAATTGCTCTGGAACTGCACTATGCTGTTCTTTGTCATGATTAAATATCTGACAAAGTGGACAAGAATATAATCTTCCCTCTAACACCCAGCCGCTTGGCATCAATCAATACTATGACTATATAATATTATACCTAAATAGAATGGTACAACTGTCAATTACAGCTCCGTTCAGAAAATACTAATACTGGGAATTACCACTGTAAATACTGTAATCTTTGTACTATTATACTGCACATAATAGCCACTGTCAAATCACTCTCTATCTATTGTCTGTAGAATAACTTGCTCTGTAATTAAAAAACACAATGTAAATGTGTGGAAAACCATATGATAAGTGTGCTCTGAGTAAAATAAATGAATTCCTCCAAAAAATCTGATATTAAAATCATCAGATCAGGTCAGAATAATATTTAATCTAGACTGGTCGCAGGAAAAATCAACATACTTTGATCTAACAATTACATGTTCATAAAATGTATTCACACGCACAAGCATGAGACATAATTCAGTTATTCAGCAATTTTTATATTGATTTCACTTTGAGGAATAGAATTATAATTATTGACTCCAGCACGGCTGCAGTTGCCTTAGTTTCATTCATTTGTAATGCAATTTAAATGCATGTTGCACATCAAAAGTTTCATATTTAATACTCTGGTGACACAAATTGCATTTCCTCTTGACAGGCATCCCCTGTACCTGGTGAAGAGGGGACGATGATGAGCTGGCCCCTCCCCCTGCTGCTGTAGAGTTGGGTGGAGATGCAACCCTCAGGGGAGACCCACCCCCTCCTGCTGTTGTCACAGCAACTGTGGTGCTAGAAGACAAATGGGCAAAGTAACATAATTCATCTGAAAAACAATGATTTGTTCCATTTCACATATAGAAACTGTCATATGCCTCTATCGTGCATGAAGTTTATGAGTATTTCAAATTCATTGCATGCCGGCATACACAGGGGAAAAAAATCAACTCCAAATGCAATTTTCCTTTTCTATTTATTATTTATCTTTCCTCTCGTAATGTCTATAAACCTATGAATGAGACTAATGTGTTAAATACAGTAATTCTTTTAAATGCCATCAAACACCTTCAAACACTCTAACTCCATTATACTACCAGTATTACCAACAATACATCAAAATCAATGTCACAGTCACTGCAGCCTCTCTACCTGTATGACTTGGCCAGGCGATTAGCAGGAGACTGTTTGCTGGGAGAGGAAGAGGAGGAAGGCAGGCGCTGAGTGGTAGAATACCCTGGTGTGTCAGAGGCTGATCCCAGGCGTTGGAGTTTACTGGGGGAACCGGATCCTGAGCCTCCTCCTCCAGTTAGAGGGGAACTGACACGCTGGGCTGGTAAAGTGGAGCTGGAGTAGTATATACCTGGGGAACAAGAGAAGGGAGAGAAAACTCAATAAACACAGGAAGCAGAAGAATGAGTTTGAATGTGCTGAGGCTGACAGCTGTGCTGACATCATCTGAGTACAGATATAGGAGGGTCATCTAGGAGCATAAGTCTGACATTTTATTGTGGGTTGATAACAGGCACAAGAAAATGTGTAAAAAGCTACAGGTTTAGCCCAGGGGAGATTGACAAAAGCATAAAACTGGCTCTTCACTGAAGTCAAAATACAAGATTTAAATAAAAGTTAATTCAGGGGATAAGTCCATGGTCTTCTATCATGTTTAAGTAGCCTTTAGCCAGATCTGTGTAGAGTGGTTGCAGTTCTCCCCAGAGAACAAGAGTGTTGCTTCCATGCAACTATGAGTCATTGACAGGAAGGCTCTGACTGTTGTATGTGCATTTGCAGCAAACAATAGTTGAGAATATCCAGCCTTCTTGCAGTCTCTGAATGGAGTCCTGGAAAGCATATATCTAAGAACTCAATTGTTCTTCTGGGGGACTTCAATGCTCACATGGGAAACAATGGAGAAACCTGGATGGGGATGATTAGGAGGGATGACAGACTGATCTGAACCTGAGTAGTACTTTGTTATTAGGTGATCAAATTTGAGGCGAGGCCATATCATTAGATCTGTGGCTGAAAAAAACTGGTAAATCCAAATGTGTAGTGAGGGTAAACTGGGAACAGCTGGCTGAAGGAATTGTCCATGATGTCTTATAATTCCCACCTCCGTAAGAATTTTGCATGAATCCTGGAGGAGGTTGAGGACAACAGGGAGGAGAACTGCTGACTTGATGTGTTGGCTTATACCAAGGTGCTTGAAAGTACTTGCTTTCAGCCATGCCACCCTGAATACGCCCCGATCTCGTCTGAAGTAGGTGCCTCAGAACATCACTTTCAGAAAGAACACAGTGGATCAGCTCTTTAACCCTTGCTGGGTTACTAGAGGGGTTCTGGGAGTTTGCTCATCCTGTCTACATGTGTTTTGTGGACTTGGAGAAGGCTTACAACCATGTCCCCCAGCGAGTCTTCTGTGCGGGCATGGGGTTACATGTCACCCAGTTCTGATATAATCACAGTGAAAACTAAGTTCATATTGTCAGCATGAAGTCAACACGCCACTGAAAGAATGAGATTACGGATACAAAATGCCAAAATTAGTTTTCTCTGTGGGGTGGCTGGGGTCACTGTTAGAGATAGGGTAAGACCTCAGACATCTGGAGGGAGTTCAGAGTAGAGCTGCTGCTCCTTCATGTCCTAAGAAGCCAGTTGAGGTGGTTCAGGCATCTTATTAGGATGCCTCCTGGGAACCTTCCTTTGGAGGTTTTCCAGGCAGTTCCAACTGGTAAGAAACCCCAGGGCAGACCCAGAATACGTTGGTCAGATTATACTGTATATCTGGCTTTGGAACTGGAGGTGGAAAAACTGTGGACATCTGGGCTACTTTGCTTAGCCTGCTGCTACCATGACCTGCCCCCCAGATTAATGGATGGATGGATGAATGGATATATTATAGTATTTATTTTACTTAAGTAAAAAATATGTACTATAGGCACTAAAGCCTGTTTATAAATCATGGAGCAGCAATACAACATGTGAGGAAATTATACATACTGCAGGCTCTAAAAACATTCTGCTAGTAGCGATTCTCATGCATGTCTGTCAGTGTCTTCGATTGCTATCTCTGTGTATCCACAGCTCTCCATACTATGTTAGATTACTTTATTATAAAGAAAATGCATATCCATATTGAGAGACAGAGAAGAGCAAGGAAGAGAAGGAGAGGTGAGTTCTTACCTGACCCTGCACCAGATTGTGATTGTTGCTGCTGGGCTGCACGACTAGATGTCACCTAATGGGATGTGTGGGAACACAGAGCAAGTAAGGGAAGAAGAGCCATGGCAGGGAAGAAAGGATGAATAGGGGGAGGGTTTGGTGGGAGAGTGAGAAGTTGGAAGGAGAGAAAGGAGAGACAGTTAATAAAAATGGGATAAAAAAGAATAAAGTAGTAGTAGCTGCCATCAAAAACTTTTATGCACAATGACTTCAGTCAAACCTTTGAGGAGGATGAACCTAAAGCCGCTAGTAATGAAATCCCCAAAGAAAACAGAGGGGCGATTCAAACAGACTCATAGAAGCAGACCATGAAGTCCTAGGAGCTCAGCTGACTGAAATCATTTGTCACAAAGCCTTGTTGCACCACCTACTCAAAGTGGAGAGATGGATTACACAGTCCATAGTATATTCATGTCTTAATACATCTGTCATCACATAAACCCCAATATTCATAAATGCTTAAGATAACGGAGTGTGTTGTTAAAATTCATTAGATAAAAGAGTAAGACAAAGAAATTTGCTGTTAAATCCCTCATATTGATTTTGTATGGTGAAATAATCTATGAATATCAGACAATTAAAGTCAGCAGAAGCAGTTCTGTCTTCATTTTGAGCTCTGTTTAAAAGAGGGCAAGAAATTCATATTTTACAGACGAAAAGTTGTGTGCCAGTGTGTGAGGCAAAGGTAGAGCATGAAATGTCTTTCTACCACACATCACATGCTGCTCAGTCCTAATATATTCTCCTTAGTCTGCAGAGACAGTGGGGGGGGAGCATATGCCAGTGCTCCCCTGAGCCTCATATAGCCTTATGTTGATGCTTAAAGCTGTAAAGGCTATTCAAATACATTATTACTAGCCTGACATGGCTGCAGTTGTACAAGGCCACATTATGCATGCACACAGGCACTGAGTCACCTTGGACCACCGTCATCACTGCGTATACTGTAGTTACTCTCGGGCAGTCAGAGAACTTTACATACTCAAACCATCTGTTTCTCAGCATTAAATGTATTCATACTCACAACTGCATACAAGCGCGTCACGCATATTTTTAGATTGGCTTTATTAAGGTAAAAATGAATGGTTTGAATATCAACACCGTTAGCTTGTCATTATACTGTATCTATTTGTTCTGCAACGCTGTTTCTTTGAAAATATACATTAAAGCAGAGACACACTTAAGAACACATGTATAAACCTCTGTATACTATGCAATGACGACAAACACATGATCATCCAATAACCAGTGTCTCAAAACATGCAAACACCCCCTCCCCCAACATATCAACAATCTGGAGTTATGTGAGAACACATCCTTTGTATATAACAGTTTCCAGGTGTGAATGCAGCTGTATAATTGTGCAGAACGATTGGTAGAAAAAAAAGCATGTCTGCTCAGCAAACCTTCCCAGGATAAATATAGTAACAGACACAGGCACACAATCTTTTATTTTGTTCTGTGTTCAATGGCAGTCTCTGGTTATATTTTGCTGCTTTATGATCAGCCAAAGCATGTCTGCTGAAGACAACAGGCCATTGGTTCCAGCACTGCTTTGTTTGCAGAGGGGTCATGGAAACTGATTTATCCCTGGCTGAGTGGTTAGCAGTCTCTTTCTCAAAAATCTGATGATCACAGTTTATGGAGGCAAACGGGCAGAGTAACAGAGGCAGGGAGACCCCAATAAGGTCTGAAAGAATGGACAGTTAGTAAAATATACAGTAAGGTATGGTACAGTAGCTTCGACATACAGTATCTTCTTGCATGTTCTTACTCAGTAACATAACACTGTGTCTTTCTTCCTATGCCTTCGTGTGTGTGCAGAAGTGCTGAAAAGGCACACTATAGCATTCAACCTTGAGTTGCTAGATCCACCCTGATCTCAACACACAAGAAAGAAATCCTGACGGAAGCTGTAACTTAACCTGGCTCAACTACAAAAGACGTGGTGAATTGTACTCTTGGATGGTGAATCTATGGACATGAAGATAAAAGTGGCAAAACTAACAAAAATAAAATCCACACCTTATAGCATGCTTCTAAATAGCTCTGGAATTTGATTCCACATAATGTGATTTTCTCATAACTGTCAACTGCAATTTCACTTGTTCCACTAAAATCCAGGGTCTAATTTTTTTGACAACGTCCATAAATAAATCACTGTTTTGATGACAACTCCTTCCAAACAACCAAGAATATTTATGTCTGTCGTGATAAATAGGCACAATTTATCTATGTTCCTCTCAGTCTTAAGTTCAAGGTAAAAACTTCCTTCAAACTTCAAAAGCTCTTTGAGGACATTATTAGAATTAGTCCTGTGTTTATATCTTTTACAGTTTCCAAAATATTTAATGTTTTTCAGGGTTTTTTTTCCCCCATTCAAATAGATGGACTGAATCTTCAAATCTAGAGTGGATAACATCACATGTAGAGTGAACTGTTAAACTATTAAAAATATCAACTCCAAACTTCAAACAATGTAACAACTAAACATCACTCAAAGTGACGGGAGTGCCATTCAACTGTCCCACTGACTGCAATGTTAATGGTGACCAGAAATTTCAGGGGGCAATACTTATAACATATCTTACTGAAACATGATGTAAAAAAATCTAGATGATAAGAATCACACTGTTTGAGTAATAAGCTAGAGTTTGACTGACGCCTTTTAGCTTAATCTCTCTTAAATTAACTTTCTGTCCCAGGAGTCACTAAGCAGTTACCATCGCCATGACAAACCTGGTGTTACCAAGACTTACACACATACTACTTTCACTCATGCTGCTGTAATTTCAGACTGCAAAAATAACCAGTATAGACAGGATGCTGTGTGATCTAAACATTCATGATTATTGGAGTTGTTAATGGAACATATGGTAAGTGCATGTATAAAAGTACTTTATGTATACAATGGTATTTGATTTGCATGTTTGAGTGTTATTAGAGAGTTGTTTATCAAAGTGTCTATAAACAGCCAGAGAGACATCTTAATCAGGATGCGAGCCACTATCCAGAACAGTGTGCACCATAAAAATCTGCTATATAAGTCCCCTGAGTTAGTTTAGTAGGTTATGAAGCCAAGTGAGAGATCTAAGACTGATGAGATGCAGGCCACAAAACTGAGTTTAAGAACCCTATTAATGGTTTATGTTACTAGATTGTGTTCAACACTGCGGATGTGCTACAGTCATTGAGATTAAGTGACATGGAAATGGACTACAGACTGATGAGTTGGTGAATGGATAGATAAACAGCTGGATGGGTTATTCACTGAGTAAATAAATGATAAGTATAGATGAATTGTTGGCTGAGGTAACACTAATAGATAGAAAGCCTGAAACACTGTGTGCGGGAGAGCGCTTTCTCGATCCCCCTATGTCATCTTGCAGTGCTGCTTCTTTTCTCCTCCAGTAAAACACTGGGATGTTTGAGGTGCCATGTATCCATGCATTATTAAAACAGGGCCTCTCAGGGTTATAAATACCCTACAGAAGAGCAGCAACATGCTGGACCTTTCACTTTCTTTCTCACTCTCCCTAAAACAGTCACTTGTGCCAACACTTAAACACCCGTGTACACACATGAATGAAGGAGTGCATCAGCCTTACCTCCCTATGTGTATATGCATGAGCACATGCCTGCAGGCACTCCCACAAATCCTGCATGTGCTGCACATGCATGCAAGCTGCACCTGCCGATCTTGCAGCACTGGCATGCGTAAAGCTATTCATGAGCAACAACCACTGCTGACAACACTGGCCCCATTACACTGACAAGCCAAAAAACATCAGAGAGGAGGACACACACACACACGCACACACACACAAACACACACTCATGCTCACATAGACAGAGATGGTGAGCAGAGAGGACAGGGAAGGAAGACAAGAGGAGGGAAAAGAGGACAGAAACACTGCAATACAAGGCAAACAGAGGACAAGAAATATTAGAAATACAGAATACAGACAGAACAAAAACTCATCTTGCCTTATCTGTCTATCCATCTATATGCCAGTCTATCTGTTTCTTCTATCTTTCTGTCCTTGGCCCATGTATTTCTTATTTATTAAGGAAAGGAATGGGAGCTTTCTCTGAAACCAGCTCTGAAATGAGCTTTGGTGTGACTGTAGGGGGGAAATGAATGAATGTGTTTACAAAGACAGATATCACCTCCTTCACCTTTCTCTTTCTACCGACAGACGTACATGAGCAAACATATACACACTGATATGCACACATGCATCAAATGAGAAACTAACACAACACAAAACAAACACCCATTACTCAGAAAGATGTGTAGGTATTTGCAAAGAGAGATAAAAGATATTCTTAAAGAGCTGTGATGCTCCCTGAATAATTATCTGGTTTATAATTATTGACCTGAAATATTTCCTCTTACTTTCAATCCATCTATATATATGGAACATTTGCCTCAGACTCTGGCAATATATTTTAATGAAGCACTGCAGCTGCTCACTGATTTAGCAGATGTGTGGGTGGTTTAAAAGTGCATGCGTACAGTGCCCATTTTACCATTGATATGTTAAGGACATTAAAATTGGAAATAATTGGCTCCTGTACGCTGGAAAGTAATTTGGGAGGGTTTCTCTCTTCATCAGCACAATGCTGTGATTAATATGTGTCTTTGTCTTTGGCTTTATTTCTCAGGTCCTTATGAACGAGGACACTCGCTGAGTTGTCTCTGTGTGCATTTAATCATCTCCTCATTTTGGTCTCCGAGCATCTGATTACCTGTCTCCTTCTGAACAGCTTTAATGAATTTGTCTAACCCTGTCTCGAAATAAAAAAGTCCTTCCAAATACAGAGAAATGCTAAGAATTGCTTGAAAAGCCACTTGTAGTCACTGGACTAAACTACTTAAAAAATGGGATTCTGTATGAATACGTACTTATACACATGATCGACTAGACTCAACTGTGATGTCAAACAAATCCACATGAGAGTCTGAGTTAAATGTAGCTGGAGAAGCGCTGTGCAAAACAGTGCATGAAAAAAGCGGGGTAGAGAAAAAAAAGAAGCGATGCTCGCTCAGCTGGTGACGGAAAAACGGAGGAGCGAAGAATCAGAAAATCAGCACCAAGTATATCACGACGCTATGCTGGTCCTCAAAGGCCTGCATGCCTTCAATGGGAAAAGAGTACAATGCATCTGCACTGTACAGCTAAACTATGGAAAACTCACTTCAGGTGAGTTACCTTCAGTCAAACTTCTCTGATGTCAATCATTAAAATTCTCTGGCGGTCAGCCTGCTGTACAACTTTTCCAAGAACAAACGCTTATGTTTACAAAAACGGTCAGTGTAAGAATTTTTGTCCAGTTTACTTTTTCATCATCATCATCAATCATGCATTCTCGTTATCATCTGTACACAGCAGCACTTCTTACCTGGTTGTAGCTGTGCACGGCTCCTCCAACCTGCCCGCTGCGCTGAGGAGTTGCTGCGGAGATGCTGTCGCTAAGGGCGAGGGTCTGGTTGCTATGGTAGCTGGCAGAGTACTGAAGCGAAGCCTCCGGGGTGGAGTTGAGCTGCAAGGAACTCTGGGAAAGAAGTGCCGGTCCTACCGATAGAGACAGGAACGGTGTATGGTTGGGTGGGAGGTGGGGGTTGAGTTGAGTATTATGTGTGTGTGTGTGTGTGTGTGTGTGTGTGTGTAGAGAGAGAGAGTGAGAAAGTGAGGAGAGAGATTAAGAGTGAGAAAGAGAGGGGGCGTGAAGGGGAAAGATTGAGAGACGAAGAGTGAAATTGTGAAGAGAGAGGGAAAGAGGGAGAGAGAGAGAGAGAGAGAGAGCAGCAATTTAGAGCAGATAGTGCAGCAGTGCAGCACTCCGTGAGTTGGAGATGGCATACATAATTTATTAGCAGAGGGAAAGAGAAACAGAGGAACAGAGAGAATGGGAGGAGGAGGAGGAGTAGGGAGATTGAGAGGCTGGGAGGAGGAGGGCTGAAAAGAAGAAAGTTGTAATCGACGGAACACCTAATAACTTATTTGTTACCACCCCAAACATGTTGGTTTTTACTTTGTACTGTGGACTTGAGCAAAACTTCACTTGACCCCTTGTGTGTGATATAAAGAAGTTGAATCATTAAACACTGTTTTTTCTGCTGTTGTTTGCAGGATATACGAATATGGCTGGCGTACACTCAGTTCACCTTGCGTACACTTTAATAGCCTAAGCACCATTAAAATATTAACATAGAGGACTCTTTGAACCGAAACGGCTTCAGACTATAAGAACACACACCACACACACACACACACACACAAACCTCAACTGCCAGTTTAGAAGCAGCAGCATTCCTACTACCTCAAGCAGTCACTGCTGTGGAATCAAATAATAATCCGCTCTGTCCAATTCCTGCTGTGCACATAAAGCTTGAATTGATTGGGAATAAGAACATCATAAGGCAGTTTTTAAGATGGACTATCATCTCCTCAGCTAGAGTAATGAGGTTAACCATAGGGAGCAAAACACTCCGAAGTCAGTGGTTATATAGGTTATCTGTATGTGAGTATATGTGTGTGGTTTGGTTTTACTGAAGAGCAGTTAGGTCTGTGACCTGTTCACTAAGCAATGCATAAATATTTCACTAACTTGCTATATTTAGTCTCTCTCGCCTTCTGAATACAAATATCAAATATATAAGAGGTGCAGTTAAAGTTGCATAGGATGAGGAAGCTAGGATGTCTCTTTCCCAATTCTAAATTTCTAAATAGCATGAATATGCCCTGATGAAGTCTACAATAAGTGTCTTCCCCAGAGCTCACTGGCATGTTTCTTTCTTCACCCAAAATAACAAAAGTCCCTTATTATTCTTCTCCCATATCTATTTGGTTGCTCTCTCTGTCTCTCTCCCTCTCTCGCTCTTCCCACAGACTCTTTTTCTCCCAGCGAGTCTGTGCGTTGTGAACCAAGATCAACTCCTCTGCTTCTTGCCTTCACAAAAGACTTGTCTTTTCTCAGCTCGATTCATCCCTTACTTTTTATGAATTATTAAACAGCACTCAGTGTTACGGAGACTGAGTGGGAGCTCCCAAACTCATCATCACTCAGCCTTGGTGTTTGTTACATTGCGTGCGCTGTGTGACAAAAATTGTACGCGTTTGTTTTCGTGTTAATATGCGTCAAGCAAAATATATTTGTCTTGGATGGCCAGATGATACAAACTTTATTAGGCCGGTCAATGGAGAAATAGTGCATTTAGAAGATGATGTGCTTGTGTGATAGTAAGTTTGTGCATGCATCTGCTCTAAGTGTGTGTAATGAAAAACACTGTTGCTAGAGGGGCTTTAGGTCCTTTCATGTCTCTGTTGAGTGAAAAGAGGTTGAGTCTCTGTAGAGAAATAGAGACTCTCACATTGAAAATATGAATATTTCAGCAGCTCAGACAAATTTTGAGCTTCTTACTCATTTTATGAAATGTTTACACACACACACACAACTCACATAAACCCACAAGGGTTACACCTTTTTAAAAAGGCTGGTTTGAGATAGGACATTACACAAAACCCTGCAGTAACTGCTTTGAGAAGTAAATTTCATTTCATGACATTTACATTATTTAGAGTTTGTGTTTCTCTGAACACTTATTTATGTATACAAATGTTTGTGTGGCTCTGTTGTGACACCTTACCAACTACGGTATCAGCTAAAAGCAAAAAGCTTCCCTGTTTTGTGCAACCTTGCACTGAAGTCAGCGACATGTCACTATTCTTTGTATTTACCGCTAAGCTATTGCAGGAATACAATATACAACACATACACACACACACACACACACACACACACACACACACACACACACACACACAAGCTATGGTGAATTTATCTGCACCCACACATTGTGACGCTTTTGGTAGAAGCCCATTTGCAAAATGGGAAAAAACAGCTGGGTATGGAGCAGCCACAATAAGAGTGCTCACAATGAGGTGCCATCTATTTGGACGCAGATAAAGCAGGAGTGACAGAAACTCAGACACTCCCTACAAGGGAGATAAGGATCAAATTATCCGACATGTTTTTTTCACTGTTCTGCATGCGGTTGAACATGCAACTTGCTTCTTATCAACAGCAATTTTGAGGAAAACGTTCAAATTCCATCCTGTCCACCTTGTGTGCTATCCCACAATTCGTGATCTGTATGCACTGTATGAGCTGTAGTATGTGTTCAAGTGTGTATGCACACATATTAAGTAGATGCTCCACACTGGTCAGCCCATTCTAATTGTATTAGGAAGGACAAATGTTAAAAACCTATGGTATTATGTGTGAGTAAACTCTTCCGTAGAAATGCACTTAGCAACGTGTACAGTGTAAATTCTCAAAATGCCATCCATTACAGCAATATCAACTATCAAAAAGGTCAGCAGACAATACGTAAAATGGGAATGCACTGATCCAAAACCAATGACCTGCAAAGAAAATGCCACGCACATTTAGCAAGACTTCATACACAGGCCACCTCTCATTCAATCTCATGCTTTGTGTATCAGAATAGAAGGCCTGCAGGATGGAAAGGCTGCTTGAAATTGGACAGTTGTTGGTGCAGGGCGTGTTTGTGTGTTGTCCGCTTGACTGTTATCTGTTTCCACACCAAAGGAGCAATTACATTTTTGTCTGCTCATAGAAGAACATTTATAGTCATGAATTAAGCTTTAGGAATAATTGGTTTTGTGTGTAAAGATGATTACACTAATTACAGATAATATCATGGTAGATGATGATTGAAAATGTGAATATTCACATTTTCAATCATCATCTACCATGATATTATCCAACTACACATTTTTCTATACTTATATTCATCTGGAACAAATTCTCCCTTGACTCAACTTGCTTATAGTAAATAGAAATGAAATCTGAGCAAGAACTCAATATTAATACAGGGAATTGCTGCACTTAGTGCCAGATATCTACTGGCCTCAGGGACTAATAAGAGCACATTTTCTCCTTTCCCTTCAGGAAAACAAAAATAATTACCAAACAATACGCGCCATAATTCTTCGGTGTTTAAACCAACCACAGGTGTAATTTTTATTGAGATTGCCTGGATATTCTTTCCCCCACACTAACTCTGTTTATTGAGTGACTGTGCATGACAATTAAAAATGAGATTCATATCCCTTTTGAAGCAGCAACAGGTTTGTTTATACGTGCCTGCAAGTTAACCGTGATTTTTATCTATCATGTGTTAACAAAGTTCTGAAAAATAATACATTTCTGTCTGCAAAAGAACAAACTAATCTTATAAAATCACAGAAACTGAAATTGAATTTTGTTTATACCTTTATGCTCTTAAATTGAAAGTGTGTTTTGTTTGGGTGGCAGTACTGCTTTGGTCACGTACGCACACAGTTTTGCTGATAAGTGCACTTACGTTCTCCACTGTCAAGTATTCCTGATTCCTGGAGGGAGCGAATGCAGGAATCCACCAACTCTAAACCTGTGGTCAACTCGTCCTCGATATCCTTTTGTCCATCCGCTGTGAAGGAGAAAAGAGGATGAGAGACACAGAAAGACACAAAGACAAAGTAATAGTGAGAAAGATAGAGGAAAGGAGGCAGAGAGATGAATGAGATCCCTCTTGGCTGTAACCTCAATCGTCTGCTCTCACAGTCCGTAAAACGCTACACATTACGACTTGGTTATGAGCTGTAGAACATTTGGATTATATGCTGGAAAGGACCCTGATAAGTCTAGCCTGAGAGCTGCCTGACTGGAAATGAAGTTGTTCAAAAATTGTAGATGATTCAATGTTAAGTGTGTGTGAGTACATTCGGGAATTTGTGTACAAATAAGCAGCAGCTGAATGAGAAAAACAGACAGTGTGTGCTTGTGGTCTTTAAACATGCAGATTTAACACGGACCGTCAAGACCAACAGTGGCCTTGGTCTGGCACCACTTAGCCATTGTGATATTTATTTAAGTGTGTGACTATGAGTGTGCGTGCATTTATGTGTGTTTGCAATCATCTTTTAATCCATCAGGTATGTGGGTGGGTGCTTCTGCCCATATATTACTGGGCTGCTGGTATAAATTTCAAATGTTCCTTGACACACAATTTTCCTAGTATGTCACTCAGACACGAGGCGGAACAGGCCTTGTTGGTGTCGGGGCTATAAATCTAATCCTTCAAGTCAAGATGTGTCACAGATATAAAAGCCTGCAGATTCTGTCAGCGGTGGTAAGCTTTTCAAGAAAAAAAAAAACTTTAAAAACAGCAATGAAAAGATTTAAGGAGTCAGTTCAGGTAACAATACCTTCACAAGCATGGCTGAACAATATGTGCATCTGTGTGTGTGTGTGTGTGTGTGTGTGTGTGTACAAACATTCATGGTGAACTTTACCTTGAGCGTTCCAGCGAAACTGTTCATCCGTCGAACTGCAAAAGAAAGATGCAGTTAATAAAAAGACTAATAAAAAAGAATATCCAGGGAAGAAAGAGGATTTTTTTCAATTAAGGCAGATTACAATAAAGCTTCCAAAGTAAGTGGAGGCATGTCTCCGTCACCTTCAGACCCTTATTCATATGTACAGGAGACATACAAATGATTCCCACCTTGAACTCACTGGTCACTTGCATTGAATGGAGAGTGTCATTCAAAAAAGGGGCATTGACAACATTTAATTATTTTCATATATATATATTACAATGTGTAAAGTAAAAGCAGCTACCCATTGCACTTCACCTAAATGAACTGAAATGAAAATGTCTTTAAAAAATAAGAAATAAAAGTAAAACTCCTAAGTGTTATTTCAGTTGTTAGTCAGCCCAGGCCAGTCGTTTACAAAACTAGAATGAGGTCTTGTGCACTCAGGTAACACTCCTTTTAAAGTTCTACATGTACACACTACTACACATGGACGCGCACTTGGGCACAAGCAACTAAGACTCCTTTTCTATTCTGTTGATGAGTGTCGATTGATCTGTGATTGGTGGGGGGTTGAACAGAGAGAAAAAGACAAAGCAAGGTAAAAGGAAACAGACAGGCAGAAAGAGAAAGTTAGAGACGAGTATTGAGCCGCCTGCTGCGTGATCAATGCAGACACGGACAGACTAACTGATACATATAGACTCTTACATCTGACTTCATCTACACTATTAGACTGGCTGTCTGGGTTAGTTGGCTTGTGTCTGCGTTTGTCGCATTTAGACTGTTTTGTATTCCACATACCGACTTTCTAATTGCATTTCTGTCAGTGTGTGTGTGTGTGTGTGTGCGCGCGCATGTGCACCTTGGGTGTCACTGTCCAATTTGTGCCTAAAGTGCTCGTGTGCCTTCATGTGTGTACAAGTTTGTTGAGGTACACGAGAATGAGTGAATATATTTACATGTGTTTATCTGTGTATTTGTCTGGTTGACTGAGATGGTAATAGTCTCCCAGAGATGGGCATTTTCTAAATGGCTTTCATAGATTGATTTGACTGGTTGAATAAGTTTTGGTTTTAAACACAGTAGCCTGTTATTGGAGCATTAGTGTCTTGTAATGCATGCAGTGGTTAATATTCTGCCTTGGAGCCAGGCAAGGGGAGAGGTTGTAAAGAAAAAGATTATAACTATCATGGCAGCGATTTAGTCATTGCAACAAAGGTCTTGGTAATTGTTATATGACATATAACTGATATTATGGTGAAATATAATTTTTGGTCAAAGCATTTCTGATTTCAGTGTTAGCTTGGCCAGCTGCTGCCCTTGCAGAACCTCAGGACCTGTTCTGCTGACAGAATAGCTGGTTCCGAAGCGTGACGACCATACTAGAGGTCGGAGCTGGTGTGGACTGAACGGATGGACGCTTCAGTGGTGCTTACGAGTCGCTGACATCTCACTTATGGTGTAAATTTTTTAGTTAGACTGCAGACACCCGCATATTGCAATCATGGTTCAAACCAAAACCATTACCATGTGTAACCTAAAGGTACCTGTTCAATTAGTCAAGATCATGACAGAGCCGACAGAATAACAGGTTTTATTGTTTTTTAAAGCAGTCAGAAGGCCGACACATATTTCATTTGTTTCACCAATACACAGTAACAGTGACAGTTCAGTATAAGGACGCTGGATGCCTTAAATGCTGTGCAAAAATCATGTTTTTTTTGGATTCATTTGAATGGACATGATAACTTATATCTAGTAGTTATTAACAACTATTTGAAAATGTTTTACACCACAACAGACAGCAAACTTGGACACCAATATACTGCAGGTTATAGCAGCCTCAGCAACTACAGTCGACAACAAGGAACTACAAGGAGATGAAGAGACATCGCCTGGATGACCCACAACGACTTTATCATAGTTAATAATAATGCAGCGCATTGAGGATACAGACGTTTCATAGAGGAGATGAGCCTATATAAAACAGTCTTTGTCATTATTACCCAGATTCCAGTCTGCAGTGTAGTTCATACATTTCACTGATATACCACAGAATAGTAGAGTAACATTCCATTTCATGATCCAAGGAAGTTTTTATATCACGTCGGCACTTCTGTCCATATTCGCACGCTCGCTCATCCACATGAGCTCTCTCTCTGCAGCGAGTCTGCATGATCCTTTTTCCACTCAATTGATGGTTTTTATAGGGCCTGGTTTTAGGTGTAGCCCCCTCAGCATCCTTTCTCTCTGTATCCATGGTTCAGTATTGAAATTACAGTAAATGTGAACTGTAAGTTTGAGACAGACAATGGTCTTCCCTGTGTGTTGTCTGTCTCTCGGCTGAATTTTGCTGAACTGCATTATGGTTGCACCTCTCAAGATCCAATCTCACGACAAAGTGATTCTATACGTGGTTTTAGATGTTAATAAACAAAGAATGCTTTCAACTTTGGAATCACATACTCACTGGAATCAATATTAACGTTTAGCCTAGAGTCAGAAATTTTGTGTGTCTGACATTTTAGGCTGCGTCAGCATGATTTCTGCTTATTTTGCCCTCAGGATACTTATCCTGCACTTGTTTTTAGTTAGAAATTAGTAATTAATATGTAACTGCTAATCAATGTACTGAACTAGTGCAGCACTAGAGGGGGCGTGCATGAATGCAGGGATAGTCAGATCAGTTACAAATTACCAAAGCAGAAATTAAATCATCTAATCATCAAATCACAGCAATGTGGGAGAAAAGGTTAAATGGGTAAATCTACTTGAATTAAGCAACTGGCTGTATAGTACTTTACTTTTATAGAATACTGTAACAGTTTTACAGACTAATGATTTTTACATGCATCATTTAATCGCCCACCCACTTACTCTAAACTGTATCACTTGATTGCCACTCTGCATGTCTCTTTTATTTCATTTTCATATTGTGATATTTGGAACAAAAATGATACAAGTAAAATAAATTGCTTTGTGGACATAAGTCATCATAAATGGTTTTCAGCTTACTAATGAATCACTGTCCTTGTTGGGGCAGCAGCAGGCTGAAGGACAGAAATGAAGAGTTGTGACCAAAAGGTCATTGGTTTAAAGTCTTGGACCAACAGAGACAATGGAAAAAAAGAATAAATTGACAGATGTTTCTCAGTAGTGAATGTTATTAAAGTGTGGCTGCAGAGTGTCGCTTCCTTTTGTGAATTTGTTTGACTGTGTGAATATGAATATGAGAAATATGCTCAGCAAATCTTTGCTTGACAGAAAAAGTTTGAAATAAATACTCAAAAGGCTGACCAGAACTTTTCGCTGTAGGACAGCAAGTACCCTGCCATGGGCCAGTCTTAGTTCCTCTATTATAGATAGGGATTGGAGTTGTTGAGCTGTTCAGTTTTTTATTGAATTATGCTTCAGATTCTTGTTGTACGAATAGAAAAGAAACCAAACGTCAAAAAGCAAAAGCAAATTTTATGCTCAAGTGATTTAGGTTGCCATAAGTGTCATTTACTCTTTTACTCTTTTACACTTGTTCTGCATGCTAAACAACGGCTGATTCTAGAAGAGTGTTACTATGACTGGGAAAAATGGATTTCCTCGACCACTAATGTATTTTGCCTGACTTACAAGTGCCAACTCCAGGTCATTCTATTCTAAATAGTATACACATGGTATTTTGAGTCCAAACTCAGTAACACAAAGTAGTATCCAAGAGCCCGTTGCTTAACAAATTTCAAGTTCAATTGCAAGTTCTTGTGAATTTGGAACTGTTTTTTCAGCCACGATTCCTAATTATAGCTGGACTGATTGCATCGCAGGCAACTTCTAAATCTGGCTGATGCAGAGAGAGAGAGAGAGAGAGTGCTATAGAGGTTAGGTAACACTAGCATTAGACACACACACACACACATACTCCGACAAAGGCACCTGTAAAGTGGAATGAAAACCAGGTGGGGCAGGAAATACAACAGGGTAAGAATAGTAAACACAATGTAACTGTGCTAAAGTGTGCTTGATTAGAGAGTAAAAGAGAGAGGCAAGCGAGAAAACAGAAAAGTTTGCAGGAGACACTCTAAGAGCTGACAGGAGAGAGAGAGATCTAATAAGCACAGCATTATTCCACCACATTGCACACTCGCGCCTGCACTGCCACAACACTGGCAGTGCCTGTCTTTTAACAGTAAGCCTGTATTAAAGAGACATTTTAAATTCACTATGCCACTCTCAACAGCCACGAGGCTTACATCAACAGACAGCGTCCTCTACCGTTCCCAGTGAAATCCACATGCACACATACCCACACACTTTTTCACACACTTATGTACATAAAGCCCAAAATAGAATATAAATATGGTTTATATATAGTCTCAATTTGTGCATGAGTGTATCTGTTTATGTCTCCCTGAGTGTGTAGACTTAAGTACTTTAAGTATGACTAATGCATTCAAAAGGAAGATCTAAACACAAACAAGTAAACTTCCTGGTGGTACGAGAGAAATAATTATATATATATATAAAAAATGTACCAAATACAGTTCAATTTAAATGCCTTAAGACAGTAGAGAGTAATGTTGTGTGTGTACATACGCACATAAATGCATGATGTGCATATGCACTTAATACTGTTCCTTCATAAGTGTAATCTTGTACTGGAGAGATTTTTCTAAAAAAGGTGTATGAAAGTGAAAGTGCAGTTCTCAATTTTTAGTACACCAATAAAAAACAGGTAAACATGTGTTCAAGGTAGCATGTATCCATCCAGACAAGAATCCCAGCAGTCACATCCTTCATGAGTCATTAGTCCTTAGCTTGGAAAGCATTACTCTGACAGAGTTACACACTGCCACACAAGGTTCTGCCCAAATCCTCCAGCTGCCTGCCTTCACAGATAGTAGCACTTAAAAACACTTGCCCATCTTGATAAGGCTGTCAGTGTGGATGTATGTATATGTATGTATGCGGACATCCACGGTTTGCACTCACGTAACACAAGAATAAATTCACACAGACACTGAAGTGAAAGCACTTTACGTGTTTGATAATTGCTTGCCTGTTGAGTTGGAGAGAGGAATAAATGGCAGGCTTGGTGTGCAGTCTGGAGCGATTTCATTATTGCCAACGTTAAAACAGGAGCCTAATAGACCATAATGTCTTGTCTGATGCTTACTAATGCCTCAGCAAGACGATACCCAAAACATGTCCTGGTTTTCCGAAAAACCCGCTATATTGACAGCCATGAATCCATATTTCATTATGTGTGTGTTTTTATTGTGGAACAGGAGATGTCAAATCATTTCCAGGGATTATATAGCAAGGATAAAATAAGAGGAAGAGGAGAGAACTCTGATCCTGGGCCTGCAACCACATGGCTAATTCAAAGCAGCATACACACTGGTAAAA
Organism: Sciaenops ocellatus; assembly: GCA_033000465.1. Lineage (NCBI taxonomy): Eukaryota > Metazoa > Chordata > Actinopteri > Sciaenidae > Sciaenops > Sciaenops ocellatus. The sequence goes on from CP136869.1 coordinate 17,024,499, forward strand.
CCCTGCAAAGAGCGATCAAAAATAATAAAGCCGAATTCACCTGAATGAGATATGTCTTTCAGTTTGACAATTCAAACTTTTCCGTTAGAAGAAATTCAACTCAACCCAGGGACACTGAGATGAAATAAATGGAAAAGCAACACAGAGACTGAAAGAATGTTCACAATGATAGTCTCATATTTATTTAAACAAGAACTTGTGCCATCACAATAATCACGTAAATTAATAATAATGAGGATGTAAGCATCCAACACATAATAGCTTTAAAGTTGAAGAGGTTGTCACTGTGAGCGTCAAAAATAAGCAAGAAATCAGAGAAGTAGCAAGTGAAACGGCGCTTGATCTCAATGAGGCTATTCATCCATCTTGTAGAGGTTCTACAGCACTGCCGAGAGCTGGGAGGGATTCAGGGTCTTTTTCAAGAAGAGCTGAACAAGCAGGATGGATGGCTGTGGACATGGCAGCTTGAACCCAAGTCCTCCAGCTGAGAGGTTATCTCCTTCCTAACTGCATCACCCATGGTTTCCCAACCATTGTAAAATGTTGTCAGAATGGCTCAGTGTTAATCTTGGCAGCTATTTTAGATTTAGAGTTAGTCCTCCTAATTAGTTATAGTCACATTTTATTCTTTATAGTGTTACCCTAGTTTTAATCAGCAACAACTTTTTTAGTCTATCTTTAGTGTTTTTTTTTTTCTCTTTTTGTCTCTTCAGTATTTGTGTGCATGGTGTCTGTGTTTGTTGCCGTTATTCACCAATAAAAACATATTTGGAATAATCCATCTGTTAATTAAGCCTTAGTCTTCAGACTATTGTGAGGGAGAAAAGAAAAGAGCATTCGCAGCAGCACGATCAGCATCTTGGACAGTGATGCAATGTTTAGTCCTGACTACTGCGCTATTATAACGCTTAATGCAGGTCAGCCAGTGTAGACTGTCTCTCCAAACGGCTCAGGTGGGCGTCACGCATATTCTTAATGTCAGATAGCCTAACACAAACATTTTACTCCATTGTCATTAATGAAAACAAAACTAATACTAATACAATTATAAACACAAATACTGGATAGACGGCTGCTCATATGAACTGAAATAAGCCAAACTAAGGAAAGTTGGTCATTACAAAGTGGTCCAGTCTATTTAATAGGCCTTTCATTGAACTATAAACCAACTTTTTAGTAGTATTAGTACACAGTATACAGTACATATATACTCTATGTAAAGATTTAAAGACTTGATTTCTGTATTCTACATTGTAGATCAACACAGAAGACATCAAAACTATGAAATAACACCTATTGAATTATGTGGTAAAGAAAACAAAACTGTAAAAGCAAAATATGTTTTATATCTTAGATTATTTAAAGTAGCCACCTTTTCTTTTAATGACAGCATTGCTCACGTCATCGCCTTGAATGGTTTTCCAACCATTTTGAAGCAGGTCTCGTGTATTTTGAGAACTTGTTGGCTGCTTTTTCTTCCTTCACTTCAGTCCAGCCCACCCCAAAATATCTCAGTTGGGTTTAGCTTGAGTGATTGTGGAGGCCAGGTCTCATGCAGCACTCCACAACTCTCTCTCTTGGTCAAATAGCCCTTTCATAGCCTGGAGGTGTGTTCTGGGTCATTGTCATGTCGAAAAACAAATTATGGTCCCTCTAAGCACAAACCAGGTGAGATGGCATGTCGCTGAGGAATGCTATGGTTCCCATGCTGGCCTTGAATTTGGAACAAATCATCAACAGTTTCACCAGCAAAGCATCCCCAAACCATCACACCTTGAGGTGCGGGGGGTGTCTCACCGGTGTGTCTCACAAAGACATAGTACCATAACATGGATTACTACAGTAGCCAAATAGGGGTATTTACTGTATGCCAACACTGAACAACACAGCTGATGGTCTCAAACGCATTAACAAGGCAAGACTTTCTAATTAACTGTTGACAAGCTACATCTGTTAATTGAAAATCATTCCAGGTAACTACCTCATAAGGCTGACTGAAAGACTGCCAAGAGTGTGCCAAGCTGTCGTCGAAGTGGCATATTTTGCTTGCACCGTTTTGTTTACCACATAGTTTAGTTCAGTGTCAATCTGCAAAGTAGAAAGTAATAAAGGTCAAGAAAAACACTGAATGATAAAATCTTTTGAAATCTCAAGGACATTCAAAGTATTGGATAGCAGACATTTGGGAACTTTGTTGAAAAACGATTTAAGAAATCATAATTTCAGTTTTGAAATATTTCTGAGAACTGAATTAAGGAATCATTTGAACTGATTGGTTAAAAATATTTATCCATCCTAAAAAAATCATTAACATTGATACATGAAAAATATATTAAATAAATATACTATCCCTCTCTATAGTAGATAAATCTCAGTTGCCTTGATTGATAGATCATTTCAGTGCTGAATAATAATGAGCAGTACAAGAGGCTGGAGATACATTTTTATATTAACTCCCATAACAATGCATCTGTATATTTACACAACAAATGATACAATGAAAAAATCAGTCTTCGGTGCTTACAATAAAACTCATGATGGATGCGTCTAAATTACATTTTAAGTATCTTAATTCTTTCATATACAACTAAAGGCACTGCGAAACACTGATCCGCTGTAATCAACTTCTCATCTAATTTGCACTTGCTTAGCAGGACCCTCATTTGTGAAATCCTTCCAGTAGGGTTCACAAGCCGACTGTTCACAAGCAACCATACCAAAAACCTTGTTGAGCCTTCACACTTCGACCAGGTTTCCTTAGTCACACAGTTCTTTGGGAATGCATAGACTTCCAGTGACCTGAAAATATCTTCAAATCTAGGCTGAAGGGCAGTCTGAAGACAGATAACTGACTTATTGCCAGTGCAGAATCAGAGCCCTATATACACTGATGTGTTGTGCAATTTTTATAAACTTCCCACTGACGTAGCTGATTCTTTCGAGAGAGAAAAACATGGAAATGTTAGGCAAAATAGTGCCAACTCATTTTAAGGTGTGAAGCTGATGTTGGGAACCACTCAATCCTTTTTGTAAATCCATCTGTTGTATGATTACATATCTACCCACTAGTGGTTGTCATAACAACAGTGTTGTACTTCATCATCGTCAGCATGACAGTGTGACACCGTAACAGTAATCTGTCAATCAAGGTAGAGGAGTGGGCTTTTATGCTCTGCACAGGATGTGAGACTGAGGAGTGTGTGTGTGTCTGTGTGCGTGTGTGTGTGAGAGAGCGAGAGAAAGAGAAAGAGAGAGAGGAAGAGAGAGGTAGAAAGAGAGATTTGAAATTGGCTTTGTGTTGGAAGTGGGCGAAATGACAATGTGAATGAAAAGAATGAAATCAACACAAAAAAAACTACATCACACACAAAACTCAGACGAACACAAAAATGTGTCAAAACATTGAAGCTAAAAATCAAAATGTGTTTTTGTTTTTGTGGATGCATGTATGGTTTGTCTACTCTCATAATATATACTTGTCTGTGTATGCGTTTGTATGTGTATGTGCACACATATCCGTGTTTGAGCTCTTTGATACTCTGTTCAGAAAGCGGTCTATTGTGCTCGCAACAAGGCTGAGGACAAACTTTTGTGGATATGACAGCTGAATGACATTTCAGCAGTCGAGCTAGAAGAGCATTGTCTAGTCAAAGTGTTCACCAAAATGACTTCTAATGCCCGACTACTGACAGCTGCAACAAAAACCCACAAAAATCCAGCCAAAAGCAAAAAACAAAGAAAACAATGCATCATGGTATTGACAAGTCCAATTGAGATATTTCAACCCTCTGCAGCTTTGTCCTCTCACACTCATCTCCTTTCTAGTCCTACTACACTCACATGTAGCTATTGAACTTACAAGTATGTCTCTGTGTGTACTTGGAGTATGTGTGTGTTGGTATTTCATGTTTATATCTCTGTGTGTTTTACTGATGATCCTGCAAGTGTGTGTAATTACACCCAAAATAGACCTATTATTTTATCATGCACCCTTCTTGTCATCTCACACACACACACACACACACACACACACACACCTGCACATGCATGCTGCACATAAAACACACACAACATTTATTTATGTCTGCAGGAAAAAAAACAATAAAAAAGGACAGCATAAACAATAAAGATGCAATCACACACCCCTCTATGCTATAAGTCATCGCTGCATCTGCACAAACATACAAGCACGCATGTGCGGACACACACACACTATTATTACTATTCATGTGATCATTTTATAGTGAACAGAAAATGAATTTGTTTTTTCTTTTTTATACGTTAACGAGAAGATATTGGAAATCCTGACACATATCTACCAGACATTTACTGTACATCCTGCAGGAGGGCACAGTAAAAAGATTCCTTTTTTTATTTTTTTTCAAAAAAAAATTTCAATAATGTTTACATCTAAACAATTTTCAGCAACAGAAATAATTTGGAAAGCCCATTAGATCCAATACACACATGGATGTCTTTACTCAATATAATTTAATTGAAAACTGTGGAGGTCCACTCACAGGCCACGAGTCATGGTTCTCAAGTCTGTGTGCATGTGTGTTGGCCAGCATGCTTGAACACACATTCATACAGTCACTTGTGTGTGTGTGTGTGTGTACACATGCACAAAATGTGGATTTCCACTGTAAGCAGCACCTGCTAGTTGCACTATTTCAGCTCAGGAACATCTGCTGTGTGTGTCTAAATCACCAAGCTATTATAGTTATTATGATAGGTTGGCTATCACCGTTTTGCACGGGCACAGATAATGACAGAATACTTTCATGCATAATTCACCAGGGACGGGTGGCCTGACACCGGGTGTGCCCTGTATTATTGTACTCCACACAGATAGGGGCTGTCTAATATTTATATTCATCTAACAAGGCTTATTGCAGCAAGACTGTTATGACATGTTATTAAACTAGAGATTAAAAGCTCTACCTCACACATTATGAAATGTGAGAATAAAAGTTTCACTTTTGGTATTATTGAACAACAGAACAAAAGTTTTAATGTTGACTCATGACTGAGCTAAGAATGACAAGGTTAAAGTATCAGTTTTAGGGATTTAGTGGCATCTAGTGGTGTAGCTGCTTTTGTTTGCGACCTCCTTATATCGTCCTCTTGTTTGTAGCGTTAAGAAGAAACTACGGTGTCCATGAAACGCATTAAAAGTGCAGAGGAAACATGGCAGACCATGTGAAAGAGGAACCGCAGTGTCTTTAGTGCAGGTATAAAAGGTTCATTTTAAGATAAAAAAATAAAAATAAAAAAAGGTGACTATATACAATATATACTAATATACATATATATACTAATTTAAAAAAAGCTATGTGTATTTTATGTAATTTCTGCCATATTATGTAAATACAGCCCCCCTAAATCTTCTTTACCTTTAACACATTACACTGTACGTAAGATGCAGTTTGCGATGTTGGTTTGTGCATAATACTTTTTTTATATGGTGTGAGAGACCTTAGAGGTTGCTCTGTAGATCATGTGGAGACCCAGGAGCCCTATAAAGGAAATATGTATAACATGCATGCGCATAGCAGGCAGTTGAGTAGTGAGTAAATAAAGACCATACTGCACAGTATAAAGTAAAACACCCGTTTACAAGCTGGAGGCTGCTACACTGAGCATATCTACTCCAGGAATAGATTGTTGACTTCCTGAATGTAATGACTATATCAACTGAAGGAAATATAATGGTGATTCGGCCAACCCCAACACTGTCCTTAGTATTTGCTATTCTCAAGGTGACAGTAGACTTGGCTGGTCATGCATACACATGCTCATATATATCTCTGTACTTGAACCCACTTTTTATCTCATTTACCTTGCCTTGCCTTTGAAATACACTTGCTATTTTTTTTTTTTAACAGATTTTGAATTTTCTTTTTGTGTACTACACTATACACATTTTTTAACAATTACAAAGTGATGTAAAAAAAAAAATTAACAAAACCATCTGCAATATTAATTGAAAGGCATGCACTGTTGGCTCCATTAAGGCCTCCTTGACTGAACCATAATCGCATGTGACAAAGTAGCCATAGTATTAGCATAACAATACAAATTTACATATTAATAATAATACCACAGGCTGCTAAGTACACCAGCAAATTAAAGTCAAAAGGACAGATGATGTATCAGCACTCTACTGGCCCACAAAAATGCAACTAAATTCAGAAAACAGATAGAGGAGAGACATCCCAGACACCGCACAGTGTCTATTGGTTCAGTGGTATTAGAAAATGTTTCTAACTGGAAATGAGCAGATGAAAGGCCTAATACTGAAAATCTATGTGAGGTCAACTCGAATTAGCAAGCTCACACGCTGACTGATTTATTATTATATTACTGATATTATTACAATTATTGAATTACTGATTACGGATTATTAGCCAAGAATCACCGGATTAACACAGACTACAGAGACTAAAGGTGAAAACATTTGGCTGGAACATCAATCATAATTTGTAAACTGTGTTGCTGGCTCACAGTCAGAAACAGTTTAGCCTCACTCAGTGAGAGACACTGATGATTGATTCTACATGTAGAACTGTCATTGCCACTAACTGCGGTCTGGACAGCGTGCAGTCAATCATCTGAACGTTTTTTAAAACCAGTTGTGATTTTCACATCATGTGAGCGATGCAGATATTGTTTCTCATCATATATTTCAACGTCCACATTTCAAGTTTGTGTTGTGACCAACATTTTATGCTTTTAAAAGAAAGGGCCTGGATTGGAGTGCCAAATGTCTGCCACTTCTGTTTGACATTTCATTTTCATACAGTGATTGAACACTTTTCTCAACAGCTTTTATGTTTTGGGCAATTCCACTCCTTTCTCCTGCCATTCACATCTGTTCCTTCAGAAGAGTGGTAGGAGGTACGTCCTGTTCTTAAAGTGTATCCATTTACGTGTGTAAACATGTGATTTCTGAAGTCATATTTCTTTTAGACAACAAGCAGAATCCCTCATCCGTCTGCATCGTCTCTGCTAAATAAATTGTAATCTCCTGGAGCCCGTCAGGCACCGTGAAGCTCATACGCATACATTGATCTGACAATGACACACACACACACACAGACTCACACTCAAGGGCGGTAGTGTGATGTCATGGGTGGATAGGACATCGCAGAGATTTGGGGGCTGACGAAGTTGACAGTCTAAATCACTCATCCCCCGGAGGGTAATCTAACCAATGATTTAGTGGAAGTCACCAAGTCACTCTCAGCAGCAGCTTCCACTCCAATGGAGGGATATATTAGTGTGTGTGCGTACAGTATGTGTGAGCATGCAAGGGGGGAGAGGTTATTCGCCTTACACTGTCTTTCTCTTTGAGGCCCCCATGAGACCAATTACCAATACTCTGTGGCTTCACACACACACACAGGCAGGCACACTTGTAATCTTACACCACCTAGGAACTGTCGCTACTTGACTGTGTGATCAGCATAATGGCTCCACATGTGCTTCATACTGTCAATATTCATGATTCAGGGGAGATCACTTGGAGTGAGGGTTAGTTATTCTATAAAAACACGAGCACACAGAGAAAATTAAAAGACTTAAATTAAGTGCAATGTTCAACATGTCAAATCAGAGAAAACAGGAGCAAATGTTAGCAAAGAACGTGTTTGATGACACTAAAGCTGTGTAAACTTGTAATAGGTCAGCACGAGGAAGAAACAAATACAAGCAGCATTTTTGCCTCTTGCCTTGTTATTCACATTGGAACAGACACAAATCTTGTTATAGACTACAGGGAGCTTTGCATCTTTGTTTGGTACTAAGCTTGATCTTAAGAGTTTCTTCTAGTCGCTTAGTACAACTCTGCAGGCCAACACTCATTTTTACTTCAACAGCTACACTCCTGGCTGATTCTTTCTCTCAATACACCACTTGTCTGAATTTAAAGAAGTTGTAAGTGGACACATTGTACTCCTCACAATAGCAAGCTCCTTCTGGGATGTATTAAATCATTTTCTTTGAATCATTCTCAATCAATCCATTCCCACATAGTCAGACAAGTTGTGTCTGAAAATAATAATGTGGTCATGCACTGTATATTAATGCCTTGCTGGACCTATCACTCATCTGGTTCACACTCTTCTGCTGTAATTAATGCTATAGACAGCTAATGTTCCACAGGAGGCTGCCATGGCCTCTTTAGATTGAAAATGAATGATGCTCTATTACACAAATAACGTGGTGCAGGGGTGTGTGTAGGTGTGTAAGATAATGAGGCTGTTAACGTAGCCTATATGAATTCATACATACAGTATGTAGGAATCTATGCATGTATACAATATGTGTGATTGACTGATGAAAATGATGTGATGTGACATGTAGTGGGACCCTGGGGGCTGAGGTTTTAATTAACTGGCAGGAGAGGAGCTGGCTGGTCCGGCTATCACAATATATCACCATGTCTGGTCCGCAATGACTCAACAGCATCCATCTAAGACTTAAAACGCGCACACACACACACATACACACAAACACACACATAAAGGCCATCTGGCTAGCAGGGTGCGGCTAACCTACGAGTGATTTCAGTCTCTGTCTCTCTCTCCGTCTGTCTCTAATGTTGTAAAGTTGTTAACACTCATCATTTTGCAGGCTGTTGTCAATAGTCTCCAAATGCGTTTGCTAACATCTTGAAATACCAGAGACGTGAAGCTTGTGTAGGAAAAAATAAGACAGCATGACCTGCCATTGATTTTACATTAATTCCTTAACCAGAAATCCAATCAGATTTCTAAAATTATGTCCATTAAATGTGAGAGCAGAAAGGATTTTCAGAATGCATGAAAGAATAGATGCAAACACACACACACGCACACACACACATAGTTGTGAGAAATGCAAGTAGATGACAGACCTGCAGCTTCTCTATAGTTTTCAAAGGTTTACGATCACTAAATGAATAAGTGGTGGATATAATATACTTGCAAACAAGGATAATTATAATTATAATAATTATACCTACATACTGTCATTTCAGCCTGTATTCTGAATATACCCTGAATATTCTACATCACCTATTTTCTTTAACCACCTGTCCTTTATAGGGTCGCAGGGGAAACTGACGAGAAGCCGTGTACACCCTGAACAGGTCGCCAGTTCATCACAGGGCTGACACAATCTTTCACGCTCACATCCACACCTATTAACCTGCGTGTCTTTGGACCGTGGGCGGAAGGCAGAGCATCCAGAGAGAATCCACGCAGACCCACACAGAAAGGACCCGACCACAAACTCCCCAGCTACAGCAGCTGGCAGATTCAAACCCTTCTTGATGTGAGTAAACATTCTGAATATTGCAAATTGCTGATACTGAGAGAACAGGAAAGACTGTAGTAATTACAGTGGTAGTACCTAAGGACAATAAATATGCTGCACTGCAGGTGCACATGAGAGAGAGAGAAACACTTTCCAACATGTTTTCAAGCAGTAAAATATCACTTAAAAGGACCAGTGTGTGAGATTAAGTGGCTGTGTAGTTGCTGTTTGCAACCCCCCTCACCCCATATTTTTTAATGTGAAGGAGAATATACAGTGGTGGTAAAACACACAAGAATTGCCCTATTGAGAGCCAGTGTTTAGTCTGTCCATTCTGGGTAACTGTAGAAACATGGTGTTTCAACATGATGGACGGTTGGTGAGAGCAGGGCCCCAAATTCAAATACTTCCATGTTCCCTCTTGCTTTTTCCTGATTTGATGATCTGAGATTAACAAGACCTCGGAGTGCTCCTGAAGAAGATGCCCACATGTCTCTTTGTTTAGTGATCAAGACCACTTTTCTTTCCCCCTGTCCATTATGAATAAGCTTTGGTCATCCATTTGAAAAACTTTAGGGCATCTTTGCAGTACGTCAGCACAAGATAAAAGACCGACCTGGAGTGTGATGTTTTGACTTCACCACCTTCTATAATGACATCATTTACACAACAGTCACTTTCTTTGCTTTCTCTTTTTTATCTTGATTCATCTCATCTAGAGAAGACAGCAGAGAAACAGGCTCTTTTGTGAGGGAAATAGCCAGGGGACATACCGGAGGGCTAGAACCTCAAACAGATGCCAACCTTAGCACATTGAAGCTAGCTGTGAGACAGCTGGCCTTATGGAGAGACAATAAAAAGCACACAAGTAAACATTATATGCAGACCAGAGCACGCCATTTTAGAAATATGTATACAATGTTTAACATCATCGCTTTGGTTGGTTTCTCTACGTTAATAACAGCTCTCATGTATATGATCATGAAACTTTTTTACTTTTTCAATATAAGGTCTGTTAATGCGTCCTTCAAGTATGAGTTTGGCCATTTGTCATAAGCATGTCTCAAAGGAATGGAGATTTAAAAAATGCAAAGTGGAGACAGGACCAGGAAAAAAACAAAAGACAAACATTAAACTGGCACAAAGCAAACTAACAGGCACCACAGAAATCTGTTTCTACATAAATACTCAGACAAAGGATATTTATTCTAGTGAAAAATCAGTACCTAAAGTTTAAAAAAAAAAAGTTCAGAATACAAAGCATATGTGCATTACAGGGCATATGCTTCAGGTAAGATGTAAACAATACATTCACGTGGGATTTCATATTTCAACCTGCTGCTCTCCAGCTCTTTTCAGCGCTCATATACAAGTTGAAATCTGGAGACGATGACTCTCCACAGGAATTCATCTAGATTATCCCACTTTTAAATCATCGAGTGACTCTCACCACCCAGCATACCGTCTGACTCATTGGGTTACAATGCAAACAAAAATCAATTTGGGAGCATCCAGAGCAGGTGATAAAAGTCACAATGAAAAGTGTAATCACAGCATCCAGTTATGGCCCTTGGGAGGACTCTGCCACCACATCTAACCCCTGGCCCACAGGAAATAAACTTGCTAGCTTTATTGTGTTAATCTAAATCCTCTATGAAGTCTTTGTGGGAATATGATGCTATGCGCAGCACAGCACAGTATAGTGCATGTACCGCTTTATGTTTCAATGAATGAATCCAATCAATCATTTGTCCTGTCTTTTTGTTTGCCTTCAAACTGCTGAAGAGACTTTAGTATTCATGCAGGCACCAGAGGTAACGATGCAGAATAAAGGCTTGGAGTCTAAACAGACAGTTTGTCTTTTCTGTCGATTTCTGTCCTCTTCACACTGTTGGTACATATTAATGACAAAGTGTTGCTGAGGTTCACAAAGTTAAAGTAAAAAAACTTGAATTTGTGAAAAGAAGAGGCCAGGCACAGATGTGTGTGCGCACAGATAGACACCATAACAACCTGTCTCTGGCACGCACACACACATAAATACACACACACACACACACACACCTATCACCAGCAATGCCTACACTATAAAATCGTCTTCTCAAACTGCTTCAGGCGTTGATTCCTTTGGCCTCAGGGTATGACGCCTCAAGAGGACAAACTCACTTATATTCTCTCTCTTGCTTGCCCTCTCTGTCTTTTTCTCTCTTACTCACTCACACACACACACACACACACACACACACACACACACACACACACACACACGCCTTCTTACACTAACTGTTTTGAAGACTTTAGCAAGAGGACAAAGAGACATGTTTCTAAGTCCTGCGTGTTAATGGACATTTGCGCCTTCACTGGGATGAACATATTCATTAGTGCTCTGATTACAGCTTGTCCCTTTTCCCTAAATATTCTCTAATCTCAACCATTTGTCTCCCTTTCGCTCTATGTTTATCTCTTCAATCCTCATCCGTCACATCTGCTATTATCTCTTTTCTTCCTCTTTCATTTGCTGCCTCTTCAAGTCTCTAAAGATTATTATTAACAACATTACCTGCAGGATCGGTATCTAAATATAAATATATCCATTGAATGTAAACAAGATGGTTGGTTGAGCTTGCAAACAACAAAAAGCTGAAGGTATCTCTGTTAGTTTAGAGAATTAAATCTCTCTCTTTATTCCCACACGTGGTCCACCTATCCATTTAAATATTTGTATGTCCTGTTTCTATGTTGGTTTTATGTTGCACAGTGAACGTAAATAGTCATACATGATAATTATGCATGCTATTCCTGTGATTATTACTATATTATCTACTTTTATATCATATTTATAGGCATTCTACAAAAATCTATCAAATCCCAAGATTGCCCTGGTCCAGAAAATATCTTGTAAAAATCCACAAAACATTCATAACTATTAGGAAAATAAAAGTTTCCAGTTACATTTTAGGTTTTAATATTGTAGGTAGAAATACACAAATATTCGAATACTTTAAATTAAGTAATTCTTTGCTGAGCCTAATAGAGGCATAATATTGTGTAACATTGCAAGTAATCAGCTATTTTTCTGTAATGCACCTCCACTGTGATCACTGTTTTTCACCATAGCTGTTATGAATTGCAGTTGGCATTTTTTGAACCAGCTTAGTTTAATCCTGTTAAGTGGAAACCGTTTCTCCCTAACACTGATCACACTGTAACCACACACACTCAAACACAGAAAAAATACATGCCTACAAGGTGGCAGGCAGGCAGGGCGTCACACATGTTTGATCCAACACACACACACACACACACACACACACACCCACACACACACACACCACACACAAACACACACCCACACACACAAACGCTGCATATTAAAAAGCACAGTAATAGCCTGTCGAGCTGTTTGAGTTTGTGGTCAACAAAGCATCTCTGTGTCTCTGTATGGATGAATGCACACACACTTTTTTCCAGTCATTCCCGCTGAATTGACAGCAAAGCAGAGACCATAATACCACATAAATGCCTAATAACTGCCTTCACTGACACACACACACACAGACACACACACACACACACACACACACACACACACACACACGCACACTCTCTCTCTCTCTCCCTCGGAATAATTATGAGCACCAAAGTCAAAAGGAGTGTATCAATTGATGCACACACACACACACACACACTGAAAGTTTTATGTAATGAGTTCAGCCTAACTTCTGCACAAAGTGGAGCCCCTTTGGCACTGATCAGGCACAAACACATCAGCAGTGAACATGTGGGCTAGCAAGAGAACATGCTGTTTATTTGACAAACAAGGCAACGATAAACACATCAACAAATAAAAATGATACAGTATCCCTCACGGCCAATGAGTAACATATTTATCACCTTGTTTTGACCTGTAATTTCAGCGCTCCCCTGGGCCAATCACACATTAATGTTATTTAGAAAATGCCAAAAGCGGGAGCGAGATGTTTCGTATTTCCATATTTTGTTAAAATCTGATCAGAGTTGCCTGATGAATAAGTGATGGATGAGTGACATGGATAAACAAACCCACAACACACTCAAAATATCATCATGGGGGCCTACTCCGGCTAATGATGTCAAAAACAAAGACAACAGATAACACACGTGTTCAAATAGCCATCAGGTGTCCTATTATATAAGCTCTGGGGAGACATTACCTTCCACAGCATTTGTTAATAAGCTCATTTCTCTTCTGTCTCTCTGTGCCTCTCACCTTCTTCCCTCTGTTCTTTCTCCACACTTTGCTTTTTGGAATCATTCTCTTTCTTGCTGTCTTTTTTTATTTTTTATCTCTGTCTGTGTTTTGTCTCAGTGTTTCTCTCTTAGTTTCTTTCTACCGCACACACACCCTCTCTCTGTTTTCCTCTCTGTGTTTGCCTCTTTGGCATGGTTTGGTTGGTTCTTATCTATTCTCACCACTATCTGGTGTTTGGGGAAGATAAGCATGCATTTGCATGTTTAATGAACCAAACACCCCTGATTCCCCTCAGCATGAGGACACACACACACACACGGGTGCGCAGATATACATATTCACACGCATGCACACACACACACACAGAAACAGACATGCACATACACACACACAGGGCTGCTGGTGGCCCTGTAGGCCTCCCTCTCCTTGCCACTGACATGGAGTAAGTAACCAGCTGCTGACTTCTGCAGGAGTAAACATTGTCTATGGTGATCTATTCGCCTTTACTTCTGCAGCTGGAATGACAGGCAGAGGGAAATTATCTGGGAGATTATCACTGCCACTCACTCCGATAAATTAGCAAATATATTGAATACCTTTACTACAATTGTTTCCTTTTGCTTTCTTTTATTTTCAACGCTTTGCTTTGCTATTATTTGTGTAGAAACCGTGTTGTAATTGGAAAATGTCTAGATGATAGAGAACAAAGAGACAGAACAAGTCTGATTTAAAATCTTCTATGTTGTATAATGAAAAAAATAAACGCTTATTTACTTAGTTGTGACTTTTTGTCAGCCATTTCTTGTTGTTCTGTTGCACAAGTTGTTGCCCTGAGCTAAATTTGACAGCCGTCTTCAAGATACAATTTGTCAAGAAAAAAAGGAAAACAGTTGTTGACAAATTCTTTTTCATGATACCACAAAAAAGACAGTGACCCTTTCTTCACAATAAATGTGGTGAGGTGCAAGGATGGACAGCAGGCACTGTGTTCACAGCGAGGGAAAAGAACCTGAAAAATTGGCTGCATCCAGCTACTCATTAAAATGAAAAAGTGAATTGTACAAAGCCAAGTAGGACACAGTTTGTTTTCATGTTTTAGTAGATTGATCTCAAAGCTCGATGCTTAGGAGTGGGAATGTATAGTGGGTACTGTTCAAGAGATCAGCCATTGAGTGGACAACCAAGATTAAAGCTCTCAGTGTACTTGGTATACATCAGCTGTACTTAAGTGTCCCTGAGCAACAATCAATCCCTATCCTACACTTGAGTGTTGCTCTTTAGCTGACTCTGACCTCTGACTTCCTACTTGAAGATGCTGAGAAGAAGACACATTTTTCAATCAGCAACACCAATAAAATAATGTTTTTTTTAAGTCTGAACCTGGCTGCTAGCAATGCTATCAAGTCATTATAAGGAAACACAAAGCCAAAAGGTATGTAGGGTTTCTCCATATACAGTGAAATATGTCATGTGAGGGAAAAAAGCTGCACTCACCTATATGTGAAAAGCCAAGCGCTAATGTAAGAGCGAAGACAGATAGATAGGGAGAGAGATGAAACAACACAGAGAGAGGCAGACAGAAAGATAGACAGTGGGGACGACAGCGGTGTGAGAGATGTCGCCACCTGCCACCATTTTTCTCCTCTCCTCTTGGAAATGCATCATCAGTCATTAGAGGGGGAGCATGACTCGCGGTATCATCATCACTCACACAGACACACACACACACAGGCCCAAACACAAGGCGTATTTTAAGGTATAATGCAGCAGCCTATAATTTGAGTTCTCTCTATGCAGCTTTTTGCTGAGCTTATAAAACCGCCTTCAGCTAATGGTGTGATGGATCCCTCTATTATCACCCAACGCAGGAGACGAGAGTAAGGTATAGTGAGATAAAGGAATGTAATTGGATAGTATTTTAGCCGTGGCAAAAACAGGAGGGTGGTCAGGGACATAAGGAGAGCACAGAGAAAGCTGTAACTGCATGATGAAGTCTCAATGCTGTCTGAATGTGATGGATGTCCAATATATTAAATCCAACATAAAACAGAAATTACCTATGTGTGTAACGTGCGCCTCTAAATCAAATCAATGTGATGAAATAATGCACTGTAAAAATTATTAGAATATACTGAGTTCATACAGTGCAACATGATAAAATGTTAAAGGACATTTTAATTCAAAACACATTTTAATTTGGCCATTAAAAAGGACATAAAGTTCAACTTTAAGCACAGAACAAACTTGCCAAAAATGTGAAGCCAGTGTTTGTTTTTATTGTTATTACCCACAGTCGCAGCAGAGTGCATTGGATGGTAATGTCAGTCCATCACTAGATGCACCACTTTGGTCCAGACTGAAATATCTCAACAATTATTGAAATGTTGTACTCGAAGTACATTCACAGTGCCCAGAGAATGAAGCATGACTTTAAAGCATGACTTTACCTCTACCACTACCATGAGGTTGACGTTTTAGATTTCTACTGACATAACTTGCCATTTTTGATGAAATTAATCATTATAATCACCCTGATAACCCCCTGACTTTAATCTAGCACTCTTATTAAGTCAAAATTAGATTGTATCTAATCCATCAGCTATGCATGTGTTTATGTATAGTAATAATTGCAAAATGTTTCTATGCTCATACTAACTAAAATTGTGAATATGGTAATATTACACCTACTAAGCATCAGTATGTTAACTTAGTAAATGTGAGCATGTTAGCATGCTGACACTACATTTGGCTTAAGGCACTGCTGTATTTAAGTACATAATCTCACAGCTGGTAGCAGGAAAGAAAGCAAAGTGACAGACAGGATAAATTGGGTGAAACTGAGAACAGCATATTGAAGAGAAGAGAAGAGAAGAGAAGAGAAGAGAAGAGAAGAGAAGAGAAGAGAAGAGAAGAGATGAGAAGAGAAGAGAATAAGGTAACAAGAGAGAACAGAACTGGAGTTTCTGGCTCTCACCGTGTGTCTGGGGTGTATTGGTTTCTGTGATCAACTCTAAAGTGTGAGAAAACTAAGCACAAACTAGTGGTGGGAATGTCTGCTTCTCAGGGTAGGACAACTTTATAGTCTAGTAAATGTGTTTGCCCCTGAGAAAAGTCTTTGGGCACAGGGTGAGGAAGTGTGTGGGTATTTGTGTGGGTCTGTGTTCGTACATGCGGCACAAAGAGTGCCACTGGTCCCTGCTGGTGTGGAACTAAATGTCACAGCTTGATTAGAATAAAGAGTCCTATATGGGCTCTGGGACTGGGCACCAACACACAGCAGGGCCAGCATGTGTGTGTGGTGACTCATTGCTTTTGTTCTCTCTCTTTCCCCCATCTCTCTCTGTCACATGTTGAACACGAACACGAACACACACACACACACACACACACACACACACACACACACACACACACACACACACACACACACACACACACACACACACACTGTAGGACGTTCAGGCTTTACCTTTCTCTGACCTACCCGAGGGGTGTTTGGGCAGATGTGTAAGTCTGAACAACACAATCAGAAAGCTGTTACTGCCTCAGGACATGAACTTTACACCTCACTCTACCTCCCTATCACTCTCTCTCTCTCTTTCTCACACACACACACACACACACACACACACACACACACACACACACACACACACACACACACACACACACACACACACACCAGCAAACACACTTTTTTGCCTCTCAATCAGTATCTCTATCAGATCAATATGTTGACAGACATTAACTAGCATTATGATACACACTAGTTACAGCATATACAGCAGGGCACGCAAGTAACTCCTCAAAAGCAATAAAAATATTATGTGCACATGTGTATGTGTATCTAAGTGCATCGCTCAACATGACATGTATGCAACCACTTATCACTTGAACAAAAGAGCAGATTAAAGTCACATGAATTAATCAAGACCATGCAGTGGCAGGCTCTGAAAAATAGTGCTTACATTCTCATTACCTTGTGACATATTATACCTTCTAATATGGGCGTTGGCAAACACATGCACACACCACCAATTTTCTGGTGCCAACGTTTTCTTTGTTGGTGAGAGCTTCCTTCACAAAACTGGACATCAGAAGGGAAAAGAATATTTCCCTTTCTTTCTGTCTGTATTGCAATTCTTTCTTTCTTAAACTGCATCAACAGCAGTAGGCAAAAAAAAAAGTGACGCCTGAAGCAAGGATCTGTCTGTTTACAAAATAGACGTAATCCACATGCTTCAACCCATGAGCTTCATAAATACATGACAGCAGGATACATAAATGATACGGCCAAAGGGAATGTCTGATCAACAGAGCTCATCAAAAGTGATTATCCCACACATATACACACGCATACATAGACTGTCAATTGATCCAGTGCTAGATATACTGCACTGAGAGTTCGGTTTATTAGCACAGTGGTAATGCAATGAAATAAAATAATATTTGTAAAAACACAAGAATGAAAACTAGAGACGATGGAGAGATGGATGTAGAGGAAGGGAAATACATGTGAAAGAAAATGAGACGAGAACAAGCAAAAGACAGAGAGTAGGAACAGTGGGAAAAAATGAAAAATAATAAATCAATGAACCTACTGTATTCTGTGGCTGCCACAAGGTAATGAAAGCTATTTATTAGCCATCTATCTCTCTCTCCGTCCCTTTCTTTTTCTTTCTCTCTCTTTCCCTCACTCGAAGCAATGCAGCTTTCCCCCGCCCCCAGCATTGATACTTCCATCTCCCTCCACTAAACGCTAACAATTCCATTAAGAGCAACAAAACACTCATTTAGAGGTCACATTTGTTTCGCTCAACTTCGCTTATCATCTGCATACCAACTGAGTGGATGCCGTCCTCGGCTTTGATTCCTGTTATCTGACATGACCTTTCTGCTTTAAAATAATTGCAGAATTATAATGGAGTTTTTCTTTAATGGCATGGCTTCACAACAACTGCACTTTTTCCTACTGTGTGTAATTTGTTCTAAAGCATAACTGATTGCTGTATTTTCTACATTTCGTCATCTATCACATCATACTGTATATGTAAAAATACTTCATAATATTAGCCACAAGACATCAAGCTGGTGCTATGTTTGCAATGTTGTAGCCACTAGAATATGACAACAACATAATTAAATTTAGTCAGCGAATCCATAAGCTTACGTGACATCTCATATATGGCCTTAATAATCTACTGCCCCAAGTTACGATTAGCTTAGTAGCCAGCTTCATATTACTTCCTCAACAGTGCTTTAATGCGCCACAAATGCGTCCCAGAATGCCTAGCAAGGTCACTGCGAGGCAGACAAAAGCTGCGGGACCTTCAATGATCTGAATCTGTCAAGGAATTGTACATTTATATGCATCATATTTCAGTGAGCTGCAAAGCCTTTGGTGAAGCACATAAACAAAATCTGCAATCTGCTGGTCTCTGCAACAATTAGGACATTAAGAATTGCACTTAAATTTATGATTTATTTTAATGTTTATGAAAAACACATATGAGTATCGAG
Source organism: Sciaenops ocellatus (assembly GCA_033000465.1). Taxonomy (NCBI): domain Eukaryota; kingdom Metazoa; phylum Chordata; class Actinopteri; family Sciaenidae; genus Sciaenops; species Sciaenops ocellatus. The sequence goes on from CP136869.1 coordinate 17,043,550, forward strand.
AGGTCAGCACACAGAACAAATCAAAATGTTTTACTACAGTAGGTTGTAATGGAATAGATGAGAGCAGCCTTAGTCTTTGGAATCATTCAGTTTCAAAATAATGTCAGTGTTTTGGCCTTGAACACTTGTTTGGTCACATAATCAAAAGCGTTCCATATCTAAAAAAAAAAAGAACATTGGGAATAACGTGATAATGAAAATAATGTAAGAAAAACTCAATCTCAACTTACACTAGTCTTCTTTGCAATTTAAAACTTTAAAACACAGCTTGGGTCTCCATATGTTGACTTCTCCCAGTTTTGACCAATATATCAACTCTTGATCCAGCTGGTAAATGGCACATTACACTACATTTAGTCATTTAGCTGACACTGCGTGCTGGCCTTGCAATACATAATATGTGTTTTTTATGAACAATGAAATAAAATCATAAAACTTAAGTGCAAATTCTAATTGTTGTTTTGGCCTTGAACACTTGATTATAGTACAAATCATAGTACTAAAATCACCTTCCATTGCATATTTAGTCTTCATTTGCAGGAGAAATTTCCCTATAGATCCCCTATATATAATGCAATTTCATATTCCTAATTTCAACATCATTTGGTGCTGTATCCATGTTTGTCTTGGCATCTCCATAATGCTGAAAAATAGATGAATACTAATTGAAATACATCAACCATAACTTCAGTGGTATACCCCTTTAAAAGAGCACTGAGGGCTTGGGCTGCATAGCCAGTCAAGCAGAAAAGGCAGCAGGAGCAAATGTTTCCCACTGGCTGCCACTTACCACTAATGTTAGAAAAATGATGAATTAGTTTCGGCATGGCGTTTGGAGTCTACGTGTTTGCATGTGAATGTGTATGTGTACCAGTGTGGGTTTCCTTCCTGTAAAGTGTATGTCGCATGCCAACAGTTCACAGTGTGAACAGATGTTAGTCAGTAATGCGCTGGGTTTCTGCACCACAGTCAGGCATTTTTAGGGTCCTCGGCTCTGAGGAGTCGTCCGTGGAGATGCCTGAATTGCTTTATCGAGCGGAACACAGCTAAGGACACGCAGGCTCACAGCGGTTGCTAAGAACACACATAGCCACACAAACACAAACACAGCACTCACTCCGATTATGTGCAATACAAACCCCAAAACAGAGTTCATACAAAAAACCCACACATTTTGAACAATAATACACACAAAACTACAGGTTACCAGGTAGCTTTCACCCTGACAGGCTTCTAACAGAGTAATGGACCCACTGCTGAGTGACTATGGTGGAAGTAGCTGAAAGCCCACAGGAAATCTCTGAGAGAATTTAGACTGTCATGAAAGGAGAAACAAGTTTAGGAGGACAAGACGGGAGTAGGTTTTCTGTAAACGCCCCTAGTGTTTGTCTGTGTATTTAACTGTCTCCCTTTTTTAGCCTGTACTTTATTATAACATCTATTCACTCAGAGCCAACCACAACACTCTATATTTAGCTGCTGCCTGTCACTGAGACCCTGATGAAGGAGAGGAAAATGAATGGTGATGGTGGAGACCATGGGAAAGGTTAGGGCTGTCTCTTTGAATAGCATCAGACTTTCTTTGATCATTCACAGTTATATTGCAGATACTAATATCTATACTTAGGCTTGGAACTTTAAAAAAAGGCTGGGGGTGCATTGGAATCTGTATAAAGGATACTGTCAATCAAAATGGAATCAAAAAATATAACAAAAAGGACAAACTCAGAGGTGAGCTGTCACATATGTGTATGCACAAAAAGGAAGACAAATGCACATCACACATTTTAGTTGACACGCATTGACAAATTTGAGCACACACTGGGATGGATGTGGACTCGTATAGTGAGCTGTCAGCAGACAAAAGCTTAGCTAAGCCAATCCTCCATATCTGATGTGATAATCATAAGATGATGCAACTATCAGACAGCAGACTTGACAGCAGACAGGCGATTGCTGGCACAGACACATGCACAGACATTCTCACAAGCATAAAGCGAATGCACCCAAAAAGATGCACAAGAAGCGTTGCAAAACATACAGTAACACTTTCACAAATGTTTCACATGCTTTGAGAAAATGAAGACTCCAGAAGGTGTTGCCAGTAAGGAAAACGAACGTGAATTATCATACACACAAATGTATAAGAAAGTGACAGGTCACATGTTGGGTTCAAGTGAAAGATAAAGCTCTTCTAAGAGTTGAAACTTGCTGAAAAATATTTAAATGGGTCTAGACAAGCAATCAAGATTGCTCTTTCTTAGCTGAAACCTTGCTTAAGTTCTTGCTATGAGCATCATAGTAAGTAATAATACTTTCACATCATGGTGCCAATTTGTTAACTGACAGACTATCACTTTAAACATATAGTTCTGTGAGGAATCTGTGATCAGCACAAAGAAAGTCAAAGCATTTCCAAATAACAAGTCCTGGCCTGTCAAAAGACTTGAAAAGCTGCCTTAATGGTAAAAAGGTGGCAGTCCTCAGGGATGACACTGAAGGTATCAAATTAGAAATAAAGAAGCTCAGGGCCAAAATACAGAGAGCCAAAATGGATTTTAGGAAAAAGGCAGAGAATCAGTCGTGTAAAGGGAACTCCAGACGAGCACGGGAGGGGCTTTAAACTATGATGGGTAGGATGCTCTAAAGACAATATAATGGTTTCCTGGACACGCTCTCCTTTTCAAAATATCTAAATCAGTTTTATTGAAGATTTGACACCACAGATATTGAAGGTAAGATGGCATCTCTGCCAATGTACCGGGAAACCCCCTAATACAGCTGTCACTAGGAGGTTGGCACCTGCTTCTCACTCAGTCCAACAAAGCACGCGGACCTGATGGTCTACATGGGGGTGTGTTCCATCCAGCTAAGACGTAATTATCAGACCAGTACCCAAAAAGTCAGGGTCTGAAGCCCTAAATGACTTTTGCCCTGTATGGACATCAGCAAACATCTTACCTCATGCACAAAAGAACAACTGGACAGTTTGCTTACAAGGCATACAGGGAGACTGAGGATGTTACCCTCACCATGGTCAACATGGTTGCCAGTCATCTCTAAAAGACTAAGGCATATGTACAGATTCTATTTATTGACTTTGGTTCAGCTTTTAATACAATGCAGATACATGTACTCCTGCAATGGCTTCTGTACTTAGGGGTGAATGGGGGCATGTGCACTGGGTCAAGAACTTTTTAACTGACCACAAATAAAGAGTCTGTGTAAAAGAAACACTTTCTGATGAGGTTGTTTTAAACACAGGGCACCTCAGGGTTGCATTTTATCACTGTTATTATTTATTGTGGACACCAGAGAGGTGACAATGTCTCTGATTACTGCCCAGGTTTCCAAGCTGGAACACTAGTGTTAATCCAGCCTCCTGTTGATCAATGCTTTTGCCATTTTCTGCTTTATTAGACAAGTGGACAGGGAAGGCTGAGGAGAGAGAGGGGATGGCATGCAGCAAAGAACCATGGGTTGATCACTGCGGTAAGGATTTAGCCTTGATACATGAGGCACACCCTCTATCAGGTGCCCCAAAGGAGCTTATTTCAAACCAGGCTGACACATCCCAGTAGCTTGCACTTTGTGACCATTCTGTAGAAATTGCCAACTGTTAAGTATCTAGGAACATACATAAATGATAAAATGAGTTTCACCAACAATGTTGATTGTATATGTAAGAAAGCCAGAAATTAAATGGATTTGGGGTCATTCATAAGATATCTCTTTTAATGACAGTTTAATGTCTTTGTCTGGTATCAACATTTGACATTAACAAACAAAGACAAGCTAGCTAGGATCATCAGAACAACAGGAAAGGCTGCCAACAAAAGTCATTGGATGACCTTTACACTAGAGCAGTACATAGGAAAGCTTTGTCCATCATTGGTGACACTCCCTCCATATCAACTCCAAGTTGCTCCCCTGCCAAACAAAAAGTTCCTAGTACAATAAATTTCATGAACAAACTACATTAACCTAAACTCCTCTCCGTTTAGTGTATGCTTCACAGTAGGACTGTCAAAAAATAGTTTGTGGGGGGGGGGGGGGGGGGGGTGCAGCACTACCGTGGCTATGTGTGTAATGTGCCAATTGTATCCGGTTTAACCAGATACAATTGGCTCATTACACACAGTTGGACATTAAAGTTGTATCACATATATTTTTCTAAGACCAAAATTAAATGAACAGACACAGTTTGTTTTATTTATTTACAGTATGTATTTCTTTTGCCTTTGATGTTGGTGCTCAAGTTATTTTTAAATCACTATCCAGGTATATTAACATATAATGGAACTTCAACACAGACCAAGGAAGGAAACCTCTAAACTTTCAAAGTCTCACTTGAGACTCAGCTTGAGCAAACAAACGGAGAATCATTTGGAAAAGTTCAAAGTGTCTTTTTTTCCCGATGTGCTCTGTTTCCCTGCCCACCCCCCCTCAGGGTTGTGTACTTACGCAATAAGCTGCCTGAGGGAGTCAGAGGGATGCAGAATTTATATCAACCTGACTTTTTGACATCAATGCAAAATTCATGGAAACATACAAAAAAAACAAAAACACACACATAAACACACAAATCAAATATATTAAATGTATCCCAACTTTCCACCAAACTTTATTTTTTTTTTTACAGAGAGGCAAAGACTGTGCACGAGAGAATGTGAGGGGACAGTGATTCAGTGAGAGGAGAGGGGCAGATATTGAGCTCAAGGTTTGAGCTGTTGGCATAAAATTCAAAATTACCATGCTAGTCACATACATCTCCTCTCCTCCATCCATCCCTCCTTCTTCTTTACTCCCTCTTTCCATTAATGGCTCTCTTTCCCTCGTCTGAAAATAATTTTGGCAGCAGAAAGGTCAGATTTATAAATGGGGAATATAATGAAGTATTTTGAAGCTGTGGCTAATATGCTAATTAATTCTGTGTTATGACAAAAGGCGTTTCAGGAAATGTAATACTAATGCTTGGCTCAAGTCTGTTGCAAATCAAAGTCTCTAGAAGACTCTTTGTGTCCATATATATATGTGTGTGTGAAGGTGTGTGTTGTCACACAGTCAGCAATGTTGCCAAGGGTTGTGTTGATGTATCAGTTATATCAAGCCCAACTGTCATGGCGTGTGTGTCAGCGCAGTATGTGAGAGTGTGCAAGTTGTGAAGTGTGCTATCATATTTTAACATTGTTATGGCATGCGTCTGTCTGGATAGCACGTGCAAAGCTTGCAACAAACTCAGTGTTATTTTACCCCATCTAACACCATCGATGAATACGTGTACTTGTGTGTGAGGGTGTTTATTTGTGTGTCATTTTGCCTGCAACCTCAGTGTTGTCCCAATCCATCCAGCTGATAAATGCACCCCACAGCAGGGGGAACATTGTTTTTTTTTCCAGTAACATCACTCCACAGATCTGGAGAGAAAACACCCAGGTTGTGTATGCTGTAGTGTGTATGTTGTAGTGTGTATGTTAGTGTGTGTGTCTGTATGCGTGGTGAAGGTATATAATGGTGCAGTCAGCGTTAGTGTCACGAAGGACCCAGGACCTGTTCCATCATGCTCTAGGTTTACACTTGTGTGATAGGGGAGCACACATTCACATACATACAAACCCAAGATGCACACTTAAGTATGTTTCTTCACGCCGGGGAAATTATGACCCACGAAGTTCCACGTACATACACGATGTATGTTTAGCATAGCAACCTCGTTTAAGGGCGCACATGTACACACAATAATTCTTTCTGTGCAAAAACCCAACCACCACACACAAAAGACGGTGTATTACCCGATACCGCCCACAACAGACACACAGAGAAAAACAGGATTTGCATGTTACCTGATGCTGCTCATGCTGCCTGCCTCTGATCCCAGCTTGCATCTCTCCAGCTGAGTGGCGACAATCTGACGCTCAGCCTCGAGCTCCCTGGTCAGGCGCTCAAACTGAAGCTCCTGAAGACATAGAGAAAGACAAAGCGTGTGTTAGACTGAGCAAGAAAGCAAGCAAGAGAGACAGCTGATGCTATTCGGTATGAAAGCTCAGAAGTTTTATCCTTACTTCACAGATAACAAAACGGATCCCATCTGATTGGTCATTAGTGGGAGAAAAGTTGGGCATTAAAGCTAGTACTAACCATAAATATCCTTTTTAATGTATGATAGTAACCTTTTAAAACCACCCGACAATATCGGAACAGTATTTCGATGTGAATAATAAGTTTCTTTGGGACTAGTGCAGACTACTTGTTGAAAGAGAAGTGATGCATCATCTGCCGCAGGTCACGGAAACAGCTTAGGGCTGGAAGACTAGCTAAGACTAGCTATGCAACAGTTAAAAGGGAGTGTGATCATCAACATGAACGTGATTGACAGGTGAGAAAAGGCATGAGGCAGAGTGACTGGTTGAAAGTGTTCTAAATGTGTGAGCAATAAAGCCCTTTCCTATCTGCAGCTGAAGCACTCCACTAGAAACTGGGTTACAAACTGTAAATATGTCTGACGAAGATATTTGTGGAATTCCTTCATGAGATGTGTTTATTATTCCCTGATGAGTTGCTTTCCTGGTTGGTTAAATGTAGAAATGTTTACATTTGAAAGTGACTGAATCTTAAAATACATATAATAAATGCATTTTTCTACCTTCACTCACAAAATGATTACACATTTACTGTGTGAATTCACTCATTTTATCATGAAAGATAGAGTTTAAGCAATGACATTTTTTGCACTTAATGTAAAAATATAAGACTCCATGCACACCCCAATGCAGACCCTTGTGTATCTTTTAATCTCTGCGGCTGTCGGCCTACACGCTGCCTTGATGATTTTAAGTGTGGTTACAGTCTGGCGAGTTGCATGTTCCTGTCAGGTTACACCGAAGGAAACACACTGTTGGAAGCAGCTTGCTTAAGGCTGCATGGATGGCAGATTCCGGGGGCAGCGTGAGTGTGTCTCTTTCACTCTGACTACCCCTGAATGCATCACTCTTAACCCAACCCTATTTGTGTGTGCATGTGTGTGTGCACTGATGCATTAGCTATTTAAGTGGGTTACTGACAGTTCCATATCAGTCATCTAGCTATGAGCCAGACAGATGAGATTTCAAACCAGAAATCAATGTGTGTAAGTCTGTGTGTATGCATGTGTGCCTGTGCGCGTGTTGCATTTGAGCCACATGGAAGCAGATCAATAGTGCAGTGAACTCCACCCCACTGAAGATATTGTGTATGTATGACTGAGTGCATGTGTGCGTGCGAGACACAGAGAGGGAGTGTGTGAGCGAGATGTGGAGAGAGTGTATGCTGGTTTGATTGGTTTTCTCAAAGCCATTTGAAGCTCTGAATGACTTGATCCCCAGTCGCTATCTCAAGTCTCCAACCTCAATCCCCTCTTCTCCCCAACAGTACCGAGCACAATGCAATTCATCTCCCTCTCTCCCTCACCCCTTTTTCAGGCACACTTACAGCAACCACTTCTTATAAATATGCACACTCTTTCTTTCCCTCTTTCCCGTCTTCCTCTCGTACACACATTTATGTTCTTGCTTTCTCCCAATTCTCTCTCTCTCACATAGACATTCACTTAAGTGCCAAAAGCAAGCCCCCAACACATACATATGTAGTACTAGTAGTAGTAGTCTATTGATCTCACAGTAGGAAATTCCTTTATCTGCAAGGCATTACCATACTGTATGATATATGAAAGTGAATCAGTGCACTGCTCCTTTGCTGTTAAGTTCACATAGAAAAACTTGTGCCATTGTGCCAGGCACAACCCCACTTTCTTCCCACGCTTCTCTTAAGCTTCTCTCCATTCGCTCAGCTTCTCCTTGTTCTACCTCCAGTCAGCAACTCCTCTCTAGTTTTTCCTTGCTCTACCAGCAATTGGGATAAATCTCACACATGTGAACAACAAAGTAGCAGGTTCAGCCACCCCTGTGATTTGCAATGCAAGGTGATGGTGGGAATTTGAGCAGGGTCTATTAAACCCCCTGGACCTGTAATTCTAAATTACAGCTTTGTTTTACAGTGGTGCCTCGCTTCAAAGCCTTGCTCTGCTCCCCACAGCAGACTGCTTTGTCACCTTGTTTGCCATAGCTCCAACTGCTTTAAATCCTCAAGGTGTAAAAATGCAAATCCCTGCACCTAAAGTAGCATTATGCTAATTGATGATGTATAATGCCTCAACGGTAAAGTATCTTAAATGCCTTCGAAGGTAACATGGTAATGCTTGAATGGCAACACAGATGGGAAACCTACACTGGTTCTGCATGGGGGTAACATTAGTTAAATTATGCATAACCTTTTGTCACACATTTTATTCATTCAGCTTCCTTCACCTAAGGAACAGGTTTGCTGTTGATATGTTACAATAAATTATGTCTAAGTTACTGACAAAGGCTTTCAAAAGCATATTCATGAATGGGGCACGGTACAGTACCAGCATTTCTAGCAGGTGAGTGAGTTTAACAGACTTGTCCAATTACATGCAGCAGTGCCTTTTGATTAGCTGAAACTACATGACATTAACAAGCACCTCTGAAGCCACTGTAGCTAATGTAGAAACAGAGGACGCTTCATTCAGTAGTTTAGAAGGTCTGTGCTACAGTGACCTACACATGTCTCTTTGTATTGTGATCTAAGTACGACAGCACACCACTGTGTTGTGAACAGCAGTAAAGTGGTAGAACCAGCTGCTGTAACACATCAGTCAACTACACTTGTTAAAATGCTGACACATTAATTACTACACAAAAGAAATCTTTGATTATCAACTTTACATAATAAAGCCTACATTATATATCATACATTTTTCAGGAGAACTGATTTTGTTGAATTATGTTTTTAACACGGCACACATCTGCCAGCTCAATAACATTTGACTCGGTAAAAGCTTACTCATGCAGCGAAGCGTGAGAATCATAAAGCACAGAACACAAAATCTATAGATGAATGGAAAGCGTTAATCCTTGTTTCACGTTACTGACATAATGTAAATGTAACAGGAACACAATAAAAATATACAAGTAATTAAACTTTGCAGTCCAAGTTGAACTGTAAGCCTAATAGAGGTGTGAACTATGGGAAATATTAAAACACACAGACAGGTGAGGCAATAATTAACATGCTGCTAAATCTTTTGTTGCACTTGGACAAATCTTTATGTTTAGCCACTTCGATAAGTAAATTTGGAGACAAACAGTGATTTCCTACTTGCTGTACATTTACATCCATCATACAATGTATATCTACCATGCTTTAAAATGTTACTTGTGTGTCATCCTGCTAAGGACGATGTAATAATGCTGATTCTGGATCAGTGTACGACTAGGATCACTATATAAACTGAACAGCGTGATTTAATCAGGATTTGTCTTACCCGCTATTTTGATCATTCCATGTCTCGTTAATAAAACCCCTGGTGTTCTGCTGTTTTCATAAATTATAACCTAATTACCAAACAATTGTTTTGTAAGTAGTAGTATATTTTACCTTGATTTGTGCATGGACCACAGTTCAACAGATCCAAAACTGATGAGTTGGGAATTTCAGCAGGCACTCCTTGTGCCTCGCCTGTGTGTTTCTATCAGAATACACAAGGTGTAGGATTCCACTATGTTGTGCATGTGTTGTGTGTATATGGTGCTGCCTCCTTCTTTGGAATGAATAGGGGACAGAAAGCAGCACCCACATTCAGTCACAAAGGTCTCTATGGCAACTGTAAAACCCCATCCACCCCTTAGCATTATAAATTAGCTCCAGACTCCTCCCGCACACAGTCCCTGCCCTTTCACATACCTGCACTGCTCTCACACGGTGTCTGTGTATGTATTGGAGTTATTCTCTGCCAAAAAGCAGAATGTGGGGGCTGGGAGTGAAATTAGAGTGAAATATTGAATGTTGTCTAAATATAGTGTGCTCTGTGTGGATGCTGACATTGATTCACACCAGGAAACAAGACTACCAATAGTTTGATCATTCAGTACAACTGGAAGCTGTCGTATTTTTTCCCCATCTATAAATATAAACACCAAAACCCATTTTTACCTTCGTTTTCTGAAACTTAACTAAATCAACAATAGTGGCAACTACACAAACTCTGTGTGCTCCAAAAACTACTTATGACAGTTTTGGGAACATGCTGGCAGTATTTATGAGCTATTTTCCAATGGTTTGGTTTGACACTGTTTTGCTTCCCGGGTGCCAGAGTCAACTTCAGAGAATAAAGATATTTACCAACACCAGGAGGAAAGTGAAGAATTTCATGAGAGAGAGAGTGATATCTATTGACTGCCCTCCATTTCAGTTTCACCTTAGCATTTATTTCCTATTTTATTCAAGAATATTTGATAATTAATTACTGCTTTTAGACATATGTATGGCAAGCTCTGTGTACTTTCAACTGCTTTCTGGTTTACTACCAACAATTAACACTGAAATTTAAACTCTCTCTCTCTCTCTCTCTCTCTCTCTCTCTCTCTCTCTATATATATATATATATATATATATATATATATATATATATATATATATATATATACACACACACACACACACACACAGCATATAGAGTATTAGGTAATATATATTGCATACATGCAGATTTACACTTGCACCCATGTTTACATGTACATTGTTCAAAGGAAATAATCCCACTGTAGGGATCCAGAGAGCATCACATTTTCATATTATCAGATTATAACAGTAAAGCCTCTGAGCCAACTTTGTCTAAAATCAAAACATAACGAAGCTACAGAGAATAAAAATTGAATGGCAAAATAAAAGGCTATTTCTTTCATAATCAAAAGCTGACTTGGTCGCACTGAAAAAGAGCTTTTGATAATGTGACATTTGACATCAGTGGTTAGAATAAAATGGCAGGTAGTTCTTACTGCAAGACAGGAACTAAGGTAGACTATGACAAATTACTGAAAAAAACAAGGCCAGGTAGACTGCAGGGATCCAGCCTTATAAAGAGCCCTTTGTCATTTTCACTTATGTTCAAGTTTTCTATAGAAAAGATGAACTTCACATTTTGATCAACAGAATCTATTTTTATTGTTTTTCAAAGGCAATAAAGCAAAACACAGGCAACATTTTATATCACACAGGCAATAAATATGGGGGCAGTGTCAGTATTGGAGGTGTAAACGGGATAAATAGTAGCCGCGGCCTCATTTAGTTTCACCACTGTTAGTATAAGAACTAACAACAGTATAGTTCTGTCTCCGTTAAATCTTAATTTTCCCATTTACCACCATAAAGACACTGTGTGCTGTCTGTGTGTGATTGTCTGTGTGTGTCTAGAGATAAGGCCCAATCATTATTAAGTGGCCTATGGGCAGCTATTAACGGTGCTGTTTTTGGATGGGAGACAAAAGGCTATCAAATAGAGCTATGACCTTCTAGTTGAGAAGTAACATTCTCTCGCTCTTTCATTCCTCTCCCCTTCCTCAATCAGCGAAGAGGAATGAAAAAAACTGAGATGAGATGAGTGGAATGAAGGAGTGGGAAAGGGGGGCTGGTAAAAAGGTCACTATACTCTCCTCCGTCACTCCAATACATATTAAAATTCCCCACACATCACAATCAGCCCTGTTCATCCTTTCTAAACTTACAGCTGTGGTTCATGTAGCCTAGGTATGGTTCAAATTTAGCTGAGATTCATTTCAGCCCCTTCCCCTCCCCCGTCTGCTGGTCTTGGCTGTCACTTTAATGAGCGTGAAAAGTCAACCACGAGCCGGGAGAGGAGCAGCAGGGAGGTTGGGAGGGAGCAAGAACTGGAGGGCAGGAAAACGAGTAGAGGGAGAAAGCAAAGAAGAAAGAGAAAGAGGAGATGTCTCTGTTGGTAAAAGTCACATGAGATGATGGCCGAGGGAGGGATACCTGATCCACTCCTCTGCATGTGCATGTGTGTGCAAGAAAGTGGAGGACAAGAAAAAGAGAAGAAAGGAAAACAGATTACCAGAATACCCTGATCATGTTAATGACTTCTTTTTTCTCAAACAATGTGGGTATTGTATGTCTGAGTCTGAACATTAGGGTTTACTGTTACCTGCCATGGGGCATGTGTGCTTCTGTTTTTGTACTTCTAGCTTCTACCTAACAGACACCTGGTTTTAGAATTTTGAGCAAGGGCTATTTTTTGTGTGAAGTCACTTATATTAGGTTTTGCTTTGAGGATAAGTCCCGTTGATTTGCTTTGGATCATATTTTCATAGGTTTGCCTATTGTTTATATTGGTTATAATAACACTGTAGTCGTTGAAGTAATCTGGGCAAACAAAGTCCATAAGAATAAGAGCCTGAATAAAGCTGTTAGCTTTATTCAGGTTTAGCCATATTATTTACCACTTCATTTGGAGGTTAATGACTTGTTAATGACTTTAGCAATGCACTCAAAACTATACCAAGTATGGTAGGTCAACCAAGAGCGACAGGCTGTAACAGGCTAAACATTCTGGGTACAATTCACCTTTTCTCTTCCAAATAAGATTAGATCAAAGTTCTAATATTTTCCTTTAAGATAACCGATTTTAGATTATGCAGTCAGTTAGGGTTAATATTAGTGTTAGTAATACGTTTAGAGACAGTGTGCCTGCATTGATGGTGTATCACTGTTCATGTGTGTGCATCTGTGTGTCAGTGTGTAGGCAGGTGCTCTTGCCATCTGGCAAATGGTGATACTAGACAAAGAAATATTACACAGCTTGATCTGGCTTCATTCTGCATCAACTTTGCTCATTAACACCTATCTTTTTCCATAACACATGATTTATTATTGTTGTACACCAGGGATACTAGTCCTTCCTAACACAGTGATGACCAGCCTTTTCAGGCTGATTCTAACCAAATTTAATTTACATTAGCAGCAATACCTGAGGGGTGTTCTTTAATGTGATTATGTGTATGAATGTAATGCAATGGACAGCACATTAGTACTGATAATCGTACTAAGGGCTTCCCTTGAAGGGATAAACTACACAAAAACACGACAACAATACAACTTATACTACTCCTACTTATACTAGTATAACCATTATTACTGCTACTACCAATAATAATTAATAATCATTATAAAAAACACCAATAATGGGGAAACACATCCGTCAAAACTGCTCTTGTGGAACAACAATCAATATATCAATTTACTCTAAATCATTGACCTCACAACAATAATTAGATTAAATAACAAGCAAGGCCAGGCCAAACCAAGCAAGAATTCGGACACCGCTCTTATTCTGGTTGGAGGACTCACAGGAGGAGGGGGGAAATAACACGAATAAGAAGAGATTAATATTTCAGCATATTTCCACTAATGTCTCCCATAACACCTGTTCAAAGCAAATGGAAAATGTGGAAGTGAAAAAAGACAGTTGAACAGTTTAGTCCGTGATAAAGTGTGGTTTACTGATGCTGCAGTACATAAAAATCCATCTTTAAGGTGTGTCGTTTAGCTCAGTCGGTAGAGCATACGCCCCATGTACAAAGGCTCAGTCCTTGTCACGGCGGCCCAGGGTTCAAATCCGACCTGTGGCTCTTTCCCACATGTCATTCCCCATCTCTCTCTCTGCACATTCCTGCCACTCTTCAGCTGTCTCTGTCAAATAGAAAAAAGCTCAAAAAGGCCAAAAAAATATCTTTAAAAAAACAATAATAAATCCATCTTTAATAAATATTTTAAGAAAGAATAGAATAAAGAATATTGACAGAATGTTTCAACAAGGCATGGCCAAAAGGACTTCACAAAGCAGGACATTTGTTAGTTCTTTCCAAACATTTTTGGTTAAGCAACTAAAACTACGTGGAAGAATATTGTAATCTGACATCTACAGGGAAATCCTGAGAAAATATCATAATTTTAAGACATTTCTAAGAGTTGAATCCCTCAGATCAACATTTAGCACATTGATATTTTGTGAATAAATCCGTTTTGTGGACAGTTAGTACCAAATTAAGTCAATGACAGAATGAATGCAGCCGACAGATTTACTGTGTAACAGCAATTGTCACGTCTTATCGAGGACATGAGGGCTTTTGAATACAACAAACACCACAGAATGTAAGAGAAAATACACTCCAAGACTAAACTGCCTTCTTATTCCTGTAATTTTCACAGTTGAGTTCATTGGCAACGAGAGCAAATGTTTCACAAAGACATGGAATGGTGAAGCAAGAATGAATGCTTTTAAGACAGAAGCACTGAAGCTACTCTATTGGCAATAGTCTAAGTATTACTTTGTGGATAAAGATACATTACCCAAGGAAGAGTGTAAAACTGGCAATAATACAAAGAAATAAAGTGCTTTTCAATGTCACAGCTAAAATATATTCTCACATTTGCTCCAGAAAATCTCAGGAGTAGTTTTGTTGTCAATTCAGTGACTTTGGAGGTTGCGTGCTGAAAAGGTCTGGGTTCTCTGGTTTCTGCTTTTGGACGAGGGAGTTAATGATGTATACAAATACTGACTTAGCTCAAATCATCAAGGGAATCCCTGTCAATTCTGTATTGGGGCAGATTTTTATTTTAATGACCCAAGGGGCTATTGAAGGGTTTTTTAGAAAACAGTCGTAGAGAACACATTTGTACGTGGAGCTTTGTAAAAAGGTCCTTTGTCACATTTGGGGATGGATGAGTCTACTTCTTTCATAACTGATGCTCATTTAAATTCTGTCTGGTGCGGACAGCTTTGGAGCCAATTATTACCATCTGAATTTTGTGACTCATTATATTGGCAGTGTGTTTTACTAAGGAGGCAGATGACATGAAGTTTGGCAAAAAATTGTTTCAGCCTCTACATATCTGTACAAAACTTGTAAACATAACCACAGTTAAAGTTTTTTTTTAATTTATTTCATTTTACCTGCACCAAATGATCTACAACCTGCCATGACTAAGTAATAAATAAAACCATAGCATTATTCATTGAATTTTAAGGTATTAAAGGGGTGATGTCCTTCACTCTCACTGGAGAATTGTAATCTTTGCTTAAAGCGGTGTAGAAAACTTCATAACCACATCACATGTTCTACTCTGAGTTTGGAGTATTTTTAGTTCTACTCAAACTTTCAGTGCGAGTCCTAGGAGTGATTCTGAGTTGTTTGATAAATATGAGCCCAGGATTAAAATATCTCTGGTCCAGGCAAAGAGGAAGTCAGGAAAACAGCTTCAAAGACAGCCAAATCAAAGAGCCACATCACTAAAGAGCTGAAAATGAGCTATTCATGAGCCTGGGTCCAGCCTAATGGTTTGTCACTAGATGATAAACATTGAAAATACCTGCCATACTTTTATAAATTAAACCTCCAAACTCTGGTCATGTAACTAGTGAACCATCAATGATGACCAGAAGAAACAGCTGTACCTATTTGGAATTTGGATATCAATGCTTTTTTAACAAACTGCATAGACCTGAGATGTATGACTGCCAACAGCTGGGCCATAACAGTTTTATATGCATTATAAATATTCAATACACAAACACAGCAATACTCTGACAGATCTCTCCCTCGTTAAATTATTTAAGGGCTCAGTGGGCAAAATGAAATCATCTCTCTCTTAGTCCCCAATTTCATTCTCTCCCTCAGTCTGTCACTCTCACCTCCTTGTTCCAGTGCTGTCTGTCTCATTGTAGGTTTGTGTGCTTCAAACGCGAAAACCTGAGCAGCCTGGAAATAGTGGTTTGGATTTTAAACAAACTAAAGAAGACGTCTGATTAACACACACACACACACACACACACACACACACACACACACACACACACACACACACACACACACACACACACACACACACACACACACACACACTACTTAGCTCTCTGTATGCTAATTATACCTTAGCATAGCTTTGCTCTGTCTAAATAAAAGGAATACTGAAAATGATTGACAGTGCATGTGTTTGCACTTGTGTTACACAGGACAACATATTATTTGTTTAGTATATGATGTCAGGGTTGGTTCTGGTTAACAAAACGATCTAGATATGGGATTGTGATAAAAATGTATTGATAATGACAATAATCTTTTGACATTTTTCTCAATATGTATAGATCTAACAGCTCATTCAACAGCAGAAATAAACAAAACAGCCAGTCAGTCTGCAGTTTTTGGCTAGAAGTACACAACCATCACCTACCACCATTGTTTGGGCTAACATTACCGCCGAAGAAAGTGGATGTTAAGGTGGATTTCCTCTGAAAGAAGAGGGAAAAAAATGAGTGCAACCGAGCAGCACGAAAGTGACTTTTGCCTCTGTACCTCTGCTCTCCGTGTCGCTGCCTATTTGCACGAGGGTGGGGCTGAGCTACTCCACATACAGAGTGGACTGCAGTGTAAAGGCTGATTTATAGTTGTACTTCAGGGCAGAGCTCACAGCGGAGGGTGCGATACACACTTTAGGCTTTATTTTAGTGGAGTCATCGAAGATAATGCTCATTATCCATAAGAACAACAAAAGAGAAGCAGCATGATCAATTTATCACCTATGTACTTGAATAAGTTGAATAAGCAAACTATGGCCACTCTGCCCACAGTAACTTGGTGCCTTGACTTCATCCACCAGTGTAATCACATTATTCTCTAATGCTGGGAAAATTGTTGACAAAAAGACACACATTAAATATGGAAGTGGTTTGTATATCTCAAAAGTGACTATGTGCAGATTTGGTGCCAACACAAACAATCATAGGGCTTTCACACATATGACATAACAGAGACAAGGTGTCTTATTATCTCTGCATACAGTTAAGTTGTCATACTTTGTGAGAGTGTTTCAATGGCAAAATCAATATATTTCTATCGTCTTGGCTGACAGCACTTGTTGCACTTGTTCACGCAAAAGCTCTGGCCTTTTTGAAAGTCTGCTACTTCTGAAACCTCACATATACAAATGACCATTGTCAAACCTCTGTAGGAGCAGACACGTACCTCTAATTGGCAGTCCCCTGAAAGATTGCCTGAGTAGCAGCCTTTGTTAATGTCATTTTGGTTCAGCCTGTTTCGCCCAGCTTGAAACAGAATGCCTGTGTGTGTTCATCGGAGCATGTTTGATTGAATGTTTGTGAACCTGTTGGTGACGTGCTACAGTGATTAACTCCTTCATGATTAACTGTCCTGAGTAACAGATTGTTTAGTTTTGACGTGTGGAACGCAAACTAATCTCTAACTCTCCCTGAATACTCTCTCTTTCTCTGAATACTGTGCTAAAGTTCTACTGTATTTAACTTGTGATGAATTGTCTAATTAGTGTGCATTATACATGAAAGGCTATTCACTACATGGTTCCCACTGTAAATACTGTCATCGCTTTTTCTTGCTTTCCCTTGCTCTCTGTTTAATAGACAATTCAATTATATCCACATAGGCAAGCGGACATGGCCAAACACAATATTCTAGTCCCTTGATAAGACACTGTATATGTACTTGCACTTGGCATACAGAAATATACACACATGCAATACTGCACAGCAACGGAACAAAGCAGCAAACATCATTTGGTCTCTGCACTGTTAAAACAGCAGTACTAAATACTACGTGTATAGCATAGTCTTAATTTATAGATGAGTTGGGTCCTATAACTTTACTTTCCTACCATCAACTCTGCCATTTCTACTATGGAGACTCATTTCTGCTGGTCTCAGGATTGATGGTATGGTAATGAACATTGATTTAAAAAATGAAGAAACCACTGCTTTCATTTCCATGACATTTATTGAGACCGCATTTATTGGTAGACTGAATAAATGTCACCAGTGAGAGAAGCACAAAGCATTTTCTATGTTTGTTTTTCTGTAGGTTAACCTCACTATCTGACAACCTGATGTACTGTAGGTGGAACTTGATACCCAAGGAAAGAAATCAATGTTGTTTTTCTTTTCTTTTTTTCCATCAGATTCTTCTTTGCCAGCTCAGGACAAGAAAAAACAATCGAACGTCTAGACCTGGAACCTGCTGTCTTATAATGAACACAAAACTAGTAACCCTGTCACACCACAGAGACAGCATGCTCTGATGAGGTCTTACAGAAGGATAGCTTCACCAGTACATGTGAAGCTACATTGATTTAAGTGTGTGGGTGTTCAAGAGTTTTTTCATAACTCCAAAACTTCAAGAGTTAGACCAGATAAGATGTTGATCACCTTTCCTATTAAAAATTACTAACTAGTACTTGATTAAGGCCTAATTTGATACTTAATGCAATTATATAATTGCTCAAAAGTCCCATTCATAAAGTGCTAAATGAAGTAGCTACTATTAATAGGCCTCCTTCTTCTGTTTTCTTTCCTTTTTTATTGATTACGTTAATCAATCAATCAGTCTGATATTTTCAAACATGATTTAATGAGGTTTGCAGCTGTAAAACAGATCTATAAATCATAGTCTTTGTTGAAAATAATATAACATCCAATTAGTAAGCCATGTTAGAGCAAGTCATCTGCAATCTTGTCGACATTGGTAGATTAGCAGCAACATCAAGTGAAAATGATTTCACTGTCCATCAAGACAATTTAATTAATGCTTGGAATGGTCCAGAGGTTGTCATCTTAAATTCCTACACTGAAAATCTATATCTAGTCTATCATCCCTGGATTTTTTTAATCTGACCTAATTAGGTCCAAATCATTCATCAAACTCTCCAATAATGTGTGCATGTGTGTGTATGCCAGTGTGTGTGTGTGTTCACATACATGTGTGCAAGGTCACATTCACGTATACGTGTTGAATGTTCACTCCATGACAGTGAAGAAGCAGCATGAACGGTTCACGCTCAGTGAGTATGGTTTTGGCGACAGACAAAATGTCACTTGGAAAATGTCACTGCCTAAATGCCATTGCAGCTCTATGTGCCCGTGTGTGTGGGTGGGTGGGTGCATGCTCACACATACCCTTATAACACACCCAGTGAGCAGATGTCTACTAGATATCTACAAACTTCGGGTTGCTATGTTGGCAGCAACACCTTGTCTGGCACTGTAGCTATGTACTAATGGTTAAGTGTTTTCCAAATTCACTGATAAATCTGCAGAGCTGTGTATATTGGCAGAGAGACACAACATCTGGCTTCAATTGACATGTTGTTGAGCTCATGTACTGCACATTTTGGCATGCATTTTAAATAAGTACCCAGAAAGAATTGTTAATTTGAGAATTTTGTTGTAGCACATGCTCTTTAGAACATTTTGAATTAGAACACAGGTTAAAGTAATCACTGTAAGTATGTAATTATAAAAATAATCTGAGAATGGACAAACTAAAAGTGTTTAATGTTTTTAATATTTGAGAGACACAATTTATTCACTCAGCTAGGGGTGGTGGTGGCCTAAAGATTAAAAAAATGGCTTGCAACCAAAATGCTGCAATTCTGAATTTCTCAGACCAGCTGGGAAATTCTGGGCAAGTAAAGTGAATGTGTAAACACTCTGCCTTCTCGCAACACTTAACTGGCAGCGTGCCCTTGAGCAGGGCACTCTCTCTGTTGGCTCCAGTGGAGTTGCCCAGTGATGTAAAGTATAGCAAAAGACTGTGGTTGCACTGGGCAGCTGCCAGGTGAGACTGCAAGTGCAATGCATGAATATGAAGTAGGGTGATGCTGAAAAAGAGTAAGCATGCTCAGCAAAACCCTTCCATGAACAACGGATTAAAAAAACACACTTAATCACCCAGCAAGTGTCTTCCCTGCCTTCTTTGTCAGCTCTTTCCCCTCCTGTCCTATCTCCACCACATGATGTGACAGGGGACTCCAGAGAGGCCCCAAAGGTCATCCGTCCACTGGCAATCACAAACACTTGTTTTGATAGATTAGCCTGTGCAAGCACACGCAAACCCTTGTATGCTCACGGAGACACGGTCACAAGTGCTTGCTCCAGCAATACACACACTCACACAAGCATGCTGTTTAAGTGAAGGAGAGACGTACATTCTGGTGAAATTATTTTGCTGAAATTAGGAAAGCAAAAGAACCATCGAGTTGCCATTAGTAAACTGTAGCTGCACTATGAGGTTTTATATTCTCTTCTCTCTTGCATAGAAGACAGCAGATGACCGCTGTTGTGTGTCATGGATTTGAAGAGAAAAAAAGCAAAACAAGTAACAGGGTAGCTGTTAGAGATGGATTCGTTTCCAGCACACCGGTCTGGTCAAGTGTCCAAGCCTCAACCAGTTTGATATTGTGAAAACCAACTCAAACTGCATTTGTCACTATGATCCGTCCTGGCAAATTAAAAAGAGACAGGAAGCAGTCCTCAGTGATTTCAACCATTTAGGCCACTGTAGGCGGTCACTACAATATTCTCAGGGTAAGTTGCTAACTAGTTTGTGAAATACGTTACCACAAAGTCAATGAACAATGACTTCATCATTAATATAACGCTGTCCCGGACAACCGTCATGTCACTTATGCCCATCATATCTGTTTGCTATGTTAGCGATTTAGCTAGCCAGCTAGCCAGTAACATGGCAGAAGTACGAAGCCTCTTCTTGAACTGCTTCCATTCACCCTGTTAAAGGGGCTGCATTACATTGTTAATACAAACTCAACACTTCCTGTATCCATTTCAAATTAAAAGCCCTGTAGTGTTTCAGTGGAAAGAAATCCATTTCTTAATAAGGCTTTTATTATGGCTTTTATCACTGAGTTCTACTCAGGGGGCAGCCGAATCATGTGCGCTATCTAGTGGTAAAATTCAGTATAACTTGTCCTGTCAGGTTTTGGGCTTAATATCAATGCAGTTTGAAAATTAAACCCAAGCTGAGTAGCTGTCGTCAATGACAAGCCTTTTATCAGCACATAAAGAGAGTGTCCTTTTACACTGTCCTCTTAAGAAGGTACTGAAGAGGAGGCATATACACACACACTGGACAAGTGAAAGTACCACTACTCAAACAGTGGGTCTATCTTACACCACTGTAGTGTTGTTGGGTTTGAAAATGAGAGGAAGGGGAACAGGTCACCGGCTACTGAACAGCTGATAGTGGCTCCAAGTTCATGTGTGTCTATGTCTGTGTAATCTGATATACAGCAGGAGTGTGGGTCCCTCAGTCTGGCTAAATTGTCTGTGAATGCGTGCATGCATGTGTGTTTGTGTGTGTACACGTACAATTTGAGTATGTACGTGTGTGACTGTGTCTGTATGACAGATTCAGTATGTAAGTCCCTAAGCCTAAACCAGAGCGACAAGCATGACAATGATAAAATCACAGTCAGGCCCTTCGGCACAGTTTTCTCTGATGGGCAAAGGGCTTAACAAGCTTCTCTGCCAGCTCCTTTCTTCGGAGTTCATTCACAACATTGAAATAAAGCATTCATTCATCCAACAAAGCAGAAGTGTGTGGGCCATTTAATGTGAGATAAATCAGCACAGCCACAATGCCATGTGTAAACAGAGACATATAGCGTGGTGCAGGGAAAAAGCGCGTACTAACTTGTGTGTGTGTGTGTGAGAGAGAGAGATGCAGTAAGTAGTTGCAGTAAACTGGCCTCTTTTGGTAGAAATGATCATTCACGCTTCTGTTAAACCCGCACTGCTTCATTTTACCTTCCCCACTCCATGCGTAGATAACATGCAGGCTGCAAGTGCAAATAAAATGTCAAGTGCTTGTTTTCATTTTGAAGGTATGTGAGGAGCGGTCACTTCTGCGTTGACAAAATGTCACCTATATCAAGCTGTAATCATCCTGAGGCTCCGTTGGACCCGTCGTCTCATTACCTTTTATAAGGACGACGATGGCAGGGAGCCAGTTCACATGATCTTGGCTTTTGTTATTTTTGTTTATTTAAACAGAACATTTAACAATAGGTTAAAGTCACAATTTAATATAAAAGCCATTTTAAAATGTGAGATAATCATACTGTAACAAGGTTATTTAATAACTAAATGATTTTTAAACTTTCGCTATTCATTTCAAATAATCATTATCGTGAATAAGGCAACTGCACAGACTGTCACCTCATGTATTTTTGAAACAAAAAGTGTGTGTCTGCAGGCGCTGGAATTTCAACCATTATCATTCTCCTTCTTATAGTGCATGAGTCTCTGAATTAAATACACTATATGTGTTACACAGAAGAACCTATTTAATTGAACCTCAAAGTGTTTCTCTGGCACAGTACTACCCTGAAGTTTCATTAAACTGAATGGTAAATCAGATTAACTGTCTGTTTTCAATGAATCGGAAGCTGTGATGATTCACTGCTATGAAAGACGTTATTTTTCTGCTGGGACACAGCGCTGAACAGATTGCCATTTGCTACCACGTGAGCATGTTCTCATAAATCTGTAACAGACTGCCACTGCCCTCACACATCTCACAAATCAAACAAATTAAATATATATATCGAGATTTACTGTTGCTCTAAACAAACTCAGATGAGTTTACTAGCAGGCAGTGGCAGACAGGTGTTTGGAGCGTTGAGATCACCTGAGTAGGTTGTGGGTATGAAAAAAGAATACCTAAATCTGACTGCTACTTTTGATTATGATACTGTAATCTCACTAAGCTTGATTATGAATATCCAAAGTAAGGGGTTCATACAAATTGTAAATCAATGACAAATTCCCTTGTAGATACACAAAATATTTTCCATAACAATTAACTTACTGATTACTGAGAAGATTAAATAATTCAAAAGATGTAAGAACTGTAATTATGAGTATCATTATGGCTATAGGATTCTATTATCTATAAGGAATTCTATTAATCAGGACATGAGCTTACCCAAGAGTTTTAAAACACAGTGATATTTGCATACATGTAAATCACAGTGCATGTAAATTGGCTTGTTGTGCATCTGCATTGCAGGCTTCAGCTGTAATGCTGCTAAATAACATCTGCTGACAATAAGTTCAAGTCCACTGCAGAGGTGCACTTAGTTTTCTACTATTTCACACAGCTGTGTGCCTGAGCATGTCAGTGTCTGTATGCACCAAGTACTTTAATGTTATCAGTAGATTCTGAGGATTGAATTATTATTATTTTTTACTGAATTAGTCATTTGTGTTTAACCATAAATTTAAATAACCGGCATGATTTGGTGCATCAGTTATGCTTACTCATAGCCTATGCTGCACATAAGGCTATGACTGATAACTGCAGTCTGCATTTTTATCTGTTTCATTGATTGTAAAGAAATTCCACACAAGATTATTTGAAAAAAGTTTAGCCTACAGTCTGAAACTTCCTCGTGCTAACATGTTGAGCTCAGATGGATCATTTTTAACACTCTGCAGCAAACTGTATCACAATCACTGTCCATGGTGCTGATCCTGGAACTGCCAGGAATACACAAACATAAGAAAGCAGTAAGTAAGCAGCAAACTGAACTGAATTTACCACTTGACTGTTCAATTAGACCAAAGGTAACTAAGGCACAGTGTGTATAACAAAGGGAAAAATGCCTCAGGTAAGATTTTAAACTTCATTGAAGTTAAAGGTTTTAGTTGTGTGAGATTTTGCACCAATACTTTGAAAACACACTCAATACATGAGCCCTACATAGTTTCACTTGACTTCATAATGGGTCTGACGCTCTTGGTATGACTGCTAGGTAATAGAGTCGTGCAAGGGTGTATGTACTGCACAGCTCACGGGTGAATATGATTCAATAAAAAATGACAGATCAGATCCAGCCCTCACTAGACCTGGCTCTAAACAAAGTAACAGTAACACTAACAATATGTGTTAGTGTTAACACCTCTTTAACACACCTTGAGCTGAAAGCACAAAAAGAAGTGTTGAGATATGACATGTCCTTTACAGGCGCGTTCAATTTCCTTAACAAGTACATCATATTGTGTGCTATTTTTACTTCAGCGGCTGCACATTTCCCCACAAAACAACTGAGAGATGTGCAGTAATTCCTGTTTCGAGGACCTCAAGTAAACACAATGATCAAAGTGGATGAGAACCTACTATGAAAAACACAAGCACAAAGACAAACGTACATGGGCTCAGAAGAACACACTAATAAGAGCATGCCCAGGAACCAGTCAAAAGTTAGGACAGGATATTTTCATTCAATGTTTTTTAGTTATTTCTATTCTACAATGTAGATGAACACTAAAGAGATCACAACTATAAAAAGACTCATATGGGATTGTGTGATAAAAAAAAAAATCTAAACAAAGCAATATATGTTTTATACTTTAGCAGCTTTGCACACTCTTGGCATTCTCTCAAAATCAGCTTCTTGGGGTAGTCACCTGGTTTTTCAACAGAGTTCCTGTGAATGCTGAGCAGTTATTGGTTGCTTTCCATTCAGTCTGCTATCTAACTCATCCCAAACCATCTCAATTGGGTATATGTCAGGTGTCTGTGGAGAACAGCTCATCTGAGGCAGCAGTCCATCACCCTTACATAGCCTGGAGGTGTGTTTTGAGTCAACGTTCTGTTGAAAAACAGATGGTTCTGCTGAGCGCAAACCAGAAGGGATGACATGTCACTGCAGAATGCTATGGTAACCATGCTGGTTAAGTGTGCCTTGAATTTTTAATAAATTGCCAACAGTGTAACCAGTAAAACATCCCCATATCCTCACACCTCCTCCTATATGCTCACAGCGGGAATCATGCAGATACCTGTTTAGATATTTGTTCACCTTCTCTGCATCTAATGTAGATACTGTGTGTTTCTTGGAACAATCAATTCTTCTTGCTTATTCCAAGAAAGTTGCAAATCTTCTTCTTGTTGATCTCCCTCAGTGGTGGTTTATTTTTAGTAATTCAACCATAAAAGGTTTACCCAATCCCGCTCCAAACAGTTGATGTTAGGATGCATCTAATATCTGAATATATGCGGACTCTAATTTAACATGTTGTTAATTGGTGATTTCTGAGGCTGGTAACTGTAATAAACTTATTCTCTGCAGCAAGAGAGAACTCTTCTTTTTCTGGAGTGGTTCTCATGACAACCAGTTTCATCATAGCGTTTGATGGTTTGTGTGCACTTGAAAACACATTCAAAGTTGAAATTTTCCGAATTGACTGACCTTGACTTGTTAATGTAATGACGCCGTTTCTCTTACATAGTTGAGCAGTTCTTCTCATTATATGGATTACTACAGTTGTCAAATAGGATTTTTTAATGTTTGTCAACACTACGTCTGAACGGCGGCTGTCTCAAACACATGAACAAGGCAAGAAATTCCACAAAATTACTTTTGACAGGGTACATCTGTCTATTGAAAACCATTCCAGGCGACTAACTCAGGAAAGTGACTGAGTTCTAAGAGTGTGCAAAGGTGTCATCAAAGCAAAAGTTGGCTTCTTTGAAAATACATATAAAATATATTTTGCTTTGTTTACACTTTTTTTTCACACAATTCTACTGTATTCAGTATTAACCTACAATGTAGCAAGTTATTAAAAACAATGAAAAACATTGAATGAGATGGTGTACATACACACATACATGTATATTATGTATTTTTATTATAATTTATTTATTCAGTCATTTACACACATGTTGTCAGCCTCTCTATATAGTACATTTGCTGACTGGATATTCGGCCTTTTGTTGGATTATCTCATTTGTGGGTTGTGTACACAAACAGAGACGTAATCTCTGAAGGCAAACAGAGAGCTGGCGACTCCACCACTAATTGGCAACAGAGAGGTTGTCATTGAGTGGAAGAACACTGTAGCCATGTCATCTCATTAGAAAAAAAAAGAAAGGAAGGAAGACAGAGAGAAAGAGAGAGAGAGGAAAAAAAGGAGAGGAGAATTAAGCATGAAGAAAAGTAGTCAAAGAGTGAGTGAGGGGAGAATGGAGTTCAGCAAAAAAGAAAGCTTGGAAAATCTACATGCAAATTCAAGTCTCACAAACAACAAATGCGTAAATACATGCACACATATGCAAAGTCCCACATATAAACACTATAAAATGAGTGAATTTGCATGTATTTGAGTTCATCAAGTAGTGGCATGTGTTCTCTTTCCTCCATAGTGTCTTTAAAATTGGACTACACAGTGGAAACATGCAAATATTTTTAAAGTTGGTCCTACATGAGCAGTGAAAACAGTAAAAAGGGGCTATGGTATTCCTTTTTGCTCAAAAGTTATAAATCCTACAACAACCAGAATGCCCTTGGACGCAACAGACTACTAAATGCTCCGGCTGGTAGGTGACATACATTTGGGGGGAAATAGAGGTAATGGAGTTGATTTATAATTTATCAGCATTGCATAGTTTGACAGTTTTATGTGAACTTTCTCTTAGTTTTGCTTTTGTTAAAAAAAAAAGAAAAATTCCCACCTAACTGATATTTTGATCACCTCAGCACCTGTATGTTGGCCTTGTGAGCAAACAAATACATACATTTACAGTTTTGTAAAATCAAAAAGTGAAACATCTGGAGATTGATAACCACCAGATCTGCACTGTGTGAATGAGATGGATGTGGTGATGCCATATCACATTAAATTTAATGTTACTACTTGTAGGCAGGATATGTGGAAATTCTTTTTGGGCTCTAATATCTCTCACATGGATTTATTTGTAGCCTTGAATCAACACAAGTGGCAAACTAAGCAGTGAATCCTGTACTGTCAGACATCCAAGGCAATAAAAAATTAAGATTTTAAATTTTATTCACCCAGTGACAGTCCGCTCCCTTTGCACAATCCAAGAGATAACTCTTGTCAACAATGGAGATGTCTGTCGGTTCTGTGATTCTATGTTTATAGCTGAGATAGCCCAGAGAATAAATTCGGTGAGGCAGTTCATTGTTCACTGTGAAGTTTTCTTGAAGTGATGTAATGTAGACAAGGTGTGTTATGTGGAGTGAGCACTGCCTTGGGCTCCATTTAAAAATAGCCTTTTTAATGTTGGCACTAGTCATATGGTAAGTTAGAGGGCAATTTGGCCTTGTGTGTTATTAATTTGGCATGCAATTAGCACCCTAACTAAAAATGTGAAGAGTGGATTACAAAAAGTAATTGATTAATATTCTTAGATGAGTCTACATTGGCATGTAAACTCGTTAAATTTGAGAAATGATAGGTGGTGTATGAGAACTCAAAGAGTACTCAAAACAGCCTGTCCTAACCCAAAGAGGAGAAAGATGGCTTTGAAATAATGGATGTACAGGAGTTTTTGACCAGAACTGTATCACTGAATAAATCTTAAAATATTTGTTTGATTTTGTGTGTAAGCCAACCAGTCATAAGTCTCTACATTGTCTACATATAATTGCAATTTGAAGGTTACTAAAATATAAAAGTCTTTACTTATTTTATAAAGTTAATTTCCTCAAAAATAAAGAGGTGAAATACCCTTTCAACGACTGCTTTCACTTAAGCAACACTGGTTCTTTCAGAGCCTCAAAGGACCAACTATTACGTTTTCAGTTATAATGTTTGTAAGATTAAAAATAACAAAGGAAAACCTAACATATGACGTAAGAATAACTGAGTTGTTAGATTTGAGAATGACATGCAGAGGCCACCGTCAAGTAGCTAGCTGAACTTTGCTGCATTACCAGCCTGAGTGTTACTCCAGTGTATCTTTTCCCATATCTGACACATCTGTGTGTGTGTGTGTGTGTGTTTGTGTGCGTGTGCGTGTGTGTGTGTGCATGCCTGACAAAGAACGAGAGGAGGTTGTTAACTGTCAAATTTTCTTTCCCCTCGGCAATGCATCATTAGGTAGAAACATGGCTCCCGGCCCCCCTCTGAGTGAGATGAAGGCTCGGAAGGACTGACGGGGAAGAGGAAAGGAGGACGACAGGGAGAGAATGTTAAAAAAAAAAAAGAGAGTAGAGGGGAGGAAAAGCTGCAGTGGATGCCAGCAGGGGGGTTACGTACACAGATGAGGTTGGAGAAAGCAAGATACAAAGGAGAGTTATATACAGTGGGATCCAGAAAAAGAGGATGAGGGAGCAAAGAAATGCAACAGAAGAGGAGAGAAAGAGAGATGATTGATTTGTGGAATTAATTTCTGATTTAAACCTTTTATTGTTTAATAATGTGACTTGTCTGTTTTGCAACTTCTGCTTTCTGAAAACAAAAACACTTTTCAATCTGCAGCACACAGTTGAATAAACAGAATAAACAGACAGAGCAAATGTTTCCAAAATGTGTATTTGTGTGTATGTCTACGCACATTGCTGCTCTGAGGGAATAGTTTCACCTCACAGATAAACCCTGTTCTTAGCTTGACTAGCAGTGTTTGGATTATCCAAATGGTTTAGATTTTTTCATCAGTACTTTGTTCTTAATTTCACTTCAGTCACAAGACATATTTAAAACCTCTGTAT
The DNA here is from genome assembly GCA_033000465.1 of Sciaenops ocellatus. NCBI lineage: Eukaryota > Metazoa > Chordata > Actinopteri > Sciaenidae > Sciaenops > Sciaenops ocellatus. The sequence continues at coordinate 17,071,807 of CP136869.1, forward strand.
GCACGTGTGTGTTTATTCCTTTGTGCTGTACGTGTGTGCATTTGTGTGTAGTATCTTTTTGTAATGATGTAAACCACTGAGAGGGTTGTTCATGGCGGAGGTTACCCACAGTGCAAAGCACTGTCAGTAATCATGGGGGGGTTGATGACTCACTGTCATCTGTTTGATGCACAGCATCACATTGCTTTTGTCTTTCTATTACGCTGAGAAGAAGTAAAGGGGCAGATAAACAAGCAGAGGGAGGAGAACAGGACAAAAGAGAACAGAGCAGAAAAGAAGAGTTCTAGAAAAACATTTTACATTTCACTACTCACCATGCACAACCAATTATGGAGAGATGAGGGGATTTGAGAGATGAAGAGGAGTGAAATAGATGGAGAAGGATGGAGGGAGAGTGTTGGAGGGGTGAAGGACGGACGATAAAGAATGTCTGCTTTAGATGCAGTTTGTCCCTTAGATTTGTCATCTGACACCATCCCTCACACTCAGCACTTTTAGTGGAGAGGGACTGCTGAGTGCTTCCCCTCGAGAGGTGGGGAGAGGACATACACACTCAGCCACACATAGACAAGCACACGCAAACACACAAATGCACAGGTAGCATCTTTGCAATGTTGAACTAAAGTTTCAAGTTAGGCTGTTTTAAAAAGATATGGAATTGCTTCTTTAACACGGTATAAAAATCGGATTTTCCTCTTCTGAAATTCTGTCAGTACAACCCCATTTATTAAATTAAATAAAGCAGCAAAACATAATGTACCATCCCTTACATGGCCATCTGAGCACAGCATGATACATGTTTCTGAAAATTGAGCATCATTCCCATCCTTGGTCAGAGAAGCACAGAAAGGAGGTCAAATAGACCAAAACAAGACTTTAGTTGACAGCCAAACCAGAGCCAAGTTCAGGACACTATCTGCCAAGACTAAACATGGAGCATCAGCATGCAGGCCAGCAGCCATCGGCTCTTTGCTTCTCAGCTTAGACATTAAATATTTCTCTTTACATGAAAAAAAAACCTGACTCTTCAGAGAGGGAGACCAAAAAATAAATAATAATCAGCCGGGGGGAGATTACAGTCTGTCAGAGAGGACAAAGACATGTCAACACGCAAACACAGAATAAAAGATATATACAGTATATACTGAGTATGTAAAATATGAAATCAATACTAATCACCTAGTACGCTGGTATCTCCCTCTATCTTTCATCCCTCTACAGTGAGTGGAGAGTAACAGTATCACAGTGTCTGAACAAACTGTCATCTAATCACTTTATTTATGACTTCTCATGTGTCTTGTGACTTGCTGTTAAAGATTATGACATTATTGATCAAAGCTGTCATAAGCCTACGGGAAAATTACAGTTTGAACACTTCCTCAACTGCCAACCTCTTGTGGGAAGGTGAGCTGCAAAACCCCTTCATATACTTCGGTTCTTTTGCAGTCTCTTTGCAATCTACTTTGTTCAAACAGTTCAGCCTGTGAGGAAAAGAAATATAATTTCATAAATCCTCTCTAAATTAAAACATGAAGGAGTCGGTATTGACGAAAGCAAGTTAAGCCTGCTGTGAATTGGGACAGGAGTGGGCTTTCGAAAAATAAAAATAATATTTGCACAATTAAAACAGTCCGCTGTATATGCAGTAGACTAAAAGCATGCAGAACATACACACCCAAATACACAGACACAACAATTAACAAAGTGTGAATGAATAAAATAATTATTACTTATATGTGAAAGTATGCATATGAAGTTAGAGACAAACCCACAAACAGAGATACTTGGACATCGTTGAAAGATGCACACTGTGTGTGCAAGGCTCTCTCAGGTGATTTTTCACTTTACTTCCTTCCTTATTCCTTTTTAAAATGTCATTTTCTAAAGCTCTGTAAATGCAGTATAACATTCATGAGCCAATAAATGACCTTCAAGCATGCTGCAGCTCCATAAGAAAAAAAGAAAACAAAAGGCAATGCAATAAATCTGTTTTATTTTGAGTGGATGGTTGAGTCTGGTGCTCTGTGCTGGGTTATTGCTTTGCAAACCCATGCAGCTGATATATGGAATGGGTGGAGATAGTTGGAGTGAGGTCATTGATAGGTTTATTGAAATGTCACTGTGAGTTGTGCATGTGTACACACTTCAGCCTGAAGAGAGCTGTAAGATGACTCAGCTTAATTGTGTGTGTTTTTGTACGCACTATATACCAATTTTGTGTGTATGTCCAACCTGGGTTAAACAGAATTTGCACACAATTCATAGTGATCGTTTTAAAGAACGCATGATGACAGGAATACAACATACAGGAAAGTAAAACGTGCGCCAAGGCAACTGTATATTTGCAACAGACTTGTACCCTGGTCTACCTCTGTGTTACTGCTTTAAAATATCACGATTGTTTATGCTGCCCTTGGGAAAAACATCTCCATTCCCTTCTCCTAATGGTTATATTCAACCATGCTCAGTCCTTCACAGCTGAGGCCTGGAAATACTTCTCTCTGGACATCATAAACTTTATATCTCATAATGACTGTATAGCAAAGGAAAACACCTATCAAAGAGAATGGACTTGTGATCCACATTGTTTTTCCATGAGGACGTGTGCCTACTATAGACAACCTTATATTTGGACTTTGTTTTGCTCTGTTCTCCTCTGATCTTACGTGTTTTGTTAGGAAATCTTTAGGTGGAGATTTTTTTATATTTATGTCTGTGGTACCAGAGGAATCTCAATCCTGTCACAATACATTATAGACACACATCTGCTGGTGAAGCAGTCCAACCATATCAGTTTGCTATGTCCCATTTAAAACCAGCAGAGCAGTAGGAACAGAGGAAACCGATTTTGTTGATCACCCCATATATCAACATACAGCATTACCAGTGTGCTTGAATGAGCAGATTAGGATCATTCTTTAAATGAATACATATTTCAGACGACATTATTACCCCTGTTTATTGTCTAGAAGTTACTTTAGAAGACAATAATATCTGTGCAACTAGGCTACAGCTATAGTAACGTTGCCATACAAAAATGTGTTTCCATTATTACCGTCTCTTGCCTGTGGATTTGTTTACAAAAGTGATTAAAAAGTTGCATTCACTTAGTCTTGTTTGGGTACATTGTGATACACACAATAATGGCAGCAAATGTTAGAAAAGCAATAGCCTATTTAAGCTGTTGGAATGCATAAAGTGACAGCTCCATATAATGATCCTTCCGCTGCACCATTCCACCCAACTCAGCGTGAGCATTTTTTTTTTCTTTTTTTTTTTTTTCTTTAAACCACAAAATTACCAAACACTATGAAAATGGTGCTGTATCTATATCTCTGCTGACTTTGGATGAAAACAGAGCTGAAGGAATGACTGTGACTATTGACTATTTCAATGAATATATTTAGACAAACTGCTTTACTCTGTTTCTTTTATTCTATTTTAAATAACCATGCGAGTGTGATAAAATTATATTCCTTGGTCACATTTTTAATTAGAAATCAGCCGATGGTAGGAGGGTCAAGGGTCAAAGCCACGGTTCACAGACGATAGATTAAAAAAACGCCTGTTGAAGGGCAAAGAGTAATTAAGGAGTTGGGTGATGTGATTACCCCTAACCCCACCCCCTCTTCTTTTCCACTAAGCTCGTGATTTCATGTTAGGTGGTGTTAGGTGCAAAGAGCAGCCTTTTAGGGCCTCTGTTATCTAATTGAGGGCTGGATGGAAAGCACTTTAGCTTTTAGCATTAGCTCCATAATGGGACAGGAGAAGACAATAAGGTCTAGACATGCATGCAAGTGCAAGCGCACATCTGTGGGTGTGTGTGTGTGTGTGTGCGCGTGTCTTTGCACATAATATAACAGAGCAATTTGCCAGATAAAATTTTTCACATTCCTTTGTATTCATCTTGTGTCTTGTTCTACAATCCTCTGAGATCCTGTTTGCCTTGTTCTTTTTGTCCTTAAATGCCTGACTTGTTTCTCCTTTAGACTCATTTTATCCATCCATTCACAGACTCTCCCATCCCCGCCAAGCATCCATCTGCATCACCATGCAAATGCATGTCACGCATGAGTACTTATCTGTTAGACACCCTTACCTGTGATTTATATCAAGTTTCCACCTGCTGCCACGCTCTGCACAGAATAGCCTACACAACATTCATAAAAGGTACAGGATGTCTTAATATTTATTCTGCCTGAAATACTAAAATTTCATATTTTCTCAGTCATTAATAATGATTAAAAATTCTGCCTGTCACTTTGAAAGAGATTAAAAATTTCTTTTGCATAGCAATGTGAACCTGGAACTGTCTTGTAGAATGTGTATTTCTATGACAAATACTAAAAACAATTCTTTGTGATGGCAACCAATAGCTTCGTATTTTTTTAGCTTTACCTACAGCATCGCCTTCCCTTCTTCACTTTTTTTCTCCCCTTCTTTGCCTCCTAGATCTGTCATTCCTTCCAAAACTCATCCCTGCCTCCTTCACACGTCATTCACTCTTCTATCTCCTGTCTTCAGATAGCTTCTTCTCTCCGGAAATGCTTTCTATTTCTGTCACACGTCTTTCGACTTTCTATCCATCTTAAGTCCTGAGCTCCTTCCCCTGGCACTTCCTGCTACCTTTTCTTCTGACCACCCTTATTTCCTTACATCCATCCACTGATCTTTTCCTGATCTCCCTCCTTCTGTTCTTACACTTCTTTCAACCTTGCACCCAACCCATTTCCTTTGCTCTTGTCTTCCCTCGGCAACAACAAATCCCTTTGGACTGTTTCCATATTGAACTGTTTCTTTAATGCTAAGCTACTACTGTTTTGTGAGGCCAATTATAGTATGATAAAATGCGCTTGAGTCCAGATGTCGCTTTGCTGCAGTAGATGAGCTACAGTCCCTGAAAGGTTTTCCTCCTTGAGTTTGTGTTGGGGATTATCCATATGTAAACAATAGGGCTAAGCCTTGTAGACAGAGAAAGAGAAAAGAGTGCATATGTGTATGTGTGTGTGTGAGAGAGAGTGAGAGAGAGAGAGAGAGAGAGATGTGCATGTTTACTAATGTGTGTAAGTGCCTGGAAGTGTGCATGTTAGCCAGGACTCTCTGGAGAGCTTATAAACCATAAAAGTCAGAGGCTTCATTAGAGTGTAACAGAGAGGGACAGAGAGGAAGATGACATGCAACATATTTCCATTCTCACACACACAAATGTCAGTGTGATCATTTTACTGTTTCACTGCTGGACACAATGCTGCACACACACTTGCAGCAAATGTAACACTAAGGATTGAAAGACAGAAAGAGATGTCAACAACAATGCATTTCAGCAAGGCATTGTGGGTAGGTGAGTGCACCCATCCACTCCTGAAACACAAACTAAGCCCAAGATACTAAGGTTGACGCTCCTGAAGAAATAACTTCCTATGTTGTTGACAAAATGTAGAGTGACACATTGGGTTGTCTGCTAGCTTACCTTTGGCCAGCCATGCCCAGTGGGCAAACACTCAGTCTGCACCTCCACCCCATCTGTCTCTCTTTCTGAGTCACACTCTGTCATCTGTCTTACGTTTCCTCCTCTTGGTTCCTGACTCTCTCCTTCTTCACCTACCTACCATGCCTTGCCATCTCTCTTTACGTCATGGCCTCATTCCCTATTCTACTCTGTGCTATTCTCAACTCCTTTGTCTCTTTTTTTGTTATCTTTCACTTCTATTCTTAAAAGGACCTTTTGTTTTTGTCTGTGTGGCTGTGTCCCTCTAATTATCCCTACAGCACTCTCTGTGTCTGTGCAATGATCTGGTTGTAATAAAAAATGCTTTATGACCCTGCCTGTATTTATGCCATGTAACAGCATGGCATAAATACAGGCAGGCTGTTTGTGCATGACAGAGGCAGAGAAGAACTAACAAGTATCGAGAAGGGAAAGGAAGAAAATTAGGAGGAGAAGAGGAAAGAGGCACTAGTGTGGGAGCAAAGGTGAGGAAATGCAATGGGATGAGAGGTGAGGAGGATACAAAGTGTTGACACTCAGGTGTTACAGTGTTGTTCTCGCATCCCCACTAGAAAAAGACCTCAGCTCGTTTTAGGATCAAAAGTTGTGTTGTCAACTTGGTCATGAAGCTAACAGACAACAGTTTGTGTATCTCAGTCTGTGTTCGTATGTGTGTGTTTGCTGCTTGCATGCATGTGCACATGTGGTCAGGGAATATGTATGCCATTGATTGCTCCTCTTCCTCAATGTGCAGTAATTGGCTGTTTCAATGAGCAAATGTCAGTGGAAATTCTAGGTTGGAGTTAATTATTATTGACTGATCAGTGACAGACCTTCAATTACAGCTGCGTCATCAGCAAAGTAAGCCATTTCAATAAAGAGCTCCTTTATACTGCATGATTTGAGAAACAGCAACAATGTGTGAGAAAATGTTTCAGATGTAGTCCCACCTGTTAACCAGAACTATCTGACTTGAGAACCAGCTGCATGATAGTAAAGCAGTAGTTTAAACAGCTTGTTGAAATCATCAGTTGTGGGCAGCACGAACGGCTAATTAACAACTCAGAGCTGCTCGTTCTATCCAGGACCAGTTGTATGCATAGCACAGCTGTGGGAGGACACTTGTTGAAACCCTACTCGAGGACTCCTCTGGGGAAAAAAAGCACATTTCTGAAATGTGCATCTTAGCATAGAAGAATAAATAATCCACTAACAATGACTTCAGTGTCGTGTTCCAATTTTATTTTTATGTGTTTTGGTTATACTTCTCGTCTCTCTAAATCTCTCATTTCATTCACTTGACACATTTCTTTCAATGCTACATGTCCATGTCCAGTGAATAGAGTCTACTGGCCTATTGGACTAAGGGAAGATTATTAAATGGCCCTCTGTTTTTTAAGGACAGATTAAGGACAGATTTTGGTCTTTATTGATGGAAAGCCGGCAGACACCCTCGATCAACAAAGCGACAAGTAGCACCTGGAAGATGTATCTTTGAATTTTGTTACTGAGATATTCCACTCTTTTCTACTCTTGGTTATTGAGATGGAGACAAAGGTATTGTCACAATACGCAGTCACACCTGTTTGAAAAGGGTTGGCTTGGCCCAGAGCAGCAGAGGAGGGTATTGTCTCCGCTTCGTGCACCTCCGCTACAGCGATAGCTACTGAGTCTTATGTCTCACTGTCTCCCAGAAAATGACAGGAAGAGATTTTTTTTTCTCTCTCTCTCTCTCTCTCTCTCTCTCTATCAGTGTCCCCTGACAGTCTAGCTTTCTCTCTCTCTCGTGTTCTCTTGTGTACTCCCCCCTGTGGTTTTCAAACCCAAGACTGCTGGCTCCATTGCTATGCTTCAAGTGATCTGCAGACTGAGTTTTAAATGTTTAATGCCGCGTTGACAGACCTGGTCCCCAGCCATCCATCCGGGCGGGCCAAATCAGGCTAGTGCAGGGTGAATGCCTCACCTTTCAGAGGCAGATTACAGATGCACACACACCCTGATCAAGTGCTCCAAAAGGTGAGGGGATAAATCTCCCCTGGCAGGAAGGTTGTGTTTGCCTTTACACCCCAAATCGCAATTAAGGTGAAGGGGCGAAGTTGGTCTGAGCCAGGACACCTGAGGAAGGGAGTGCAAAGCAAGGGGAATGTAAAATGACAGAAAGGCACTGCGGTAGGCAGTGAAAGCAGTAGAGAAAAAAGACTGATGAATGGTAACAAAGTGAGCCCAAAAAAAGATAACAGACTGAGACAGATGAAAGGAGAATGGGAAGGAGAGTGCGTGGGAAAGAAGAGACTAGAAAAGATGAGAAGGAAAAAAGCAGCTGAGAACAGTTAGGAGTGCAGAGTCTGATAAGGTCGTGGAAACAAGCACAGAAAAGTCTCAGAAACTCATTTCACAGCATGTGGTGAAATCAAGCAAATAAAGCAGAATAAATAGAAATGAGGTTAAGGGGGAAAAAAGTAACAAAACTGACAGATGACAGACATGTTACTGGCAGCGCACTTGAGCAAACTTGTACCAAAGAGACATAAGACAGATGGAGAGCAGCAAGGGGAGGGACCAGAGTGAGGATGGAGCAACAGAGAAAGGTAGAGAGGTTTAAAATGTTAAAGATGGAGATGTGAGGGTGAAGATTCAAAATATATGACAAGAAAAGAAAGATAGAGAATAGATATGGAAAATTTAGACAATAAATAACAGAGAAGGAAACAGAAAACATACCGAACGATATAGAATGGAGTCTGGGGAGAGACAGAGGGGCGAAAGCAATGGGGGATGGGAAGATGAAGCAAATATCGGTGGAGGGGGGAAGCAGGGAGGTATGGCCAGGAGGTGAGAAAAAAGGAAGGATAGAGAGATGAGAAGAGAGCAATAATCAGAGATATCTGAGAGGAAGGATAAAACAGGAAGAGGACAGAAAAGGAAGTGAGAGAAACAGAAAAGCACGTTTTTTGGAACATCTCTACTGACATTTACATTTAGGCCAGACTGGGTAGAGCTGCTACCATGGGCATATCCCACTGACAATGTGACATTTCCACCCCGACGTGGTAGGAAAGAAGAGGAAAAAATAGCAAATGAGGTTTCACCCCCTTCAACCACTAAAATATTCAAGAACCAGTCCAGAAACAGAGTTCAAAGGAAATTCCTGTATGATGACACGGCTTGTCAAAACTCAGTTGCTCACTTACAGAAGAGAGGCATATGAAAATAAACCCCACCTATGGAGAGTGCCGAGTCTTTTAATCTTGATAATCAATGTGGTCATCACTTCATTTACAAAGCTGCATGAATAGTATATATGGATACTTGGTGGCACGGCTTTAAAATTGTTAAAATCTATATATCTTGCTTACTTGTGAGTTTAAAAATTTCTACATACAAAAAGAAACAATGGACGTCGAATGCCCAGTTTGTTAAAGAAGTTAATGGAAAAATTATATAAAATCATATTAATCAAATTTCATTCAGCTTCCCGCCTCCAGGGTTCTGGCAATGATGGATTTAAGCACAAAGTAATGATGGCCACATTTAGCAGAGACAATTTCTATGGCAACCACAAATTATTTCACCATAAACAACAACAACGACGACAGTGACAAACGCAAGCGAGCTCATTAGAGATGGTTAGATGCACATCTCCAACTGCCGCAAAGCACTGTGGGTGGGTGGGGGGGGGGTGTTGAAGAGGTTTGATGCATTTGCAACACCAAAACCTCATTTATTCCATGCAGACAGAATGCAATGAGAGAATGAAACACAAGGATGAATGATGGGTGGAGGTGCAATGGAGCAATAAGGGAATAAAGGAAGAAAGAGTGAGAAAACAACAGGAAAGACTGAGAGAAGGGTAGAGCGAAAGAGAGATGGAGTGATCTTCCTTATTTCCGAGACAACTCCAATGACAGAGCCATTCTTCATTAGCCAGTCTCTTTACAGTGTATATGTCAACCCTGGCGGCCAGACAACTGCAGAGGAGTGTGATCATAATTTATCTATTTAGAATGCCGAGGGGAGAAGGCTACGTTGCCGTACAAAGCTGTTAGCTGAGCTTTCCTGCTGCGCTCTGCAGTGTAGTGCGGTGACATATTACAATGAATCTGACTATGGAGATAACTGAAGTCAAAAATAAACTTCGCAGAACAGCATATGGAGATGTAATGTTGCATATGGTAGGTACAGAGCCATGCATCATATGCTGGGGACATGATGCTATATAATATGCCAGGAATACGGGTATCTGTATGCCTCATAAAAACAACTCCAGCAGTGCAAGAAATGTACTCCTGCATTGAATACAACTCTCTTCAACTTCATGCTCATCCAGAGGATTAATATCAGAAATAGCAAGATAAATATTTAACATGTTACTAGCCGTAATTTTCACTTTTCTTCTAAGTGCTCTCAAATATCAAATGGTTAAAAAAAAGCTGATACAATTTAGCTCTTAATGTTTTGATAAAGAAATTCTATTCATGATAGTTATTGTGTGTGTCAAAGTAGATTGCTACAAGACTGTACAGTCAGCATGCATATTGTGCGGCAGTAAATGACCGGACAGTACACTGGCAGCAGCTCCTATAGGCTATAGAGCAAAATAATTCTTTATGGAGTATGACTGAATTTAAATGGCCAGACAGTAAAATGTTATTGCATATCCACAGGCAGGATCATACATCCCCTCGAGTGTGTCCTCTACAGAAAATTCAGTCAAGACTAGAAAAATTGTAAAAAAAAAAAAAAAAAGAAAAGAGGATTTAAAAAAAAAAAGCACAAAAAAACAGGTATAACAACAGGAGAAAGCAAATGAGTAACACTCAATGCTCCCTCAACAATTATCACAGAAGTGCCCTTAAGCAAGGCACTTGACCCCCTTCTACCCCAGTGGAGCTGCTCAGTGTCCAGCAATAGAGGACTGTTTGTACTGTAGAGCTCCCAGGTGTGACTATGTCCCAATTCAGAGGCTGGATTCTCTGAAGGACACGGTCTACAAACCGAGTCCTTCACAGGACGAAAAAAGCCATGTTGAACCACTGCCTCTTTGTCTAATGAATGGCCACAGTGTAAATACCACTGGAAAATGGGGCAAAATTAAGGGTATTCCAATTTAGAATATGATTCATGATTGACACAGATCAGGGTGAACAATATACAAGGGTAATCATAAATATATCCATATATCCTTCCACCTCTCTAGAATGTGATTCCTGTGATTCACACCATGTCTAGGGTGTTAACAAGAATAATCAAGTGGCTTTTTAATTGGTCTGAAGCAAGTTACTGTATATATTTGTCAGCTACTGATAACAATGTGATAGCAAAATCCTAGTAAATTTGACACTATATTTACATTGTAGATTTCATAATATTTCCCAGGTCTACAGTGGATTAAAAGACATACGCAGCTACAAAACATATAACAAGAACATCTTCTAAATTCAAAAAGTAGATGCATCTCCCAGGCCTTGACCTAGGGTGACTGACACCCTGATGCTCCCATGTTTAATAAAAACAACGCAAAGTACCCTCTTGGATGCCACAAAGTGCCCTCTTGGATAAAACATGATAAAGTGCCCTGTACTGTGGCCCAGTGTGCAAGAAAACTTGATGAAGTGCCCCCTAGGTTGCCCTTTCAGTGAGGAAAATGCAATGAAGTGCCATTAAGGCTGTCCTACATGCTAGAAAAGGGGTTTGGAACTGTTTCACTATAAATGCATCACAACTTTCTGTACACTGGTGCCCCATCGCATGCAGCGGGCGGCCTTTGTTTTTCTCACCAGTGCCCTTGAGACGGCCTGAGTACATCACTGCTGTGAGCTCATTATGACATATTTGGTCTATACAAATGCAGGCTTTGAAGGATCCAGCACCTGAACCTAACTTTTAAGTGGAGTCTGTTAAAAGGAGGATGCACAATCAACAAGCAATCCCTAGATTAAAAAAAAAAAAATGCTTGTGAACTGATAAATACTTGGGCATTTTCTGAGCTCTTTGCCTCCCCAGCTCTTTAATGGCTCTTTCCATCACAGAGTAATCTTTCCATTTTCTCATTTTCAGATCGATAGGGACTCAGGAAGAATGAAAGGCCTATTTCCTCTCAAATAGGGATAAAGCTTAACCACATGGGGCTGTCTCATGTTTTCTAATCATGTCAGCCAGACTACAGGACCAGATGAAGTGGCACCAAGTGTAAAGAACAAGTCAATCTTTGAATTGTAGTACACAGACCAAAGTTAAAATGATTCCAGTCTGCTAAAAAAAGAAGAGCCATAGTCGTTTGAGGGATATAAATAACACTGTATCATTAGCACAGTGCAATTTTAAAGGCAGAGTGGGAGAAACAGTCAACAGAGAGAGCAGCTTCAGTGAAGTAGTAACCCACACAAACTGATGAAAACAATGAAGCATGAAAAGTGAAAGCAGTGTGGAGTCTGTGTGGGAAAGGTACCCTCCAAACACCCACTCCAAAGCATCTGCTGTGTCTGCAGTGGTTTTGTGTAATGGGGAGAGAACGACGGAGCAACTGAAGGACTTAGTAACAATGTTTGTCCACTTATGTCCAACAGGAACATCTCCCCTGGTGTCTGACCCTAACACTTAGCTTTGCCTGTAAACAAAGGGCCCTGACAGACACGGTTCAATTAATCGATGCTTTTCTCACACATCACCGTGCAGTTTTCCAAGACTCGCTCATAGCCCCGTGGGTACTAGCTCACGCCAACGTTACCATAGCACACAGCTGTACTGCTGTTGAGCCCTGGAGAGGCAGAGTAATAACAATGAATAAATTAATATTGACACCGTGGAACTGATTATCAGTCAATCTTGCACTGTTTACTACATTTTACAGACTCAGAAAAAAAAAACTTGTTTATTGCTAGGGCTCAGACTCATCGACCTAATTGACATCAATTACGGTAGTAAATTTGCAAAATGTGCGTCCACATGTCGTACTAAAGTGCCATGCCCGGTCAAAGCATGGACACCCCTGATGAACAGCTACAGCTGAAAAACCTCACCCGTGATTATCTAAAATGCGGTAATATTTTAGACAGAGACACGACAACGGTGCTCTTTAAGCTCTACAAATTGGAAATGTCTTATCACAGCAGTGCAACTGATAAGCCTGAGCATTAGCAAAAGCATCCCGGAGCGCTTTGTCAAGACGGCAGTGGCAGCAAAGTCCTGTTAACTTTTTGTCTCCATCCAAGCATGGTATATAAAGAATATCAACATGCAGAAGGTGTCTCTCTTAGTAGTCACTTAAAATTGAGTCAAGTATTTTCCGTAAGTACATAAAGATGCTAATTCTACAATTCCTGATCAGGTATCTGACAGATTACTATTATTTTCTTATTGGTATTATTATTATTATTAGTCATTAAATTAATCAACTAATCAAAAAAAAATGATCGTTAGATTAACCAATTTAAAATAATTTGTATTGCCGCTGTATTGATCCCTCATGCTATCCAATAGATCATTATTGCTTCAGGAATAAAAGTTAACAAAGGCCATCTGCAAAATGTTTCCATTAGTATTAAAGTTACAGTGTTACCTGTAGGTATTCCAATTCAATATATTATTAACATTCAGGATGCACATTAGCCCTTTGGCTATGGCAATATTAGCATTCAAGATATTGCTAACAAGTTCATCAGCATGCAGGCAAATGCAAGCCTGAGCTAGATTTGAGGTTTAGGTACTATTAGCATGCAGATGGTAGTGGGACTTTGTGGTGGAGATGGAGGAGGCTGCCTGCTAAGTGATTAGCAGGAAGAGCACTTACTTCACATGCAGGATCAGCATTGGGCTCTGTCGAAGCGGTAAAGGCTAATGAAACAGACCTTGAGTGAGGGAGAAGGAATAAAGTGTTGGGGAGGAGGAAGAGCAGAGGGGGGTCATTGTGATCCTTACAGCGGAGCCATGATCACACACTTAGAATGAGGTCGCACAGTCCAACTCAAACTAAATTCACACAGAGATGCGCAAATGCACTGCTCCTTGTTTCACGCAGGTACGGACATATGGACGCACAGTTTACTTCAATTATGGAGGAAGTAATCACAGATACACATACACAGCCACACACACATCTCGGGGGGGTTGTAGTATTTTGGCAGTAACCAGCGTGTTTACGAGTGGATAATCCAAGGTCCCTGTGATTAAAACAGCTCCAAAGCGCTCCTGACACTCCATTACCCAGCATGCCCCGGGTGAGGCAGGATTGTACATATTGATTTCACGCCTCATTAGACTTCCTGTCTAACAATGTCATTGTTCTACAGGATTCTGCATCGTTCAGAAATAACCAGGTATAATTCTGGGAGGGGACGGTGGACACATAACAAATGAACACATTAATATTGAGTGTGCGCTTGTTGGAGCGTCATGGGGGAAACGTTGACAGACTGCAGACTTTTGACCCAGTTTTCAGTGCGACAGACAAACTGTAGCTCTCATCATAGAACAGGCAGAACTTTCAAAAAAAAAACTGTTAGTCCTCAGGAAAGTTCTTTTACTTTGCTTGCCTTCAGTTTCATAACAAAAAAAATCATCATAACCCAGTAAAACATCAGTAACAACTGAGAGAGTAAGGTGTATCAGAGTAACACAGAGTAGATTTTTTCCATCTCTTTGTTTTTACACTATACTTGTTTTTTTTTTAGCTGCAGACACCCCATTTATGAAAAAGAAAAAACATTGTGCAGCTGCTAAGTGGATCTGAAGCGTGCCTGGCACACTGTACTGTACACTGTAAGCAAATCACTTGAGAGCAGATTGATTTTTAAAATCGGGCTGGAGTCCTTAATTTGGAGACAAATAATACAAATTAAAAAGTCGCATGTTATGCTACACTGATGGTTTACATCAACCACAATAAAAATGGCGCATGCAGTAGAAGAAAGATCAGCTGCAGTTGTTACTATGATCATACAGTAAGGAATCAATACTGAGTACATTCACTGACTTAGGGGAGATCCCGCCAGTGGATGAGAGCTGTGCTTAAGTCCTGACTGCTGACAGAGGCAGCACCTGCATCTGGTCATTACAGAGGCAAAGAGCATGTCCTGTTACTGGCTTTTTTAAATTATCAGCACAAACTGCAGATGAGGGAGCACTATTTCGAGAAAGCCATATATTCTTCATCAGCTTTGATGAAAAAGTTTAACTGTGTGGTTGTTTTTTCCCGGAGAAAGTTTTAGTTTTTTGGTGAGCTTCCCAGCAGTCTTAGAGTGTTTGTATTGGATCATTTATCCCCGCCACAGAGAGTGTACAAACAGCATTGTACTGTGATTCCACTTTCACTGATTGACCTTCAAGCGGTAATTGGCAAGTCTGGTTTGGTAGCTGTCTCAGGGTGCTGGGTATTGGATGGCTGCCACTGAAATGCTCTCTCTCCTTCTCTCTCGCTGTCTCACACACTCTCATTTTCTCTCCCTCTTTCTCATTTGATTTATTTACCAACCAATAACTTCTCCGAACCTCTGCGTCTCTTTACCCTCTGTCCTTTCCTCCCCCCCTCTCACTCACACACGTGCACATTTTTGGGGTTTTTTTCATCTCATCTCTTTTTTCTTCATCCCATCTTCTCATTCTCTCTCTTCCTGCCCTCCCTCTCTCTCTCTCTCTCTCTCTCTCTCTCTCTCTTTGGCCCAAAGCATTACAGCTGCAGTAGCATGTATCCTGCCAGCTGCCAGTTATGATGATGGTGACAGTACAGTGGGGGTGCTGGCTGGGTGATGTTGACTAAATGGAACATTACAGCACCACTGGCAGACACAATCTCAAGCTCATGCACACATGTGCACACACTTACACACTTACACTTACTCAACTATACACACAACAACGGCAAAGAGCACAACAGCCTTGGGGCCAACTAATAATTCTTCCCCAGCCACCGCCAGGGTGAGGCGGCTGAACAGCACCCTTTTCTGCCCCAGTCTCTAACAGATGCTCTCTCTGTGAGTAAATGGCAAGGGGATACCGCTACCGTGACATTATCATTACAAGTCACCTTGGCAGCTTTTAGCATCATCTAAAAGCTGCAAGTCTTCATGGGGAATAGCACTCTTACATTAAAACTGCACCTGGCCTTTGTGAGTGAATCAGGTGTACTGGAGGCTGCAGAAACACACTGTGAAAGTGGATGGCACACAGAGCTTTTGCTCTCTACTGAATGAAAGACTCAGAAAGCAACTGCTGGAAAATAGTTTCACTGCAGTAAGACAGGTTTGGCTTCACAGTGTTATCCGATATCTGTATCTGTGTATGTGTGTGTGTGTGTGTGCGTATAAAAAGCATCCGTGTCTCCCATTGCTTTCCTGCTGAGTCTGTTTACTGGCAGAGCTGGGCGATTTCTTCCCTACCAAACAGACAACCATCTCTTAGATTACAGTGTACTTGTCCACATGACACACACGTGCACACACAGTACAGAGGGAGGAAAGTAGGCACAGGCCCATACACAGCCACACTGCATGTACAGGTGACCATATACTGTACATACAGTGTGCAATTAGTCCGGTCACACACAAACACACACACACACAGATTTGAGAATGCCCGCCAGCTAAATGATCTGTTCCCTCACTGGCACAGTGAAAGAGGCAAATGTTGAAGGACACTGAGGACACACACAGAGTGAAAAGAGGCACCGAACCCAATTTTCAGCCTGAAAACCACTGGCAGAGAGGTTGGCAGATAGGTTCAAAGCACAAAAAGCTTTGAACCAGCACATTATTTCTCTGAATGTGCTGTCAAAGTTCTAACTGTCAGGTGTTACCACAGTGTCATTTCAGAGTTAACCGCTGCCAGAGCAGAATGAGTACGCATTATGCGATTATAGCAGCAAGAAACCTTACAAATTCCAATTTTCCAAAAGTTTTTTTTCTGTTTGTGAATCTTGGGAATCACAAGGTTTTTCATCAGCTGCTGTATTTGATAGCAGTGGGTGTGTCTGAGGATTCATTTCTTCCCCATCATTCTGACCCTGAGACAGGGCTAATTTATACCAGCGGCAAAACACAGCTGTCAACCCAAGCAATAGACAGAGTATCGATAAAGGGGAGAGAATAGGAAAGGCATAGATGGACGGTGAGTCGGTGAGGCAGAAAAGTCTATTAGGATACATACGCATACACAAATTCAGTTTGAGAGCAAGTGGTAACAGACACCTACACATCACTTTTAAAGACATTTCTATAAGTGCTGGAGAGTGTCAAAGTGTTAAGAATATGCACACTAAATAACCAGAATGCTTAAAGCAAGCGTGTTAGCCAAAGGAAAGTTTTTAGCTCACTCTAAAGGCCAATGTAGTGCACTGAAGCTCCGGCAAAGAAAAGGAGTCTGGAGAATAAATCGGCAGTCTAGAGGATAAAATACATTACCGCCTCTGCTCTGAAAAAGACCTTGCTTGTTTTGAATCCGCAAATAAAAGCATCCATCAGTTGTGAACTCTTGATAACTTGAGTGGTTTGTAGATACTTTAAGCTCACATGCAACAAAATCAAAGCAGGATGAACACAGCAACAAGCAGGAAGAGTAAGTGTTTTTGTAGATGTAGAAGAGGAAGCATCTGACAAAGATGACAATGATAACAGTGATGGCCACAGCAACAACTCTGACCCTGAAAGTATCAACATTACACAAATTCAGACAAAGGTCTGCGTAAATTTATTGAATTTGAAATGGATTATAAAAGAGAACGGTGTCTTCAAAAGAAAGGGCATTTTATGTTATGAAATTTCAAATGCAAACAAACTTTTAAACATTAACATGACCAAAGATGTGTAGACGATTATAATCAGGCTGGAATCCATTGTTAGAAGAAGCCACACACACACAAACACCCCCTAGCACGAGTCATTGGTGTAGATGGGTTATGATACATTATATTACCTCCAGTTCCCCCAATTGACTTACTGTGATGACACCCCCATGCATGCAGAATGAAAACACACATGCACACACATGCTGGAGTATTGTAAAGTGATACACTGTGTGTGTGTGTGTGTGTCAGGGATGTTTTGAATAATGTTGTATAATTTGCCAGTAAAAGCTTCATCATAATATTAAATACAAAGTGTTTCTCCACCGCCTACCTGCATCGTGAGCCTCCACTTCCTCCCTTCCCCAGCTCGGTAGCATATTTACAGCCCACTTCGATTCATTCCACGTCAGATTGTCTATTGTGTTTCTGCCTTAGCCCAGCCACTTTCTCTGCCTTCCTGAGTTTTGCCTGTTGTGACCCCCTGCCAGCCTTTTGGACTCTTGCACTCTAGCCTCGAGATCACCTATTGGTTAAGTTTGCTTCGACCTGATTTTGACTTCTGCCCATTTCTGGACCTCAAGTAAACTAGAACACTTGATTTATTGTATTTTGTTGGCCTGGTCTAAGAGTCTTGCTTTTGGATTTCATAACCGGGCTGCGCGATATGACCAAAATATCATATCCTGATAGAGAGATATTGGATTTTATATCAAGAATTAATACAGTTTTTATGATTTACTTTTTTAAAATGTCCATGTATTTATATCTTAAATCCTAAGATAATTTGGGGCGTTTGTACCTTTATTTTGATAGACAGATGAAGAGTGACAGGAATGTAGGGAGAGAGAGAGAGAGCGGGGGATAATATGCAGCAAGGGGCCACATGTCGGAATACAGCCCTGGCCCGCAGCGGGAGAGCCTACGCCTTTGTACGTACCAGGTGAGCTACCAGTGTGCCCCTATTTATACCTTTTATCTCACAAGGCGTATAATATTTTACACACCTCCATGATTTGCTGTTGTATGTAATTTATTATATAATTTATTAATATGTATTTGATAGCATTATTGGCCAAGTCGGGGACAATAAAGTATATCTTATCTTAAGTAGTTGGTATAAAATGATGAATATTTCTTATTGCATTTCACACTTACGTCACTTTTTGCAGATCTAAGTTGCAACGTCAATCGTTGTGTCCTTCCATCTTCGTGATTATTTCCAACATGACGTGTTGTTTGTTATGATCCTTGTGGAGGTGGTTCAAGAGAGTTAGTGGTGTTCGCCTCGGTTGCAGTTTACGTTATTTTGGTCCGTGTCGGACTTTTCTCACCCAAACTACGTCCATGCGACAGAAATGACACCTCTTTAAGGTCCAAGCTCCTCGATTTGTCTTGGCTGGTCGAAGTCCTTCTCCTGTTCTTCATCCTTTTCTGTCACGTTCAGTCTCCTCCAAGTTTGTTTGTGTTAGTAAACATCCTGCCTGCACGCTTCAGCCGTGATGCGCGACCGCGTGTGAACGACGTAGCCCAAATGACGGAAATTATTGCCGTAAAGGGTGTGATTTGACACAACGACATAAACGAGCATAATATGAATGATATGATTTTCCGTCGTCATATCGCACAGCCCTCGTTCAAACATGCTTTTAGTGAGCCTATATCCTCAAAAGTTAGTGGCACATTAAACTAAAATTTACTGTGGGGTAAATCTAAAAATGAATCACAGAATACAGATAACATGATGAACTATACTTGTGATAATTATACATATAAACTGTATATCCTTTGCAGAGAAAATATAGAAGTATCCTGTATTCCTGTCTTCAATGACCTCAAACAGGCAATAATCTTACCAGTTTTGCTATATTTTATTGCTATATTACTCACATGCTCATATTACACATTTAAATGGTGCTTGTATGCATTAACACAGGCAAGAGTATAATTTGAAGTTTAGTTAAAGAAGGATAATACACTGTGGAGCAATACTGATAAAAGTAATAAACAGTCATCCATTTTCAGCAGTAATAACTAAAAGCTAATGTAAGTACAAAATAATACATAAATTACACTAAAACAGCATAAAAAGCTCTCATCATGTCCTCAGTCAAGCAGTCAGCGGCATCTAAGAGAACATAACAGACTCAAATGTTTTAAACACCCTAAAAATATTCTTCTTCCAAAATTTTTTTTTTTCTTGAAATGCTGAACAACATAACATCATTTTTATCCTGCAGCCTTTGTTGTCTCTTTTTTGCCTTGTGTTTTTCTGGCTCTAAAAGCTGCATAATTGTTTACCAACCCATAACACCAAATGACCATGATCTATCAATAACAGAATGTAATTTGAAAACAATAAATTGGCTAGATGCAAAAATGTGGAGATGAAGAATACAAAGCATCATCTCCTTTAAGCCAGGGTATTTTTCTCAGGAAAGATTAACAGCCTGCTGGGTGTTTAGAACAGCTTTCATGAAACTGATTATAGTTGGAATCATTACATCACAATATCTATCAGGAATAAAGCAAAACATGAAATAACATGCAGATTATAATTTAGCAAGAAACAAGGTTAAATTGCCAGGGCTTATTCCAGAAACGGAGCAGGACATTAACTGCAGCTAAATGAAAATATGCAGAAAACTGATAGAGTAAATCAGCACTGGTTAAATTGGTCTCTGTGGAGCTCTCCTGAGGCAAGTTGAGGCATGATGCAACATACTGCAAAGCATCTTGAGAAACTCAAATGGCTCCAACTGTAGTAGTTCAGCTGTTAAATATGAGAGCTCTGACAAGAGAGGTGGTCAATTGACATTTATCTGTGTATGTGGAGATTCTGCATGAAACACATTTACTGCTGAGTTTTCTGAGTTGAGTGCATTGAATTTGACCACTAGTTTTTTATATACTACAGGGAACAATCCATAAAAGTGTACCAAATTATTCAAGAACTAGTCTATTCTAGAGTGTGCAGGAGTTTAATTTTGGACAATGTGACATTTTTCAACTTTCCTTCCTTCCTGAGCCTTAAAAAAACAAAAAAGATACTGTGGACCCCAAGGCCGACAGAGGGAGTTAGCAGCAATGATACAGTACTACTTGAAAGTTTGTGAACCCTACAAAGATCTTTAGTATTTTTGTAAAACATACTAAAATAACCTTATTAAATGTTAATATCTACCCAAATTCCGAATGCTGACATTTCAAATATTGGACTTTGGCAAAAGAAAATAATACATAGTCATTGTTGATTTAATGACAGTGTTTGATTGAACTTTAACTCAGATTTCATGGGTGAAAAGATATGTGAACCCCTTCAGTTATTAGGGTGTTGGATCTCTTGTCATAGCAACAACCTCAAGCAAACAGTTTCTCTAGCGACTAGCTATGCTCTCACATATGACTGGTAGAATGTAGTTTGTTTATTTTTTGTCACTTGTGTGTCACTTGTATTTATGTTGAGTCTATTTGCTGTTTCCCTGAGAGTGATAAATTGGCTAACTTTACCATCAGTCCAGCATTAACTAGTACAGTGTAGCCTAATCATTTAATAAGAAACTGCATTACTGTCAAATATCTGCAAGTGTATTGTCAATGCAGTGTGTTTCTTTTCTTCATGGCATGAATAGGGAACCTAGTGGTCATCTCAGCAATGGTTGTGCATATGTACTGTACATGGCAAATCAGAAGCCTGTTTAATAAAGTTCCCTTGGGCAACGCATCTACCAAGTTTAAAGAAAAATAGATGGAAAGAAACATGAATAAAATATTCAGAAGGAGCAACATGCTTTTATCACCTCGGCTATACTTAAGATCCATCCCATTGCACAAATGTGGATTTTCTGGCCCACTACCTTGCAAAGGCAGCAGCAAGTAAGCCGAACATAGAGCTTTAAACGTACCTTAAAGCTACGAGTGGTGTCACAGACCATCATCTACCATCATCTTACCCTTCTTGAACAATGCATTCATTCATTGTCAAACTACTTCCTGTTACCGTCTTGAAATCCTTTAATAAACTCTAGAGCTAACAGTGATAGGAAACCATTTCTCGAACATGAAAACACACTCTCACAAGCAGATGGTGTGTATTAAATGAATCCAAACCATGTGTGTATCCTCACGTATCTATCCTCGCCGGGACACCACAGTGGTGAGAGGTGTGTGTTAGGCATGATGATGTGCCGCAACGGGAGTGGGTCTGCTGGGTTACTGGAGCAATACATTCATAATAAGCAGGGACACACTCACACACACACACACACCTGGACAGAGAATGTCAGTGTGAGGTAGTTTGAAAGCTATATTTAGAGTTAACCTTTTATCACGCATTTACTTCATGCATCTATTTCACACTTGCAAATGTATGCACTCACATTTAATGTACACAAAAAGCTATGAATTGTGGACTGGGTAGAAATCAATGAAATATATGTTCTATATTTAAGATGTGCTGATATAAGGACGTATTAAAAACTAGCACATAATACCACACTGTTGTCCACACCATCAATTATTATGTGCAGACATAAATGTGTGCCTGATGTGGAAACGTATACATTATTAACAAAATCATGATGTTGTGAAAATAGACCTACTGAAGGCAACTGCATCATATACAATGCACACACAATACCTTATAGAAATGCTCTATGGGAGCAAAAAAAAGAGGAATGGCTACAGGGAGTGCAGGTGGAGGGACTGTAGATGGATATAATGGAAAAAAAACTGTTAAACATATGCTTACTTGGAACTATTGATTTTACAGGAATGCAATAAATTTATTCCAGTGAGACTGGCGTAGAGACAGATTTGACATACAGCTCAAATGTGAGTGCCAATTAGTGGTGGGCAGTATGGCCCTAAAATAATATCACAATATTTCTGGGTATTTCTGCAGTAATGATAGTCTTGACGATATGACAAAATACTAAAAAATATTTTTGTTGATGGTATCGCGCTTCCACAGTGCCAATGCTATTTGTGGAGGAATAAAAGTTTGCTTGCCCCCCTGATCTGTTAAGTTGATTGTCACTTTTAAATTATTGTTTATTGCTCATATAGTTACTGCAGAACTATTTTTATTTGTTGATTATCTAATACAGGCACTGTCTTTAACTGCTGGCTACTAATCAGCTCCAACCTGGAGGTCAAATACCTAGCTCACGGGTATGTCAGGAAGAATGCCTTGTTTAGTATGTCTTGGGGCGGCAGTAGCTCAGTCTGTAGAGACTTGGCTTGGGAACCAGAGGGTGGCCGGTTCAAGTCCAGCATGGACCATAGTATGGAAGGTGGACTGGTATCTGGAGGGGTGCCAGTTCACCTCCTGGGCACTGCCGAGGTGCCCTTGAGCAAGGCACCGAACCCCCCCAATTGCTCGCAGGGCGCTCCTCTTGGGGCTGCCCATCACTCCACCATCTCTCTCCACATTGCATGTCTATGAGCCCTTTGTGTGTGTGTGGTTGTGTTTCGAGGTTAAAATGCATGTAAAAAAAAAAATGAGTGAAAAAAAGAATTTCCCCCTTGAGGGATTAATAAAGTATCTCTTCTTCTTCTTCTTCTCAATTGCATCCTGCACTGTCTAGTGCATATGAACTGTATGTAAAAGCGATGAAAAAACCCCCACTTCAATTCAGCATACAGTGGTGGTTATTTTGTCAACTCGCTACCTTGTATCAATGTTGCATGGGTATGGAGTGGATCAGTAAAGCTGCATGGATCTGACTAAATAAGATATGCTTCAATGATCCAGTTATGTTAGAGCACTGAGACATTTTCTGATCTGGAAAAAAATACATTCCAGCAACCTTTTCCCTTCAAAGTATTGCTATGTAGAGCTGATTAGGCTTATTGTAATATAAAACCTGAATGCGAAGGCATTCCTGTAGCCTTCTGATGACTGAACAAGGAACTCATTTTGAATTTTCAAAACATTTTTTCTCAGGGGGAGAGTTTTATTCCTGCTGCACTGCAGAAGAAAATAAGACTTCCACAATAGCTACATGTCTGTGATTTATTTCCTTTTGGGTAACTTCTATACATTTGCTCTCCCGACGGGAGGGGGAAATGGCTGCAGGTTCAAATCTGGTCCAAAGCATGAATCTGACTAAACACTGCACGCTTCAGTGATTTAGTAATGTGAGAGCACTGAGAGGTTCTCTGGTGGAGAAAAACACAAATGAATGCCATTTGTAAGGGGGAAAAAAACTTAAATTGCCATCAGCACTTGTCCTTCACTCGGTAAGGGTAAATGGAATATTTTATGGTATTAAATTAAGGAGAACTTCAGAGCCAATGTAGATAGGCAAAATGATAAATCTATGGTGTATTGCACTTGCTGATGAGCTAAATTCAAATGAAACAGCATCCCATTACACAAAGGAATAAGTCCAAGGCTAAACACAAATCACCAAATGCAATTAGTGAGAACTTGAGGTTTTTTTCAGTTGAGAATGTCTTTTTATAATGCAAGCAAGGGGCATGCAAATGTTAGTGCATGAGGTTATTTGTTTTATACTTCAATAAGTTAAGATAAACACATTGTCTACTGACTTAATTGTGCAAGCTTACACAACAAACACACATGCCCTGTAGTAACCCAGGCTGTTGAATGTGAACATTTTCTACAAAACTCCCACTTGTACACAAAACTGTGTTAATCCAATCCAGAAAGCTACTTCCCTCCAATCTTTCCGTCTTTTTGGTTTCTTTTTCTTTGATTCTCAGTCCACCATTTGTATTTCCATTACTTTCAAAAAAACATGTAAACTATTATTGCTCTACACCCATTTCCCCCCTTTTTACACAAAAGCAACCCACCCATCCTGACTTACACCATCCCATCTGCCTCTTCTTCTCTCCCCTCTTTGTCCTCCTTTCCTTCCCTAATTCCCATTCCACCTGCTAACCTGGAACTGGACAGCATCATGGCCCGGCTAATCCTCTTGCAGCACTGCAACTACCTTCCAACATTCCCTGTTGAGTAATTGCCTTGATTTTAATGACTTTTTCAATTATGTCTACTTGGCTACAGCTCCCGCCCTGTAATCTCCATCATTTCCATCCATTAAACTCTGGCATTCCCTTGGCACCAATCAATCTTTGGTTTCTTTTAAACATTTTAAAGCAGTGAAGTATGTTATTTACTTAAATAACGGTGACAACCTTTTGACCTGCATCATATCAAGCTGTTCAAGGGTTATGAGCAGAGACATAAGGACAGAGCACAAAATCAAAAATGTGCCTTTCTTATCAAAGTCAAACATAATAAATGTGTGGCACATGTACAATACACACATGCACAGAGAGTTCCTACCTGCTCTTTGACAGAGGCAAGGATGGAAGAGGTCGTCTCTGTCTCAGATCTTTCTCCATTGGAAGCAGGCATCACAGGGGCAACCATGGCCCCCTTCTCCTGCTCCGCAGGTTGCTCTGGCACCGGCATTGCTAATATACACAGACAAAAAGAAGAAACACAATTAAGGTGCCTGTAGTTTTAAATGTTCAATAGCGGGGCAAGTAAAAATGTTGTCATGTCAATGTCAATCAGGTTTCAAAGCCTACTTTGGTTAGAGACTACCACCTTGCATCTATGAAGGATTATCCAATCAATTCCACTTTGATTTGGTGAAATGGAATGGTAGTCTAGCAGCAGAGGGGGAGGCAAAATACTGCGACATGAATGACACAGGTGCATGTGCTGTCCTAAAAACAACAGGGAATTAATTATTGTAGTTTCACCTGTTTGTTAACAGCTGACACGCAGCTCTTTAAGGTATTTTAAAACCTTGGCACCAGTTTGCAAGTTCACATTCCTTCTCAAAACTCAGTCTATTTAGGGATGTCGATTAGCTCAGTTGGTAGAGCATCCGCCCCATGTTCAAAGGCTCAGACCTTGCCGTAGTGGCCCAGGGTTCGAATCTGACCTGTGGCCCTTTGCTGCATGTCCTTCCCCATCTCTCTCTCTCCCCACATTCTTGTCACTCTTCAGCTGCCTCTATCCAATAAAACTTGAAAAAAGGCCCAAAAAAAAAAAAAACTCAGTCTATTTAAAAGTAGGGTAAAAAGTTTCTTATCACCACAGAAGTTGCCTGAGAATCATCACTTTTTTCTGTATTAATCCTTCTAGTAGTCCAGTCATGATATTGCAAAGTCGTTTTTACATCATGCCATGATGTCATACACACTTAAGTTTGTCTGAAATGAGTGGAACCAAACCTTTGAACATGTCAATCAGTTACTGTTTCAGACAACCCTGACTTCACAGTACTTTGGATACAGTGGGTGCTTGAGGTATATGAATGAATACCAAAGCCTGGACTCTAAAAACAAACAGCAATTAGTCTGCGGCACACACAAACACACAGTTACACTTCTCACCTGTGTCAATGCAAGTATGTCACTTCACAAAAAGAGGTCCTTGTAGACTCATTAAAATGTGATGCCCCACTTATCACGATTTTAATTACTTTATTCAGGATACAGGAAAGTGATGTGTGTCTCTAACTGTTTCCAAGTTAATTTAAAAGAGATGAGATTCTGGCAATTATTTGCTAAATTGTTAAATTATTTTTTTTTATAAAAACATAACGGTGGGGCCTTCGACCTTCATCAAACAGCACCTCGCCAACAGGCTGGTGACAAAGCTCAAGGATCTGAGACTAAACATCTCAGTGTGCATGTGGATCCTGATTTCCTGATGGAAAGATCCCAGGTGGTGAGGGCAGGCGGACACATCTCATCAGCCCTCATCCTTGCTCCATCGGAGCACACCAAGGCTGTGCTTTGAGTCCACTGCTGTACTCCCTGTACACACAACTGTGCAGCCACTTTTGACTCCAACACCTTTGTCAAGTTTGCTGTGGCCTGATCTGAAGTGAGTGGACTTTGGGAACGTCCGCCTAAATATTAATGGATCCTTGGTGGACAGAGTGGACAGCTTCAAGTACCTTGGTGTGCACATTACTGAGAGCCTGACATTGGCACTGCATACTGACTCCATAGTGAGACAAATAAGCCAGAGATTGTTTCTACTCCTGCATCATTGAGGGCATTCTGACGAGGAAACATCAATGTCTGGTACGGACACAGTACTGAACAAGACTGCAAAACCCTGCAAAGAGTGATTCATTCAGCTGAACATACAATAGGTGGTGCTCTATCCAACCTAAAAGACATCTGTAGTAGACACTGCAAAAATAAGGATAGGAGAAGTCCAGCCACCTGGATAAGGGCCTTTTCTCCCTGCCAGGAAGAAGGTTCCAGACACACCAGGTCAGCACTGAGAGGCTCAGGGAGAGCTTCTACCCTCAGACCAGTAGGATCCTAAATGAGGGCACGGTCTAGATACTCATTCCTTATTGTTGTTGTTTTTGTTATAATTGCTGTTGTTATATATTATAATTATCATTTTTAAGCTTAATCAAGAATCATACCTCATAGAAAATACATTTTACTATATTTGTTCTTTTATGATTATATGTGACAAATGTATTTGAATTGAATTGTAACAAATTAACATCAGTCCTTGGAAAGCTCTGACTTTTCTCTTTGTTGTTTGTACAGCATCTATAAATCTATAAATAGAAATCTATAAATGATGTAAAATTGTAGAATTTTATCCTTTTATAACATCAATAGGAATTCTTTTGAATGAACAAAAAAAAGCCAGTGCCCCTTGTTCCTGTCCGAGCCCATAGAGAGAGAAATAAAGTCAGAGAAATCATGAAATTGGTCTGCAAGTTTTAGAGAGAAAAGACCACGGGGACAGGATTTTGTCAATACAGCAAGCCTGTGTAAAAGACTAAATAACGAACAGATTGAGTGTGGGATTTGATCATGGAGTCTTTTGCTTTACAATTTGCCGCTAGTCTCAGCCCATCACGTTTAACATTTGATGTGCGTCTCAGATGCAAATTAGCACTAGCTTTGGTTAGACTCACACATTCTGTATGCACAGTCTCGCACATGTACACTTCCACAGTGCAAGTTTAGTCATACATTCTATTAGTGTTTTAGAGCTTTAAGTAGTTTTTTGAGAGCAGATATTTATACATAGTAATGTAATTCAGAGAGCTGATCTGTCAGACTTTGAGGGTATGCGAGCTATTAGTGTTAAGCTTACGAAGTCAGTGAGGATCCAGACAGCCTGCAAATCAAACATCCAGTCAGTCTATCAGCCAGTCAGCTAGCCACCAGACAGACAGCAGGCCAGACAGGGTGGTGTCGGTAAATAAAAGATGCTAGCGAGATGGGCCGCAGATGGTTATTTTCACTCTCACTGACAAACACCACTACTGTGTCTGGCATCTCCCCTCCTGAGTGGAGATGAGTCACTAGAGTTTGGATCCTGAGCAACCAGAACCCCAGCAAAGACCATATTAAACCGGCTGGCTGAGTGCCGCATTTCTCTTGAATGAAACAGCTAAATGTACAAGTACAAGTACAAGACTTACCTCACCTTCTTTGTGGAAATGTTTTCTACAGTAAACACCTCTGGCAACAAACTGGAGCCCTAAACTGCCACAGCAGAATGAACCTACGTAAAAACATGTGCTCCATCAATAATTTAATCTTTGGCTCCCTGGCAATAGTTTTGTGCTGTGGTGATTTGGTTTTGTTTTCCACAAACAATCCAGTTACATCTGTAGCACTAAAACCTACTGTATTTTGAAATAGGCATGACAGACCTTTCTCATGGCAGGACAATAACAGATGTGACTAATAACATTAATGATGGCTTGATTCCATTTAGCTGTGCCAGCAAGCCATGCCATTGTGCCAACATGCACAATAACCAGCGCCCCTACTCTGGCACACCTAAATGAGATGTAGCCGCTATTAGTTGCACCTGTTTTCACAAATCACAGTGTCTGTACCCACTGATTGCGTGTTTTGTTTTAGATTTTCTGTATTTCTAGGAAAATTTGCAAATCTACACTGTTGAACTCAAATAAACATAGAGGAACAATAGATTCTTGCCTTCACTGCCTTCCAAGGTCTGTTTTGCATTTACTGACCGCAGACCCAACCGTGCTTTATGGCATTGGCTATCATATAATCTATTATCCTGCTATTATGCTTTCTGACACAATATTCACAATATTCAGTAACCTGACGAATACTTTGCATAATTGCATTTAGTAAGCAATACAAGGTTTGAGTGATTTTAGTCAGTCCATTCTTGTAGTCAATGACTGAATCATTTGAATCACTAAAGGAAAACAAATCTGAATCCAAACCCAGCAGTAATGCAATGTTTGAGCCTCTGCATACAACAATACACATCACTGTGAACCATTTATTGTCTGAGGAAGCCAGTGATCATGTATAGAGAAGGGACAGACCCTTTGTGATTAGTGTCCAGACAGGTGCTGTGTTCAGAAAATTGCAAAGTTGGCTCACTATATATAGGCTGCCTCAGAGATAATCCCAGTATCAACACATTCGCCATCAAATGTCACAATACTCCACCACCCCAATGTTCTTCCTGGGCTATTGTCAGCAAGCACCGTTGAGCTGCCATTGAATAGATGTGTTATGTCCTGCAGGGTACAATGCAACAGGAACCTCAGCTTAGAGGGGGCTTTTGTAGCTCTGGGGACATTTAATTGCAGCACATTCTTGCTGATTTGAGTTGTGTGCTGCTTCCCATTGAACTGAGGAGGAATGATGGCCTGACATTTCATTTGGCTCAGGCCTAGATGAGACATGAAAAGCTCAGACAAAGCCTTCTGTTTTTTGAAAGCACGGTACAGGCCCCAGCATTTAAACAATAAAAGAAAAACTACCAACAGGGGAACAAACCTGGACACCACAGTTTTAAGTTTTACTACTAATAATTTATTTGGAAGTTTACAGTCTGCAAAGGAGAAAACTAAACAAGCAGTCAAGGAACTACTCTACACTCTGCTCTGTACAAATTGAAAGCATATGTCAGACTCGACACCAACTAAAGCCTAAAGAGCTACAGGTATTAAACATACAAATATGTACTCAGTGTATCATAATAACATAAACTAGTTTGTTTGTCCTCACGTTTGTTTCCTTCACTCATGCTGTGACTATGGTTCTTTCTGAAGCTTCCCAATCATTCAATCCATTATAAATCTACTATATCAATATTTCAGTTGTACAGTCTACAGTTCAGTGTTTATTTTTCAAAGTGGTATATGCTTCTCAATAGGGATGTCCCGGAACAATCCTAAGAATTGTTTTCTGGGCAGACCCAGGCATATTCTAATGGACTCTATCAGTATCTGTATTGATTTTGAATCAGGACTGAATGTGTTTGGATCAAGTAGTTTGTGAAAAATAAGATGAGACCGAATTTAGAATGATACAGCTGTTATTTTATTGTGTCAGATATTTAATCAACATTTAGCTAAACACAAGTACCAAATCAAACTTGAAAATTGGCACATGCTCAGATTGGTGTGGGCCAGAAAATCTTGATTGGGAAATTCTTACATTTTAATAGTCCAGTGTGTAAGATTTAGGGGGATCTATTCACAGTATATGGCAGAAATGGAATGAAATATCCAATATTATGCTATTAGAATGAGCCTTTGACGTAGATGTCCTCTTCCATGGAGTCCACTTTGTCTGTTTCTACAGTCGCCCAGAACAGACAAAGCAAACATTGGCTATGGCGTTTCACATTTTTCGTGGCCTTTCCTGGCCACTGTAGTTTCTACTTCACGTCAGGCATGGCGTTTCTATTAGTCTACAATAGATAGTAAGGTTGGCAATTAAAATATGTCATATGCTGCAACTGAGATTAATTAGGATCTCAAAAAATATGTTGAATATTTGTTTGTAAATTAAATAGATCCTGCTGATTATATCAAATAGAGAAATACTGGTTGATAGACATGTCATCACCTAGTTTGAGTATGGTTGTTCATTTATATTAAAAGTGGGAATTTGGTCTACTTGTTTGCAAGGGTCTGCGCACAGTTAAAAAAGTACTTCTGCTCCACACAGAGGCAAAAACACACAAACCCACGTACAAACAGAGAGGTTACTCACACCTTGAGTCACAGGATTTGGCAGGATGGGCACCTCCGACCCATGCTCGCACCATGACCTGACAGGTCTCCACACCTGCACTTTCCGGCCGAACACACCTTACATGAACATGAACGTGTTACACAAACACGCATACATGTAGAAAGACACTTATACATGTACAGACCTTCCTCTGATGATGGGGTGTCCTTTCCCCTTATCCCATGACCCCGTCAGCTGCCTGACTTCTTCTCGACTGTCATGCTCTTTTCGCCATTCTTAGAAAATGTACCTCTCTTTTTGTATGTCCTACTAGCACCGGGGCTTTCAGAAAATATTTTAAAGATGGAGCGTAGGGTTGTTCAGGGCTCAACACAGTAACTCTGTACATAAACATTCAATTGAAAAGTCATTTTAGCTACTACTCTACTTCTTAATCTCTTGATATTTTGTCTTTTTTTTTTGTCCAATCTCCTGTTCTATTTTCAGGCGACACACCAAGTACTGCGTGAGCAGGGAGCCATTGTCCTCAGAATGTTTGAGTGGTTGGCTCCTCTAAGGAACACAATCAAAAGCGTGCTTCTCCCCTTCACATGAAATGACACTGTTGAAATATTTACAAGGCTTTGAATTGCAATCTAAGTTGGGAAGAACTGTATGATCACTGTATAAGATGAAGGGGGTTCCTTGGGAATGTGAAATTCTATAGGTGATGTCTGAATCCTACTGCACATCTACTGAGACATGTCACAGGTGTAAATAATAAAATTAACGATGGCTGAATTCAATTTAGCTGCTTCAGTTTCAGGGTGCTGTTATTGTGCATCCTGGATCACTGTCACACTGGCATGACATACTGGGACACTTGTATAGAAGGGAGCCCTCGTTATTGTTATGAGTAACACCTGTGCTTTTTCCTGCTATGGCAAGGCAAAATGTCCGCTGTGAAAAAGGTCTTCTTCAGACCAAAAGGTTATCTTGACTGACAGCGAGCAATACACAGGCTAGACAGCACTGTGTATCAATGAAGAGTGTGACAGGAGTTAGTGTGTCACTCAAGTCTGTCCTCGCTTATTACTTGTACATCAAAATATTTCATTTCCCCGGGTTGTCAATACATTTTTCTTTACTTTCAGATATGCTAAGATCCAACACTATACACAACACAGTAGACCTTTTTCACAGCAGCCATCTTGACATGAAATAGTAGAGTAAACACAGGTGTTACCAATGATACTAATTAAGTTTCCATTCAGGTCAGACAGAGTCAGGGTGCTGCTGTTGTGCGTGTCAATTCACAAAGGCTCTGCTGCAATAAACACTTAATACTTAATTAGTGCCATTAATACTTACAAGAGTCATATTGTCTGTTTTCTGTTCCTCGAAAATAAAATAAATCTAGCAGCCTTGATAACACTCAAAAAGTCAAAAAGCAGAAACAGTCAACTAAAAGATGTTTCAAAGATGTAAAAACATGTCATACAAGGTTCACATCCCTGTTACAATAAACTACAGTGTTCAAATATAAATTTGAAAGTAACTGTGGATCAATGAAGACCGCCAGTTATTGCTGTCTTGCTCAAATCAATGCTAATTTATTGCTAAAGGCCGGCCATTCCACAGAAAGGTGCCATCTACTGACTAGATGGTGTAATAAGATAGAAGGCTGTATGAAGGTTGTTGCTTATCTACAACCTATGGAGTCCTAACCTACAATAAAAGCAAAAAACTACTATCTGCTATCAGGTATATGTGGCTGTTTGAGTAAAGGTCACTGCAGGGATTTACTTATACTCAGAACTGTAGGCATTTGGAAAACGAATAAGATGCCAAACAAATGACTGAGAGACTATCCTCATGAGTTT
Source organism: Sciaenops ocellatus (assembly GCA_033000465.1). Lineage (NCBI taxonomy): Eukaryota > Metazoa > Chordata > Actinopteri > Sciaenidae > Sciaenops > Sciaenops ocellatus. The sequence continues at coordinate 17,103,944 of CP136869.1, forward strand.
TAAAATCTTTATGACCAAAGCCTGCATTGATCTTTTAACAACAGCACAGACACAGTCAATACAAGCAGAACATGCTCCATTATATTTCCTTTCGGTCTTATTTGAGTTATGTGGTGTGAAATATTGCTATTTTACATCTGCATCTTATTATGTTATCAAATATATATCTGCATTTTGTATTCAAATTTCATTTTAGAAATCATAAACTGAAAATTACAACTGCACTAAATCACTCCACATATTGTCAGCATTAAAAACAATAACACAAAATAACATTTAAGAGTTAAAGTTAGGCTGGAAAGCTTGTATAATGAATGCTTTATAAAATCCCAAACTTTGGAATGAAATATTTGCATTCATTGCATCATTAAAATTGGCTACTAGTGAAAAATAATAGCCTGTTTCCCTCACTCTGTAGCCCGAGGGACTGTTTTGACAATGAAGTACCTACTCAGCAAAAGCTTGTATTAAGTACAATGCAACAGCTTAAAGCATCACATTATCATCATTTCTACATCAGGCTTCAAAGAATAATGCTGCCATTGGACACAGTTAACATTATTATCATAATCTGATAGTGATCACCTGTGTTTATTACTCTTTTTTATCTTCACTGTAACAAGCTCTTCTGTCTCTACTTCATATAGACATTTCCTATATTTTCCAGAAAGAGTTTGGACTAACAACATGTGATCACTTTTTGTATTCAGGTGTGAGTTATTCACATCTGTGGAAGAAGCAGGAATGATATTGATAGAAGAAATAGAGGTTTTATGCTCACAGTCTTTTTATTTATAATGTAACATGCTTGAGGCTGCATTAAACTGTTATGGCAGGAGGCCTTTTACAATGGATTACTCCTGAGAGGCTGTCACAAAAATCTGATGTTTACCACTGATGTTTTCAGATAGCAGATTTTCTTTTTCTGCTATCAAACTCAAATGTGCTGTGCTTGGATATATGAGCCATGCCATTCAGTCAGTCATTGTCAATCATTGTGTAGCAATGTCTTAAAGCAAGGATTTTACTGCAGCTCACAAATGCAAGGTGCATTGCAAAAAGACTGTATATTATTTAGTTGTAGCTCTGGTCCAGAAAGAAATTAAAAATAATGTAAACTTATTGCAATAATTTTAGAGATTAGAGGGTATTTTCAGCAGTTTTAGGCTACCGTAAACAGTGATTTTTCATTTTGTGATTACTTTTAGTTACACTATAAAATAAAGTATAAATATTTTTTATCCTGCCATACACAAGTAATACTGTTCGCGGTAGTTTTTAGTATTACAAATCACTACTGTCTTTTGTGTGTCTTAGATGCACCTGTAGGTACTAGCTTTGGTCACCCTATCCTGAACACTATACATGCATACTACAGTATGTATACTATGCACACTACTGTGTAAACCAGTTCTGACTGAAGTGTAGCAGTTTCCGGCACCAGTAAGTGTAAATCTAATACCCACTGGTTCTTGAGTACCAACCGGTTGGTACTCTTTTTTTCTGTGGAACAGCTTATTAAGAAAAACATGCACAAAAAAAATCTGTTGTGCACTGTATACAGGCAGTATTTAGTCAGCTTTCCTTTGAAATGCTTAAATAGGCCTGAGAGGAGCTAATGCACTGTATCACATTACAAAGACAAATGCTTCTGAAATGGTTCAGTGTGACGTGGCTAGTCATGCATATTAGACCACATTTTTGATGATGCAAAGCCACTCTCTGAAAATGGTGGGTCTGATGAGGTGTCTCTTGACCCAGCATTCAAGCATACAAGGAAAGACACACACACACAAGTACAAGCAAACAGCTCTTGTATGATGTATTCCTACCACTGCAGTCCATTGCTGTGAATGATTAGGCTTTATTAAAATTGACTCATGTCAATATGTTCATTTGATTAGAATTTCAAATACAATTTGATAGCTATCAAACCTGTATAATTCCATATGAAATGGCTACCCATGTTTTTAAAACTCAAAATGAGAGACATGTAAATTAGACATGATAGAAATGTCTTTCTGACTTTCTGAGTTTTGAATATATTGTAACTCATTAGCGCACTTCATCAGCATCCTCAAGAGCTCAAATAATAATTATCCCTAACATAAGGCTAATAATGCTAATGTCATCAGAATGAGGCAAAGCTTGGAAAATGAAGAAATAATAATTATAATTTCCACACCCAATTTCCTCAGCCAATCACTCCTGATTTCGAAAGACTGCTTTGCCGTTCAAAAATGATTCCCAGAGTCTGCCACATATGAATGTCTAAGATGACTGATAGCTCCAATTTACCTCCATGTAATGTCTAATATTAAACTCTGAATAATGCATAATTCAGTCAGCACTGCTGAGAAATGGTGAGGGTGCATGGACACACACACACACACACACACACAAACACACAAAGATGCGCCACCACATCACAACTCACAGTGGATTCCTGTGCAGATGAGCACGTATCCATTTTTAAATATGCAGACACACCCACAACCAAAAATAGAGTGTTCTTGTGTGCAGAATTTTCATGAACTAAAATGAAAAACACAACCAAAGCAGATACAGTGTCAGATACAACACATTTAATCACAATAACTCTATCACCATATTTGACAACCATTTCAGTGAATTATGATCTCATAAACCTTGCACAGCAATTACACAATAAATGCTATGTTTAGCGTTTCTTAAAATGTTTTTCACACATCCTTTGATTAAGTCTGAAAAGGGCCATTCTTGGTACTGCACAAAACCTTTGTTGTCAAAATTTAACGATGTTACAACGCAGACTGTCAAAGTGGTAACATCATTGAGATATAAACTGCAGGGGTTACCACCATCTTAATAGTATTTGTCTTGCACCAGAGTGTGAGGTCAATTGCGTTCAACTTATCCAGATCTTTTGAAGTAATGGCACAAAATAATATTATTTGTGAACCATGGCTATTTGGTCAGTCTTTGTTGTCCACTGGGTGGTGGTGCAGGATGATCGGATAGTGTCTGATAACTGGTGGTAACCAGACACTACACACACTCTGGGGGAGTAAATAAAATGGCTCTCCATACACAGCAAACAAGTTATTTGTGTGATGATAATAATAATGATGAACTGACTCTACAGACAAAAAAGATGTAGGTAGGTGTAAACCAAATCTGACTGTAATGTTTGTGAATATGACTAAACAAATTCATCTTAACACATTATATTTATTGAACTTGTTACATCAAGTTCAGTTCAATCAACTCTTTGAGCTGACTAATGTAAAATGTTTTATGGTGTGTTGACTTTAGTTCATTTTTCAAATAAATGTGAGCTCAGTTTGTGCTAAATACACATTTAGAGAAGCAAAGTTAAACAGCAGACCACATATTAGAGTGTCAATCATACACTGAGGAATATTCATAGCTCCATCTCTCATTTTATGTGAAACAGTGGTGCTGGTACAAATATCCTGGTATATTATTATTTTGTTTAACAATTTATTAGGAATTCTCCCATCATATATAATATTCATATTTATGTGGGAACATTAGCAATAGGCTTCACATTCACCACAAATATAAATCATTCATACATATAAATTCATGCATGAGTGCAAATCTGTGCAAATCTACAAATAACTACAAAATTATCCAAATATGAATTTTGTGGATTTGAACTATTTGGTGCTTATTTGGTCCCAGAGCCCCAGAGCTTATAAATGTGCTAAAAGGAATAAAAGTGTGAACGTCCATATGCGTGTCTTTAAAATGCACATTGGTGGTTCGTCAAACTTCCCTCAGAGAAATGAACAAATAAAATAACCCCAGAAGAGGCATTACAAGAGCACAAAGTGAGACTGGAGTGGGGTGTGGCTCTTGGCTCCAGTGAAGCTGGAGCTTCACTGAATCAGGAGGCTGGTCACAGACAAGTGTGATCTGACGCCTTAGGCCTGTTTTCTTCGCTTTCACAAGCCCCAGTGCAAGCAGTTAACAGAGACAGTAACATTGATTATTTCAATCAATACCTCCAGCTATTGCTACCGTTGCATTTCTATGATATACTCTACTGTATTACTCTAAGTACACCAATTCTTTGGAAATCCTCTATAGCTAAAATTAATATTTAATGGATTAATGGAAAAAAAAGCAAATATATTTCCAATTTTTTTTCTGTTGTTGTTGTGGTAGTAGTAGCCTGCAGTACTAAACGTGCAGCACATGCAAACACACATACAGAAACACACACATATGCATGCACACACACTGTATATGCGGCACAGCTCAGTTAGGCAGCAGGGAAGCAGTGAGATGGTTGACCTAGATTGGATGCTGGGTTTGAAGACATGCAGGAGAAACCATCTGCATACAAACTCAGAAATCTCTATTCCCACAGTCAGAGAAACCACAGAGAGGTAGAAAGTACTCCAACTTTTTTTTTTCTGCTACAGGATATTGCAAACTTTCTTCCCCTATAGTCGTTTCTTTCTCTAAATTTTGACGCTGGGAAGGCAGGAATAAGGAAAGTGGGAAAAGGACACAGACAAGAGACAGGAAGGAGAGAAATCCAGACAGCTATAGAGACAGACTTAGGTGCCCACCATGGTGTTATTTGATCCTAGACTCACTATACTGTCTTTTCAGGTACAGGAGTGCAATGTCTGAATGGCAATTAGGAACTATTACCTCGTAGACAAGCAGAACACATATCACTTTAATTAAAAAAAAATCTGTTTAATTTAATGTTTTGAAAATAAGAAGTTGGATCTTAAACGTGCTCTTACTGCCAAATAGCTGTGAAGCGTGTCATTCTCATTCGTAAATGCAGACACTTCTTGGGCCAATCACGGTGTCAAGATGCATCATCGCTCTCAAGCTTCATCACATTTGGGCCAATGGGATCTGAGGCATTACATTTGACTTACAAATTTTGACCTTAAATTATGGCACCCTTATTAGTCCGCTGGCAATAACACAGACTTGAAAATGATTTGAATCCAAACCTCAGAGTCAAAGACAGGTCAATGCAAGCTGTGACCTAACTGAAACAAAGCAGCTCCGATGAGGGGGAAAAGGGGGATAAGACTTTTGGTGATTACAAATGCAACATTGTGCCTTGTGCCGGGAAACAGCTCATAAGCAGGTTTCATCACTTTGACTGGCAGGCTAATAGATACTGTGGCTCATTAACACATCTGAAATAATACTGTCGCCTCCCAAAGCCAGAGCTGTCAGCAGGAAAGCAGTGTCACAGATTGCTGCCTGAAACCCAAAATGGGAGACAGACAGGAAGTTACAGTAGCTCACCCCTCACAGCAACAAAGATGGAGACTATGCAATGTGGGGAAAACAGTAGAGTATGCGAGAGAGAGGCCAAGTGATCAGGAAGACAAGAAGTAAAGATTAGAGAAGGGGGCAGGGGATCAAACTGGGACATCAAAACAAAGGCAAGGGTAGGAGAAAAGGTGGCAAGAAGTCAGGCATTTTTCTTTCCTTAGTCTCAGTTCTTTATGTCTCACACCTCCCTCTGACTCCCTTCACACCTGTCAGAACAATGTGCAAATGATAATCTCCTTATAATCAGCATACTGCCAACTACGCGGCACACAGGACACAAAAAAGCAGTCTACCTTCCATTGCAGTCTGACACTAACCTTTTTTTAATCAGGTGGATAATCTTGCATAGCGAAGAGAGGCAAACGACATTGTGTTTGTGAAAATAAGCAGCAGGATTTATGGGAAATGTAGTCTTCCATTTTAACATGTCATAGCAGGAACTCACAGGTGTATTCATGATAGCTGAATTCCATTTCGAGGAGGACCTTGAGCCGAACACACTACACATAAAGTAGCTTGAAGTTTGTCACCCCGGTCACACTCAAGTGACTGAATGACCTGTATAACATGGTTCAATGATGTTTTCCAGTGGTCCTGGATTAGCTCAGAGTCTTGCCATCAGCCACAATCATCTGTCTGAGTGCCTGTCATTCATTCAGTCAGTCAGTCAGACAGCAGGCCAGGCATTAGTCCACTCTGTCTCTCTTTTTCTGTCTCAAGTTTTTATTTATTTATTGACCCCCTCTGAAATATAAACACATTTACTCATGCATAGAGTCAGAGACTCCCCCACACAGTATGTACAGCAGACCTTCTTTGATTGCCCTCACTACGTTGAAGAAAGAGCACATGACGATATCATCACTCATTCTCTGACTTGCATGAATGGGATAGAAACTTGCTGTATCCCCACTGTTTTATACATTATGTAAGCCTTATGACATGGAAAACCATCTTTGAAATGACAGATTGCATGAGGAAGAACCCATTTCATATGGTAAGAATAGCATATACATTCCCTGAAGCATGCAAACGCATGTATGTATGATGTGCGATATGCCCAAAATCCATTTATATCAACAAAATATAGTCTGTCTTGTAAGAAAGCCAGGGAGTAAATGCTAACAGTGAGCAGCTGCCTGAGGGAAAGCGACTCATGGCTCCCACTGCTTCTTTACAATCACCGAAAGCTTCCTTAAGAAGCATTCAGACGCGCTGTCCTTGAATTACAATCCTGTGAGGGAACACAAAGCAATATACATTTCACAGTGTTTGCTAACTTGTAAAGATTTACTGATGCACAGAAACTGCCTTCAACTGCCTTTAATGGAGAGACTTAAGGAAGGGCCAAATTTGCAAAATAACAGAACAATATGTGGTCTTCATCTAGCCCCTGCAATGTGGCAGCATATCCCAGTTTTCTCCAATTATGTATATTTCATGCCTCTATATTTCAAAATTGTATCAAAGTAAATGTTTTTCCCTGTCATGGGGAATGTAAAACTAAATGCACATATTGCTCTTGCAAGTCCTGTTCAGGAAGTTAGCAAGCCATAGAAAACACAGCCAGCGAGACCCAGCTGCACTTGCTTTACAGTATCCTAATTATGTACAGTGGCAATTGTGATACTGAACAACTTCTTACAAACTTCTTCTTTCTTTTCATGTCTACTGCCACAATCTACACTTTACTGGTTCTCCTCATGGTAGAGATACACAAATGATAATTAGTTTTAAGTAATGTGACAATGCTTTTGTCTTTCTGTTAATTCTTTTTATTTTTACGCCTCAGCACAAAGCTGCTGGTCTTTCTGGAGAAATTAATCCCCATTACCCTCTTATCCCTACAAGAACAGCCAAATATGTCTTCTTTAGGCTGAGGCAACCTCGAACAGTTCAAAAAAACCTTCATTAATGTAATTGAAAGGAGAGTCTGGCTTCACCGCTGTGGGCAATTAGTTCTAAAGCCAACCTTGGTAATTCTGCTATTTGAAAAACTGATTGACATTAATAATGAGTGGGTTTTGGCTGGCTCTTTGACACCCTGTTGTGGAAACTTTAGGCAGGTGATAGCCAATGCCTGACATAAAAGCTCCAAATATAACTGCAGTCACCAGCTATTGGCTATGAAGAGACATCCCGGAGCTGTCCGTGGTGCTGAAAAACACTCCATTGTTTTTCTCCCTGTGCTCATGAAACAGAGATATGTTACAGTTAAAAGGAGCTTCAGCCTTTGATATAGTGAATAAAAAAGTACATAAGCACGATACACTGCTGAAGTTCATTCATAATCATACATTATATTGTTATATCTATTAACTTAGAAAAATGTGGACTACTCTGAATAAAATTAAATTTATGTATTTACATAAGTCTGCACGTCTGCTTGTACATTAAAAAACACATGTATGAGTACATTATCCCTCTGAAGTGTGAACAAAAATGGCATCATACGTCACTCTTGAGTCATCGCTCACCGATGTCAGTGTAATTATCATCTGAGTCAATGATTTTTGTAGAGCACTAACCTGTAAATGCTAGAGATGACATGCATTCGCAGCACCTCTGACAGGTGGAGGGATAACGTGACTTGACTAAAAGAGGAGCCCTTAAAGTGCTTCTAATGTGTCTGTGGAGACACGGAAAGGAAGAGGAAGAATGTGTGTGACAGATCACAAGACATTACAGACAGAGAGCAATGAGGATGTAGTGGGTTCAGTTGATAACCTTGACCGCGATAGTCATCATGAGCCATCTTGTAGTGAAGATATGATTGGCATTCAAAGGGGATAGCGGCCAACATTTACCTGGGTGTTATCTCTGAGACAGCAGGCCTGAGCCAGTCTGTGATCTAATGAAAGAGGGCATTCCTCTGTGACAGAACCAAAGGATAAAATTAGATATACTGTCAGACCAAAGAAAAATGGGTGGTCATTTTGTATCATTTTTGTTTTATTCTTATTAGTTTTCCATACTGTTGTAAACATGAAGAAAGAAGAAAGTGTAACACACAAACGTAGCGTTTCAATAAACTGCCTCCTTCTGAGATAGCTTCCAGATGTTTTTGTTCTTGTTTGCATTTCGCCCTCACCATCTACAGTGTGATGTCACCCCCGCCACCCCACCCACCCCCACTAAATAAGTAGGGCATCTACTTGGAGAGTGGGAGATCAAAACTGACAGGGGCCGGTATTCTAAACGAGCTGGATAGATAGATGCAGAGACGAAGAAGGAAAGTATGGAAAGAAGCAAAAAAAAAAAAGGAGAAGATGGGGATGAAAGAAAAAGACTGAGGAAAAGAGAAGACTTCACACATGCCCTGCTACTGCCTGATAATCATATGAGCCTTTGCAAGTTTCAAACACAATCTGCTTGCACGGACACACACAAGCACACGCGGTGTATTTAAATTGGTTACATAACTAGCTGTTCTACAAACCAAAATAGATACATACAGTATAAATATACTGCCTCACTAGTTTGAATCCAGTGACCAGCTGGGAAAATCTGGGTTGGAAAGTAATTTCATAACATTGTTCCTCCCCTCAAATGCCCCCTTGCCCTTGAACAAAGCACTAATGCCTTGGTGGAACTTTCTAGTGATCAGTGACCAGTGAACAAGATGAGATGTTTTCTTGCAAAAAATTGTAAACGTGCAATTTTACTGAGGTTACTTTTAAAACAGGTTTTCTTTTTTAAAGAAAATATTATCTGTGGCATTTAAATACCAACAGACGTATAATAAGACCACATCGATCTCTTGATACAAAGGCTACTCTAAGTATACAAGAGCTGTCCACTGTGGGGAGATTAACACCACTCTATCCACAGCAGCAACTTTCCATTTATAATGTAGCTTACTGCAATATAAAGTTTTATTATTTCCATCCATAGCAGAGGCTTCTGTTGGCTGTCGAGCTAACCACAGTATTAAACCTGTAACGCCACGGTGAAGAGGGTGTGCTGTGGCGTGACAGAAAGAGTATACCCCTGAGAGTTGGATGAAAGAGGCCGGGGAGCTGTCGGGGCACATGGCTATATCAACACACATCCACACATCCTATCCCTCACAGCCTTTAATACATATATAATTTACATGAGGTGACAGCACACACACGGCAGCTATTTCACCATTTACATATAAGAGCTGTGAAACCACCTGTAAGTAAAGATAAGAGAGAGACTGAATCACTGTCTCTTAATATAATAGGAGCCTCTGCCTGGCTTCATCAAATGCTTGTGTGACACTAATAATCTAAGCAATCAATCTAAGCTGTCAAAAGGGTTCATTTCTGCCACATAATAGGACTAATTCAACTGACTACAAAGGGAAGGTTTAAATGCATGGATGGGTATTAGGGAAGTTATTGTGTGACTTCTTACTATAATTACAACTATCAGTAAGTCCATTCAACTCAAATGTATTTCACTACTAGCTGCAGTAATAAGTTTCTTATATTTAGATATCCATTCACTGAATATCTGTACTATATGCATCTAAAACAAAGTGAAAATAAAAAGAAAATGGAATTTAAATAAGTCCAAAACATACTAGTGCCATCTGATGCATGCATGTGAAGAGTTCACACCCATGTGTACAAGCACACACACGGAGGTAAAGGCACACACAGAAGGCTCGGATGTTATTTTCATGCTCTTCCGGCTGCTCTGAGCTGAAAGTCTTCTTGCTGGTACCGTTTGATCCCACTGAGACGCCGTACATCTGTCAGAGGAAGGGAGATCCCACTGGGACTGTGTAGCTTTAGTTCTATCAGCATGACGTCATCGTCATCCGCCCTCCATCTCTTTCTCTCTTTATCTCTAGCCCTCCCTCCCCCCATATGCTGGTCTCCATCACTCCTTTTCCTTCCCTCTCTCTCCTCTCTTTCTTCATTTCTTTCATGTGCAGCAGTCGTGTGTTCGCTCCAGAGACAATCAGGGAGAACAGCTCTGCTACAAGTGCAGGATTTGAATGTTTTTTGCAGTTTCCTGTTGTAATGTAAATCAATGGGCATCAAAGTTCTAATGTGTTTCGTTGCACTATAGCATATTTTGTTTTCTTCTGCACCCATCATGCAGCATCTGTCCAACTATTATCAGTAATATAATAACAGGTTTCTATGTGTTGGACATGTGAATCCGTGTGTGTGTACATGTGGATGCAGTGTTCTAATGTGTAGGGCAGGTGTGTGTGTATGTGTATGTATGTGTGTGTGAAAGAACTGTCGCTGCGCTGGCATTTCTGTCCTAATGTTGTTGTCCTATTCTCCTCCTTATCAGTCACTGAACACATTCCTCCAGACAAATGCATGAGCAGTGTGTGCGCCTGTGTGTGTGTGTGTGTGTGTGTGTGTGCCTTCATGCCATTTTTAGCCATAATTGCAACTGTTTGTTTGGCGATGCCTGAATAAGTGCGTAACATCATGTGCAAGTGTGTGTGTGTGTGTGTGTATGTCAGTCAGAGACAGTGAAATAGAGAGCGATAGAGCGACCAAGACAGAAAGGGAGAAAGAGAGAGAGAGAGAGAGATAAAGGCATTCAATGCTCACTCTCTCTGGGTCCAAAGCCCTTGGGTGTCACAGAGGAGTTCCACTGTGTTAATCTCTGTGTAATAACTGAATCACAGAGAAAACAATAGAGCTCTCTGTCCCTTTTCACAAGCCAAAAAGGCCTTGGGGCAGCTGGTTAGTCTGTCTAACTGTGTGAGTACAGAATGTGTGCGTACATACACGTATATGCCTGAAAATTGAAAGCCAGACATAGAGCACTCTGTCTGATCTGAGAAAAGTGAGTGAGGTTAGGAGGTGTTTCTGCCTGAGTCCTGACTCATGCTTTCTAAACAGGTTTCCATGCAAGCAAAGACGCACAAACACAGGGGCGACGGAACATTCAATTTGTTTTTAATGCTACACATTGGAATAAAAAAGCAAAAAAACAGAGAGATGATCAGAGCGTTCGCAATGTTACTTTCGAGGATGCTGTGTCAAGCCTGATGCATGTCACTTTATTGTCACTCATTAAAAAGCATTCAGAGTATTTTTCTTTGTTTGGCTCCAGTTCCTCAGAGGTGTGATCAGGCTCTCAGTGTCTGCTATTGCTGCAGGAGACATATGGGACCTCAGTGAATTGTTAACCTCCTGGCTTCACTGTGCCCTCTACCAGTGTACGTGTGTGTGGGTGTGTGTGTGGGTGATAGATGGACAGAGGCAAACAGAAAGATACATTGCTTGATGTGGAGAGAGAAAAGGTAAAGCTTCATTATCTGTTCATCCACAGGAGTGCTTTACCTACAAGCTTTTGTACATCTTGGTCTCCTGCCTAAATAGAAGAACCAAGTTATCAAGGTTATTTGAGAGTTGGTTAAGTCTAATGCATTTGAGTCTCTTCAAACACTTTTGCTAGAGTTTAACACAAAGACTGACAAAACATGCCACCCCCATGTGATGGCCTCGATATACTGCAGATGATAAGCACAGTGAGTCTAGTCACATTTGGTGAACAATGGTTTCCAAGGAAACGGACAATAAATCAGGCTCGGAAAGAAAGAGAAATGAATGTGTGTGCCAGAAATGTAAAAGTTAAATAAGCTGGCAGAAAATAAGGAAATATGTGATCTTTAGTTGTTTCTACTGCTGCCATTTTTATTCTTCTGCAGTCTTGTTGTATGTGGGGTCATGTTATTACAAAATGCATGATGGTGCTGTACAGAACAAGTAAAGTCAAGCCATGAAGTGGTTGTAGAAATAAATCAACAAAGAAGAAATAATTAGATGTTCTGATATCTGCAGCTCCCTGTACTGTATGCAATTCTCAAAAAAGACCATCATTATAGACCCCAACACCACCCACCCACCTTTTATTTTTCACTACCAACCACCAACAGTCATACAGTAATACAGTCTGTAATGGGTGTGAACTCGCTAGCTGCCATCAGAAAGCTGTTTGGTTGATTGGAGACATCCAAATTGCCAAACTTCCTTTCAGCCTTTCGTCCTTGTTTTTGCTCTTTCTTGTCAACAGGATAAAAATGCAGCTGCAAAACACTTTAGCACAGAGAAGAAAAAGAAGAAGAAGAAGAAGAAACAGGCAGATTTAAAAAAAAAAAAAAATCACACTTCAGTATCACACCCACAAGCACAAAACTATGCACTGATTAAATTACTGTTAGGCACTACAGAAAAACAATCAATAACAGAAATTAACAACATGATGAATTTGACACACATGCTAATTTAATTCTAATCACACAGCCGTGTATACCGTATTATAATACTGTAAGTATTTACCTTGACCTAGACTCAAATGCAATTGGCTGGAGGTTGTTCATTACGTTTGTTTTACATCAAGTGAAATTAGACGCCTCTGAATGAATGCACCTGCTAGATTTACATCAAGAAGCAAATGGATTTTTCTTGTCTGCCTCATTGTCCTATCCTGTCCACAGCTTGGCAGCAGAGCAAACACTATGCAAAGAGCAACACACAGTACCTCTGAATGCACTTCAAAGCAGAATTCTTCTGATTAACCTTCTGTGTATGCCATAACACTGATACCCTGATATTTAATGACATTATTGATTTTGCCTTGACTGCAGGTTTGCTTCAGATATTTGAGCAATCACAGGTAACTCTGTTACATTTTCAGGATTCAGTCATCCTGTCTGCATGACACGCTGCTGTATAAAAATTAGAATTTCAAGCTCATATTTCCCCTCCAACAGGTCATAATAATCCTGCTTTAATGATAGATTAGGCAACAGGTAATGAGATCTTGCCTGACTGGGTATTCCAACACACACCTTTGTCACATGAATAAGTAAATGTATTTTTTTTTTTTTTAATAAATATGAATATGTTCACCCTGGTAGAGCATGCAGCCCATGTACAAAGGCTTAGACATTGCTGCAGCAACCCTAACCCAGGGTTTGATTGTAACCTATGGGCCTTTGCTGCATGTCATCGCCCCTCTCTCTCACTCTTCGGCTGTCACCGTCAAATAAACCTTTAAAAGACCCCAAAAATAATCTTTAAAAAATATATGAATATGTTTGATCAATAAATACGAAAGATAGATAACAGCCAAGACATGAGTATTAGATACTGTACGCATGAGATTCAAAGAAATTCTAAAAGGTACAAATCAGTACCTTTGCAGAGTGTCAGATTGACACTTCAAACTAAAACCACTTCACCACACTTGCAGTGCAGCTGCATACAGTATCTTCAGTCATATTAGTCTATTATTGATCAAACAGAATTGGTGCTTCTTCTCGCTGTACTTTGATGTACACCTCGCAAAGTCAGATCCCCTCCCTCTACCTGCCGATTATAACAATCCATCCCTGCAGTGAGCAGGTGATCTCTATGCTGTCATAGCAACCAAACAACATGTCTAATAGTTGCCATGGCTTCTCTACAACTAGACCTCGATGACACACTGGACTCTCATTGGTAACCTGCTGACCCTTGATTTACCCTGTGGTGTATGTGACAAAGAAAACAAGACAGCAGGTATATCTTTTGTCATTATAGTATGTGCACTGGGATACATTCACTGTGTGTGTGTGTCAGCCGACAAAGAGTGTCCACTGTTGGGCATGACGCTGAGGGTGGTGAGCCTCTCTGCTGGGGAAGCTAGAGACCTCTATACTGTCTCTGGCCTCATGCTGTCTTCGCGAATGTGCCATAATGGGAGAAAGAGTAACATAGTCTGACTAACCACCAATGGAAATTCAATTCGCTGCACAGTATGACTGCAGAACATCCTACGCTGTGTTCAAAACAGAAAAGTGTCTGTTTCTGTTATGCATCCGTGTGTGTGGGGTCACATCCTGTGCGCGTGTATGCGTGCATGTACCTGTGTCTCGTTCACAAGAGTTCCTTTACTGACCCATCAAAATCACACTATATGGTGGTAAAAAGGAACTGACTCCTTCTAAAACAGTTGCAATAGTCTCTGGGTGGAAGACATGAAAATGATGTAACGCTCTGAAACACTTGACGGGATCTTAAAACTTCCGCCCCTTGCTCACCCCCCCGTCATAACAGTTTAAGGCTTGGTGTGCTGGCGGGCTAAGAACCTCCAAAAGATCAAAGTCAGGCACCTCACTATGCCTTTGGTTTCATTAGACCTTGTGATCCCAGATTATCCAACAGTTCAACAAACTCGTCACGCATCAGTGGAGATGAGGATGAAATCATGTGTTCCATTTTTTAACCCTAACAGAATAAAATTGAGTACAACCTTTATTTCTTATTTTGGAAAGAAGACAGGTTCTCCTTATAAATACACACTTGGTAGACTGTGTGAGAGAAAGTGGGTGCATGCTTATGAATTGTGTTTGATCAAGACACTGAATACCTCCCAGCTTATGGGACACTGCTCTGTAGTTAAGTCTGGCTCTTCCTGACCCAGCACACAATGGGATTCATAAATTCTATACAGTAAAAATCACAAATATGCCATTTGAATGTGATCTTTTCAAGCTGGGACCACTTATTATTGACCATCTACCAGAAATAAGGGCACGGATAAGGTAACCTGCCTGCAGTAAATGTAATCCCCAGCTTTGCTTGCTATGTCTGTGAAATCAATATCATTTTATTTTATGTATTGGAGAAACCTATATAGTCCATTTCAGTATAAAAGCCTCGCTGAGCCAAAAGTTCCTCTGCAGAGACACACTGAGAAAACATCTTCCATCATTTCATGTCTGCAGTGCAGGTCAAATTAGTTGAATTAATATCACATAAGCAAACTGGTAGCAGTGCAGCAGGGAGCTACTAACTCAACCCTCCCACCTCCAGTTTTCTGGCAATGGCTCACTCTTTCCTGCAGTCTATGTGTCTGTGCTTGTGTGTGTGTGTGTGTGTACAATTCCCAGGCTGCAAAGTGGATTTTTGTTGCAACTATAGCGTATATAATCAATTGTTTGTCTCTTGGTTTTAGAATATGTGTCGTCTTGTCTATCTGCAGTCCACAGAGAGAAAGCAGGGGGAGAAAAGAGAGACGAGAGTGACAGAAATGGTGTGTGTGGGTCTGTGTGTGATTTCTGTGATTTCTGTGCATTTCTGGGAATCTATGAGTCTCTCTTTTTTTTTTTCTCAATCCCTTTCAAAGACCTTCTTCTCTCTGACACATAAAGACTTTCACTCCAAATCTCTGGCACAAACCCAAAGCTGGCAGATTTCGAGCCTAATTGGCCTAAACAACAGCGAGGGGTATCTTGTCTTTGCAAATGACTGTAGCATTTTGTAAAGAATGTGTGAGAAGCATTTGTTTGGTTTGTTTAAAGCCTCCACCAAATATAGCTGAACCTCTAAATTAATGATGCAGATATGACATACTATATAACCCAAGATAAATTAACTCTAATTTTAAAATACACTGCAGCTAAAGTTAAAGACCAGGTGGCATTTGAAAATACCAAGTCACCATCACATTATTAAATTTCTTTTTTTCTTTTTTAGGGGGCAATGTCTATAACCCACGCATGTTTTTTTGAGTCTACCTTTGTGAATGTGAAGCCAGTTGTTGGTTAAAACGATCATACCTCTTTCGCTTTTTTGATCCTCTCTTGGTCGGTGCACCTTCTATCAAGTCTGCACCATCAGACAGTAGACGCAGACACGCCCATGAAGCCCTGATCTCTTTTTGGTGTCTGCTACTAAGATACAGTACCCCACATATCTCCAACAGACCCAGCAGATTTCAACTGTAATTGGTACGCACAACAGCGAGGGGTGGCTCAGCTTTGCGAACATTTTTCATGAAAAGCCTGTGGGCCACTTTTTTCTTTCTTTTTTTTTTTTTTACCCTTTTCACGATTGAAAACATTCCAAAACATAAAATGTTTTTCACTCCATTTCTTGAGACAGCAGAGCTGATGTACTACTGTGGTGCCACTGTGTACATACGCTGTTAGAAATTCATGAGCTGCACAATATCTAAGTTAATTTATATGCGGATATCAACAGAGAGTTGCTTGATGAATTATACATTGCAGATGCAACCCACAGAAGACAGATGAGTGAAATTAATGTGCACTTGCAGTTCTAGATCTTGGTCGCACTTGGAATCTGTACAGTAAACCCGTGCAGAAGATATCACAGACGTAACATCAATTGCTATTTATGAGGTAATTCAATGCCAAATGAGTACCCAAAGCATTCCCTTTTCTAACACAAATGTCAGAATTCTGTACATGCCGATTAAACACTACATTTTGAAGAAAACTGGGGAAAACAAGGTTCCAGAGAGAATTTGACTGCAGTCTGGTGTAGTGAGCATGTAAAACACTGAGCCTCCAATCAATTTAAGCATCCTTGAGCAAGACATTGAATCCCAGGCTTCAGGAGAGCTGTAGGAACAAGAATCATGGTTGGCTTAGGAATTCTCCTCATTGCCTATGAACATGATAAGAAAGCCAGCTGCAAAGTAGAAAATATTACAGGGGGAGTTCTTGAAAAACAGTTCCTTTAAAATCGTAATTCAACCAAATGACCAATTAGTGTCCTCAATATAGTTATTGTGTTCCCTCAATTTAGTAATTCATACCCTTAAATTACTTAATTGGTCCCTAATACGTAGCCTCAAATTAATACTGTTAAATTGCTCTTGTCCCCTTGACAATCTAGCCATGACCCATTTGAATCTAATATAGTTTTATTAATTATTTTATTTACAACATCTGGTATATTAAGTATCATTTAGAGAAGGCACACACTGTTTTTCAGAAAAAAATAGACGGAGAGGTCACAAATTATAAATCTGAGGGAACGTTTCTCAAAGGGTTTCCCACGGACACTCCTCATACTGTGAAAATGGTAGGAATAAAATAAGAAAAACACTTTCTTTCCCCACCATCCAGGTTCTTGAATTGCATCACCAAGTAGCTTCAGCATCCACTGCATGCTCAAGGATCTTAACATGAAGCATTCCTCTTCCTGATGTCTGTGATATATAATTCATGGCCCACCACCAGCTTAACAAAACCACGCACCCTCATCTTCATCATTCTTTATTCCCAAATAACTTAGTGCTTTTGTGGCTCTCTGCACAACAATCGGGAAACGGGAAACGGGAGTTCCACTTATATTTTAATCTGAAAACAACCGATAGAAGAAACCAGTTATGTTAAAGAAAGCATTTCGTTGTCAGGCACGCGGCACAACAAAGGATGCCTCAGGAGCAACTGGGCATGAATAAAAATGCTGAATATCAGGATAGAGCATATACAGCTCGCACTGACATGAGCTTTACTCGGAACAAGCACAATGTGTAACTAGACAGAAAACCTGCCTTTGTTAGCTGAGGGACTGTGAAAAGAAATCGAATAATGTGGACAGCGGGAGCTGAGCCTCATCTGTGGATGTAGCTCTCCAGTGTCAACACACATCAATGAATAACCTAATAAAAAGCCTGATGGTCAAAACATTATTTCAGCTGTCATTCTTCTCTAGGACGTGCTGAAAACCCTCGCAGCTAAATCTTCACTCAGCTTCTTCATTACATATTGTACAATGTGGTCTGTGTCCTACAGGTGGTTACTGTAAGTTCATATTCAGCATATCATGTAAAACTGCCATTTGCAGCATCTCTCACCTTTAGTCTTGTCCTCCTCTCATATTGCCCTCTTCTTTTTGCTGCTTCTGATCTCTGACGTCCCTCTCTGTCTCGACACCTTCTTCTTTTATTTCCCATCGATCGAGGAGGACACATCCACCCACACATAAACCCTACACACACCAGGGCAATAAAATAAGGTGGCTCGATCCATAAACGGGCCATATTGGTCTGATCCCTATCTCTGCCTGTCTCTGTCTTTCCCATCATTTCCATCAAATCCTTTTCTACACATGTGAGAGAGCGTCTGATTGACAGGTGGAAGTAGCCACAGCAATACACAGCTGATAAGGATCAGTGTGTGCTGCTGATGGGCTGTCTGCTGATCCGACCACAGGCATTGGGGATGGCATTTATAGCACTTGGCTGGCCTCAAGCTTTTAAGATAGAAACACCACCGTGTGTTTGTGTGTGTGTGTGCGTGTGTGTGTGTGTGTGTGTGTGAGTTTGCGTGTGTGTGTGTGTTGGTTGGGGATCAAGGATTACCTAAGATCTGGTGAATGAGAAAAGTAAGGAGAAGCAATATGATTTTGGCAAAGAAGCTGATTCACGGAAAAATATATAGATTATATTTTATATATGAACCCATTTATTTTCGAAGAATAATGGTGATATTTTTCACAAACATTATGATATATTGCCTGCCTTAGTCCACCTGCTTTTGGAGTCAAACTTGGCCACATCTGCAGTAAAATGAAATACAAAATATACTACCAGTATTTACAATTTTTGTCACATAAATAACCATTTAACAGAGGAGTTATAGAGTAAAAATCCAATGAGATATGAAAACAGCTTAAACAGAACATCAAAAAGCTAAAGATAACATACATAAATTCACTTAGATACTTACTCACTTACTTGCCATATTTATACTGTTTATATCTTTTAGATTTGCCACTGTCTTTTCTTAGATATCTTTTAGCTTGTATATATTTTTTATATTTTATATCTTATACTTTATATTTTATATTTCATGTTTATTGTTGTTTGCACCAGGGATAAGAGGGAAACACTATTTCAATTCTCTGTATGTCCTGTACATATGGCAGCATTGATAATAAAGTTGACTTGACTTGACTTGACTTAGATGATATGTTGACAAAAAAACTGACCATATTTTGTCTTTAAAACCATATCTAGCCATGCTTATTTTGATTGTAAATGGAGAGAATTGTGTAAAGTCTGAAGTTGTAAAACTCCAATTATACCACATTATGTTTTATACATTCTTACACATTTATTCCATTATATGGTTCTATATCTCTAAAGAAATTATATTATTTCTCTCATGAAGTATTTATATTGGGTTTGCATAAGTTAGGAGGGTAAATTTAAGATAAGTAAAGTCGATTGCAGGATTTCGCACTAATATTACAAAATGGTATTTTATGTTTGTCCCATTTCTGAATTAATTTCAGTAAATGATCGATAGTGCTTCAAAGTGGTGTAGTAGCAAGACTCATAAAGTAAGTTTTTCAACTTTAAAAATCTTGACTCATCTACTTGTTTATCATAACATAATATATATTCTATACGAAATGAACAAAGTTCAAATTCAACTTGACAGTTTCAGCAGTTATGAAACTATCAGCCACAGAAAGAAAGATAGTGGTTTAACCTTCCTCATTTAATTTTTCACTAGATTTAGATTTGGCGTATACTTTAATTAAACAGCATCCTGTGCAAATGTGCATTTGAACCAAAGATATTTTTACAGTACTGTTCTTTAGAAACTCACCCCTTTGATTGGAGATTCATTTCTCTTTTGATAAGCAAAACCTGTAAGTGTCTGGGCTACACCTTAAACTGGCATACAAGGACTTCAAAAAGGTATTTATTGCAGAAACTTACGACGACTCCCACTACTTTATTTCTTCAGTAATTAAGAAATAGAACAACATCTGGATATTTGGATACAGAGTTACACCAGAGTTTAAACTACTAGCCTATGTCCAGCGGTGGACTGGACTGACATCTGTTCATTTTGAGGGCAGTCAGATGGTATTACGTAACTGCCAATTATAGATATCAGCTTTCATGCGTGAGGCCAAAATATTTAACATATGAAGCTATTCGACTTCCAGTACATTTAAACATGAAGTGAGGAGTCAATAAATAAAGACATAGAAACTTTCTCTTCTACAAATTGTAAATACAAAGAAGACAGGTTGGTGAATGTGAGCATGCCATGCAGGTTACCAAAAGTAAAGGGTATAACTTCCAGGTATTCAATTATAGTCCAATTATCTCTTGCTGCATGGTGAGTCCACCAGTGTGCAAACATGTCTGAAAACTCTGCTGTAGGCTACAGTACACTACCAACAACACTTCTATTTGCAATAATTTTTTTTTTCTTGGCCATTTTTGTGGCCAATATTAATGCTCACTTGTGCAGCTGCTCTTGTTTACTCACATTCTCACAAACCCACTCTGCCTGTAGGAGACAACACTGACGTGAACATTTGCAAACCCTTCTCATTATGCCAAGTCTAATATTTCACTTCAAATGTGGTGTAAAATACATGAAAATATAATCTAAATATCTGATCTGTAATGACTGTTTGATCTCAAAATGTATGTGTAAGCGCAACAGGCTGTGCAAAATATTCTCACGGGGGGCGCGTTCTTAAAATGCACTGTCCGTCTGGCCAGTTGCATGGCTTGTAAGCTAGACTAATGTTGCTCTCTTTGCCAAATGGAGAAACTCATGCTGAACAGATAGTCATGACATCAAACCATCTGAGAAGTAATGTGAGGAAGCATCCCATATTCAACACCACAGATGGAAAAATCCTTGATATCAGTAAGGCTTTTAGCTGTGACTTAAAATGCATCTGTCTTACAGTAACTTTAACTTGTCACTCAAGTAAAGCTGAAGAGGCACTGCAACTGAAGAGAACCATGTAATTTTTAGCATGTAGTTTAGTGGTTTGTGTTAGCTCATTTCTAGCGTGTCCGAGTTGCGGCAGCTATTCTTTTCCTTGCCTGTAGATGGAGTGTGTACACATGAGCTGCAGCGCTGGAGCTCTGCTGTTGGATGATATTAGCTATTTCAGGTTCTTCACATCAATGACACTGTGTGTCCTGTGTAGACAGAGAACAGCGATGATGTGTGCGTAAAAAAGAGCAAACAATGAGCACACACACACTTGCCCACGCTCACAACCAGACGCAGGTGTTCATATCATACCAAACACGTTATTTCCCACTTGATCAGCCAGAAAGATAATAGTATGTTACTGTGCAAAGAGAGAATAGACGAAGCCAACAACAATATACCTCCCTGCTTCCTGCTACATAACATGTCATTATGCCAAACCTTTTTTCTCTCTCTCACTTTCACTTCAGCTTTTCTCCTGTTAGTTTAGCCAATAATAGTGCAACAGAGATGCAAAAACACATTGTATTAGAAGCACACACACTCTAGTACTCACATATGTACTTAAGGGACCAGTGTGTAGGATTTAGTTGCCATTCACGGTGAGGTTGCAGATTGCAACCAACTTAATACCCATCACCTTACCCTCTCCTTTCAGGTTTGTAGCGGAACCTACCATGACTGCAAAACTCAACTCAACTCAAAAAATGTAAAAGGCCCGTGTTTGGTTTGTCTGTTCTGGGCTGCTGTTAAGGCAGAGTGAGCTAAGGGACACACAACAGTTCTCATTTTCAGGTGATAATACACTGAAAACATACTTGATAATGGATATTTTATTCAGTTTCTGCCAAATTCTGTACATAAATCATCCTAAATGTTACACACTGGTCCTTTAAAGGCATGCAAACACTAGACTCCTCAACCTGTGGATGCTTGAAATCTGATGATGAACTCTCATACATGTAATAAAGGTCACAATCACACACATACGTACACACCAACAGATGAACAAATAGGCACACTTCTACACTCAGTCATGCATGCACAGGCTAACTCCGGGCTTCATTTTCACCGAGGGAAATCAAGATGATCTGTGCTCTGGCTACGGCTTCTCTTTGATGCTCAATTAACTCAGGCAGACCTGGCTAGCCGAGCCAATTATTAATTCAGCTTAGCGAGTACATTGTGGCAGGCACAGGAGTGATGTCATGGCTAGGCAACCACAGACATACTGCTCTCACTGTAGGGCCTGCGATACATACATACCATTAGGTTTTAATATGCAGCGTTTTCATTTTTGACACTCGTAAATACAGCGCGGTGTAATTCTGTGGTATTTCTCATCACATTTTTTATTCAGACCTTTCTGTCGCTTCTTGCTCTTGATGATTGCTGGTCTCTTACTTAGCCTCTCTGCTTCCTCCTCTTCTCACCGCTTATGAGCCATTCTTACTCCCCAACAAGCTCTGTCACTAGCTCTTCATTTTCCACCTCTCTCACTTCACACCCCATCCTCCCACCCGTCCTCGTTTTTTTCTGTTTTTCACCATTTACCCCTTCCTGTGAATCCCCTCTTCTCTCACCTGCATCCCTAACCCCTCCTCTCTCCATGTGTGTGTTTTTTTGTTTTTTTTTTATCACATCACTTATTTCCTTTTTACTCTTTCTTTGTTTTCCCTTGCACTAAAGACTGAAGGGAAGGAGGGAGGATAATGGAGTGGGGGGAAGAGGAGGAGGGCTGACAGAGGGAGTCCCATCTGCAGTGAGCTCATTAGAAGATGGGAGGGGAATAAGCAGCAGAAACACACTAGAAGGCATCCACAGTAGCCCTCTCTTTCTCTGTCTGTCTCTCTCTCTCTCTCACATACACACACACACATATTGCTGCCTTGCTGGACTCATTCCAATACTGACACATCGCTACCTCCTCTCTCCCTTTCTCTCTCCCTGTCTTCTTCCTGCTGCACTCCTCAAAGTCCTGCTCTCATTAATCACTACAATATACAATACACAGCAATTGGTGAATGGTTTTACCTATTACCACCTTCCAGTACCAAAGGGCCATATATTTTTACTACATGTGGCATCAGTGGAAATCGAGCCATAAATCCAAAGCATTGTTAAAGCTGAACTTTTCTTCTTCTCTTTCTTTTCTTTCCTCTACAGTGAAAGAAGGTGGAGTGTGATACATTAGTGATAGGAAGATTAAATCCTCAAGGATACTTCAGAAGGTTAAATCCCTAACTGCTGCCTGAGCTTGACCCTACTTACGATGCTGCGATTTGGGGAATTCTCAAAAGTGCCCTCAGTCTTAACACCTGTCTCCCAAAGTGGGGGAAAAGAAACACCTACTTCTGTGTTATTGTACATTCACTTTATGTGCCAAAATTAAACTCATTTGCCAATCTGGAGCCACTGAAATGAAAAGCGGGCAAGTTCAGGTCCAAGCAGGCAAACTACAGCAGTTGCACACTCTAGTCAAGGCTGCAGTAATGTAATGACACTGTCAGGTCTTTTCACCTCTAAACTACAAATATTTTTTTTCTAGCTTTAATGTGAAAGTCAGCAGATGGTGAGGATGCACCAATGGTGAAGGGAAGCATGAAAAGAGGAGGTCATGTCATATCAGCAGAAAACTTGGCTATACTATCTTAAAAAGATTCCTTGTGCAGCATTCCAAGTGCTATTCCCCCTTGTGTCCATTTTTGTGTTATTGAACAATAAACAGTATTTTTTTTTAACTGACCCCCAACAGGAAAATTTGTCACTGCACCCCGGTTCTCGCAAAGAGGCCAAAGGGTCAGTGACAAACCGGCATCCTTTGAGCAGCGAGGGATTCTGCGTCCTGCTCAAGGTCTCTCCCGTGATAAAATGAGGCCTTGACGCGTGACCTTTTGGTTGAAGAATGGGCTCCTCTAATAACTACACCACACTGAGTGTGTGATGATGAGCCACCTAAATCACGCTCAATCAGTTGTGTCTACTGATCAAAGGTGGAAGAAATATGCTGTATTTTAATATACTTAATATGCAATAAGATTAACTCATTAAGTAGTGCACTGGGATGAAATATCTCCTTCTTGCTAGGAAGGGGAAGGTAAAACGAGAAGGTTGCAATCCGCAACTACACCATTAGATGCCACTAAATTTTACATACTTGCCCTTTAAATACAGATGTGCTTTGGAGCTGTTGTAATAAGTAATATAACTGATTACTTTACAGTTAATTAATCACTGAAATAATGCAGTTACTAATAAGGAAAGAATATAAGTAAGAAGAAATTGATTACATTTTTCAAGTAGCATTCCCAACATTGGAGAGAAGTAGCACTGGTTAAACCATACTGCTTGTGTTTTTGTTTTTATTTCAGCTTTGTCTGTTTGTATTATGTTTACAGAAAAACTTTGCAAAATAAGATTAATATTCCTTGGTTGGAATATTGCCGGTACAGTATTTCTCCTTAAAGCTGCTTGATATAAATTAAGAAAAGAGGTAGACTCATCAACCAAGTCAGTCCAGAATCATCTGCCGAGGTGAATATATTCCTCATGACCAGGGGGAAGCTGCTAATGACTTTCATTCTCATTCTGATTAGTAACAGTAAAGAAAGCAATGATCATCACATGGACACACTTAAGCTCTAAGTACAACATCTAGAATATTGCCTGGACATATCTCCATAAGATAGCCATGTTGGGTGCACAGCACAGCACCCTTGAGGAAAAGAAGTGTGACATTACAGATTTTAATGGTGCATAACATGTATGTAATCTTGTAACAATTCCACAGTAATGGAGATATTGTAAAATTGTCCATTAGCAGGGGTACATCAGTGTTTTTATGTCATTAAATAAGCTCATAAGCATCTAGTCACCAACGTGAGCATCAAGTCAGCTGATTGATGAGCACACTGAGGCTGTCAATTAGCACCTCCCCTGTGTCCATGAATATGCAATCAATGCAATTGGCTCAAGTATGGATCAAATGTCGGCCAGCCGCCTGAGGCCCATTCACATTTCATTTTAGTGTACGTATAGAAGAAATATGAACAACATGCAGCAGATAACAAACCTCAAGGACATCAAAGCATTAAATCAAAGCAATCGCTCTTCATTCTGTTTTTGATCTTGATGGTGCTGCATGTTCTACAGTTGTCTCGTCTGTTATTTTCTTCTTTTAGTCATGGTGTTGACATAGATGGAAAGCACATGAACAGACTGACATAAAAGAAAATACCTATTTTTGTCCGTTCAAGGAGAAAAGGGTCATAACTTAACATAACTTTTTTTTTTCACCTCATGATGACAAATGAGCAGCATCAGATGTTGCCTCTGGGCTTGTGTCACACCTCAAACAGCTAACATATTTGCCACCAGGCCTCATAGCTCCTCTGATGGAGAGCCATTTGTGCATTTTCAATTAATTTCATCTAATCTAATACTTAGTACTTTTTAAACACAAATGAAAGCAATATGCTATCAGGAAGAAATACGGTGCTTTCACTTGTTGAAGGAACATTTTGTATCTTGAGTCCATGTTGAAATAATAAACGCGCAGTTTGACGCTTTGGGGAAGAACTTTTTGGCCCTGACTACTTTGATGCAGAGGTCAAAGGTCAGTTTTAATTGTAGAACAGGGGCCCTCGACCTGTTAGAGATTCAGTGTCTTGCTCATTGACAGGTGCTTTAGGTACTGCTGGTGCAGGATGGTCTCCCTGCTCGCTACGCTGTCTTACAAGTCATATAAATTATGAAAATTCCTGGAACAATTGAAAGTAGAAGGGATAGAAATGGTCTCATCCCGCTGAAGGATTTCTGTCTTGGTATTAAGTGTAAGACAAAATGAAATCAGATGAGATCAGATTTTATTTTTGACATGGAAATTCTACAACTCTCAAACTCCATCTACCACAGCTATTTTACTCTATGATAAAGCATTACCATACACACAGAATGGGGCTCTTTTACAGCCTTGAAAGATGATTCTGATGCCAATCCGCTCAGCACACAACTGACCAAACACCCAAACTTCAAAGAGGAAATTTGACAGGGGAGCTCCAGCCTCTCTTGATCTCAATATTTGCTCATTTCACATGTCAAGAATTGGCCTCAGGTACAGCAAGCTGTATCAGATATATGTCTTATATACCACAACATGAATGGCAAAGTTTGACAGTCACAGAGTGGTAGTAGCTCTGTAACACTATTGAAGCATAAAACCACACCTCACTCTGGAATGAAAATAAAATTCACAACAGTTACAGTATTTTCAAATCCTCCCCGACCCTGCTCTGCTACAGAGAGGATAACTATAATTCAAACTCTCCCCTCCCTCCATCAGCACTACGCTACAAGGCAGCTCATCCCGTCAGCTCTTTGGACTGTCGTCAGCACTCCATCCTGTGGACGCCTGCCAGTAGCCCCTCTGTCCGATCAATAGGCACCGGCGGCTAGCTTTCCCCCTTTGCTCTCTCTCTTTCGGCTACCACAGTATAAAGACTGTTCTGTTCTGCCGGCGCAGCATAGTGATTAGGCATTAGGCCTGGGCTGCTGTGTGAATTAGCTTAATCTGTGTCCGTGATGAAGGACGAGGCTTTTCATGCCCACTGGAGACATTCACTGGACATAAAAGAAGCTAATCTTTAGGAAATTTAGAGAGGGGATGGCGTGTGTGTGTGAGTGTGTGCGTGTGTGCGTGCGTGCGTGTGTGTGAGGGAGACACAGTTCCCACAGTGATAGGTCTTTTGTAATGCTGCTTATCCTTCAACAATAAAATACATCTACTGTAGTCCCTGAAGATGTGTGGCTCATGGGCATGGAGTACTGGAAAAAGTGAATAACATGCTGGTTGAAAGAGACTGAGCAGTGGTTGTCTGGGGAGGACATAGGAGGGAGGAAAATCTATATATCCCTATATTCCTGCATCAGAGGTCAGTTTGAGGGGAATTAGAGTGGATTGTATTCTCTTTGTTACATGGCTGCTTACCTGCCCACAGAGGAAAGCTGCAAACCTGCAAATCTCAACCCAAAGTTTTATAGTTTCGAAGCAACCCAGCCTGAAAGACAAAGGATTGAACATGATACAGACCTGAGCAAACACCAATACCCATTCCATCTCTGTACAGCTGTCCATCATGCACCTGCCCGAGTGTTGACATGCAATAGGTTGAACATGGACCCACAGCATGCCTAACAGCAGCCCAGCCCCCCTCCTTCACCTCCACCTCCTCCTCCTCCTCCTCCTCTTCTCCTCCACATCATCTGCTGGATATATTATACGCCCTTGACAAACTGCCAGCACACAATCCCCCTCTTGCAAATGTCTATTGATCACAGCACAAGTACGGCTGTGGGAAAGGTATGGAGCCTTACCCATACTCTTATCCTTGTGTCACCTCTCATGCTCCAGAACCTTACAGACAAAAGGCAATTCCATAAAACTTAATGGGTACCAGCGGACAATGAGATTTATAAGCAATATACTGTACTATACCCGAGGCACAGAATTTGGCCCAGTAATAAATCATATACCATACTATATCATACCATCATGTCCAGATATGTTTAAGCTTATAAAAACCAACTTAACTTTTGGTTGTGAATGGAGTTGTCAAAACAAAATAACCATCATCCCGCGAAGAAGAGCAACCATACTCCTTTTGTTTACATGGTGTTTTTCACACCTTTAAAGCACTTTTACGCACAGCCAATGGTGGATTTGGGTCAGCAGTCAGCTGGGGCCAAATATGTGCTGTGTTGGGTGATCGGAGCACAGTCGGACGCTTGTTTTCTGAGAGGAGCTTCGCAGCAAGCTTGTTATCAAACGCAGGGCATCTTTTTTTTTTTTTTTTTTTTAAACCCAGCAGTTACACAAAAAACATCCACCATGCATGATCCAGAAATCATGTTCAGATTTCCTGCACACCTCCAAATTGCAAGAGCATGTCCCACTCTGTGGACTAAAAACACAGGCGTTTTGAAGACCTGTCACCTTCTCCTTTACTGCACGAGGCGGGGAAAATAACGCGATGGCTTACCGAAATGAGATCCTGGCCACTGTCAGCGACCGGTTTCCCCTTGTTTCCCTTCTGGTCCGCCTCTCTTGCAAGTCAATCCGCAGCGTGCTTAGATCAGATCAGAACAGAGCGGTGCGCCTTTCCGCTGCGTCCTGCGTCCAGAGTTGCCGGGGATGGAGCGACCATTTGCCGGTGTGTTGAGCCGGGGGTGCAAGGCTGAGGCATCCGCAGGGAGGAGGAGAAGGATGTGGAAGAGAGGGAGGAGGAAGAGGCGAGGCGCTGGGTACGAAAGCGAGAAATAAAGAAGGAGAGAGAGAAAGAGAAAGAGAGCGAGACAGGAGAGCAGCAAAGCACTGCAGCGACGGGGAGGCAACACCACCGGAGAGGAGGTAGACAGCAGCTCTCTCTCACTCTGGCACTCACTCGTGCACATGGGCGCGCACGCGCAGCGTCGTTATCATACAAGGGTATGGAGCGCCATCTTCAGGTGATAATGGCAGGTTGGGAGTTGCCTCCCATTTAATCTGTGTCATGTGCATCCGCGCATTGTCAATTCTTTGCTTTTCTGACAGACCACTGGGGAGTGTCACTGCCAGACCACTGGGGAGTGTCACTGCCCCCCCCCAATTTCTTCCTCTTCCAACTCTAAGGCTGCTGTGTGCTGCACATGTCAATTAAATGTCTCATTGGAAGTCCTCCAGGGCACCAATTAGTCCCTTGAAACAGCCCACCTCCCACACACACACCAACACATAAGAATTCATTTAATTCATTCTACACACCTAACCCCAACTCTTATCATCAATCTAATGCTAAACCTTAACCAAAACTAAGACATAATCTTAAATTTCAACTTGACTGACCTTCTAGGGATATGCTATTTGTCCCCAAATGAAAGATAAGTATTCATATGTGACTGTGGGAACAGATTTTTCCCCTATTACCACCGATCCAGCCCATGTTATTGTTGTAACTACCCATCCCCCCACCCCTTTCGACACACACACACACACACACACACACACACACATATATATATATATATATGTATATATATATATATATATAGTGTATACAATCCATAGCAACCAGATCCCTGTTGGGTTATGATGATGGTAATATCACCTGACCTGCACTTCATAATTTCCCCCCGCCCCCTTCCAATTCCCTTCACTTTTTACACACACACACACACACACACACACGCACACATGCACACACATACACCTGGTTTCCCAAGGTCAAGAACTGCTGAGTATTTCAGATATGTGCACTGTGTCACATGTTCTGCACAGTCAGTTCTGCTGCCTCAGATGGATTAAGGATTTCTTTCTTTCTTTCTTTCTTTCTTTCTTTCTTTCTAAATCCATTCCATTATGGAGAAATATGGCCATTGTGCACACGATGTCTCCCGTGTCTCCTTTTTTTTTTAACTTGAGACAAGAATATCATCTGTAATGAAATATTTTCTCTTACATTTTACACTTTATCCTCACTTTTTAACAAAAACCTTCCGTTGTTTGACTATAATATTTATTACTATATTTATTACTATCTCAAAATGAATGTGGTATTGATGTTATTATGTAGATATTGCACCATAGCACCATAGCAAGTAAGCCTTTTTTATTTAGTCAATATGATCTGCTTATTTCAGAAAACACGTGTAATATGAGGGAATATATTTGTATTCTTCTCCTTATTTTTTCATTTGATTGTTTGTACAATTGGTACAGCAGGAACTGGATATTTACCCTAAATTAGTATGCTGGGTTGGATATGATGTTTTTTATAGTGGTGGGACAGAAAAGATTTTGCAGAGGTAAAAAAAAACATAATGATGAAATGTGGAATGCCGCGTAAAAAAACAGAAATTGGATCTTTACTGTATTTGTATGGACTAGAAACGGATTGAGAAGAAGACATGAACATAAATATGAGAGGGAAGAAGATGGAATTGCACAAATGTGAGTTTATAAACAGCAATATCTTCAGTCACCAGGATACCCCATTATCCTCAGAGGTATTTCTACTCTTTTCATTCCACCATGTCACCTTTACCCTGACTTATACACACAGATAAATGTAGTGCTGTACCATCTGTCACTTATCAACAAGTGTGCATCACATACTGCAAGTCAATCAGATGGATGAGCTAAGTAAATCAACTGTTCCACTCAGTTGCAATAATAAACACTGTACAGTTTTTTTGTCCAGGTATAAACATGCTTTTATTTCTGGTGTGGCAAATTCATGTTCATTTAATCTTAATTGATTTTATGAAAGAAACAGCTGTGTGTTTGGAATAAACAGCGTAGTCAGTTATAGTGTGATCCTACAGACAGAGGAAAGTGCCACATACAGAAGCTTCAACGTCATTTAAACCACATAATATAGAAAATATAGAAAAAATAAAGTTAACTTACAGTTGTACTTCCAGAGTCGGACCAGATTCAGAGTTTATCAAAATAAATGACACAGGCAACAAAGCACCAAAAAGTAAGACAGTGTTTTGACTCTGACTCTGCCAAATCACTGATTCATCTTTCATTATTTTCATCTGACAGCTGTGCCAAACAAAGAGAGGGAGAGAGATGATGTCCTTTATTCTTAAAGTGGATAGAAACACTTTGCTTTAGGTAACAGTTATAGCCACAGGTTTTGAAATGGTAGTTTCCCAGTGTATTTCACTTAACCTGTACAGAGAAAGAGCAAATGTATTCAAAATGCTCACAAAATTATAGCATCAGCATAACATGCTAACATTAAATTATGGCTGGCTCTCAACTATAACAAATTGAATAATGTATCTAGGTTTCTTGGTTGCTTTATAAATCATTCAAATTATAAAATAACTATTTGTGACCAAGAAGAATAACCAGCTGGAGGAAATAATAAAAGGGCAGCAATTGGGGCCCCTAAACAAGGTGCTTTAACCCCCAACTTCTACAGGTGGTTTTGCTCAGTGAGCAGCAGATAACACTGTAGTTGCAACGGGCAGTTTCCAAATATGAATCGTGTGTGTTCCTGAAAAAAAGTGGATTCTCCCTCCCTGGATTAATAAAGGAAAACAAACAAACATATTTTCTGTCATTATCATCAGGCAATCTCAGTTACTACCAGCAGCTGTGGCTTATATCTTTGTTGGTTTTGGAGCTATACTGTTCATTCTCTATTGCCAGAGTCTCTGCTGACACTGTTGCAACCTGGTTGCCGGAGAATTCCCCAAAATCAAGAATCTTGTTAATTATTCACATTCATCTGTCTTTCAGTTTCATTTATTTACAGCAGGAGGTTTTGCAGTCTGCTTTCACTGCCTGTTTGAATAATTTTTCTTCTTGTTTGTATTTCCTGTACTGTAATATCTTATGGAATTGTTTGTGTTTGTTGTGTTCATCTTGCACATATGGACAAAACAGACATATTTCATTTGTCTACTACATCATCCCATATTGTAAAAGCATTACAGCCAAAAGGGAATTTGACAAACACATACTAAAATCTCTCCCATATTGCACATGAATTGAGTTTATTTGTTTGTATATCTCTGCCTGCAGCCTGTTTACAGACTGAGAACTGATTTTTTTTACAAGCTTGATAAAAGCTAGAAAATAAAAAAAGTAAAGTGAATGAGGACAATTTAAGTTGTACTGAGTTCTGATGAAAATATTTGTTACTTCTGCAATTACATATTTTATGATTTTCTTTAAAAAAAGTACCATAATTTAATTTTACATTTCTTACTCTGTCTATTCTATTTCCTTTTTCAACTCACTGCACGGTAAGGGTGTGTGCACCTGCATGTCTGAAAAATATCCACTAGATGGAGCAACTAAGCTAAATTACAACTTGCTATCAGCCCATTGGATAAAACAATCCAGATTCAAGAGCATCTGCATCAGGTTTTTGCATATTTTTGATCAAAATTAAGATGATACAGCAATAGATTTATCAAAAGCACAAACAACTAGTGAATAATTAGTGAATTAGTGAAATAATAATAGCGAACATTTTACCATTAAGAATATATACAAGTTGGTTTATGTCTATACATTTTCTCTAACAATTCATTTTTCTCTCTCAGTGTCCAGTGTCCAAAAATGTCACTTCAGTACATCCTGTTTGCATGATTTTCTTCACTCATCAGTCTTGAACGTGCATGCAGTAGTGTGTATGTGTGCACTGAAGGTCATGATATGTACAATGTTTATAAATAGCATTACAAATATTTTTTAAATATACTTCACTTTGGACTCTGCACATGGACATATCCACTTGTTGGACACACAAAGAGAAAGGAAACTGTACAAGTGTCCACAGAGTCATTCTACAAAGAGACTGTCTTTCTTCTTTTAAATAAAAAAATGTGTTAAAGTTTTGTTTTGTTCCTGCTTATGTGATATGTTTCACCAACAACTTTGGAAAAACTGACTGGATCATTCCACAGTTACCCTCAGACACACTCGTACAAATAAAGTGGACTTTCATCCGATGCCACACTTTGTTTGAGAGTGGGTTTGTGTAAATAGACAAGTCACAGTACATTGCTGTCTTTATACAACATTTACACAATGTAGTAAATGATACAGGCACAGCATCTGGTGAGAAAAACAAAATCTGGTTTTATTCATACACAGAAGACTCACAGAGTAGCAGGTTTTCATTACTGGACTGAAGTGCAGAGAAACTATTTCATGTAACTGAAACGAGTCTGTGTTCCGACTTGATGATCTTAAAAAGGGATGCATAAACAAAGATTGTCTGTGCTGAGTTATGAATGATTTGTGTAAGTTTGGCATCTTCTCCTTGAACTTCAGACTCAGCTCATAAATATACTTTAAAGTGAAAAGGTCAATGCAATTTGTTTTTGCCATTGAGGAAGTGTGTCCTATCACTCCCTATGCAAACATATCGGGCAGCAGATGAAAGCACAGAGCACGGGATCACTGCCAATTCACCTTCAGGTATTGTAAGAACAGAGCCTACAGGTGGATGCTGGGGAGGTAGAAGGAACAAACAAAAACGCATTCAGCACATAAAGGGATTATAAATCCCTCATAAAAGGATGAAGCAGCAGCAGAAGCAGCATTGTTACACAGAAGAGTGGAGAAAGCAGGTAACAGGAGTATATATCAGAGGGCTTATTAGGGAGGAGTCTTCAGAAGAGTGTATATCAGCATCTGCCTGAGCTATCTCACAGGCATCACTTTATTTAATCAGCATGCAGCACCAAACTGCAAGGAAAAGCCCAGAAGATACGTCAGGGGGATAGATATACACTGCATGCACAGACGTATGTAGACACCTGAATAAAGTATGTGTGCAATGTACCGTTACACCCTTCTGTGATTGTTATGTGAACATCTTATTCCAAAACTGTTGTCTGGCCATATCATTTATATGTTTTAGATGTGTGCAAGTACACATCTAGTGTATAACATGGCATGTGTCATTAGAGTGCATGGAAGAGGGAGTTTACACAAACTACTAGACTAATGCAAGTTAGCTATACACAGTAGAAATTCATTATATATGAGGTAATTTGTAACATAATAGTCCTAGAGGTCAAATCACATGCTCACGTATGGGATGTTTTGTTGTTCTTCCACATTATTTAACATTATGGGAAAAGCTCCCCAAAAATGTAAGTAAAGCGTATGATAAAGTAAACATGCAAAATCAGGTTTCCACGCAACGACACAACATCGTCATTGGGTTTATAATGTTAGACAAGTTAAAGCAAATTCCTGTTTTTTATTTCCTTTTTTTTTATAACCCAAATGTTTCCCATTCATCAAATGTGTTGCAACTCAAGTTACGGGAAATTATTTCAGTAGTGTGGTTTTAGCTTAAGAATATTAAGCAACAGTCTATTCCAGGATGTTTCAAAGGCACACCCTAATATGTCTATGAAGCTGCATAGTATATTTGAATGTGTGGCCAAAACTAATCTTAACTGCAAAAAATTACTAGATGTCATGTTTCCTTTCAGTCAGACCACCCACTGTGTTTGTGTTCTGTTGTCAGGAAACAATGTCATCAATGGATCTCACCTGAGAGAGAAAGAAACACAAGGTGATCAGTAAGGCTTTACAAAACATACAAAAGGCATCTCTAGTTGGCATATCCTTGATATACATAATAATAATAACCATAATAAGAGGGGCGTTATGATTTGCTCACTGGCTTACACAGACACATGCAAAACTTATAAAAATTAACATATTTATTGAAAAAAAAAAACAATAGACAATACAGTGAGAGTTACAGTCATGATGCTTTGACCAGATATAGACAATTTGGAGCGAACATAAATTAAGGGTTAGGGGTTATCTTACCTTCTTACCATATTATCTTAATGCAAACTCAAAAGAAAAGGTTAATTTCATAATTACTTTACCTGAAGATGGACAAGGAATTTTGTCCTACTAAAACCATAAACGAATTGGTACAATTATGTTTCTAAAAAACAATATTTCTAAGATCAGATCAACGTTATCTTTAGCAATACAGAGAAAATTATTCATGTTTTTATATCCTCACACATGGACTATTGTACCACTTTTTTTAAATGCCTCTGCAGCCAGACTTGTGACAAAGACCAAAGCCTGTCCTCACATTACCCCAGTTTCAGCATACGTTTTTCTGGTTTTGCAATCTTTTATAATCCATTTTAAAAGCTTACCCATGCCTTACAAAGCTATACATGGCCAGGTGCCATAGTAGATCAGTCAACTTCTCACTCCTAACTGTCTAAAAAACCCTCTTACGTCTGCTAGATTAGGCCTGCTAACTGTTCCAGGGTCCAGGTTAAGGTCAAAGGATGATTGAGCGTTTGCTGGACTGGCGTCTCAGCCATTTCTGCTTTCAGATCCTATTGTTTTTGTCACCTGACAACGAGTCTCATTTGATTACATAATACAGCTCTGTTGTGCAACCACTTGATTTTAAGTTTCTTTTAGTAGTGGTTTTAATACTGGATGATCTATTTGCACATTTCTTTTATACAGCATTTTAATTGTATGCTCGTATTTTGCTGTTCCTGTTCCCAGCATTTTGAGAGAACCCATTTCACATCAGCTGCTGTCATCCGCAGCTCCCTCATCACTTCTTTTCATTTCATCACTTCTTTTCATCTAGTTTTAGAAAAACCAAAACCAGATGTTACTGTCCTTTTTGCTTACTATTGTACCAGGAATACTTTAATTCATTATTCAGATTTTGTTGAAAAAAAATTCAACCTGTCTTAAGGGATAAGTTACATTGTCTGTCATTTGTTACATCATTTGCTGTGGTCAAATTAAACTTTAAAATACATTGCTGTGTTTGGTTTATCCTATGTGCAATACGTGTTGTACACCATGTTCCAGGAAGAAGACACAAAGCACTGTAGGTACAGCACAGCAGGAACAATTAGACAGCCTAGAAATACTTGACTACATTCCTGTCAGCAAATACCTAACCTCACCCTCACCAAACAATAATGACAATTTGCAGTGCTTTCTGTACTTCTCCTAATGTCTGATGTGCATCCTCAGCATTACAGAAAGACACACGTAATGAAAAGTAGACATCAGCACACAGATGATAACCACAGGAGTGAAAGACAAATGTAATAACTTTACCACCTTTGGTGTTCAGTGTCTCAGTACACCCCACACAGTCTGTAAGTCAATCACAACACACCAGGAAACAAGAAGTATCTTGCTGTGAAACATCATCTGCGTGTTTGATTGCTGTTGTCACGCCCCGTATCACGTTCTGGGTCCCACGATGCAATGCTTCCTGGCACCACTGTCATATTCTGATGGATGTCTTTAATTACTATGGGCTTCGACACTGTAACATGAAGAAGCTTTCACACGCACACGCACACGCACACACACACACACACACAGATTACTTTCTGTGCAGGTTTGTTAACAAGCCGAGAGCAACACTGCAGGATACCAACTCCTCTCTACACAAACTAATGTCTTGTGTTTCAATGCCACCATCTAAACTTACAGGCAGCAGCACTTTTACCAAAACCTAGTATGTAAATAAGTAGATTTACTCAACTACTGTACTTAATTATAAATTCACGGTACTTTTGTGTTACATGAGTATTTGTATACAACTTCATACTTGTATTCCACTACATTTCAGATGCAAATATTGTACTCACTACGTTTTTTCTGACAGCTATAGTTACTTTTCAGATTACAATTTTTCATACCCTTCCTCTCCAGTGAAAGCCATGTATCCCCAAATTTGGTGATTTTGGATGCTTCTGATAAACTGTTGGATTATGTGTTCCTTCATGGATTGAGAGAAACTTACTAGAATACTGTGTTTATCAAGGACAGGAAGTTCATGTTTGGGATTTCAAAGTTGGCAGAAATGGCAAAATGAATATTCTGTCATCTTATCCATGGTTCTTGAATATGTGTGTTTATGTCCCAGTAAATCCACTCTGAGCCTCTGTGGCTCAGCTGCAAATGTTCCGTCCCGCTCCCCCACACCTTTTTAGAATGGAAAATATTTTGAGTGAATATATATGGAGTGTGAAAGCTAAATTATTTTTCTTGAGCTCATTGGGAACTCTACAAGGTAAACAGACATTGGACAAAGAAATATAGGAAAACAGACTGAATGACTTTTTATTTACATTAGTAGTGGTGAAGCATCGGTCATGTTCAGTCCATATGTGAACTCATTGGGAAACATGTTGGCTATGTGGCGGAAATTCGTATTAAGTGGTGTGAAACTTAAATAAAGACATACATCATACATACATTTGTACTGGCACGCATCTATAATTTTCTATTACAGTTACAGATCGCCTCCTCAATTTTCAATCCCACTAAATTCTTTTTGTCGTATACTTGATAATGCCTTCGGAAACAAGTCATTTCACAGGGGTTAGAATGCTCAAAAAATGTATCTATCATTTTAAAGCCACTTCTTTCTTAATGCAAGCTAATGAGAAAAAAGTCTTTTTGGGCAGGTGTATATCACCATCATTGCTGTCATTTCATGATTTGGCCACTATGTCAAATTGGCTGCAAAGGTGCTCATGGCACTCCCATAGGAGCTTGGACTCTACCAGGAAACAACAACAAGGAGTCATGACAGAAAAGAAGGAACGGTCCAAAGTGTGGCTTAATTTCACAAATAAAGTTAACAACAGCAAAACGATCATTTCAAGTAATGAAAGCAATGTGCTGAAGCATCTTTCTACAGAACTTGGGCACTGAATACACAGTTGCACTTACTGATATATCTTAATGATGAGCCGCTGCCATAAAGACTGTGTTTACCAGTCATTTATTGTTGACATATATTGCTTCAGTCTAGAGCTGTTATCTTCAAGTGTACATAGGTGTAGCCCCAGTGGTGGCTATGAATCATATTTATAGCTCCAAAGGCAATTTAAAGACTAAAGGTGACTTTAATGTTACACTGATGTGTAATCAAATGATTGCTGTCTCTATCATTCTTACTCTATGCCATACATCTCTTCCCACACGTATGATCACCCGCGAGAAGTACGTACATTCATTAGTTTCTGTTCATAAGTAATATAATCCAAACAAATACACATATACAGCTGTCCATATTTATGACAGTGTTACTTCACTCTGAAAAGGGGGGCACTAAATTGTATAAATACCTATTTTTATGCAATTTACCTAAAGAAATATTCTATGTCCATCTACTGATCCACTAAAAACTGGGTTGTTTACATGTATTGTATGTCCATCAACTTTAGGATGTACCTGAAGATTTGAAAGTTCTAAAATCACAATGGGTGTCTTAGACGTTCTTTGCAAAAAGCACAGATGAAACATTAATATCATTGCACTTACAAGGGCACTTCATCTTTCAAACTACAACTTGGGTGCCCTTCAAACTCATAGTTGTATTTTAGACAGTTGTGAAAGACACAGGAAACCACAATGTCCAACGTTTGTCAATACCAAAACCAAAAGCAGTCGGCATTTTTCAGTAGTATTCAGATCCTTTACTTCAGCAAAAGTAGCAATACCGCACTATGAAGCTACTTCACTACAATTAAAAGTCCTGCATTCAAATCCTTACTTAAAGTATTACCAGAAAAATTTACCTCAAGTACGTATCAAAAGTAAAAGTAGTCGTTACGCCAAAAAACAATTTCCCTGTCTTTGTGTCAAAGAGGGCTTAAAAGTTTCTCAACCAATAAAGGGACACTTAACGGTTTGTAACTTTAGAGTGATCTATTGGCAGATGCTGCAATATCACATTATAAAACATGCTATGTTTTTATTACCTTAGAATAAGCCTTTTATATCTACATATGGCACAGGTCGCTTTACACGAAGAAGCAGCTAATACTGGATAACTGTGCTGTGTTTTGTTAGAAGTTTGAGAAGTTAAAAGGTACCGTGTGTAAGATTTGGCACTATCTGGTAGTGAAATTTCCAATTGCAGAGATGGTGGAGCAGTCAGGCCCAGGCAAGGGAGAAGAGGGAGGAGCGTTATGAGAAGAGGAGGAACGCATGGAGGACCTCCAAAGGGGCCGAACAAAGGTATATATTTATAAAGTTAATGTTATGTTAATGTATTCTGACCTGGTCTGCACAATTTGACCAACACCAGTACAAATACATGCAGTGATATTTTGACATTATTTACACGTTAATCAAACGCTTGATGGCCACTGCACAAGGTTTTAATTTCATCATTTAGTCACACTAAATAAGAATTTTCAACCAGGTCTGTAAAATGTCATTGCTGTGTCTGGCTGACGTTAGTTTCAAAGGTTTTTTTGTATAATGTTACACTTTGATTGGCATCATTTTTAGCAGATCGGCTGATCTCTCTAACGTCACTACATCATTTCTGTCCAAATAACAAAGCTAAATTCTAGTTATGGTGCATAACGTTACATAAATCCTGGTAGCAATTATATATTTTTCAACACTGACACAGGGAAAACATTTGGTGTTGGTTATTATGCCTATGTCCATTTTCTAGCTGAAACAAACAAACAACAGTTTCTATTTTTTTATTTGTAACACTGGGCTGAATAACCTTTACAAAACAAAACAGGCAACTTCAGCATCACTTTGAAAACATTATTCCCTCATCAGCAATTTTCATTTAGGAAGAACTACACTGATATATGCTTGTTTTCTGCTGTCGTCTGTCCCAATGTCATTTTGCTTCAACATGTTTAACCTTAAACATGAATGTTAGATGTGAATCTATTATGATACCTAAATATTTAAACTTATTCAGTTCTTCATGGGGTTTTCACTGGAGAGGAAGGGTATGTGAAATTGTAATCTGAAAAGTAACTATTAACTAAAAGCTGTCAGAAAAATGTAGTGGAGTAGAAAGGACAACATTTGCATCTGACATGTAAAATGAAGAACATGAAGTAGAAATATAAAGTTGCATAAAATGGAAACAATGCAAGTAAATCTGGGTAAATCTAATTAGTTTCATTCCACCTCTGGTGTTTTTATTCATTACAGGCTAGTAATAACAAACACTGTCTTGTAACTTGTAATTTTGCAATAAATCAGCAATATAATCAGTGTCAGAAATTCCTGTGACTGAATCACCTCCAACTAAGCATATATTAAGCAATACCCAAATACTTAAGAAGTGAAATAGTGGCATGTGAGAATGAATGAGTAAATGATGGCAGGTTTAGAGACTTTGAGCTTGTGTGAGCAGAGGATTCCACCTCAATGACCACAATTCAGCACAGCACTGTAGTTTCTGTTCATACAGCCGCTCTCACCGTGAACAAGTTCATGATTTTGCTGAAACAGAGTTTTTTAATGAATGAATGAATGACCCCAACAATCAATCAGCCTTAAAGCATGTCCTGTTTATATAACATAAATTAAAAGCCACAAACAGTCTGGTAACACAGTCTGTCTCCATCTACCACAACAAACAAAGATTTCCTATGGGGTTAATGATAAACCAAAAATCAGTCATTTATATGTTCATTCATATGAGAGTAAAGTGAAAGCTCTACTAGTGAGAACGGAAGTAAAATCACATGCTATGGTTGCACAGCTGCGTTACGCAGGACGTGGGAATGGACTAATTCCTGCGCTCGAATAGCCACCAGAGCCACCGAGAGGACGACTACATTTATTTTGAGTTTAGAGCCACAAACTGAGCACCTAAGCAGCAATGAAGACGCGCGAGAGCGTCCGTTTCCAGCTGTAGCCCGCGGTGAATATGAATGAAGAATGACCAATGGTAAGTACAGAAAGTGTACTGCGTTGACGGTAAACTGAAGTGGCCTAAGGTGGTGACGCACTGAATTAAACTGGCATTAAACTCAATAAATCCTGGCCGAATTAAAGCCGAAGTAAGGTCGGTGTCAGTGTAGAGCTGACAGCGCACACATGTATAGTCTGTACTCAAAAAGTAAGGAGGTGAAGCGTTTTCGAAACTTACCAGGGAGACGACCACATGCAGGCGCATCTGTCCTCCTGCCTTCTCCGCTGACTGACTGGCTGATTTGCTTTATGTTGGAGACCTCAAGCGTTTTCCACGCAGGGGAATTCCGCGTAAATAATTCCCAGTCAGAAGGAAACTGAAATAGGTTTGGGATTTACAGGAATTCTCTTTTATGGTTTACAGGAATTGACAGACTCCAGGACTGTAGGCTGTAGGACTGCTGAGAAATCCACTTAAATCAATGTTTACATCCAATTAAAAGTCATATTTTGACAGATTATCCTCTTTCAGGATGTTATAGTATTGTAATGTTAGAGTTTATCACTTGTAAACAACATTATAATCTTGTGGCTGGGCATGGTGTAGCCATTTCCAAATATTTAATACACGTTTATACACCAACACACTATAACTATGAATCTTAATTTTTATTTTATCGCATTATATACTAATATATTCACATTATTCATCTGCAAATGACCTAAAGCTATCAAATACATGTAGTACAGTGCAAGTACCTCAAAACTGTTCTATAATGAATGTACTATACTTTGGATGTATATTATGGCACTATTCTTGCAGTGAAGTTATTGTAGCAAGGCTCTTATATTTAGACAGTGGTTTTAAAATGTTTTGCACTACACTGAAAACAGCCTTAGCAACCGAATGAGACTGCTTTGTTTATGCAGCCAGGCCAGGCACAGGAACAAAGCTGTACCAAAGTGAATGAACATTCAGAGCTTATTTGTTACCGGTGGTTTGTTAACATTAAAACATTGGACTGTATTAACTTCAAATGTGTTTCAAATCATTTTTCTCTCTCTTTCTCTCTCTCTCTCCTTGTAAACCCTCAGCCTCTTCTCTGCATCAGTCTCCTTGCTCTCCTGCTTCTACCTCTATCTCTGTCCTGTGGCAGCAAAAGGTCTCAAATACACGTTAGAGACGATTACATGGCAATCGTGAATACTCATCTCGACAACACAGTAAGTAAGACACTGGTTCTCTTTATTTATACCACCCTGCATGCAAGATAAATTAGATTTTTTTTTGTCTAAGGAGACACGCTCAGCTAAACACAGAAACAAGCTGGTTTGCATGTTTATATGAAGTAAAAGATGACAATTTAAAATATACATCTTTAATTTGTTAGATGTCTTGTATGGAGAACCCTCCCACTTGGGGCAACAAGTTTGTATTGTAAATATAGTGTGTCACAATTTATTTTTATATAACTAAAAAAGGATATCTACTACCTTCAATAACCTGAAAACAAGCTGGGATGTGAAACTAGCTGCCCCCTTCTATACAATCTCCATACTAATACTTATTATTGTAATGCTTTCATTCATTCAAGAGAGAAAGTGTCACAAGTGCGGTGCAAAACTTAACCTGCCAACCAGAACTGAAACACAAGCTACCTAACTGCACATCAAATGCGGTAAGTAATAACTATTAGTTGTCAGCTAAAATGTTTTTGACATATGTCCTTTCCTTTATATTTAGTGATTTGCTTGCTATGTCATTTAGTAATGCGGAATGCTTAAAAATCTCAAAAATGTTAACCACGTAATAATTACAACAGACTCTTCCCATGCTCTTCATTTGGTGTCTGCATAAACAGCTTCAGACATCAAAACTATGAATTAACAACATATGGAATTTAAAAAAGTGCCATCTTATGGCTGTGATGACAGCTTTGCACACTCCTGGCACTCTTTAAATCATCTTTATGAGGTAGTCACCTGAAATAATTTAATTAAAAGGTGTGCCTTGACAAAAGTTAATTAGTGGAATTACCTGCCTTCTTAATGCGCTTGAAACCATTGTGTTGTTCAGAGGTAGGGTTTAAATACAGTAAATAGCCCTGTTCAACGGCTGTAGTAACTCATATTAAGAACTGCTCAACTAAGTGCAGTCATAAAAATCAAAAAATGCTTTGATGAACCTGGAGGATCGCCCCAGGAAATGAAGAGTTACCTCTGCTACAGAGGATAAGTTCATCACAGTTACCGACCTCAGAAATCACCAAATAGCGGCGCTTCAGATTAGAGTCCACTTAAATGTAGCAGACACATCTTAACATCAACTGTTTGGAGGAGACTGTGTGATTCAGGGCTTCATGGTCAAATTGCTGCAAAGAAACCACCACTGAGGGAGACCAACAAGAGACCACAATCACCTTAAACCTCGAACTCAATTCAGATGGTTTAGGATGAGTTGAACCGAGAGTGAAGGAAAAGCAGCTGACTAGTGCTCAGCACGGGAAGCCTTTCGTGACTATTTGAAAATGATTCCAGGTGACTACTTTATAAAGCTGATTAAGAGAATGGCAAGAGTGTCTGTCATCAAGCAAAAGGTGGTTACTTTGAAGAATCTAAGATATAAAACCACAGGATTCCAGGTGTTATGTGTTACTGTTTCGACATCTTCAGTGTTAATCTACACTGTCGAAAGTAAAACAAATAAAGCAAGAAAATCTTGAATGAGAAGATGTCTCCAAACCTTTGATTGGTGCTGTACAAGCAAAAAGCAATTCCCTTTCTAAAACTTCTTTACACATGAGCTGATTAAACAACCTCTAACGGCCACATAGGGATGAGCAATTCTTACTCACTTCAATAAACTCACTCAATTCTAAGCTCTCAGTCACAGTCCAATAAATATGAACAGTGAACGTTAGATATCAGTCTTGTTGTTGATTAACGCAACATCCCTAGCTGGCCTTGGCCAACTGCATGAATGTGTATAACATCACGATGTACTGAAGCAGTCATCCATCATCATCTCATGTGCTTCTATTCCACAGGATGTTGTGACCACCTTGCACAACTTAACCTGCAAAATGATGAATTTAAGGCTTCCCCACACAGGTAGATTGGCCTCATCTGTCCTAAACTCAATACGTTGCCCTTGTCTTGAGAAACCGGTAAGTCTCAACACATTATTGTTAAAATTGTGAAAATGTAGATGTATGTTCTTAATAAATTCATTTTTTTTTTGTACTTTTTGTACTATGGACAGCAACTTGGTGACCAAAGGTGAAACTAATTCTTTCGGTTTAAGATTTTGGCAGAATTGACAAAGCCAGTGGAATGTTGGCAGACTGTAGTGTTTCCCTCTGTCAGATAGTGAGTGACTCACTGAGAGGTTACATAGCTGGCCGACTGTGTGATTGTATCCAAACATAATCTGTTTGTTTCTGACACATATTAACTTGCCGCCAGGCAACGACAAGCTACAGCAGAAATTATATGTACAGACAGTGGAATTCACATTATGATATTTAGCGAGTTACAAGGTGCGAAACATTTGTGGAGAGATGTTTGGAGGCAGGACTAGAAATAAACATGCATTTTGGTTACTCTTGTTGCATTTCCAGTTTAGGGATTTCAGGTTTCGTTCTGAGTCATACCATGAATTGAAACATCTGATGATTTTGATGTTTAGAAGTGCATGTTTTCACATTTACGTATGTGTTAATCCAGTAAGATGTGGTCCTAGTAAACCATGAAGTATTTTGTCCAAATTTCATGGGAAACTGCACCCCGTTTTCCCATGAATCAGTTATGTACTATATTTTAAACAGGGTGGGATCAGAATCAAATCTGATGATTCATAGTTGAGGTCTGAGTCATACAGCAGAGCAAACAAGGTCCTCTTAAGAGTGCTAGGCCTCACCAGACTGGCATAGGTTTAAAATACTGGCTCGCACTGCAGCATGGTTGGTTTTAAACTTATTTATTATAGTAGTGATAAAGAGCTAAATATGCACTTTATACATGCAGCATTACATACAACTGATGGCCATGAGATTATAGGACTAAGCACTACCAACAACACTAATTAGCACAATGTGTTTGTGTGTTGACTTCTGTTGACTAGACTAAACAACCCAGCGTGAAGTCGAAGAGGAGGAGGGCGACAACGAGACAAAGGAGGAACGAGCACAAAAAAAGCAAGAAGGAGAAAAAACTTTGCAGAGCAGAGGCAATCCTGTCTAAAATGACTGAATGCTATCAG
This sequence comes from Sciaenops ocellatus, assembly GCA_033000465.1. Taxonomy (NCBI): domain Eukaryota; kingdom Metazoa; phylum Chordata; class Actinopteri; family Sciaenidae; genus Sciaenops; species Sciaenops ocellatus. The sequence goes on from CP136869.1 coordinate 17,148,254, forward strand.
ATACTGAATACGATGTTGGACTCCTGAGACCAAACTCCAGTACATCGTGAAGCAAAAATAAACTTATCCTGCCCCTACTACATAGTTCTTCAGTGGATTACACAAGAGGAAACTTCTACTTCATTTAAGCTATCTTGTTAAGTATCAGTATATCTCTCTTGCAGCCATTTTTGGTATGGTGTAACTAGTAACTCTTCTGGTAAGTTTCCAAGCTGCGCAAGCTATCAAGCCAACTAAAAGAAAATTCCAAGGCCGGTCAACAAGCTGAACTCCCACACACTGTAGCAGCTGTGCCATCTGTATGCAGATCTGCCAACTGTATGCTGCATACCACCCATGACCATGCAGAATACGCAAGAATGTCTTAGGAACTCCATAAATGGTGCACAGGACAAAGAAGCTGGAAGATGGCAGAAGGTGGATTGAAAAGCGAAAACTGCTTCATATGGTTTAACGTTGGAGACGTTCATGCAAAACAACTTTCTGAAGCTATTAATTTGAAAAGAATATGCTATGACATTTATTTGCACTTAGCGATGACTCATACATGCATGGGGCTCATATAGAGTTTTGCTTTCACTTTAGATGGGAATAACTAGCCCTGGCACATATTTGTTATCTTTGTTATCTAAACCTCCTTTGTTTTTGTCTATGGAGTTGTTTTAGGCTGTGTTTCAAGTCATCATTTATACTTTAAAAGCACATTCTCCCACAGATGGATGAGTTTAGCTCACACGCCTGACTTGTGACGTTCTGGGATATAGACGCTTTTCTGTCAAAGTTGGTGCTCTGATTAATGGTACTAGCCTAATAAAAAAAAAACTTATTAGGAATGGGCTTTCGCTTGGGGAGCCAAAATGCCCAAGTGCATTTGTTGTTTTACATAATTTTAAAATGTCATTTATTGGTTTGTTGTGTATGAAAAATGCAAAAACAATTACGGAAGCATGCAGCCTTTGCCCCTAGTTTCAGCTACTTTCAGGTAGGAGCTATTTTCTCTTCCTGTCGGGGAATACACAGTGCATTATGTAGCTAATTTTCTCATTTTGTAAAATGTATATTTGTTTTAATCACATAAAGCAACTCATGCCTGTGTATCCCAAATATATTTATATCTAAAACAAAGTAAACGGCATATGACTTTGTACTTGTTACCCCAAATGATCTAAAGTTTTACAGAACTGCAATGTGTTGTACTTTCTCTCTCTTGAACATACACTCTCACAACTCCATCACAGCTGTCTTCATAGAAATTTATTGATGGTGGATATACATGGCATTGAGTGCACAACCGTATCCAGACTAACAGTTGCAATCATTACAGGAAAAAAACACTCCTGTCCAGTCTGTTTCAACATTTCTTGTCATGTAACATAAATACAGTTTGCTTCATGGAACTCAGAACAAATTCCTAACTCCTCAAAGGACTTAATGACCATATTTAATCATTGTTAATGAACATTAACTATGCACCATAAATAGAGGTTTTCACCCCTTTAGTGTCTGACCTGTAAATGAAGTGTGTGGGGTCATAAATAATGTTTGTTATATCAAGCAGAAAGATCAACCATACCCGTATGGATAATTTGAAATGTCTATAATGTTACTGTACTTTTGACTCTAAATACGTTAATGTGTTGAACACTGACTCAGTAGAAACACTGTCTAGGGGAAAGCAACTGCAATACACCCAGATGCATTGAGATTTCATAAAAATCCAAATAAAAACACATTTTAATTCTGCAGAGTGACAACAAAAAGGTGCAGTCATTGTTCATTCAGTAAAAATGAAAGGGAATAAGAAAATAAATAACTAATTACATTGTATAAAATAAGCGGGAATAAAAGGGTTTGTGTAAATGCTACATTTGTCTAGAAATGTCAGGCCTATGATGGTGACACACTTTGCCTGTAAAGTGACCTTTAAGGGAGGACTGACCTTTAACATTTAGTTCATGTTTGGACTGGTCCCTTTCAAAACAAGGTGATACCTTTCTGAAATTCAAACACGTTTCCTTTAAAAACCACATTGTCTTCTTCAGTAGTCAATCATATTGCACTTCAATAGGAACAGATTCTGTTTGCAAGGAAGTGGAGGCAAACAAGATTCAGGAATGCATTTCAGGTCACGGCTGACTGGGGACTGAGATACCGGGGCCGACACACACACCTCTAATCTATCATCTGACACTTTACCTTTATTTTCTTTTACACATTTTACAACCCACCTCTGAGCTTTTATCTTACCCATCTTTTACCCAACAGCTTTTAAAAGCAGATATCGATTCTACCTAAAGAGTAATTATTATTAATTGTTGTCCAGTGACAATATGGACAAAATGATGTTTTTCTAATAATAGACTCCAGTTTCAACGGCAATAATGTTCATGCGTGAGTAGCAACAATGTGGGCAAATCCAGCAGTAAGAAGGAAGCTAATAAAAAGTTAGTGAGCTGTGTGAGTTCCTGTGTCAGCTACCGATATCACAGTTTAGCAGAACTTTATGCTAGATCAGTTCACCACTGAGATCAATCAGCCTCCAGTCAACTAATGGTTATATTTGTGTTATAGAATTTGTACTATTTTGAATACAATTTCAGCAAGGCTGCACAAAGATGGGATGTTACCTACCTATGGAAATACTGATTTTCCTTACCAGTATGTTAGTCCATAGAGTGGAATAGACCAGCAAATTCCATGAAAATTAAACAGCATTTAGAAAAGAAAACAGTGCCACAGAGTTGTCTAACTATCACACCACTTTATCGCCGTGAAATTAGACCCAAGTGTAAAAAAAAATTCTGATTAACTTTGGTGAAACCCACTGCTAGTTTTGAGTACCGGTGCATTCTTATGTAGTTAGTTTCTCCTTCTTCTGACTTCCATTAGATACACATCCTCCTGACCCCACACTCGCAGCAGAATTTGGCGGATTCAACAGGATACTTGGTCCCACAAGCATGACAGAACTTGCTCTTCATTCCACCATTGCCAGGTTCGTTCACGCCATCCACATCATTCCTAAAAAATTTAACAGAGTTGACCAAGCAGCACGATAAGAAACTATGTATCTTAAGTTGTTATTGGCAACACTTGTGCACACTAGTTCAAAGCTGGTGATCCTGTTGATAATGTTAACAGATTACTAACAGATTAAATACTGCAAAGAGTCAACATGAGATGGACAGTGATACAACATGCAAAAGAAATTAACTTCAAATCCCTTCAAGTGGAGAAAGATCATGTTTTAGTGTTGTGATAACAGCAGGTAGGGTTGTCAGTTTGCTTTCATGCATGGTTGTGGTGGAAATGTATGTACAAACGGATGTTTCATTTCTGCTTTGACATGGCAGCCCTCCGGGCTTTCACACATGGACTGCTTTGTGTTGGAAGGCTCAGGTGCCCAGAGTTAAAAATAAGATGGCCTTGGTGATTTTCCACATTCCCCTGATAATACTGAATGAGAAACATCATTGCCTGAGAGTTACCCACATTATTTTGCTTCCTCCCAGGTGGTGTGATAATGCAATGATGTTTAATTTTTTGGTATTTGACCATGAATTTGTTATTGTCTGTGACGATTGACCAGTTTTTCTACATCAATGTTGATGTATGTCACACATTTTAATTGATTTATTTTATTCAACTGACTTTCTTTTTTTGTAGCCAGCTATTACTATCAAGGAATCCAAACTTGGAGCTGCACAATTTGTATTATATTTTACATAATAATAATAATAATAATAATAATAATAATAATAATAATAATGATGCTATATATATATATATAATAATTAGGTTTTCGGGGGTTTCTGTATCTGTATGTAAAACACCAACAAACCACAAGAGGTCAGGATCGTTCAGAAATACTGTATGGTGGTTGTTTTAGTATGCTTTTCATTCATTCTCACATTTTGTCTGGAGCAAATGTGCTAGTGAGCCACTCACCTAGATATGTAGGTGTCTACTTTCTTCTTGTTGAGTGCTATTCCAGACTGGTTGCTCCTCACAGAGCTAGGGCCAGAGCTCATTACTCGAGTCTTACTTCCCACACTGTGAGGAAAAACAGAAGAAAGACAGAAGAAAGACAAGGTGTCAAAAGTAAACATTAAGAGAGACTAATGATTTAAATTCATAAATACTGATCTACCCTGTGACATGCTTATGATGCCATCAACACACTTCACACATCAATAAAAATATTAAAATATATGAAATGGCTTGGGGATACTACATTAATTTCTCATAACATATGGTTAGTATCACTTTAAAATGTAATTATCAGATCGTAACTGAGCTACAGTCGCTGAAAGGAAGTGTGTCTTTGTGTGTGTGTGTGTGTGTGTGTGTGTGTGTGTGTGTGTGTGTGTGTGTGTGTTTGTGTGTACTGACCCTGATGGAGGGCTTGTGAGGCCAGAGGGATTACTCCTTATTGAACCTGCAGAAGAGATCTTACTAGATGGGATTCCTAGAACAAGAGAAGGAGAAAAACAAATAAACGTGAGAGGAATACAAGAACATTTCATTTTTTTTAAAAATCTAGCACAAATACACATAATTGATAAGTGTGAGGTCAGCACTCTGTGGTGCACTGTCAACACAGGTCTGCCCTTACCGGAGGGCTGTCCGATGCCGGACCTCTGGGGTAACCGAGAGGAGGCTGAAGGGATGGAGGACACAGCAGGAGTGTTGGGCTTCTTCACCGAAGCAGGAGGCTTAAACTGAAGATAGAGAGAGAAAGGCAACACGACACAAACCAACAGTTATCATCACTGGATGCAGCGCATTAAGTATGGTTGGTGGTTGTGCATATGAGTGTATGTATATTATACATTTTAAATATGCCAATATGTGTGATGGTTTGGCTTTACAAACCGGTACAGCATGTTTTTAAACTGTTGTAAGGAAGAAAATCTGTGAAGGCCATAAAAATGAAAGAAAACTAACTGATTCATTGCAAATATTAAAAATATTACAATGACCAATGGCCATTTTTCTCATCATGATGCAAAAAAACAGTGCTATTAACCACAATGGTTTGAATCCTGTTGTTTTTACTGGCTGCCAAATTAACTTCTAGTCACGTGCCATAGCTGTTGCTAAGTGACAGTGGTAATTCTACGACGACAGGGTAAAGTGGGAGTTTCAACATATTAGGAACAGACAAGGTATTGTTTTGGATTTATAAACAACACTTCTTAGTCACAAAGAATTGGCAATAACATAGAATTAAAAATTGCCTGGCCATGTATTTGGGTGAGAGTAGCTATGATCATTATGAACAATGTAGGTAAACAAAGCTGTTTTCAGTATGACAAGAAAGCTGTACGCAACAATGCACTGTGTCTGCATGTACTCGGTGTATCATAAATAATCTGTGCACGCTATCAAGTGCATGTTTAAATGTTTTATGTTCAACACACAACCAGATTTACCGTGGGAAATAAAGTCTGGGCTACGTGTTCAACACTGGTGTACCAGCAACCTCCAAATTTAGAAAGTTCAACTTAAGTCAACTCATATCAAGTAATATTTTCCAATAAAAACGCAAACTGTCGTGTGCACATACAACTCATCTGTGGACTCTGGTCATGTGTGTACCTGTGTGCGAGCAGGAGGCTTCTTGACATCGCCTGCCTTGCTCTTGTTGGGCATACGGGCGGCCTGCTCCTGGCAGAACTTGATGTGTCTGTCAGCTGCATTCTCGTTGAACCTCCGTTGACAGTAAGGGCACTGGACATAGTCTAAGGATGAAACAGGTGGTGAGAAAATATACCTGTAACTGCAACAACTACTAAAACTACTACAGACATAAATCCTATAACTGACCATACTCATACATTTAATTCCACTCCACACAGAGCTACGAGTTACCTGGGTCATAAGTAGGAGGAGGAGGTGGAGGTAATGGTCCCCCATCTTTCATGACCTGTGTGACCTGTTTGGCAGCCCGGATGGTAGCAATGAAGTCCTCATGTTTTTTGCGCCAGTTGGATGGCTTCTTCGGGGGTTCTGCCTGGCAGGAGGCAACACAGAGGAGAGACACTGTTACACCAGCCTGTTTCTTTTAAACTGAAACCCTACACAGCTAGTGCTGCTGTCATGATAAACCTCATTACTGCCATTCCGATGTGCTGTCTCTCACTTGATCTGAATCATGTTATTCATGAGCTGATTGATAATTGGATATTTTGAAAAGAAGGTCACCTCTTCTCTTTCTCAGTGTATCTAGTTACTCTCTACCTTAAACTACCTAAAAGTAAGATGTTGCAGAGCCACCAGGATGCCCAAGTTGTAATCTGAAATGTTCTCTTGACTTAAACTTTAATGATTATCTTCTTATTTCTCTCTTATTTAGAAATTCCTATAATTGAAGTTATGGTTTTATTGAATGCAGCTCTGAACAACATGCTTCCTTCCGACTTTCTACGTAACTAACTTTATTTCTATTCAGCCTTGACAAGATAAAATAAAGAATCCCCTGTATTTCCATGGTGACAGTCTGTGTCTTATCTACAGCTGATGATTTCTGACAGAATTAGTTCACTGCCTGTCCTCTGAGCTGCTTCTGTGGCAACATGATAGCACTGCTGACTTCCTACTTCCTACGATACGGTTACAGTCCTCAAGTTAATTAAGCGTGTTTGTCTGACAAACACAGATGATTCTGAGAGAAATGAAAGCTAATTTTCCTTTCTTCCCTTTAATCACATAATATCAACATTACATTCTACATTCTAGACGTCTATGATTTCAATGATGTGATATAGAGAGAGTCACAAAAGAGGAAGAGGTAAAGTATGTCCTGTTCATGCCTCCAGCGGGAGGACAAAGTGTGTGTTCAGCAGTTAGTCGAAGTCAAGACGACAGAAAGAATTGTGTCTGAGTTGACATCTTAACAATTGTTCGCACGAAAGTCAGCTCAAAAGGATGAGCGAGTGTTGGTTACTCAGAGTGGCCTTAAGTGCCATGAGACTTAATAATGTAATGCCATGAACAAAACTTTAAGGTGAGTTGTCAAAAAGTCTAAGGCAGGCTCAACAGAATTAGTTCAGGTTGAGAGGATAAAGGTAAGACTGTCAGCACAGTAATGTTGGAGTAAAAATCTAAATATATTGGGATTTTTGGGATATCTGAATTTTGTCAGTTGTCAATTGTGGGGAGTTAAGGAAAATACCACAGCTTTGGTGTTTTTTTTTTTTTAAACCAACACCACCACTAGTATAAGTTGACAAGCATCCAGACTATTTAAGCCAATGATTGCAAGCAAGGAAATTTAAAAAGCCAGAAACAGTGAGTGAAATGCGTCTTGGGCTTTAGGGGGATTAACTGTGCCAATAGAAATCACGTATACAGAAAGAAATGACAAATGAAAAAAGGCAAATCAACTTACTTTCCCAGTAGAAGATGAACTTTGTGACTGAAATACAATTAAAAGTGATTTGAATTTTAAAATAACCTGTCAACACATAACACTGAATGTCCTAAACGGAACAGCAACGATTAAAAACATGTGCCGTTCAGCACAGGACTGGACATATTCTCTTTTAGGTTCCACTGACCTAAGTGTTCAGATGAGCCAGGATAAACAAGACTACAAATATGTCTGTAGCTCTGCTATACTGAGCTATGTGGCCTGAAAATGTGCAGCCTCTCCAATTGTGATATAAGACATAGATATCTAAACTAGTACTGCCCAAAACATTATGCAAGACCTTGTATTGTAAATATGTGTAGTGAAGAGATTGATGGATGAGTGCATTCAGGGTAAAGATAACCAATCTTTTTTTTTTTTTCATGAAAATTAGCTTAAGAATATGAAACAGTTTAATGACAACAATGACGAGCAACATGTTATAATTCAGCTTATATTCATCAAGTTTCCCAAAACAGTTTCCAGAGTGAGATGTACAGCTTTCTTCCCATTAATGATCCAATTGAACTCTCTTCGATTTTGTGTGAGCGCTTTCTTGCCATGGTGTATTCTTACCTTTGGTTTGATGGGTTTGAGGGTGGGGATGTCTGTGCCCTCAGCTCTCTGTCTACTCGAGTCAAAAACCTTCCTCTTTTTGACTGCTGACTTTTGGCAGATTTTAGCATGTTTCTCCTGTAGAACAAGAAAGAAGATCGTTTCAACGCTGGCCATCATTTGATGCCTGTACCTTTCTATATCCTATTATATTCAACATTTCCTGATTTTGTTTTTGAAAGAGCCACAAAGCATGACAAACATATCTGTGACAGTAGAGAGCAAGGAAGAGAACACAAGCTAAATAAAACTTGTGTGACATTAATGACACCAGCAATCTATTGAACGTTGCGTTCAATTGTTTTAAACCTCCTAATGTAGACACCAGCACACATCCCTAAAGAAATACACACATGCTTAATGCTCTAATGGATCGTGCATTAATGCAGCCATTGTGTGTACAAAATGCTTTACACAATAATCAATTATAAATAAGTGCTCTAAGTCATTTCAATAGTACATATAGTTCATTCATTTGAAATAGCTTCAGGTGCACAAACCCCTTTGTTTTTCTGTTTGTTTATCTTGGTAACAAATCCCATTACATAACAACAATAATCTACAATGGGCACTCCTAGATTTAAGTTTGACAGTACGTCTCAGCACTGCAGTAGGTTCTAAGTCTGGGTTTTAAATCAAATAGTTTAAAATCTTTCACATTAGCTTTAACAAGTAACTACTTTGTTCAAACTCTTCCCTAGAAAGAGCTCTTTCACAGGATCCTACCAGATATTTGAACTGGAGCCAATGACACAGCCAAGCAGCTGATAACATGTCAGCTGATAGTAACTGTGTTAAATACTGTCACCACAGCAACCTCAGCAGGTCTTAGTGCATGCAATGAATTTTAGCCAAGGGAAATCAACTGCATCATCTTCAAAACGTGTCTCCTCTTATAACACTGAAAGGTGTTTATTTTTTATTACCAGGACTTTAGGGAAGAAACATCTTTTACAGGTGTTGCATTGAACCAGATCCTCATCAGGAGGAGCACCCCCGTCTGCAAGAACAACAGATTAAATACTGATTGTAGTGAAAAGGTTAAATGTAAGAGGACATAAATGGACCACAGCTGGTTTCCTTTGTCATACTGATAAAGCATTACGTGTAGACAAACACTGATAAATGTTTACTCTGTCTGAGGCATTGTTGTTAGCACAATGACCAACCCACAATATGTCTGCCTTGATAAGTTGACCTATAATTGATTTAAACTGGCAAGAGTTAGTCAGATATTATATTAGCCGAGTTTAAACATTCAAAAAAACGTCGTTAAAATGTCCCTGTCGTCGATATTTCGGTAAACACCATGCAAAATTAACCAGCCGTTAACCGTGCAATAGTAAATGTTTAGCTACGTTAGCTCCTGTAGCTAACGCAGGGTTCACACCCATTCAAAGACAGTTAGCTTCACTTTGGCCCTGTTGTTACCTAGCATTACATGGGGCTAAATCCCAAACAAAAAGAAAAGAGGACGCCGACAAAAACCGGTGAGCTTGAAGCAGAAATGAAACAGTCCGTTTGAAAGGAGAAACGGGGACGTTTTTAAGCAGCAGCTAAACGGGTAAAATAAACGCCGAGTGGGTAAAATCTCTCACCTTCAAATTCTTCCATCATTAGGTTATCTCTTGTCTGATGCTGCTGTTGTTACAAGCGGCCAAAAAGTGCAGACAGAGAGGAGAGGGTGCACTCCTACCCTCTTCCGGTTTCGCTAAAAATACGTCTAAAATGTGTGATATCGACTCTATATCCACAAAGATACAATGCCTGTGGAATACAGCAGTATGTACGGTCTTTGTAAGGCAGTGACAGTGCTGTGACAACTAGATATTCTGTTTAGCAGGTTTATATCCTATATGCACAATGTTGTTATGGCTCATATTGTGTGCGTTATATCACTATGACTTTCTCATATATTTACTTAATTTGTGTGTCACATAGATACGATTCTGAGTCATTATTGATTTATATACACTTTGCAGCCTCTTGTATCCAGCCGATATTATGATTCTGGTCTAACAGACAGCGGTTTTCACACGCTGGTCTCGGAAGTGAACTATCTTGACATTACAGATCTTTGGCTACCAATAGCAACTGGCTCTTCCTATGCCGCCTCATGTGCCAACATCCGAACATTTCATTGGCTGTTACTGAGCGGTTTGGGTTAATGCAGTGTGTGCTTCGAACAGTGGTGGGGTGTGGGAGGAAACCCCTGTTCTCCTGTTCCCATTACTATTCCCAAATATGGCAACAAAGTAAGCAAAGTAAAGCAATCATTTTTGCAATTTAAATATCAAGCAAGGAAATGCTCCTCATTTCACTGAAATATAGTCGATTCAGGTGTTGCAATAATTGAATTTATGATCCACAGCCTCAGATAGAAACATCAATTTATGAAGGAGGTTAATGAAGTAATTCTTCTACTTTTCCTACAGTACATTCAAATTGATAATTTAGTGTACTTTATATTTCAACTCTGACCGGTGACAGACAACAATGAATCTAGTGTAGGCCTCTCCCTTTGTTGCCTTTGTCAGCTCAAACAGTTGTCCAGCGCACTCGGAAGTTCCCAGTTTGGCATATTGAGCACATGTGTCATCTGAATGGAGTAATTCACAGCCAGATGCTATGAGACCACAGCAAGCGTGTTACTGAGTGGCTCTCTGCCTTCATCACAACAGGATCACTGTCCTCACACTGACTGACACCCCTCCTCCCCCTTTTCTCACACTCACACACACACACACACACACACACACACACACATACAATAACTGCCCTGTCTGTTCATCTGTCATTTGACCTTTCAGCTTTCATTGAAAATGATTAGGAGTCCCACTGGTTTTATAAGAATATGGTCAATCCAAGTTTATTTTGGCATTTCTGTATAACTGTATAACTGTCATTAATGTTTTCTCTATTTAAAAAAAATGTAATTGTTGGTAGAGTGTCCGACCCATGTACAAAGGCTCAGTCCTTGCGACTGATCCGACCTGTGGCTCTTTCCCGCATGTCACTCCCCATCTCTCTCTCTCTCCCCCCACATTTCCTGTCACTCTTCAAGCTGTCTCTGTCAAATAAAGCTCAAAAGGCCAAAAAAAAAATAAATAAATAAATCTTTAAAAAAATGTAATAGTTTAATCTTTTCTGCTTATACTACATGCATGATTACTGATGAGTTTCTGGGTGCAATATATTAGCCCATTTTATGTATTGTTTGCCAATGTTGAATAGATGCAATGATATGTGCAGCCTATTATGAAATTAATAAACAAAACAAAAAAAAAGTCAAAACACTAATGGAAATTCTGCAGATAACATGGTCAGAGATGCTGGAAGTTCATATAAAATCCGGACACGAGTAATATACCATATTACTTCACAAATAAGGACTTTATTTTGAAACGTGTACCCGGAAGCTGTAGTATTCTGACATTAGCTTGACGTTGGTAAATCCTCTTTCAGGAGCGCAACGGGGAATACCGAGGCGGCATTCAAGCTGATGTGATTGACCCCTGCGAATATTCGGAAGCTCAAACCCAAACAGGTATCTACCCTGTTGACAATAATAATAATGTTATCATTGTAGGAGTAGACTGTGCATGCCTGTTATCTTAATTCCATGCCTAGCGTTAATATCCATGCAGGCTGCGTGCACTTGCACAGACTCTATGGTCTATGGGGGTCTTTGTCATCAGAGTAAGACATATGTCTGTGATTTATTATTGAAATCAGTTTGGGCATGTCGATCCTCGTGTACCATTAATAGTAGGGTATGTCTTAATGTAAATGATAGGTCTCTACTGTGTCAACAATGCAAGTGATTTAATTCAGGACTCCATTGCGCACGACTATACTTGATGCGCTGCAGCGCCTCCACTTAGCCTGTAATATGACGAATTTAAGAGAACATCAGTTGTTTAGACTGTTTATACTCTAATAAATGATTTCAATGGACTAATGACAGGGAATACTGTCATAATCATATCTTATATATTTTATAGGATGCTGTAGAAATAACACATATTGCATATAGCTCCTATTGAAATGGTGTTGAGATATTGGGGGTACTATACTTGGGTGTGTGTTTATGCATGTGTCTGTGCATGAGAGAGAAAGTGATAGGCTGTTGGGCATTATTCCCAGTTACGCCCAGGCAACCTAGAATAACACTGGCATAAGTTGATGGGACTCCATTCCTGCACTCCCCTCGTCACTGCCACACTCACTGCTAATTTTCTGTTTGGCAGCACAACAAATCAAATGGTTGCAGAGCAGGAGCAGCCAAGTTTTTTTGTCATTGACAAAGAGGCCAGAGCATGTTGGCCTTTTGTATTATTCAGTGATTTGATCATTTGTTTGGAGTCTGTGCTAGATATATTGTTGATCAGGCCAGCTGGGCTCTGGTTCCCACATGGGAGCAAAGCCATAAGGACAGCACAAGCATGCCTCTGCAAGAGCAGGAAACATGTTCACACACACACATGCTGCTAAACTGCTGATGTTCTACTTCACGAGAGCAATATGTGACTAAATTATGTAAACTGTAAAATTAATATTTCATGGAATATGGGCATAGGAAAGACATGCCAATAATCTTCTGTCACTTTTAGCTACAAATGAAAATACTAACAGTAACAAATGAAGTTCATGAATTAGTAATGGTATCAAATAATCAATCAAAATTGCAATAACTTGTTATGGCATGTTTTGTATGTGAGCATTAAGCTTCATGTTCCATGTAAAATAATTTTCACTGACTGACAGATCGCTGTTTGACTCTGAGGTTATACACCAATTCAATGTTTTTTTATTGAAGAACAGTCACCTTGTGTCTCTTGTTCCCTCATGTCGAGTCTGACAGTTGTACATGGACAACATCTGTTGGGTCTTGCCCGTCCTGACACCATTTCAAGAATGACAGCTGAGTGGGAGCATGCTCAGATGATGACAGAGGGGGCATCCAAAAATAGCTGTGGTCAATCACAGCTTGCTCAGCTCTGGAAATAGCCACAAATGGATGTGTGAGCTGAGGTCATTTTTTGAAAATTTCCATATTAGTTGAAACCCCAATATTTAGACTGGAGTAAAACCAAACTCTCCTTTGCGTGCCCAAGTGTAGGAACGCCTTTTTTTCTTTGCACTTTTTTGTGTTACATAAGTGTACATATTATAAATGGATAAAGATTAAACACATCTCAGACTGTCAGATTTTAATTAGTGAAAATGGGCAAGGACCTGCCCCGTGCTGAATGGCAACCTCACCCAGGAAGAATGCCAACAAAGGGGTTTAACCCAAATCTCCGTGGCAACACAGCTCTGATTGTGCTCCATGCTTACTCCAATTGGGATGACATTTGAATACAGTACTGTCCTCCCTTGTACAATAATTACCCCTTTCAGTGTGCGTTTTTGGGTGCAGTATTGCATCAGTTCAAGAGCACCCTCATTTGTATTTCCATTCCACCACCTAGTATTCCTTCAGCAGAATTTGTTTCCTCTGTGTGTCACCTGTACCCTAGACTGAGATTAAAATAGATTATTCAGGGATTAGATCATAACTAAGATAAGAGGACAGAGTGAATGAGTGCATGGGTAGCCCACTGTGTCACTTTCTTCGTGTCAACATAAACTGCTTATACATCCACTGTCCACGTGCACATGTGCTTGTGATAAGTGTGTGCTACTGTGTGTTCCAGGCTCTGCTATGGTGAGGTCTGTTAGCAATGACGGATGTGGAGGCGACCTATGAGGACTTCATCGCCTCTCGACGGTCTGGCCGCAGGAATGCCATCCATGAAATCCCAGCAGCCCCTGGAGTGCAGGGACCCACTGACTTGTCACAGCTCAATGCCAACAAGTCAGGTAAGAAACATTGCTGGTTATAATGGCACAAGGCAAACAAATAAAAAGGGACTCGTGTCGACAATTTGGCAATAATTCAGCATAATTCTAAAAAATAATAAATATACTGTAGCTTGTAATTTCTGGAAAATTTAAAAATATTTTTCAACTGTATCCATCAGTATACGTATGGAGCGTGCATTGACAGTGAGCAATGCAGTGTGTTTTTTAACACTACCACCAGGGGATGCCAAAGCCCTAAAGTTTTAATTTCTGCACAGTAGCTTTAAAGTAGATATGTATTGTATGAATACAACAAGATTTTCTCATTCACCACCCAGTGGAGAAAAAGTATAAAATTCCTCCTTCACTCAAAAATGTGTTTTGTTTATTGCCACCCTGCAAAACAATACATGTGAGTGAGTTTGAAACTAGAAGGCTGTTTTCACATCCATCTGAGGAAGGAAGAAACCTAGTTTGGAAGCCAAACTATTTAGCCAAGTATGTAAGTTCAAGTGTCTAATGTAGAAACACCGAGAAATGACTTTTCAGTGAAGTAGGACAACATCTTATGTCCAGTGCTTAAACTTTTGAAGTGAGCAATATTTGCATGGTCATAGGTTTTGTCATGATGACTGTTCATTGTGCTAAATCTGGGGCTGTCCTGGTTGTTTTATTCGACATCAGTGGTGGCTTTGACTGATCAGCCTCATCATTTGTCACCATTTATATCATACCTTGTTGTCCTATACCCTGGTTTTTGAGTTTCTTGGACTGCAAAGATCCCTCCTCTAGTTCAGTGTCCAGATGTAATTGTAAAGAATTGATATTTTTATATCTCTTAATACATGTCCTGAAGGGACCATAAACCATTGTTTACCATGGTTTTACTATGCTGGTTTCATGGGAACTTTAACCAACCTTACCCCCCCTCTGTCTGTCAGGTGATGAGGGAGAAGACACTGAGAAAAACCAGGACTCTCCAGCTAAAGAAAAGGAGACTCAAGCTGAGGGCAGCTAAGCAGCAATGGACTCAAACAACCGCTTCTTCTTGCCTATGTGATCCCTAACTGCTAGGCCTCTAACTGGCCAGTTGCATCTAATGACTGTGAAGAGACACAGCAAAATCCTCCACTGCCACCAACATGCAGTGGGAAGTCATTGCCATGGCAATCATGGTGCAGTTTCTCTTCTGCAGTTGGGGTTGTTTCAGTTTCCTTAAAGAGCCTCCTTTCCTTGCTGCCTTTTCTTCATGGTTGTTGACATGAGATCGGATGTGATGCATGAAGAGCGCAGCATGACGTCTACAACCGAAACCAGCCCTGTATGACTGGTCCTGAGAGGAAAGGAGGGAATGGGAAAAAGGCTGTTAGGATTTTTGAGGCCAGTTTAAGTGTTTCCACTGAATTCAAATGTTGTCTTCCCTCCCCCCATTGCCTTGAATCAGTCACCACTGAAACACTTCCAGGGAACCGGGGACAGTGATTCTGATTCTTGTGTTCTGTATTCATCCATGTCAGGTGTGACATCTCAGACACTACAGATTTACAATGTGAACATGTTGTAATTTTGTATGTAGTTAGCCATTAACTTCAAATATTTATTGTGAGACTGACTTTCATTATTGCAGTTATTCAGATGGTTGCTAATGTGGTTGGAATTACCCTTACCATACATCTCATGTAAAACTAAATCTCCGGTTATGCGTATAGTTAATCATATTCAATCATCCCACTCATTGTTGACGACTGGTCTATGGAGAAGTCTTCAGTATTCATTTATAGTATGTGATGGAGATGGGCGCAGGAATTCTCTTCAAGTCCAAGGTGTTATTGTCCATATTATGCTGTGTCCTGGTCATCCTAGATCAATACACTGCCATTTAGCATATCCAAATGTACCTGCAAGTGAGTGTGTGTGTGAGGATGTGTTTAAAATGCGATTTGGTTTACAGTGGATATTGTGGTAAAGAATTGATTTGCTGCTGGAGATTAGAAAAGTTACAAAATTGATTGCACAGTACACTAGTGTGTCATTTGTCATGTATTATATCATTGTTTATTATAGGTGTGTATGTGTGTATTTCTCTGTGTTATTGGTGGTCTGTCTGGAGGATTATTGTTGTGATTGTACAGACTACCAATGAATTTTGCATTTCCCATTTCTCCTGTCAGTTAACCTTTCATTTTGACCTCCAGAAAGAACCACACCTGTTGATACTATAATGGTAGCTATGATGCACTGCCTTTTTCTGTTATACCAGTCAAATATGTGTATATGCACTCCGAAACTGGATAATGACATGATGACTTGTTGATAAAGGACTTGTTAAAGCGGTAATGGACATTTTTACATTATATTTACAGGTCAAAAATAACTTGTAAACTGAGTCAGGTATAGTATAGTGTGATTTAAAGACCAGTACCTTTGCACTGTAGGTGACCTAGAGCACCCACGACTGTGTTGTATTTTCCATAATGTTATTTTCTGCAGCTCATTCATGAGTCATGTCACTGTGAGTGTTGTCAATGATTTTACTGTATAATGCTCCCACATTATGTTTTATCAACTTTGTTAGATTTGGTGTGCAATTAAATCTCACTGGTGCAAACTGAAATAGCATCCAGACAAATGAATCTACATTGTTCTGACAGACTACAGTAAACAAGGCAATTACCTCCCTCTAGTGACCAACTTTAGAACTACTATTCAGCCACAGGAAATACATACCATCAGTCAATAATGACCATCAATATTGACCGCTGAGTGTGACAGGGTTGTGATTTTTCTCTCAAGATGGTCGCTGCTCCTCATGTAATGAATTGGACAGCACGTGGCATGCATGAGATTAAGAAATCATATATATTATTGAAATAATGGTAATACTTTTCTATCTTTATTTCATGTAATAGTGTTGAGTCTTTGAGCTCAACAACCACAACATTACAATATAAATTGACTGAAATATAGGTAGAAAAGAAGGTGGTAACTTGATCATTGACTGTTGTCTGCACCATGTTGTTCAGAAAACTTCTGTGAGGTCATGTCCTCTTGCTCATGTCTCATAAGAGAGAATGATTTGTGTAATGTGGTTGAGGGGTTACTGAGGTAAGGAACTAAATAATGTAATTTTTAAGAATAGTCATGAATTTATTTAGAAAGGAAAAACACCTACACAAAAAAACACAGATAGATATTTATGTGGATGGCAAAATGGGTGGACTATTTTCTTTTATTATGGACTGTTTTATTAGTCATATCTAAAGTGCACTTTCATCGTAGTCCGTGAGGGACATGACATAGTTGGTGTCAACTGAAAAAAACAAGATAATTTCTGTAATAAAGATAAAGATAAAATTCACATAATGTTTATACACCTTACTAAAGAGGCCATTTCAATCAATAAAAATTCTTTTAAAAATAGATTTTGATCAGCTGATAGATAAAATACAGTCATCAAGGTCAGTGGGACGAAAATCATACCGGTTTCGTGGAATAACTAGATAAGGTACTGTGATGAAATAGATATGGTCACTATAAGTCGATGCCCTAATGTGATCTCAGGTCTCTATGACTGTGATTGTTGGTCAATGAGATAAGATTGATGCTCTACAAATATAGACCAATGTAAAAGAAAAGATAATGATTGGCTGTCTTGGTCATTAGATAGTGATTAGGCTAATGTGAAGCATTAGGTACTTTGATTATAGAGCTACATCTAAGTAAGTAAACTTCTTATTTTTATTGAACACTTTTCAAAAAAACATTACAAATATTATAAAATAATGTTATAATAGTTTATTCCTACTTACTCAGACTGTCTGAGGGAGAGGGGGGTTGTGATGCATTTATGGTGAAACAGTTGCTGGATTAAAATTCTTTCAATTATGTGACTTGGATTAACTACTACACCCCTGTAATAATTTAACTATTTAGAGGCAAGTAGAGGCCAACTAATTTTTTCACACGTCTGTCACATTTTCTCCACTGCAAGTGCACTCTAGCAGGCCCTTTATCAGAATCAGGTTTATTGCAAGTATGTTTTCACGTACCCAACAATTTGCCTTGGTGTTTTGGTGCATCACAATAAACATAGTGAGTGGAAAATGACGTACAGCCTTTATGTTTATGTAGCGTGTAGTGACTGAAGACGGGGATATAAGACAGTTGGGGATCTTAGGCCTTATTGATGAGGCCAGCTGCTGTTGGAAAGAAACTGCTCTTGTGATATGAGATTTTGGTCCTGATGGGCTGCAGGGTCTTGCCGGAGGGGAGTGTCTCTAAAAGTTTGTGTCCGGGATGGGAATTGTTGGCAATAATCTGTCTCCTCACTTTCTAGAATTTATTGAGCACATCAAATGAATTGATTTGATCATCCTGTTCAAGCCTCTCCTGATTGAAATAGATGTGACTGTAGGCCTTTGTGATGTAATTGACTTTTGTTATCACAAGCTTCTGTGATGTAATAGATGTCATCAGAAGCATCTTTGTACGCATACACAGTACATTCTCTCTGTTCTTAAATTACCCAGGAGTGGATAGAATGGACTTTGCAAATGAGTTAACTTATCTTGAACCTTGTTCAAGCGCTTGGTAAACAGATGATAAAATGTACTAAAAGAAGTGCTGTCATATGTAAAACCAGCATATAATCATGATTGCTTGACTCCTTGTCAATTTGAAGCGTTGGATTCATTATCATCTTTTAATCTTATCTAATGGAAGAGTGAGACTCTTTAGATGTTTATTTATTTTTTAATGAAAAGAAGGAGCACAAGCACAATAACAGTCACAGCAGTACAATAGAATAATGTAGATTACATTACAACATGTCATGTATATATACACAAGTTTAAGTGATCCACACAAAATCAATAAATCTTTTAAGAAAAAAGAACCAAGACAATTTTGTTTTGATTCAATCACTATTACAGAGATGATGTATTCCATGTAACCATGTACATCCTTATCACACGTTTGTCAAAAAATGTTCAATTGTTCAAGTAGATTCCTGTGTGGGATCCTGGAAGATCCCACATAAACATAACTAACTAATTTCCTTGTGGGATAAAAAATCCATGCATATCTTTTTGCAGATCAGTGTTAACATATGCTCGAGCCACTTCTTTGAATGTTTTGCCGTCTAGAATAATGATGAAACCAGACTGGCCTGGGTTGGAGTTGATGACTGATGCTAAGATCAAACCTGTAAATGGAAAGGAAGAGGATATTAACACACAGTTTTGTCACTACAAATTAAATCAGTAAGGAGCCTTGCCTTTTTAGCCTGGTATTCCATTTGTACTCCAGCTGATGTATCGTACATATACATGTCATACGCTGTGCATGCACATCACTCAGTATTCTCACCATCATCCTCTGACTCTCCATTTGGCCTGGGGATAAACACAGGCTCTGATGGCCAGCAGTTGTCCTCACTCCAGTAAACCATTGCCTTGGTTTCTGTGTCAAACTTTACAATCTACAATAAAAGAATAGATTAGGAAAAATAATTATGTCACAGTTTTACTTTCTACCTCTACAAATAGCTCATAACAAAGCATTAAAAACTAGCATGAGTTCCAAATATAGTGACTGCTAAATCATAAAAAAACATTGTAAAAAAATATGACTCCAATACGTTTGTGAGTTACACTGAAACCAATACAAGCAGTTAAGAATATTTTAAGACCAAATATTGTGTTTCAACTACTCTGATATGATATGAAATGATATATTTGCTATAGCTTACATAAACAACACCTAGCATGAAGACCTTATCTTGCCCACATGGAGTACTTTGTCCTGACATGCCATGCATACGTGGAAAAGGGCTATTAAGTTGTAAAAATAGACTTAGAATTGTCAGTAGGTTATGTATACACAGGAACTAGTACCAGCTGTTTTCCTAGTATTAGATGGGTGAGTCAGGTTGACCTATCAATAGGAAATCAAGTAATTTCCTTACATTACATTTAGGTATACCACTGTAGACTTTTCTATGACTTCCTTGAGAGATCATAGCGTCAGCCAAGAAACTTTTGCAGGTAAGTCAGAGTCATTACATTACTTTTGCTAGGCAGCATGTGTAACCATGCTGGACATGTGGAACTTGTTGAGCATAGACACATCTGCGCATGCTCGTAGTGTCTGTGACTACCTACACAGGGGTGTGTAAGAGAGACACAGAGAGAAGGAGAGCAGGAAGGGTGAGCTAGAGAGTGAATGAAGATCTGGAGCAGCGTTAGCATCCCGACCTCACATCCTGCAGGTTGTTTTTGTCTAGGGGGGGGCTACATGACCACTACCCAAAGGTTGACGCACAGAATTGTCCTGAACATAGCAAAGTAATAATTGAATACAGGCAGAGGGGCAAGGTCTCTGTAGATACACACACCATCACACACTTCTAGTAGGTCACAAGTGATGATTGAGCGGTGTTTATTTTTGGATGACTCAATGCATTGTTTTCTAGGAAAATCCTGCATAGTGTGCCTTGTGCAAGTGCACATCGCAGTCATATTTGTGTTCCTCATTGTTGCAGGCAAAAAGGGGAAGTATAATAAAAACCTTCTGAGTTCATTCAGGAAAACTGGGGCAACAATATTGTGTATGTTGTATGAAAGACAATATGATTAGTTGATAGAGATAATGTTTTTTATTGTTGATGAACAATAAATTGTACAATGTTCCAGGCTTGACGCAAAAGTGTACGGTCCTATCATCCCAAAAGGAAGCCCAAGCAATGCCTTTCCTCAACATAATGTTTGTTTTTTCCTTTTGCTTGTCACTTGGGTTTAAAACCCATATCCAGACATCATTGAAATTGAATTAAAACTCCTCTGTTGTTGGGATTCTTTGTCAAGTGGGAATAAACAAAAATATCTAATTGTTAAAACTTCCTTCCTCTTCACAGCCACTGTACCTCTGGATGCAATGAGACGCAAGGGAACCTCTTTTCGAAGTGTAAGTGTTTTGTTCCTCAATCCTTGGAAGCCTCACTAAAGTTATTGCTTATTTCCATTGTTTCAGGTACCCTGATATGCAAGTGTACCCAATGGGAAAGGTTGTGTGGTATTACAGCCAGGGCCATAAAGTGATTTGTTTGTAATCGGTAATTCACACTTCCACAATTTGTTCCTTCTGTTTTGCCAACTGGCAATTCTCAGTTCTACAATTTGCTTCATACCTCTGTAAAAACAATGCTGCCAGGAACATCTGTTTCCCAATAGCACTAGCCCTGTAAAATGTCTGTTGTTCAAGAGTCGGCATGTTTTGAGCCTCTCGTTGCAAATAACACTCGACTGTCGCAATCACAAAGGTGCATGTTTCTAATAATTCTCTTTAGAAGATGCCAGATTAAAAACAATAGGACACGTTACCTGTTTTGACAGTGCAGACTCCTCCACCCAGTTCCCGTAGACAAAGCGGTGCTTCTTGCCGTTGATGTCATAATTTATTCTGGGTAATTCAAAACCTGATGGAAATAAAAAGACACTTGTTGCATTTGTATGAGCAAATCAAGTAAACTTAGACACAATGTATAAAATACAACTTGAATAATAAATATGATGTGTCTCTTTGAGTGGCATTGGTTTTACCTTGACAGAGTACCTCTGACTGGCACATCAGTTTGCCTTCTTTCTCTTTCACAGCACTGGCTGTTGTGTATTTGAGCTTCACCAGGTCCTCTCCAACTGCAATGCCCTGCAAAACCCAGTCAAACAGTAAGTGTAAGAGGAACATCTTGTCTAAACTTCAGGATGAAATCAATTCAAATTTTAGGAGTGGCAGTAGGGACAGGGTCATGCCTAAATGTCTAACAAAATTCCCCATTTAAGGAATTAATAAAAAGTACTAAAAATCCCACCTTGTCTGAGACAGGAAGTGCAAATCTTCTGTAGCTTGGTTTGCAGTAGGCATCATCATGGAACCCGGGGTTTTCCTTCAGCTTGCTCAGGTAGAACATGTCATAAAGACTGTTATCCTTGTAGGCGATGACATCGAAGATTACGTGACCATCATCCTCAAAAGCATTCACATGATGGTAGGTGATCATGGTTTCAGTGTGGTACTTTGTCTCAACCTCTTTGCCCGTCTTTCTGTCTATCAGGTGGATCAGAGTCTGTTGAAGAAATAAACATTAAAACACTGCTAGACCCGTGTAGACCCTTTTCCACTGGTATCTACAGCTGCTTCATACTTAGTTCAGCAGTATGAAATACATGACATTGATCAAAAGACAGACAGCAGTGACCCCTTACATTTTCCTCGGAGCAGAATTTCAGGCAGCTTGCCCAGTTGACTCCCCTCATGTATGCAGTGGCCATCTTGAGGATGTCCAGTTTGAGAGGCTGCTCGATGAAGATGAAGTAATTGTCCGTCATGCCGAAGCTGTGGTAGTAGCTGGGTGTGAGCAGCGAGCGGCAGGGAACTGTGCAGACCACCTCAACATTCTTCAGTGCAGGGACAAACTTGCCTTTGTCTGACACTTAAAAGTTTAGAGCAAAATAAAAGTCATAAGGTAAAGAAAAACTTCGTCAAAACCTTATATTCATTTGATTGTATAAATAGAATGAAATGACAGACAATGTTTTATCGGCCCATTTAAGAACACTTTGACAATTCAGTACCTGAAACACGTGTGTGTGTCTTAAAATATACTGTTAAAGAGATGCATATTAATAACATATTGCAATCTTCCTATGACAGAGTTGTACTGTTGGGTTTCCAGGTTCGATGTGGCTATCATGATGTTTTAGATAACTGTTTGGATGAGATAACACTCTGGGGTCAGGACAAAGTAAAGCAGGTCATGAAGTTTATATACCTTTTGCTGCAACAGCAGGGACTTTGAACAGCACATATTTAGTCTTGGCCTTGTCTGCTATTGAAGTACCAATGTTGTAGGCATTTCCCTCTTTGTCGTAGTGTGGATGAGACGAAGCCAAGTTTACTGGCAGGTACTTCATGTAGTCCACCTGTGTGAAACAATTCAGCAACTCCTGAGCTCTGAAATAAACCCTTCATTTGGATGTGTGTGAGCGCTCAAGATCAACGGATGACGTTACCTTGTCCTGAGTTTCCAGAGTCACAGGATCAATCTTGCGGATATAGTTGGTTTCAGAGGTGGCATAATAGTCGTCTCCGTATTTAATGATATTGCTTGCACCGTTGTCAGTGAAGTCAGGCACTGTGTGATTAAGAAAGGTAATTGCCCTGTAAAAAGAACAAAGAAGAAGATGTTTAAGGCAATTAAAAAGGAAAGTAAAGGGAAGTAGGGGGTCATCCAACACAACAGACCTAATTTTCTCATGCAGAGGATCCCCTAGAAACATGTGAATCATTTGCAAATTCACGACAGGAAGCTAAACAGCAGGGGGTCCTCCAAATCAATAGACACAATATGCTAACATTACATTATTACAACTGTTAGTTGCTTGACTGTAACATGTTTATTGCAGATGTTACAAAACTATTATACCAAATTTTCAAATATAGTGCAAATATGTTTGCACTGTTACATAAAAGAAACACTGTACAGAACTTTGGAACATATGGATGCCAACCAAATATTGCAAATATGAGTTAATAAAGAAATAAAACATTGACATTAGATTGATTCATGAGAGGAATCAAATTAAATGTGGTCCAAATAAAAACAAGGGCATGCTTACTTGACAATGAAGTTCTTGCTAGGGTCTGGGTATGCCATTGTCCCCATTTCAGACACAACTATCCTGTTTTCAGACATGTTGGCTTTGTAGGTGTCACTTCTAAGAAATCTGCTCCTGTGGGTAACTTCACCTGTAAGGAATAAAAAAACTTAACTTATATTTGTACTTTATGATTAGTTTTTACTTATTACTATTACTACTATTACTATTTTGTTAACAACAACTTTACAACAACAACAATTGACACTTTATTGACACTGACATACAATAACTGTAACAGAAACTATGTTCACTGATCTGTGAAGCAAACGAGGCTTTCGGAATTGTTGTTTCCTGAGTTAAAAATGCGAAACCAACCGTCTTTAAAGGAGAAGCTATTCATGATGGCCATCCCATCGAACCAGTGGTTGTAGCTGGTTTCCCCCACAGAGAAGATGCCGGGGCCATTACGCAACAGTGTACCCTGCAGCCAGTTGGGAATATTCCCTACACGACAAACAAACAAAGGAAAATACAAAACCTTAAGCGATGTGAATAAACCAGTGTAAATGTCGAGCGTTCAATAATAAAAAAATGGACCTACCTTTCACATCTGCCTTTGTGGGCTCCGGTCTCTCCTCCGCGTTCTTGGAAAAGTCTGCGCTCATGTTTGCTGACAGTAGAGGAGAACACGTAGGGGTGTCTGAATAAATACTGCTGTCGGACAACAGTGCAAACCACACCCTTTAAAGAATATTTTTCGTGTCTCTCTTATCTCTTATTTCGCTGAAATCCTGCAGCTCAGTTCAAAGAAAAAGGTTCAACCTATACGTCATCTACTGACTGATAATTTCTTACCTGTTTCTTAGTTCTTTGGCTTCCTTCCTTCATTTATTTCAGAGAATTTAAAAAAAAAAATCTCACTTTTTACAGCCAGATCTCGTTTAACATGAGCATTTTACACGCAGATCTCGTTTTGTCCTTGCAAGATACAGCTCACTTCAGTTTAAGTGTTTCCCTCTCAATGCACCTTTGGCTTATCTGACCAGATTGCATAATCAGCAATTATTTTATTTCATATTCAGATGTCGTTTTTTCCTCTTAAGTTTTGATCCAGTTTGTTGAGTTCAACACTGCATACATAACAGTTCCTTGATCAGCCTTGTAATTTGTAATTGTAATTGCTTTATGGTCTTACATAAGGTGTAAGACATGTTGACCACGACGTTCTTCATGAGTGTTTTATATCCTTCACTATCATGTGCAGACATTTTGTCTTTGGAATTATTTTTCTTGGATGTGACTGATTAAGTGCCAATGAACAATTATTAGCTGGCAGGGCTGTTATCTTCTCTCTTGGTATGTGTTAAAGTTATTTGTTTCCTAGAATAACCATGACATAAGTGTAACTGTCCTGATCTGCAGAAGGTTCTTCTTATCTATAGTGCTGTGTTGACAATCCAGCTTTCTCGTCACTCATTCACGTTCCATTAAATCTCCTTAAAACATACCAGCTGTAACACTTCATACCTCCACTCACGCAATTAAGATAAGACACTTGTCAGAATTTCATTAACCATTAATTTCTCACATGCTCATGTAACACAGTGAAAAAGTTCAAGTTAAATGCATGTGAATAGGATAACTATGCCACCTGCTGTTGAGAAATTGCACCTATTGTAGTAATAGCAAAGGAATATGGTAGCATATGATTATGTTATTATACAAGTCTCCAAATCTATGTGTATGACATAATGTTAACTAACTCAAAGACGACATAAAAGTTGAGCTGGCTTTTATTTGGGTTTACTAAAAAAAAGGTTCTGGTGTAAGGATCTACTTTTGTTTATATTTTCTATACTTTCTCTTGTAAATTTAAAGGTGTTATGTGTAAGAATTCAGAGTATTATTCACCTGTCATATTCATACTCCAGCATATCACATATCAGCTCATGGCTGCTGCTAGTTGGCTTAGTTAGCTGTGCAGCTAATACAGTGGGGAAAGGGCACAAAAGCGGGCTCCCTAGCCTCCTTGCAAACATGGCAGGGACCGAACACAGCCTTCGGGACTGATGGAGGCCATTTTGACAACAGTAGAAAACAGAACAGAGGTAATTCACAACATCTTTCACATAATGTAAAAACTGTTCTTATAATCTCCTCTTCTATGGTGTCTGCCATGTTGAACTGCCAAACTGGCTTTAGTTTGTTTGGGAGGGCGAGTGGAGGGGGTCGCATTCCACAACTACACTGCTAGATGCTACTAAATCCTACACACTGATCCTTTAAACATCTTAAATTCTTACATATTGCACCTTTAACAGAAGGACAGTTTCTGTACAGTTTCATTTATTTTATTTACAAGAATGTAAACCTACTATACAATCACTGTGTCACTGTATAGACTATAGATTTTCAAAAATATAAACATACTGTACTCCTCAAAGCAATGGAAGATTTATCACAATAAAGAGCATGAGCTGTTTGCTTAACAAGAGATGTTCACACTTCCATGTCTTTATTTCTGAGATGGGACATGAGCTGTGCAGTAGCATATTTGTTCAATACCGTGTGTATCTCAGATTGTCTGAAATAATCCAATTGTGGCAAAAACAGATGTTCAGTCTCAGGCCTACATTTCCCTCTCTGGCTTACTGAAAAGTGAAATGGTCCTGTCTCTCTTCATAGTCGACCTTTCAGCAAAGTAATGTGACAATAATTGAAGTGTAGCTTCACAAAGTATTAGTGGGTACTTTGTGGTGCGGTAAAATAATATCAAGAATGAATATTTGCTTTTGGTGTTGTGTGTGTGTGTGCGTGTGAGTGTGTTTGCAAAGAGACTGTCCACAGGTAGATAAGAAAATCTTGAAGACAAAAATACCCTTGACCCAGAGGCTACATGTTCAGTCCCTGCAGGCAGCAAGCATCTGATCTGATAATGATTCTGCACTTTGATCACTGGAGCCAGATAGGCAAAGTCACATGGAATAAATACTCCCTCACTAAAAAAAATATTTAAAACTGAATTTGAAAAAGGGCCTGACTGTCTATAACAATCAGACACTGAATCATAATGAATGAATGAATGAATGAATGAATGAATGAATAAATAGTTGGTTCATTATTGCCTCACAATGGATATTACTACAGTATTTAGAACTGATGTGGCTGATAAAATGAATAAATTAGATGAATGTTTAAATAACTCAATCAAGTGAAGTTTTTTTTAACAATTTCAACATTAGAATGACTTGTAACTTTATTATGAATGCAAAAATATGACTTTGGTCTATAAATATTCTCTAATGTAAGTTAAGTTACATAAAATCTTTAAGTACTTTGTACTTTGTTTATGTACACAAAAACAAAAACGCTACTTGAGGTTACATCCAACTTCAAATAGTTACAAGTTCCTAATTGTCAAATGCAGAACAAGCAGTCATTGGCAAATAAATTATTGTCAGACTCTCTCCAACAAGGCTTAAACAGTGTGTGAAAATAAAAAAATGTAAAACTGAGGATGTAAGAAAAAAAAAATATATATAAAACAGTTAAGTTAAACAGGAGTACATTGTATCAGATACAATGTATCAGCATACAAAGATATCTCAAGTGAGATCAGAGAGAATTAAAATACATCAACACTGACCTCTAGTGGCTCATTTAAGATATTGTCTGTTATGGTAATTAATCATACATCGACATTATACAGAGATTGTCATGATAGCCATGTCAAATTTTTTGTGTTGGTTGTATGTATTGTATATATTATATACTGAATATAATTGATTAATTGTTACTAAAGGCTTTGAGAAACATCTTCACTATCTGAAAGTCAAACTTTTTAACTAATATGTAGGAAACTGTAGCATTATTTACCAAGATTATTCTCCAGTTACCAGAAGAGGGCAGAAATGATAGTGTTGAATCATGAATATATCTATCTTTGTTAACTTTACTTACTCAAAACTTTTATGTTAATGTTATTTTTCTAGGTTAGTTTATTGTAGTTTACTTTTCCGGGCACTTGGGAAAATGAATACAGTTTGTGAAATCGATGCAGACAGCATTTATGCCATATAAAGTGGCAGTATTATGTCTAATTATTGTCTTTAGTGGCAATACAATATATAATTGTAGCCACTATTGTATTGTTATTGTAATGCTTAGATGTTGGAGGCCCTAAGTGGTCTTGTTGCCATTTGATTTTTAAGAACTCGTCAGAAAAATTCAGCCATGAAATAAAAATCTTAACATTTAAAATACTATAAATAAATTGTCTGTATATTGCTCAGCCAATGCAAACGGTATAATGTGAGCAAAACCAAGACAGACAATGATGCATTTAAATAATGGTGTATAAAAAATAATTAGGCTTTTGTAGAAATGATTTTGATCAGAATCTTGGCTGCTTCCAAATTTAAGACATTAGACGCTCATTAACAAGATAAACAAGTCAGAACCCAAATGATACACTTCATGTGAGTTAATTTGGTATTTATTGTAAAGAACAAATGAAAATGTAAATGACAAATATTTTCTCTTCTCCAATACATTCATAGAATGTCACTAACACTCCACCTACTAACATCTCTCCTCCATACAACATTCAGAACAGAAACACCAACACCAGTTTAACTAGCTGACAGCGGCACCATGCTCTCTCTATTACCGTAGCATCTGTTTTGTTTTATGACTACTTCTCTTAGATTAATAAATTAAAGACAATGGTATGCATATAATGCAAGATGCTCATAGGACCAATGTTTATTTGCACTGCCCAGATTGTTATAAACTGTGCTGATTAGTATTCAAGTATTCCCTTACTAATTATTTCTGTGCTGGATATTATACTAAATATCTGCTCTGTGATGTTCTCATCACTACATCATCATCATCATCGTCTGTGGATTACATTATGTGGCACAGTACAAGAATAACGTTTAAGTAAACATTATGTACATGTACAAAAAAAAAAAAAAAAGAAAACAGAGAACAAAATTTGTCTTGCAAATGTATATGCTATTTTGTTTACAGTGCAATCCCCATGCAATACCACATGCAGTTATAGAAGGTGCATGAAGAAGAAGACCATATTGACCATGCATGACTTTGCATACAGAGCCCTCCTGATTCTACCAGGAGCGGCCTGCTGTCCCGAAACCCTTGCATGGTTTCCATTTAAATCCAGTGAAATATTAACAAACACCACACCATGGCTCTTTTTTAGGATGTGAGACAGTGATACCCACATGTAACGTAGATGGCATCTATCCATCATCAGTTACAAAGTCTAATCTGTTGCAAACACACTGCCTGGTGTAACTGAAAGAAGTCTCACTGTCTTACCATACCGAACTAAGTTTCATCATACAGTGACTAGCCGCAGTGTGTAGGGGCGGTTAAGTGAACAGAACTGATCTGAAACATCAAATCATGGTTGCAAGTTGGCACTATTGTATGGAAATGCTCGTGGATTTGAAAAAAAAAAAAAAATGGAGTAGTAATGGTTTAAGCACTGGCACAAATACGTACATTTTAAAATTTTAAAACCATGACAAAACAAAAGCACTAAAACAACCAGCCTTAACAAGCCTCTTGGTTTTACATTTGAAATTGATCTACAAAGGCCAAACAATCACATTAGGCATCAGACATAGAAAACAAACAAGTAAATCACTGAAAAACGACACATTTTTCAGTATTGTTGTGAGTAGGTGGATGGAACAAAGTTTTCACTGTGCAATCATAAGTTGTTTTAAAAAAGGCAACAAAATCAAATGCTGAACATAGCAAGGCCTACATTAGAGACTAGCAATCCCTGTTTCTGTTTCACAAAACATTTGACAGAAGCTTTTGATGTACAGCTCAAAAGATACATTAACAATGAACATTCAAGTACATGTTTTGTAAATCATAGAGGAATTGTTACTTTTAATTTGAACAAATGATACATTTGTCTTAAAATGCCTGAACAGATCTGTTCAGTGATGATCAACAGGACTGCTTTGTCAGTAGAATGACGCTTAAGAAACAGTAAAATATGAATCTTCACAACTTTTCTATTCATGTCCACTGAAAACTGCTGAATAAATATGGGAGTGCAGATCATGTTGATGCTGATTGGAAATCATATGTAATATGAGGCAGAAGCTATTTGTATCATATTGCTAAAATGATTACAAATTGACATATACAGAACCATTTCCACCTGAAACACTGATTATTGTCTTAAAGTCATTTTTCGAAATAATGTACTCAAATCATGTACTGAATTGAGCTTTACTGGGTAGAATTTCCAATTCCTTCTTGGAAAAACACACATGACAGCATGCTGCTTGTTGAAAAATGTTGCCAAGGGGTGAATTTGTGCCTAAAAAGATATCATAAACAGGAGGTGTGAATATTCTATAAACCTAAGGTCAACACCTGACGCTGAAGAAACTAGAAGAGTGTCAGGATCATAATAAAATCTCCCATCGAATAGCCTAAAATGAACATTTCAAAGCAGCTGATTTGTCTGTTTTTTTCCTCTTTAGGTTTGTCTATTACACTGATCCCTAATCATCACTCTGGGTCAGTTTCACCCCTTTACATGCATTGCACAATGTGAAATAAATATAATGCAGGCATCCAAAAAACAACGTGTTAACAACATATCTTCAGTAACGTGATACTTTTTCCCCACTCAGGTTGTTCACACATTAAATCATACGGGTTTAAAAAGCTGATGTCAACAGTTGCTTCAATATTTATTTCAAATAAAATGAACGTTCTTCCATTGTTTGATATAAGAATACGAACACATCGTTGACATTCAGTTTCCTTTTCAGCATTTCTCACTCTGTAGTCACTTTCATTAAAACAGTTATCTTTAATTGTTTGTATCTTTGAAAATCTACTTGCCTCGACACCAGCAAGACAAAAGAAATCAACTACATACAGTGTGTACTGATTATTTAAATTAAACATTCAAATGCAAATGAAACCAAGACTCACAATATTCCAATAAACATCTTAAAAGGCTGGCTTTTTAAAAGAACCTTTTGACTATGAACGAGGGTGGGTGAGCGATGAACTGATTTATCCATACTTATTCTTCTCTGTGATTGCACTTGATGTAATCCCATGTTGCGTCAGTCAAGACCCTGCAAATTTAGCTCAAGATTCATGGAGGGGGGTGGGGGGGTGGGGGGGGGGGGAGAGATGCTTGACCCTCCTCCTCAACAGGCATCACACAATGATTTTATGGCACTGACCATCAATGAGGAATCACTGAATGTATTCACAGTACCTTCAAATCTTTGCTCCATCAACATTTACTCATATTTCTCTTTTATTCTGGGACTCAGGCAACAGTACTAATACAAAAAAATAAAATTAAAGTCTTTTGTTGAGCAGTAAGTATGTAAAGAGCAGTAAACTTTTTGACAATTTGTGGTTGAGCTAACAGTCCATTTTCCCGGATGACCTCTTTTGTGTAGTGGTAAATTGTTCAAGAGAAAAATAATTGGCCATGCACAGAGTATTGCTAAGAGGTCATTTCATGGCTTAGGGATGGCCAATTAATTGGTCCATCTGTACATCTCAGTGACTGTGCCCGCTTTCACCAAGAACTCAGTTTCCCTTTTACATTCGGTCCTGGAGTATCACTCGTCCCAGGTGCAATAGGCAAGTGTCCAAGCTGCTGCTTGCCAATGCACTGAGAGTGACGTCATTTTGTGGCATTTTCTCACCACTGACACCCTGGTTCCCTTAATCCGTCTTTCCATTCTCCTGAGGTGCGCCGGCTTTGCTCTTGCGCGCTGAGCGCAGCACTTTGTAGCAGCCGCGGGCAATCTTATGCATCCACATAATGTTCATGATGTCCAAGCAGATACTGGAGCAGATCCAGGCTACACGGCCACCCCAGGGCACCAGGTAGAAGGCCTCAGTACCGTAGACCGCATACATACGACTGTAATAGACTGGCATGACGGCAATGCGGACCATGAAAAAGACTACTGCCATGGCAACGCCATTTGCCATGTTGGGCCTGGAGGACTTGGGATAACCTAGTACCTCAAAGAACCAGCTGAAACACAACACACAGTTAGGAAAACAGAGTCTAGAAGGATACAGATGTAAATATGAAAATCACAAGTAGCTTGACATTTTTACAGGACAGGACAGGATATATTTGACTTTTCAGCTTTACCCAGTTAAATGGTTTAAAAAGGGATTTGGAAAACTCTCAAATAACTATCTGACCACAATAAGAACATGCAACAAACAGTGGATTATGTTCATGTAATTAGAATTCCTGACAATTAGTACAAGTTCTGACATATAATCTCCAGAAATGTTGTAAACTGAGCTCCAACCCTGAATTCAAAACCCAAAGACTACATCATTCGTAAAGAGGTACGTACCGCTGGTTCACACATGGTGTAGAAAACTCAGCAAGCAGACGGAAGTTAGCAAAATAAGGCAACATTCCTTGGCCCTGGAAGAACAAGGTAAAAACAGGAAGACAACGAAACGTGAAAGGGACAAAAACAAGACACCGAGTCATTTGCATCATCAGGCATGAAGCTGATGTACCGCCAGCTCCTCCGACTAACTAGGTAACTAAAGTATGTCTACAATTTCAAGACATCTTCAGACACGATCTAAAATTAGATTACGTCCTCACCAAATATAGCCCTATTTGGCAGATCTAACAAAAGAGCCCTCTCCTTCAGGGCACACAATTATTTCTTCAGTTTTGTGGGCCAAAATTAGACTGGACTTTAATTTGACTTCCTAATGATTCATTCTCTTCATTTATTGTGAGCAGAAACTCATCCTAACTTTGAACGGAGCATAAAGACCTGGTGACGTGCAAAAGAGAACCAGAACTGTATTAGATTTTAATCCTGGTCATTTATTAAGGCATGTTGACACATTTGTCTTTAAATGAAAAGAGTTATGAATTTGTGACCACGTTTTATGGCAATCGCGCTCTTTGATTATCAGATATATTCTATGTAACAAAACATTTTGCTTGAGTATTGCACTTAATTATTATTAAAAATGGAAATAGTTCATTCTCTCAGGAGTATGAAAAAATAACACTGGTCACCAAAACCTTTAGGATTTATCCCCTGGAGACTATAAATAACACAAATTTACCTTAGAGAATAACGTGCCAGTATACTGAAAAATCATCCTCTGGGATGGCATGAATATCAGGCCAGTCACTCTAGGCGAAAGCACTAGAGAGCACTAGGCTAAGACACCAAGATAACAAATAGTTTAGCCTCATAATGAATTAGCAACGACATCTTGATCATTTACCACTTAAAAAACCCAAAACACAAGAGACAACGTGCAAAAATGGCCACATAAAATGAACCATTTTTGCAGTTATTAATATAATAATCCCTTCACTCAAGTTTTAAAGTTAGAGTCACAAATGCATCCTAAAAACAAACTGTATGCCAACTATTGCTAGCTCACGTTTTATGTCTTTTCATCCAGAGAGCAGAAATCATACTGTAAACACCATACAGCACGGCAGTTCATCTGAATAATATCTCAACATTAAAAAGGAACTGAGCAAATATCAACACAGCACAGGATTGGATACATACACTGTACAATCATACATACATTCAGCCAGCCACTATTTGAAGGACCGATCAAAAGCCATGCAGAATAAAAAGCAATACGTTAAACTGCCAAACATGTCATTGTTTCGAAGACCAGGGTCTGAATTGCATGTTGTCTTCGGTATGAGATCATCTTCAGCAGATTTTTCTCACCTGAATTCAAAGCACAGTCGTGAGTGTTACTGAAATTAGTCTGTAATAATACCTGGTTAGAATTTGAAAATGCAGACTTGGGCTAGAAGTACTTGAACTTGACAAAACCACAGATTTTGTAGCTGCTGCTAAAAAGAGTGAAGATGATCTTGAAACCAAGATGTTTTCAGGACACCCCATCTCAAACACTGACCTGGCCTACCTTGCTAAATCAGCTGAAACCTTTGAACATCAAACACTCAGACTATAATGATGGTACTAAAATTGTGTCATTAGCCAAATCCATTTTAATTAAGTCTTCCTTGAGACTGAAACTGAGTGCTGTGATTTGTGTCTTATTTACATTTCAATTAGATAGTTTGAGTTTGACTCATGTTCCAAAACCGATTTTGTGTTTAAATCCTGAGCATACAAATTCAGAGCACAAGTCAAACTCAAAATTAAGCTACAAATCACAGTGTTCAATTTCACGTAAAATACCACAAAGAACATATAATTCAAAGTTATTTGGCTAGTGGCTTGAGTTTTACAGCATGTAAAAGAAGACTTACCGTCAGGGCTGAAACAAAAGCTGGTCACTGAAACATACTTACTATATGATACAAAGAGGGTACATCTGTGTTTCAGTTTTTGTAACATATGATGTGAACTTTCCATCTAACATGAGCATGCTAGTACCTCTAGGAACTGGTAAGTCCATACTGTGACTGGGCATCATATCTGCTCAGTGCAACACAACAGCAATAGCAGCAGACAAGGCAGGAATAAGGAAGTTCCCATCTAGATCAAGACCTGCTTTGGATTTCTAAATGACACACAACTCTTTTGGTAGTTTTTGCATGAACGGGGATGACACAACCCGACTTGATGCTGGTAGTTTTTGCATGTAGGGTTTGAAGAGGGGCTATTTATGTTAAAGTCAGCAGAGGACACAAAGACAGACAGACATATATATTAGAAGTAAATAAAAAAAAAAAAAAAAGATGCCACCACAATTGGAAGCAAATAAGCAACACTTACAACACTGA
Source organism: Sciaenops ocellatus (assembly GCA_033000465.1). Taxonomy (NCBI): domain Eukaryota; kingdom Metazoa; phylum Chordata; class Actinopteri; family Sciaenidae; genus Sciaenops; species Sciaenops ocellatus. The sequence goes on from CP136869.1 coordinate 17,182,596, forward strand.
AAAGAAAGCATGCATCTAACATTTACACAGCAGTTATTATGTTTCCATCTTTTTGATGAGGCTACACTTGGCTGTTACACAACACACACAGAATATAGATTATTAAAAAAAAAAAAAAAAAAGTACTTAAACATTGTTTTGACAAAGACATTAGTGACTAGCTAATCAATCATCAAAACATATCAACAGGCCCTTGAAATTAAGCAGACTTTTTTGTTTTTAACGTAATATAATTAGACCTTAATTTGGCTGTGTGCCTCGGAGTTTAATAATCATTTTCACTAGGTAGAATTCATTGTGTACAGTATTTGACATGAATACTTCCACATAAACACACTCAACACATTAACTAAATAGACTAAAAAGAGACTTTGACAACATACGACAGATTTGACTGGGTACAAAACTAAATAAAATGAAAATGACATCATCATTAGCCAATTGTTTTTACAACAAATGTAATAAAGCTACAGTAATGTGGCTTTTTATTTTTATTTCTTTATTTATTTTTATCACAGTGGAATACTAAGGAGCAATCATTCTGTTATCCCACATGAATTTCAGATCTAGTCTGAGGGAACAGTCATGAGTGTCCAGTAACAGTATGGCCTACTTCATCTCATTAACCTAATAGTTTTTAGATACAGGTGCTTGCTCTGTTTCCCCAAATGAAAGGCTGGATTTACAGTCGGTTATGAATCATTTTATTCCCATGATGTGACACTGCTTTAATCTTATTATTACTGTTTGGATACTGAAATGTGGAAAAGTAATATTCCTCTTTAACAATGCAATGAAGACAGACAAAAAAATAGATGCAAATATGATGCGTGTGTGTGTCATATTAAAAGATAAAAAAATCTGTAAATCCAGCCAGGTAACTGGGATGTTAGGGGTAAGATCTAAATCTGGACTGCAGGGATTATACTAAACAAGTGGTTGAAACCAAATACAGTCCATTGGGCTTTACTGCTTTTTACCATGATTGTGGAATCATTTGTGGATGGTAAAACCACAGTTTATATATGGGGACTCAGAGGCAGAGCAATGCACACTGTATGTTCTTTTGCATTTTTTTTCTTTATAGAAAATACAGGACATGAATTGTAGGGATACAAACTGAATTCCCTATAAGTTTGCTTAACTAAAATAAAATGGCTATAAAGCAAAAGACTGACTTTTAAGACCATTAACAACAGTCGCTCTGCATTTGCTTCAAACACCTGACAGAATACATTCAACATGTTATCAGAAAAAGGGCCTGGCTATCTGGTGATGCACTTGGGGTCATGTGGTTGACATTATTTGAGTCTTTGTCAGTTTTCCCTCATCAGAGAGTCTCAGGAGGAGTGTAAGGAGGAGAAAGAGGAGGCAGAACTAGGCTTTGGCACAAAAACAGACAGGTGGAAGGTACTGTAGATAGGCAGGTAAGTAATTAGGAAAGTTAAATACGGTTTCTTGGCATGCACACAGTAACAAGAAAGGAATCCTGTCTGTGTAGAACGCTTTAGAACTGCCAGCATGCACACAGTGGTTACGGTTATGCATTCAGCTGCGTTAAGCTCAGAAACGTTCAGCTTTACGTCAGATTCACACGACATTTGGGGGGGGGGGGGGGGGGGGGGTCAGTAAAACAAACAGGAAGCACAGAAATTGTAAGGGCAAGGTGAGAGGGGAGGGGGAGGGGGGTCATCAGCCAGTACCATCATTGAGCATTCCATGCAAAAAATACCATAGTCATTCATTTCGATAATAATTATCCACAGATCCTGGCGACCTAGAGGGTTTCAGATTGAACCAAGAGTGAACAGCACTGCCCATATATGCGTATGAGTACACCAAACTATCTCCGTTTCTAGATAAGAGCCTACTTTGTACTAGCAGTGTAGAAACAAACCAATGAGTCATTTTTAGAACTTCAGATGAGTGAGCTAACATTAATACTCACAGATGATGACGCTAATACAGCCCAACCAACATCAAATAGCACAGTTGTTGTATTGCGAGGGTTGGTCATTGTGTTCTTTGGTAAGAGGGCTTACAGTGGAGCTCCAACAATTTTTAAACTTGAGTGAAATGTCAAACCTACCTGTTCCTGCAGTCCTCATCAAACTGTTTACTTTTTTTAATCATTTCCAGGCAAGCTAAAAATACATTTCTATTGAAAGCAATGAGGCCAAAGAGGTGGATTATAAACAGCCATAAAGTTTCCTTCTCTGGTGTGTTTGTACCCTTTGGGGTATAGCACTTGCGCATGTCCTAACTACACTGACCTTGCCTTGTGCATATTTAACTAACTGATATGAGCTGCATGGCTGCATGGGTACAGTCAAAGACACCAACTGAATGGTAGCAAAATTAGTTAAAAACACCCAACTAAACAGGACACAGCTGTTCACCCTTGGTTGTCTCCTTCCCATCTTGCCTGCACGTTCTGCTATTGGACAATAGGGCACTCACCAGTACATAGTAGTAAGCATACAATGCTGCCAGATGGTGAACTACAAAAAACTTGTCGCCTATCGCCTTCCAATAGTAAAATATTAGCAGCAGATCTGGAAAACAAAAGTAGAAGGGAGAAGAGAGATAACATGTTATTAGTGCAATCAAAAACAGTAGAGATAACTGATAAAGGGCATGTAACAACAGTGAGTGAGTCATGTTTAAGCATCAAGTCATATCGTTTTTTAACAGTGCACATGTTCTTCTGGCCTCACTTTCACAAACATTACCGGCGTAAACTGTATGTTTCTCTTACCAGATATGAGGTAGCCTGTTGTGATGGCAACATTAGTCTTCACCAGTGTAGGATCTCCCCTGTTGAAAAAAGAAAAAAAAAAACACATTTGGTTTGACAGGATTGGTGTGATTCAATTCTAAAGCCCCACATGTGTAGGTGTGGAAAACGTCTGACTGTGGTGACTCTAGTGAAAGTATCAAAAAGGAAACTGAAGGTGACAGCATCTGAATGGGTAAATCACTTCCAGACCTGCAGGGGATTCCCCATTTCGGAGCAGAGGTGGTTAATGCCAGAATTGGTCAGATTCACCCAACAAATGGCCCTAGTTACTCTGGTTAAGCCTGTCAAGCTTTCCATTCTAGCACAGAACATATACAGTTCACACTGATAACGGTGGGAGATTTCTTCCAAATTCTCGGTAACTTTTTCAAACAGTGGGTGTTTGATTTCACACACAAGTATAAACAAGCAGATTTCTAATATAGCCAACTTATATCAACTGAAATAGCATAATTGATAAGCTCTAGCTAGCTAGCAAGTTAAGTTGACTTATTAGGTTGAAAACTCTGTTTGACTTTCCAGCTGCTGGCCCCATGCATAATGTAATGCTAAGAGAATAAAGCTGGCACTACAATGCTTTAATTCATTTTAAACATAACCCTTTTACATTTAGGCTTCCTTGTTTATGTTTTTAAACAATACCTTTCACTTCACAAATGAACAGGACTAACACTAACACACGAGTTTTGACAAATGTAACACTATCTTGCAGTGACAGGCTTGGTTAAGGTTATTGGACTGTAAAGTTTTCCAAATCCAATAAAGAGCAGGACAGAGCTGCTGACGTTATCCTCAACTCTGACATCTTGGCTCCCACACAGTGGATGTGTCAGTCCTGGGGTTTTTATAACCTCTAAACCCACATAATAATAAAGTTAGCTAGATGATAATGTTTCCTATTGGCCTTGGAAGTAATGCTAGGTTACTACGATAGGTGGGTAAAAAAGAGATGAAACTCCAAACTCTTTGTAGAACCTCTCTTACTAGAACCTGTGCACTTACTGGACAAAAGCTGTTGCAATCCTGTTGAAATGAACCAAAAGAATGAAAAGTAATGGTTAAAAACATGTGATTCAGAGCCAATCTCTCACCAGACTGGGTCTTCATTGACGGCATCATCAAACAACAAGATGTGGAGACAGAAGATTCCCACTAACAGTGCGTGAAATGTTGACACCGTCCTGAAATGAAAAGCAAAACAAAAATCTATCAAGGTTATCTATTCCTGTCTGACAAGGCAGACTGGTCTGACACATGGCAGATTTCTGTTTAATAAGTATACTAAAACGAATAGTGCATATGTATCTTTATTCATAAAAAGTGCCTTGGAACTGCTCTCTGGTTTAGAGTGCTGGATTTTTAGGACTCACAGTGAATCAACTGATTGCCTGTCGGGGCTGCACACAGATTCAGACCAATTAGACTAAGAGATTAAACACCGCTGAAGGGTCAGGCAGAGCTGCACACAGTCCCAGTCAGTCATTAAAGCAGCAAGACAGTCCAACAGTTCTCAGTGATCAGTCAATAAGACAGAATGACAGCCACACTGACTGGAAGACTGTTTAAATAGAATCTGTAAAGTCATGGGCCTCAGCAGGGATCCCCACTGCCTGGATCCATCTTCACCAATCATTAATTTTCATTTGCTCATAAACCATGTGACCATTTCAATTTCACAAGTGCTCGCATGGGTAATAAACGGAGTATGAGAGAAAATGAAAATGAATGATTAATGCAAGTTGGACCGAGCTGGATTCCTCCAAACACTCTTCTTCCCTGATGGACATCCAATCGACGGTGGAGTATTCACTATTCTTCTTGTGCTTAAAAGACCACAGCAGCCTGTCTGTCTGTGTCTCTAATGACGCAAACACATTCCACCTTCTTGTTCCGATCTTGTTGTTCTAGCCAGTATCTGCAATGTTCCCATAACAAGTTCGCAGATGACAACAGATGACACGTGTTTGTTGTCTGATCAAATAGTCTAGTCATCAGTATGAACACTCTGGCCCAGTAGCATTCCTACTTGTCTGCCCATTTTAACTGAAGAAGATAAAATAGTTCTATAGATTAAACATGACAAGGATAATTTGACTACTAGAGGAAGACTGTCGGTTATTTTAAGCACATAATTAATCAAATTATTGCTTCAATTTGAGGGATGTAGAAACAGTGCTAAATACACGTCCAGCACAAGAAGCATGAGCAGACGCAACGATTGCAACTACAATCAAAGCTGAGACATTTACAGTGGATCAGTGGCAGGAAACCTGGGCATGGTTTGCATCCTGCCATTTCGCAAACTTCATCTACACTCAGTGGAGAAGAACAGTAAACAGAAAAATTGAATAACTACTGCTTTCAACACGTGACATGAAAATCTTAAGGATTATAAATTTAAACTGAGGATTAGTTTAATACTTATCTGACTGTTTGCGACGCATGCACTAATGATGTCAGAAATCTAATTGTTGTGTAAAAGGTTATCATACCAAATAGGAATTATGGCAACAGGCACAAAATTGTACAAAACAATTTTTTCTTTAAAAAAAAAAGCAAAAAAAAAAAAAAAATATAGGGGAAATCTGATTTGTATAAAGAAATTCAGATTTTCTTTTTTGCTTTACAATCTGTAAAAACTAAGCAAGATTTTACTATGCCACTTAGATATACTTGATGTACTGTTAAATGTTAAAATGACAAAAAAAAACCTCTTAAAAAACACCATTCTACTGAGTTTCCACCATGCTGCCGGCACTTTGGAGCTGTGTTATGTAGAGCAAACATTGTAAAATACACAGTACATCCTACTAGTGAGTCAGATACTAGTGTCACGGCAAATATGTGGGTGTGAATCTTTGGACCCAGCTGAAGCAAACACCCTCTAGGCAACAACAGTGTCATGTAACATGTGAATATTCAGACTCATCATGATCATAAATTCATTCAGGTCACCTTGAGTTCCATTCCACCTTCTGCTTGTCACTGAGGCTGAGGAAGCCAGGGCTGATGCGCATGGACATCCAGGGGCTGACTTTGTGGAAGAGCCACTGGAAGGTGAGGAAACTGGTCACCGAGATGGTGAGGATAAGCTGGCTGAATGGGTCCATAACCACCCAACCCCACTGTGAGAGGATGGAGAGAAAAATGATAAAGGTTAGAAAGGAGACTGGAAAAGTTTGTCATGCTCTGTTAGTATCACTTGACACTTTCCGGTCAGCCAAACCCAAAGGGGCAGATGTATTTGGTATTTGGTTACCTTTGACAACAACTGTAATTCATCAGAAACATCACACCTGCCAGTAAAAGCCCAGTCAATTTTTAACTCAACCCCTGTAGAGAGAGCTGCCACTGGCCATAAACAGAAAGGGGGGATTAAACATCAATAGCAAAGTGTGGGGAATGACCACCTATCTAAGATATTTAGACAATAACATCATCAACTCTGCTCCATCAGCTTCTTTGTATCTTCAGAGCTTCTTCTAAAAACTGGCTGGCCAGCTAAAAATTGAATTTTTGCCAAAGATGGGTTAATTTGTTACTTCCTGGTTTTATGTTACACAGAAAGTGTGACTCTACAGACAGAAGACAGAAGTGTCAATATATGTGCTGAAACCTGTTATTGTGGTTTCAGCTTCCAAACTGCACGCACACACTCACAAACATACAACTTCTTTCACAGGAAGCTATACCACAAAAATGTTCATCTACTATGTCTGTGATGATCACAAGAGATAAAGAACCGGTTCACAACTAACAACAAACTAACTAACAACATAAGAATTTGTTGGACTTTGCTGTGTTTGCGCACCCACGGCCAAGGGCCAAATACAGGGGCAATACTAGGGGCCTGTGACTGACAGGGCCCCTAAAAATGATTTGAATAAGGGTTTTTTTAAACATTAAATTTTGAACCTGTCATCATGTATGGTTTCTTGTTAGTCAGTCTATAGACTGCTTGAGCTGTCAAGCAGCAATTCTGAAGCGACTGAAACGTGTCAGATGAGTTCAGAAAATGACATGATAACTTTGAAACACTCTGAGCGAGATGAATTAATCCATCTCTCTGCTTAGAGGTGCATGGGTATGCTCAGGCTGGTCTCACTGTGTCATCGAGCCACCCTTTAGACCGCCCAAAAACTCCTGGACTGAAAACTGGTGAAAACTGCTGTTTTAACCTCTAACTCCACATTTCAGTAATATATCGCTCAAAGTCTTTTCACGTGTTTTCAGCAACTATTTTCCAACATTTTTAATGTATTTCGAAAGAAATCTCAGAATTGCCTTTACACGGCCTTTAAACTCTATTTATTTCAAGTTATCCATTAATGTTAAGAGAATTTTCCATTCAATCATTTAGACTGTAAAGGATGACCTTCAGCACATTTAGTACAGACGGTATCAGTCTTGCATCAAATAGTGAATTCCACTGTACGCTGAGTGTTGCATCTGTGTCTGCACAGTGTTCTATCATTTCATTTCACAGCTCACTGTCAGTAAATATAATACAGTAAATAATGGACTACAAGATAAGCCTGCAAAGATAGGTGTGGTCACAGTAATTGTGCAGGGTTGATGTGCAGATGGTGATGGTAGTGGTGGAGTCCAATGTGATAACTTTCCATTGGGGCTCAAAATCTGTGGTACTGCTTCTACACATAGCAGCAACATATTAAATTCTTGACATGTACACCATGCTATTTGTTGTAGAGTTGTTCCGATTCTGATACCAGTATCAGAAATTGCTCCGATACTGCCGAAAATGCTGGCATCGGTATCGGCGACTACTGGAGTCCAGGCACCAATCCGATACCACGAAATTTATTAAATTAGTAATCTATTTACTGGTTAGCTCCGTTAAGCTTTGGCACAGGTCTTCTTCGCCGCTCTTAAAACAGTGCTGTAACCTGCAGCCTGCTGTTTTAGAGGGAAAGAGTTGATCACGTGACACAGACACAACAGACACACACGTGTGTCAGAGCCGGTTGACGCGAGGCTTGGAGCTAAGCTAATTAGTAGCTAACTAGCACTAGCATATCATGTCGGCGGTGTGGCAGTATTTCACGCTGGATGATGCTCCCACCAGTAAGACTGCGACATGCAACATATGCAAAGAAAAAATCTCGAGGGGTGGCACGATTTATTTAGTCAAATTGCATTTGCAATACTGTTTTTTATACTGTTCTATTTAAAAATAATTTTAAAAATAAATGGCTTGAATTTGCTGTATTTATTCATGTTTTACAAAGGGTTTAACCTGAGCCAGGCCTTACCACAATGATAATCATATCACAGTCATGCAGGCGTAGTATGATATTTTTTTTATAACATACTGGTATTGGATCGGTACTCGGTATCGGCCGATAGCCATAGCACAAATATCGGAATCGGTATCGGGAGGGAAAAAATGGTATCGGAACATCTCTAATTTGTTCCCATCGATATTGAGTGAATATTTTTCTTTCAGCTTTTGGAAGATTACATTACTAGTAGTACATGTACTAAATACAGTAGTAATACATGTAGAATATGACAATATGTCGGCTAAAAAGTGACTTTGAATAGGACTACACAGGTAGATCAAAATGTCAATAACATGTTCAGCTACTTTCTCTATGTGAGGGGCTTATGGGAGACTGGTGTCACAGCTTTGCCTTAAGAGCATCCAAAATGGCCACGGGTCAGCCATGTGTTGGAAAATGCGAGCGGAACATGGGTACATGGTATTAAGGGTGATCAGCATGGGGTGGTTCAATAAAATCCATTTCATATCTTTGCATGATTTAATTCAAAACCTCTGCAGTGAAGTAACATGATGCATAGCAGAACTCTGCACCACCTCTGGTAAAGAGACCTAGAACTCCATACGTCATATCTATATTTGGATCAAAAGTGAGTGTTCTGTATGAGGCAACAAAGATCCAACATTAGCAGCTCTGCCTGCATGCTGGCTTGTGGCCAGTGACTGTATGTCAGTGACAGAGGTCCACTGCGAGTCCAGACCATTGAACTGTTTAAGAGTGTTGCACTGAGCTATTTGCATTATGGACTCATTTGACTGTGCCAGCTCTTGGTAAAACGCCAAGTCAGTTAACTTTAAAGACATATTTACATCGCTCTATCAATAGAACAGACTATCTCCCAGCATAGGTACACAAACTCACCCACCCCCCCCCCCCGCCCTCTCACACGCACACACACACACACACACACACACACACACACACACACACACACACACACACACACACACACACACACACACACACACACACACACAACACACCTCAATCCCTGGAGCTCTGGCCTTGGTGATTTTATACCTGCCTTTGTTCCTGCGTTACGCCAAAGAAATGCTTGAGGACAAACAGTGTACTTCACTGAGGCACTGTAGCCAAGAAAAAGTCACCAGGGAACAAAAAGGCCAATTCCACAGAGTCCTCCCCTCACGCCTGCCTGTAATGCATTAGTGGGCAGAGAGCAGCAGTTCTTTAATGTAACATGCTGCAAGGCAGAAATACTTTTTGTCATTAGAGGGACACTTAAAGAGTCCATACTGTGGCTGAAGAGATTTCTGGATATCTAAGTGCGTCCACCTTTTACCATCTTTACAAGGCAGAGTGAAGGTTTGTTTAGGGTGCACACATGCATGTCTGCGTCCTGTAAGTCCCATACAGGACCCTGACGCCAAGGGCAAATGGTTACAGAGGTCGACAACAGCTGAAGCACCATGGACAACAAAGCACTACCATGTTTTTATGGCCTATCTGGTGAAAAATCTGACACATGGGTCGAGTCTTTCGCAAAGATTAATACATTACAAACTCTTCACAATAAAACGTGACGTTGCTGTGGTTCTAGAGAGCCGTAGGAGTTCAAATTCAGACTAAACAGGAAACTGTGGTGATGTCAGCAAGGGAAACCTTTCTGGAGGTAAAATCTTACACACTTCCTGGCAAACCTGTTAAACTGTCAGAGCGCCGGTTCTTATTGCCTTTAATTCAAGATCAACCTTCAGTGATAAGTCAAATAAATGTGCCTTAAACTTTAACCTCCAACCAAGAATCACTGCAGCCTGTTATTCAGAAAACAAATTTCTCCCTTTAGCTCTAACAACACACAGTAGCCATATGACACAGAAGCACATGTCAGCTTGAAGAAGTGTGGTCTGTTATCAGGTGGAAAGAAATCAACCCAGAACTAACTCCATGATCCAGGAGCAGTCCTATCCAGACCACCACTGATTTATTATGGACTCAGCCATCCAGATTGAGACTAGTATGTTTGGGCCCGCATTAAAGATAGGCCTGGTCCTAATTTTCTGGGAAGTGATGTGTCTATTTTCACCGTGCAAGGGGTGAAGCAGGTTTCTTCCTGGAAGATTGTTTTTCCAGCATCAGATGTTCCTATAACGACTGGACTGGCACGGGTGGTTAAAATGCGCTTGCGTAAGACGGGTGGACCTTTTTTTTTAAATTTTTTTATTTTTCCCTAACACCGAGGAAACCATGGCCCCAAGGAAATAACTTCAGCTATGTGCATCACCGGATCACATTTTAGAGATGCCGGGATGAATCGATTACACGAAGCAAACAACCAATGTGTCCTCTAAAGCAAAGAATCGGGTATAAAATAGCCCACACAAGGCCAATTCACGCCGCAATGCTTGGCCAGCTGCTGTTGCTGTGAAATGTGTTGATGGTGGAAGGGGGGGTTAAAAAACATAACACTGGCCCTGGTCCGTGTTTGTATGTACCAACCACCGATATGGAGAAAGAAAACAAAACACGAGGACTCACCTTCTGACTTTCATTAAGATGATTTGCGCCTCACTCCCTCAGTTATGATTTCCAGGGGGTCTCTCGCAGAGCCGTGTAGTCAAATCCACAGCCATGTCGAGTCATTTTTTCATAAACAAGACGAGCCCGCCTCTTGCCCCACACACACACACACACACATACGAATACACACACACGCACACGCTAACAAGTTGCGGGGGATGCGGCGGGGTTGGAGCTCCGTGCGTGTGCCAGCTTTGCGGGGTTTAGCGAGAATCCCATCCGACGCGAAACGTGCATAATTGCAGAGGTGCAGATCGTGCAGCTCGACGCTCGATTACAGAAATGATGGAGGGGGTTGTTGGTGTGTGAGGCAACTCTCTCTCTCTCTCTCTCTCTCTCTCTCTCTCTCTCTCTCTCTCTCCCCCATAGGGCTCAAATTACAGCTGAATTCTTAAAGACACACACACATGCACAGTGGTCTACCCAAGAACGCTCACTGTGTCTATTTATAGCCATGCTTGTTGAAGTCATCCAGCCTAAATCAGACAAGATAGTCAGTAGAGCAAGCTGCAGCCCACTGGTCTTAATATCAATGAAGCCAATGAATCATTTTGAAATATTTGTCACACACACACAGTTTCTAATAGTGAATGGCCTAATAATGAATGTGCTCAGCTGTACAACATTATTAGGCTACTCTGCAAGAACTGGTGACTAAGCACCGGAGGCTGTAAACATGTCCTGCTCATTAAACATTGGGTTTTAATTCAATGAGAGGGTTCACAGCTCAGCCACTCAACAAAAGGAAATCAAATCAGGATAGAAGACAAATCACAGACAGCACAGTGTATCAGAAATCATTCGACAGCAGTTTCAACTCCTAATGTGTGATCAAGCCGCTGATGTGATGGTCCTGTCCTGTTCTTTCTCAGATAGAGTCCACCCATAAACATCACCAGAGGGCAGATGGCAGATTAAATGACCAGTAGCTGCGATATAAAGTGACACCTCCTATGAATTGAATGGGCAAGGCAAGTGTATTTACAGCACAGGGATGTGATCAAGACCTGAATAATGATCAAGCTAGTGCAGACAGAATAATGGATTAAAGTGTTATTTGCATATGCAGGGAACATCCAAATCAAATCAAACAGATATTCTAATGTAAGAATGTAATAATAATCACAATGATAAGAGTATATTTCACTGTAAAAGAGTGAATTTGACCAATTTTACGTCTTAACCTTAACTTCCTCACTGCTGGAAAACATTAACATCCAAGCAAACACGACTCAACAAACAACTGCTGAAGCATTTGTTGACACTGGTGGTTGTTTCTGATCCAACATTTTGAAGTAGATGTCAGCAACAACAGGTTCTTCATGTTACTTTAAAACATTTACCATAGTCTGACAGAAGACCTCCAGGTAATCCAGGAAATCTACCACACTTTTTTTTCTAACTAAAATCCCAGCTGACCTCACAGTGCACACTGTTATGTTATATTGCTCTTGTCGGGTGACTTACTGTTAACACGGTAGACAGTTTTTTGATGACAGTAAGGGTATAAATATGGTTTATTGCACATTTACACTATTCATACACAAAAACCTCAAACACTTTAATGGTGTCTGCATTTCAAAATAAAAGCATGCCGTAAATGACACATCATCACGCACATAAAATATGAAAATATGAAACACATTTATTTTATTTTTTATTATTGATATAACATAAAGGTGACAGATGGCAGAATCATCATTAAAAGGCCAGTCGAGGTCGGCAGTGAGAGAGGGAGGAGTAACAGTGACTGTAGCATTCATTTGAAACCACACTGCCATCGGACCAACCGGTGCCATCACCGAGGATCACGTGTTATAAACAGGCGATCATCGACATATAAATTTAAATACAGGTTTGACTAGATTATTATGTCATCCGTGTGCCACAGCGGACTCGAACCCGGTGCTTGCCAACTGCTCTGGGAAAAGTTGCAACAAACGCTTGTTTTCCAATTTCGATCGTCTGTCAGGCATATTTAATACTCGGGAGTGCATTCTGGGTAAAATGTCAGCTGTTCCGAGCAGCCAGCCAGAAGGCGTGTGAACGTAGAAACGTGCGCACATGTTTGAATGAATGAGCTGAGGAAAATAAGTTACACAAGTCCTCGTTTTGTTTGTTTGAGTGGTCCTTCTTGCTCACAAAACATTAGTGATGTTATGCGGATGTAAGCTCATCTTTTCCACCTTAAATATATATTTTTATTTATCAAAATCACATGGCATGATGGGATGTACCAGCCCAATTCCAGAAGAAATAACACGTGTTTTAAGTTTAAGATGATTTCCCTTCACCGTGTCTATGAATTAGTTTGCATATGGAGCAATGTGTGGTGTATCTGATAGTACCGACTTCTGCCACATAGCGGTGCTCCATCCTCATTTTACGAACTCCAACGGGTTGGATAGTATGTCTCTCTTCCTTGATGACACCAGACATGGTTAATAAATAGATTATAGTTGTTAATCTGTTACATTCAGGGGCGTAGTGGTTGGTAGACCCAAGTAAACCAAGTTTATCCTCCTCTTTGAAATGAGGCTGAGAGTTTTTTCATCCATTTTCACATCAACTGGATCGATCGATGAGTGGACACAAGGTGATGAAACTACGGTTTACCACCCTCTGTATTTATTTACTTTATCACTACACCTGTCAGGTCTCAGACTGTCAAAAATAACTATAATGTAATGTAAAAATTGCATTATTACTATGATTATTCATAGAGAAAACATACTTTTTGTTTCCTTCTTCTGTTTCCCATGTTATTTATTGTGGTGAGCTCTGACACACTTTAATAGTTCAATCTGTTAAGTCTTTGTTACTCAAGAAAGCTGACACATTTGACACAATAGTTAAACTGTAACACCCACCTTCATGTGGTATAGCTTAGGCTTGTGGACTATGTAACTTGAAACAGTGGCACTGTAGTTTATTTCTTAAAGGCAGCGTGCTCTAAAAGAAAATGACAAAATATGCACATTATAAAAGGTAAAATATATCATTTTTATTATTCATATGGAAATACAAAATTAAGATACATGCATTGGTAATGGCATAAATACAGTAGGATCAACATAGAAAATTAATTATTCAAATAAAGGTTAAGCTCATGGAGGCTTCCACTGTAACAGCTCCTTGTTGGTGGAAAAGAACCATGGGCTTGTCATGTAAAAACAGACGTACTGAACAAAGAGAAGTCAAAGCAGTTAAACCACATATACATTATACCACATAAACATAGACTTTGGTCAATAAAACAAAATAAAAAGCAATGCCAAGAGGCAAGATGATGATAAATGCACTGATCAGTGGACTGAAGTATGATATACAATATAAAAAGCAGCTTTAGTGATGGTTTAACATTGAATTAGTGGTAATAAAAGAAATGCAATGAAAGCTAGTGGACCAAAGCACCACAATAATCAGTCAGGTTTGATGACTAAAGGCCTCTTAGATAGTGTGTACCATAGATTTTTTTCCCTCTCCACTCCTTAAAACACAAGTTAATCCTACAAGGCCGCTTTCTCACAAAACCACTCAGGACCATATTTACACATTTATGTGTTTTATCACCACAGACAGGCAGTTTGGCATTTAGTATATAGATACATGTAGCTCCTTAAAATACAGATAATATGCATGTCAAAATACTGTCACACAAAATATGATAAAAAAAAGAAGGCACAAACAGGAGTCTTGATTTATAATGGACCATAACCGTCATAACTATTTTTAAACTAACTACAAAATGTACAAATATCACAATATTGTGCCTTTTAGTCATTATTCCTCATTATTATTCATTATTCCTATTTAACTCCTTATATTGGAAATAACAAGTTACTTGACACTGTCTATATTTTAACAGTTGTTTGAGCTTCTGAGTCTGTGGCGACACTATTGTAAACCCAGGACAGTAATCTGTTTAAAAATGACATGATAATCACCATGTGTAGTGTATAATTACGGCCCATTTTAAAATGTATTACATGAGGGGTGTGCCTCCACTATGTAAGAATAGCACCTCATAGCTACATTAGCAGCTCATAGTAAATAGACGTGTGCACAGAGTATGCACAAACAACAGGCACTTCTTTAGCACATGTGTAGAAACTCACACATGGTCATAGGATGCATGTATCTTATGCAGTTAAGACCTGAGAATGCCACAGTAATGATCCATGAAATACATCAAAATGACAAAAATTGAAAATTAAAATACATTTGCTCAACTACTTTTACTAAATTAAAATGCATTATTTATTCTGTACACAGGAAATGGTCTAAAAATGATTGAAAGACACATGAAACAGTCTCAGATTGATTAAAGCCATCGCAAAATTGACCACAACTTAATTTATAATATGTTAAAACTGTTTAGGCTTTGTATGGCACTCAGCAATTCTAAACCAAACTACTAATTCACTGTTATGTGTTTGTAGTTGATGTTATGATGAGATGTTGATAATGACATCATATAGAGTAGAACTGGTGAAGGTTTCTACACATGAAAAATTCTTATGGTTAAAAAGGAGTCTGATCCTTGTAATAAGCTCATATGAAAGTGAAGGCAGGTTTTTTAAAAACATTTATGTCTTTTTATACTTGAGCAGAACCTTGAGGTGCACCTGAACTCACTCCAAGGCACAGTGCCTAGCATAGCACACTTCAGTTCTCTTGAACTTCATTACTTCTCTGGAACTGAACCAGATTCCCTAGAATCTGTGTTAAAATTATTATCTTGTACCTGCCAACAGTTTCACATGAATGCTCCACATTATGATTGTACATCCTGCCCATCTTGCAAGAGAGGCGGATAACATGTTAAAACAGTTTCTTAAGTAACTCAAGGCTGCTGTGGCTACACAACACAACATAAACTGTGCACAATCTTCAGCATAGACGACAAGAAGATCCGTCCAGACACTTAAAAAAGTCCAATGAGTGAAAAGAGAACGTAGTCTTAAAAGCCATAAAAAGTTGAAGCACATTGGCAAATCCTGCCCCTTCACTACACCATGAACTGGGTATATCCCTCTGCGCCTGTGACGATCACATCCATCCAGATCCTCATGGCTTCAGGAGAGGGAGCAACCATGTAGTAGACTCGGTCATGAGTCTTCACACTGAAGGTCAGGGAGGGGTTTGGGCTCTGAAGGAGATACAGCGTGGAGGGAGAAGACAGAACAAATGATTTACAAATCATGCTATTACATAAAATGAAAAGGTAATAAATCATACATTTCAAGACAGGACTCATTTACTTATCACTTTTGTAGCAACACAGACACACGTAAACACATACCTTATGTGCATTCTTCAAGTGATCATAATACACTTCTTCAATAGCTTGGAAGTAGATGACTCCTTTCAGTTTGGCTTCATGCTTATCTGCAAAACATGACAGTAGTTATAAATACAAATGTGTTTAATGCTCTCTTTTATTTATTGACTTATATTTTTAATGCTACCACTATCCATGTGGATGCCGTGTACACATATTCCCTGCTGTCTGAGTATTTGCATCTTTATGTGACTTATTCTTCTGCCCTACCTGCATAGTAGGAGAGCGTGCGTCGGTTACGGTCAAAGACGAACCAGCGTTTCTTCCAGGTTTTGATTTTTCCTCCCATTTTAACCAAATAGCCGCGGCAGGTTTTTTCAGAGATCGACAAGTGGAAGCATGTGTCGGTGCTGTGGCCTGCCGACTCAATGTGAGCCCGCAAGTCAAAATCATCCTTACGAACCGGCAGGTACCGTGTCAGTGGTCGGGACTGGAGAGGGAAAAGAGCAAAACGGGTTCATTGAAAAGGAGAGGGAATTTATTTCATTTCTTTTCTGTTTATATAATCACACAGATGTATATCATATGTTAAGATAGATTAAAGATTCTTTCTTTTGCTGCCAAGAGTTAATGGTGCAGGCAAGAGAACAAAAGATGATGGATGAAGGTTATACTGAGAACTGTCAGCACAGACATGATTGAAACCATGCAGAAAGAGGGAAGTATACATGAAACGTACAAAAGTTTGCAACAGAAACAATATGGAATGCTTTGACAAAAAGTAAAAGGCTAATTCTCTATAAAAGGTGAAATCAAGTTCAAAATTATTTTTTGGGTTAAAATTACACTACAATAAAGTTTTTCTTATTGTCAAGAGAACATGAGAAAGCTTTCCTACCTGTGCTCGCTGTTTTTCTCGCATTTTCACCTCACGGTCGATGAGTTTTTGCCGTCTGCTTGTTTCCTCTTGTAACCTTTTTTCCAGGTCCTCCCGTCTTCTCCGTTCCTCCTCCAGCGCCTGCTTTCGCATGTCCATCTCACGCTCCTGAGGAATCATTTCAGTGGTTATTATGTTTGCAAACACACAAACACACACAAAAATGTGGAAATTAAAATGCCAATTTTACCAAGTAAAGTAGTCTCCCTGTGCCTTTAAGTTTAAGCAAAATTACATGACATAATTTATGCTTTTATATATTTGGCGTGTCTTTACCATTAAAGTGTAAAACAGTGAAAACAGAAAGATGAAATTGTGATGATGATTTTATCTTGTAAGGACCTTGTGTTCGAGGAGGCTTCTCTTCTCTGCCTGGGCTTCTCTCAGCAGACGCTCCATCTCCTCTAACTTGGCCATATTTGAAGTACTGGCACTGCACCACACAAACACATGCAACACACACACATCAGAGAAAAACAGCAAAAACAACTTTCCTGTTCAATGAACCACTTGGCAGACAGTCATGGGAAAACAAACAGTGAATCAACTGTCGTGTGTCTGAACCTGCAATTCACTGGAAATGTAATGAAACCAAGCTGCTGCCAAGTTAATCAATTAAACCTGCTGCACGAGCAGCAAGCGTGACAAACTCAATCCATTTGGGCTTTTCCATGTGTTTTTTCAGGTGTTTTAAGAAAATCTGCAGGTCACTGCCAGAGTAGTGGATGTACAAATATACTTAGTTTTGTACTAAAGCTATTGCTGAGATGGTGGAGTATACAGTCTTAACTCAAGACTAATCACCATCCATTAAACCTTAAACTTCCATGTGATAATGCATGTATACACAGACAGCACATGCACACCGTCATGGTTTAAAGCATTCTGTTTAGCATTCCAACAAAACGCTACACTCTCCTGAGAATACCCCTGATTATACACTGTTTATGCGTGCACGCGTGTGTGTGTGCTGAAGAGGAAATGCATGAGGAAAGGAAGCCTATCTAGGAATCAGACCATCTCTCTTTCCTCCCTCTGTCTCTCCATTAGACTTTCTGACTCTGCTGTGTCACTGCCCGTCCCCAGTTTAGAACAGTCTAGCAGGTCTCCCAGACTGCAGATGGTTACACATGGTATGCATGCTTGATTGTCATCACAGGGAAAAGATGTGTGTATATATATGTGTCATGTTAAACAGTATTTTCTCTTATTTCTCTCATTTTCTTGCTTAGCTTTCCTCTCTCTCGCTCTCCCTCTGACATGCAAACACACAAAAAAATCTCTCTTATCCGTCGCCAGGAGGAAATGGATACCCACTGTTGATCTGTGATGATGTCACAACATTGTTAAGATGAATGGTACACATTAGACACGTCAGTCTAAACAAATCAGGGAGGGAGGGAGGGTGAGAGAGAGGAGTAGCGTACCCAGAGTAATTGAAAAGAGAAAAAAGGACGGGGAGGGAGGGAAGAAAAAGATGAAGAAACAAGAGAAAGCAGGGAAAAGAAAATGCTTTCCCGCTCTCTGGTACTTTTTCAAAAGCATTTGCCGGTTTCATGTTCATCTCCACAGCTCTTGCTCTATATTCTACCAACAATTTAGAAACTACTGAAGCTTGGATGGGAAAAACACTGCATGTCTGTCACTTCTGCAGATAGTAGTGTGTTCATTATGATTCACTTACAGCACACTATAAAATCCTCAGACAAACAGCAGGCACAGATGAAAATCAACAGTGTCATGCCACTGCATCATATGCAGTATTTTAGTCTAGTACCTCATCACACTTACATTACTTACATAAACAATAATCCAGGTTAGCTCCAACCTCACTATAATATCCATCCTTCCCTCTCTTCCCATCCCCTTGCCATTCTCTTACCTCAATCGATGAGAGGGAATCGCACTCATAGTCATTGTAGACCAGCGAAGTTCAAATCTATTTATTCAAGTATGTAGATTACTTGAAAGGAAATTTGTTTATCTTACTCCAACACTTGTATATCCAGAAAACAGGACACATTGCTCATCAGATGACCAAAAAAAAAAAAAAATTCAGTCCTATCAGAAAACTACTTTTATTCAGCACTGATCCAGGTGCCACGTCATATGTGAGCCGGTAAAACACAATCCAACTGGATCCATACCGAGGATCACAGAGGCAGCCTGTTTCCAGGAAAACTTGCACTGCAGAGAGGTCAATCTGCAAATGGTTTAGGACTGTGCAAAATCTATCTGCAGAAACAAGACCATACCATTCAGAGAAACAAGAGGAGGGGAGACAAAAGACAGATGCAACCACTGTAAAAAAGAGGAGAAGGAAAGCATGCACACATGGTTTTAGTCCAGACCCCCAAATGTACCTCCACAGTCCACAAATGCTGGTTTGCCCAGTTCATCTGAACCTGAGGGGGTTGACTGTGAACACACACGCACACGCACGCACACACACACGCACACACACACACTCCTTCCGTAACCTGATCCTTAGAACACTAATCAAGAGCCCCCCTTAACTCATATAACATACACAGCTCTACACATCTTATTCTCCAAGGAGGGACCATGAAAGGCGGGAAACCCTTTGCACACACTTTTTACATTAACTCACTTTCTGCTCTCTCTGTAACCCCCACATTCCCTTCATACAGTCAGTGTTTCAAATTATAAACACAAAGAGACATTTGTGTGTCTGTCTAGTCATGTTTCTACTTCTGTCATTCACTCTTTTTCTTGGTCTGTCAGTAAAAGAAAGTAAAAGAAAGTAGTGGTGAGAAATGTTCATCATTATATACATATGCAAATTTTAAATGCATGTCACTGACATGTACATGCATTAACAGTGCACACCGGTGATGTTTACCTGGAGACATTGTCAGGTGAGCAAGCAGAGATGCTGGTTTCAATGGAGTCGGTGCTATCCACACTCATTGTGTCAAAGGCCTGGTCACGGTACCCAAAGGCATCGAGGTAGACGTTGGTCTGAGAAGCTGCTCGGGACCCGGGCTGACCTGGAAACACGCACATAGAAAGAGCAAACATTTTCAGTAGTGACAAACATTACTTATTCTTCTCATGCATGCACGCACACTTGTGTGGTACCTGTCTGTGTCACTCCATCAGGGACAACAGTTTGCCCAGGTGGTACAGGTGTTGGATCACAAACCCCCGCCACTGTGAAACACTCCTATACTTTCAGTGAAAAATAAATCCACAACTGTGACTAGTCTTGCTAAAAACGTGTCCAAATAACAGGGCTCGCAAACAGACAAACAAAAAAAAAGGTCCGCAAAATGAGTCCTAAAAGTAGTTTAGGCAGTCAAAAGATGTCCTCAAAAGTAGGCAGAGGACTGTTAACAAAATTGTGGTGCAGATGCTTAAAAGAGAGACTAATTCAGCCTCTGGGTACAGGAAGAAACACACACAAAAAAAATCCCTGATACCATCTGCCCCATGCAGCAGACCCACCCATCTGATGAGCTAGATCAAGGGACCAAAGGGACTGAGGGAGCCAGATACACGTGCAAGTGTCCGGAAAAACAGCAGTAACACAAAACTAATACTAATGGTCTAAGGCTAGAATACAATTTTTTGTTTTTATTTTCTTTTATAGCTGTCATATAAACGTGTAGTATTGAAACTGTTATCTATGAAAGAGGAAAACTGATTAAAGTCTTTGGTTATTCTGCACATTTTCAATCAAAATACTAGAAAATATATGCGTCAACATGCTAAAAAGGAACTGCATCCTTGAGGTAACAGACCATCCTTCATCTTTCAGCAGCTAGACCTGCGTTCAAAAACCGTATGTCAGCAAACACCCAAACAGAGGGCTAAAGGATTATAGTCTGTGGTGAGTGAACAGCAGATTGTCTTAATGATGGGAAGTGGCTGGTTGATGTTTGTGGTAAGAAGTCAACGTCCTAAAAAATTTTGTTCTAAGCAACTTTTTTTGTAACTTTTTTTGTAACACTTTCACCAACTAACGTGCAAATTTTCAACTTCTTCATATTCAGACCAGCACCTCTGATGAACAGTCACACAAACAAACACACACATATACAATAGTCTACACCACTTGATGGAGCAATCCTCCTCTACTTACATTCCTGCACTATCTCCACTGCCAGATAAACAAATGTGATCCAACAAAACATAATGAGGTACACCCATACACAAAATCTCTAACACGGATCGACCATATAAGGTGATGAGTGTGTTTGTTTGTACCTTTATGCAGACGTCGAGAGTCAGTTTCCTTGTTGGATAAGGAGAAAATTCTTGGAAGAATGCTGCCACAACTTGTGCTCTGTACCAGGGGCTGATGGGACTGTAAACAACCAAGAAGAGACCAAATCTTTTTACTTACATGTTTCAGTTATTTAGCAGTGAGAAAATCTGACTTGAATCTTCAAAATGACACAACATATATTTGTGGTCATTATACATGACCATCTACAAGTGTGCATACCTTATTAGGGAAGCTGCGTCCAAGTGTTGCACACATGAACTGGGGGGTCATGGTGGGTGTGGTTTTCTTCCTGGGTAATGTGTCACTTAGATGGGAGCCACCTTCTTTCTCAGACCTCTTCCTCTCTTCCAGCAAACGGAAATGCTGATCAAACACACAGCAAACCAGAGGGAAGGGATGTTCACGGTTAATTAATCCATTATTCATCATAAACATTCATCAAAGACACTGTGGCAGACAACAATGCATACCACAGTTCTTTGATCTATATTGATTAATTAGCCTTTTCATTTAGACTGATCAGCCGCATGAATAAATGCTCATTTATTCATATATTATTGATTAAAATAAACATCAATCAATAAAAGCAATTCTGTAAAATGTGCATCTGGTTTCTACACACACACACACACACACACACACACACACACACACACACACACACACACACACACACACACACACACACACACACACACACACACACACACTTTACCTGCCTGTGTCGGTGATGGTGTTTTTTGACAGGAAGGGGAGGTGGGGGAGAGTCAGGGAGGGGAGAGGGGTCTCGGTATGACACCATGTTCTCTGGCCAATGCACAGAGGGTGTTTTGGGCAGGGGGCGGGGATTTAGATGGGAGGAGGAAGAAGAGGAGGAAGAGGAGTGACAGTCAGCAGGTGAGGAAGAATGACAGAGCTTTGGAAAGAAGAAATGAACATTGTCAGAAAAAGTTCAAAGGAGGGAAATTAGGAAAAATAACACCAATCTGAAACACACACACACACAAACAGAAATTTTGAATCATCTACGTCTGCGTGCTAAACTACAAACGCAAGCCCGTAAACACCACTACACCACTGCACACACCTCATCCTCTGGTGCTTTAGGAGTGTCGCCATCAAAGGAGGGTTCTACCTCGGACTCAGGAGAGGCATTGGACACAGTGGGGTGAGGGGCGGGTTTAGGGTCCCCCCCACGCTGTGAGTAAAGCTCATTGATTTCACTGACTGTGACATAGCCCTGGAAAGCATCATGTGGAGAAATGGGGGAGAGAGAAGGGTTGAGGCATAGCATGAAGTGAGTCAGCCATATTAAGATGTTATAACAAACTTGAGAATTAGTTGTTAGAATGATGCAAAATCTGGTGATTTTAGCAGTTAAAGCTTAAAAAGTCTTCACCTTTAAAGTTTCTTGGACACTGCATTGTTAACATTCATTGAGTTGAGTACACAAGACAATCAACATCCTTACAAGGTAGTATTAATATATGTGAGTATAGGCTGTGCACAGAATTAATAAATTAAGTCTCAAATTCTTGCAACTTCTTCAGGGACTGCAACAAGAAATGTAGAGGAGAAGAGGGATGAAGGACAGGAAGGAAGGACGAAATTGATTTTAACAGACTAGGTCAAAGGACAAAGAGGAAAACTATGGATATGTTAGTGAAACCAAGACAAAAGTACCTCAGCATTCTTGAGAAAAATAGAGGAAAGGACTGAGGAGAGGGCACACAAGTTGACTGGAGGAGGAGAAATTGTGGCAGAGGTGGTGACACGGCACCGATCGCTAAAAGACTGACACACA
Organism: Sciaenops ocellatus; assembly: GCA_033000465.1. Classification (NCBI taxonomy): domain Eukaryota; kingdom Metazoa; phylum Chordata; class Actinopteri; family Sciaenidae; genus Sciaenops; species Sciaenops ocellatus. The sequence continues at coordinate 17,205,514 of CP136869.1, forward strand.
TCAGCCAGAGCGGCCGTACCCTAGCAAGCAGAGAAGGAAACCCCAACGATTAAAAATGTTGAGGGTCCTGCCCATTTTAAGAGTCTTAAGGAGTTCAAAGAGGAGGACTGTTCTCATGTTGCCTGACAGCTGTCAATCAAACCTACCTCCCTAAGAGTGAAACCCCGGCCGCCAGTGAGGTCAGCATATTTTCTTTCCAGCGTGGTGAGGTTTTCTTTTTCCTAACAGACAAAAAAACACAAAATGAAAAATGTCAAAAACAAAGCTGACATCTTTTTGATTGGGTTTATTTTTCTATTCATACACAGAAGCAAGCATTCACATGCAAACGTGGATATCCTCGTACCCTTTGCAGCATCGCTTCGAGGTTGCTCCTCTCCTTCAAGAAGCTCTCCTTCTCTCGCTGAGCCTGTTGGGTAATCTGTGCTGCCTGCTTCTTCAGAGTTAACAGTCGCTCCTGAAGGTAAAATATAAAATTATTATTAAATATTATATTATTTTATGGGTCTGAGCTCAAATTATAACAGTGTGTGTTTACATTTTTCCCCATGTTTGATTCATAAAGCACACAAACAGACAGCTGTTACCTTGCGAGTGACAGTGCTGCGCTGGTAGTCCGCAATGTCCCGGAGAAGCTGTTGTGTGTGGGTCTCCTTCTCCTCGTCCTGTCTGCTCTCTCGCTCCAGCTGCTGGAACTCCAGGTCCTCAAAACGCTTTGTCTCCGTCTCGAGCACCTCACAGTCCTGACACATGAACACAGACACACAGAAGAAATAATGCGCAGGTAAACAGGAAGGACAAAGAAATGCATATATACAGGACAAATGTATCTACACATACTTTTATAGTAGAAAACATGCAAGATGCAGACATCAAAGTAAACAATACCAGTATACAAGACCAAGGGATTCGTACTCATCACATACACAGGGAATGTGTTGCAGTTAAATGCATGCAAATACATAGATTAAAGTGAGTTTATATTGTTCAGACGCATTGTGAACACTTGACTAATTGAGGCTTTATTGCTATGAATTCATTAAATTAAACAAACAATTCACAGAAATGAAGAAACTGACACATAAAAACCTTAAACCCTTGGTCAGATTTGAAATTGTCTATCTGAAAGTTTTAGTCTCATATAATTTGCAATGCTAATTTTTCCCAGTGTGGTGACAAAAACTGAGAAATATGCAAGCAATAATGTATCAAAAGGCTCTTTCTCATCCCACAATACACTGACACAGACCAAGCAAACCAGACACAAAGATCACTGTTGTTTCATCAACACTGAGCAGTCATGCAGACTATTACACCACAACATAACCAGCGTCTGAGGAAACATGCAACATGTTGCATACTGTAAGCATTCCTCCCCAAAATACAGATGATTTAGAAGTGTTGTCTCTTCACATAAAAGTTGTTGTTATGTGAGAGGAAACCGGCGCACTGAGAGAAAACCCATGCAGTGTCTCGAAACTGCCTGTTGGTGTGGATGTGACCATGAACGGTCGTCTATCTCTATGTATCAGCCCTGTGACAGACCACCGACCCATGAGTACAGCTAAAGGATGGACGCATATTGTAATGTAATGAAAGAAAATGTGTGCATGTTCACATGCAAGTCCAAATATGTGAGCATCACGTGTCTCCTTTAGTGTGTTCACCTGCCCACATGTACCGTATGTGTTTCGAGTGTCACTGTGTGCACACATATCTGTTTTTGTTCTGGGTTTTGATGACTCTGGCTTATGCTTTGCATTTGTCTGCCTGAATTCATTGGTTTACACGCTCAAGTATACACTACATCTTTCTGTGCATGTGTTTGTGAGGTGTGAGCGTGTGTGTGTGTGTGTGTGTGTGTACTGACCCTGGCCAGCTGCTCCTGGAGGGGCTCCTTGGTGGCCTCAGGGCAGCTGTCCAGCTGGGAGCGCTGCTCACACACAATCTGAGCCAACCTCTCTACTCTGCCCCTTTCTGCCTGCAGCAACTCACACGCCTGGCATACACACATGTACAGAGACGCGCATACACGCCCACGCAAAACACCGCATGTACACATTGTGTACATACAAACAGAGAGAGACACACACACACACACAACACACAGGACAGAGAGAGGGTGGCAGCGTTAGTGGGACTGGGGAGCCACAGTTAGTCACTACGGCAACCGGGTCAGCAAGATTAGCCGAGGGGGAGAGGGTGGAGGAGGGAGAGCTGGAGAACAAAAAAAATGGACCAAAAGGGATGAAGATCTGGGGGAGGAATCAAGTAGAAATGGAGGCATGAAGGTAGCATAAGTAGTGTCATGAGTTTGTTCTCCTGCCTTTGTTCCTCTGTTTGTTTGATGGAAATGATTGAGGGAATGGATGAGAAGGAATGGCTCAGTAGATTAATGATCCTCTCTATAAATACCACAACATATACAGACACCCAAAATCTGTACAAGCACTCTCTCAACTTCACCTCTTTTTCAACAGAGGTTTTGAACACTCAGGGCAACACTTATATTTATGATTGTTCTGTCTCTCTTTCCCTCCGTCTCACTCAGTATCACTGTTTTTTTTTTTGTAATCATGTAAGGTTTCTACCGGCTGTGGGGGTCCAGTCTCGTAATCAGGCTCAGACTCAAAATCTCCAATACCAAACCAAAGCGTGTGCACGCAAACACACACACACACACACACAACAAATTCAATCTGTTTATCCACTTAAACGTCCCACCCCATCAATGAAAAATGTAGACACACACACATACACACACAGTTGCTTACCCACACCCATGCAGGAGTGTGCGTAAGATAGGATCACTTGGTGACCGCTATACCCCGGACAGTATTAACAGATATATATTTGGACCAGAGACAGCATGAGGAGGATTAACGCCTACCAGTTAGTCACATGACCCCTAAATTTATGAGAGTCTCAGAGCAGCGTATGTATATTCAATACCACATGCACAGATACGCCTTGGAATAAAAGCTATGTTTAGTGTACAAGACGATATGATAAGAAGGGTTTAAAAACACTACAGTATGTTTCTCCCCTGTGTGATATCACTTACCAGCTCATCAGGAAAGGAAACCATTTAAATAATTTGCAAAAGGTGCATCATTGATTAACGCTCTCTGCACTTCAAGTGTCCTCTCATCTTTTAACACACTGGTGTGTTAAGAGGCTCTTGGTCTCTCTGTCAGCCATTATGATTCCCTGAGAAGTTTCCCCTCTCGCTCTCATTGTTTTACAGTGAAGTGTAGCCTGTTAAATACCTTTTCTTTTTCCTGCTGGGACTTGGTCTCTAGGTCAGCCATCTTGGTGTGGAGTGCTTCCAGAGCATCTTTTTCCTGCTGAAGAGCAGCTACCTCTGACTCCATCTCAGCATCCACCAGCGCTCGCTCAACCTCCACCTGCGATAAATACATACCAATAACTAAGTTTGTAGTGATTCTGAGGTAGTGTTCTTCACTTCTTCTTTCAGGGTTTCTCTAGACATTAACATTATCAACTATGAACTGCATGAAAATTAAGAATGAACATTTTCTTCTTTTCTTTACCTCTCGGGCAGATTCCTCCACTTGGTTGTCCAGCTCTTTGATCTTTTGTTCAAGCTCCTCCATGTTGTTCAGCACCTGGATCCTCTCCTCTTCCACATGCCTCACTTCCTCCTCTGAAGGCCTCACTTCCTGTCCGCGGCGGTGGGCTGCATCTTCTACAGCCTGACAACAACATTGCCGATAGAGTCACACACTGATCCATTGTTAAGATGTAGCTAAAGCTTTTATTGGGTACTCCTGTCCATTACTTGTTTGTGGAAAAATCACTCTAAATCTTAGATTGCTGCCAAATAATATTTGCATATGTGTTAATTTCTGTTCTTTTACAGCAACAAAAAGTGGGCAGACACAAGCACAGAAGCAAACACCAGCTGTCAATTCTGAATGGTAACACTTAGCCTGCTCTAATCTAATCAATGTGCTGTAACTGTATCTCCCATCTGTACATGTGAAGGATGTGTATGTCGATATCCTCCAAGTATTAAGAGGAGTGATCCATGTCACTCTCATGTTTTCCAGAAATAACATGGAGCATAAACACATCCTGCATTAATGCTGATTAATCTTTTAAGGAACTGATAGAAGTCAAAAGGTGCTACTTGAACAGTTTTGCACTTGTTTCAAACAGGAGATGTGTATGTCTCTGACTAAACATTTAATGTTGACCCACTCAAAGTAGGCAGTTAGAGGATAATCTCTTACAGAGAAAAGAGGGTCACCCTCTGAGGGTGACCCTCTTTTCTCTATACAGACACAGTACATGTATCTAGGATAGTACAACAGTATAACAGAGCACAGTGGCAACCCTACAAAAAGAAAGACGGTAACTTCCTGTCATCAATGTTCAAAGAGACTCTGTGTGCAACTGTAGATCCTTATACATGACTACTTAACCACAGAATGAGGCGGGCTACACTACACGCTACGTTCTTATTAAATAAACAGAATTCTGTGTACATGTATGTTTTAAACCTCTGTGTGCATTTAAAAAGGACACAAAAGCTGTGTATATATTAATGTGTAATGTCCTGTCTCTGGTACCTCATTGTTCCTCTGTGCGCGTGGAGAAGGTGAGGGGGCGAAGCTTCGCAGACTGACAGCGGGTGACTCTGCCCTGTTCTCTCTGTGACCACTGCTGCGCCTCCTTCGTACCTGGAGGTCGTCATCATAGTAACCATTTTCTGATCCAGGGGAGGCCATGTGTCCGTTCCCCATTGTTCCATTAACAGCCGAAGAGTCCGAAAAGACAGACGGTGTGTCGTCATCGTCGTCGTTTAGTTGAAGCTTTTCGAGCTCCTGGTTGATCTTTTGGAGATCCGATACAGCTGAAGTGGAACTTGTAGCTGCGCCACCTCCGTCTCTTTCAGCCCGGCCCAGCTCTGAACACAGAGACAAGATGGTCTCCAGCCGCTGTCGCTCCTGAGATGAGCACACACATATAAGACACATACCTGAGTTACATTCTTGACATTCTTCATAATGTTGTCTAAGGTAGATTTTTATAAAGTGTAGTTATGAGTTAACAGGTCTGAATTTAAGTTGTGTGTAATCTTTGTTAGCAGGTTGTGATTACTTTACTTTAATACTTTAATGTATTTGGTCCAAACTCAGTCGATCCACTGCCACTAAAACACAGTAGAGATGGTTGGGGTGCTAAGCAAACACAGTATAACCACATGCTACATATCACAAATTATATATTACAATATTACTAAGTGAGATATCAAACAGATGACAAACAGTTATTTCAGACCATACCTACATTTAATTTAGATTTCTATTTGTTATATGCATATGGACATATGCATGAGTTTTCCAATAGGTCAAAATAAATGCATAGAGAAACTGTCACACCAGCTCAACAAGTATTTTTTCTTTCCATCATAAAATCAAGTGTCCAACACTCAGGTTACCTGGGGAAGCATGGCAGAAGTCAGTCCCTTTAGTTAAAACGTCCTTGTTAAGTCCAAAATACACTCAGTACCATCCTTTCTTGTATGTGAGTTACATACTCTAGTTTAGTATTTCATTAGTAAACGCTAGAAAGAATATTTCCTCTCACTGGGATTCCCTGGGGCAAGAGTTCACCTTTCCACCGTTCTGGCTGCCCGAACGCAGCTATATGGGGAACTACGGCGACTGCAGAGAATCAAAATACCCCTTGTAGGTTCTGCAGTAACTTCTCTTGGGGGGGGAGAGGCAGGGGCACAGCAAGCCCATGTAAGTAATATTAGAGATCGAGAGGTTAGGAAAAAAAAACGTGGGAGAGAGGTGTGTGTATGTGTGTGTGAGAGAGAGAGACTTAGCTAATAAGGAGGTGGACAGCTGTCAACTATCATCGGAAGTGTGCACAAGAACAGGCCATGACTCCAAACACTGGAATGTGTGTGTGTGTGTGTACTGCCACTAAGGAAACAAGACACTTTCTAGGGAATTGTGCTATAGGAAGGAATCTGAACCAGGTGAAGTTTGGACTATGAACGTCTTTAAATAGTCATCTGCTGACAATATAAACAGTTAATAAGAAAAAATGTATCAGTGGAATAACATTTTGAATATACTGTGTGCGTGAATGCACACAAACAAACACATACACACCCCATTTACAGGATGTAATGTGAACCAGGGGCTGAGACAAAACAAACTGTGTCAGTTTGTCACCTTGTTGTATTCTAATGGACACAAGCCTCTGTGGAGCCCTTATAGTAATCAGCTGTCAACTAGAGAGACTGACAGAGAGAAGGACGGAGACAAAACCAAAGTCAAGAAAACAGTGGAAGAGAGTGTGAGGAAATAGAAAGAGAAGAAACAAGCAGGGAAACATGACATAGAGGACAATTAGAGTGCTGGAATTAAAGTATTCGGATTGCTCTATATCTTTATAATCATTACTTCTGATTTCTCTCTTATTAGTTGCAACCATTACGGTCTGATCTGAATTCTGCAGATTCCAAATTATTTACATAACAAGACAAGCTACATTGCTAAATGCTATTGTGTAAATATAATCATAATATAATAACCTAACCCTAACTAAACTTCACCACATGTAAGCTGTAAATCCTAAAGACACAACGGGTAATCTTGTTGGCTATTGTTTTTGTGTTGCTGGTAATATCTCTAAATGGCTGTTGCACAGATCCTAATAACAACTTAGCTCAGACAGAATGTACATTTAGTGTATGACCACTAGAGGGCAGACGCAGTCAAGACAAAGCTTTCCTAAACTTCAGCACTGGATACTACAGTGCCCAGCTAAAAGCATGTTTCAACCTTTTTATTGTGATTACTCAGAGCATATCTAAAAAAAAAAAAAAAAATTGACAATTAATTAAATAAACTCAAATCACTGTTTCATTGAGCAAATCTAAAATGAATTGGTTGTAAATCAAACCACATGAAACGCAGCACTGCTGGGGTTAAATTAAAGTTCCATGTAGATATCCGGGCAGAAGAGGCAGGTCCACAATGTTCCATCGTGCAAATGAAACTACAGTCTGAAATATCTGGGGGCTGGCTGAAAGCCACTGTGAAGCTTGTGAAACAGTTTGGTATGTACATCATCCAGAAACTATTTCACACAGTTGCACCACCAATTCACTTTGCAGAATATGACTGTGCGAAAGAAAAAAAAAAAACATAAAGAGAGAAGGATTGTGGGATTCTGAGTCCAGTTGTCATTATATGTTGAGCATCTGTGTGTTTATCCACCTGCTACACTATAATTCTGCTCTCTAATCTTCTTGGTTTCCCTAGCCCACATCTGACTGATGTGTTCTGTGGCTCTTTCAGCGGTCCGAACCACACTGGGCGGACCTCCAGATGACTGACATAAACACGCACCACACATACACAAACACACACAATCCAAGTGCGGGGTTAAGAATAGTCCTGCTAGTATGGGCTAACTGCCAGAGGCATCTGTGTAATGGTGAACCTCACTTTCTCTGTATGTGTGTGTGTGTGTGTTAAGCTCCCTGGGAGAGCATGTTTGAGAGGACAAGGAGGAGGTTAAGTGTGAAAGGAGGTATTCCTAAATTCATACCATTTGTTATGTGTCTTTGTTAAGCTCACATATGTCTGTAAGCTTAACTATTAAACCACATGATGAAGTCTGTTTAACAGTTCACATCTACACTCAAACTCACCAGTCTCTCCACCTCCTGCTCACGGAGTCTCTCCTCTTTTTGGCGATGGTGGTAGTCGGTCAATTCCTCTTTCCCACTCAGTGAGCTGATACTCCCCCTTCTTTCCCTAAACCCACCTGGTGGGGTCACTCCCGCCTTTCCGAATGACTGCCTCCTCTCGCCCAGCCCTATCCCAGGTTCCAGCCCCGCTTTCCCAAATGAAGACCTCCTTTCTCCAAGTCCAAGCCCCTGGGAACCAGTGAGTTCTAGGCCTACCCCACGCCTCTCCCTCTCCCCAAAATACAGCTCCATTCCTGGTGAGACCCCACGGCTGGCCAGCCGTTCCAGTTCTGGAGGGCTGGAACTTGTGGAGCTGATGGAGCCCACAGAGCTAGTGGAGGTCAGGCTGAGTTTTTTGGCCACGCGAGGAGAAGAGGAGCCCCCCGCCCTGGATGGGATGGTCACGTCTGGTGGGGTGGTTGTGGAAGGGATGGAGGAGGCGTTGGAGGGCAAGTTTTTGGGGGTGGAGAGGGAGATAGACACAACACCTTCTCCCTGAGTTTGGCTCTGGTTTTGATTCCTGTTGGAGGAAAGCTGGCTGGAGTTGCTACAGTTGTGGTTGAGGTCTGAAGTGGCATTCTGGCTGTTGCTGTAATGGTCTTTGCTAAATTTGTAACCCCCAGGAACATCGGATCTTCGTGGGGGCAGCGTTGACAAAGTTAGGGCTCCATTGTTGTCACGGGGAGATGGAGAGGGGCAGAGGCGTGGAAGCGAGCGGCTGTGCCCTCCTGCCATCACCCCACTCAAGGAGCCTGCTGAGTATTTCCTGGTTCGACTGCTGGGTGATGGCTCTTGGTTGCCGTAGCTACGGCGGCCAAGACGGGGGCTTGATGGCATGCTCGCCGCCCCTCCTGTCGATGGAGTGCGGGATGAGGAGGAGGAGGCGGGAGGAAGAGTGAGGAGGAAGTTGTTGCTACCATCAACAGAAATGGAGGAGCCTCCGCCATTCCACGTGGACAGTAGAGTCGAGGAGCCTGAGTTGTGCAGCCGTCGGCTATCGGTTACGCCGAAGTTGTCCTGGTTGCGACTGTTTGAAGTGCGGGAGGTCAGAGAAGAGGAAGGGTCAGATCGTCGTCCAGGGGAAAGAGGGGGGGCAGATTTCAAAGACATGGGCGGACGATCTGAGCCATAGAAACGCCTTGCCTGTTCCTGATAGGCTGATGAGGATGTGGTAGGACTTGTGATGGGTGTGGTCGGAGGAGACTGAGACATAGAATGGAAGAAAATATATCACAATTATAAATGTTATTATATTGTAATATCTAATGCATAAAAATATGACAGAGATGGATAGAAAAACACAAATATACAGAGAAGATAATGGTGAGACTTTAATGACAGCTTTGTGATAGAAACAAGACTAAAGTAAATCCTGTGTTGCCAGTTGAACATTGTAGGAGCCGAGGATAACAGGTAAGCCCTGGTTAGTCATGTCTGATCTTGTAAATAATAAGTAAACCCCAGTTAGTCCTGTTTAGCCCAAGACAAACATCAAGGCTAAACATACAGACACTACAAGCCCTGTTGGAGCACGATAATAAATCCCTCAGGTGGAACTAAATGATGGCTGACCTGTGTCACGCTGAAGTAGGAGGGGTTGGCATTCCCGTTGGCTCTCAGGCTGTTCTCTAGGGCAATCTTCTTGCGCTGCAGGGTGTCCATCAAGTCCCGGAGCTCGGAGGCTGATCGCATGCCTCTAGCACTGCTGGTGCCACCCACCACCGCATGGCTATAGTCGCTGCTAAACTTCAGGTAGTCTGGATGTGCAAGAGAAAATGGAAAATACATTAAATTTGTAGATATACAAATAGAGGTGGGGGAGGCAGGTGGGGGAGGCAGGTGGGTGAGGGAAACAAAGAGATGGATGGACACTACATTTTCTTCCTGTTCAGTTTGTGGAAAATTGCAGAAAAAAGATCAGAAAAGAAGGGAAAAGGAAAAGGAGAGAGATTGTGTATGTACCTGAAGCTGCAGATATTCATAGATGGGGTACTTGGCAGGAAATACCCAACCCAAACAATCTGCAATTGGCAACGAATCACCCAGAATAGGCTTCAGCTCACACACACGCAAATACACTCTCGCACAGAACCGTCTATTAGTTCCAAGACAAACAGTTTAACTCTAACTCGAGTTCAGTTCCTCAGAGTAGGATTTTGGGAAATGAAAACGACCACAAAATATTCTGGAATACCCTCAAGAGGCCCCCCGCCCTTCCCAAAGCCTTTTATTTAAAGCGGTTTCAGCAGTTAGGGGGTCTTTTTCCAAACCTCAACTCACTGTCAGCTTTTACTTCCTCCCTGCTAAATCTTACTAAGATGAACAAAGCAAAAACTATTTTTTACTTGCGAAAATATTGCTGAAGTTGGCACGAGTACGAATTAATAGCACTGGACCAATTTTCTATGTAGAATTCCCCCCCCAAAAAAACCCTCCCTAAATATTACCCTGTCATCAAAACTACAGGTAAAAACACTGAAAGTAATATGTTAGAAACAAGCCCAGTTTTTTTCATTCATCTGTGGCTTTATGTGGAAAAAAAGCTATTACGCTGTTCAAGCTTAGACCACCCAGTGTTTAACTGTCACACACACCCACACACAAAAGCTTTCCTACAACTGACAACTGTGGGCCCACCTGAGAGAAACACACAAATGTGTATATGTGCTGTTATTACACGTGTTAAAGAATTTAAGCCTTAGTGAGAATATTCAGCTCCTACTGCTGCATAGTGGAGTTATATTGTAAGAGAAACTAGAGTACCTAACAGCGCACGTCATCGCTCAATAAGCCTGTGTGAGAAAATGTCAAACCTTACATGGAGCAAAGAAATGGGGCAGAAAATTAAAGACATCATAAGATCCAGAAACACACACACACACACACACACACACACATGCAGGGTGTTTGTGTCCATACAAGGGCAGATTTATACCAGAGGCCTGGCCTGCATCAACACTGACTATTCTCTTCTATGCCCAGCTCGTTTGGCTTTGTGTGGGAGTCTTCATTTCAGCCGCACGTGTCAGAGTGTGAGTTTTGGCAATCTCGGGGATAACGGTAAAGATTTTTGGCTGCGAGTTTTTGCTAAGTGTGTTTGTTTGTGTGTGTGTGTGTGTGTGAGAGCGATTGATATCATTTCTATGAAAACAACAGAGGACCTGGGGGAGATAGGAGTGCATTCCTTATCTCTAGAGTTTGAAGAGCATGGATTCCACTGATTATGGCACACAGACACACCTTGCTTACAGCCCGATCAATCACTAAGGAGACAGCAGAGTCCAGCTGTATCACCGTGGCAACGGTGGGGCACCAGATGACAAAAACATTCCAACATGTTTCGAATCTAAGTTTTAGCATGTGTGTGACAGTGAGAGCATATGTTTAGGGAAGACATACGAGAGGAGTGAAAGAAATACCTGCCCCCACCCTACCCTTCAGTCTTTTTGACACACACACACACACACACACACACACACACACACACACACACACACACACACACACACACACACACTCTACAACCAAATCTCACACACCTGTCTGGGTCATGTCTACCTGTAATTTCACCCTGAGATGCCCATCAGGGGATAGGAGCAAATATATCTGTGGGGACAGATGTTAGATCAGGAGAATACAGTGATGGAGGCGGAGAATAGGTGAAAAGCAAATAGAGGAGGAGGGGGCAAGAGGAGGTGGTGATGTGGCACAACAAAGGCAAACGGAAGAACAAAGAATAAAGGACAGGGATCAAGTGCAGTTCAGGGGTCAGAGAAGGGCTTTACCAGGCCTCTGTGTGTGTGTGTGTGTGTGTGTGTGTGTACCTGTGTTGTAGGCTAAAGCGGACACGGGGCTCTTTTGTGGCAGCATGCTCTTCATTCTGCTGGCCTCCTCGGGATGGTTGAACCGGAAGAAATAGGATTTACCCAGACACAGGGAATAACCTGTAGAAAAAGATACACTAAGGTAAGAATACAGATACAACTAATATTTACAGAGACAGAAGAAGAACATGCATATTAAACACACATCATACATTTTGTGTGACTACAGCTCCAAATTGGTATGAGCCTTGGATATTTATTCACAGCCAGACACACACTTGCACAAGCTCGTGCACAGTCAGACCATTCCAGACCACAGTGTTTGCTCTGGCCATCAATTAGGCTGAGAGGGCCAGGTATTAAACAAGATGTCAGGGTCGCAACCTCTGTAATACACACAACCAGCCACAGCTGTCCAAATACCTCAGAAGGGAAGGGAGAGAGACAGCAGTGCTGCTGACACAAACACACTTGGGGGATCCGATGCAGGAAAAGAAATGAAAACACTACACTAAGGCATATTTTGAGGAGTGGACGGAGGACAGAAAGTCACAAGAAGATCGACTGAAACAGAGATTCCCTCTTGTTTGTCTGTCTTCTGACACACACACACACACACACGTGATCTCTTTGCTCTCTCCATTCCTTCGACATCCATCCCTGAGGGTACAAGGTTCAGATAAGCATTACAGTAAACCCCCACAACGTTCACATGTGTATAAAAGGCTAAAAAAGCACCTCCTTAATAGCTCCATTACAGTTACATCAGATTCCTTGGACCTGAAGTCAGACACAACCACCGAGGGGGATAGCGAGAGGGCGAATGGAAAAAGACTGAATGGAAAAATGTCAAAACTGTTTTTCTCTCTTTTCCCTTCTCTCACTCTCATCTCGCTTTTGCCCCTTTCTTGCACACTCTCCACCTAAAGTCCAGTTTTGCAAACAAAAGTCGTGATAATAGCCAAATTGGAGATTGCGGTTCAGCTAAAAGAGGTCATATCTGTCTAGACGTTGCCTTAGAGTGCCTACAGAGGGGTTTTTTTTTTTGCCTTCAAAGCTGTAATTTCTCAACACAGGGGGGAGACCGGAGTGCAGTTGTGAGGTGGAGCTAACACCACACACATGAACACAGTGTAAGAAATGTTTAGTCTACACAGCTGGACTTTGAACTTCTCAAATACATACTCATGTAAACACAATGTTGCAGGTTCGGGCGCAAACTGTGAAGCTGTGGCATCGGGACAGAGAGATCAAAAAGGTGTGTGTCTTGTGCGTAAAAGGAGTGAGAAACACACACACAGAGGTCACCACGATGGGTAGTGTGAGCAAGATCTAATAATATGTTTCTCTTTGCCAGACATGAGTAATGTGTGTGTGTGTATGTCTTCAAAATGTTGTGTGTATCTGTGTGTGTGTGGGGGAAGATGGTCTTGTAGCAGTGTCTGCCTAATGACTCACAGTAACTCTCAGTATTTAGCACAACAGCAAACACACAGGCATGCGCATACACAGACACACACACACACACACACACACTTTGCCAGCAGTCAGCTCTTGTAAAAATCTAATTTCCTCCCCTCAATGGCCTCGCCACGTGCCACAGTTAAAGTGGGTAAAGTGTGTCACCCTGATTTGTTCACAGCCCCCACCTACCCTCCCCTTTTTCTAATTTCCTCTCAGGGTTCTCCTTCTCATCTTCAGCATAAACAAATACTCTGTGTGTGTGTGTGTGTGTGTGTTTGTGATTGAGAGAAATGTACATTTTAAAACATAAAAACGTGATGATTCAACTTCCTCTCGCTCAGTTGTAGCTGTAAAGAAAAGACGTAACCTTTCCATAACCTTAACTCCTAAAATCCATCTGTGATACAGGTCCAAGAAACACACAGCATCTTCCACATCTGATCAAAAAATTCGAATCTTAACTGCTAGCACACAAACTAAATTTAAGTCTGCTGTCCCGAATAACTTGCACACTAACACCATGCCTGCTCCCCTCTTCACTCACACAAAGACATACCATCCAAAATAAATAAAAAAAAAACACTTAATCTCATTCACGTGTTTACTTGTTTGCCAGCAAATTGAGTTTGCCTCCCATGTCGAAGCATGCACCCCCCTCCTTTCCGATACGCTCACACACACACACACACACACACACACACACATGGACAGACCCTCTCCAACAACAACACAACTTGAAATTAGTCTGTATATACATTTATAGGATAATTTAAAGTTTGCAATCTACAAAGTCAGACCTCAGAGGCTTTGAGGACACAGATGTAGGAGCTGTATCGCGTCTGGAGCCCATTTCTGTTCCCATGTAGATCTGAGCGAACCAAACTACACTCTTACCGCAATGTTATAGTAGAGGAAACTCGAAACTGTTTCTTTATTTGGTTAACATAAGAGGAGGAATTGCCAAATTGAGACCGTTAGGTCCGAATGAAAATAAACCAGTTACAAGGATCCCATGTCGATGAAAGTCACCAATTCAGGTTTGACGTGCAAAGTAATCACAATCCAAACATTTCCAGAAACACTCAGAGCAAAGATCCTCCATTCGTTTTCATCAAAATGACTACAATGACTGAAAAACTGTCTGCCTTCAAAATGTTGCAATGATCCCTAAAATCTGCATGGTACTAAACTAAAGCTAAATGTACCCATTCATGTAACGATGCACACACAAACACACACACACACACAACGAGCCCAGTGGGAGTGTAAATTGGCCTCAAAACCACAAATTAACCCTCACTGGGGCACAAGGGTCCACCAGTAACATCATAAAAAAACAGACTGGTCTTTCTCAAGGGAGTCAGCGTAGATTAGTTCAGTCACTCACACTTTTGTCACACACACACACACACACACATATATACATAATCTGGCTCCTGACCAGATATCTCCAGTAGATATGATATCTTCTCTCTGCTCTATCTCAAATCTCACACACAAAGCATCAATCCATCGAGACCCCCCCACCCCCACTCCACTTCTCTCAAGCGAATGGCTGCAGACCTGAGGACAACCACGGTTTTGAACTATTAGCAAACTATCAGAAAGAAAAGAAAGAAAGGTAAAGACACCAAGTGAACTGATAACAATGTTATATTTCTTATTTATCTGATTTATAATGTTAAATAAAAGCCTAAACGTGCTCAAGGCTGGCAGAACAAAGACGTATGAACACAATAACATCCAGGACAATGAGGCAGGTTTTGTTTTCAGGTGTCAAGTGTCCTGACCGCTGCGCCTGTCCTCATAGCCACCGGCTAATTCTCTTTGTCACATGAACTCGCACCAATCTGTGAACCTGCCAGCTAATGTGTGGCCCCGAGGCATGCACACTGAGTTTGCTGAACTTCAAAAACCTGCAAGCAATATGCTAAAAAAAAAAAAAAAAAACAGGTTGTGATGGAACGCCTCCAAAGAAATGTAACTTTCACCACTCAGTGGTTTGGATTGCACTGTGGTAGCAGCACTGATTCATGCTGCTGAAACAATAAGCCATAAAAATAAGAGGCAAAGTTTAAAAAAAAAATAGAGTTCAGTTCAGTCATTTCAGTCTAGTGCTTTAGTATGCCCATTGAGCTAAAGTGACAGATGGCACTTTCTTAGTATTTCTGATGGCGTCTATTGAAGCCAGTAAGAAGGGGAGTCAATACTATCAGCTGCAGAGCAGGAGGCTGTTGATCCTGGCTGCTAAAAATCAGCATACTCTGCTCATTTAAATGTCAAATAAGCTTCAAGTAAACAAATGTATCGATCAATGGCGACAGCTAATTCAAAATCGAGAGCATTGCCCAACCTGTTCAAAAAGCATGAGAGCAACAGGGTGGTTAATTAAAGTGGTGTTAAGGTGAGTCGGCCATCATTAGCATCAGCTCATCAAACACATTCACATCTGGTAGCATGCTAAAATGATGTCCAACATGAAGTGCAACTGATGTAACATGTATGGCGTCGTAAATAAGTAAACAGGCTGTTAAATTCGGGTAAAAAAAATAGTAGGGTATGAATGTGAAGTAGCTGAAAAACCTTATATTTATATGTAAAGCTACTTCAGTCAGAAGAGCTAACAGAAATCCGTTACAAACCTTTTGAGTCCCATTCAGTGAGCACTTATCACGGCAAGAAGTGTCTCCCTTTTAACAATCTATCATGTCAAAAAGGTCTGCTAGAAAAGTAAAACTCTTAAAAAAAAAAAAAGATGTTGTGTATCTAAACTCCTGCCGGGTCCCTGTGTTGTTGTTTGCTTTCCTCCTCTACAAGACGCCTCCTCTCTCCTCTGAACTCCGTGTGGAAGAAAGTTATTCTGATTTTACCATCCACAAGTCTGACTCCGGGACTGTACCAATTTAAGGTAAAAAGGGGTCAAGAGAGGTTGGATTTACTAGTGCTTACGATTTTAAATACTGTCAAGACACGTAATGCCACTGCGGAAAGTTTACTATTTCAAAACGACGGCGAAGAGGGAAAAAAACACATGTAAGTAATTAAAAGACATATGTAATCTAACCGCGTATGACGCCATTACCCCTATCTGCAGTTGGTAGGTCCGGAGGCTATTAGACAGTGAGGTATTTGGTAGACGCCCCCTCAGCTTTTCTTTGTCTACCTACCTATTTTCCTTCTTTTCTTTGAGATACCTTAACCCCAAACCAGTTGGACTACAAAACCTGACTTAAAAACCGCGTGAAACTGCTAGTTTTATTATATTTAAATAACCTAATTAATTAAAGAAGCAATCAATAACAACAATGGGAAAGGGGTATAAAGGAGATTTGGGGATATGCTGGAAGACAAAATTGACGAATATGCTAAGGAAAGATAACAGTGAAGAGCAAATACAAAATATCTGTAATACTTTGCCCCCAGTCTGAGTCAGAGATTGTCTCTCCAGCTATTTCTTTCACTTGTTTTGTCATCTGCAAACATTTTCAACACAGCATGAACCCACTGACAGCTCCTCTATCTTTCATAATGTGTGCAGATTGTGCATGTGAGACAGACGGAGAGGGAGAGGTTACTAGAGCAGCTGTGTTTTGTTCACCAGCTTGATTTGCATTTGCTTTAGAATGGTATGAATGCTGGGACATTGTGTTTTATACTCAGACTCCATTAAACTGTGAACTGAAGTGCAGAGATGGATTTTAATAGTGTTTGTAGGCATTACAAAGAACAAAGAACAAAGGCAGCCTTGCTATTGCTACATGATGATTTTCTTTGTCAGCGCTGCTGTTATTACGCTGTATGAACATGTTACTATTCAACAAGTGACTTCCAGCTGTTCTGGTGAGTTAGGAGTGACGCTGATGTGATTCCAGGTCAAGTTTAGAAGTCCCAAATACAGAACAGATCACTTCCTAAACATAGCTAATCATCTCCAGACCGCCTTACAGTGTGTATGTGTAACTATGTTTTTGTGTGTTTGTGTGTGTGGTTAGACTAACTTAACCCAGAGCATTTAAGGCCAGTGGATATTCCTGAAAGATGCTCACTCTCTCTCACTCCCTCTCTCCATAATTTTCCAAACCATGCCCTTTTGACTCTTTTTTTAACCCCTTTTTCTCTTTCTCCACCCGTGTTACTTCACAATGCCCTGGCCTCGTGTGCGTAGGCACACCAAAACGTTGTCAATATTTGAATCAGTCAGGCACAGCGGGAAGATAAATAAGCCTGTCAATATTTAACCTAAAATGGCCAGGCCACACACACACACACGACACAATGAAAAAGGAGAGAAGCTTACACAGAAAAGGTTTGACGCACTGAGAAGGAAAAGCCAGTGTACTGCATGTTCTATAAAATAAGAGAGGGGAAGAAAAACGGAAGGAAAACAGTGGAAACTCTTACAGGAGGCAAAAACGGTGAAACTAGGAGAGAGCTCTGCAACTGGAAAGGAGAATTTGGGAGAAGAGGAGAGAGCACAGACAAGAGATAAACAGATCAATGTACTGGCAGACAAAGGCACGTGGGCAGGGGTGGACAAATGGATAAGAAAGAAATACAGTAGAATTTGGGAGGTTACTCTGTTTGTGTGCAAGTTTTCTTCTACAGAATTGGATGTGTAGTGTATCCTCTGCAGTTGCTGGAAGCTGTGACTCACTAGCAGCTCACTGTTCCAAACCACTACGAATTAAACCAAACCAGAGGTGCACACACATGCACTACATTCAAAACACATACACAAACATGTGGAAACACTTGCACACACACATAGACCTATACATTTATTTGGAAATACACACACACACACACACACACACACACACACACACAAATATACACACATGAACATACTGTCAATCCCGTCGTTTCCTTGCAAAACGTCAGCACAATGTTAACTGTACCCATATGACTCAAACACACACTGAAAGGAATGCAAGTTAACCAAACCATAAATTAAACGCTCTCTCTCTTTAGCACATACACACACACAGAGTTATGAAATACTGAAAATGTGCTCACTCCATGTAATTAAGTAAACTTTCATTCACTTTTTTATTGACCAGTAGGTGGCAATATATCAAAGCTTGTGTGTGTGTGTGTGTGTAGTGTGTGTGTGTGTGTGTGTATCTTACCCTGTGTGAGTGGTGTGGGCACAGTGACCTGTACTCCATCCAGACTGCAAAGGTGATCACAGGGGTCCAGGGTCACCACCCCTCCTGTGTTATAGGTAATGATGACAAAGTAGGGGATCAGTATACCTTCAGTCCAAAGTATTCACTAATCATCACTCACTCAAAAGTATTTCCCTGCTGAAAGATGACTCTCTACTACACTGCTCATTTGAATCATAACATGCACATAAAGTCATGCTATTTCTATCTTTACTACATGGCTTTGGTCTGAATGCTTAGAGTAGTAATTACACAGGCTGTATCACAGAGGAACAAAAACAACCCCCGAGACTGTAATCAGTCACTCGGCTTCATCTCTTCAAAGATCATTTTTTTTCATCCATGCACCGACATTGTACTGAAAGATGTTCAGCTCAACAGTTCACTTAATCCCATATTTATTTTGAAACATTACTTTTATTTACACAAATGAAAGATCATGCTAGTGTAATAGTGTAGTTAGTGTAATCAAGATCAAATGAATCCTCTCAAATCAAGACAAAAGACTGGTCAGTCTCACTTCACTGGCCGACTTCAGTAGATTCAGTAGTTTATAACAAGAATAAGATTTGAAGATTAAAATTTAAGATTACACTAAACTAAAATTAAAAGCCTTGTTGATTAAAGGAGGAGTCATTGGTCTGGGCAACAATTCTATTACATACTTAATTAGTTCTTAAAAGATAAGAGAACTGTGTTAATTCAGAGGCTTGCTAATATCATGACTTCATTTCGTAGAAAGTGAACTGACATCAACCTTCATTGATGATGAGACAGTGCTCTGCCTCAATGCCAGGCCCCTGGATAGTGATATCTTGAGGAACTGGTGCATCTTCTCGGCCTATGCGGGTCACCCCTGGAACATAAAACAATACACATGCGATCATCAGAAAAATAAAAACTACAAAAAATATTCAATGATAATGAATCTTGGTAGTCTGTTGTGTACATCGACATGGAAGTAAAACTTCTTTCTGAACCACGTGGGTGGTCTGTGACCCACACTTTGGAAGGATACTTCAGTATACAATCTTAAATGGTTATTCTTCCTCAGTAGACACATTTAGGAGAAAAATAGATCCTCAGTTCTCTTAAAATGGCTTGTTCACATTGTTGGCATTCCTCTCAGACGGGCACACCAAGCTGGGAGATTGTGAAAGTGTGCAGCAGTGTGGTAGGAGATAAGCAAAGGAAAATGAAATGTAAAATATGAAACATAACAATCCTGACTTTACCACTCTAATCAGCTTTACTGCTCGGTAAAAACTAATTTTAATGGCATGCACTAAAGCAAGTTTATAAGTGGTTAAAATCATGTAGCCTTAAAGGAGAAACTATTATCTGCATTCGTGTGGACGTACGGTTTGCTATAAATAATAATTTGTCATACTGACTTTCAGCCTCATTTAAAAACTGAATAAATCCATCCATTTAAAAGTCAGTACAATTTGTCACTGCACTGTTCTCATGGCTGAGAGAAGGCTAAACAAAAAGTGTCTGTCTTCCTGCATAATGAGAGCTTTGTGATCCACACAGGACATGTTAACTCTACAAGTGTATGTGAGAGCCGCCAGTGTTTTGCTACTAAGGACAGACACTCAACAATTTAATGCTTTTAATCTAACGTCAGTCAGTTTATATTAGTATTCTATCTTCTATCTGCAGGCTATTGTATTATAATCAGTCTTTCACTTTATCGTGTTGTAGATCTCTCTATCTTTGCTTCCATCTCCTCACTATCATGTGCTTGGCCAAGCAGCTGGAATAATAATTAATCTACGGCGCCTGTGACTTGTTGATCTGATGAATGTGTGTGTGTATGAGAGCAAGGGAGGGGTGAGTGGTTGAGGAATAAGGAGTGGAAGACACCTGTGGATGGCTGATGATAGAGAAACTATAAATAACAATGAATATGCCGCCATTATGTCAACATAAGTATCCCGTGTGTGTCTGAACATAAAGTCCATCAACTGTGCCAATACTTGCAGGATGCAATTTGTTGAATGAAAAAAAAAAAACATTTTGAACTGATTTAAACGTTATTTCTCTAAGGGATAATGTGGATTTCAGTTTAATGGTATGGGTATATTCTCTCTGTTGTAGTAGACACTGTCATGAAACCATGTATTATGAGCCATCTCTGTCTGTTTTATAGCTGTTTGGGTTGGCACAGTGTTGTTCTCATTTTTGTATGGTTGACTGTGCGCTCAGCCTGTGCATAAGTGGATTCATTTTTCTCCCCAATGACAATAAAAAGAAATAACCAGAGATGTGGATGCAGTAACATGTGTAATTATGTGTTTTCAGTCTGAAGGAGTCCTGTGAGAGGAAGTAATGTTCAGGCTCCTTGTCTTGACTTTATTGCAACCCAGCACAAAGTATCGCTCTCCCCCCACTTCTCTAGCAACCATGGAAATGAAGCGATGGGTGGGCGGAGAGAGGGCAAAAAAGACGGGAAAATTAGAGCAGGGGAAGTCAGGCAAACAAAGCAATGAGGGAAGGAGACGATAAAGGTCTGGTTTCACACACAAGTGACAGCTTTACGTGACTTGTGAGAAATTACATTCATGATCGTGGGCATTGGGAAGGCAGGGGAAGATGAATGGTGACTGTATGACCCAGTAATTCTAACCTATGGGCTATATATTGCTATGCTGTATGTGTGCGTGTGTGTGTGTGTGTGTGTGTGTGTGTGTGTGTGTGTGTGTGTGTGTGTGTGTTACCTTCTTTCAGTGGCAGCACAGTGATTGCCACACTCAGCCTCCCGCTGCCAAGGCTCACCAGATGAGGTGTGGCTGTCTGGACCTTCAGCCCCTTCCCTGTGTCAATCAGGTCCAGAGGCGGCGACTACAAGCATTAGTCAGGGTGGAAAGGTCATTTTCACACATAAACGAGTACATTCTTCATTCTTGTAAAAGCTGACCCTCAAAATCCTTCTGCTGAATGAATTATTTCATCTGGTCCTTTATATTTACAAAAAGGGTTTTGAAATACTATAGTATCATTTGTTGCTTAATGACAGAATGACATGAAATGTGTGTGTGTGTGTGTGTGTGTGTGTGTGTGTGTGTGTGTGTGTGTGTGTGTGTGTGTGTTCTCTCACCTTGGGTTCAACTGGAGACATCTGATCTGACTCTGGTTGGAACATGATCTCAGAGTCCTGCAGTAAAGATGGAGAGTATTGCATTTTATGTTCTGTTTTGAATTATGTTTTTAATTTTCAGTTTATTTGGGGTTTTTTTTGTGTTTTTTTTAGATGTACTTAGGTCTCCCTCCCTTGAAAATGAGATCTTAATCCTAATGGGACTTGATTAAATAAAGGTTACATACTGTATTAAAAAAACATACTAACGGAACTAAACATAAGTACACCCAGGTACATAAACATTCAGAAAACATACAGTACATACACGAGACAAGGTACACAGAGATTCTAAACGTCTGTACAAATGACCCATCGTATAGCTACACTCAAATACACACACACACACAAAGAAAAAAAATGTGCATTGCATGCCCAGCTGCTGCCACATGAGAGGAACTCTCCGTGTGAAAGTGTTCCAAGGGGAAAATACCACTTGGGAGGAAAATACACACACACACACACACACACACACACACACAAACTGGTTTGCAGTGGGAGGAATGGGTAGAAATGTTCCATGAAAACAGTTCCCACGACTTGTTGGTTATGGTCTGCCATCATAATGCCTGGTACTTTGAGGGTGTGTGTGTGTGTGTGTGTGTGTGTGTGTGTGTTCGGTGTGTGTGTGTTTCAGCCAACTAGCAGCAGGGCCAAATCATAGTGATGCCCATCAGTTGAAATGTCCAACACTTGGACATTGAATCCAACCCATAGTATTCATGTCCAACACTTGGACATGAATACTATGGGTGTATCTATTCCAGATTGCACTGAAATTGGTATAGACATTTGTGATACCCTGATGATGATCATGTAGTGTCACTGCATACGAACATGTTCATGACATTCACTGAGTTCATTCATGCTCCCAAGAAGAAAGACACTTTCCATTTTAGAGACTCCATAACTTTTCCACTTGTACCACTGGTCTAATACGTGACATATCAAAATATGTCATAATCTAAAAGGCATCCACCACAGGATAAACCCCAAAATAGCAAAAAATAGTCTGTTTTCTTTTGGTTTAATTGGTGTAATAAATATGTCAGCCTCTAGGGGACGATAATGAGGCTTTAGTGTGATGACTATTCATATTTTGTGTTAGTTGTCAGTGGGGCCCAAGATAAAGAAGAAATCTAATCAAAATGTTTAGAGGGTGGGGGAATAAGAACACCATGAGAAAACTCAGAATAGCAGGGCAAGATTAGAGTGGCCTAAAAGAGAATGATAAACTATACAGAGGAATGAAAACAGAGCGATGTAAAAGGAAACAAAATCAAAAATGCTTCAAAGATATACTGTACGTGTGTGTGTTTGAGTAAACACACTCAGAACCAGGGCCAAGGACAACCCCTGCAGTACCCTACAATTCAATACAGGAAAAACAGTCTCACTTCTATTTGTGTGTGGATACACACACATTCAAAGGCACAAAACACACACACCCAGATGGATGAGTGAAATGCTTCTCACCAAAGTAGGGATGATTGCAGTATATGGGAAACCACCCCAACCACATTTCCTTTTCCACCTTCTGTCATCTCCTTCCTCTCTTCCTGTCTTCTCTCCTTGTTATACTCCCCTTCCTCCATGTTATCCTGTAATAAGCCTGTAATAATATACATTAACCACCTCACACTGTTTTTACCATAAGTGTCTTACTTGTTTTCAATATTTTTTCTTACTTTGTCTAAAGTGATCTCTTCTGTTCCTTCAACTGTTTTTCCAGCTCTTCAACCTTCTCTTCATCCCTATCTTCCCCCTGTCTTTCCATTTCATTTCCTTTCCTACTCTCCTACCTTTTTTATCTCACTCTCTTCTCTTTACCTTTCTTTCCTCCAATCACCAGCAGAGGAAGCGCAAATTAAAGCCAGCTCCATACTATTTCCTCTAATTCAGCGCCAGCTTCCTCTCTGAGGTCACTTCCTTTGCTGCTTTGACACCCTTTTTGCCTTTCAATACACACTCGCAATTCAGCCACCCCTGTAACCCCTATGCACATGCAAACATCCACAAATAAAGTCATACATCAGCTCTTTTTGTTATCACATGAAGGAGGCCCCACATTCCACTGAGTTTTTTTCATAGTGTAGACAAAGCAAACACACGGTGTATGATGGCAACATCAGATGGACAAATACATCAGTTCTACAAAGACCAAATGAAAAGTGGAGGTCAAAGTCAAATTTTAAAGTAGAGCAGGACTGTTTTGACTAGTCTCTTCTCTTTTTCTACTTTCTCCTCCCGCTTCCTTCCTGTATGTCCTTTCTCACCTCCTTGACTCCTTCCACCATATACACGCATAGTTTCTCTATTATTTACCCCATCATTCCACCTCATTGTTTCCCTGTTCCCTTTTTTTCTTCTTCTTCTTTCACCAGGTGGGCTTTAGTTTGGGCAGGTCAAGACAAGTCTTTGGCCTTGTTTTGCTCCAGTTTAAACAGAGCAGTGAGGTGTGTCAGCACCCTTATGGATTTTTTAGATTTCAGCTGGTATCCTGAGGGGTCTCCACAATCTCCAATCACCAGACCTTATGTTATCAGGGCTTCTGGACTAGAGAGTGTAGGTATGAGATTCCTGGAGGTATTTCAAGGTTTAGAGAGGGTTTATAGAAACTTGTAAATTGACAAATTGTGTGATGGTGGATGAAATGATGAAAACAATTGCTTGTTGTGATTTATCACTGGACTCTACTGTTCCCCTCTGCTCTACAGAGCTCTTCATCATCTTTGAGCACATTGCCATCAGGCAGCTGTTCAGCTTGTTGCTCTTATTTTGAGCAAAAACGCTAGTTAGCAACTAGCTGGTGGAGGCCAAACCAAAGCTAAAAGAAAGTGAATATTGGACAGAAACATAAGACAATACAGACAATATTTCACCGTTGTATCTACAGCTTGTTGCAGTGCCCCCAAGTGGCCAAAAATCTAGCTGAATAGGTTTACAGACTTACAGCCCATACACCACAGACAATCAGGCATTGATGTATAGTATGTGTATAGTTTGTGGTCTGACATTTACTTGACAGGATGGCACATTTCCATGACAGCTACAGAGGAGTATGATGGAAGAATATGTTATGATCTATAAGAATAAAGTTTTGCTGTCGACCTACAAATGGCCAGGGCTGTACTCTGGTTTAACAAAAAAACTAAACACAAAAACATAAAACTTTTTCCTCTGGGGAATATAGGCATTCTTGGAAATATAGGTAATTAATAACAAGTGAGGCAGACTGAGGGAAAGAGAAAAGTAAACATCAACATTTCATCACAAACTAACTCCTGGAATGGAATGATTTGAAAAACTGGGAGAGCTTTCAAAGGTAATTTGTTCCTTTTATGGGAAAGTTGACCAACCGACCTACAGTACTTTTTAATACAAACTTGAATTCTAAATCTGGTGTACACTTGAATCAGTCTTTTACATAATTGAAAACCAACTAAAACAACATTATAAGCACACAATGTTTTTAAAATCACAAGGACGCAAGAACGAGAAAGTGAATGCACACACAATCCGTCTTTGATCCCATCTGTAGAACAGCTGAGTCTCCCCAAAATGCTCAGTTTGCCCTGCATCTGGAGACAGAGAGGAGAGAGAAATATGGGGCGAGGGAAAAAGGAAGAGTGATAGAGAGAGAGAGGACTCATAAAACCAGAAGGACACATGCTGCATTCTCAAGCTGTTTCATCTCATCCTTTTGTTTTCTTCACCCACTGCTTTCATCTTTCTGTCGAGTCACTTCTCTTTTTGCATTTCCTTGACATCTGTTTTGTCTTTTTCTCTGTTTCAATTGCCTTCTGCATTATTGTTGCTGTCTCTGTTGTCATCTGCATTCTCATAGCCACATCTTAGGACGACCCAGTTGTTGCTGACATTGGATGTTAATGCTGATTTGGAACAGGTTTTCTTTGTGCAATGATTGGGAAGTCATTTGCATGTGTTTGTTTTTGTAAGATTGGATTAAATATTTAATATGACAGTTCTTCAGATTGAAATAAAGATTTTTTATCTGTAACAGCCTGAATGTACACACTGAATCCTCTTATTTGTAATACTTGAAATATAGTTCAAGTTATTGTTTGTATGGAGTTGCTAGCTGAGTTAGCATGGTAGGATGTTCTTTTGAGTCCTGATTCAGACCAAATATGGCCCTTCCAGCAGTACGGGTACTGTGTTTTGGCTGCAGCGATTCAGGCCACAGGGGGTGCTGAAACAAAACCTAGCGACCTGTGGCAGAGAAGTCGAGACAGATTCAGCATTTGGAGAAACTCAACCTGACGTCACGCTGCAGTCAACCTGAAATGTCAATGAAACTATTCTGATGGAGTTCATGGACTAAACTATGATACTCTCCCAGCTGTGTACTCGCTTGGTTTATTTCATGTACCCTGTTTCTACGTCTGTGTCTGACTCCTGCAAAACAGTGACATGAAGAATTTCCTTTAGTCTGTGTCTGAAGGCAGATGTTCGATATTGGCCATCTGCTTCTTTGGTGCATGTGGCTGATTTATTGAAGTAGCTTACATTTGCCTTAGGCTGCAGGGTGTTTCATGGCAGGGAGCTCCTCAAGTTGATGGCTATGGGCTGGGGTATAAACTTGACCAAATAAAGGAGACGAGGGTCGGAACAAAGACACATCTAGCTACAGTCAAGGTGACTGTTAAGCTGCCTGTAGACTTGATACAGAAATAAAATTTGGCTGGCTTTAAGCGCAAAAGATACTTTTACAAAGTCAACAGAACACCACATGAGTTCCAGGTGCTGAGGAGTATGCAGATTTACTTATTGGTCTGGTCAACTTCTTTGGACGTTTTGCAAGTCCTTTGCAAGACTACATGATTGGCTAGAATTAGAATTGTATCTGAATATGTTAGATAGACACAAAAAGCTGCATTACATTGTAGGAAAGTTTTTAATTCTGTTCCAGTTGCATCTTTATCTATCTATGTGCAACTCCTAATGAAATGACAGAATGTTTGAATGAATGTTTTCCACATTTTGTTTGCAATGCAACGCACAAAATGTGTGCTTTAAGGTGAATGTGCTTAATAGTGTTTGTGTGCAGGTGTCATATATCTAGTGCGATCATGCATGTCAGCTCCATGATTAATCAGTAATCTCACTTTCCCAAAGAATAACACACTGCTCTTCAGAATGGAACCAAATGGAGTCACTTGTTCATCACAGGACCTCATTTACCTTTGTATTGCTCTAATAATTTTTCATATAAAGTCAAAACCGCCCATCTCTATTTTATATCCATTTATTTTTTAATAATATTACCTGATCTGATTTGTTTAAAAATGCTGTCTTCTCACCTCCCACCTTGAGTTTAATCTACATTTAGTCTTTGCTCATTTCTCTGCTTCGCCTAGCTGTTCTCCTCCCTCTGTCTTTATCTCTCTCTTTCTCCATCCCTCTGTCTCTCACTAACCCCCCCTCTTACATTCCAGCATTACCCTCTCCTCCTCCCACCTGACAAAGCCAGCATTGTATCACAGATGCTGTTTAATATGGAGTCCCTCTCTCTCTCTGTCCCTCTTATAGAGCAACTCATAGGGCTAAATGGGGTTATCTTCCTCCCTTCTATTCACTACACTCTATGCTTTGTGTCCAATAATGTCTTCGACAGAACTTTAATTAGTTTCATATATGCCACACTCATACACCAGACATCATCATCCCCATGCACACAACTCACACATGCATGGATCCTATGTCCATTTGAACATAAATTACTGTTACTCTGTCACAGGTTCATGTGAGAAATTCTTGGATGTACTTCATCGTGGGTCATGTATCTGTCTTTTATTGTGTGTGTGTGTGTGTTTCCATGCGTGTGTGTGTTTTGGTGAAAACTCTTCAAGCTGATAACACAACATGACCTTGAATCCCTGTGAAAAACACAACAAACATCCACCAGCATTGTTCTCCAACTCTAAGTCTCTCATACTTTTTTTTTTTTCTTTTTCATTTACCGAAATACAAGATCCTCACAGGAAAGAAAGTCTATTGTTATTGCAGCTGACTCAGAGTTGGAGGAAATCTAACTTGAATTTCTATCGCGGGTGTGTGTGCCTTTGGAAAAGCCCAGATTACCTTCACTGCCATATGTGCGGGATCAACTGATGTTTGGGTTTCTGAGGGGCCGGATATGACAGAGAGACAAGAAGGGACAGTGAATTGTTAGAGAGACATATAACCCACATCAGTAACATAGCTCACATGGTGAACTGAACTGTGACCGCTGAATAGAAAAGAAAAAAGGAAGACCGAAAGATGGCCTATGAGATAACAAGAGACACAAACTGAGTGTGTGTGGGAAACCGGGAGACAAAAGAAAAGGAAATGGATAAAAACACAGACTAAAGAATCCAGAGACGACGGAAAAGAGATTAATGTTGGACCAAAAAAAGTTTCCCAAGTTGCACCACTGGCCTCCAAACAAAATGTGTTCCCATACTGAGTCAGACCAAACTACCTTTTCCAGCTTACACATACCTGCTAGACACTTACTGTACATACTGTGTAGGGAGCTGTGAAATGGATATCTTGACAACATGGAGTTAAAATAAAATTCACTTCTGCACAGTGGAAAAAAAATGATCCTTCCAAGGCCTGCATTGTATCTGGTTTCTGTATATCAAGATTTTCAGCCTGGACTGAGTCTAATACTTGATAACAGTATCAGTATGTTGAGTTCTCATGGCACTTATACAGTTGTATCCTCCTGGTTTCCACATCACGGCCTGAGCCAACTGAACAGGTAATGGTTTTAACATTAGCTTAGCTTTCTGATGGCAGTATTGCTGCAATGAATACTCTCTGTGGTAAGGTGTCACTATTCTAAAGGACACAGATGACTTGCTATCTGGATAAAGTGCTGCGGTTAGACCCACCAAATACAAATCCACAACCTAATAATTAGGATACACAGCCATAATAGGCAGCATACAGCTTGTTTCCACACAACTGACAGGAGCAACTCCACAAGATCCAAGTGTTACAATGCAGGCTTTACTATCACCTCACTGGAAAATCAAAATGTAATAAGATGTCAGATCAGTGAAATACACAGGGCCTGATTTAATACCACTCTTTGACACACACATACCACAGACATGCATACTCTTCATTAGAAACCTGAGATGTTAAAGGGGTGGAAAATTTCTTAAATTTCTGATGTTGCCCTTGAGTCTGGTTTGTTAAATTTGTTGGTTGATTTCCAATTTAGGCCACATCATTGGCTGCATTAGAGTGGAAACAATGTGTTCTGCTCCAGTGAACTCTATAGAACAAGTGTAGATTCCTCTACTGAGAGAGTCATGGAATAATTTAGGTGTATCAGCTTGTGCCATGTACACGCACTGATCCACTTGTATCAAAAGATATTCAAGTCGCAGGATGGGCTTGCTTTTCATACATTACAACATCCTGCATACCATTCATAATCAACCAAAACAGGCTTGTCCTATTATAGGCCTTATAATATCACTGATTATGGTGGATTTTTTTTAAAATAGTGGGCAGAAGTATAATAAGGAAATAATATAATTTAAAAATCTGTAGTATCATGAAGATCATGGCCAGCTTAGTCATTAGTGGAATCACTTTAATTCGCATATATTTCCAGAGTGGGGAGTTTAAATAGTAAAGCAGCAACTAACAAAACTTTCCCCTGAGAACGAAATCTGGAATTCAATTCGGTAACAGCTCACACACTGTAAAGACCTCCCTGATCTGTTGATTAAACATGGTTGCAACACCATGAAAGAGTTTAAATAAACTTTGGAACTGAGAAACACACATTTCAATCATGAAAAATGCCATTTTCTAATTTTCCCCACATACAAACAGAAACGCACTTACCATTATTGAAGAGGGACTGGCCACTTGTGTCATCGTACTGAAAAAGGACGCAATTACGCAGCTGATCCAAGAACCAGAATTCAGTCTCCTGACAGAACTCCCGGAAATATTCTGTCACTTCTCCCCCTGTTGTGATCACAGTCTCTTTCCTGACAGCGCATACATTCCCTGTGCAACATGTGCAACCGGTGGATGTCTAGGAAAGATTGTTAATCCTCCGTTACAATCACGCACACTCCAAACGCACACAAACGTAAAAAAAAAAAGCCGGCAGCCTCAGCCAATTGCGTCGTGTGGAGGAATGCGGCAACAGCTGGAAGTGGAGCAGGGGAGCGAACAAGGGGAGGGAGTCTCTCCCTCTCTCTGTCTCCCTCCCTCTCTCTCACTCCTACTCATTGACTCTCTCAAACACAGTGAGAATAATATACAGGTGTTAACAGATCACCTACACTTGACCTCTCGTTCTCACTGGCTCAAATAGAGGAGGACAAAGAGAGGGAGGTAAAGGGGAAGAAATGGAGAGAAAAGTGTGAGAAGGAGAGCATTCTTGGCAGCAATGATAACAAAGCACGATAAGAAACATGTTTAGCTAATGATATTACAACAGGAATGCAGTCTCCTTTCACAGGACACAATCCAGTCAGGTTGTGAATTATTCAGTCTGTGAAGAAAGATCCAGACTGGTGCACAAATAGACTGGTATTACTCATATCATGCAGCAGGGACTTAGATTATAAAAATGCACTGCATGCTTGCAAGAGAAAAGCTAAAATTCAAAGGATATGTATATGTGATAGGCTTATTACAGCAACTCAAAATACATAACCCACCTGTATGAGCATAATGTGTATGGGTCAATGGCAGGAAAGTACTTGCCAGTGTCCACCCTACAAATGCCTCTAGAGCCACACTTTAAAAGTACTCTATAATAAACATTATGATGAAACTGATGTGGCTTCTAGTTCCTTCACATCCGTCTTTATATTGTGACAGGGGAAGCTATTTATAGCACACGGATACCCAAGAGAGCTTGCAGTTGATGAGCCAAGTTTAGTTCAACAAACCTGCAGAAAAGAAATTAAAATTCTTATAAAAATATCTTAACGATCAACAACATATCTGTGTTCCCACCATTAAAACACATATTATAGTACTTGCAAAATGCAAGAAAAGTGCCCTTATGCTGCACAGGGAACTGTGCAATGGATCTTTGTGTAAGTTATGTGCACCATCTGAAAAATCTCAGCTACATGTACGGTCATGCATCAGTCTGAACATATCATGAAGGCATGGAGAGTAGATGCCAGCAGTTCTGTATCAGTGGGTAATTCTATTTGGCAGAGGTTCATGTCTTCTCCACAGTTCACAGCAGAGGTTACATAAAACAACAACACACATTATGCATAATGCTATAATTTTGTTTAGGCTATGCACACTGACCACAACTGAAGTGTAATGCACAGTGTGTCCCTATGACTGGAAAATGATAAATGCGATCTTGAAATGGTGCTCTGGTTAGGACTGAGGCCAATGAGGGTTCCTGTAAACACACAGACACACACAAACACATGCATATCCATGGCAGCGGGGTTATCTTATCTCTCAGGCATCGCAAGGATCTCTTTGTGGATAAACAGGAAGACAGTTTGTGCACCCTGCTCCACAGCTCTCCATGACACCTCATATGTGTGGGTATCTACTGGCCAAGAGAGTCAATCAGTGTGTGTCAGTGTGGTTTTGAACCCACAGATTCACAAATATTGGGTGACCCAACTGGCTGTACTCTATAATCATAAGGATAAACATTCAGGCTGGGCAGGAATGGAAAAGGAGATAACATGCTTTACAGGCCAGAACCATAGTGGAATAAGTTGAATGAATTCTGTCTATCATGATACATTAGGTCATTAATGTCAACCAACAGGTCCCCATCGAAGGAAATGTTTCAAATTTGGCTCCATATGGCAACATGTCATGTGGGCTTTTTGCTCATTTTAGGTCTTGACTCAACACTTACAGATGCATGTTTGGAGCCAAAAGACTTTAAAAGGGAACCACTAAATGTTATCAGGATAATGCTCCCTGAAAATTGTCTTGCAATTCCTTTTAACTTTCCTTCTTGTCAAGTGTTCCCAGAAGCTATAAAGCCATTATACCTCCATGGTTGCTTGCTAGCATGAGAGCCACTAAGCTTTCCCAGTGACATCATCCCAGAGCCCATAGTGTGAGAGGGTCTGCCGAATGTTTGACAGCATTCCCGAGTGAATTCCACAACTCCCATCGGATCTGAGCGGGAACCCTGAAAGTGTTTGGAGAAAGCTCCCACCTGGTGTCAGGAAACCCTGTCGTGTGAGAGTTTCATTCATACAAATCCTCCATCTTACTTTTTAATTTGTTTTTTTCTTTTCTGTTGAAGTCATTTAATTTATGAAGTCATTAAATTTAATATCAACTTAACACCAACACTCTAAATTAAAATGGAACCTGACATTTAATCTCAGGGGAATCCCTTGTATCGTTTTTGATAGATTTTAGTGGTTAAAACTGTAAATCCGCATGCTTTTAACAACATCTTAATGACAGATAATTGGATGACATTGACACTGTTTGTGGCTTAAGGGTAAGCAAGGTGCATTCTCATCTGGTTTGCAGTGGTCTGGTGCGGTGCCTCTACATGTTTTGTCAAGTCTTTCTGTTTCTTTACTCACCCCCTCCATTCTGTCTGAGATAGAATCATCATAAGACACAGTGTAATGTCTTTTTACAGCTGTTTCAAAACTGTAGTCATCATGGTCTAAGAGAGAACACTAACTAATCTGTGTGTAATGGATGTTACTGACCTGACTTTGGTCAGTGACATCACTTAACACCAGGGATATACAGTGGTTAAATTGACTCAAACTCGGTTTACTCACCAGTCCCTAATAGAACTGTGCGTAGCCACTTTTTTAGCTGATATAAATTGCTTTCCAAGAATAGCTGCACGTCACACAAACCATGCGACCAAAGCACAAGTGTGACGATATCGCTGCCAATGAAATGTCAAAACATCTTTTCTTATTAAAGACTGGAAAGTGCAGCATGTGTTTGGCCGTGAAGCGAAGTGCAGTCTGCCTCTGATTTATGTGGCAACGGGGACTGATGTGTTGAATTTAGGGAGAGAGAAATCCCGTTCATCACATGTGATGGGACATAAACGTCAGAAAACCTCCATAATTATTTGATTTAAAATGCTGGACGAACCATTTATTCTAAAAATTGACCAAAGGACCCTTTAAAAGAGGTTCTTTCCTGAACCAGTTGGGTCCACAAAAAACTTTATTAAAAATGGTACCTAAAAGAACCTATTTTCTTAGCTTAGAGCACTATTTACGGTGCCTCAAGGAATCATTCTTTGATGATTTTTTACAACCTCTGGTGGTTCCTCAAAGAACCTCTTGCTAAAAGGTTCTTTGTGGAACTAAAAATGGTTCCTGTATGGCATCACCCTGAAAAACCATCTTTATTTTTCTGAGTGTAGTTGCAAAAATAGTTTTGTAGCGATGTGTGTTAATGTTTGCACCTCTTTATACAGAGAGTGTTTGTAGAATAACAAAATCTTGGCTGGCAAACACGCATGGGGACACATGAAGTTTTATTACTTTACAACTTAAGTTGCATAAGGAAGAGCATGCTTCACTTGTTGTCTTCTCCTTTGAAACCTGGGAAGCCAACAGGGATACAGAGGGGAGAGAGAGAGCGAGAGAGAGAGAGAGAGAGAGAGAGAGAGAGAGAGAGAGAGAGAGAGAGAGAGAGAGAGAGAGAGAGGACCAATCCAAACAACAAAGGAATGCTCTCCATCATTTGAGCTGCTGCTCTCCGCTCTCCCACTTGCCTGCCGTGGTATGTGTAATTACTCCACAATTAAAGTGCCTGTGCTTGAGACTGTGTGTATTGGTGTGTGTGTGTGTGTGTGTGTGTGTGTGTGTGTGTGTGTGTGTATGTGTGCATTGCAGTGCTTGGTGACCACACTCAGCCATGTCAACAATGTGGCCTGGACAGAACAGGCAATTTCACACAAGTGAGTCAGGGAGAAGAAGACGGAGTGGATATGAAAAGAAAACATTTTCACTTTCCTGTTAGATGATGCTGCTGCTGCTGAAGGGGAAATCAGCTGTTCAGATAACTCTGTCTGCATTCTCCATTTTCTCTGATTCCAGCTGAACTTTCTCTTTCTATAGTCTCTGCTCTCTAACTGCTTCTGCTTTGTTAACCACTTCTTCTGCTACCTCTCTCTCCTGCTCTCTTTCCCTACTCTAACCACAGGAATGCAAGGCGACTGTCACTGCACTATTTGCATAGTAATCACCAGGCCCAGAAGGCACTCACACAAACAAAGTAACACGCACTGATGCAGATACACACCTGGACACACACACAAAACATTACAGATTACAACTGCTATTTCTAATGTAGTATGATCTGTCTTACGAAGCCCGATGCAACCTTGACATTTGTTGGACATGATCCATTACTGTAGTGTGAATGTCCTCTCTATTTCTGCATGTCTAGTAAAACAATGGACGTAAAAAAATACTGCACAAAAATAGTTCAAACATAAACATTTAAGTGTATATTTACGTATGGTATTTTATGTGAATTGTGGTACAGGTTCCACACATATTTAGCTTTCCCTCTGCAACTCCCCCCAAAGACCTCTGTTTACATGTCTAGTTAAACTATACAGGCTGACTATAAGTACCGAGACATGTTGGCACAGTCCTCTTTCACAAGCTGTGACTTTGCTTAACATAGAAACAGAAATACAGCCTCTACTTGTATTTAAGTTCGAGTTAGTAGTTAGAAATCCAACTTTAGCTCACTGGCAAAGTGTTTATAATTATTAGTGTATTTGAAATCAATGTAAACAAATTCCATAGCCATCATATCAAGCATTTGCTTTCAAACTAAAAAATGTTTGTTAATGAAATTCATTCCAATTCATTCAAATACCTATACCTAATATTCAAGTCGATACCTTAAATGCCTTTACATACAATATTTCAGAAAACAAAAGGAAAAAGACCTGCAATATGTGATCCTGGCTTTAAAAATTAAATCAATTAAACAAATCTGTGATGTGATCAGAACATTTAATGTGTTGAAACCGCACTGAGTCATGTGATGAGTCTGTTTCTGCATGGTGACCTGTGCTGCATTGCCATTAGAGAGTGGCAATGTGATATTTCCAGTAATCCTAACCCCAAAAGGGAATGTAGGAAAAAGGAATCCAGAAATGAAGCCAGAGCTGTGGTATGACTGATTTGGTTGACCTCACGATGATGATGGAAAAATAAACGCCACTGGGCATGCCCGTGGTCTGTGATCTGAGTTCCATCTTCTTTCCCTCTTTTGGACTTTGTGCATGATACTGTGGCTGAGAGAGTCAGCTGCAACCATAACTGTGACGTTCAAAATTCCAGAAGTTAGTTGATGAATTCCTGTAGGGTTTAAAGGTTTTTAAAGGTCATTCAAGTATCTACCCGGCACATACAGTATCCCCTTGCATCTTACTGCTGTGTCCTTGAGCAAGATAATGAAACCTTGTCGGCTATTTGCTTGCTGATGGTGAAATTTCCTGATTAAAATGACTATTATAATAAATTATTAAAACTACCGTCATAGAATGTGTTTAGAAACAAATTCTCAGGAATTCTCTCTCTCCAGCATAATGCAAGAACTATTACCCAACAATGGAAGAGGAATCTGCCGTCCAACTTCCAGCCTCCACCATATGGTGGGTCAGCACGTCAGCACACATTTGTCCCGTTATGCAGACATGCGTCATCTTGGTTTGTAGCCCTTTTCAGACAGCAGCAAGTTGTTGAGTTTGATGACAATGTTGGCAAAGTCTGTGAGCTCCACAAAGTCAGAGGTGATGATGTTGACCCCGTTCGCACCCGGCTTTTGAGACTCAACCCAGGACATGATGGTTGGCAGGTTTCTAGAGCCAGAAGACAAGAAAGTTTGTATAATAAAGAAAACATGAACATTCTGTCACTTGAATTTCAATTTAAACCGATTCCCTGACCTTGAAAGCATACTCATAATAACTGGTGCCAGGTGTTTGTGCCTGTAAGGTTTAAAGCATTGCTTATAACACTGCCTAACTGTAATGAGTTTCTTGGCTGAACGTCTATCTGCCCACCAACTTTC
This sequence comes from Sciaenops ocellatus, assembly GCA_033000465.1. Classification (NCBI taxonomy): domain Eukaryota; kingdom Metazoa; phylum Chordata; class Actinopteri; family Sciaenidae; genus Sciaenops; species Sciaenops ocellatus. Next base: position 17,240,923 of record CP136869.1, read on the forward strand.
ATGAAAAGCTATTGATAAGGTTTTGCGATACAGTATCTTGTTGTGTTACAATGTGAGCAATGTGTCTACCTAATGGAAAAAAAGTTAAAGGGAGTGATGTTGGTGTCCGTCTGTCAGCGAGAGACTGCTTTGCCACTATTGTCTGTGTGCCACTTTCTGTTTTTGCTCTTGGCATAGATGCAGAGACACACACAGACACATGAACACACTCATGCTATGACTCTGTAGCTGTATCACTTCTAACACCCTCAAATTCTCCACTATGTGAGTCGCCAGCAGAACAAAACCAGGAAGTCACAATGTTTACCCAGCGGTGATAAACAATCCCATTTCCTCGGAAGTGCAAAATTAGGCCACCTCCTGTCTCGCCAGATTGTCCGTTCAGGAGTTTTATACGCCAGCATCAGGGGCTGTTTCTCTCACATGTAAGGTTATGGTGGGTACGTACTCTCTAAGTCAGGATTTCCGCTGTCATTTCCACTTAAATCTTAGGCTCTGCAAGCTAGATGACTGCTAAGGTTTGTGCAAATAATTCAGTCCTTGCTTAGGAAATAAGATCTCTTATCTGAGAGATGAAATGTGTTTCTGTTTGATCCTCTATTTGGAAATGGATAAAGAGGATTACAGCTAATCCTTAGTGAAATGAACCAGCGAAGTGACAGAATATTGTAGTAGGGATGTTAGACATATAGAGGAGCGCATTTACAGAATTTTTTTTATGGAGGTAGTCAATCTGTTGTAAGTACATGAAACATACTCATCAACACGGCTTTTGTTACTACACCACATCAGTTCAATTTAATGTCATTATACCAGTCCAGTGTGACTTGTCTTGTTCGCCAGTTTTAGACACAAAAATGCAAGTGCAAGTTGTCATGGCAGCATTAGGTCATGGGTAGTATTACATAGACATCATGGAAATTATTGCACAGTGCCATTAAAAATTCCCACGTTTGCACAATCCCTGTCTACAGTCAAGCTTAATTGTCAGTGTGAGAGGTGGGGGTCACAAGCATAACAGCTCCTGGGAAGAAACTGTTCTTCAGTCTGCTGGTCTGTACCTATATGGTCCGGTGTCTTCTACAAGATGGCAGGGGTGTACTCAGCTACAGTGGAGCTCTCCACTGTGCATCTGCAGAAGTTAGTCAATCTGATACTGTATATGAAGAGGTGTCTGGAGCTATTCTGTAGCAGGCTAGTTTAATTTGCACAGTGGGCAGCCATGCATAAATGCACTGCACTCTGGCATGACATATATTGAATTAGAGGTTTCTGATTTATCAACACATCTCTCCTGCAGTATAAAACATAGCACGCTATACCCCATATTAATTTATAGCTAAATGAAGATTGCTTTTCTGGCGTTCCTGCTTAAACCACATTAAATGTCCAAGTTGAATGCTCATTTAAAGAGCTGTACTGGTTGGAATGTGATTAATTATGGAAATAGGGCCCTGTGTTTCCCTTTCCCTCTTTAAGGGCATGTGCAAAGCTGGCAATCCTTTGTTGCAGGCATTGCAGCATTTACTGTACTGCCCTCTACTGGCCTCACATTAAAGTAAATAAAAACAGTTCAGCAATAGAGAAGAGGACACGATTCAAACACACACACACAGTCACAAACTTGGGCTGGAAGAATGTGTTTCAAAGCAAGTTATATGGAAAACTGATGTATCAGAACCACCAAAGACACTGACATCCACCTATCATCACACCCTTCTCATTCACAACCACCAAAAAGCACCCAAACTTAGTCGCTGACCTTTCCACCAGGTAGTTACGCAGCCCCCAGACCAGGCCCTTGGCCACAGTGTTAACCCTGGGTGTGAGGATGGCCTGAGACACATGGAAGGAGCCCTGCTTGGCTCGTTCGTTCAGTGTAGTTTCCAGGAACTACACAGGGAATGTCAAACACAACCAGTTTAAAAACAATGGTCTAAAGTAAATCCATGCTTAATGTAAGGGTTTTGGAGACATAGCTTGTGATTTTGAATGTCTGAAAAAAGAGAAAGATGAGGAGGAAAAGGCTACAAGGAGTCAGCAGATACAGAAAGAGACAAGATAAACTGCTTGTTTAGATTAAATCCTCAACATTGTAGTAATAGTGAATCACAGATATCTGTACGGATATTCCACTAAATGAGTTAAAAGGGGTATGTACGGGGACTTCAGGCTGATGAGTCATTATCACAGCCACGATTTGATTTCTGACCTGTATGAGCTTGTTTGGGTCGGTGGTGTTTGCCCAGGGAGCAGGGATCTTGTTTCCTGGCCACATGGCTGTGATGTTCTGAGCTGATGGATGATGGTAGAACACTATCACCTGAAAAATGAAAAAAACAGTGAGTAGATGCGTTTAAAGACTGCACAGGAGGGTCTTACCCTCAAATTACATCAGTGTGTTACTTCATATAAAGTGAGACTCATACAGTCCCACGTTGATGTACATATCAGGTCTTTTTCTCCTGCATCTACATCTACAGTTTAACATCAGCTTCCAACCTTAATCTAAAACTTACAGTATAATTATCAATTTCCCAGATTTTCAGTAATATCTACACGGTTTTACAGTAATCTAATCTGAATAGACACATTACCCGCATTTGACAGATAATTAATTTCACCAGTGCTGAATATTGTAGTGAAATGGTGTGACAGTTTTGTTTAAAATTATAAAAAGACATTTGACTAGTCCACTCTTTATCACAGTGATTTAACAGTGAAACAATGAGAGAACTGATTGGGTTTCAGTGTACTCTGCACTGTCTCTCTCTGTCCTTCTCCTTTGCCAACTAAGCCAGTCAGATTAGGGTCATAGGTACAGGAATTCAACTGACAGTATTTGAATGAGACATACACATGCACCTGAAACCATGCAGGCATAACATTATGCTTTATGCGTGTTCATGGAGCTCCCAATTTCAGGTTAATATGTGTAAAGTATGAAGAAAAAAGCTAAATGAAAACAGTGTATGATGAGGAAATAAAGGAATGGTAACAAATGTAAAAGAAGGGCAGAGATAGAGAGAGAAAAAATGTAGGAAGGTTCCAAAACAGACAAAGAGAAATGGAAAGAGAGAGAAGAATGGATAGAAGCTAAACACCATGAAAGAAGGAAGGACGTTTGGATGGTGGAAGAAGTGTTAATGGGATGACGCTCGCCGCTAATTCCTGTTCAGGAGAGTCACGAGCAGCAGGGATTACCTGACCACAGGGGTTAAGTGGGCCGTCCCATAAATGCACACCTGCATACTGCTTTTCCCTGCATGTGCATATGTATATGTACCTTTTTTTTTCCTGCCTCTGCCCCTCAAACAGTCTGGGTCCACCACTGGCATGCACAAGTGCAATTAACAGAGAACACCCATCAGTCCTTTGATGAAGATAATAATCTATCTTGTGAATTCAGATGGAAACAAATGTAAATAGCTTTCTGTAATATGATTAATGGGCTTTTAATAGTCTGAGATCCCTGGAATCTCACCTGGTGTTTCTTCTCCCAGAGGTAGTCCAGAGTGATGCCCTCCACTGCACAGTTGTTACAAAGCTTGCTGCCAAACACTTCCTGGAGCATGGTGATGAGGTACACATGATGCTCTGCGTCCATTGCATAGTAGTGGTTGAAGTCCAGAAACACTACCTAAATCAATCAAACACCAAAGTGGTCCCAATCAAATCAATCAGTTAGTTAGCAGGCCAATTATGTCCCTCTATGCTTATGTATGTGTGTTTTTAAAAAATAACCATAAGTAATACTATTTAAAGTGCTTCTCACCTCTTTTCTGTGTCTGCTTAAGAAGGAGTTAATTTCTAATAATCCATCCTTCACCTTTGGAGGAGAACACAGTGAAAGATTTGTGGTCACTTGCTGCATCAAACCTAAAAGTCTATTAGTCATGTACTGGTGCAAAAATGCTACTTCATACAGTTCTGGTCACAGTTTTAGAGCCCCAAATGCCTCACTGAGTAGCAGAATACAAAACACCATCACAATGCAGGAAATAAAGGGTAATGGAGAACAAGTCAAATAACAACTGTGCATGCTTCACAGTCTTTACAGTCCATTAAGTGGTTGTCCCATCTCTCAACCGAGCCTGTATATTTTTATCTCATGACATGCTACTTGTGGCAAAACACAGTGTCATACCTGGGACAGAGTGACCTGTTTTAAAATAGGGATGTTTACAACTAAACTCACAACCTTTGATCCCTGTTCAAGGCCATATCCATAACTAAAATCACTGTTCATGCTGTTATATAAAAAACATGAACTTCTGAGAGCAAGCTGAAATATTTGAAACAAGATTCAAATTGAATTTTGATCATTCCGAGACCGGAGACATTTAAACTTGACAAAAAAGTTTAACATTGAAGGATGATACCAGACTGTGACAGATTAAATAACAAAATATGACTGTAAGTTGCATAACACAATAAGAGGGAACAAGGTGGCATATACAGTAGCCACAATAAGCATTTGAATGTCAGTAAATAGTCACCCCACTGCTCACCTTGTGGCCAAACAGACCATGGATGAAGTAGATCTCATTTCCAGGCTCGCCTGGTTTGGAGGAGACCCTGAGATCAAAGTAGCGGATTCCTGCATCCAGCTGCTCTTTAAATGTTAGATTCTAGGAAATACAGACATATTTTACATTATAAATGACAGCTGGCAATAAAACCCAACCCATTTTGTATGCTGTAAAATGCACACACTTTCAAAATCTGCCCAAAATATGTCGTTTTTTTATGTCATCTGGCACATGGCACTGATCTGAACTCAATACCTGGGTCATGGACCATTTCACCATGACTTTCTTGGCTATGACGCTGAACATGGTGGCCAGGTACTTCACATATGCCTTCTGATCGGGACCCACAGGAGCATGCACGTCCACCCAGAAGGTGAAAGAATCATGAGACCCTGGAAGAGAGATGATGGTAATGAAAATGAAAAATGTATGTATGTGTGTAGCACAAGCAAAGGGCAATAATAGTCTTCATTAACAGAATTTGAGAGGAAGTATAAGAGAAAATGGTGCAAGAACAACAGAGCAAAGGTTAGGATACAGCGGTAGAATAAACAGACAATAAAAAGATGAGCTATAGTATTAAAAAGGTGATATGTGCATTTTAATCATCGTATTACTATCACATTCCTTTTGGACTTGTAGCTTTTCTGCCTTCCAAGGTTTACAGTGGTATAAATCCAGGTGTGATGGACAGATGAAGACGCAGAGGAGACTCCAAACATCTTTACGCACGAAAGGCTCACCTGGCACAGCGAGGTGTTTGAGGGGCATGGCACTGAGCTTGGAGGGGAGCGAACCCATCCAGTCGGCATTGACATTGCCGATCCCCGCAGGTCGGGTCTTCATGTCAGAAACAGCCTGTCAACAAACACCCTCCCCCTCATGAAACCGCTCTCCGGTGCAAACGCAGTCCCGGCGACGGATTCCTGTGCGCTCCTAGCAGATAAAAACTCTCATCGGTCATTTTGCTAAGTACATATACTGCATATACCAGCGATTCAAAGCGGCATCAGACTCCCAGGTGTATTGTGATCGGTTTCCTCTCCCGGTTTAGTTACTGGCGGCCGCTTTGTTCAACCGCCGAACCGGTCATCCATTGACAAGAGCGACTAACGACCGTGATAATCCTCTTAGAGCAAAATTCCACTTGTTATCTCTCCTTCTTCTGGTTCTTGCCTTAACCTGCCTCCGCCTCGTGTGCGTGTGTGTGTGTGACGACCACCCCCTGGACACACGCATAAGCGACAGATGAGTTGTCTTATTTGTAATTTGGTGCATTTTAGAGTCAGCAAATTAATGCCCAAATGGATGAATACCCAGAGAGTATTAATCAGCTCTTCTGACTCATCTAATCTATGATGGGTGGTGTGGGAATGATGCACCCAGCTCTCAGGGGTTATTTCAAAACCTCTGTGTGCTCAGGTGTTGTTTTGATGTTTTGATCTATTCTTTTGTAGTCATGAATTCAATACCTTTATTGGACCAGTTGGAAGTGTCATATGGGCTTGGTTGAATTATTAGGCTACGGATCTATATAAATTAAAATTTAAATAATCGTTGAACATTTTTTAAACTACCTGTTTGAGTCCTCACTGTTTTTAATAGGTCTGTATGAAAAACAACAGAGCTACAGCTCCATCTACTGGTGCAGCACTTGAACTGCCACTGTGTCTGGAGAGGTGTCCTGACATTCGTGTTGCGAGTTGCGACACGTCTACTTTATCAGACATATCGCGGTTCAAGCAGCTAATTTTTAAACAAATTAATAATGTTTGTAATTTCTGGTGTAAAACTTGCTGTGTGTTTAGGTTTTTGCATTTAATTTTGTCGCTATGCTTCTCTCTTTGTGTAGTTCGATTTATACGTCTACTTGGGGTTGAAAGATTACAGGAAACTATTTTTGGAGTATTTAGAGTATAACTATTAATTTAGCTTCAGATTAAATCAAATTCCAACCTCAATCCGTTGAATTAAAGTTTTACACTTCCGCAGTCCCACAAAACATTGCGCCAGTGTTTCGGTTTAACGAGTGACCATGTTAACTGGTCACCGTTAGCCGAATGCGTCTGTGGTTGTCGTAGTTACGTTAGGCGTTGAAACATGAAGACTTGTAGTTTTCCTCGTGAATGGCTTTTTTGCCATTAACGTTACTATGTCAAAAAATACTGAGAGATTCATGTCTTGTTTGACAGTTACGTATTATTTTCCTCTTTCAACGCCTGTCGTAACTATGACAACCAAAGACACATTCGGCTAACGGTCTCCAGTTAACACGGTCACGCGTTAAACCGAAACACCGACACACGCCACTTGTCACCTGGCAACTTAAACAAGCGTTTGTGTGGACGTTTCCATGGGGAGCAGTCACGCGCGCACACACACACGCGCGCGCGCGCCTTATCGTAAGAGCTAGGTTTCGATACTACGCGAGTTTTATCTGAGGAAACGTCGTGCTATCAGTGGACCCAGACACTGTGGAGGAGAGGAGCTACACCTCTAAATGGTGAGTTTAAAACTATAAGCAGGAGAAAGGGCGACTGAGCCTGAACAAAGACGGTTGAGGTCGAGCTTAACTGTCAAAGCTGACATGTCAACAACAAATGTTGTTCTGTTTTTTCTCTGTTTCTGATAAACTACACTGTCTGTGTAACTGAAACTAAGTTAGTTCACCCAAACTGTTATCTTTTTAGAGTTAATATTTCTGTTTTATGCATAACCTGCTCTGTGTATGAATCTCTGTGGTATGAAAGTGTATGACACTGGGGCTTCTTATATGAAAAAAATAGGCTTTATATTTAGAAAGTATGATCAAATGTAAATCATTCTTATTCTTTTCCACTGCCAGGTTAGTGTCTCTGTGTGTTTTCAGTATAACTGACCTTGAATAGCTTCCTAATGTCATGTGGCTTGGATACATCTTAATTCCCTTTAAATCCCTCCACAGCAGGTTGCCATATGTGAAAGCTGAGTGCAGGCCAGCAGTCCGCTGGCTGGCCTCTCGACTTGTCCTATTGCTTATTGTTTCAGCAAGACGTGGATATCAGGCAGGGTTTTGTTTAGAGAAATAATTTACAGTATAAAAAAGATGAATTTATAAGCTTACATATAGTGTGAAAAAAGGATGGCAAATCTTTAAACATTTACATATTTGTAATTGTACTGATGATTCATTCATTAAATGGTTATTGGGAGTCATAAAGCTAAATCCACTTTGGACATTCACTTTGGATGGGAATTCCTGGCCTCATTCATTGAAATAAACACTAATCTAATTTTGTTTAGCTGCCCTTGGCTTACCTTTAACATTATTTCCTTTATCCTTCCTTTATACTTCAGGTCAGTACTCAATGAGACTGGCTCTACTTGCACACCACACTTAACTTAAGTTTCATGAAAATAGCTAACAGATGCAATTTAAATCCCAACAGCCTCATATTCAAAATGATGTAGCTTTATTTCTTTGATCATGTGTATGCTTTTCATTATTTGCAACCAATATATTCATTAACATTTGTTTGTATAAAAAAGACCCGGTTTTCCTTGACATTTGTTTTTCAGTCAAGTCTTGGAGTTACATACTGCATTGTGGGCGACTGCTATTTAACCAGCACTGCATGTATTAACTGCCTTGCTCAAGAGAAAATTTATTGATGAAGAAAGCAACTGTTTTTTTGCAAGATTTTGGTCACAACCCCATTTTGTAACCTTTCACCATCAGAAACAGTTATTTAATAGTGCACAAGATTTTATTGGGTGAGTTTATACCTAAAGGATAATTTAAGTAGCCTAAGCAACATTTGCTTTGTGGAATAAATTGGGGTACAGTTATTGCATTGATTTGACCTATGAAACTCCTCTTGTGCTTTAAGCATCCTGTTCCAAAGCAGCACCATGTATTAAAAAAGCTGTAGTCTATACAAATATGTTTAATTACTGGGACATCACGATACACATATTTTGGCACTATTTGGCCCAGACTTTCTCTGCTCTGCTCTTCTATTTGACAAACTGAACATGCAGTGGAAAACCCAACATTAATCCTCCATGCAACAGGATAGAGTAGGATTAAAGGGTTTCAGGCAGGCTACTTAGTTTACCTTATTGTCTGTAAGGTATTAGACATAAAGGCTGACATAAGCATACATATGTTTATGATACCTTTGCATTAAAGTAAGGCAAACAGATAACAGTGTGATCACTGTGGCCTGTGGCGTCAATCAAATCCTCTTGGCAGGCAGGGCGTTTGGGAAAGGTAGTGGATGCCGGTAAGCATGATGGTGATGTAACATCCTATTTACATCCCTGTTGGCCTAATCTGCCTAGGGCTGGCTGTGTCATCTCCCTTGGGTGGTCATGTTGGAGCCTCCTACTAGTGAGACACACACCTAATCGTCCTCACTGATGGAAAAATAAGAAGTGGTCCTTGCTTTTCTTTGTCCTCAGATCTCTTAGAAATCGTGTTTAATGTTTATTGTATTTGTAGTTGATTGGTATGTATCTGCTGCTGATGCTCTTTATTTCTTTTCTGTCACTAAAGGATCACATAGGGACTGTGCCAACTGTTGGCTGAGCTACATCACCAGCAAGATCCAAGCTTTTTAACGATGGATCAGTTACTGCAAGATGAGTTTTGAGCTTCAAGAATTGGTGATCGTCGTCACGTACTGGCCAACAGAAAGTTCTTCCTCCTGTGAAGAGACCGATTAAACCCTCCTGGAGAAGAGGCTGGTGAATCAAAGGGAATTCTTTAGCAGAAGAGGACAGGAAACAGGGAAGACAGTTGATCAATGAGTCAGTGCTGTGTTTCCACAACTTGTTTTATGAATAAGGAAAGTTAACAAGCTAATGAAACCGTCTTGAGAGATGATGAATCGCTACACCACCCTGAGACAGCTGGGTGATGGCACCTACGGAAGTGTGCTGATGGGGAGAAGCAATGAGTCTGGAGAACTGGTGGCTATCAAGAGGTGAGGATGTTGATCAAGCTTTAAATATTGTCTCTCTTTGTTAGATCATGACAATATATTCTCATTTACATTATTGCAAAGTTATAAAATTTTTTTTTTTCTTATTGGTGTAAGTGGCAGTACATAAAGATAGGTGCGGGAATATAAGACAAAGTAAAAAGAAAAGAAAACAAAACACTTATCTACATATATTTATATTTCTGCACATAAAAGGAATTACCATTACATAAAAAATAATAATAAAGATAAAAATGTCCAAATTAGTTGTTGTTGCTAAGAGTGGTAATGTAGGGCACACGTGTCAATGTGTATGAGGGAGTGTAACTGATAAAGAAAGGACAAAAGAGAGAGGGAGGACTGAGAAAATGATGACACACATAATAAAATAATTAAAATAAATGAATAAATTTAAATTAAGGGAGGGGGAGGGCAGCAGATAATGGTTATAACAACAATGAAGTTGGCACCTCTGGGCACCAGCCAAGGCCTCACGAGGTTACTGGGGCCCCAGAGCGGTATGAACAAACTTGGTGTTCATTTTCTCTATGTCTCCAAGTCCATGTTGTACACCCCTAGTTTACATGGAATATTGTATAAAAGCACCAATAATCATCCCTCAAATATTATCACATTATCAATAGTAAGAAATCAATTTAAAAATATTGCTATGTAATTGATTTTGACAATGTTACCAAACTCTGAGCAACTAATTGCTCATATAAATCCAAATGTAGCTTAGATTTTGAATGTAGAAATTTTACAAAGCAGATGTACTTCAAAAATATTCAAAAACTACAACTGTCATACTTAATGAATTATATTTTGATAAACATAAAACAGTCTTGGACTAAGGGCTACTAGTTTCCGGCTGTCACCAAGGCAAACAAACTAGCTTACAAGCCTTTGTTTCAGCAGCATGGCAGCAGGGTTCAATAATAGATGAGAAACCAGGGAGATGCGTCCACTGCTCGATCATTTGGTTACCATGCAAGACAATACATGTGGTGACGGTGAAAGGGAGTGAAAGTATAGGGAGTGTGTCAGGTTGCTGACATTGTGGAAGGGACGACCGAAACTGGCTGCTGGCCAGAGAGGAGAAAAAGATCTGTGTGTTCTGTAACTCTTACATAATTCCATTTGAAGGGAGAGATAATGATAATCAGAGAAGGAAAGCTAAAGAGGTCCTGTAAAACAGATAGTGTGAGGTTGTAATGTACATAGAAGCACATACTGTCAACAAATAAACCAACAATTAAATACATCAGCTGAGTCAACACGTGTTTTACACTAAAGTCAAGTAGAAAGAAACAATGTAAAGCCTATACAGTTTAGAATATACATTTATATCACTTTACAATCTACAGCTTTTTCTGGTTTTGTTCCGGACATGAAATGAGCTGAAATTAGAGACGCCTCAAAAGAGCTGAATTATTGATGAAGACAAACAAAAGAATTTTGTAAAGATAGTGACTCCACTGTATGTATACAACCTATAAATGTGATGTCTTCTGTTCTTTAGTTGATGCATACCTGATCTTTACTCTAAATAAATATGTGATTTTGACTTTCTTTCACAGAATGAAGAGGAAGTTTTATTCATGGGAAGAGTGTATGAACCTAAGAGAGGTGAAGGTAAGGATGGTGATACTATGGAAAGGTTAGGGGACAGTATATAGCAGCAGGACTTCCAGTAACTGCCAACAGCGAGAGACAGCTGTTAAACATGCTGTTGTTTTCAGTTACAGTTGCTCAAACAGGTTTCTGTACCTTTACATTAAGAATATATATCAACAATGTAACCAGTGCTTTGAAATGCCACACTGAAATAAGGTTCAAGAGCCGTAATTCTTGTTGTAAACATTGTCTTTTCACTGTGCACCTTACAAATGTGCCTTTTACCAACTGAAGTTAATTACCGTAACTGTTCTTACATTACTCAGAACTGTTTGACAGGATTCATGCTCTCTGGGTTTTTTGTTTACTGGTTTTTAATGTCATTGTAGGATAATTCTGTGTTTTATCTCTATTGTAAACCTCTTATTACATTATGTGCTCTTTTCCTTGATTTGTCACATCAGTCACTGAAAAAGCTGAACCATGCGAATGTCGTGAAACTGAAGGAGGTAATCAGAGAGAACGATCACCTCTACTTTGTCTTTGAGTATATGAAGGAGAACCTCTACCAGCTTATGAAGGACAGGTAAGAGAAGTTCTTACAATGCAGATGTTTGTACAAGGTGTGTAACACTGTGGTCTAAATTTTCTAAATGTTAGCATCTGGTCAAGAGATTCCCCTCTGGAGCAAAGCCTCACATGACCAGTTTAGAAACGTATTAACACTAGTAAGATGGTGGTGTAATTTGAACAGCGTTTTTCAAGTGCTTCCAGTGGAATTTTTAATATTTTTGTCACCACACCATACTGTCAAACCTTTTTTTTTGTATTTGACCTGCATTAGGCTCTCCCTTGTGCACAGTAGCTTATGCTTTGTTTATCAGCATATTTTACCAGTTAGTGTATTTGTACAAACATGTTACTGTTCGTGTAAGGATGCTAACGTTAACAGGCTCATGAGAATTCTATTAATTTTATGTTTACAGAAGAAAATTGTTCCCTGAATCAGTGATACGAAACATAAGCTTTCAGATTTTACAAGGCCTGTCATTTATTCACAAACATGGTAGGTGTATCGTGTTCCCTTCATGCCTTGCAAGTGCATGAGAGAGGTCGCATACTGCAAGATTCATTAAATGGTTATACAAGTAATGACAGAACTGTGTTGCATGGAATATTGCAACAGATCAAAAATTTCCAAACTGGTGATGAATTGATTAGAATCTTGTAGTTTGTGAACCTTTCATAACTGGCATTAACTTGCCTGCATTTCTATAATTCATGATGAGGATGTGTGGATGCTTCATAAGTAGGGAGGCAAGTTTTAAAAATCTTACAGAAACTCAGTCATACAAACTTGTAAATGCAAACGCATGCTTTACAGATTTGCCTTGCAGAACCTGCCCATGCTTCCTCCACACATCCAGAATGCATGTACCTTTTAAGATTTCTCTCTTTTAACTGCTTTTCTTTCATTTCTCTTTTACCCCTCTTTCCTTCTTTTTCTGTCCCTTTGCTCTGCTGTTAGAGAGAATAAGATGTTCTCAGAAAATGAAATTAGGAACATCATGTTTCAAGTGCTATCTGGGTTGGTTTTTGTACATAAGCATGGTAAGAAGCTTTACTCTGTCATTCTATAGGTATCTACATGTAATCAGCTCCTCAGTTTTCCCTTTCTCATGCAGTTCTATATTAAGATAAATGTAAAATACCAATGTACAATAGTTGCATATGATTGTAATTTGGCCATCTAGATTGGCCATTGTGACATTTAATCCCTACACAGTGTCTGAGCTGGATATTCTTTCTATAGGTTTCTTTCATCGAGACATGAAGCCAGAGAATCTGCTGTGTATGGGTCCAGAACTGGTCAAAATAGCAGATTTTGGACTGGCCAGAGAGATCCGCTCCAAACCTCCCTACACAGACTATGTATCAACTAGATGGTGAGAGTATTGCTGTACTTTAATACATGTAAAAGACAGAAGAAAGCCTATTCATCAGTTACAGTGTTCTTTTGAGTTCAAGTGAAAGATATTTAGCAAAATTCACACTGAGATCATTATGCTTTGCTTCATGGAACTGTTCCGTACGAGTTGTTGGCTAGTTTATTTAAGTTATGTTTTCTGTTCAGGTACCGAGCTCCCGAGGTCCTACTCAGGTCATCTACCTACAGCTCTCCTATTGACCTGTGGGCTGTGGGCTGTATCATGGCTGAACTCTACACTCTTAGACCTCTTTTCCCAGGGAACAGTGAAGTGGATGAGATCTTTAAGATCTGCCAAGTCCTAGGCACCGTCAAAAAGGTGAGGAGAAACTGGATAGAAAGAGGTGGAACTGATTGACCTTTATCCAGGGTTTTACTGTAATTACCCACAACTTGTTTGGGGCTGAAATTAATTGAAATAATATCCCCAAATGATATGATTATTTTGACAAAATATGCTTACCAAATAAAATAAATAGTACGCAATCAGGCCAGGAGCAGTGTTCCTCTCTCTGTGGTGCAAAGCAGCTTAAGTGTGCTCCATGCTGAACAGAATGCCCACTTCATTTCAAAGGCTTTCCCCAAATCCATTTCTATTTACTCTGATTGCTAAGCAAGAGCAGTCAGAGCCCGTTTTGGTGTGACCGGATCAGGAACCGAGTCTGTGACCTCAACCACAAGGGCAAGCATTTACTGCCACTGATGTACTATGTAGTATGTTATTGTTCATGGATGCGTGGGTTATAAAACTTTATTAATGTACAAGGGGGAGAAAAGTACAAGACCTGCTGACCTGATGTGTTGTGTTGTGAAGCGTTGGATTTCATCTACATCATTATACATGATCTACACAGAGAAGACATACTCCATGTCATGTACCATTACACCGCAAAATTACATACACAGATATCCAATCCAAACCTACAATACTCTCACAACACCCACCATGTTTTCTCACATTCCCATGCTCCACTTACTGTATATAGCCGTAGTGTAAAACAAATTATTTCTCCACACTGAGACAATATTTGCTTATTAAGTTCAGGATCCCGTGTTTGTACAAAGTGTCGAATGATGTCTGTTTTAAAACCAACTTTAGCAAGGTGATGAATTTAGAAAACATTTCCGATGGTGTATAAACAACAGTGAAAGAAACGTCTCATGACTCAATCTGTAAACATCTTATTAATAGTATAGTATTAATAGTAATATAGTAATAAATAACACTCTGATTGTCTCCTCACTTAGACGGATTGGCCAGAAGGCTACCAACTAGCATCTGCTATGAACTTTCGCTTCCCCCAATGTGTGCCGACCCACCTGAAGACCCTCATCCCCAATGCCAGCAATGAGGCCATCACCCTGATGAAGGACCTGCTACAGTGGGACCCCAAAAAAAGACCCACTGCTGTACAGGTAGGCAAGACTGATCCTCAAGGTCGACTATAAAGGTCTGGTTATACAGTAAGAAGTCAAGGCCTTATTTGATGTGTCTGTTTTGTCTTTCTGGACACCAGAGTATAACCTGGTGTAACCATCAGAGAAGCAATTTCCATGACAGCATTGACCACTACATTCAGATTATCTATAGTTCCACTACTGAGATTGCATTAGCATCCTAATCCCAGTCATTTTAAGTAGTGCTTAAGCCATAATTCATTCCCTCTGCTAAATGTCCTACCTCTGTGGTGTGCTCTGTGTCACATGTTATGCACAACATGTGGTCATCATGCAGTTAGCTATAATTTACACCCCTGTGAGACAGGTGAATTACCATGTGGGCCTTAGTAGGAAACACCTTTCCAGGGAGTGACAATGCTTTTCCATTCTCCGCTTGCACAGCTCCCAGGTGTGAAATGCATGTCTAGTTTTAGACCATTTTAAGAAAACAAATTGGATCCATTTTAAACGTGCTCAGCAAAAATGCATGATTATTTGAATGGAATGAAATAACAAGGTTTGAGCGTGCAAAATTAACGTTGTTTGCATCTACAGTGTTTAAAGTTCTTGGCTATGGAGTACACAAGGTTGAAGATATGTTCATAGTGCTAGAAAATGTTTCCAGAATATTCAGAATGACAGAATAACTATCTGTATTCCTGTCCTCTTACTGTCCAGGCCCTACGGTATCCATACTTCCAGGTTGGCCAAATCTTAGGGCCTCGTCCTCAGAGCCAAGAGGTTAAGAAGGTCCAGGCCAGGCCACTGGCTCAGAAGCAGACCTCAGAGCCCAAATCTGATCCCCAGCAGTCTTCTTCTGAGTCCAAAGCCTCCACATCTTCCTCCAGAAATCAACAGCAGCAGCAGCTGCATCATCAGCCTCTTCAGCAGATCCCCCTTCCCCAAACTGAGAGTAAACTGGGTGGCTTCAGCCATGCAGTGAGTGTCTTTATGCAAACCAAAACTTAATTTATTGTATTTCCTGTTCAATAAAGTGAAAGAATGAAAGTGCCAAAGATTATGCAGAAACCTGTAGTTGTGACTTTCTGAATTAAAACACGACTTGCTATTGTATTGTCTTCTACTGCAGAAAGCAGCATCGCTGGGCAGTGAGAACACCGTTGGTGGTGGTGGTAGTGGTGGTGGGATGGGGGTGCTGAAGAGTGGCCGCCGTCGCTGGGGCCAGACAGTGGCCAAGACCTCAGACAGCTGGGAGGAATCTGACCCTTCAGAAACCGCCGCCTCCAACTCCAAGAAACCCAGCCTGGGGAACGTAGAGGAGGAGAGGATCCCTAAGGAGCACCGCCCACAGTAAGTGCTGTTATGTCTGCACAGAACTGGGTTGGCAGTTTGACAAAAATTTAAGCATGGACACTTTTCACTGCATTGCAGCATACTAGTAGTTGTGTGTTAAATTTAGCTGTCACGTGTAATTATGTAACATTGTATTAGGTTATCTAAGTTGTCAAATAGCTCATAAAATTGGACATGCAATATTTTCTGTCCCAATCTTTGTAAATGATTGAATAAATTTATGAATGTATAACACCAAGAGAACTACGACTTACATTCATGACTTTGTATGAAAATGAGTTGCTTTTTGGCCGCAGACCTTTAAGTGTCTGGTTTCTGTTTTTAGGCCCAAGGAGCAGAAACCTCTGTATTCTTTCAGCACAGTTACTAAGTTACCCAACAATGTTAAGATTGGCCAAATTGACTCAAATCTCCCAGGATCAGCCGCACGGCAGCACTATCTGAGCCAGTCACGATACTTACCAGGTAAGACTGCATGACTTAACAGCCAATCGGCTTTACCTTAATGTGGTGTTATACAAACAATTTTTCCATTCTGTTTATGGTTTTGCGTCACTTCTCCTCTTAGTAAAATGTATTCTAATACATAGTCTAATTACCTTTTGAAAAACAGCATAGGGAAAAACTATCCTGTTTGCAGAAGTCCCGAATGACAATTACTATTCCAAAAAAAACTCAGCAACTTATATCAGCTGGTCCACTAATCTAATTAAATTGAATCTAATTAAATTAAATTAAAAGGTTTTGTAGCCTATGCATGGAATTGGATCATAGACACTATTTTTTATGGCTCCCCAGTTTTCTTTCTATCAGATGTCCTCTGATTGTGTGATCAAGGGCCTTGTTACTGTTTTGAGACTCCGTGTGGTGATTTGTAATGTAAGAAATACAGTAACTGACTCCAGTGTATAATTCAGAGCCTGATCTACCAGTTTAATAAAAATGCAACATGGTGATTAGTATTCATGCTCTTGATTTTTCTCTTGATCACATCATTTCTGTGGCCTAAAGGGTTGATCGGCAAGAATCAGACTCCTTCCGGAGATAAGGAGCTGAGTGGTATGACACTGCGTGACCTGTGGGAGAACTCCTCCAACGCTGTAAATAAACCACTTGCTCCTATTGGAGGAGGATTATCTGTCACCAGAGCCAGCGCAGGTAAGAGCTGATGCAGAGGTGTTAATAGGGTTTGATGGAGTGTGTAGTGGACGGGGCTCAGGTTTCCAGAGTTCACTAACGTGTTAAAAAAATCATATCTAACAAAATGGAAATAATATAGAAAGGAATTGAATGACTTCGGGATGTTCATGAAAATGATTTTTCCCTGATTAATGTAGAATTAGCACCAAAAACAAACAAAAAACCCACTTTTTCAATGTTTATTTTACCCCTCACCTGAACAAACTGTCACCACTGCGTATGTACGTTGTGAACCTCATAAAATATGGAGACATTATGTTTGGCTGCAAACCTATTTATTCAGAGATATAAATAATGATGATGCACCATGACTCGCCTCATTTTACCATGCAGTGGAAACCTGGCGACTGTCAGTGTCACCTACTGTTACATAATATGACCTGTCCTCTTTGTGACACAAAGGCTCTAAATGCTAATGATGCAGCTAATGTCTCCTGATCAGTAGTTATGGGGCTGTTGACCAGAGCCTTGTTAGGAGTTAGCCTAAGCGTCTGCGACTTTAGAGAAGGGAGACCTCTATAAATCATTTGTCATGCAGACTGACACACAATATGGGTCCCCCACTGTGTGCTCCCTCCCTACCTCTCTTCTTTCTGTCTCTTTTCTTTCACCTTGTCTCTCCCTTTCCATTGCTTATTCATGAGATTAAGACTGTCGGTGTAAGATCAAGTGTTCCTTAAATGGCCTTCAACTGCACCCCCTGCTCATTTGTCCCACCTCCCAGCACTCACACACACACCAATGTTTGTTTTGATACTACTCACCTATCACTCATGAATAAAATTTTATGCTAAAATCAAGAAAAAAGTATCTTTATTTTTACTTTGTCTCTTTCTGTTCAGCACTTCAGCATCAGTGCTAATGTGATATGTCTCTCAATTTTTTCATTTCTATTTTTCTCATTCTTCTCTCTCACTGGTTGCGTGCATGTCTCCTTCAATTCTACCTTTTGCTGTGAAACTAGAAGAGAATGCCTCTAAATCTGTGGATAGCCCACCAGAGAAAACTGTTGTTAAAGAAAGAATACTGGAAAAAATTGATCTCTCCAAAGGTATTTAATTGTGATGACTTAATGTGAACTATTTTGCTGTATTTTACAGGTGAAAGCAATGATTGTACACTTAGATATTTCTGACTCTCTCCTTACTTACTCACTGTAAGTTACTTGTCATGCTAAAGCTCTTTTGTGTACAAACATTATAGTTGTTGTTAGTATGGCAGCCTCAGGTATTCAGCCAGTGACTTAACATGTGAAAGAAACCTGCTGCTAAAGGCTCTGCAGGAGACAAGGGTACAAATACACAGTTTAAGCAGAGAACTAAAAACTCCTGTTGCTAAATAGATGGTAAATTGCACTACAACCACAACATCTTCATAAGGGAACAATGAGGCTTTTCACTAATTATACTGATAACCATCTGTGACTGCTGGTGAAGCAGACTGATGGTGTCGCCGGAAAAGTTGAATGACTTCAATCATTTGATCTTAGTCACTGTTTGGGTCCTCAGTAGCTGTTGCATATGCAGTAGCTACTTGACTTACGTTCACGCAAATCATTAGTGTCAGTAAAGCTATGTGTGAAAACATCTATTAGGGGTGTTTACTAAAGTTTGGATGCTTTTGTTTTATAAGGTGCACATTATTTTGGCGTATATGATTTTGACTAGAACCCCATGCTGGTTGGGTACCTGGAGGGTGTAACAATAAAACACATAACAAAATAAAGACCCATGAACTATGTCTGCATTCTCTTTTAGGGAACTTTGTAAGCACCAAATACAACCTGTCTGGTGCTTATATGCCTTCATTCCAAAAGAAAGAGGTGGGCTCAGTGGGACAGAGAATCCAACTTGCCCCTTTGGCTGGCCAGCACACAAGTAAGATTTCATTCCATCAATGTTAAACTAACAAATGAGTCATACTTTTAGATTAGATGACCTCCCCACTTATCTGTCTCAAACAGCCGCACTCACCATCAAATTTAAATTTTAAATAAATACTGTCGTATTGAAGTTTTTCTTTTCTCTACACAGTTTCTAGTTTCTCTCTTGCAATATTTCCATCTAAACTCACTCACTGGGACTGTTAATTCTCTTTCTTCACTCTTTCAGTCAATCTTTCTTCTTCTCCTGACAATAAAAAAGACAAATCAAAACATGCAAAGGCCAAGCCCATGTCCAACTCATCTTTGAGTGAAACTAATGAAGGTATTGCCATTTTCTAATAGTTGTTATTTATAGTTCATGCTCGAGTCATTGTGTTCATATTTCTTCTGTATTATCTTGCTTGTTCATTGGTTTTGCTGTTGCTTACATTAGCAGTTTTCTATGTACTTTTGATGCTTTTTTTTTTTTTAGCTGGTATTAATTGTGTCTTGGCTTGCATATGAAAAAGCTGTTAATGAAGACAGATACCTAGCTGGACTATATATGTACAGTATACAGTATGTATTGGAGATGGATTAACTGACTAATTGGCATGATCCTCCAGATTACGAGGGCTGGAAGAGGAGGGCAGACAGGACTCAGTTGAAGGGGAGCAGCTACTCAGCCTTGGGGAAAACCTCTGGGAATCTCCTGACCAGAGCTCCCGCCGTGCAGCCGGTCCACGGCAGGGTGGACTGGACATCCAAATATGGTGGAAATCGGTAGTTTAGAGAGAAGGTGGTACTGCTTCTACTGTTTCCTGGACGGTGTTGCCTAATGGTACACATCTTTGGCTAAGGAGGTTAACCATACTAAAACTCTTAATCTTATTAAAAAAAAGTCCCACATTCTTTTTAGGGGACACATTTTATGCCACTGTGGCATACTTTTGTTTCCAGAAAGCCTGAGATATGACTGTAAATATACATGTTTTGATGCCATGTTGTTGAACCAATGCTAATATGTCTGCAAGACAATCCCACTGTATTCTTGAAGGATCCGGTGTGAGCCAATTGTACTGTTAGTGTTAGGTGAGATTCAAATGTAGTATAGTAGATTTTTTTTTTACTCTAGTTTTGATTGTCAAGTATTGTTTTACTACTGATCATAAAACATAAACAGTCATTTATTAATGGTTCCAGAAATGCTAATCCCTCTGATTTCATTAAAAAAACAACAACTTTGTAATGGCTACAACATAAATCATTACTTCAACTAATTCTGCATACTAAAACAAACTGCACACCTCTTTGTATTATGCAATGAATTAACTGAACATTTTGTAATACATTTTATACAAATAAATATATGAAACTTCATGTCGCATTCATTCAAAAAGGACAAGACAACCAGTCCTATGTTATAAACAAGGTAATCTGTTTAATCCTCAAATATACATTATTGTTTTATCTACAAAATGATATTATTGTTCAACAGTAAATGACAAATGCTGACAGGCTGCTCCCGGAACAGAAGATGGAGCACACATCAAAATCTTCACTCCATTAGGACTGCTGGGGTTTCTGAAGCAATGTCATGCCAAGCTTTGCCACCATCAGAAGACTGGAACAAGAGGAAAACATGAGACTCCATGCACAGAGCACTGGACATGGTACAGCGATTAAAAAAGAATAATGACGTGACTATCACATCCCCATTCTTGACTTTTAGCTCAGGATTGTAGAGATTCTGAGTCGATTCAGAGTATGGCACATTTATCAAGCTGTTACTTGTAGCAGTAATGACTAGAATAATTATCACATTCACCTTGAGTCAAATGTAGTCATCGTGACTACATCAGACTAATATAATGAGTACATTTGCTCTCATAGAGGTAACCACCACACCCTGTTAAGATCACCCTAACGGAAATTGTTCCTATGTTTGTATATGTTAAATCAATTCAGTCATAGAAGGATACATACCTTGCTCCAGCCATCAAGCCTGCTGGCATGAACTTCCTGGATCCGTAGAACCTCTTTCCCATCACGCCAGTTAGAGCTCCTGATGTAGCTGGAAGACACCACGTAATGGAAAATGCTGACCATGGGACACATTGCTGTTCTTATTCAGAAACACAAATGTATCTCCATGCAAACACCTACACAGCAAATGCATTATCAGTAATATAGTATACCAACCGAGGGACACCCAAACATTAGTGGGGTCATTGGAGATCTGATAGGCACCGAAACCTGCTAGGCCGCCAAAGAGAAACCCAGCAGCAAGGGAAGGGACACTGCCTGGAAGAGAGAGCACACAGCAGGTCAACACCTGCACCCGACGTCCACAGGACTGAAGAGCATGTACAGACTGGTGTGTTATGGGAGTAACATAGTTTTATAGTGCATGAAAATGTACGGTACAAAGTCAAACAAGCAAGCAAACACCACAGAAATATCGTTATAATCTCAACACATGTTCGCTTTTTTAATATTTAAGGAACAACATGACCACAATTTATCCCCTGTTTCATTTCTACTACAACACATACCTGCTTTCACATAACCAACGACTCCTCCTGATGCGACCAGTGCTGCGTATCCATATCCTACCCAATCCACAGACATGTTTGACACCTGTCAGGGTCACAGTGAGAGAGTGAGCGAACAAGCTCAACATGTACAGCAATTATTCACTTCAGGCAGCTTCCTGGTGTGAACCTAACATTACTTACATGTGGAAAAATACCCAAAGGACTGTCTGGCAGCTGTAACACAGTGCTGTTACAGAAAACTAGCTGAGGCAACAGAAGATATAGAAACATTATAGCATTAGAGAAAAAATTCCCGCTGCCACACAGCTAGGTCGTCTTGTTTTTCATCAAATATCGTTACATTGTAGCCCCACTGAAGGGTGTGAGTGTGTGTGTGTCTTCTTAGATAAGGCTAACTGATGTACAGAGCTTTAGCATGAGCACAAACGAGCTTCATAGCTGTTATAACAGACACGCAGGGCTAACAGGAAAGCTACACAGTCCATTAAATACACTGTTTATGAAATAAGCGCCGTTTTGAATACGAGGTGCAGCTTTAAGCTGTGAGATATGAAAACTTAAAAAGCAAATATAGCTACATACAACCTTGTTCCTTCAGTTTGTCCTCTGTCACTATGAGCCGCAGCTTGTTCTCCACCGAACACAAATTATTGGCGCACATAACACGAGGCGTGGTGCCCGATGGGAAATGTAGGCTTCAGTGTATGGGAGCAAGGTGCCTTCATTAGAGGCGGAATTTCCATCTATAACAATAATTATTAAATACATATTGTCCATGCATAAAATAGTTAAACTCTATTATTTTAAATATGTTTATTTGTTTTTAATAATAGTTAAAAATGTTTGTTGAACTTCCCGCTGTGCCTGAACACAGCAGAAATTTCAAGCACGCCTGTAAGTCCCTGTTGAACAGCATAACTGCTCCGTGGGGAACATATTTACACATTATATCATATGTATCATCTTTAAATATTACTTATGTTCATGAAACGTTGCCCATAGAGTTGGAATAAAATATTTTTACTTCTCATGATATGATTGTGACAGTGTGATTTATTCTTGATAGATATGTACCTTCTCAAAATTTACCACAGTGAAAATGAAACCACAATTAGCCTGATGTGTATAAATAGGAATAAAAAGAGGAAAGAGGTGTCTGAAAACAAAATTATTTCAACTTTATGGGCAACAGTGTATATTATGCATAGTCCATCTCATAAAATAACAGATAGTATTTCCATGTGTGTACGATTAATGATTAATTAATATGTTCGAAATAATCATTAATTTTTTTGTTGCCAATGATTTGACACTGCCACCTCCTAAGACTGATTAGGTGCCCATGAGCAAAACTAACACATCTGTTTCCACACTGATGTGCATTAGACAACAAGCAGCTATTTTTTCAAGTTATTTGCTTTAAAGAATCTCCTCTATGAGGACTTTATTAAAATGTATTAAGTCTATGCTGTAGGAGAGGAACAGTTGATGGTGCCCAGGCATCAGATTAAGAGCTGGATTTATTTTTACGACCACAAGATGGCACCATAGGATTAGATTATGTTCATATCCCAACGTCTCAATGTCAAACTTTAACTGGGGTTGTTTTTTTTTTTTTTTTTTTTTTTCATTTTCCAAATGTTGCTTTGCATCCTGTAAAAGAAATGTCTGCACAGAGGCAGACAAAACACACACACAGTATCACCTCTCACTGCGTCGGATTGTGTGTTTTCAGAACTGGAACCTTGTTGGGCGATTACCATATAAATGGACCGGTTTAGTTCTGGAGGTGTAATTAAAGTTCATGAAGAAGGACAGGTGTATAAAAGTCAAAAAGATGGCTTCAGAACACTTATATGGAAGTTGTTATGGCCCAGTGATAAACAAACTCACATTTGCATGATTTGACGTTTTATATTTCACTATTTTCCACATGTTCCTCTTGACCACCTGCTTTTTTTTGACTGGCATCGGTTTGGCAGTTTCACTTACTGGAATGCTCACTGCGCACACATTCTCATTTGGTTTCAATTACTTGTGATATTGTCTTAAATCCACCGGCGGCGCGTCTTCGCTCTTTTCGCTGAAGCAAGGTGGCGCTAGAATACAATTTATCTTCCATGGAGAGCAGCAGTTTCATACAATGAGCCTGAAACCTTCTCACTCAACAGACACCAGTCATGAATTTCACCAGCCTTCAATGGGCTTATGTACCTTGAGTGCTGGTGAAGGGATAGTTCAGCAGTCAGGCACGTCCAGCTTGGTGCGAGTCTGCAGCCAAAAATCTTTGTTTCAAATCAAACCGGACATTTTTATGATGATTTTCCAACTTCTCTATAACTTGAGGGGTGCAGGAATTAGTCCCTTCATCGATCAGTATTACAAAACAACGAGGAGAAGAGCTTCCCGGAATGTTTGGCAACATTTTTGGTGCTGAAAAGGACGCGTAAATTACGCACGAAGATCTGTTTGTGTCTCAGCAATTTTCAATGTTTGAATAAGAACACACACACAAGCATATGCACTTCCAGAGCAACACTAAATAAATACAGTAAATAATAATAACAATAATAGTAATAATGATAATAATAATAATAATAATAATAATAATAATAATAATAATAATACGTGTAATTTGTCTACATAAGAATGGCTACACAAAGTGCCTGAGGTGCAGCCGTTGCCGACGCCTATTAAACACAGCTCGCAGTTTTAGGAAGCTGAACGTTGCCGGGGGCCCGGTGCGATGGTGGAAGTGGTTGAAACCAAGCCTTAGACAAACAGGCTGGATATTCAAACGGGACCCCACTCTTGTCTGAGAGTAACCCACTCTCAGACAGCTCTGCTTTAAAACTTACTCCTCCCTTAGTGTGCGCAGAGCCCCAAACAATATTTCTGATCCCCCCCTCCACCTCCACCTCCACCCCCCCCTCTCCAACCCCCCCTCTCTTTTGTCCAGTCCTGGTGAGGTCTATATAGCTGCAGGTATTGTGTGTGCAGTTAAAATGTGTTCGCCTTTGAAGTCAAACATAAAGGCTTGTTTTAAATATTAACACCACAAAAAAAATCTATAGATTCCATGTGGAATTATGCAATTGCAAAAAAAAGCCACATCTATAGAGGATTTATTGGAGAAAATGAAAAAATAAAGAGTATTTTTCCGCAAAAAATATTTGCCCAATATTGCATGCAGTGAAAATTTAGAATCTAAGTGTTTGATGTAGTGCAGCATCCATACAGCTGTCTTTACTCTGTGCGTCCCGTCTGCATGTGTGCACTCCGTCAGAGACTTGAAAGAGGAGAAAAGATGTTTTTTTGGACTTGAAGCTCTGACCATTATCACCTATGTGAGCGCACGTGTTGCTCTCCTCTATGTGTGTGTGTGCGTGTGTCTCTGTGTGTGTTGGTGGTGTGCGTGCGTGTGTAAGACAGAGAGAGAGAGAGAGAGAGAGAGAGAGAGAGAGAGAGAGCTCATTCGCTCTTGGCCGGAGGGGTCTACATAAGTATGTATTAGAAATAAACAGTGGATAAATAAATAATGAGCCCCACAATAGCAGGGTAGCTTTCTGTGCAGAAGTAATGATGTTGGCAGTTAACCTTCAAGTTTTTAACTTGACACACTTTCATTTGCAGTGAGAATTCATGTTTTCTAAGACAAAAGAGTCAAGCAAAAAATGAAAAGGTTAATTGACACACAGGATTCACAGATATGTTTTTATTTTTACTTTTATGTCGAAGACAAACATATAATTTAACGTATTTTTGTTTTGCTCAAGTGGAAGTTTTTTTTTTCTGGAATATTCTTTAATAAGTCATCTTTATTAGATTTATTATTAATATTAATATTTTTACCAGGAGTGGGTAACACCACATTAGAGAGTATCTGTCTTTTAATGTGCACAATACAAAAAAATCATTTTGATGTGATACACAGAAATGAACACTGTATAAAATATAAATATTATATGATAAAAGCTTAAACAGACACTTGCAAATATATTTAATGTTTTATATTTGTATTAATGATAGTGGCAGTGATTAGTACTGTTAGTGTATCTCACAGGTTTCCCATAAGTATTAAAATAATTTTTGGGGGGTTCATTTTTTCTCACTGTTGATTTAAGAAAACTCATTTAATTGTCCTTAAATCGCAAAGTATGACAGCATATCCAGCACCCAGACAAATAGGCTATTTCACTTTTTCCCAGGTAGTGTCTCCTTTCTCGTCCACACCCGCTGTACTGCGCATGCGTCACAAGGTGGCCCCGCACCGTTTTTATGACCAGGTGAGGCGATCCGGTCCAGGTAAAAAGTAAAGGTTTACTTTGGGACCGAAGGCTCAATAAGATAGACACGGCATCGGATCGGGAACACACACAAAAAAACACACCACCAAAGGCAGCAGAAGACAAAGAATGTCAATTATGGGCAAAATGGGGGAATGGCAGGTATGTGCTGCTTACTTTAAGACAAAGAGACGGCTGTGAAAATCCATGAAAACTGTCAGAGTGTCGACTTGTTGTAGGATGAAGCTGCACAGGCACCGTAAAAATCTTTTGTAAAAGGAGGTGGTACAGTACTGCTGTGTAATCTAGAAGCTCGTGGCTTTTTTTCTCTTCCCGTCAGCAGATCATACAAAGAAGTTAAAGATGTTTTATTTTGGAAACTCTCTTTTGCGGTGATGCAGCCTTACATGTCAAAATGTACACCTCAGTGTTTTGCTGTGAAAACTGAGGACGATAATCGCATGTTGTTGTGGGTTATATGCGCATTTTAGATACACTGTAATACACAAATGTGTTTGATCATAAATTAGACATGAGGTGACAAAACGCAGCTCTTATTCTAAATCATATCGTTGCGTCTTTGATGTTAAATCTAATGTACTTTTACGCATACATTCATAGTTGTTCCATATTTGGAATATATGTTTTAAAGTGTGTTTTTAGCATCTCATAATAGACTTCCTATAGAGTCTGTACTCTACAGGCTTCACTGTAAACCTGGCCTTGTTTTGTGAGGTGTGCAGGATTTAAGAGACGATCTTTGCTGAAACAAAACACTTTAGTTTCACTCGTTAAATAACCTATCACCAGCACAGACAGCAAGGCCAGGTCTCCAAAAAGACACTCGCATGCATAGCTGTCATTGTCAGCCAGTTTCATCACTCCATTCTCATTAAAAACAACTGCTTGTTTAAAAAAAGGCAGGCCTGCTCCACCAAAAATGGTAATCCAGGTTTTAAAACGAGAGGGGCCAACGCCTTAAAGAGCTGGCGACCTGTCTGCTGACCCACGACCTGCTGAGGTGAAGGCTCGGCCGGCGACAGGGCAGAGCCAGGCTCTCCTGGCCGGTCATTCAAATGAAACAAGACCATGTTGTTGTGTTAATTATTTACATTCCCCCCTCCAAACCCCTGCGCCCTTACAGGTAGTCAATGGACCTGTAGAGCCGCTCCGAATGGCTCACCTTTTTAACATAACATTGAAAGAATGGCCTCTCAAGGTCTCCACTCTCAATGGGATTAAAATAACAGTTTGGGAGTTTAAAAAAAAAAAAAATCAAGGGTGGCAACAAAGTGTGTGACAGGGTTGTATTTGCATAGACATGCTGTTTTCACATCAAACCCTGGAAAAGAAATCAATAAGACTCTGGCTTGTAGTCACTACGCTTCAGCCAAAAAAAG
This sequence comes from Sciaenops ocellatus, assembly GCA_033000465.1. Taxonomy (NCBI): domain Eukaryota; kingdom Metazoa; phylum Chordata; class Actinopteri; family Sciaenidae; genus Sciaenops; species Sciaenops ocellatus. The sequence goes on from CP136869.1 coordinate 17,268,085, forward strand.
TTACTCCATAAAAAACGTGCTCATTTTTTATCATATAAACTGAACTCTTCAAAATAGCATTTCTGGCGTCTGCTGTGCTTTTCTCTTAGCATTGGGGAAGACACGTACAATTATACTAGAAACCGTCCCAGGTGCATGCAGGTCCCCATGCATGGCTATACCCTCCCCTCTACAAACACACACCTCACTGAACAGTAGAAATAATAAGCATGTGTAGCGTCTTGCTGCTTTAGTTTTTACCTGTGCGCTGTCCATTGGTGTTGTGTGTGAGCAGATGGGGGGAATCAAACGGCTGTTGATATGCTAATGAGGCCCTGTGCCAGTGTTATTACAGAGCTGCTCCAGCCCTTCACTTCCACCATTAGAGGGAGACCTCAGAGCGCAAGACAGACAGCAACCCACAGCTTCAATAAAAGTAGTTTTTCTGAGCGGGGAGCACAATTCACTGAGTGAAAACAAGACTAAGGCGATACCTATACTCAATATCCACCTCAGCAACCCATGAAAATGCTCTGGAAATTAACTGATAACATTAAATATGAAGATTGCGAGGTAAGGGGCAAATCTTTGATTTTGTTGAATTTAATTTAATTAAAAAAAAAATCTATTAAGATAATTATTTTAGGGTTGTGATGTATTGTTTTGATCCAAATATGTCATTCTTCTGACAACTGTTAGTGGACACTTTTAATTCAAGTGCAGCATGAATAGATCCACGTGTTTTTATTAATTTCAGAGCTTCTTCTTTTTTTGTGTATTTGTGTAAAGTACAATTAGAGCATAGCCTAATAATAATTCTAATAATTATCACAATAATAACAATAATATTTTTTTTTATACATGTTATCATGATTATATGGAATTATAGTGTTGTTAATATTTGAGTTAAAATATATTCCTGTAGTAGTTGCATGAGTAAAATCACACCTGTGATTTATTGTTTTGTCTTTAAATTCATATTAAAAAAAATATTCAGATATTAAATAACATGTGCAAACATTAAATTAATAATATACACTAACCATAAATTTTATCAAAAATAATAATTTGAACTAAACAGCAGACGTAAGCTCGAACAGTTTGATTCACTGCTAAATTGACATTTATCCTTCATTTTTAATATTTCTGCAATTTGAGCCGTTATTATGCGTGTGTGCATGTATGTGTGGAGTGCATACACTGAGTGGTTGTTGTTATGGGCATAGACAAAGTTTGGCATTATTTCAGGGACTTGTTTAGGAGTGGAGAAGCCAGTCGAACGTGTTTTCACCCGCGTCCTGTGAGGATAGGGACGGCCGGGAACAGGAAAAACAAAAGCTTGCCACCTCGGTGTTCATGTTGTGGTGATTATTTTATTTTTTACAAGTCAAATGTTTTCCCGGTGGTATCGATTCAAAAAAAATTGAATTTGCAATCGAAATCCGGTCACAGCCCGTTGTTTCGTAATTTGAAAATGCGTGATTAGGCAGGAAGGGGAGTGGAGCTCTTTCAGCCGCGCGTAAAAGTTGGTTAGAGCGCCGGATCCGAGCGGCCCTATCATAGACTTTGGGGATTTATTTTTCTCCGTCTTTCCGGGTCAAAGTTAAAAGTTAGCCGGTGTGACTCTGGGATTGGAGTCGAGGACGAACCGGTGGATTAAATTCGGCGGAGACAGAGGAGAGAAAGGAGACCCATGGAGGACAGCTCGCTGTCGGAGTCTGAGAAGGAAAACAAAGGGACGAGTGGTAGAAATGAGCCGGTCGGAATGCCCATAGCGTCGTCTGCTGGATTTTCACCCAGTTCAGAGGTGCACATTGTTTCCTTCCATGGCTTGTTCTTCTTCTTCCCCTGTCTGTGGTCCACCTCCCTTCATTCCTATGTCTTTCTTTCACTTTTGCGCTTTGGCCCTGGGACCCTTTTAAAATGCCCCCCCTCCTCCCTCTCTCTCTGATTCGTCAGACGGGAGTGAATGTCCCTCTTTTTTGTCTCTCTCTCTCCACTCCCTCCACAGTCTCTCACTCCCTCTTTCTCTCTCTCTCCCTCTCTCTCTCTCCCCATCTCTGATTAGATATACTGATTCCTCCTTTCAATGGACGTCATTTAAGCGCAGACTCTTGCCTTGAGTTGCGTCCTCCGCTTCACGCCCGATTTCCGACCATTCTTTCCTTATTATTAAGTATTCCTGTAATATTAATAGTCATGAATGCGTTCTATTAGGAGTCCAAGAGGGAGACGAAGAAGCGGCTCTTTTGCTAATATGAGCTCAAGCGAGGGGACGGCAGCACTGTGATAGAAGCCAGGAGAGCAGGGAGAAAAGAGGGTTTACCAAGAGAAACTTTTCGACCCAAATCCGCCAGCACCGCCGAATATCTGCATTTTTAGACCCAAATGAAGGGCAGCGGGGATCTAACCATTTATTTCTGATGGATTATCGTCCTGCTGCTGTGGCACATATCTGATCGCCGGGGCCATCGTGATCTTGCAGGAGAGAAGAGTCTTTTCTTGAGGGGCTCAATTTTTTTGTTTTTTGCTGGTTAATTCTCTTTTTCGCTCGCCCCTCACACGCTCGAAGTGTTTTTTAAAACTGATTATTCTTGAGTCGCACCAAATATCCTTTCAGATGTTAGTGCACAGTTTTTCCGCGATGGTAAGTTGCTGGAGCCTCACCGTGTCAGATACTTAGAATTTGTTTGCATATCAAATTTTGTCATTATCTTTCTTTTTCTCGCTCAAGTATGTTTTGTAACGCTTGCATGCGTAAAAACTGTGGAGCACTTTGGGGAAAAAAGCTGAAATACTTCAAGGCTCGGTTCTTTATTTGAGGCCATTTCCACCTCCGGAATTTCGATGTTTGATTTTATTATTTACTTTTGGCAAATTGTTATCATGTTATTTCATTTCTAAAACTTTACGCACAAGTAGCGGGTTTCTTGAATTTTTGTTTTTATTCTTTGAAATGAATGAGTACAAATGATTTTAATTTAGCCTAAAGACTCTTGATCTAATTCCTGTCATCCACTCAGGCCATATTTGATAATACCCCCTCGTAAGCCCGCAGAGCATCCTGCAGTTAAAACAAAGAAGGAAAACACGTTCATTTACACTTGTGTCTTTTAAAAATGCATTCAGACTAAAATACACTTTCCTCTCTGTCCTTCCCTGCCAGGACCGTCACGACGGAACCAGCAATGGGACAGCCAGGCTACCTCAGCTGGGCGGCGTGGGCCAGAGTCCCTACACGAGCGCCCCTCCGCTCTCCCACACACCGAACTCGGACTTCCAGCCCCCCTACTTCCCCCCGCCCTACCAGCCCATCTACCCGCAGTCTCAGGACCCTTACTCGCACGTCAACGACCCGTATTCCCTCAACTCCCTGCACGCCCAGCCGCAGCCGCAGCACCCGGGCTGGCCGGGCCAGAGGCAGGGTCAGGAGAGCGGCCTGCTGCACCAGCACCGCAGCCTGCCCCACCAGCTGTGCCGGGAGTACCGCAGGGAAGTGCTCCTACCGTCCGGCCACGGCATCGACACGGGACTGTCGGACTCTATCCCTATCCATGGAATACCTCACTCTTTAGAAGACGTTCAGGTGAGGCAGAGTTTACCTGCGTTTCCCTCTCTGAGGGCTGATCAAAAATGAAAGCGTAATATTGCTGTTATTAGGCCTATTAATTGGCACTGGTGCACTTTTGCTCCAACTATATTTTAAACTAATGTTATCATTAACAACGAGAATAGTGTCATTTTTATTTTAATAGAATTATTATTATAATTTATTCAAGCAATCTACCTTTAATAGTAATAACTGATATTTGTTTTAATATTATTAGGATATTAGTAAAAGTGTTTTTATTATTGCTATTGTTAATAAATGTCAGGAGGATGACACGTATTAAATTAGTTAGTCTCTTCGTGTAGCCATTTTTTACTGCCTGGAAAAATAGGGTGAAATGTTTCCAGTGTTGTCGAGAGTATTTTGAATAAAACAGCACAATTTTACACCTTTAATCCCATTTATGAAATATACTTTTCAAAAATGATGTTAGTACCCAACAGAAGACAACGTGATGTTTTTTTTTCTTCTTCTAGATTTTCACTTCAATCAAATTAAATGAAATAGCTTTTAAAAAAAATAAAATTAAATGAAGCGCCTGTATTTCCACAAGGTTTTCTTCATGTCCTCTGGCTTTATTTGATTTTTTTTTTCTTTTTAAAAAAAGAGATGAATCCTGTCGTGCTTTGCGAACAACAACACTGCATGCACACTAACAGCAGAATTGAGTTTTGCTGGATTGGGTTTAGGTTATAGCTACTATTATTGTAGATGCATGGTGAACGAGCGCTAAAATTGTCAATAACCCTCATTCTTATTTGGAGTATTCTTCTCAGTTTTTAATCAGAAACAAACACCAATAATCCTCTAATTAGTTCATAGGCCTTTAATAGGCTGCGCTGCCGTAATTACTATCCAATCTAGATTAGACGTTTCCTTGTGAGTAGAGCCAATCTGAGGGCGAAATTAGGTCAGGATTATGGGGCGACACAGCTTCGTTATTTAAGTCTGAGTTTGTGATCTAGTGTAATGCATCCATCAGTGCAGCCCCGCTGAAAACACTCGTGGACAATAATAACAGGTATGGGCCTCGAGAGCCTCCATGTTGGGTGATTGTGGCTAATTGTGTCAGGCTTTGTTCGTGCACAGCGTCCTGGAGTTGCATTCAGTCACACACACAGTCTGATATTTTTGTGCCTTTGTGCTAAAAATGTCGCTTTTTTTTGCATTTGTGCCACAGCCTGTTGAGGAGCAAGGAATTCACATTCCCGACCAGACTGTAATTAAAAAAGGTAAGCAATTTCCTCCGAGATATCATGCATGTTTCTGCAAGCTACACACACACACACACACACACACACACACACACTCCCTCTCTCTCTCTCTCTCTCTCTCTCTCTCTCTCACACACACACACACCATTCTACTCGAGAGAACTCGATGCAATGCGGTAATGCCTGACTGATCCTAATACGCAGTAGCCTATTTTTCATTACATGGTTTCCAAGTGCATCAAACTGGCTGCACCTTTTTTTTCTCTCTCTCTCTCGCTGATGGAATTTACTGTCAGCGTTTCAGAGCAGCGGGGAGATGATGAGTCGAGCTGGTGGGCTTTGTAGGCCCGTGGTATTGATGGTCAAAGATACAGGCTTATAGACGATCCTGACACTTCAGTGGTGAAAGCCAATAGCTGCAATCACATTGCATGGTCAAATTTAAAATGGAAGTTGGTACCGCTGGATGGAGCACATGCAGGCTCAAAACTCGGCGACAACCACTACCTGATATGAGGCACATTGTTGGATAAGTTTCAATAATTTTTGTTTATTTGCTGTGAAAAGGTTGATTGACGTTGTTAAAGATGCATCGTGATGAGGCCTCTCTCATGGTCAGGTTTTACAGCGTTTTGTCAGGTCAAATCAGAGCTCACTAGATAAGATATGGAGCGATTTTTCTTTCTGTCCTTTTCTGTCTTTTTCTTTCTTTTTTTGAGAGTCTGTCTATCTGCGTATCAACATGATAATTGGCTTCTTATATTAGTAATCTCAAGAGTTCGTTTAACTCCTATTGTCTCTATTAGGCTCCCCTGAGCCATTAATGTCACAAGTGATCTATCCAAAGGCGCACAGTCCCCTTTGTCTCCGGTTACTACACACCAAAACGGTGTAAAGCCCAGTAGTGCTAAGCACCCCCCACCACCAACACCACCCCTCGGTGTGAAATCACACACGGGCGACGGTGTTTTTGCTGGATACCGAGGATATGTCAAAATAGGTAGACTTTACCAAAATCTCTCGGTTGGTGTGGTTTGCTTTGTGCAGAGTCGATCCATGCATGGTGTGGGGAGCGCACAAAAATGGGCCGAATGTGAGCGCACAGATCCTGGAGATTGTCGCTGTCTGCTGCAGAGTTCTGTTCACAGAAATGTTGACTGTTTTCTTTAGATAAAGAACAGATGAGTGGAAATATATTCTGAACGTTGTACACGTGTTGATGAGCGAGAATTATGCGTAATAGTCCTGGTGTTACTGATTTTACGCACACACAAACATTACTATTATTATTATTATTATTATTATTATTATTATTATTATTATTGTTATTATTATTATTATTATTATTATTATTATTTTTATTATTATTTAGGCCTCTATTAGTCACTTTTTTCTGCATGTCCTTGTTGCTCAAAGTGTACACATGTGGTGCTAAACTCTAAATCCGGGGCCTAAATCCCCCCTTCTCATTTAGTTAAGGCTCTGCATTGCATGAAATTCACTGAGCACGGTCTCTCTCTCCCCCCTCCCTCCCTCCTTCGCTCCATCACCCCCCCCCCCCCCCCCCCCCCCCTCTCCCTCTGTCTCCCTCCATTGCTAGGTCCAGTGTCTTTATCCAAGAACAACAACATCTCCGCCATCCCCGTAAATAAGGACGGTCTTTTCGGAGGGGTGGTAAACCCCAACGAGGTGTTCTGCTCAGTTCCGGGTCGTCTGTCCCTCCTCAGCTCCACATCAAAGTACAAGGTCACGGTGGCGGAGGTGCAGAGACGCCTCTCGCCGCCCGAGTGCCTGAACGCCTCTCTGCTGGGCGGGGTACTGAGGAGGTGAGTCTGACTGGAGGAAGGCTGCAAACATCTCTCTATGTACCTGTGTGTGCGCGTGTGTGTGTGTGTTTGTGTGAGTGTATATGAACTCTCTCACTCTACTCCAATCCATTCTCTCTCTCTCTCTCTCTCTCTCTCTCTCTCTCTCTCTCTCTCTCTCCTCTGTACCAAGAATAATTAAAATCGACCAACCATGACACCTAGCTCCTGCATTTAAAGCAGGAGGGGTCTGTTAAATTCCATATTAACTTCCCTAGCGCACTGGATCTCTCTCTCTCTCTCTCTCTCTCTCTCTCCCTCTCTCTCTCTCTCTCTCAAATTAATGTAGGCCTAGTCTGTTTCAACCCCAGCTCTATAGGCCCAGTGAAGGCATTACACATGAAAACATTGGTCTCCAGTGAACTGTCTACTGAAGTGCTGCAGACACGCAGCCAGTAATAGTACTGCCTATTAAGTAGGGCTTTATTTATTCATTTTGTACAGTATTTGTCTGCTGGAGAAAAGGCTGGGCTCTTTTAGTATTATTTATAGCTTGTCTTAGGGATGTAGTGGAGGGTAGAGGCAGCCAAACTCAGCCCATTCACCTTTTAATTAGTGAAAAAAAAGAGCTGGAGCACATTTACTGGCTGACACGTGTTTAAACAGTGCTCCAAACATCAGAGTATGCGTCAGAGAAAGTATCACCAAAAGCCCTAAATGACAGGACATAATTAAAAATATTTCACAGTGTGTTGGTGACTTATTGCTCGTAAGCTTCACATATTTTAGATATTTGAATTCCTGCTTTGTTTTGCTGCCACAGGGCTAAGTCTAAGAACGGAGGAAGATCCTTAAGGGAGAAGCTGGATAAAATCGGCTTGAATCTACCTGCGGGCAGACGCAAAGCAGCCAACGTCACCTTGCTGACGTCACTAGTCGAAGGTAAGTCTGGTGCCTGTAAATCACGTTCCCACTCTTGTTATCCCGCGATATCAGGTGCTTGCAAACTGGGAGTTCTCTCTCTCTCTGTCTCTCTCTCTCTCTCTCTCTCTCCTTCTTTCTTTCTTTCTCTGTGTTGGAAATCAGCATATGCGCTCATCCGTGTAATGTGGACCGACTTTGCCTCGCAAGTAATAAAGCATGAAGGATGTGTGTGTGTGTGTGTGTGAGGAGAGAGGAGGGAGAGAATGGTGCTGGTAATTCTAGTGGCTTTGCAGTGTTGGCCTTCGCTTTCAGGAGCACACTTGCAGGTCCACGGCTGGCCTAGTTTATACACTGGATGAATTTGTGTTGAAGTCCAGTTAATTATTGAGTGCTGCTTGTTTATTGGGCACCGCTGAGCTGTTTCACCTCATGGATGAGAAGTCGATTGATTTATTAACCCTGAATTGTTACAAACATTAATACAGGCCTGGATATGGCAGCACAGGGTCTGATTTTTAATGGTGACTTAATTCTTTCGTTAATAGCTTCCTATGCTTTTGGTTTTCACTGAAGATTTTTTGTTGCATGCAAATGGCATGGCGCTGACCTATTGGGAGCTATATGTTTTGGGCCTATTAGAGAATAAATTAGTCAATTATGGTGCGCTGAAAAGATGCCTTTTACGCGGATAAATCCATTTTGCTTTCAGAGTTGAACCTTATTATTCAGTGCAGTGGTATTTGGTGTGCAGTGGGTTTCCAAAGGTGAAAGCCTGCGATGGTTCATTGGTCCCTGTTAATCATTATTGCAAGACGAGGGCCGAATGCAATGTTCAGTGTGCTTCGGAGAAATTTGGTGCTGTATTGTAATGAGCCTGGAGAAATGTATGATTCTGGGTAATAAGGAGGAGGTGGTGGCACGTGGGGAGAGGGGTGGATGGGGTGGTGGTGGTGGTGGTGGATGGCAGCCGGTTATTTAGTGAAGGGACACTGCGTTTTCTGAAGTGCTGTCATTGTTTATGATCCGCTCCATTTTATGGAAACGAGTTTACTGGACTTGAGCTTTGATGCTAATTGGCGCATGCGTTCTTCCGGAGCAGAGGCTTATAGGCAGGAAGCCCCGCAGTAAAAAAAAAAAAAAAACTCAACTGCTTCAGGAAATTAAAACCAAAGACTTGGTTAAAAAAAAAGTCAACCAACAAGAGAAGAGAGGTCAGACACGGACGGAATGAAACCCGTAATTCTCATAGCTGAATGATGCAGAGAGAAAGTGAGATTTAGGTATAGCCCTTTAAAATTGCTTCCCCATGCCTGTGTGATCTGCTGGACTTTCAATAATGTGCAGGCATTGGTAATCAATGACATGGTGTTAAGCATGACGCTCCGTCTATATTTCATATCCACTTATTGTTTCTCCTCCATATTTAACCGTTCTCACGGTATGAAGGAGGGAGCTTGACGTGTATTGACAGCGTTTATTTTTATATCGAGGCTGTTATTGTTGTGATCATCATCATTAGTGCTGTTGGGAAGGCACAGGTGCTATAACCCATGCTGTCTGAGCGCATAAACGGACGCTTGTGTTCAAATCAGATTAATCATGTGTTGGGGTCCAAGCAGGGAGTGTGAACTGCTCTGAATTTGATGTAACCATATTTAATAAGCAAACACATTCAACCTCATTTTTCTCTCTCTCTTCTCCCCCTTCCCTTTTTTTTTCTCAGGCGAGGCGGTACATCTTGCCAGGGATTTTGGTTATGTATGCGAGACCGAGTTTCCAGCCAAGGCAGTAGCTGAATATGTAAACCGTCAGCATTCCGACCCAAACGAACAAGTCCAAAGAAAAAACATGCTATTGGCCACGAAGTAAGTGCTATTATCACATTTCACTGTGTCACACCAAAAGCATCCCAGTCTGTGCCACTGTGTGTGTGTATTTGTCTGACAGCTCACACACACACACACACACACACACACACACACACACACACACACACACACACACACACAACACACACAAATAACTTTATTAAAATGCGTTTTTTTCACTTTTATCACAAGTTTTGTATTTTTTTTTCAAGTAAAAAAATGTTACACCTTTTATCATAGTCACCACTGCTCCATGCCAACATGAGCCTGGCTAATATTAATTAATATTGTTTTTTTATAGCAACACACTTTCAGATGTTACTGAACACCTCTGCTAATTATAGCATTTAATCAGACTTTTCTTTTCATTTACACACCTGATTCTCTACAATAATATGAATTAATAATTAAAAATCCGTACAGTGCAGTTAAATGTTCTGCTCTTGGTATGTTGACTGGCTGCTGTGTTTATTTAGTTTGCCTTTTGATTTCAGTGACATTGACACATGGCTGGTTCTCATCCAGCGCTACCCTTGGTGTTTTTACTATGCGTTAACTGAAACATGGACATTCCCTTTAAATGCACAAGGCTGCATTTAATATTGATGATGGGCCGCTATAATCAAACAGCTGTCAGCTATAACCGCTTATTACAGCCTCTTTTTTTCTTTGACTCTCATTAAAATACCAATAGCATGCAATGGAGAGTAAACTCAGCTTTTAATGGTGGAATGCAATTTTCTAAACGTTATAAAATATTTTACATAAATTCACATTCTGCTGGATATAAGTAAGATGTGAGTTAGGTGAGGATGGAGGTGTTTTTTTTTTTTTAAGGAATATTTCATATATTTATTTATTTATTGGTGTTTCATATTTGATATTCTGCGACTGAAGTTCAAAGTTTAAACTGTTAAAAAAATCATTAAGTGATTTGGAGTCTTGAAATTGTATTTTTTAATCAAAGTAAAAATATTCTGCCACTGAGCTCAGAGATTAATTTCCACCTGTTTGTAGCTTCAGGACATTTTTCTTTAGCCATGTGTTCATTTGTGAAAACAAAAGCAGATCGAGGAACAGTTTCATTTCACTAATAAATGTTGTAAAACTGATTGGAATAAGTTATCTTGCAAAGAGAAACTTGTCCCACCTCAGTGGCTGATCACCTTTCTCTTGCTTTAAGCTAATTTGAATTTAAACTCCAGTCCCCTCATGCAGAGCTGACTGATTTTAAAATGTCTATTTTTGCAGTGTGTCCACTTTGATTTATTTTTATCGCGACATTAAAATACACGTAGGGATTTGAGATGTTCTGACTTGGTCATTAACACGTCGCTCTCTCTGTTTTAGGCAAGTCTGCAAAGAGTTCACAGACCTGCTGTCCCAGGACCGCTCACCGCTGGGAAACTCACGGCCGCAGCCCATTCTTGAACCGGGAATCCAGAGCTGTTTGACCCACTTCAGTCTAATCTCGCATGGTTTCGGGACCCCGGCGCTGTGCGCGGCCGTCACGGCCCTGCAGAACTATCTGACCGAGGCTATCAAAGCCATGGACAAAATGTACCTCAACAACAACCCCAACAGTCACTCAGATAACGGCACTAAAGGCGGAGACAAAGACGAGAAGCACAGAAAGTGATGTTTCCATACTACCTTCACCGAGGGCCAAACCCCAGGGCCCTTTCTTCTACACCGACCCACACCCCTCCGCCTCGCCCCGGCCCCCACCCATCCAATATAAATATTATAAATACCTTATAAATACTATTGATAAAGTTAAACGTGCCACTTCCTGATCTTGCGCGGTTTTACATGTTTTGTTTTTACATCCCACTTTGGATTCACGGGGAAAACGACGCAAGAATCTTCTTCTTCTTCTTCCAACACCTGAACCATACGAAATGTTATTTAAAAAAAAAAAAAAAGAAAAGAAAAAAAGCTGCAGAGGAACAGCTCCAGGGCGAGGAAAAAGGTGTATTGCCTCAGCCAGAGGACTTTTTATGTACTCCCCTTATTTTTTATGAGCTGCAACGAATGGACTGAAATCCAGCGACCCCTCTCTATCTCAATTTTACGATTGTGACAAAAACGAAGCTAAAAGAGGATGAATTCTTATCAGTATTGTGAATAATAAACTTGAAAAACAAAGAGAAATTCCACAGAGCTCCATGTCATGACTTCAGTTGTAGACTCTCTCACTCTCTCTCCAAGCGACCAACTTGAACTTTTTGAATTTCAACACGATTCACGGTTATATAAGGGAATCAGTGTTCATGTATGTATATATTTATTTATGTGTAATTTAATGGGAATTGTAAATATGGTGCGTCTGTTGAAACTTCTTTTTTTTATTTATCTGGTGCCTCCTGTTTTAGTGGGTTTGAATATTCGGTTAGTTCTTCATGTGATTTTATGGTTCTTAGAAAACAGAAGTTTGGGGTATTTTTATTTCTCTGGGATATTTCAATTCAGCCCTCTTGTAGCATGTTGAGGCGACATTGAAGCAAGTGAACAAATTTAATAGAAATAAACTTCCATTTCTCTCTATATATATCATCCTTATTCTGTTTTTTTAAAAAATTTGAAACAGAGCATAAACGAGACCCTGAGGAGAACTGTTTTTTTTTTTTTTTTTTTTTTTTTTTTTTTTTTTTTTTGTGTTTCTATTTTCGTTTTTATACAAGCTTTTATGTGTTGTGCCAATCAGAATACGTTTCACCTCTTGTTCTCTCCTTGAAGCACCATAAAAGCAATAAATGGAATATTGTCTTTTTTTAAATGTTGGAAGACATTCAAAAAACATTTTTTGGGACCACCTGATATCTTGTTATGTCCAATAATGTCCAAAATTGGAGGCGGTTTTAGCTGTATTGTATAGACATGTGCTGGCAATAGTTCCCATGCCTGTCAATGTATTATAGTCCTTTGTTGCCCAGAAAAAAAAATAAATATTTGATACGCTTCATCTCGATTTTTATTCATATCTTTTAATTTTTTTATTCACTGCTTGAAACGCCCGGATGTTTTTTTCTTTCCTTCTGTTTTTTTTTTTTTTTTTTTTTTTTTTTTTGGTCTTAGTATTTTTTTTTCCCATTCTGAACGGCTACAGTAATTGAGTTTAAGTCTCCCTTGACGATTGCTCCTTGCAATAAGCAGCTGAACTCATTGTTTCCCTCAAGTATAATAAAAAAAAAATCTTACTTTAAACTCCCTAGTTCAGAGCACAGGATCTTATGCAGGCCAAATGGCTCACAACAATGGATAGATTCGCGTTTGAAGTGTGCAGCGCCACCCCTCCAGCTAAAACCCTCTGAGATGTATATAGGCCTGGTGTGCAATGTTTGGTTGTTATAAGCTATATTTGGCGCTCCCCAGTTTATTCTGTGCTGGAGCCTTATTCAAAGACATGCATCAAATATTTGTTATGTTGTTTGCCTCTGAGTGTAATCAATGAACAATCAGCGCTCAGTATGCTGGCTTTTTATGTATATTTGGTGATATAATCACAATACTTTCATAACGAATCTCCTGCTCTAACTGGTTTTTAGTCTCTTTTTTCGCTGTGTTTGCCTGAGTGGGTGCTATAAATGTGGCTATCACGCTGGCTGTAATAACAAAATCTGATGCTGGCCTTTGCTTTATTTTGCGTGCAGAGCTGCACAGAGCAGGACGTTGCATAACATTTGAGTTTGATTGTATATTGATGGCGTGGCACCTATAGCTCGAAATCAATCTCGTCTGGAGCATGAATCAGTCTGGTGATATATGCATCTTGGTATTGTTTCTTGCTTTCCCCATTTCACTGTCTGGTAACCATGCAGTTTAAAATATTGTAACACTGGGAGAGCACTGGGCGACCCCCTCCTCCTCTTTTTACTCCATCTCTCTCCAATCTTCTCTGCAGCCATATTTATTATCTGCATGATTTTCGGGGCCCTGGTTTAATTCTGAGGCAGTTGTTTTTGCAGGATGGTGAATGAAGCCTAACTGTACATGTCCTTGGCATAATTGCGATGCACAGTGCTGGAGCAGGTGAAGCGAGGCATTGTCTGTCAGGCCCTGTTTTTGTTGGCTCAGTCTTCAGATTGTGTGTGGGATCCTGTCCTCAGGCACAATAGCTCACTCATAAAGGGGAGAGACTACCCGGCTGCTCCTGCTATGGTGGATGTGAGGGGCGAAAAGCATAAATAGTCACTTTAAGGGAAAACAATCGTATTAAAACAGCATTCATTGGTATTAGCGGAAAAGGAAGCCCCTCACGTGTGTCATTAATGCTAATGTTATTTAATAAATTTATCGGGGCTTGGTTGAATGAAAACAGGTTTTTGAGGGTGAAACGAACGCATTAGAAATAGTGGTATCTGTGACAATGGTGTATATTTGTGCGTATTATTAGTCTAAGATGAGGAGGATCGCAAGGCCTGTAATTGTGTCTTTCTGTGTAATGGAATTGGAAGTGTTAAAGAAACTCCAAATCCCATTGTGTGTCGTTTGTTTACACCGATACCAGCCTGTAATTCGCATAGCTTTTTAATACGAAATTGTAATTTTAGACTAATTTGATCTCAAACAGGTAGAGCTAGTTTGTCGCGATGCCTCACAGCGAAAGTCATTTGCACACACACACACACAAAAAAATAGTAAAAACTAAGAAAGAAAAAATAACATGAATGTCTGAAAACTGAAATTTGAAGAGCCAGTCAGAATACCCAGCTGAATTTGGTTAATTCAATCCATAACTGCTGCTTGTTTCAACTAAACCAATTACATCTGATTCCCGTCTAGTAATTAATAAGTGTGAGGCCTGTTGTTATCAAATATTCTGGAGAATATGTGAAATAAATATATACCAGGGGTTAAAGTGATATATTTGATGTGATTAAGCGTCTTCTGCAGGCACATGATGAGGTGTGTGTGTGTGTGTGTGTGTGTGCAGTGTGTTTCATATCTATTTATTTCATACAGTATTTGTCTGCTGCTGAGGTTCAGTGGGCTGGAGCTCTGTTGATATTTATAGTTTGTAGCAGAGATGTAATGAAGGACAAACACAGACAGACTCAGTTAAACCACCTCTGTGGGTAGAGTGTGTGTGTCTGGCACAAATCTTTAAATTTAAAGAAACAATGCATATATATATGATTATTTTAGAAGATAGATTAATGCTTGTGTGCTAATACTGCAGACATATTTATTTTTCATGCTGCTCGCTCTCTATTGATCACTGTCTGTCGGGCATATAACGCAACTTTTCATCTCCAACCAGCTGCACTTCACTGCTGCTCTCATCAATCCTGTACAAATGTGTCCCATCCACTTTACACGCTAGCAGCCATGTTTGTGGTCAGAAAGTATTTAGTTGATGCTGCTGAGATCATTGCATGGTGAGAGGAGTGTCTGCATGGCCTAATTACCCCTGTAGCACCATCACTACAACAGTCACGCTGTAACGCTTACAGGCAATGCTTTGGAGCTGCTTGGGAAGATATAGGGCAACAAGCCTACAAGGCCCCAGATCTGTTCTCTCTGCACTGCAACAAATGTTAGATTGGTATGATTGGAATTTGATTTAAGTCCAACTGTCCTCCTGACATTTAAACAGAGGGATGTGAGTCTGATGGAGATTGAAGTGATTGTTTAAAGATGATCAGTTATTGTGCAGCACTTTAGGGGGAAAAAAAAATATCTTGCAGGATTAGTGTCCACACGATGCTGGAAAGTTTCTCCGTATTGGTGGAACAGAGATGTTTTGATTTTGATGGACTAAAGATGTTCCAGAAATACTTAGAGAGACAAAGTCTTAAATGATAGAGAGCAGATGGTCCCATTTATCGATAGAATTTCTGCAAACACAGTGCCGTCAATTAGAGCTTCTTGTCTCAAATGTGTTTTTTTTTTTTTTTTTTTTTTACCAATGGCGCATTTTAAACTGAGGGCTTAATAATAAGTGCCTTGGACAAGACGCAGGGTTCCTCTAAATGGCATTTGATACGGTTATCGGTGCAATCGAATTATGTGACTTTAAAGTTTGCAATGAAGCGCAAAATGGCTAATTGTCCTCAACTCTGACATCAGCCGTCATTTGGGACTTTTGCCTCTCTATCCCACACCCCATCCCGCCTGGCTCTGACCCCCTCCACCCCCCCTCCTCCCTATGGGCCCCTTGCCCACTCTGCGAGCCAGGGCTCAGAAGCCAAGAGAGGTCAATGACTCCACCAAATCATCAAATCAGACTTGATTACTCGAGACATTAGGTAATCGATTAGAAAACATTAAGTGACTTTGAATAAACAAAGGGACTCCTGATAGGCACTGGAGCTCGATAATTCCATCCACACACACTTTCATTCACAAAAATAAAAGTGTGTGTGTGTGTGAACTATATATATATATATATATATATATATATATATATATATATATATATATATATATATATATATATATATATATATATATATGTGAACAACGTTTGTGACAGACATTGTTGGAGCACTGAGGTCTGCCAATTTCATGGGCTTGTGTGTATCTCCAAATATATGAAAAAGAGCGGATTAAAATTGTGTTAATGTTTCCCCACTTGGTTAATGCAGTTTATATTCTAGTTTTAGTCATTTTCTCTCGCTCTCTCTGCCTGTCTCTCTCTCTGTGTCTCTCCCTGCATCCTCTGCAGTCAGCCAGGGGGGGAGTGTCGCCCCGGGCCAAACATATGCTTCTTTCCATTGCACTAATCCAAATGCAGCGTGGAGGAATAATTGCTCGAGTGGCCGTGGCTTCGCAGGGGCTTTGTCCCTCACTGGCTCCCGTCAGCCAGGCACACGCCATTTCAATCAACTCTCTCTCTCTCTCTCCCTCCCTCTCTTTCTCTCGCTCTCTCTCTCTCTGTATCAAACCCCAGACCTTTTATCAAACCAGACCCTCACGCTTCATAAGCACACAGCCACATCCTTTAGAAAGCATTTTTTTCTAATGTTTCTCCCCCTCATGTTGTTGTTGTTGCTGTCAGGTCATCATATTTGGAGCATCATCCTCATTAGTATTGACAGTGCACCACGTTGGCAGACTGTATTGGCCAAACGGTCGCATGAGCAATGACTACAAATGAAAATGACTTTTTGGTGACTTTTTGTCAGCGCCTCAGACTATTTTAGGTATAATTTTTCACAGATTCAAAGCAACAAACATTATTCAAGAAGTCAAGGAGGGAAAGTCAATTTGGTCATCCGAGCAGAAAGTTGACATAACCGATCATAACCTGCAGAAAATAGAAGGACAAAAATGAAGTGACAAATGACAGGGTCTGTCTTACAGCCTCAACTTCGAACCAGTTTCATAATAATAATAATAATAATAATAATAATAATAATAATAATAATAATAATAACAATCATAATCATAATAATAATAATACAATGACAATAATAATAACGACAATAATAATAATAATAATATAGCAAAATAAATAAATACAAACATTAAAATAATAAAAGACTAATACCACTTTCTTAAGGACATTTCCTGAAATAACTTAATTGAACTTAGCCTAACTTGAATTAATATCAATTAAAAATTTTGTGAAAACATAATTTTGTTCCGTTTAAAACAAGCTGCGAACAGCAGGTGGACAAACAGTTCGTCTCACTGTGCCAAGTTTTGCTGTCTGACTTGAAATAATTGGATTCATGACAAAAGGTGATTCGATAAGGGGACAAAAAGTCTCCGTCCCTGTGATGACTCCACAAACACACACACACACACACACACGCAGACACACACACAGTTTCTCCTGCCAGTGTAGAAAGTAGATGAAAGTGCACATCGGCCCTGTGTCGTGTTCTCTCCACACACAGACACCCGGTGCTCTAACAGCCCGTGTCATCCTTTGTCTTATTTTTCTGTGAATCAACGATGAAACATCACTCCAGTAAAATGTAGCATTTGCCAGGAAATCACATATTTCCACGGATAAGGAATAAGACAGAGGCAGGGGTGGGGCGGGTTGCAGAGGGGGGGTAGCAGCGGAGAGCCGTGGATGTCTGACTGAATTAATAGACATGATAATTTCACACTATTTCATAGTGAGCTATCTGTTCCATCACAGCAAAATAAAAGGGTCACTGCGCAGCTGTGGCAAACCCCAAGCGTTATTATGAAGTTTGATGATAGACCCCCCCCCCCCCCCTCTTTTCTTTTTTTCTCTCTCTCTTTTTTTCTTCTCTCTGGTACTTTGCTTCAGGCCAGCAATAGCTCGGGGCCACGCCGGTGCCTCCCCATGATAAAGGACTTATACTCTGTCTGTGCGCAAAGAAAGCCGCAGCAGCTTCTCTCTCTCCCGAACCTAATCAACTCACTGGCTTGGCCCTTTAACGATTGGTACACACCCCCCGCCTCTGTCTCTCTTTCTCCATCCCTCTCTCTTTTTCTCTTTCTGTGTCTCTTTCTCTTAGTTACTGCACATTTTGCAGGGCAGTTATTTATGTATCCTTAGCCCCCAGACAAAACGTAATAATATAACAATAATAATGATAATAATAATGACAATAATAATAATAATAATAATAATAATAATAATAATAATAATAGCGAGACAAAGTCAATATTGATCAAAACAAAGACTAAAATATAATATAAATCTATGTGTATTTATAGAAGCTTTCCAAAATAAATGGAGGAATATAATAAATATAACACATGATATAGGATCATAGTTGTGAGAGGGTTAAGCTACATTTAAAATCACCTGAAGTTGTTATTTAGAGTCAAACCTCATAAAGTTACTCACTTTTTGACTCCTACACATTTTTGTTGGATGTGTACTTTTTGCTCAAAAATCACACTTTACATCCAGATTCATGCTGTCAATGGGAATAATGACACATATTTTTTTGTTCCTAAAAATCGTCTATTTGTTTCCCTTTTTCAAGAAATAAATGCATAAAGAAATGGGACACATACTGTGGACTTCTTCCCCTGAAGCTTCCAGGTTGATAGGGACCTAAAACTCTAATCCCAGGTGATAGGGCCCATTCTGTCCACATGGGTTTGCTTTTGCCTTCAGGTCAGCCAGGTTTTAATGTCATCCAACACTTATGTAGTGACCACAATATTTATTTTTAGATCTAAAGGAAGATTAGACCGATGATCATAAGTATGGCCTTTTTTCTTTTTTAAGATTTAATCTGTGTCACAGTATTGATTGTCATTTCTGTTTCAGCTGTATACAGTGAAGTGTGACAGTGAGAGATGGAGAAAGAGAAAGGTGACAAAGGTCATGAGCCAGTTTCAAGCCTTTGGAGCTACCAAGAGTTTGTGGTGTTGTTTTCTTCTGGAGAATTTTCTATGTGATTACTTATTTGTATGACAAGGAAGAATAATTATTTTGTACATGCATGAAGAGGAGTGTAAAGACTGAACCTGTTACCAAATTATTACTTTAACAATAATAAAAATCTAACTATAGCATTGAAACATTTCAAATGAAAAAAGGGGGAATTCACAAAGTTGATTTTGGGGTTTGGGCTTTTAATAGATTTCAAAAGCTGTGTAATGTATTATATATATTATATATCCTCATAATTTTGTTACTGAGCTGTATTTCTTTAATATCGTTCTACTTTCTGTCATGCTAAATAATTGCAAGCTTCAATTGTTTAGGAATTCCACACATAACACAGTGGAAAACACTGCAAAGTAACATTCAGCCTATTGTTCAAAGTGAAAGTGTCCATTGAAACCAAAACTAATGGAACTCTTCTCTGGTAGTTTAACAGCACCTTAAGGCGCGATGCGTGACCCTTGTGCAAACATTTAACATAAGGGGAAACCTTTGATTAACTTACTGCAAGTCAGTATCTGGAAATTGAAATACATAAATAAAATGTGCTAAAATAACTGTAGGTGCAAAGCTATTTCTGGTGCTGTATTCTCATGGTGGTGTTACTCTGTTATATAAAGACTTCTGTGTAATATTCCTATTTTTTGTAATCATGACATAACATCTATAGTTACATTTTGATCCATTATTTTGGCAGATAAAGATTACTTCAGTTAGGGTCAAATATTTTGGTTATGGTTGGTAGAAAACACAAACTAAAATGCATCAAAACCTTCAGATTTATAATCATCAGCAGAAAACAATACACTTCAGATAATATGAAGAGATTCCTGGTAGTTTAATCTTCATTCTGTTTCTTTCCACAGTGGCTTTGCTTCATATGTGACCTTCTGTTATATGTGACCAGTCAAACACTCACAAACGTCTCCAAAGGAAAAGGCTAATTTTGCTCTGTGTCCGTCCTAATGAATGTTAGTTTGACTTGTTACTCACACTACTACTTCCAAGGAAAATGTAATTGTTCATGACAGTGCAGAAGTACTATGAAGTTTTTCTGTCATTTTCAGTCGATCCTGTGAGCGGCTGATAATAACGTAATAACTTTACGATAAACAGCCACATTATTAGCTTAAAGGAGAGTCTTGTATGGTTGAGAGAGTTAGAGAGCTTGGTCTGGCCTCTCGGAGCCTGTGAAGAAATGGTTTTGATCTTACCACAGGCTAAACACTGCCAACAGGACTTGACATTGCAGAACAATTTCCCAATTACCTTTTGACATGCATATTGACACAAACGCGCAAAACTGTAATTTTCTCTCTGAATTTGTTAGCTTCAGGGGCTCACTTTCATGCCAGTGGATTGTCAGATGTGCAGCTCTCTCTCTCTCCCTCTCTCCCTCACACTCACTATCTCTCTCGCTCTCTCATTTTTCCTGTATGCTTATATGTGAGTGTCCAGAAAAAGGATTCCTTCCTGACAGCTGGAAAATGGAAAAGACCATTTTCAAGATGGAGGGAAAAAAGTGTGAACTTTCATAAGGCTTTATTCATAAGAAACACATTTTCTGCCAATATTTAAATCTAGTTGAAGTTTGCATTGAAGCTGTCGTGTGTTTACTTGTGTGTGATTATATTTTCGAATATATTTTTCTCTCATGGTTCATGGTTTTTTGGAAGCTTCATGGATGTAAATGTGATCTGATAGTTTGTTTCCACAAACAAGTTTCATCTAATACCACTGAACACTTGTGTGCCAAAAACCTCAACCTTTCCCAATAAACTTTGCAGAGCTCACAAACATGTTGTCGCTCCATTGTCAATCTCAAGATCCTGGCCAAACTCAACATGCCAGTTGACACTGAAATGCCATAATCACTGGGATGTTTTCTTGCGTTTGAGATGTCCAGGCAGCAAAGAGAGGAGAAAGGACGATGGCCATGTCATCACGAGCTTGTCATCGTGTTTCGGCTTGATTGGCACATGCTAGGCCAGATTACAGTAGCCGGTGTTGATGGAGGGTTACCCTGAGACTTCCAGCCGTCTGCTATCAGGAACCCCCCGAAAAACTGGGTCAGACTTAGGCTTGGCTCTGCCCCGAGCCCCTTTGCCCCCAACGTTAGTCCCAGTGCAAGTGCTATCATGGAAGAGGAGAATCGAGCCTCAGGCCACGGATGAAGGCCAAAGCCCAAGCCAGTACCTCAACCCTTCTAGGGTACTCATGTCCAAACTTAGAATCACACATAGCCTTCTTTAACATAGTATTCATTCAAATTTAAGTACAATGAGATAATTAATGACACCTTTGGTTATTAGTGGTAGTTTTGTCTTTTTTCAGTGTAGGCAGTTGCTTGACATTCAGTCGGCTGTGGCTTCTCCTGGTTCTCCACATTTTCAGATTCATTTCAAACAGACTGTGCTTTATTTTTCAAACAATTGTTTAACTGTTAGGGTGTTTATTGGTTGAATCTTGTCTGCATATGCACACAGCAAAAAACGCAATTTGACATTTTGTGTTCAGCACCAGCTCCAGCTCCAGCCACTAGCCTTTACATTAAAATTCACATACTCTTAATTCTGTTTCCAATCCTTCATTAAAAAATAGCTTAATAGGCTCTCCTCAGATCGCGCGTGATTGAATGTGACAAAAAATGGACACAAATAAGCTGTAATAGAGGATGTTTATTTGCTTTGAACTCACAATGTTCAAAGTACACAGCGAGTCTGGTAACATGTTGAGCCCTCATGACAACCGGTTCATGACCCGCCAAGATGTTTATAAAACACACATTCAAAAGAAAAAAAAGAGAAAACACCCTTTCTGACACTACACCGTAAACGAATGGGTCAAATATAGAATAGAGGTCGGGCTTGCTCGGATGAAAAATCAAACGACATATATAAAGTTCTCGCCGGTCTTATTGGGAAACCACTTTAACGACCTGTGGTGACAGCGGGTGGAGTTTGACATTAGAGTGACACTCAACCACACATAATTTAAAACAGTGTGGCTACACTGCTGCGGCTCAAAAGTTAAAATTGTTGTTATACAATTTGTAGTGCTTTGAAAAGATACCAGAATATGGTATTTTATTGCATACAAGGAAATGTATAGTTAACTAGCAGACTACTCCGAGCCTCTTGGGTGCAACCTGAATAGATGAATCATTTCCCTTGTCCTAAAGAAGCTGCAAAGCAGATACAAATGAGAAGCCTGTGTGGATTGACTATGGGCATCCTCTTCATCTTCCTCCCTGGTACACACTTTCAAAGTGTGTAACCCAAATGAGCTCCGTCTTCTTTCAGTAGTCACCTAAATTAAAGCAGCCACAACTAAGGGCTAGGGCTGAACGCCAAAGCTTTGCAGTGGCAGCACCGTGTTTAACACAAGTTCCATTAAAAAGAGCCCATTACTACTACTGAAGGAAACGATGCCCGGGGCCTCTCTAAAGTGTTGCAAAAACCTCATTGATAATTAAATGTTGGTTACCCCCGGTATGCATCGCTCCCGCACTTTGCTTACCAATCAAACCTCCGCCCACCACTGCTGCCATTTGCTCACTCTCCTCAGTGTTTATCAAGGAATCATACAGCCCTCTAATAGGTGCCAATTAGAACCAATGGGGGCTCTGGGGTTAATTATTCCCAACACATTATTTGATTGAGCGTATTTAGAGCAGTACAGTGCTGGGGAAAAATGGTGACAGGGGTAACGGTAGATAACGCCTCAGTCTCTGCTGATGTACGCTGGCAGACAGTGACAGGCACACGCATGCTGACGTGCACGTACGCACGCACATGCTTGCCTATCTTGTTCCCGAGCAACTGATATAACTTGCTTCCTCTTCCTGAAGCATGAAGTATTCTTAATTTGATTCTGCGTTGTGTTTCATGCTATACAGCTCGCGTCAAACAATATAAAAATGGAGGGAAAGGTCTCACGGTTGCAGCTCCCTTGTTCTAACACCACTGCCAATTGATTTGTTTAGGATCCTCACATCATGGTATTCAAAGCCATCGCTTTGCATGCTCGCTCATAACGGCTCGGGTTGATCTCTCAAGGTAGCGTGAGAATATAGACAGCGGGATAAAAGAGGCAACTTGTTAATAATTTGTATTGTTGAATAATCTCACTCACTGTTGAATAATAAGAAATGCCCCAAATGTATTAGATTTTATACTGCCGAAGCAAACAAACAAAAACAACAGCCAGTGAAAAATCATTACGCAGGTTCTTTCAAGTGCAACATAGAGTGTATCGCCATCAATAATACAATAATATGCGAAGAGGGAGAAACAAACGTGGATTCAAGCAGCTCTCCTTGAACCGTAAACACTGGCAGGAGAAGAAAGTAAAGAAAGAGCAAGACAAAAAACATCATATACACAATGAGCAGTAGGTATCTGATTTATGCTGGGCAAATAGATAATAATCATTATGCCCAAATAGAGCCGCTCCTCAGTCACACAGCAAAGAAGCAAAGACATAAAAGTAAGTTGAGAATAAAGCTTTTGACAGGTTGCTAATGGATCGCTGTAGGCCCATCTGTTTCACTGCAAATAGAGAAATGGTGGGGTTTTGATTTGGGTGTTGAAACTGTTACCACTGTGACTGTAAACAATAATTGTCAAACATATTTACCTCGCAATCGCTTTAGCAGATGTTCCGCTTTTTGTTTCAAGCGGCTTTTTTGTGTGTTGTATCTCCCCTCTGCAGACACACCACATGCCCCACCACCACCACCACCACCACTGCTGCACCCCCAACTAGAATATTGAGCAGGTATTTGCGAAAGGTGCTCCAGGGCACGGAGTGCGAGGGATTGGGTGGGGTGCGGCGGCGGGGAGAGGGGAAGAGAAGTGAGAGGGGAGGGTAGTGGGAGGAGGGAAAGGGAGAAAGAGGGAGAGAGAAGGAGGGAGGAAGAGATTATCTGGGCCCTTCATCAGTAGTCCCCCCCCCCCCCACCACCACCACCCTCCTCCTCCTCCTCCTCCTCCTTCTGCTCCTGCCCATCGTGGAGCCCCGAGGGCCCGGGGAGGCGGCCCCGTGCCTCGCAGCCATGCAACCTCTTTATCACTCTAATCTGTTAATTGTAGGCGCTCAATTGGCACATGGTGGCTTTTTATTAGAGCCTCCCAACATTAACTAGACAGAGAATGTAGAAAAGCTGTGGCCCTTGTCTTTCCTGTTTTACTCTACCTTTTAAAGCAGAAGTTAGCATTCTTCATTCAGCAGGAGTCATAGTGGTCTTGCATGCTTCACACTTTTAAAATATGTTTTAGAATGAATAAAATTACATCAAATGAACTGGGAACTTCTTAAAAAAATAAAAAAAACAGCAAAGGAACAACAACTTATCAACCATACTTGATGTTTCTAGCTTACAAGCAACAACAAAGAATTCAAAAAACCATTAGGCCTACTCCAAATCAGAGACACAATATGTCTTTCTCTTTTTTCTTTAACCCCTTGATGTTTTTCCCTCACAATGGAGGCTTGGCTCTTTAAAAGGAGGATGAATGCGGAGATGACCCTTTACTGCAGGCAAGTGATCAGCAGGTCTGATCTCAGGTGTTCAACTCTCCTCCCTCTGCTCCTCCTGCTGTCTTTGTGCAGCTTGTTACAGTGAGCTGATCCCCTCATCCAAGAAGAGACTCTGAGGGACGACTGGTGGAAGGCCAGAGGTCTCCCTCCCGTCCCGTCCAGGCTTGTCTGTGGCGACTGCTCTCGCCCCTCCCTGCCTGCAATTTCTCTGCCTCCTCCTTTGTTCGTCAGACTTGTGGTTTGTATCAATGAGACGGCTGAGACGTCCACAGGTCTATTTGAAAAATAAAAAGGGTGGGGGATTTACTCAGGCTGTCCAGGTGACACAGACATGAATGCACTCTTCACACACCTTCAGTGCTTTCTGTGGCCCAAACAGCTTGTGTTTGTTGTCAAAAGACTGATTAGGAAAAAGACCCCTCTCTGCTGGCGCTCCCAAGCTCTCACAAAAGGTCAACAGCAGCTAAATTCTGATAAATCAGTGTGTTTTTTGTGCAAACATTATTCTCAATATCAGCATTCCACCAAAAAGCTTCTATTAAATGGCTGTGACTAATCTACAATATAGTCAAAATGTGTGCCACAAAAGAAGACAGCAAAATTTTATTCAAATTTATGAAACGTTTTTTTTATGTAGATTATGTGAAGAGAGCCAAATTACTTACAAAGAAGTTGAAATTCAAAAGCCGATTTGCATGATTTGCGACTTGTGTTACAGCTCAGAAGTTCATTTTCCAGTTTCAAAGGTGTGCCTGGCGATTGATGCTTTCAAATGTTTGATGTCAAAGTAGCAAAGGGGGGGCGTTATACTTTCAACAAAGTTTTACCTCATGAATCCCACAGAGAAATACAGGCCTGCAACTTGGTGACAGAACAATGGAGTGAGCGATTTATGGCTGGCTATTAACAACTCCCACTTTCAGGCCCCCATACTGCAAACAGGTGTTTTATGAGTCCGCCTGCTGTTTATTTCCACCAACTTTCGGAGTTTCCATTTCAACTCCCGACCAAGGGTTAAAAAAACTAAACAGCTCAGTGGATGACAGCTTCAAATCACATGGTATATACTTTCTTCCTGTTCGGTCTCATATTTGACTGAGTAAGAGAAAAACAAGTCTTGAGAAGAAACACAGGTCCCTTTGCAGCTGAATGATGAATATTCGCCTTGTTATGACTGATCACTGACTAAGCCTCTTTTTATTGGGTCCATACCACAGAAGTAGAAGAATTAGTGCTGCAAGAACATTAAAACAGCCATGACTGTGCCTCAATTTCAAGAGTACAAATTGATTTAAGTATAAACACGTCAGGCTCACAATCATCATCACACCAGTTATGCCACCAACAAAGACGCCCGATGTCGTTGGCTGTTTTTTTCTCTTCTGTTATCTTTCGTGTCAGATTCACTCGAGTCACTCGTGGCAAGTAACAAGAAAATAAAAACATCATGATAACAAATTGGATTTGGACAGACAGAGATTCAATTTGTTTAACATGTCTAATTCTTTACAGGCAGGAGAGACTTTTGGCTCCTGGTTTAATGGGGTCTTTGTGAATGTGGACAGACAGCTGTAAAATAAGAATAACTTGGGAGAATAAATTTGTATAGTACTTCTACAGTATATAGAGTATATAGAGTGGAGTTTTGTGTATGTATTTTTTTCGACATTGAGTCTTCAAATGTGTGCTTTTATTTGCAAATTTTCAACGCGTCTGTATTTGAATTTTTGCTTCTCCGAGTGGAACAGTTGGTGTTTTTTAGCGAGAAAGCTTATTGAGAACTCTCAGCAGTCCTAAAGCTTTTATCTTGATTCTGTGGCCTGGTCACAAGGACTTCATGTGGCAGAAAACAGTGGCTATGATACAGAACTAAACACACCATGAATCTGTCTATTTTGGGTCAATAGTGCCACAGAGTGCAGCTGCAGAAACTTTCTGGGGCCTTGAACTCTCTTCAATCACATCCGCTCACACTCTGCACAGTTAGTAGAGTACTGTCATTAATTTGAGGTTTGACTTCAAGATTCAAGGTACATTTATATATCAGGCCCTCAGCTATGCTTGAGTGACTGCAGTGACTGAGTGCGGCAGACTTAGAAAAAAAAAAAAGAAAAAAAATGAGGAGAACAAGTGTAAAAAGCATGGTTTACACACAATACACAAGAGAAATTCCTATGTCTGTAACTCTGTCATGTAGTTTTAAACATAAGCGTTTTTATTAGGGTCTCAATTTTTGTAAAATGGAGGACAAAATCTGTGGGAAAGGAGAGAGAGGATGTGAAGCGTTTCCTGCATGGATACATTTTCAGGTTACGGCAGAAGACAGGGAGTAACTCTGCCATCCTGCATGCAGTGAAACTAATCTAATTCACTTTGAGGAATGTAAGTGGGCCAATGCATACAAGGTGTGAGGCGACGGCCTGTAAACAAAACTCTTGAAGGGTTTAATTAGAAACTGACGCATGCACAATATACCTTTTGAAAAGCTAAATATAACTTAAAATTGCCACCTTTGCTACTTTAGCAAATCTCTGAGGTTTTACTGTAATGTCTATGAAGGTGAAGACAGGTTTTAAGAATACAATAGTCCTGAAATACTAATTTACACTGAGGCAATAGAGAAAACTTTTGCTCTATGACTAAACAAAACTAGCTTGGACTAGCAGCATATGCTACTAGTAAAGATTTCTTTCTTATATGTGGCTCATGTCAAAGAAAAATATATGCTGAAGTTGTAAACAGTGAGGCAAAGGTGAAAATCATCCTTCTCCACGTTGCTGCTTGTGGGATTTTCTAGTTAATTCCTCTTAGTGGAGGATAAACAGCACTTTAGTATTACAGCAAGTGTACAATGGGACTTAAACATTGTCTATATGTGTATGTGACAGGCCTAAATGAATTGTCTGTGTAGTGAAGCATTAGCTGTTTCCTGCTCTGCTGACAGCTTTGTCATTGGCGGTCAAACTTTGCAGTGGGCTGAACATGCCACGCTCTAGACTGCACTCCAGTTAAATAGCTTTTATTGGGTGACTTTTCGCCAGGCTAAATGGGGATACATTTTATTCGTAGTGTTTGGGGAGAGCCTGAGGTGTGTACGGCCAACATAAGTGGAAAGGCTTTGCAACTTAAAGGAGCCCTTACCTTCCGGCACTGTTTTATTACAACTACTGTTTACATCTCCCAATACATCCTAAGTATTTCCATTATTAAGTTTGGACAAATCATTTGCCTGGGGTTCAAGGTAGTGTGCCATTGAAACATGATCCTACTGTTGATCTTATTACTGCCAAACCAAACAAGCAGAAATCAATTTCAGCAGGAAAGGTAAAGGAAGAAGAAAAAAAGAGGAAATTAGATCAAAACGATCGGGGGTGGTGGTTGCAGCTGTGGGTGCAGGAGAGAGGTGGGGCTAGGAGGTATATATGCCACGAGTGTTTGTTCACTGCCCAAACAAGTCGACAAATAGTGAGCGGTAATTTCTGAGGCATTTAAATATTGTACCTCTCTACAGGGCTGCGCACCCCCTACTCCTGCCCCGGAGGTGAAATCAGACACCTTGGATTACAGTTTTTTCATATTCGTCACACACTGTGCTTGGTTTTAAAGTCTCACTCCACATTGTGAGAAAGTATGTTCCAGCTGCTTTGGCACTAACAATGCCTCTAGTCTGATTACTTGACAGTTTGAAGGTATTTATACACCGGTTTTTCATTTCATAGATTGACTTAATAGAGTGTTAATGAAAATACAGATGCTGGTTCTCTAGACTGTGCATCCTGTGTTTATTATTTGTTGTTGCAAAGAACGTCTTTAAACCAGTGTTCTGAATTAATTTAGCAAATATTGCAGATGAAGCAAAGGGTCCAGCTTTCACTCACTTTTTGCTACCTTTATTCAAAAAGAAGCCTAAAAACAAAGGCACGGTAAAGCGCAGTGCTATGTCCCGCTTGACACTACTACATTAGTCTGTCCCAGCAGTGGCCTCTCTCAGGAGAACTTGCACCCCTGGAGAAGTATGAGTGAGAAAAGGATGTGATAAATTAGCCCTGGGAGGAAATGCAAAGCAGAGGTTCTGGCAGCAGGCCACTTGGTACCCCTATAAAACGGCAACATGCATAGACTCTCTGCTATATTCCTCCAATTTGGGTGGCACTGGAGAGGAGAGGAAAAGCAGGGCGACGTGTTAACACTGTTAATACCAGATGAGTGATGTCATGGAAAAGTTAGTTTCGGTGCTTTTACCATCACCCGCTTGTTTGTCCACGCAGGGGACAGTTCACAAATACACCCACTAATTGCACACAGTATATGTTTGTGTGCAAATATACATGCACACTAATACAAACAGGAATGTATGCTCACATGCAAATGCATACAAACGTACATATACATAGAAACCGTAAAGATACGACTTGACTATGATGTACATGAACAGGCAAGTCAATGTGCAAATTCCACTGCAAACCTATTTTCAAGCTTATTATACAAAATATTACAAAACAAACTAGGCCATTTGCATTCTGCTTTCACATGGTTAAACCCATGGTACGGAGCCTGCTACTAACATATGGCATATTCCTTAAAGATCATACATATTTCAAATATGTTAATACGGCCCAGAATATATGCAGTGTGAGGTTACAAAACGCACATTAGAAAGCCATGAATTAATCTCATGAAAAATGCAAACCTGTCTAATTATTCTTTGGGACAATCATCAATTGCAAAACAGCTTCTTGCATTCAGAAAGAGAGAACAAATAGTTGAGGGGGAAATGCTTGCTTCCCGTCCGCATTAGCCTTTTTGTCAGGCACTGCAGCGTTTCCAGCACTGGTAAGTCGCGCAAGCTGATCGAAACCAACCAGAATTTCCAGGGACCCGCCCTCTTACATCATGTAGCAGAGACAGTAATGAGTGAAGAAGTTCTTTCTTTCTGTATGCAAATCCTTGAGAATTTGCAGAGGCCCTTTAATGTTACACACAGTTGATTTTCCAGCTTTGCTGCTTTAAATAGCTTTGTGAGTAGGCCAAGGAGCATTTTACACACACAGTGGTGAGCATGAGTGAACTCACACATCCAAAAAGTTACTAGACATTGTGATCACCATGGCGTGCAATCACTTTCTGTCTGATTTGCATAAAGTATCAGCTGAAAATGTTTTAGAACACAGTGAAGATGAAAAACAGGTGACACAGCAATGAAAGATAAATCCAGAACACAAAAACAAGCTACATTCAGCACAACACTAATGACTCAAATGCTGATCCAAGGATAAACCTCAAACAATTCAGAACTGATGTTGACATGTATTGTGTCAATCAAATGCATGTACTGAACAACAGCTCTCTATAGCTGTGGCAACACTAATTGCCTGTTATCTTTGCAGAAAGCTAAGGTCTGGCTTTGATTACATACTCCGTTCTATAGTATATGTGCTCTACTGTGAAATTGTCGAAGCAGTCAACTTGTCTGTTTGAATCTGTCACTCACGGCGGCCAGTAAAGAAGACAGCATGTCGATGTATGCTCCACCAGAAAAACAACAAAAATATTTCTTGTGTTCGCACCACACAAAATCATAAAGCAGGAACGCACCTTGAAATTTCAACAGCTCATAACTTTCAGGCATTTAAGCCTAATACTGTTTATTACACCAACAGCTAAATAAAACATAGCAATGACTTGTCAAGCTAATGTATGTCTCTTACACTCAAGTCAAAACATATTTATCTTAAAACTTAAAAGAACAGCTGCATTTCATCAAACAGGAGCTTGGCCTTAAAAACAGCGCTCTCACCACTCCTTTACCGCTCACAAATCTAAGAGAAGACAGCATTTCTTTGATCCCAGACAACCCAAACGGCAAACATAATACTGTCTGCAAAGTGTGAATATTTGTATCTTCTTTTTTCTTCCTCTTCTCTTTTTTTCTGCCTGCCCTGCTGTCTGACTGCGTTGTTTTGAAGCGGTGAATAGATTTAAAAGATGCAGGATGACAAGACAAAGAGCTGGGGAATAGCCCCCAGGCGCTTGTGCTTTAAGTCATGCCATTTCCTTGCATGGCAGGCAGCCCTAAATAAGTTACTTATAAGCATTTATTGATGCACAAGTGTGGCATCTGTTCCTAGGCTGCGGTTCTGGATGTAATTAGCTCAGAACCTTACGCACTTCAATCAAGCGACACATTAAGAGATACAACTCCCCCACACCCCCTCCCCTTCAATGTTTCTTCCTCATTCCCCTCTTTCAATCTCTCTCACTTGGGTGTTTTACTCATTCACACTGCGCGGAATCCTCCATGCACAGTAATTACTCCACGATAACCTCCATCATCATTATCGTTATCCTCTCCAGCATTCAGCCAGCATAGTGGGGATTGCTTAACTGTAAAGCCAGTGAGGTCCTGCTGTAGTGTGGGGACTCGCTTTGATGACATCATCGCCGATAAAGGGACACTAAACAATCAAATAGGCACATGAAATCAGTCGCTGGTTCAGGCGTGAGCTATTTCACAGAGCCAGATTTGAAACGACCCCTGAAATTCTTTTAATAGGGTTTGTTTCACTGTGTACGGATCGCTTTGTTGCCTTGTGTGCACACACACAGACATACCGTGTGTGTGTGTGTGTGTTTGTCTCTGTGTGTCCGTGTGCATGTACTTAGGCACGGCGCAAAGAGGAATTAAATTTGATTAATTTCAGACGGATTTTGAAAATATAAACTATTCATTTTGTTACATAGAACACAAGAGAAGGTTTAAACCTAGCCCAGGGGTAGAGCCTTTGTGTTGAGTCTCCTTTGATATTACTGAAGGGTTTTTATTGAGCTCTTGACATGATAGATAAACCATACAGTGGATTGAATGGCCTTCCTCTGCAGCACCCAGTAAATGCCATTTGCCATTAACAATGCTGCAGTGGGGTACATAAACCATTAATATAACCTTTATGACCATGCGGTCTAACTGAGCATGTCTCCTGTACGCAGCTCCTTTTCTGATGGACGTGTTAGCTGAGGCCTCCTCTCAATACCACTAAAAGAAGAATTTAATTGCACCAAACAGATGAGATGACAGACATTAGCTTTTTAAAGACCGTCGTAAAATGGGAACAGGATGAAAAACATAAGAACTGATACACCTATCTCCTGCAAACTCAGCCAATAAAAACTGTATCTCACCACAGAGGAAACAAATGCAGCCTGTTGTTTCTATGTGGTCTGACAAAGGCAGCAACCAGTAACAAGGAGTCTATGACCTGCTGTTTGGGATTAATTGATGAGACTGGACAAGTGCCTCTTCCAGGCCAGGGGTGTGGAGAGGGTGGAGAGTGATGGGCGATCAGTCACAAGATGAGTGGGCCCAGTATTAAGACCTGTGGGGTGCCACAGACTCTCGGCCACTCCAGCAGGGCCTGGCCATTGATCATCACTGGGGGCCTATCGGGGAAGGGATGTGACTAAAGCAGGCATGCGTGGAACAATGGTCCATAGTTTGGCTGACGTGCTTAAGCAGCTGGGTGTCAGTGCCTTTAATAGAAGGGGTAGACTCCCTCTATATGGTCCACAAAGCATTGTCTGTTTCCCCCCTTGGACAGAAAAGGTGGTTTTCTGCAAGGGGCCGTACCCACTATCATGTGGTGGCTTTTTCCCCCTCAGCCAGCAGTCTCCATCAGCTGAATGGACTTTGTGGCTGACATGGTCTATATGTTTGTGTGTGGATGGAAGGGGGAAGCTACAAAGAAAGAAAGCAGCCCATTGAGTTACATAGCAAGGGGGAGAACACACACAGCATATCACAAGGGAGCATCTGGTAGGAGGAATGTGTACATGATGTCAAATGATAGTCCAAAGATAGGCCTCCCTTCATAAAAACTGGAGAGGGTGATAAAGGGCAGCCCTGACAAGAAGAGTCAAGAGGAAGAGAATCTTGTTTGTGTTGCCTTGTCGAAGAGTTTTCTTAATGGGGTTCATTGGTAATGCAGCGCAAGATTGGGGAGGTCTTGCCATCTCGTGACACATGAGTAGGAATGTTTCCATGACCAAGTAAACTGTCTGACTGAAACTGTGTGGTTGGCTCGGGGAACAGACAACACAATAGTTTCTTCCCCTCCCATTCCCTTCAACATCCACACCAAGTATGTCTGTCTGGAAAGATAAAAAAAAGTTTTGAAGAGCATACGTGCAAATCCACCTTGATCCGTATCCTGAATGCACACTTACTGTCAGTTAGGCCAAGACATGTTCAGACACACGGGAGCTATTAAGAATCCTGCAAACACCTGCTATAATGCTCTGCAATTTCAAATCACCACCTGTCCATGCACAGGTATCAGGGAAGATAAGACCTAAGCGTCTTTCAGTGTATGATAAAAATGTCTGTACCTGTTATTACGCAGCAGGATAAGAAGATGTCAGAAAAAAATCTTGTGTTCTACAGGAAGCAATTAAGTATAATTATATAATTATTACATTATATAGAGATATGTCTGGTATTGCTACTGGTACTGTCTTCTTTATGTCTATTTTTTGTGTGCTTTAAAGATTGAACCTTGAGTTGCATCCATATTGGATGATTCTGCACATCATAGTTTACATCCAGTACCAAGGTTCAGTAGTAATGGAGGAAGTAGCCTAACCTATATGTAGCAAGTAAGGGTATGGATGTCCTGTTGAGCGTGTAGCATCTTTCATGTAGGACACCGGCCTTATTAACCAAAACCATGATCTCTCCCTACCCTTAACTGGGCATTTTAGTTGCTTAACTGTAACCGTACCATTGTTGCCATGTAGAGTAGAAAACAAGAATTTGAAAAATGTTGGCATTGGATGTAAACATTGTCAGTGAACGAAATCAATCATCCAATATTGATTGGTCTTGTCTGGCAATATGGTTATTGGCAGTTGTGAGTTACCATTGAATGTCCTGTGAACTGTAGGTGAGGTAAGTATAATCCAAGCATTTGTGTGTTTGATCAGGCTGCATGGTTGTCATAGTGCCTACATGTTTACTGTACACAGCTCTGCATAACATGTTAAGATTGATAATATTTTATAAAATACTTTATTCGAAAAATTTGGAGTGCAAATGTTCCCAAACTCTTGGAATAAATGACTGTGGTCCCTGCCACCCAGATCCAGAGCTTCATACATACAGCCCAAGTGGAAGCGGGAAACAGAGGATCAAGCAGCAATTTATCATGCTCTTGTCAGATCTTGACCTCCTTACCATTAGCAGGCAGATGTCGGCCAGCCTTCATACACACTCTTTGTCTGTGCATTAAGAATAAGGCAGGACCAGCAATCAGTTTGAATATGGACACACACACACACACACACACACACACACACACACACACACACACACACACACATAAACACACAGCATTTGTATGTCGGTGGGGACAGAGCCTGGGTAAGGTGGTTGTGGGCAAGTCACGGGGGAACACTCACCTCAGCTCTGAAACCCCTCGCTGGCTGACCTTTCCACCTCCCACTTCTAGTGTATCTAGCCTCTCTCTCTCTCTCTCTCTCTCTCTCTCTCTCTCTCTCTCTCTCTGTCCCTTGGGGTCTGGTGGATGGAGATCTTCCCAAGGGGGTCCTTCATTCAGCCACCTGACTATTACCTGTGGACTGAGCTGTCACAGTTAGCTACCTGCACAGGGGAGATACAGCACACACACACACATTAACGCCTGTACGTACACACACTGGTGGTGACACCCTGAGGGAGCGTTGTGGCAGGGGGGCAATGAGACTACCAGGGGACTCAGCAGCTCTGGGGAAAGAGAGCATGCCATCAGTCAGGGGCTGGCCATGTGCTGGCTGTGACATGAGCAAGATAGTTGTATAGGCAGCAAACAAACTATGTCTTAGGGTGATTCATGTGGGAATACTTTGCCAGTAATGAGCAATCCGTATGAGCCACAAGGATAACGGTAGCAATAAGAAAAAAGCAATTCCTAAGCAATTTAGAAAGAACTGAAAAAAAAGAAAGAAAGTAATTTCCATCAGGTAATTTTCAGATAAATTGGAGTTTCTATACAAAGAGAGGATATAGTTTTACATAGCTTAATTATGTTTTTTGTTAGGATTAAGTAAGATTAAGTAAGCAGTTCAGCAATTCAGTTTAACTAGTAATGAGAATATTAAAGATTATATAATATGATATCTATAAAAAGTGTTTGTTTTTTTTGGCTGATTACACTGAAAAGTTTAATGAAATGGATCATGAACATAGAAAAGGTAACATATGAAAACGTTTTTTAAATGAATACAGAAACCTTTTTGCAATAACTTTTTTCAGAATATCATAATAACACTGAAATCCACCATTTAGAGAATAGCGATTAATTACTGTTGTTGTGTAACAAAAAAGCAATGCTGACAACAAAGACTTTTTTCTGTAGCAAATTTTGGCAAATGATCCGCAGGTTGGTCTTGAAACAATCTGCCCACCCTAACTAACCTCCAACCTATCCATCATCATCAGTGCTCCACATGTCATGCCTTAATCATGAGCGTCAATGAAACAACGAAACAAAAATGAATTTAATAATGCTAATCATCTGTGCCTGCCTGTTAAACAAACCTTCAACACCTTGTCTGACATCGAGGGCTCTGCTAGCATCTCTGCATCTTCTCATCCCCTCAACCCCCAGCCATAAAAAGATGTGACACGGGACATGTGAGAACTGTAGGGTCATAAGAAAGCCAGAGTGAATCATTAGCTTGGTTTGGTGCCAGCCAGGGCTAACTCATTAGCAACGTCAATGATCTGCCCTCCAGATAAAATCTCCTCTATTTTAAATACATCAGAAATTCACCATGCAGCTAGGTTTTTAAAAAGATAATTACATTTCATGGCTTGCTATAACCTCACTTGCCAGTTCTGGCCATAGTCCTGCTGAGCTACACTTGGCCTGGCTGTGGCAAAGCGGCAGTTGTGGTCTTTTGTCCCGGCTTGTTACGCCCCCGATGTGCCGGCTTTTGCTATCAAGGGAAGTCAGACGTCCTAGGGCCACTGTAACTTTATTAAGCACAATGCCAACCCTATGTAGCGCCCAAGACAGGGCAGGAGGGAGGTGAGGTGGACAAAGCAGACCATTGTGGGTGAGGTTGGAGGACTGCTGTGGAGAACCACATGCTCCTTTCCCACACTTATCAGTTGGGGCCGGCATCTGAAAATAACAGCTGATGGATAACAACAGCAAGAGACAGCAGGAATTATCAGTTTTGATAAAGACAGTATAATATTTTTTTTGTCTGTTTAGATCTATTTTTACTACTTTACTGTTTTATTTACATTCTTCTAAACTGACTTCATGATCTTTCTGCGACTTGTCACAGATTAATGAAAGTGAACAGAGTCACTTATTTTTGTGGTTTGATACCAAATGCCATTTTTTTTTTTTTTATTCAACTCATTCCTCCAAAGGCCTAATCGAGATGGATAGTGCGTGTGGCCATGTGATTAATCGATAAATGATGATTGTCTAAACGATTCCATCTGCCATAAAATAAGATTCAACCCTGTAATTTGTTTAAAATATGTACTTGCTGTCACATTCACTTATTTCTGAGGGGGAAAAGGATTCAGAGAAATAGAAAAACAGGCAAACAGTGGTTAGTTTAAGTTTTTAACTTTTAGTTTATACTCCATCTTTTTCCGCTCATGGAATATTAGCACTATAAGTAGCTTTCACTTCTATAGCGGTATCAAAACTTACATAAATATGAACATGTAACATACTTATTAATTACTCAGACTCTCATCTTTTTATCTCACTTTAATCAGTGAGGTTTATGTTTGACAAAATCATACTACACTGAACATTTATTTGCTACATCAGTTTAATCTAAAAACAGAGATGTAGGTTCTGTACAACAACAGGTAAACTGATCTGTGTACTCAAAACATACTGTATGTTTATGCACCAGGGTGCTTTCAAATGCTTGTCGAAGTAATTCGCTCATATTTATTTTTGTACATTTGCACCAAAGAACTTGCTGTTGCAAGTGAACAGTGTCTTCTCCCTGAGCTGAAAGGTTGTACCCTGGTGCAAAGCACTGACCAGCGGGGTCTCTAGACAGCGGAGGAGCGGGAGACGCAGAAAACAATCTTCTGCTTGTTTCTGCTTTACCTCTTCTGACATGGCCTGACCCCTCCATCGATCTCCTCTCCGCACAATGGGCTTCCTCCTGAAGAGCAGACCGCGTGTGTGTGTGTGTGTGTGTCTGTGTGTATGTGTGTGTCTGTGTGTATGTGTCCTCTTTCCTGACAACATATTTTGTTCTAACCGACATGCCCAGAACTCTCCAGTACAAGTCTCCAAGGTGTTTTCCAGAAAGGCTGATTCTGATGTTCATAAAATGTTGCTACAGTATGGAAGTTGTACTAACATGCTGATATGCTTTTTATACTGAAATTGTATATATAGTCACACGAAGCATTTCTTCATTTGAAATATATTTGTATGTTTTTCTTTTCTGTGATTTTCAGGAACACTTACCCATTTACCAGCAGAGAAAGCAGGTTTGTGTTTATGCTTGTCAACATGAATGACAAAGAGGAAGTTGAATCATCTTACCCCACACACATGCTCATGCACATACTCACACAGGCTTGTATGCACATAAACGCTGCCCACTCGTCTTATCTTACACTGCTTGGTAGAAGTAAATAGAGTACAGTGAGTAAACCAGGACCCCTGCCAAAAACGTGGAAAAACAAAACCAAACCAAATGAAGACAAGGATGAAAATAAAGTGCATTTGAGAGAGAGAGGGCGAGGAGAAAGGGATGGAGAGGGAGCTGTTTGGGCCTAGAAAGTGACTTGAGATAAAAATAACTAGTCACACGACACAGAGCAGATCTGGGCGCTGTTTCTCTTGCCCCAGGGCTCGGCCTGCCCAGCCACCACTGTGAGAGAGAGAGAGGGGAGGGTGTAAGAGAGGAGGGATGAATAGGTGATGGCAAAAAAAAATTAGAGAGGGTTCGGGGCATGGATGTATAGATGAGGGACCTGGATGGAGTGAACAGGGGAGAAGGTGATAGTAAGGGGAAAAATTTTGTAAAGCTCACAGAGGGAGGTAGAGAAGAGGAAAATGTATAGGGGTGATTGGAAGGGTAGAAGGAAAGAGTGTGTGTTGACTGCGGGACAGAAAGTAAGAATAAAGGATTGTATAGATGATATGAGTGTAAGAAAGAAAGAAAGAAAGAAAGAAAGAAAGAATGAATGAAAGAAACGAGAAGTTGTGTTTGATGTATGGGCTCTTGCTTACTATTGTGAGTCTCCCTGAATATGCTGCAGGCAAAACAAAAATCTTTTGTGATTAATTGGAAAAAAGTGGACTATTATGAGCCGACTGCACAAAAGCCAGTGTATACAGTAATATAAATACTAAATGAGCACCACACAATGCGATGCAAATAGCTGGCAAGGGAGTGAAAAACACGGTAGTAGTGTTCACAGCTCCTAATATGTATTCAACTGAATTAATGCATTATGTATTGCTCTTTCACTTCCTCTTTGGGAGCGAGTTCTGTGTTTTTTTTCTTGTGCATTGATAACACCCATAATATGGTTGAGAGCATGGGTCAGCTTCTGGTTTCTGAAAATAATTTGGACCAAATTCTGGCATATGGAAACTTATTTTTTTACAAACTATGCTGACAAATATTGACTGCAAGTCTTTATGTAGTCTAATATGGATCAGAACTACAACTCTTTGTATAAAAAACCTTTAAAGTGAAGAGTTTATTGGATTTTTAAAGGGTCAGTTCTTACATAGACTTACGCTGCCAGTCCAATACAATGGAGCTGAATATTTAGTTTTTGGTGAGTGAAACATCCAAAAATTACATTTGATAAAATGTCTTATATCTCACACTTTTACATCTCCTTCCAGAAAAAATGTTGTCATTGCATGTAATAAGACCTCCTGGATAATATACAATGAATACATTTCTGCTTAGGAGTAGCAGAAGAAGATAGTTTCTAGTACAGCTGCCAATATAGATCTGAAAACTCTGCCAAATAAAACTCAGCCTATCTGCATGGCCACATACCATACATACAAGTGGGAAAATATGCTTTTTGGTATTTGAAGTGACCCTTTTAATAAGAGATAATCCTATCTAAATAAACCTCATGACATATTCATCATCTCCCACAGTGCAGTTTCTGGTAGTTGTCTTTGGGAAATATTTCCCCTGCTAATGTATTGTAGATCTTGTGAATCCAGACATTAGTAGGAACAGGCTGTGTCGTCATCTCTAAGGACCGAGCCAACCTGATGAACAGTCCAAACACCTCCATCACTGACGGTGCTGCTGTCTTAAAGTTCATGGCTAACAAGCAGCTGGAGCGAAACGTCTTCAGTCCCGCCTCTGCAACAACATAAAACTTTATTTTTCCCTCTGTCAATGTGCAACTGACTGACAACAGTGTGTTTCCATCCTGGCACCATATGCCCTCCATGCTGCTTAACAGCCTCGTCAGTGGAGTCTGCAAAGGACCATAAAAAATAGGCGACCACGGATAACGCCTGATGGCCATTCTTGGCATCAGGAGGGGGGTCCCCTCCTCCTGAAGCAGGGCTAATTAACCGACAGGCTTATCTAATGATACCCCTATCTCTCTCTTTCTGTCTCTCTCTCTCAGCCTGGCCCCCCCTTAGACACTTCTCCCTGCACGCTGACATTGTTTTCTATTATTATTCAGGCACTGATGCCTCGGTAAGTAGTAAAAAGCCTGTTGACCATTCAGTGGCCAGTGGAGAAGAGAGCTGGGGCTGTGGATAATTAAAAGTTCCCTAGGTCTCAGACCCTCAGGGGTTAAAAGGAGGGGAGGAACTGGGAGTTTGAGGGGCTGAGACAGTGGCCCTCAGTGGTAGTGATGAACAGGTCGCTCTTTTGGGTAGCAGCACCAGCACGACAGATCTGAGAATGGATCTGATTAGTTCATGAAGCCCCACAAAAAACAGTGCACCCAACCATGAATTGAAAATAAGATAAGTTTAATTTACAGTTTATATATTAGAATAAATAGCATCAGTAGTGATTACCACTACCCTACATTCAGAACATTTAGCTGAAAATTTAAGGAAATAGATGTCATAGGCACACTGAAACAACACATCAGTTATGTTCGCATCAAAGATATCCACAAAACAAAAATGAAAAAAACAAAGCAAACATTACAGATCTCATGGATTATCAGTGTTGCACCTGAAACCCTCTGGTTCTTGTCAGCTTTGGGCTAACGTGCATATCACTTATCTCTTACTCCCTGATATTGTTAATCTGGCTGTGGCTCTAATATGAAAATTAAATATTTTTGGAAAATTGTAAATTGTTTTTGATCTGAGCTTTATATCTCTATGTATTTCTTTTTGTATGTTTTATTTGTTGTGCCTTAATAATGTGACATACAAAGGTCCCCTCACAGGTTTCTTATAAAATAAGTTTCATGCTTACATATCTGTCATTTTTTTAACAAAACCCCCAACACATAACTTCACCCACCCAATCATAGCACCTCCCCTCTCTGATCGATCAGCTGATTAACTCTTATTACTGATTGGCTCTGAGCTGATTGCATCCCATCATCAAGAAATCACCTCTAGCCCCAAGGCATGTGTGTGTGTGTGTGTGTGTGTGTGTGTGTGTGTTTGTGTGAGTGTTTATGATGGGGGTTGTCACAGCTCACTCGATTACTGGGTGGTGAGGAGAGGAGTAGCGGGGGAAGGTTAGGTTTGACCATCATAATACACACACAGAGGAACACACACACTATCCAGGGTCAAAGAGGTGTAAAGAGAAGGCCAGAAATCATACTGCACAAGGGAGTTTTTTTTTTTTTTTTGCAACAATCTTCATTGGCTGACCACTCTTCTACTCTTCCTCCCTCCCTTTTTCTTCCAGCCCTCCCTCCCCTCCATTTCTTTCTTTCTTTTTTTTTTTTTTTTGAGGCAGATTTGAGCTGGGTCAAGCAGAAACGCTAGCCCAGTTTCCGCTGCTATGGCCGATAAGGCATTGTACCTTGGCCCAGTAAACAATGGGATGCCATCTGTCCATTAGTGAGAGCACAGCGTGGGGAGAGAAAAAGAGAGAGAGAAAGAGAGAGGACCCATTAGTGGGTCCAACGTGACGGCAACTTGAAACACATGCATGGGAGAGTTCCTCAGCGAGGGGTCAAGTAAGTTGGTGTAACATTTGGGTGATGAAGAATGAGAAACTTTTTCCATAAAAATATTTGAGTTGTTTTCAGCTGCCATATGTTTAATTTGATGATGAAATAATAATTGGAATTATTTTTTTCTTGGAAGTATTCACTATTTTCAGCAGGAATATGAGCCTAAAATATGAGCCTCTGAGGCTTATACAGCCAAAGAGGTGAACACAGAAGATGGCCTGGGGCGATGCATGTCTGCCTCCGGCAATGACCCCCAGAATCACCACTGCAAAATATCCCCTGAGGGTAAATTATATCTAAATGTTACTAACATTCAAATGGAAAATCAAAGTTAAAGATCTTCCATCACAATAATACCAGATACATCAGCATAAATCTCACAACAGTCTAATGAGAGAAATTACCATCAGTCATGTGATTCTTTGTCTTTTGTGATGGAGACATCGCTCACATGAGGCGGGGATCAAAGGCCCGGTGTGGGAGCACATAATGTAAATTGACTGAGTGCTGTAAATTTTCAGGCCTACAACAACAAAACCACACAGTTACACACATGTTTTATCAGCTAATGTAATAAAACACATACGAAACACAAATTCATATATTTACAGATAAGGGTCTGTTTTTTTGTTTTGTTGCAGAGCTCACTATGTTCGGAATTTCTCAGTTTTTCAGTGAAATGTATGAATCTTATTTGTTTTAAAAGGTTGTCCCTTTTTAAAATAATTGTGAGGACTCATGTCTAGACCCCGCTCACTGGTCTATCAGCCTTCTTTTCCCCCTTCTCTGTCTCCCTCTGTCTGTACCCATCGTCTGTCTTCCTCTTCTTTTTATCCACAGACATTTCTGTGTAACTCCTTTTCTCTCTCTCACACACACACACTCACACACACAAAGAGAAGTGGTAGCTTCAGAGGTTCTCATCAGAGTGGTGGAGTAACGGGTACAAATGTCTGCTCGTCAGATGGCACCGTGCAGAGCAGTCCTGGCACTCTAGGGACAGTGTGAAAGTGTTGCAAAAGGAACTGATCTGAAAACTGACTTTGAGAGAGTGTAGTGTGTGGATTGTGTGAGTGTGCAAGTACATTCATGCATATGATAGACATCTTCAAGCACGTTGTGTGTAACTGTATGTGTTTGTAGACACGTGCACAACTTTGGACATGTGTGCATGTGCATACATGCTTTAGTGAGACTGGGACTGACTGTGGGGGGCCGCACACACATCTCAGTTCCATCCCTTAGGCAGAGAAGTCCTTCCAGAGTGTTTTCACTAAACAATCTATTTCTCGCTTAGGTTGTAAATCTCCCAAAAAAGTGTTGTTTTCTGCTGCTAAAATCTGACAGCGTGTAGTACATGCTTGAATCATGGCACACCTTGACAGGCCAGAAGTTGTGAGTGAGTAGACCTGTATGAGGCACCATAGAGGAGCTTACATGCTCAGATAACACTTCACACATGGGTAGAGTTTGAAAAAAGCCAGCCAGTTTTCAACCGGCTTCATGTGGCCAGAGGTCATATACCTTTGAATCCAATTTAAAGCACAATTTAGGAGAAAGATGGAAAAAAAAACAATACAGTGCAGAATGTACTTTGTAACTGAGAAGCCACCAGAATCAGAATCAGATTTAATAAGGTTTTCATATACAAAGATTTGCCTTGGTGTTATTTGTGCATAACAAAGATTAAATAAAAATATAAGGAAGATAAAAAAATCAAGTATTAAAATATAAACAATGTAAATATATATACAACATGTTGTGGACACATTAAG
Source organism: Sciaenops ocellatus (assembly GCA_033000465.1). Taxonomy (NCBI): domain Eukaryota; kingdom Metazoa; phylum Chordata; class Actinopteri; family Sciaenidae; genus Sciaenops; species Sciaenops ocellatus. The sequence continues at coordinate 17,310,327 of CP136869.1, forward strand.
GCCTAAATGAAAAGAGTCGTACAGTATGTGCAGGAATGTGCAAGTTTTTGACAGGTAATGCGCAAAGTTCCCAGTGTGCAGAATATTTTAAATGCGCGGACATTTATCAAAATGAGGTCGTCCAAGAGGTGTTATATAAAGGCTGTGCGTTAATGTAAGGCATAGACTCAGGACATACTACGTCAGTGTGACGTGTAGGGTCTGGGGTGGAGAGTGTCGATGTGAAGCAACACAAGTCATGCTAGTTACTCAAGCAGGGTGAGCAGTACTTCAGAGAGAAAGAGATAGAGAGGGGGAGAAATATGTGTTAAGACTGAAAAAGACAGACTGACAGAGAAAGGGGGGAGAGACAGAGAGCCCGAGGGAAGATGGAGAAAGAGGGGGGGAGGTGGAAGGCTACCTGCTGCGAAACTTCAAAGTCCAAGCTGTCACCTACATTATTTGACCTTTCACCCCCTGCAAACCCCATCATCATATTATTGTCCCAGTGTGTTGTATGTCTGAACCACTTTCTGGTGTAAAAAATAGTGTATCTCTGAGAAAAATGAAGTTGTACCCAATAGGAAAACTAGACTTAGAAGAGGACAGAATTTGGGATCTGAAGGTGTGTTTCATGCCTCTGTAGATTTACATTTCTTTATCTCTCTCTTCCTCTCAGTCTGGCCTTCTCTTTGACTCTATTTTCTCGCCCTCAATCTCCTTCAATCTATCTTCTAGTGATGGTGGTAAAGAGAAGATGCTTTAAAATGATTAGAGTTAAATAAACGGTGGTGGGGCCTCAGGGCCTGGAGGCAGAGCTGATGTGAAATCAGATGCTATCAGCCAGGTGAAGCCAGGCTCACCTGGCTCCGCAACAACAACAACATGAATAACTGCCATGCACAGCTCTAAATTATCAGGATTTACATACGTTTCCTCTTAAAACCAGGACAGGGACTGGGCAACCAAGCATGAGAAAAAAAGAAAGGGGGCAGCTCGGAGTTCAGTTTACTTTCAGCTTGCTTAGATACTAACCTCCCACTACTGCACACATACTCTGACATATACAAAACACACACTACCAGCGCTGATCTGATCAAGTTTTTGTCCGGCTTATCAGTGCGAAAAATATGTGGACAGATTATCATAATTAAAAACGATCAATCCGCTGCAAAGCTCTATTTTTCTCAAGCTCAGTTTGCTGTAGAGATATTTCGATTGCTGATAACGGAGCAACATAAGCCACGGTGATGGGCTGCAAAGCCATTTATATGTCTAGGTACATTAGGATACACCAAAGACAACTGCTGTGTTGCCATGCCATGTGCGAGCAGGTGAATTTGCACGTTGCAGACTGGAAAATGGTGATGCATTTTTTACATTTATTCTAAAGAATAAACACATACTGAACTTTCCAAAATTGTTTTAAACATATACTGGCGTGAAAGAACAGGCACACATACATTTGAAAATACGTCAGCAGCTTTAAAATCCTTCACAAAACCACAAAAGTTATTTTGTCTGTGCTTCTGTTTAATCACAGTTTTTGTAAGAAAGTAATCACTGATGATGTCTGACATTATGCCTGGGTTGTCATCTATCTGCTGTGTGTGTGTGTGTGTGTGTGTGTGTGTGTGTGTGTGTCTTTGTGCGCGTTGTGTGTATGTCTGAGGTCATGCCTGGATGGCTATCTATCTTTTTGTGTTACAGCGCCTTAGGGGAGATACGGAAATCTGATAAGCCAAGCAGGAGCGTAAATACCTGGCTACTTTAACATCACTGCAAAGAAGACACACCTTTGTGTGTGTGTGTGTGTGTGTGTGTGTGTGTGTTAATTTAAGTGTGTGTGTGCAAGTGTTAATCTGTATAATTTCCTGTGACAGTAGCACTTTGCACTAAAATTGGTGCATGCATGTTTGGTGTGTGTATCGGGCGTGTGTGCACACATGTGTGTGTGTGTGTGTGTGTGTGAGAAAAAGCATGTGGGACATTGGGTCCATAATATTAAGGACCAAATGGTGCTTTGTTCATTGAGTGATATACATCAGCAACCCTTACAAGAGCACAACACCTGCCACAAACAGTGCTGCTATACATTCACTGCAACTGTATTCTCAGTGCACAAACCCTTTTAAATCCGAATGAACCAGAGCCAAAAACTTTCAGTCTCTGAGACATAGAGAAACAATCATAGCGAATGACGGTGTGTTACTAGGTGCTGCTCTACTGAAGTGACTGAATTCCCACCATTTTTCATTATATCCTTTATTTTAATTTGTTTGTGTATGTCTGCATATTTCTTCTCCAAAACAGACACAAAAGTAACATTTCGTGACACTTCGTGAGCCTCTTTGTGCTTCAACGAGAACTGCAGGAGTGCCTGATGTCTTAGTAAAATAAACATGTGGCAGGGGGTTACTAGCATGAAACCGCACTATAGTGGCTTGTTGTATTTAGGTGGCAGTGAATGAGAAGTGCTCATTATTGTTTTTCAACAGCTTTCTGCCTTAGTGAAGACACTTCACCTCCAAACTGCTCCGGCAGATCTGTTCAGTAGCGAATAGGGCATGACTGGTTATACTGGGCAGCTCTCCAGTGGGAGTTGGAGTAAAGCAATCTTTCCACGGGCTATTGCTATGAATAAAATAACAAAAAAATATTAGTCAGCTTTGCAGCTTATATAAACAAATGTGATTTATTGCTGACAGCATGAAGTATACTGGTGTTTTATTCTCTTATATAGATATGTTTGAAATTGTGTGCAGACGGTTTCTGCAGACATGCGTGTGTGTATGACGGTATGTGTGTCTAACTGTGTGTCCGGGAAGTAAAATCCAGTGCCTTTTGTTTATCCCCTGCTAAGTGTCTAAATCCAGGGGAGCAGGCTCGGGCAGGCTCTTAAGACGGAGACCTTTCTCATTCAATCATCATTGGCCGCTTTGATGTGTGACCCCCTGCTCCACGCTGGAAGAGAAGAAATTAACAGCTAGATGAGTTCACATATAAGTGCATACAAATAAAGACACATGCATACATATATACATTCATTTACTGTATATACAAACGCCTGTTTATACTGTCCCACGGACGCATATGTAAGGAATCACACATGTATACATGCACACACATGGCTCTGGCTGACGTACTCTTGAAAGATAAATGCAGTTTTTATATTTTAAGTCAGATGGTTAATCAGCTTGCGAATCATCTGGGTTGTTAATTGCTTTAAATCACACTCACAAACATTAGTCAAATGAGGGCAACAGACACGACTTCTGGTTCAAATCACACATCAACCGTTTAAATGAAAACCTCTTGTTTTAATGAACAAAGATGACAGGCAAAACCTTAACTGAAATCAGCTTCAGTTGCACCTTTGACTCTGCGTCAGTTGGAATGAACCGACTGCATTTTGCTCATGTCTTAACGGCCCTCTCCACAATCCAGTTTTACCTGGTGCTCTGACCTTTCTCGGGTCAAAAAGTCAAACTGACGGCTGAAAAGTCAACCGGCTGTATGAGAAATAAAAACAGGAATTATCCTCTAAACCCCCTGCAAGACTCTTTCAAAGCTGCAGTCATCAGTTTCTATCCAGCAACTAAATACTTCTATTCTTCTCTAAGACATGTAGATGCAGATTGGGTTTGGAGACATTAACTTAGTGCTGAGGAGGAGGATTTGTGTGGGTGGGTGGAGGGGGCATCTCTACCTTTCTCTGTGTTTTTTTCTTCACTACTTGACTAGGGCAGATGCGACCAGAGTATTACTGTGGCACTTGAGCGTGCGATGATGCTGATCCACTCAGAATGTGAACCCGACCTGCACCTTTCACACCCAAAAGCAGCATCCTCCCTTTTCGAGCCTATCCCATGACACATTCACACTCTTAAGCCATGCTATAATCTACCTTGGCGCTGACTTAGACAACAGCGACGTCTAAGAGCGTTTTGTGCAGGAGGTGCTCTCAACCCCCCCCCGTCATCAACTTTGCCATCTTTTTCAGTTGACAGCTTTAAAGCTAATCATCGACCCCCTCCACCCCCTCATCTAACTCGCTCTGGACCGAATCATGTGCGTGCCAAGTGTGCCTCTCCTTTGCCGTTGCAAGCTGTGTCTTTGTATCAGCATTACAGAGGATTTAGGAAAGAACTCGGGGATGCCAGCGCACTTGATGTTGTTACGGAAACACATGTGGATAGTCCATGTGGCAAAGAGACACCGCTGACTTTTGTTTACATCTCTGCAGATGCCGTGAGGAACAATGAGGATGTATTAAAACCACATTGTCGATACATGCGAATGTCTGGCATGAATCGGGGAGGATATTTTCAATACTTACTTTTTGTTTGCTTTTTACCCCCGCATCTTTTTTTTTTTTTAATGATTCCCATGTCTGGCCCCACATAAAGCACTGGAACTACTTTTCTGTTGAAAACCTTAACTGCACAGTACTATTTAAGGGCATTTAGTGGTTTGTGGCAACTGACTCTAAATTGCAAAAACATTTGCAAGGCAATACTCCCTCGCCTCGGAAAGTAGTTTCTAGATCAGGGTTTTATTGTGTTTGTTGATGACTGCCGTCTTTTTATGTGTTTTGCTCCATTGCTTCACTCCCTGTCCATTTTGGAGGAAAAAACAAAGGGGAGGGGAGAAAAAAAAAAACATTCCACTTGTTAATTCGCTGATCTCACCAACAATCGATTGAGATGCGTTTGTCACTGCTACGGCAGATTGAATGGTCCAAAAAAGAACATGGAGGCAGTAAAAGCAAGGCGAGTTTAATCTGGAGTTGTGAATGACAATATTGATTTGCCTTTTCTCTTTTGACAGGCAGGATATCAAAGGTAATGGTGACTATAACTGTCACAACATGTTGTTTTTCTCTGTCTGTGTCTCTATGTGCTTTTTCTTCTGTCTGTGGTGTGATATATTTCCAATAGCACATTTATTTTGGTTAAGAGGACAAAGTGTACATCAAGGTAACGGTTCAATATTCTAGAGAGAGAGAGAAAGAGAATCATAAATTCTGCTCAACATTATTTTCTATTATTATCTTAAATAATAACAGTTATGGTGCCCAAATAAAATAGCATCTTCTAAATGTCTACTGTAAATTTCCTGGCTTGTCTTTCTATATACCAAATGCAATAGTATCACAATAATCAATAAACACTTAATGTTACCCAAGTCTACGTTAACAGGCATTAACTTTAATTCTAATGCACACAAGTGTTGAAGCAGAGCAGAGTGCCGTGCAGTCTGCACCAGAAGGAAGCTCATCTTTGTGAGTGAGAGTGGAGGTATTTGCCTTTAGAGGGCCTTGTGGACACATTAAGGCCTATTTGCATGTCCATAACGCCAACAGAGAACCCCATCTCTGCACTTAGGCTCAGTGGAGCCGTAGGTTTAAATATTGCAGGGAAGCAGAGCATTGAAAGCTGCCTGACTCTTTTACAGAACAAGTAATGAGTCCCCGCGATAGCTTGTTTTGGATGATTTAAAACACTGTACTAACTGTCCGCATGAGGTTTCTTTGTAATTCTTCTCTTGAAACAAGTCATTGCCACTGCGAGTAGTTTAGAAACTTGTAAATATATAAGTCCTTCTATAGGCCTTTGAAGACAAATATCCCAAAATTCCCATTTGAAATTTACAAAAGTTGACAAGACTAACACGTGACATGCTTAATTGACCTCAGTGTGGAATCTATGACTCTTGTTTACATAATTATGCAATATTATGGCCTTTTTGACCATTCGCTGAGCCCCTCCCCTGTCACTTTTTTAAAAAAAAGTTACCTTTTTTCTTTTGTCCCGGCCACAATTAAGGGCCACGGCTCTGAATAACAAAACAGGGGCCCCTCCTTGCAAGGTAGCCTTAGGTTGTGTTTACACTCCAGGACATCAAAGGCATTGCTGAACTTTTCCAAGCCCCTCCTGCTCAGGTAGTAATCCCAAAGTTTAATCTCTTTAAAAACTGTAAAACCCATTAGAGTGACACCATCTAAATCCTCACAGAAGAAGAGGGAGCGGGAGAGTGAGTGAGAAAGCCAACTTTCTCGGGCCCCTAAATTGTGACAGACGCCTATCAAGTGGATTTATAAACGTGGCGAGGAAGAAGAAAGATTGCATGTTTACTCTCAAAATTTCCTGGGATATATCTGCAATAATTGGCTAGATGGATGGTTGCTTCCTGAGCAAACATGCTATAGGTGGTTTAAACAACATAATGTGTGTTTACAGAAGAGATGTAATGGTGTTAATTTGGCCTAGCTGACTCTAAAACAACAGCCAAGCCAGTTAAACAAACAAATCTCCTTAGCTGCCCTGCCTTTAGGGGGATTCAAAACATAATTCAAACTCAAATAAATAAAATGTTTGAGCCATCCCATGCATTTGGGCTAGAAGTGCTATATTAATATGATCTTATTAGTTAAGTGTTTAGCTGCATTGCATGTGAGTTCCTATTCACAACATTTCCTGTCAGTTTATGGTCCAAAGAGGTCCGCAGTTTGCACACTGTGGCATGGAGGTGACACACAGTCCCTATCCTCTTCCCCTTCCCTCCTGTAACCCCTCTTATTGTGTTATTCCTTTCTCCTTCACTCACTCCTTTTTACTCTGTTTTCTCCTTTTCTGCTTTTTTCCTCCTCTTCCTCTCGCTCAACCTTACCTTTACTCACACACTGTCCAATCATCCACTCCACATGCAGCGAGCAACTTTCTAAAAGCCATAAATCCTCAGGTGAAGAAATATTCCATTTCTACGGCCCCTTGCTGTCCCCCTGGCCCGGGTTCTGCCATTCCATATCACAATCAATTCCATAAGCTAAACTGGTGTGTGAGGTGCTGTATGAAGGTCAGACAACCCACTTTGACTGCCATCTGAGCGTGAAGCACTTACCCTCCACACCATGTCCAAACTAGCTGCCAAGCGAAACCTTAATATACCACCTTCCAGCACTGTAACTCTCCCCTAGGGTTCGCCCAACACAGGTCTTTGAATGCCAGATACTGAAAGCAGATACATTTATGTATTGATTTTTATTTTGTGTATCATTATATTTGACCTTTTTAGTGCCAAACAATTACAGGATCCAGCAGAATTTTTATTCATCAGGGTGAAAGCGCCTTACACCACCAGCAGACTAATGAAATGATTTTAGGTGGGTTAGCAGCTGCTTAAGGCAGGGTGACCCACCCCATTTATTCAATCGTAAGGGAAACTCTGGGATACATTATTGCCTTCAGATGAGGAATTAATTTACAAAAGACATTGTTGAATAATAAATGACTGGAAAATTACATTTTATTGCAGGTTTTCAAACTTTTTATGTAGCTGTGGTCAGGAGGGAAAACTCAACAGATCAGATGTGTGCAATTTTGACCACCTGATTACAGTGAAGGTCACTGTTATCCTCATATATTTTTTTCTCCCTTTATTTTTATTATCCCTTCTCATTTACTGTCTTACCGCTGTATATCTTTCTTTCTTTTTGCTCTTTTCATTTGGCCCCTCAACCTCTCCGCCCATCTGTTATACCCACCTGTCTGCCGACTACATCCCAGCCTGGTTACCCCGCAAATCACAACTGTATGAGACAGAGAGAAGCACTGTTTACCTCCATGTTCTTGATTACAGCAAGCCACAGAGAAAGAAACGGAGAGTATTTCATTTAATGAGCGTGACGAACGCAAAGGTGTTCTCGTAAATCATCACATGGTTTACAAACTCAATAAGTAAGGGCTTCCTGCCTCAGCCAGGCAGGCCAGCGCACACCTAAATTATTAACGAAGCTGGGGGCCCCCAGAGGCACAACTTTGATGATGTTATAAACAGGGGAGAGGACAAGGTGCCTTCTCAGCAAAAGATTACAGGACCTCCCACCTCCCCCCTCTCAAATCCCAGACCCCCACACACTCGCTACTAATTACCCACCTCCAATGGTGAGAGGGAGAGATAGAGATGGAGGGGGGGAAGCATCTAAATAAACCTGACACATTCCTTCCCTCCATATTGCTCTGTAAACTAATTGAGACTGTACAGTATGCTAGTGTTTGTGCATGCATGTAGGGAATCCAAGCCAAACTTTCTGCACTCGTATTAAGGAATAAAAATCGCATCTGCATTTTTTTTTTTTACAGATCAGTATATATTTGTAAATCATGAATATGCTAATGATGAGTGTGTCCATGCAAATTGCAGTCAGGCACCCAAGATGATCGCACCAAGTTCTTCTGCCAGAGTTTTTTTTTCTCCCTCACAGGATAAATTTGTCTCTGGGCAATACTCCATTTTTAAATCCAAATTCATCAAGCTTCAATAATAGCTGATGCAGCGTTTCATTGGGTTAGGTCGGGGGAAAATGGTGGAAGAGGATAGGGAGAGGAGAACTGTAGATGTAGACAGGGGTGGGGTAACTGTTGGTTAGGAAATAAGCTGACCAAGTTGAGGTAATGAAATGTGAGAGAAGCTGGCAGTCTTTACTGTAGATGTGAGAAAGTGATGATGTAGGAAGTGAAAGAAAGAGGGAAACGATAAAAGAAACAGATGGAGAAGTTTCACATTGGAAATAAAATCAACATGTTCAAACACCTGATGCATCCCTTGATATCCTATGTTACACCACCCAGCACAAAGAACAAAAATGTGTATAAAATGATGCAATAATGGTGTCCATCCATTAGTTTCTTGTATTATCCTTCTAAATAAGGCTACCATCTTTGTAGGCCCAGTTGTACCACGATGTTAGTAAACTGAAAAGCGAGCGGTGAAGTCTCTGGTGAGAAGGAGATAAAGAGGTATGATTTCCCCAGTGCAAATATGCTCCAAATTAAAAACCAAAAAGAGGTCCCCAGTGTCTTCGCTCTAAATCTGATAGCAAGTCAGATGAATTTGTCATTGAGCAGATAATAACTGTAGCGATTTCAATATGACTGTTGGCCGTAATAAGGTCCCACTTAGAGCTCATGTTTGTGTAAAGATCTATTTTCGTGTCATTTCAGCTCTGCTGGAGTGATAGTGCAGATAGTGGAGAGAAAGAGTGAATAAAAAGCTGAAAATGTAAGCAAACTATAAATATAACAACGTTAAAGCTTGTGGGTAGAGATAGTTTAGATACAGTACCTTTATCTGAAACCACATTCAGTGGCGTTAGGATCAAATTGCACTGAAACCCATTTGTCTGTAGTCTATTTGGCTTTCCTGCTACTTCACTAAAGAAAGGGGGGACCCCCAATGTCTGTCTTTTCAACGGCTAAAATGAGTCTTGTTTCTAAATACATATGGGCTTGAATCATGATCTGTATTAAGCCAATTCATAGATAGCAGATCATACAGGAAATCCCCTTTCAGAACAAATGACCCAGCATCTGGTTGTTTGTTGGAAAAGAACCAACTAATATAAATGATTCAGAATGAAAGTAATTCACAGTGCTTATTGACATAATAACTTGACACTGAACATTGTTGACTCATAAGTGTATAAGGATCCAAAGGTGGAATTCACCTTTTAGGCAGCGAAGCATCACACTGAAACAAAATCTGATTTCATTGTGCTTTTGTATTTGATAGCTGTGCAGAAGTGCTATGTATTAAAAACACTTCTGGCACACCTAAGAAAACAGGTTTGTTTGCAGTAGAAATAATCTGCAAATAGCATGTGTTTGATACGTTAATGACTCATATTTTCTTTCTCCTCTTCTGTCTTTCTAACTGTTCTGATATGTCTCACTTTCAATGTTCTTTTCATATGAGTACAAACTGGTGTGGAGTGTTGGGATGGCAACAAGTGAAAACAGAAACACAACATGCATACATCCAAATAAAAACAGAGAGATGAGATGTCGTGTGTCAAAAAGACACCGACACACGTGCTGGAAACAGAATTGGTCTTCCTGACTGTGTCATATGTGAGATGTCAAGTCCAGAAACTGGGGGCGAGCAAAATGCTTTTCGCTCAAACACCGCTGCCATTTTCCCCTCATGCGTCCTCCATCTGTGGGTGTCTGGGGCAGCAGTCGTCGCTCGACACAGAGCCATCTGTGAGGGGGATTCAACCGCGCACCAAGCCTTTCGAAAATGCACAGAGCGTGCTTTCATACGTTTCCCATCACAGTCAAGCAGAAAATTGAGAAAATCATGTCAAAGACGAGGGAGCTTCCCAACCTCTGGTCTTGAACTGTGGCCGAGTATGGGAGGCAGCGTTGAGGAGTCATGGTCATACACGCGGCCAGATCACTGCATGTCTCTGGAACGCCAAAAAAACAGAAACGCCCCAAGGGGGTTTGGTGGCATACGAAAGTCTCTGTCTTTCTGTTCTCCCCTCTCCTTTCTTCTTGAAATAAGCGTGGCTCTTGCATAATGGCATCAGATCAGATGACTGTCGGTGAAGTAAACATCTCAGACTCTCTTATACTTTGCGCGTTTTTTTTTACGTTTTCACATTTTTCTGATTTTCCCAGCTGTATTAACTCCATCCCCATCCTGCTGGAGTTTTACATTTGAGCATGTCCCTTTTAAAAAGCAGTTTCAGTTTATCTTTTATACAAGAATCTACATTCATCACTAGCTGCGTTAATAATAATTTGTAAATGTCAGATCACGTGAGATAATTTAAGAAAAACTCAAATGGATATTAAATTAAATACTCAAAAGCACTGTTGTCACTGTTTCTGCTTTCTGTGGTGCGCGTTACAGAAGTTATGATTAACCCCGAGACGTGTATCTTCAACTCAAGACACACAATCCCACTACAATAAGTCATCTGTTGAATTCCAAAATGAGGCTGATGACACAGATGCTAAAGTATGCACTCTGAGAGGGAAGTGATGTCACCGCTGCCTACTAAAACTGTATCTGTTCAAATCAAATTAGATCTACGGCGCCCTGGCACATTCAATTACCCAAAATACCACCAAAGACGCTGCCATGATTTGACATCTGCAAGAATAAATGGAGTGCTAACAAAGTCTCTTACACTGATAGTGAGACGGGCAAGTAGACTTCCTGTCTGAACGCGAGCGGCAGACGGTTTTCTTCATCATTGTCTGGGTCTGAACAACTGTACATGCCATGGATATGATGAGATTGCTTTAAAAAAAACAGAATGAAAAAAATGTTGGGGAAAATGTTTCCTTTGTTTCCATGTCTGTTCATAAAAGGGACTGTGCCTAATGAAGTGAATTAAACAAGAGTTCTACACAATGACTAAATACTTTTTTTCTCATCTTTTCTACACATAGCTGAAACATTGACATTGATTGAATAGACAAATATCTCTTCTTGTTCAACTTAACAAATCCACAAAAAACCAATGACATAAGACAGATAAATCAAATCCCTCCTGATCATCTCTATTGGTCGATTGATCACTTGTCGTCACTGTGGCTGACTTGACTTCCCAGCAGTGACACTGTGTACCTTGGACAGGTTTAGGTGTGGGGGGCTCCACAGCCATAATTAGCTTGCCATCCAGGAGAAAGTTAATATTTCTCATGTTGAAGTGAAGCTTATTGGTTTCCTGGACAGGCTGTAATGGATAACCCAATGAGGCCAGCGTGCACCGCACACACACACACACACACACGTGCAAACGGCGGCACACAAATGAAAACACAAACACATACGTCCACTCCCCGGGAGGCCTACAGTCAGACAGACAGTGACACACAAATCTATCCCCATTCCCCACATGACAGACCGGCTGGCTGAGCAGCTGCCTGATCAATAGTCATCAGTGACCTCGTCCACTTGGCCGTCACTTAAACCAAAAGTGTAAGACAACAAATTCAGCAAACGGCACATTTCTATATCCTTTCAATGTGTGTTTGGTATACGGTACACAGTTATATAAGTACACGAGTTTTAAAATCTAAATACAGGTGTAGTATATGCGCTTTTTCAGTTCTAAGGTATAAATGTTAATGACATCAAATTTGTGTGCTTGTGTGTGTTTGCACATCAAAAGTATTGCTAAATATGCATTTTCACAGCAAAACTAACAGGGTGTCAAAATACAGTAATCAATTGTGTGCTTGGGTCACTGATCAATTGTCACATATGCCAATCAGAATCTAATTATTCATATTTTACAGTTTCCTTGTTTCATTGCATGAACAGTCAGGCAGGCATGCACTGCACCAACTGCTCAGTCAACCAGAGAGTCCATATGATTTACGTCAGACTGAGACTGCTGGATGTTTTTGAGGCAATCTTATATGTAAAGAACATGTCCGAATTCATTACTTAAAGGAAACATGGGCAGTTTTTCTATGTTTATTAACCATAATATTGTCACTCCACACTTGCCTTTGTGGTAACTGATCTGATTGAATCATAACTTCCACGGTGGACTAAATAAAAATCCAAAATAATGCTACAGTGCCTTTATGAATGCAGTTTTTCCCCAATATGAACTGTTATACCTCTACATAAAAATAATAAAGAAAAAATCCTGTTCAAAATAAAACACGTAATTGATCTTTTGAAAAGCAACAGGCATGAGGGACCCAGGGAGCTAGCAGTGGCACCACAACAACAACAAACAAATGTTTGCTGATAAATAAAACATATTCAATCAAAGCATAAATGCTAATGAAAAGAGAACCTGCAATCACAAGAGCTAAACGTGTGAGCTCTGGCACACACAAAGTGTGAGAGAGAGGTGTTAATTGCTGTGCTAATTAGGTCCTGATTGCATTGCTCTTGTTTTGCACTTGCAGGTGATTAAAATTTCAACAGAGCACATTATTTGGCACTGTTAACAGGTGCCAAGCTCAGCACACAACACAAACACAGAAACACACACTTTGTCACACACACATAGCTGCACTACACCAACACAGTCACAAACATGTGCACGCGCCAACACGCGTACATACGGGAATGCTGCTGTAAAGGATCATTATTAGCTCTCTTCCTTGTTTTGCTAAGCTGCTAACTCCAAACAACATGAAGTTATTTATTTGTTTATTTGTGGAAAATCTGACAGATGGATTTTAAGTGAAAAAATATTTCCTATGGTGCATCAAAGACATGACTGTCAGATAGCATTTACTGGAGATGTTATACATGCTCTCTTCCCAGGCATTACTACAGTTGTAACCAATAACATTGTTGTTTTGGTTCATTCATAGCATTTTGTTCTTCACAGCTGACTATACCACTCACATTGAATTTCTCATAATTACAAATCTCCATTCAAGCTGCAGGCCATATTGTCCTCCTTTATCCTTTAAGAAAGTTGCTCATAGCCTTTATGTATTTCTTTCAATGGATACTGGATGTGATGTTTTTATTACAGATCTGACTTGAAAAATATTCTATGTAGTATACATATGTATATGACTAATCTAAGGCCATGGTGACAGGAACTACTAAAATAAGTTTGTAAAAAGATGAGATTTTTCTTTTTGACACTGTTAACATTGTTATCATAGCACATAATAATTATACATTTGAGTTTATTGTGCTTAAGTGCTACATATTCCCATGCAAATTTGCAATTTAATCAAATAACCACAAACCAATTGACACTGGGTGAACTCACGGCCTTTGGGGCCCTGAACAATAATGCAAAAAAGCAAAAAAAAAAAACAAAAACAAAACATGATTACAATGTTGAATTGCATGTTGGGAAACTGGGATCAACTGTACACCCTCACCACAGTGGGTAGCAGGAGGTAGCTGAACAGCAACTGGCTGACTGGCTGGCTGGTTGACAAGTCTAGGGAGGAACTGCTGTTGGGACTACCACTGAAATGACAGCGAGCGGAGAGCGTGTGATGTGTTCTGTTCCAGAACAGTTGAGCGGCTGTCCCCATTGATGCACCAGTGTGTGTGTGTGTGTGTGTGTGTGTGTGTGTGTGTGTGTGTGTGTGTGTGTGTGTGTGTGTGTGTGTGTGTTGCAGGGCCTGGGAAAATCTGCATCTGTTACTTGAGTGGGATTTCAGGGAGAGCTGAGCTGTCAGAGTGACAGGCAAGTGTTTTTCTCTGTGTGGTGTCATCTATCTATCTATCTATCTATCTATCTATCTATCTATCTATCTATCTATCTATCTATCGATCTATCTATCTATCTATCTATCTATCTATCTATCCACATACTGCAGGTACACAGACATAAAAGCAGCGGTGTGAGAAAACAGACAGACAAGCTGCGAGGCAGACAGACAGATAAATATGACTTAATGAATGACATTTGTTTGTTCTAAAGAACTTGGCCTAAAGCAGCAACCTTCATCACTGGTGACAGAAGAGTTACTCACACAAGAAACCCACCAGGAGGCACGAATCCCTGAACTTCAGAGGCATTTTGTTTTAGTCATCATATGTCAATGTATGTAATGTCCTCCATAACTCACCCTTAAGAATTAAACAATGTCAGAGCAACTTTAACTGAAAGTCTCCGTGGCCTCTGATGTGGTGTGATTATTGCTTTTATGAATATTGATTATGATATAAACCAATACATTAGACAAACATTTAATTTCCTAACAGCTGGAACTAGGGCATAAAATATATATGTGGCACTGAGGGTATTAAATTTACCATTTCACTAAACAGTTCTAATTACTTAATGTGAAGCCTTTTATTGGGGAATCAATGAAGAAGACACAGCGTTATATGGAGTTCACAGTAATGTAGAGATCTCCTCTCCACGGTAGCATAACTGGTTATTTTATATGTTAACAGATGAATACATTTGCCTTCTTTTGTTTTGTTTTTTTCATTATCACTAATGTAATATAATGCTTTAGGCCGCAAACTTGCTCATTAGCTTGAGGCTAGCAATACCCTTTGGTTTTAATGAGCAATGCTAGCAATAGCAACAACACTGGGCTTATATCGGGAACCTTTTCCCCTTTAATCTGTGTGACCTTATACAGCACAGTATGATGCAAAATTTAATGGTAAGACAAACTGCAAACAAAGCAAATGGAAACGCACAAATCAACAGATTCAGAGTTGTACTCCACTTTTAAGATGGCAAAAGCTTGGTAGCTACACCAGAAAGTACTGCAGTACTCCTGAAAGATGTGTTGACATGTAAACAGAAAGTAGATGTATTATGAATGAATGTCATGCCATGTTAAGTGTAACAAATACTAGATGGTGAATAGTGATAGTGATAATAATAGAGATAGTGATACTGAGATACTGAAATATATTGAGCATAAAAAGTAACATAGTTGTACGGATTCCACAGACTCAAGGCAATCGCTAATCCAAAACCAGCCACTGTCATAGTTTCATAGTCCCATATTAATCCAAGCCGATCATTAAGCCATATGCCTGTGGCTGGATGAATCTCCCACCACCAGACCACTCCCACCGTCACCTTCAACTCCAGATTTATGCTCCTGTCACTGCCAGCAAGTCATGACATACAACAGCGGAGTTGCAGGGCTTTAACTTTGGTAGTTATAATACAGTAGAAACCCTCCTATATCTTATTCCAAAATAAGTAACCCCTAAGTCTCTTTCTCTCTCTCTCTCTCTCTCTCTCTCTCTCTCTCTCTCTCTCTCTCTCTCTCTCTCTCACACACACACACACACACACACACACGCACACACTGCCTGAGGTCTTAACCAGCTGCTTTGTCTTCCAGAGAGGCCACAGTATTGGACCAGGACACCTGTCATTCTCCCACGACTGAGATGGGGAGTGAGTGTGAGAGAGAGAGAGAGAGAGAGAGAGAGAAGATTGTGTTTTGCTTTGGCAACAAATACTGTTGTATTTCATGCCAATAAAGAACCGCACTGAACTGAATTGAAGTGCACATTTATGCACATATGCAGTTAAAACAAACAAGTCTCGCTTTCGGGATGTAGTGGTATATACAGTGATAGCATTCATGGTACTTATCAAGTGTTTTCTTTCATGTATAAACACACTGTATATTCTCAAATGGTGTTAAATGAAACTGAACAGCCACTTTTAAATGTTGATAAAACAAAAAAGTCTTTTGTTGCAGAAATAACCGAGCCAAGAGTACAAGGCCTGGAGCAAAAGTTCACAACAGTACAGAAATCACACAATGAAACGTGGCAGTCCTAAGGTAGCTGCATCTACATTCAAATAGCATTTTAAAAGTGTTAGTATTTAAGTTTTAGTTGATTTTTCTTTTTTTTTTTTTTTGCAAGAATCTGATAAACCTGGTTTGACAGCTATGTGATTTACATATTTTATCATCTGAAGTATGAAGTACTCAAGATGCAACAAGCTTTTTTTGTGTTCAATCTCCTCATGAACATAATTTGAGAGTTCATCTTACAGTGAAAAAAGCAGAACAACACACGACACTGTATGTAAACTGAACTGGTATGCTGCGGCGACTAAAACTACCCACATGTCTTTTAGGATAAATAATATTCTTTGTTTTACACAAAGTAATATGTGGGCAGATAAAATAAAGCTTTGTTACCAAATGAAACACTGCGATGCAGAAAGTTTCTGCTTCTCCATGGTCATTAAATATCTGTGTACTGCTTGCTTCACTCAAAGAAATGGAAGAAGCAACGAGAAATAGCTGCCCTATTTTTGCCCCAGAAACTTTTAACTGCTGATAAAGATCAATGGCACTGCTGATGATATAAATTCTGAGCTGCTAGTTTGTATTGATCTGGCTGTAATGCTTTTGGCTCTCAGGATGGCAGATGGAGTCAGTGAAGAAAAAATAAATAAATAAATAAAGATTAATGTTGTAGGCCTACTCATCTATAGTTTTGATAAAGAACTCTTCAAGCCAAATATACATGGCTGCAGGAAATATGGGCCTCAGAGGTGTCTGACCCTTTCTAAAGAAAGAAATGATAAGATAGTTTGTTTGTCTGTGTGGTCTTGAGAGTTAGGAATTTGACTAAAATACAGGTTTGCGCTTAAAAAATGTTTACCAACCTGGTGCAGGTGTGTCGGGAACTACAAGAAGAGGAAGAATATAAATGTCATCAGCTGTGCCATTTTGTAGGGCAATTGATTATATGTGTATAGACCTATTTGTGACTAGAAAATCACACCCATTAGAAAGCAGGGCGTTGTTCTTGAAGGTCATGTGGAATTCAGTGATGGCTGAACATTCTGACCGTGCATTTCAGCCACAAATGACTGCAGGTAGAAGGTCAATTTTTTTTCTGCATTTGCTTAAAAAGTCCTTGATGCAAATTAAATATTTATATTTTTTCATTTCCCTTGTGTCCCTTCAATAAAGTTAGTGAGTCATGTCAAAATACATTAAAATGTTGGAAAAAGTTGCTGAAAACACGTGAGAACGAACGATATAATACTGAATTATGGAGCTGGAGGTTAAAACAGTTTTTCCAGGATTTTTTGGGCGGTCCTAAAGGGTGGCTTGATGACACACTGAGGCCACCCTGAGCATACCCCTGCACCCCTAGCAGAGAGATAGAGATTAATTCATCTCGCTCAGAGTGTTTCAAAGTCAGTCCTGTCATTCTCTGAACTCATCTGACACATTTCAGTCGCTGCTCGACTGCTCCCACGAGTGGACGTGGCTTCAGTGCATTCAGCACACACACCCCTACAGTCCTAGAGCTAAGAATACTGCTCATTTTTACCTGATTTTGACACCTAATTTCATGAACGTTGATATTTGTAATCATTCAGATTTGGCTGGGTGGTTCATAACACTTTCTTCTTTGAGCTGTGAAATACCTTCGCCTTGATGTGTAGGGATGCACTGATGTGGTATGGTGCATCGGTACTGGCGCTCATACTGACCTTAGTAAGTCGACTGAATATCAACCATGATGTGGCCGACGCACAAGTAACATAAAATTATCAATGCCATTATAAAAGTCAATGTTACTGCTGTTGGTTACATTCATTCCTTAATTGTGGGCTGCAAACTCACTTGTCGTGTTACGTCAGATGAAAGTGACTTACATGAGTTCCAAGCAGAGATGTATGCACCATTTAAATATGGGAAAAAGAGTGCACTGGTTTCAGATTGTGCTAAATATTGGCAGATGCCATGAGTGGAGGTATCAGAATTGGTATCAAGAGAGGAAAAAGTTGGATCAGTACATCCCTACTGGTGTGTGGGTGTATCTCTGGCCCATCAATTTGACAGTGACAAATTTGCCTCTGTCCTTCTCCACCACCTGGCCCCTCCCTGGTGTGTCTTCCTCCTTCCTCCAGCCAACCTCCACTGGACACTTGGGGTAGACTGGAAAGGGTTAGGGGTCATTATGTAGGACACAATCAAAATGTGTAGGGAGGTGTGTTATAGCTGGAAGGAGTTTTGGTCCCATATGTCACAAAAAAGCCAAACACACATGTAACAGGAAAAGACTGGACTGGTGTCCCCTTAGAACCTTTACAAATTAGCACTCTATGTATTAATCATTGTGTACTTTGGGAACGTTGCCGACCTACGCACTTATACAGACACCACTGTAACACCCCACCAATGTGTCAATATTACTAGTTGCAGTTATGAATTAGCGGGTAATAGGAAACCAACACCAGCTAATATGGTACACTATAGCATTGTCTAATTACAAGTCCTTGGCAGAACACCGAGCTTTTATCTGCAATCGGATAAGTTAATTGGCAGCAATTACCCAACCATTTACTCACAATGCAGATGTAGAAATTGTAGAACAGTTCCTGCACCTGGATATGCTCAAGAGTCGAGGATGTCATCTTCCCAGCACGCACGCACACACCTGAAAACACACCTGAATAGTCAACGCTGAGGTAATCGTCACCGTCACATCCCCCTCCCTCCCCCTCTCTCGTCTTCTGTTCGACTTCTATAACTCATCCAGTCATTATCCAGCATTTGATATTCGCTCTCTTCTGTTCGACGTAACAGGTTGAATTTCCCCTAATTGGGGCTGAATAATACCAAGGCGATTTACGAGCGCTTTTCCCCCCTTGTGTCGCAGCCGCTGCAGCGCAGATTCTGGTTTCATCCCGCCAGTGGTTTTTGAAGGTATCATTTCTCTTGACTGGAAAAGGCCCCTGTTGAGTTGTCAGGCTCATTGCTCAAGGTGCGCCCTGGGTTTCAGGAGGGCCCGTGCTGACACATTCATAAATATGACACCTTGTTTTGTCCTTCTGGCGTCTTTTTGGTTGGCGATGGCCTTTGAATTGGAAACAGGTAAGCTAATAGGGCTGCGTCTGATGCATGGGAACGGTGGGCTTTGGGAGAAGGCAGGGTGGCCCCAGGCGACACATGACAGGCAGATAATGACTGTATAGCTGTCAAGTCAAGGATACCTGTCTGCCGGTAAATACAGATTTGCCTTTTTGACATCATTTTTCCACCTCCTGGAAGATCAACTGAATGCAGCTTTCAGACTATTTCAGACTAGCTATCAGACACATTCACACACACACTGAAATGTACATGCATGTTCCTGCACACACACACAAGCAAACGCACATACAGGATATACATGCTGACAAACACACATACACACTACAAGAAGGAACAAAGGCTCTCTAAATGTATGCGCTTATAATTGTGATTTTCTGCACCGTCCAACGTTCCCACGTAATGCTGCATGTTTGGGAATGCATGGAGCGATTTAATATGATTCTATTGTAGTCAGGCATGAAAGATAGAGAGAATGTGTGTGTGTTTCTACGTATATATGTACGTGTGTGTGTGTGTGTGTGTCCATGCATGAGTGTGTGTGACTGGCAGGCCGGCTGAGGCCTGTGTTTTGCGCGTCGCCCCGGGGAATGCAGGTGAAAGCAATCTTGGTCCGTGAAAGCCGACGAGATGTGCCTTTCTGCACCCAGAGAGCTGGCGAGCTGATTTCTTTTTGATAGGCTCAAGCCCTGACACCAGCCCCCCCACCTCAACCCCCACCCAACCCCCATCACCATCAAGCAAGGCCACGGCACTGGTCGTTCACTTCTCAGCTATCTATTCGTTAGCTGGTTGTAATATTTCCTACAGTGCATGTGTAACGTTATTCACACCCATAAACTGAACGTACTACTGCCTATTTCTATCTTTCCCATAAACCACACCAGTTTGTGTGAACACTTGCACACGTACACGCACACACACACGCACACAAGATAATCTTTTTCACTTCCCTTGCTCCTTCCCACAGCTGCCCAGAAGCCAGAACAGCCAAACCACTCGGTTCATGGGCGAAATGACGAAACACAGCCTGAAAGTACCTAATTTGGTAATCTAATCCCAACATGCAGAATGATTAGGTTGTTGATGATGTTGGGATTTAATCGAGAGGTATTTATGGCTTGATGTGTGTGCTGGAATGGAGTATGCATTAGGCCTAATCTTATAATAGCCCAATTGTGTTAATTCTGTCTATGGATTCAGCACTAGCTTAATACAAAACAAAAGTCACTCCAGTGAGCAGTGGGCATCTGTCCATGCAAATGTGAATGGAACATATCAGGGTGGGTGTATTCTGTTGGGATTTATGATTGAGAATTAATACCGATCTGCTTAGTATTTGGAACTATTTGGATAAATGATAATTGTTGCAATCAAATTGGGGTTATTATGTCTGAATGTGTGGTCTGTGAGTACTGCTTGTTCATTTTAGTAATACAGTATAGTATGTACCTTTGTAGGGCTGTGTGTGTTGTTGTGTAGCCTGTTGGGTACATCGCTGACATACCTATGAAACCTCTCCCTAGTGCACACAGGTTGGCACATACACAGACAGAGAGACAGAAAGGCTCACGCACGTGCGCGCACACCTACACACACACACACACACACAACACACACTCACGGTGCGTCCCTGGGGGTGAAGAACACTGACACTTATGACAGTTTATTATACAGTGACACAGCCAGTGAGCCGGGCTAAACAGATTACAATCTGTCTGAATGCTGCCAGTATTCACACAGTTGCTAAAGACCCACTCTGGAACCCAAAAGTGAAAAATACAGGGTTGCTCAGCTGCCAAAAAAAAAAAAAAATGATAGTGTTTTTATCACTTTAATACTAAAAACCTTACAGTACATAATATAAATGCCGTACATATTGGGGGTTTAAATGCTCTGGGCTGATAATTACATTAGAAATCTTTCAATCTTACTAATAAAGCATCAATATTACTTATAACATCAATTAGGCATACAGCTTGCAAGTTTTCTTGTTATGGTAAACTGGAGCACTGGTTATATTCCAAAACTTCTTTATTACAGTTCATGAAGAGACACAACCCTGCACTCTTCTGTCTTACAGCCATGGCAGTCAGTCACTCATCTTGTCGGCCAGCCAGTCATACGATATCAACCTCTCTAGCCGGCCCGCTAGCAAAAATGGAAATGTGCTTTAGTGCCAGCAGTTAGAGACTGTTGGGGGACTTAGCCTTCATACTGTTGAGATAAAGTAGCAGGCCTAAGCCTTGCCTGGTGAAATGACATATCCCCCCACCTTCCTGTTCCTGTACAATCGCCATAATATTGTGTTTCTATGCTGGGCCTGTAACCTTTGATTAAATTAGTCCAGTATTGCCTCGGTCCTTTTCTAAACTGTAGGCACTGGAGAGCTACTTAACGGACCCTGTCCCTCGGAGGGAAGAAACTGCTTGAGCTTACAAGTGTACGGCCAGAGAAATATCAAACCCCTCTCACTCAAATCTCTCTTTCCATCCCTCCTTCTCTCCTTCTCCTTTCTCCCTCTTTCTTCTTACATTTACACCCTTTTGCCCTCTCTCTTTGTCTTTTCCTGTAGTGTCTTTCCTCCTGTGCGTGTATATGTTTGTATGTGTGTGCGTCTGTAAGTCGATCCATCACGCCCTGTCACTCTCCAGGTGAGGCGCGTATTATAGGATGTCAAAAAAAGACCACCAAAATGACATTTTGTTGTTGTTATTTTTCAAGTCTACGAACCACTGGTGCTACACAGTGAATGACAGCATAAATGAACAGATCAGAATTGCATTTTGTTCAAGGAAGTGGGATTAATGTGTGGAGAAGGCAAAAGAGACATGGCACTGGTCAAACGTCAATCAGGTGTAGGCCTTGGTTAAATGAAATGGCACTTCTCGTCCACATTCAGTGTGTTATTTACTGTACAGGGGCAGAAAACTTTTCCTCAGGGGTCCCATATTTTCCTTCCTGATGTGTGTGAATTATACAAAGATTTTTCCCTCACCTTTTCACTAATCTCGGCAGCTTATAAGGAATTTTGAAAACTTTTTTCCCATGTCTTTTCGAAGCAGTATCCTCTTTCTGTTTTGTGCCATCGATCTAGCCTCATGATCACTTTGTTGCTGTAAAGCAAATTATGTACAAAATAAAAGGCTGCACCACCAGCTTAATATTAATAAGATATATTAGTGTCTTTGCTGATGGTTTTCTTTATAGTGAGCTGTATTAATCTGTTGATAACTAACAGTAATCCTAGATAATCCTAGATGACAAATTAAAATTAAAATTCACTTCTTTTTTTTTTTTTTAAACCAAATGAGCTGGGTCTTTTTTAAAGTGTTTTCCAGGGGCAATTTTATATATTTCTATATGAATTGTTTGCAATATTTATGTATTCAAAAACTTTAGGGTGCAATGTGTAAAAAATGTAACTTAAAACATTCCAAAATGAACTAAAATGACCAAGAACTGTGAAGAAACAACAATTTTAACTTTCCTGTCATCTGAATTGTGTTGCAGAGGTAGCTATTGTAGTTAGCATGCTAACCAGCTATTTTCTCTTCGCCTGTCAGCTGGGAGACGTGTGCAATAGAGAAAATAATTGTAAGAATATTTCCTTTTAGTTGTAAGAAAATTTCCTTTCTTGGGATTTTGAGTGAGCGGCTCTTCAGAGCTTATGTAATGTAGAGAACTCACCGCTCACTCAAAATGTCAAGAAAGGAAATATTCTTACAACTATTTTCTCTATTGAACATAAAAATACAGCTTTACACCATCTGAATTCCAATTTTCAAGGCTACTTTAATTGCCTTTTTACTCTTTGTAAAACACATTCAAACTTTACAAAATGAATTTTCCCAAAACTGCCTTAGTCTGTCCACTGTTCCAACAATCACAAAGTTTGGTCTAGTTGAAATAAACTGTTAATTTACAGTGTTGTGATGTGACGTGAGAATATTCTGGCTCTACATGCTGTTGTTGCCTCTCTAATGCGCAATCTCCTGTCCTGCTTGATGCCTCTTCTTTCATCCTCTCTAAATCACATCTATACTGTATCCTCTATCATCCAACTGGCCTGTGTCACTCTCAGAGGCTGTGTTCAGTCCTGGTCTGGCCATGGTCACTGACTGACTGGCTCAGGATGCGGTGCCCATTCTGGGACATCTCCCCACCAGCATTTACTGCAGTGTCCCTGCAACCGAACCCTGAAAATCTCCTCTTGCCAGCCAATTCCAAAGTTTCTGTGCTAACACCAACACTCCCCTGGGGCTCCAAACTGTAGCTAATAGTACCGCTAAGTTAACTGCATGGCTACCAAGCTAACTAGCTATTGAGTAGTGAGTTTTGACAATCTGGTAATTCGCTGTCACTGCGATAGCTAACACGATTTTAGAGAAGACAGATTCACAAGAAATACGGATTATGCACTGTTGCATTCCTTAAAATTCCTTGTGGTTGATATTCAGTATACAGTTTCAGTCAAAATGTCACCATGTCAATTTGGCAGATCCCACATTCATGAATTGAAAACTAATACTGACACAAAATCAAATACTCTGCATCAACCTACAATAATGCTCCCAGTTATCCTCTTCTGATTGACTTTGAGGTTTTTTTTCTTTTCTGACCAGCAATGAAAGCTTCCTCTTATCTGTCATTGCGGTTACCTTCCCACAGTTATCTTGCTTATTATTCCTATCCACAGGGTCAGTTGATACAGGAAGGAATCACTCGTCAAAAACCCTATGCATGACTGCGTGGCGTGTGAGAAGGGTGTGTGTGTGATGTGTAGAAAATGTACTTGTGCATCTCTGATTATGTGTGTTTGTATGTGTCTGCGTAATTAAGGGTGGTGTGCGAAATCTAAAACTCAAACAGGACGTGCAAATAAATGACTCGGAGCCGCTCTTGTTGTCTCCGAGTGAAATAAATCACCCTGTCAAACTGTGGTGGTATATAGCTAATAATAACACATGGCTCTGTGTGGTGAGAGGATTCACTCATTCAAAGCGTGAGAAAAAGAGGAAAAATATAGAGGTGAATTACAAGTTAATCAGACACTGATACTGCAGTGCAGGATATCTCGGGGAAGCAGTATATTCCACAGTAAAGTCTTCCCCATCTGAAAAGCGTGACATCTACTCTTGCAAAATGATTGATAGCACAAATGCCCTCAGTTGACATATCCCAAGATAATCATTTTACAGGGTGCATATCCTAGATTTCCTATATAATGATAGACTTCGAGAAATGATCGCCTGCAACCCTGTGTCTGGATTTTTTAAATAACTCTAAATAACCTTGGTAAAGCACTGAATGCGTATTCCGATGCATCAAACATGCAGTCAAAGGGTAATATCAACCATTTTTTCCTCAACTACTTAAAGTTTTAAGGAGGTAATATTTCCACATAACACACACCCTGTAAAGCACTATAATGTCACTCATGGCACAACTCCAGTTACTGCTTGTGGTTACGCAGGTGTGTGTACGTGTTTGTGTGCACGCTGGGGATCTGGTAGAGTGAGATGGAGCACCACCCGCCTACAGATCCCTAATGGGAGGTCTACGCACCTGGGTCCGCATACACACACAGACCCACACATACACACACAATGCTCCCACGTCATATTTCATGTCAGTGGGCATTTGATTGTAGACATGGGATACCACAACATGACAAGGTGGAGCGGGCTTTTCTACAAGGTGACATCACAGCACATAATGTAAGGAGATCTAATATATATATATATATATATATATATATATATATATATATATATATATATGTGTGTGTGTGTGTGTGTGTGTGTGTTTGTGTCTGTGTCCATGTGCATCTGTGTCTTTTTCCATGCCCACACTTTTCACACATGTCAACACACAAAAGCCACATGGGAGGCCATTGAGAGCTGCAGCAGCTGTGGAATATGTTATTCAAATGGTGTGTGACTGTTTGTGTGTGTGCGTATCATGGCATTAATACGTGGGTGTGAGTGTGTTATCATCTCTGCTTGTAGGAATAAACGGTACTGATGTGTCTCTGCGGGGAGCTTATAGAGAATCACTTACCTCTCTGCTCTTACTGTAGCGTAGCAATCTCTGTTCTCTCTACATAGTATTAGGACCGGACCAGAAACGTGAAATGCAATCAGCTGTTTAAAATAACAATAAATGTTATGCCTCGGATCATAAATACATGGGAGTGAAGTGAATGTGGTGGTGGGGAGGATCCTTCCTGTTTCTCCACTTCCTGTTTGTCCACTTCCTGGATGGATAACTTAAATGACACACTATTAAATTAAACCTATACTAAGCTTGTACCATATTTCAGTATTTCACATACTGGCAGATATTGCACAAACACTTGCATTTAAAAAGGTAAAGTGGCATCGTTTTAATTAATTTTCCCAGTTAAAAATTAATTTCTGGCAGATGCATTTTTTTCTCTTTTCCTCTTTTCAGCAGATTATCCAGAAACTTGTTTCAGGCCTTCTGAGTTTTGCCATAAGCAGGTCCACTGTGTGCATTCCAGCCTTTAGTTTGCCCCAACCTGCTTTGCTTCCTGCTGAAATGGGATGTGTATGTGTGCATGGGTTCCCACCCCTCAGTGTATGTGTGTGTGTGTGTGTGTGTTCATGTATGCGTGCATGGTTGGCTCCCTAGCCTGTGTCTAGCCTTTGCGGCACGGGCCAGGGCTCTGCGGCTGCCCCGGGGCCACCATTGTCCCCGGTCTCCACAGCCCAGTGGCCACAGATGTTCCCCGTTTGATACCGTGCTCCTCACACATACTCCCTACTCCCCTAGATGTGTGGGTGGCCAAGCAGGGCGCCCTGTTGCGCATCACACTCGCACGCCATTGGCCGCCTGGTGCCTGCACGTGACACCGAAAGGGGGAAACCATCGCGTCTACAGTTTTAATCCCGCCACCATGCATAATGGAACAGAAGTAGCCCCAAGTGGAGAAAGAAGCTTTGCATGAGGAGGTGTTCATAAAAGGATCATGGGAAAACGGGGTGCAAGAGGATAGAAGGAGAGCAGAAGCACACTGAGATGTTGTTCAAAGCACCTCGAGGAAAAGAAAAAGACTTTGGAAGACAACTAACATCTCTCCCCAGTTGTGCTTCCGTATTGTGTGTGTGTGTGCATTGCATGTAATGCATGAGGAGGGATTGATCTGGTGGCTCAGTGCGACAAACAGGGCGTTCAAATTAACGACAGATGCAACGATGAACGTCAGGAGACCTTGGCATCACAGCTGAAGAAAAATACTGTGCTTGTAGGGAAAGATTGATACGCTTGCTTTTTAAGCACAGATATGAGACAATGCACATAGAAGTGTTTCCCTCTTCCTCTGTACCTTTATGTAAAGATCATTGAGTCTTCAGAGTGAATGCTTCGATAAAAACTGTTTTTATTTTTAATTATCCGGGGAAGATTTGTTGAGTATATGGAGTCTTTTTTCAGCAATCCCTTATGTTTAGTGTTGACCCCGAGAAGTTGCGAATTTGCATGAAGGGATGTGTGAGCAATATTTCTTCATGGCTTGGTGTACAATTATGAATTCTGACAGGTTTCTGACAAAAAAAACAAAAAAAAAACGAACAAACTTTGTTTGACTTTTCACTTGCCTGCTAATCAAGATAAGACATATATTGTTACCTAAACAGTTACTCCTGAGGCACATCCAGTACATGTTGTTTAAATTTGACCTTATCTCCACAACAATCTTTTATCAGTCCGCTTGCTCACAAACTGAATTGTTTGTCTTAGAGTTCCGTTTTCCAGTTAAACAGCTGACATACTGTGTTTGCTGATGCTACATTATGGGATTCAAAAAAACAAACAAAAAACAAAACTGCTGCTTCTTTGAAAATAGAGACTTTGCAACAGGTCATGAAAAGAAATCACGAAGACAGACAGACGCCTCTACTTGTGATCCTGGTCCACAATAAGCCTCATGTCATTTCTTTGACAGAATGTGACAGACGTGAAACATGCTACACCAGTTTGGTTATGTAACAGTGTTCATTAAGCTGTCATTTCCAAATTGAAATGCACACCAGAAAGAACTGACAAATTGAATGAGAACTGGTGACAGGTCCAGTTTTGCCTGTACTTCAAAAGGTTCAAAATCTACTGAGAAATCTACAGAGATGTATGTGTGAAAGCGAAAGTGGAATTATTGTATGACTTTATGTTCAAGTGGCAGCACTGCCAAAAAAAATACTCGGGAACTCATAGTTGTTAATGTGACAGGTGACAAATGATGAATGGTTGCGTCTCACATAATATATGAGCTTCATGACATTTATTGTCATTGTGTTGGAGGGGATAGTGAGTGAAGAAGACAGAGAACAAGTTTGAGATCTGCAGAAAATGCACAGAATGCACAGTGACAGAAACACAGAAAGAACAAGTTGGATAGAGAAGAAAGAGCCGCCATTTTCTCCTGCTCCAAGACACAGCTCAGTCTTAATCAAAATCCCACACAGGAAGAACACTTGAGTAGCTTAATCAAAGATCAGCCTGCTCGGTATTAATAATAGAGCAGAGAGCTGAAATGGAGTTTTACTTATTCAAGACTGCACTTATTCGCCTCATATACCTTTAGAGTATATTAGGATCTGGGTGTGGCAGGAAGGAGGACTGCAGCTAATAGGGCTAATAGAGCCCTTACCTGTGTACATGTACAATAGACAACCTTCCAGCCATATACTAACTGCACTGTACATTTTAGCACGCTGTATATTTAATATAGCACAAGCCTTACTAGCAACTTTAAAAATTCCACAAGCGGATCACATCAAATGCAATGCAAATGCAAAATTTTATTTCATCATATAATGGTAAGACTCGTAGTATTTTTAGGTCTCTATTCTAAATTATGCTATAAAAAATTAAGACCAGGTTGTTTTGCCATTGCTACATCAGTGACACCCCTAAACTTTCAAAGATCTTTGTCTCCTAGAAATTTGCACTACTACTATTACTACTAATTTGCAATGGTATGCTGCCTGATTACGATTTTTATTAATATGATGAGGAAATGTTAATGAACATATCTGTCAAGTCACAAAATGTTGATACTGAACAGTAAAATGTTCAGTGACAACGTATTTGGTTACGGTGTTACACTTTGTAGCACTTGTTTGATTGTGGTCTTAGCTCGACAGTAACTTGAGATGACTTGAGCATGTGATATGTTTACTTTATAAACTGAAGCCAATATTTTACCATTACCCTAGCTATACTGTTGCCTAAAGCTAGTTACACTCTGGATTCAGGATATAAATCCTGGTCCCCTGTACTGGGTAGGCCCACCATCCACCTGAAACACCTCCATTATGATTTGCAGTGTGCAGTGTTTGTGTGTGTGGTACAAACATGTAGCACAGAAGTAACAAAAAAAAGTTCAAAAGTCCCTAAAATGTTGCCTCTTGACATATTCCAGGCAGCAATAAGGTTTCCTCCAACACTGGAATTAGTAGTGCATGAACGTAATTTCTAGGTGACAGGGTACGATTGGGTGATGGTCGTGTTAAGAGGCAAGAGCATCAAATAATCATACTACATGTCAAACCTCTGTCCAAACAATAGCTCTGATAATAGAGGGGCTTGAGTAGTATTAGAACTGGCTAGCAAAGTTGCCATCTATGCTAGGCTAATGGTAGTGATGCAAATTTGATATTTATGTTCCTGAACGGCTCAGTAACACTTTACACTATTTGCAAGCACCTGGCTTTTATATAGGTGGATCCTCTAGCAGGCAAGCCAAGTACTTCTGGCAATGAAACCACAGGAAGCAATTATCTTCCATAATGATTGACGGGGTTTGTCACCAGTTTTTGTACTGTAACTGGCTAAGAGCAGTTGTTTTCACACACTCTCAAATGCATAACTCATGCTATCAGATTATCTGTATATCTAAACCATCCCTTTCCTAATTCCCTTCTCCCACCTCTTAACTGCTCCCGGAGAGAACAGAGGACACCTCGCAACATCACACCTGCCTTCCCCAAGGGCAACACGGCTTGGGAAAATATCTGAGGTAGGCTTGACTTTCTCTCTCTCTTCACTCTCTCCCTCCACAGCTTGTCACTCCAGAGGTGTTTTTGGAATGCGACTCAGGAGGGCGACCCCGGCATCATGGAAACTATGTTTTAACAATCTCACAACTGATTTTCCCAGCCAATAGTCTGACACAAAGTATTGGATATTCAAAATAACAGACTTGTCCTCCAAATCGTTGCTATTTTTAAGAGGGTGACCTACATCTTGTCTGGGTCAAATTGAAACACTTTGTATATATAGCTCGTTGTTTCAAATCAAAACAGGGCTTTCTAGTGCGTTTTTAAGATAATCTTCCAGACATGGCTTTAAGATATCCCCCATTCTTATTTTAAATCATAATTCTGCATTTTCCTTGAAGGTTATTTTCAATAACTTGCAGTTGTGAACATGAGGCTTTACCTCTTAAGGCCTATAATTCTTTTGAGACAAAAGGCAAAATGGAGGAATTCAGAGGAAATCAAATATCGTCTATAAAGCCACGTCTGGTCATGTCACTTCAGGACTCAAATCTAGCAAGCTAAAGACAAAACATGCAGGCGTTACATAGGATTATTGAAGAGAACCTGAGCAGACAATAGCCTGCACAGATACAGTGAGACAGAGATCCGTGCAGTGACAGCAACAATGGACATGTGTGGCGTGGAGATAGGCAGGCGTCAACTAATTAGCTCAGTGAGAACACCCTATTGTCTGGGGTTCGGGACAACTGCACTTCAATGGCACCTCACTTGTAGATTGGTACGCTGCAGAACGGGTTCGATGTGGCTGGGCTATTGTTGAGCTAAATGCTATTAACTTTTAAGCCGAGCGACACATAAAAGTGAAGCTGGTGTAAATTACAATTCCCCTGCACATAATCCACTTGCTGATGGAAGACATTACAGCGGCCTTGTGTCTTGACAACAGATTACGGCGACGGCTTTACCCTACCCCGCTCACAAACAGGAGAAACCACGGGATTTCTGTCTTTATCCGCCCCATCCCTTCTTCATCTTCTTTCTCTCCCTCCCTCTGTAACTCCCTCCTTTTCTGTCCTCCCGTTCTCCCATTGATCTCACAGTGGTATTCAGTATCTGCCAATGGTGCATGCCTGCAGGGGGGCCACCAAATCCATTATCAGGTAGGACAACAGTTTCCACACTGTTTCACTCACACTGTATACTATATGGAAGGAGGAAAGAGGGAGAAAAGATACGGAGGAGAGATGGGGGGAGCTGATGTCTGCAATAGCTTTTTAAAGCAGATTATGAGCCAAAGGAAATATAAATTAAACACTACAAACAACTGTTAAAAAAGATGAGTGTATTTTATACCACATACATGCTATCGTGTGATCCGGCATTAAGGGAACATATCTTAAAAAGCTTGCAAAGGGCCGGCAGGGATTTACATACATCGTCTATCTGTACCTCAATGATCTCACCACATTTTCAGGGTAAGTTAATTATCAGGGTGGTATAGAGTAATATATTATCAAGACGTGTCTCTACAAAAAGTTGAATAAGGTCAAATTACTTAAAAGCTTGATTTATTTTGACAGCTGCGCAACTCAAAGTATTACCTTCATGACAACAGACCTGAGATTAGACGAAGCATATGCATTAGGTATGTCAAGTGAGGCACTTTTTTGCATTCCACTAACCAGATATGAAAAGTCATAGCTCATATTTTGAGAGTCTTTGACAACTTGTATGAGGATAAAAGAAGGCGAATCACACAAACAGTTCCTGACTTTATTGATCCAGTCCATTCCATCCAGGTGTATGTACGTGTGTGTGTGTGTATCAAGGCGAGAAGCCAGACCTCTGCTAATCTCAAGAAATATCTCTTCACCCGGGCAGAAATCTTAGTCTGATGCTGTGGGTTTGGTGTTGCGATGGGTTGCGCTTGTTGAGGCTGGCCAGATATTGAAACACCACTGGCAACTGGCAGCATTAACTAGATCACATACACACACAGGCACACTGTGGTCTAACCAAGGGGCCAATGTAGCAGTAGTGCTGGCCAGTGTGCCAGTCTGAGCGTGAGTGTGTCTAATTCCCGGCTAATGCCGTCTACCCCCCAGGTCCACTGTCCTTGGCTGCCTGCCACTCTCTCAGTACTCACTACGCTCCCTTAAAAGCCTTTCAAGGAAAAGGACAGGGGCATAAAGCGAGATAAAAAACAGATGGAAAGAGAGCGACACAAGACAATTCTTTTTTTTTTTTTTTTAATATAGATATGAGACAGGTATATTATCTGTGCAATGTATGAGGCAAGGGACAATGTTGCTTGAGGAAGTGATTGCAGAAAAACAATGTGACAGTTGATATTTTATTTCAACATAACATTAAAATAGCATGAACGTTACTTGGTAAAATTAGAAATTACTTTGCTTCAAAATAACTTCTATTCTAACTCAGCAAACAGTGAATTTCTAAATCAGAAGAAACAATAGCTGATATACAGTATACATACAGTATCTGCTTTGGAACAGTCTTAGCAGGTAAATCGAGTGCATCGCAACTGAAAAAATGTAAGACAGGTCCACCTTGTATGTAACCAGTAGGAACAATTGCAAGCATTGAGTCTAACCTGAATTTTACCATCTCTGACATCTAACCTGTGACCTCTTTGTCCACTCACCTCCACCCACTCTTTCATAACTAACACTACACTTCAACTTATTAAAGAATCTTCCAGAAATCCTTGTCTCTTGATTAATTAATGCATTTGCTTCAGGTTGCAGGTAGTTTTTGGCTCCTGAATGTACACATATATATATA
Organism: Sciaenops ocellatus; assembly: GCA_033000465.1. NCBI lineage: Eukaryota > Metazoa > Chordata > Actinopteri > Sciaenidae > Sciaenops > Sciaenops ocellatus. Next base: position 17,342,260 of record CP136869.1, read on the forward strand.
TAAATGTGTATTTGCTGATGTGTATACCGCTCAAGGCCTTCAGGTTTTGTGGTTTACTGACATGGGGCTAGAGGCTTTCCTCTTTTGAAACCTGATGCCTGGAGCAAAAGCTTACAGATAGTCGGGTGGGTTAACCTGGGGGCTTATTGCAGGCTGCAACGGGGTGAATGAACCAGTCGGGCCTGTGTGGCCTGCTGTTATGTTGTGTTTTTTTGTGCCTGTCCCATGTGCCCACCCCTCTTTCCTAAAGGAACAAGCACACAAATGAGCTTGCACACACATGCATATGCACAGGATATATCTGTTCACATATACATACACAGTCCTGTTGATATATTCTTTTGCTTGCATGTGGCCCAGTGTTAACAAGACGTGTCCAGGAGCACACCTATCAAAGTGTGTCATCTACGGCACCCAAGGCCCTTTTGAATACGTCGCTCTCCTTCTTTTTCTCTGGTTTTGTTCTCTCGAGGAATCCAGAATAAATATGCCCTCCACACTATTTGAAACATATTGTCATCACATTCACCCCCCAGATATGCATTTCAAGCAAAGAACCACAGGCATTTTTTTAGGAGATGCCAAAACATAAATGCTGCGCTTCAGGTAATGGAATAAGAGGGATATATTTAGAGCAGTGAGATCCTCGGTGGAATTTTAACACTTGACTCATTCATTTTTTTTTCTCCCTATTGCATTTAATTTGAATGTGTGTTATCTACTATTTGGTTCTAGGTTGCCCAAAAACACAGGCCATCTACAAAGACAAGTGTTTTATTTTGAAAGCGACAGGATAATTTAACCGTGATAAACACTGTCGGGGAAAAGTGGAACAAAGCTTTTTTTTTTTAGACTAAAGGTCAGATTCACACTCTTCATGTGTGAGATTTATTGAGAGAACTCTATAGTGTAGCGTCTGAGACACCACATATTCCAGCAACTTCACATTATGCATTTTGGAATATTGAACTAATAATGTTATGCTATATGTCACAACTTAATTATAGTAATAAAGAAAAGTAAAACAATACATAGATTTTTCGGATTTAATATTTTTAAGTCCTTTCCACCTGATTTCTGTAATAAAACGTAAAAACTAATTGTGACAGGGGTGTTGACAGATCAACAAATGATTCTGGTCTAACAAACTAACAGCAGCACCTATGATGTGGATACTGTCCATGAGGTAGAATTATGATGAATCTATAAAAAAATGGAATGATATCAAAATTCATTCACAATCATTATACTAACATCCCTGGGCATAAGTCATGTCTTGAAGATAAAATACTAGAGTGTTATATTTAAAGGTTAATGGCCATGGGTGTTCGTGTGCATGTGCATGCACACCCTTGTGTGTATGTATATGAATTTAAGTCTATATGTGCAAATGTCTGCTGATGTGCAGATATCAGGCAAGACAGATGAGGATGACAGATGTGAATGTATTCGTGCATGGGTGTGTGTGGGAGGAGGAGGAGGGGGGGAATTCGTGCGTGCATGATGGAAAAACGTCGAATAGACATGGGAGCACAATGACTGCTCTTTGAGTTTCATCCTTCTCCTCATCACTGCCTTCATTCCTCCTTCCCCCACTTTCCTAAAGGCACAAACTCTGCCAGTTGTCACCTTAGAGTATTGCAGGCCCGGCTGAAGCACTCCACTCCTCGGGAGGAGAATGTCAGCCCAGGCTCGGGGCAGTTTTGACAAACAGAGTATATATTGATACATGATAAAGTATGCTAGAAATCACCCGACTGCTGAGGGCTACTATAGTTTTAATATCATCATTTGAATTAACAAGCATTCTGTGGAGAAATAATGAGCTTTCATTATTCAGAACATCATCCTTACCCCGGCGGAGACTCGCAGGGCTATTAGTGCTTGAGAACTTAATGAAAAGAAGATAAAGAAGGTTTGAGATAAAAGTTTGAATGGCCACACTCGGTAACCAGAGTTAAAATTTAATGCGGCCCCAGTGGATGACGGATGAGCTTCTTATCTGGGGCCTGGGGAACGAGTAGACAGGGGATCCACTTTGGAAGGTGCCATTCTGGGGAAGGTGAAGAATGTGCACCCCTCCCGCTTTCTCTGACAGGCCCAGTGTGGTGTACCAACCCGGGTGGACCCCCCACCCCACTGCTCAGTGATTCATGCCAACCCATAGATAGCTGTATGTCCACTGTACTGAAAGAGCACTTTTAGATTTGGGACCAAAAACATTGTTGCTTTGCTAAAATGATATCCCATTAAATTAACTTGGATTTGATAGCAAAATATGTCTGACTATCATTGTGCCCAAAGTTAAGACTTCTTCACTTCCCTTCTATAAGCTATGGCTACACTGTATTACATAATTAATGATTAGTTATCAACAAGAAAAGATAATTGATGCCCACAGGAGTTGGTAGTTTAAGTGAAGACAGATCAGCAAAGGCTATAAAAAAAGTAAAATCTTTCAAAAAATGTAAAATCTTCTCATCTGTTCTATTTCATTTTTCACAACTACAATCTCATTAATACATGCAAGACTGCCTTAGGATAAAATCTCTTCATTCAGCCAACCCCGTGGTGACGCCTTTCCTCCAAAACAAGTATCATGTGCTTCATTCCCTCAGTGTATTACATAACTGACACACACCAAGTTGTCAAAAGATAGAAAACAAATGAGTCCCTAAAATGTTTTATTTTACCCAAAGGAAAGCTAATAATAGAGTAATCCTGTAAAGGTGTTATTACAAATACGACTATCTGTTGGTAGGGAAGCATACAGATGCAGTGTAGTAGCACACTCGTAAACATACAATACACATTGAGAAATGCACACATACACACAAACAAGGAAAAAAAAAAAAAGACAGCGGCAACCACTCCTGGAGTCCCTCCGCTTGATGCTGTGTTTGTCCCAAGGGCCTTAAGGGAAGTATGTTTGCTTGCTGAACCATTGTGAAGTCTCCAACAGACATGTCTAGCTTGCTGCTGCGCTGTGCTGTGCTGTTCTCTGCTGGAGGAGATCTCTGTGAATGGGAGGGGAATGCATTGATTTGATGAATGAGTGCATATTTGTGGGAGTACTGGTGGCCAATGTGCAGTCTGGTGCAAGGAGTTATTTTTGTGGCTAGAACTTGACAACAAAGCCTTTAGCTCTGAGCGCAGACTGTCAGAATTACAGATCAGTGAAAGGCTAGCACAGATGTTGCTTTCTCACATTGTCTTTATCTTGAGGATAAGAGTCTCTTCGTGCAACATTTTTCATGCATTCAATATGTCATGTATTATGTGTTTTCATGCAAGTTTTTGAATGTTCGATTCAGCTGTTGATTAAACATTATGGCATCATCTGCATAAAGAGACACCTTTTATGCTTTGTGCTGACAAGAGTCAAATTCCACTGTTGGATTACAAAATTACAGCTCTCACAGACCTCAAACAAGGAAGTTAAAGTAAAACCAGTAACCAGCATCTAAACCAGACACAGAGTTTGGCTTTTACAACATCTTTCCATAAGCTCAAGTGACTGAACCCAAAGTATTTCAGGCTGTGTTTCCATTTAGCAGTGTCTTGCACCTTGTCCTATTCCTATACATCAAGACAAGTACATATGCTGCCAATGTGCTTTTCAGTTTATTAAACTCTTAAGTTGACCAATATAATCTTTTTAAAATAACCAATTAATACTTCTACTAGTACAATAAAGTTTGACATCAAACCCAGGTGTTTTATGGAAAAAAGAAAATATCATTTGAATGCATTTTACTCTGCAACTTTTACTATTTGTAGCCATGATGTGGTTCCTACTTCAAAGAGAGTGCTTAATTTTTTAAGTTCCCATAAAGGTTCCTTATCCATAATGGCAACTCCATTTATGGTGGCTATATAACTTTAATTAAACACACCCATGTGTCGGCTGCTACAAGCACTTAACACGGAACAGCAACAATATGACCTGGTAAAAGACATGTGAGGGAGAAGCGGGAGGCTGGGACCTCTCTAGGGTTTCATGGGTTAGCTGGTTTCCCGAAAACACTGGTGCAGTGAGAGTATTTAAAGGTTAATGCTGGTCAAATTTTGAATCCAGAGATTTTTTATGTGGGTTCCCTAAACAGCCAAGCATATTTAGTCAGGAATACGAGTCAGTTTATGAATCCATATGTTATTACAGTGGGTTTTCTAATGCTGGAGCACTCAGAGCATTACAAGTGTAATCACGAAACTGAAAAGGAAAATAATCAATGTACAAATCTATGAATTTGAGATTTTATACTTTATACATACGAAGTTTGGCATGTAACTGAAACTTGGAACTTAGATATTTATGACAATTACCATTCCCCCCAACGCTAACACCTGTTGTACAGGAAATGCATTTTGATAACTGTATGCTAAACTTTCACAGTCAGTGAGCCATTAACACATCACCAGTTACCACAAAGGCCCAGAATTGCACTGCCAATATTTGTGTTTGATTCATGACGTTCACTTCTGTACATTTCGTCAGTAGTTCCTGATATTCAGACATTCCTTAATACCTTTGAGTGTTGAAACATCTCAAAGCCTGCTATAAAATCAGTTTCACAAGGGTTAAATGTGACGAAAAACAGCAGACTTGTATTAAACGTATTTAGTAATCTAAAGGAATTTATAGGGGGCACAATACAGCTACGTTTACAGATTATCTCAGCCTTTTTAATTCAGTTCTATTGCATCATTTTTATGGGACGGGGCAAAGATAGCCAGAGGGTAAGGCTGGGGGATGGAGAGGATCGTGGTGTAAGTCCTGCGCAAGTATTCACATGCCCAGAAAGCAGGCAAGCATCATAAAAATGGCTCACTAATCATTTCAATACAGCACCAAGGCAGGCAGGAGGATGGCTTCATGCACACAAGCACACACATGCATGACAACAGGTGTTATTCATGCAACCCGAAGGGACACTGTGAGAACATGAGATAAGATAAAAGAGAAGAGTGAGGTGGAAGGAAGCCAAAGAGCAATAAGAGAATAAGTTTGTGTTCTAATCCACCAGAGAGAGAAAGACAAAGGAGAGTCTGAGAGACAAAGTGATGTAACAGCATCACACATCAGAGACCAGTGAGAAGAAGGTAGTGTGTTTTTACAAGGTGAGCACGCCTGAGATGTGGAGACACCTTATTTAGATAACTGGTGTAGTGAGCTGCTGTCATCTCGAGGGGAATCTTGCTCCTAATTTTCCCTGAAATCACAAACAGCTGTTGTTTAAACTAGATCACATCACTGTCACATGGCTGCGGGGGCCTTGAGTAGTAGCTCTGCCATGACTCCCAACCGTCACCACCGGATAGCCATTTTTAATGCTGATCCCTTTCAGGTATTTTAATGTTCTCACTGCCTTGTGAGACAGTGGGAGTGGAAAAGATTGCAAAGAGAAATCTGAGAATGAGAAATATGTAATTCTTTAATAATCTCTGACCTGAGCCTAAAAGGACACATAAGCCTGCAGTCCGAATCCTGCTAATAAAGATGGGATCTGTTCTGTCGTCTCTATCCATTTTCCTTTTCCTTCCCGACCCAGGATGTACCGGCCCCGTCTCTCTCCTTTCTTTCCCAGGATCCCACGCTCGTGCCATGTGTTGTTGCTGATCACAAACATATGGTTTAATTTCTCCAGACGGCGGGCAGACATAACAGCAAAAGCGGTTAGACAAACTGTAATAGATTTTTCTAAACTTTACTTTTTTAAGGATGAAACTTAAAACTAATCTTTTATTACGTAAAACAAATAAATAAAGTGGCAACTCATAACGCCACAGAACTCAAAAATAACAACAGTCTGACTTAGGTAAATCATGACTCAAGATATCAGGCATTCTTACTCCCCGCAAAGGAATTTTATAGGGATTCCATTATGCTAACTTTACACATTGCCTTAGCTGAGGTTGGATAATTATAGTGAACAGCTATCGTATAGTCAATCCACTTCTCTCTGCAGATGTTCTCCAATCCGCAACAAGTAGTGAAACTGGCACTGAGAGTGATGTTCATCCTTCTGTACTACTTGGACAGGAAATGGTCTTATTTAGATGGCGTTGTATGTTGCAGCCCATTAAAGTTCTGACTTATGATATTGGGTTATATGAATAAAACTGACTTGATTTTGCTGACTCCTAGAAAGAGGTCACATCTGATGGGTTTTACTTCACAAAGATTATTATAATAGTGATACAATTTGTAAAAAAAAAAAAAGGCTTCAAAGACAATTTTACCTTAAGATATGTATTATATATATATATATATATATTGCATCTAATGATTAGTTATTTTGTCTAAAAGGGCAAATTTTGGCTTTTAAATCTGGTTTTAACAATGGAAGTCTGATCTGAAGATGGAGGGTTTATTTCTCTGGACGAAAATCTTGTAAAGAAATGTAAAAAAAGTAATCAAATGTCATAATTTTAGTTGACTTCCATGTACGTAGAACATGTGGTCCCTGTGGATATCTTTCTACCTTACCTCAGCCAAGTAACAGTAACCGTTCTAACAACTCTGTCCTCTAAATAATACTCCACATAATTAGGGTGTACTCTAGCTAGCCTAAAGGCTTTACTGGAAGCGTGGCTTGTATTTACACATCTGACAGTTGAGGCAGAGCAAGACAGATGCAGAGAGACAGGCAAAATGCAAGTGTGAGAGCATGAGAGAGAGAGAGAGAGAGAGATGGCAACACACTTGGAGTGATCCTCTGTATACCACGCTTCAGAAGACAGACACGGGTGTAAAGAAGCAGAAATGTAAATGAGCGCGTCCATCCATCCAAGGCCGCACTCAAAGCTTTTACACATGTGAACTTTAAATACCACCCACCCAGCTCTTTCCCGATGCCCGCCTATCAGTTGCTGTCTTAACAAAGGGCAGCGGACTGAACTCTTTCGTCATTGATTATGTGATTATACCAGCTTAGTGTATAACTATGTCATTCTGCGGAGTCTCGTGAGGAGTTATTTTTCAGGTCTGTCTATGGGTTATTGTGAGTGGGTGTGTTGTTGTATTATATGTTTGTACATTTGATCAGCTATTGTAACTCATCAGTATGGTGACACGGGATCATCAACTTTCATCCCCTTTTCTGAAGCTACTACAATGTGTTTTGTTCTCGCAACACACTAGCTAAAATCTTAACACTTACATTTTCTCCGGGATTATTTTGGGAACAATTTCCACCTTTGAATTTCAACCCCTGTACTGAAAAACACTGCTGTTGTGTGTTGCTCATCGCCTCCCTATTGTGTGGGATCTCCCCGCTGCGTTGATCACAGAGTAAGAGACAAATCATCAGGTGAGTCAGAAGGAGCAGCATTCCTTCATCAACAGTTCCACTGTGAGCCCGAGAGTTACCACACAGTAAGACCCACATACACAAACACACACACACACACACTCTGCAGGTGTGCCATAAATTAAGTGCATGAGTAACTGTCTAGAAAAAGGAGAGAAAAAAAAAGAAAGGTCCAAAGAGACATAAAATGCCAGCACACACTCATAAACAGATGTCTGAAGGTCTCCCTCACACATACACACCTACATACTTATGCAGCAGTGTTATGTTTTTATGCGTAAATGTGTGTGTGTGTCCTGCACTGTAAAATGAGTAGTTGCATTGCACAGGTTTATACAAATATATGTGTTCACAGCCACTGTTGTTAGGAAAATGTATTTAAAAAAAACTTATTAAGTTCTATTTTAAGACCACCCAGAATTGCATACAGTGTATATACTGTGACACAACACATTTTGGGGTTTAGTATGAAAGTATAACTAATGTAGTTGATTAGAGAGGTGTTTTTTATTCAATTCCCCCTCTTAGTTATCATCATTTTGGTTTTTGAACCAGCTGTAGCGTCACTCACCTGTTCATTGCACGCATAGTAGGCTATTTTTGCACCTTTATGTAGCCGAGAGCGTGAATGCATGCTCCAGTGCATGACTTTGTTCTTAAAAGTGCTGTCTATGCCATTGACACAGAAATAATTCAAAAAATGGCGTCCCGGTTGCAGTCACTGTGGAATGTGGCAGAAGGCAGTGGCAACTTGACAATCCGGTTCTGCGTCAGTGTGTGACGAGCCAGACCAAAAGGTCACACACTTCAAAGCCTGGAAGCAGCTTCAAAACAGAGCTCCGCACCTCTGACAGCTACATCATATTTGTATGTGTGTGTGTACCTGAGTATTTGTGTGTTTATGAGTTATGGGAAAAATTTGAAATGTGGTTTTAATGAAAGCCTGCCAAAAGGAATTGTTTCTTTGTGTTGATGGCTCAACAATAAAAATACTTTGATAATCATGTGTTCCTGTAAGAGGGCAGTTAGTGAAGAAGACTTGTAAGAGAAAGGACCTATTCAATAGTGAGCTTTCCCTTCATGTGAGCAGTCACTTTGTCAGAGTTGCTGCCCCAATTTTTGCCTGTGCATATTTAATTTTGGAATGAAATTCATAGGAAGGAAGAATGAGAGCTGCGGTGCACTTGACATCCAGTGACCTACTGCAGGTTTGGCATGCACTTGCTCTTGGGAAACTTGATTGAAAGACTCAAAAGGAATGTGAGTCTGTGAAAGTGCGTGGGTTTGTGTACACAAATACTCATAGCTGCAGCCCAGGAAGCTATTCTTTACAGACGGTTGCAATCGATACACAGACATCAGCACTGACTCGCTTTGTCTCAAAACTCTGCAAAGTCACATTTAACTTGGGCACTCACTTTATTTTTTCGAGGACTCTGAGAAATTAATTTGTAAGCCTGACACAAATAAACAGCTCATGCATAAATATGCCCATAACTTTAAGACAAAAGGAGAACAGCTCTATCTTCGTTGCAAGGGGAGGATTTCTTTCCTTATCAAAGCAACACAGGGCAAGATTAAAGAGTCAAAATCCTCCCCACGTGTGTGTAGTGTGTGTGTGTGTGTGTATTTGCTCCTGCATGCCTGCCCCCGGACGTTCTTTCTCCTTCTCCTCCCTCCTGCTCGTCACTCTCCCTGTAGCATTAGGAGCTAGCTGCCAGGCTCTCCTCTTTAGCATCCATCCATCCCTCCATCCTTACCCCTGGAGGAGTCTGCATTAATCAGTCCTTTTTTCGAAGGAGGTCCTGCTACAGTAGCTGTTGTGTTCCCCCCCATTTGTTACCATGCAGATGTGGCCTACAGTGAAGTCACATCAATCCTTATACAGTGGAATTACACGGCCAATCAATAACATTCAATAACAACAGGCCATTTGCCCATCGGCCTGTCCACTCTTTCATCCTACCCACTGACAATGGCCTCTAGTTTGTGTGCATACTGCATAAGTTATAGATTACACTGAGAATATAACCAAAAATACTCAAACAAACAAACAAACAAAGCAAAGCTATCTAATATTGTGAGGTGATTTTAATCACCATAAACTTAGAAGAAAAAAACACTGAAGCATTAATGTATAGGTCATTATTAAACAGTGATTTATCTGTACGGAAATGTAGTGGAGCGATGAAATGAACAAAAGGCAGAAAACCATTTTTAAAATTTAAATTACCACTGCCTATATACACTGTCATGGCTGGCATAAGTAATTCAAATTAAATATCATAAAGTGTAATTCTTCAAATTCTAACATTCCAGTGGAAATTCTGATCAATCCTACCTGCAGAAGTGGTTTGTTTTGCAAAACATTTTGATCCACCCTGCAAAGATAATAAAACACACATATTTCTTCTTAATTTTCTGCTATTGTTGTTACCCATAGCAACAGGTACAAACCAGATGCAGGAAGGTCAGTGTTATGTTTACGGATCAGATTTGGATTATAGTTTTGTTCCATAGTAGTCAGTGACATTGGAATATGGCCAATGTTGCCTTCAGCACATGTAACTGAATAAATGTGTAGCATGTGTACATTCAGACTTTTAAAGATGAGACACAATATTTAACACATTGTTGAACAATTGTGCAGTGAAAAGATACAAATTCCTGGGTCCAAAACATATAATAAAAATTTTGGAAATGAATTCTTAAATAAAAAAGTGTTGATTTATTTCTATCAGTGGGTAAACTATATACAGTTTGACAGAATTATATCCCAAAATTAGTGAAAATCATACATAACATAATCATGTTTGGACTGAACTCAATTAATCAAAATAAACAAATAAAATCCTCTTAATATTACCCTGATATGTAAATTTACAAGCTTTTTAATACTAGCCTTCTACTCTGTGCTACACTGGGTCCAAATCAAGCTGTCAGCGAGCTTGCCAACGTGTCCAGAGGGCGTCACCACACATACGCTACTGAGCTACGAACAGACACCACTTCATGCAGCGGGTTTACAGTGGCTGCCAAAGGCCAGAGAAGAGAGGAGCAAGGGAGGGCATGTTGAGAGCAAATGTGGGACAGAGAGATGCAAAGAGAGGGTGAGGAAAAGAGAAAAAGGAATAAAGTGAAAGTGGGAATGGGTGTATAGAAGAGAAGGAGTAAGAGAAAGGATGAGAGAGTAGGTGGAAGATGGCAGGAGGGCAGCATGCAGATTGCCCAGGACCTGACTGGCATATTCTTGGATGGCTAACAGACGGAGAAAGAGAGAAAGGAGGGAGGGGTTGGGGAGCTGGGGAAAGTTAGGGCCCTCAGGATGTTCTGTCCCACTGCCAGACCCAGAAGTGTGGCTGGGAGATAGCAGGCCCACGTGCAGTGGTGCACCATACACACAAACACGCACACACACACACACATGCACTGACAGTGACAATGAGGAGATGGAGCAATGCGTGGATCAAGATGGATAAGAGACATTGTGGTAAAAAGATAGAATACACTGTAGGTATAAAAATACCAGCAGATATTGGATAAAGAAAAAGAACGGAGAGTTTTCAAGGTCTGCCTGGTAGCTGATTGACTCTGCACAAAAAAATTCAGCGTAACATTATTCAAGTGAGGTGAGCCGCTTCGTTTCCAGCCATTTCTCGGAATCTGGTGAATCCAAACTACATCTTTTCACAGAGACCAATATGTAGCTGCATCTTTAGTCAGGTCAGCTGCCTTTCTCTGCTTTACTTTCTCCATCTGTATCCTCCACTCTCATTGGCAATGTAGAGTGAAGGAGCTTGAGGCCATGTGTGCAGGTTTGGGCCAATTATAGGGATTCTCATCAGTGCTGGGCTGCCTTTTTTGCTGCGGGCTCAGAGCACACAGACCAGCCGAGGGTCCACATGGGTCAACCCTGTACCCCTCACATCTCTACGCAATGAGCATACCTGGGAGATGCAGTACTGCTGGTTTGGCAGATCTGATATACAAAAGGAAAAAAAAAAAGCTGAAATTATGCTCTTTGGGCTTAGATGTAAAAAAAACAAAACATTCTATTACTTTGCAACAGAGGACAAAATGTTGTATTAGAATTCAACCAATGACAAAGACTGTGCAAACACACTGAAGCAGCTTAAAACTGTAGTATTATTGTGTACTATTGTTGTTTGTTATACCTGACACAGATGATGTATCCTACTGTGTATTGACATTAATCACAGGCTTTGTGAAATTGGGCTGGACTAAAAATGTGAATAAAATGAATGAATCTGGAATTATAACTCTTACTGCACCTGTTGAAACACATGAAACATCTTTAATAAGAAACACAAACAAGCGACCGTTTTAAATCTTGAATCTGAATTTAAGCTGGCAGCTAAGCATTACTAAGATGTTTTAAGAATATTACAGCTGCATAAACATTGCTCAGATCAGCACTGTGTTGCATCTTCAGTTGGTCAGTTGTTTGCTGGAGATGCTACAGTATGTTACCAGTAATGCATTTCAGCTGTACAGCAATGTCATCCAACAGAAGCAAAGTTGCACAAGCTTCTAGAGAACATATGATAAGATGAAAGGATTTCTTGAATCGAGGCCTGTGATTCATACAGCCCTCCTTTTAGCCGAGAAGGAAAAGTAAATATGGATACCTGGTGAGTGAGGCGTAACATCTGCAGGTGAAGTGGTCAAAGCTCTGATGCCCAAGAAGGCGCCACGCCAGTTCTGTCAGAACTGCTTGTTGTTGGACTCCTTATCCCACTACCGTCACTCACTGTTTACAGCTGTGTGCCCACATCTACAGAGACGATACTGTACGTACACAGACCTATAAACATACCCAGAATGCCAAATGTATACGCAAGGAAGTTATAAATAAATTTGCTACGTGTATGACGAAATAATCTGAGAGGAACACCAGATGAAAGCATATACACCACTCAAAAAAACAAAAAAAAAACAAAAACATAGCTACAGAATTAGTCTCTGGTTCATAACTACTGTGGATGACTTCATTCAGGTTGGGAGTTAACTTCCTCAAATTACCTGCAGGTTAACAAGGGGGTTACTACATCCGATGTAGTCTATACCAACAGCAACAACAGCAATATTTCAAGTATACACTTTATTCAGCCATAATTACCAGCTTGGAGGGAAATTCGGCTGAGAAACTGGATTAAGCATGACCGAATCTTCTTAAGTGGTTAGAAAATCAAAGCGCACTGAATGTTTGCCCCATACATATTGGCTTTGGGATGAAAGGCTTGGCCGAGGTTCGTGAACTAGCGCCGACACCAGGAAGGTTTTTTTTTGTCAAATTATCTGCTTTTATACTACTAGAACTTTGAACAGTGCCGTTCTATGTTTGCTGCTGAAACAGAATCTGAAACATGGCCTGGAACTGTGTGTCTTGGAGAGGGAACCAAACTTGTGGCCTGTTTGGCGCGGTTGCAGCAGCGCAGCCCTGAAAGTGGATTGTGTTGGTGCTGTGGATTAGTAGAAGGCAGCAGCAGGCAGCGTGTGTACGTTTGTGTGTGTGTCTGTGTGTGTGTGTGTGTATGTGTGACGAAAGTATGTGTACGAGTCTGTGTGTTGGCGCTGGAGGCTAGCGTGTGGTGAGGAGGGAGATTCGCACCTCCATGCACGCTGCTGAAAACCTGCTAACCGTTGCATTTACAACTCTCAGTATGGTGAGGTAAACACATTTTTAGTGCCACCCCCCCTCCTCTCTCCCTTCCTCTTGAAATTTTTTAAAGGAAAAGCTGCAAAAACATATCCAAAATAGCAATGCTATAGAGGAGGGATTGTCTTTGCCCCTAAAACAAACATTTTGGATTGCCAAATGATGCTTGTCATCCAAATGCAAACATTCCCTGATACCATCGCATGGACTTAAGCCTGTTTGCAAAATGGAGAGCAAATCATATGAGCTCACTGTGCGCACAGAAACTTGCATGTAACATAAATGTACCCACTGAGATATTGCTAATTCTTTAAACACTAATTTAAGTGCTCTCGATTTTATTAAAACCATAATATAAATACTCATGGGTATATTTTTTCTCTCTCCTAAGAGAAGAAAAATGAATATCAGACCCAGATTTCTATCCCACAATGCATTTGGGGTTGTTACGTGAAGAGGAGGAAAGGCAGACGGAGGAAGCTTTAAATCTGTGTCAAAAAGAGAGACATTAGGCCTGTGCGAGACGTTCATTTAGGAAACCTGGTGTGAAGGTAGGTATGTCGGTGGCCCATTAATTACAATAATCACATCGTAGGTGTTAGAATAATTCATTAACTCAGATTTAGTTAAGGCTTCATTTAATAAGTCCTTGTTGGTCAGGAGAATAAGAGACAGGAGAGAGGAAGGTGGGAGGGAGACAGAGATAGAAAGAAAGAAAGAAAGGGAGGGGAAGCTAGAGAGATACAGGGTGCCTATTAAACCACAAGGCCTGGATTGTCAATTTGTGTTTGAGCGTTCCACTGGGGGAACTGTTCCATCCTTTTTAAGAGATATATCATTTTATAAAAGACCAAAGGGAGGGAAAAGGAGACAAAAACTGGGGGGATGGAAGGGAGGTACTGATACAACGGAGGGATGGATGGAGGGAGTTACGGAGGAGGGGTGGTTGGTTAGGGAATCAGTTTTGCCTACTATATTTAACTGACCCATAAATCTGTTTTTAAATTCCCCTCCATTTAAAAACGCCCAGGCGAACTGGAGAGAAGTGAAGGCAAGGGAAGGGAGGAAGGGAGGGTTTTTCTTTTTCGCGCCGGCTGTTAAGTACCACAATCCATGCATAGCCGGCGCTACATTTATCCTAACAATGTAATTGGTCCAGCTCCCTTGGCTGGTGGCTCAGTTACTGGCCCTCCCTCAGGCCCCCAAATATGTGTGTGTGTGTATGTGTGTGTGTGTATATGCGTGCGCAACCAAGGCCCTCCCTTCAGCCCTCAAATGAAAAGAAATCCCTGGCTTCCATTGAGACAGAGACACACTGGGGGGCATGGTGGCTAGGCTAACGTGGCTAATGCTAACATAAACTGGACACACCTGCTCACAACCTCACTCCAGGGCTACCAGTGTGTGTGTGTGTGTGTGTGTAGTAGGAAGCCAGTTGGGAGTGCGGCTGTGGATTGCACCATAGGCAACAGATGAAAAGCAAAGGAGGTGGACGCACACAAACACAAGTGCAGCACACACTCACACACACACAAACAACCTGCCCACTACCCCAATCCTCTCCTCCTCTCTGTTTTGTCTTTCTCTCTGACACATGCATGTACAGTAGCCTACACACACACACATTCACAGACAGCACACACACACACACACACACACACACACACACACACACACACACACACACACACACACATGTACACTCTCCGCATTGAGCCGCTCTGCAATTAGGAGGAAGAGGACAAAAGCTTCACAGACAGAGGCAACATAAGGGTCGGCTCGCTGTTTCACCTGGAGCTAAATATCTAAAGCGGAGGGGAGTCAGGGAAGAGAGGGAGGTGTGGGAGAGGAGGGAGTGCAGGGGGAGGAGTGGGAGGGAGAAATGGGTGGGGGGACGAGAGGGGAAGAGCAGAGGAGTGGGGTGAAGAGAGGGGAGAGCAGGTGGTTCATCGTGAATATTGTGAGGTCTGATAGGGAATATTTCAGTTTTGTCCATCAGTTTCTTTTTATGTGAGTTTTAACTTGTTGAGATTGCTTAGGAGGAAGAATTTTTAAGAGATCACAGACACGAGTGAATTGGGCAGGTTACAAATTAAATTAGGGGAGCTAGGTAAAAGTAAGGAGTGAAGATGAGGAGATGATAAGGAAGGAGACTGGGGCAGTGGAGAAGGGTTCAGCGAGGAGGATAAGGATAGATGTTGGGTAGGTGTGAGGAAAAAGAGGGAGGCGAGAAGGTGGAAGAAGGCAGAATTTGGGAGGTGGGGGGTGGAGGAGGAGACAGGAGCTGCATAATGAAGCGCCGGGCTAATTTGGAGAACTCCAGCTGGCTGAAGCCAGAGGGCCTGAGCTTCCAGAACATCTGAAGCACCTTAATGCTGCATACACACACACACACACACACACATAACGCGCAAAAAAATACTACAACTCGTACACAAACACACATGTAACACCACAGTTGTGCGCACATACACACTTTATACATTGAACATCACACACCGTCTTTGACCTGGACCTGTTTTGCAATCTAACCACAGCTATACACACACACACACACACACACACACACACACACGCAACACTACAAACTGTGTGTGTATGCCTGAGGTGATGTTTGTTGGGACGTGATTGAGGATTAATAAGGTCAAGGAGTTGGTTGATTCTGAATGCATATCATGGAGTTATTGAAAGGAAGAATGCTGATATCAATGATTTATTTATACACAGTATCTGCAGCTCAACAGTTATTTGTACATCAAGTACAGGAGAACAATGTCTCACTGTCAGTTCAGATGCTTTGTTTAACTGTTGTGATGTCATTGAGTTCAGTAGAAATCTATGATCTATTCAAAATATTGTTCTGAATGTCTCATTGTCTGATGAAATGCTTTGTCTAACTGTTGTGATGGCACTGAATTCAGTAGAATTCCCACAGAAAAACTCAGGAGATATTCAAATATGATGTAAAGTATCTCTTCATACATACAGACATATTTGTTTTATTGAACTTTTTATACTCTTTTTTATGCTCTTACTACTTCACAATCATAATCAACATCACTACTATTATGCTACTATTTCTGCTTTTATGAAACTTGAAGTAAACATTTCTGTGGAGGAATATAAAGGTAATTATGCTGCTCATAAGTTGCAACAAGCAGCAGGGTCACCATGTCAAGTTTAAATAAATTCCCTGCGGACATGAGCATCATTTGGCAAGAGTTTACAATAGCAGGAAAGTAATTACACGTGCATCACTATAGTAAATCTATCAGAGAAGAGCATCAATGAAAAAAGGGTAACACCTGCACAGATCTTCATCAGGTGAGAATATTCCAAAGAATGGAAACTGATCCCATATTTATACATTAAAGATGTTTTTAGGCTGAAAAATAAGATGGTATGATGTAGAATATATCCAATTTATGTGAAGCCAGAACTCATAACCCAGCATATTAGATGCAATATATTTAGAATATGAAGGCCAAACATTTATAACAGAGAACTGATGCCTGCTATGTTTTACAGAGTCAACACACATGTCAATTATGTTGTTATTTGAACACCTTACAAACAGTGTCAGGTCAGAGTTGTCAGTCACCCTCAACTGTTTTCCAATGAACAGTCCTGCCAACTGCCACTGTTTGGCTTCAGCATATTGTCAACCACATCATGAAGCTTTGAGCGGAACACGAAGTGCACAAACACGGAGTAAAATTCCTTTTCTCTGAGGCTACATCACTGTAATGGCTTAAAACACAGCTGGATTAGAGCCTCTCAGGTTTACAACCATACGGTCTCCCATCTGCAAACAAAGCCCAACTATATTTTGTTGCCCTCCTCCATTTGGTTAACCTCAAGCCTTTATGGTTACCTAGGGGTGGCTCGAGGTGATGGCATTTGACTTAAGACTAGAGCCAAAGTGAAATGCTGACTAATCTGTAACATCTGGCAAATTTTATAAGAGAGAGAGAAGAGAGGGAGAAAACGATGCCAGGTTGGCAGGTGGAGGAGTGAGGAACGTTCACAGTGCATTTATGTAACCACACACACACACAAGTACACACAAGCAGTGACTTTCCATTGCAAGGGTGTGGTGGCTACCAATGCCAAGCAGCTTGTCTCTGTAGAAGTAGCCATTTTATGGCCAAGAAAGTTAACCAACACACATTCAAACCTTTGTCTCATTACCAAATGCAAATACAAATACACTTTCTGCAAACTCTGTCTACGTCAAACTAAATGCAGACATTCATGAGGCGTTGGGAAAGGCATGAAAGCATGGCGTGGGCGTTTTTCAATCAACACCCAAGCCTTCACTCCCAACGGACCATGAGTCCCAGACCTGTCATCTGTCAGCAACTCAAACAATCTAGTAAACACATCCAACGGTTTATGTTTGAGTGTGTGCATTCAGTTAAAATGCAAACCCATTCAATAAAGTGCAAAGCAACAGGCCGACAGATGAATGCAGTACAGTAACAGTAAATATATAAATTAAAACACAATGCTTTGAGTCTCTTCAGGGCAGGAAATTTTATGTATGAGATGACAGAACATCAGTTTGAGAAAAGAGTTTTCTTCCTGTGTTGTGCAAGTAAAGCAACCTTGTGTTGTAGAGTAACCAAAGAGACCCTCTGTCGAATCTGATAATGGAGGCACACAATGAAAACTGTAAATATAAAATTGTTGCATGTTTAAGATGAGCAAGGCTGAATCTGTAGGGGAATCCCAACTTCTGAATGTGTAAATTTGTGCTTATGGTTTAGCATTTCATTGAGCTTTCCATGCATACGTATAACGATGAACATACACCTCTTCAGTGGAGACACTCTACTTTCCCAACACACTGAATTACTCTGATAATCACCAGAAAAATGAAACTGCTATGGCACACAATACAACATAAAAAGGAAAAAAAACAGATGCAACACATATTAACACAGAGTTTACTACATGTTCTAAGCTGTACCATGTAGCAATCACACGTGTGGTGCGCACCGGGGCGAGAGGAACAGCAACAAATTGGATTTCCCAAGGATGATGGTGTGATGAAAGATTGTGTGTTTTTCTCATCTACCGCCAGTGCTGTTAGAGCGCAGCATGATTAAATAAAACCTTGCCCAAGTTTCAATAAACACATTATAACAATTGCATTTCCTTGACAAAGATTTAGGGACTGGTGTGATGCGATTGGATTACTGGAGAACATTGAGCTTTTTTAATGCTGTTTTTGCCCTGCCTTAAGTTGAACGTACACCTCCACTTGAGCAAGTTTAAAGGATTTCTCTCCTCTCAACATGTGGTTAGGGACACTTTGATGAAGATGATGGAGGTGGCTTTTGCTCAACTATCTCTCTTCCCAGTCTTTATGCAATAGGGAAAATAAATGGCCAAGCTTTCACCTTTGACAGCAGGGGCATGTGTTGAAGCGTCTTCACTTGCTATCAGTGATCAACACTGCATAGCTAACGTCTCTTAGTAGCATGACATATAGTTAGACCTTTTTTTTTATCCTGTGTTGTTGTCCATGCAAGTATTTAATGCAGAGAAATAATGGTGACTCAATGCTTGGATTCTTTTTTTAGATTTCCCATACTTTGTGGTACAGGGACACTGCAACACTATTGGTTGCAAGGCCATACTTGTGTACCCTACACTGCCAAACAAGTATTTATCTGAATAGTATGACTCATAGCAGATTCAATGCTGCAGAATAGATGTCTGATACACTGATGATGACTAACAGGTGAAGGGGATACATAAATACTGTGGGGATGTAGATAGAGTGAGAGAGAGAGAAAATGAGAGCAAATAAAATCAAAAGTGGAGATGAGTTTTTGCCTTTGTGTGTGTGTGTGTGTGTGTATGTGTGTGTGTGTGTGTGTGTGTGTCATCCACCACCGTGGGAAGATGCACAAATGCTCATCATGATTTAAGGTCAACTGTCAGTCTTTTCATTGATTTAACCCCCAGTGTCAGGAAACACGTATCAACATACTCAGGTACAGCCAACGCTACCCATCTGTGATTCTGGCAGGTGGCGACAAGCCGCTTAATAATGCCACACCTATTTTTTTCTCCATTATCCCTCATACCCTCCACACACCCCACACACACACACCCATGCACAAATACACACTCACACAGATTACACACTGATACAGAAGGTTCATTGGAACACAATATGAAAAAAAACATATCCGTTACTCTCAGTAGAAATTAAATCTGTTCATAACTGTTTGCATGTGTGACAAACTGTAAAACTAGCCAGTGCTGATAAAATATGAATCCTATTTCACGGCTCAAATGTTTTCAGAAACATATTTTAGCGTACTGTAACATTTGTGATGAGGCAGGCCGCCAGTTTTTCGTGCTTGAAAATAGAATAAAAACCAAGTGACGCCCAACTCGCAGTACATCACCCTCCAGCTCCACATTCTAATCCAAATACAGTCAAGCTATCACTGAATAGCCAACATTAGCAGCTTTTCACTAGTCTAGAAGAAACGTTGTGAGTTCAGTCTCAGACATCACAACTCCGTTTTCCACCCACTGGGCAGTACTACAGATTCATACTCTCACACTGGACAGAGGGCAGGCTGGATGCTACAGTGACTCACTATCGGTTCTTGATTTATAAAGTGGTATTACAAGCTGTATGGACAGGGCACTGGTTAGCATGCTAAGAGTAGATATCTCTGCAACACACATGAATTTATTAGTCAAGAGAGAACTTGATACAGTGTTGGAAGCTGTGTTTATTCTTTGCAGCTTGCTCAGTGACGCATGAAGCCAAAAAAGCCACTGTAAAGAAATTATGCAAATGATGAATGCATAGAGCATCTGCGACTTCTGCTGGCCAAGCTGGCTAACATCCAGTTTAGCTCTCTGCTAACTTTAATGTTAATACAATGATTTAATAATGCAGGTCCTCTAGACTTTCCAAATGTTACCAGACCTAATGCATCAAATCCTGATGGTGAAACGAGCCAGGAGATGTGACTCCCAAAAAAAACGTATTTGGGCCTGTATTTGGGCGTATTCGGGTCCTTTGTGCATCATCTGATTATTACACCATTTGGCCACGATGTCAAACTCGCTTCAAATTGCCACTTTCCCTGGGGGGTTGGCAACACAATACACAGACTTCTTTGACATAATGTCAGTGTTTTGATGTCTTTATCCATTAAGTGTCAAAAGTTAAGGCAAAGTCAGTGACCACTCAACATTGACTTCTATTTAAGATCTGACGAAGCAGAAATATTCACCTGGGCTTGCACAGCCTCTCTGTGGCAAAGGCAGTGTAAACTAAGGTAACAAACTAGCATTTTGGGTAAGAGTAATTTATATCAAGAAATTTCAAAGGGTTAGACAATGTTTCTGCTAGCTTGATGGTGGCAACCTAGACAGCGAAAGTGTATACTCAGTGAAAACATTTTCTGACAAGTAATATGTTTGTGCTTCTGTCATCTAAACCACCAATAAAACTTACAGCATAACACTCACACTCACTCACTAACATATTGAATTGATAAGTGCAAATACAATGACTGCTATATTGACACTCTCATAACTAAATGTAGCTAATGGAAAATTACTAGCTCTATATTAAAATGCCTTTCTGTTGTGTACAGTGCAATTAAAATGACCAATAAAGCGCAAATAGTACTTTTAGTTAAATAACATACACTGAACATCCATGGAAACTCAATACAATCATTTTGTTCCTTTATTGTGATGACTGTAACTGTGTGAAGTACACCCAAGGTATCATATTCACCCATCCACCAAAAGCTTGACACAAGCTGGCACCTCTCCTTGATCACCAAAGTCTTGTCAACATGTTCAAATCTCAGTTATATCTTTACTCATTCAATCAAGGAGAACTGCTTCATGCCGACTGATGGAGTGATGCAGCGTTGACAGCCAGACAGACAGAAAAAAACAAAGGGATGATAATAAGAAGGATGGGCGTTGAGTAGACAGTTTCTCTGCCAAAAACACAGTCACGTTAATGGTGCAACTGGTGGGCATCCATAATACAGCAGATGCTGAAAGACCAGTAGAGAGTTCAACAAAAGACATGATAACTAAGCTAAAAGACTAAGTTTGCCGTTGCCTTATCCCCAAGCAACTGCCAAATTGACAGGAGGAAGTGTGCTTTTACGTCTGAAACTGACTTGACAGAAAAACAGTGGTGAAAATATGCAACTGTTATTATGATTATTTCAACAGGCAAATATACGACATTATGGAACATCATAAAAAAGTGACATTGAGTAATGACAAAAACATGCAACAATATGCCACTGTGGCAATGTGTGCTGTGTCAAATCATTCCCAACTAAAGTGACATGCAGGTTCCTCAACGCAAAATAAAAATAGAAAGCCGAACAGCATTATAATGAGAAGAAATTGTTTTATTAATGTTTTCCCCTCTTTTCTCTTTTTCTCTCTATTGGAGGCATCCTGCATTCTCCTCAGCATAGCTCACAGTTCCTCCCTGCTTGCACTCTCTCCTTGGAGGGAAAGTCAAAAGGTTTTTCATTTATCTCAGACCGAAGACGAAGCACAAAACACAACTCCCCAGAGAGACCCACGAGGAAACTGCGAACACCTTGCCCCAAATATCTGATCTTGGAGGAGCAGAAAATAGCATGCACGTATTTGTTTGCCGGAACGAAGACTTCCCTCATTCCCCAGATGCTGTGTTGTCATTGAACATTTTGCCGTTGTGTGTTAGGCATATAAAAATACATTTCGATTTTTATTGGGGAAAGAAAACACGTCTCAAGAACAAAAGATAATTGTATTGATTTGTTGAGCATGTGGAGCAGTTCAAAATGTGTCTGTTGGTAATGTTTTGAGCTCTGAGATTGTGAATGTGTATTTTTTTTCTGTGCATGTGCTTGCTATCTGGATTGTGTCAGTTTGTGTATGTCGTATTGACCGAGTTCTTACCTACGCTGGGTTTCAGACACAAAACGGATAATTGGGTTTTTAAACTTGGGTTCGAGAAGGAGCTTTATGGCAAAAAAATAAAGAGAGGCAGGCGAAAAGTTTTGAGCTCCTTCAGGAGGTGTGTCTTAAAGTCACATGCTCACAGGGTAGCCTCTGTGTTGTTTGGTACATTTAAAGTCAGTTAGTTGCGTTGGTGTAGCAGTAGCATTCTGCTCTTTTCCATGCAATCCAGTGAACAAGTGCACAGTGGGGGACTTCAGTGCCAATACATACCGTGGTTGCATTTGGTCTTTTAATATGAAAAAAAAATGCCCTTTCATGGTTGCTTTCACTGCAACATTTCATGGCTGCATCTGAACAAAGTCACTGACAACAGTTAATCAGAGTCACTAAGAGGAACCGGTAATGTCAGTTATAGCTGATGGCTCAAAGAAACGTTTCCTCATCTATAGGCAATTACTCTCTCACGCTCACTCTCTCTGTTGCTCCAAGCTATACTAAATCAGATAGATTTGTGCATTGATAAAGGCAGCTACTGGACTGGAACAGCATGAATGTCCATAAAAGAAGCAAAGAGCAAAATAGTAATTATTCTCTTTTTTCCCCCCTTTGTTGTATATTCTATTTGACTCAGCATCTATCAACCTTATTCCCTCTCTGTAACACACAAACACACATATACATGTATCCACCAACACTACTTAGAGTAGTAGTAATAAATAAACAGATTAAAAAAGTGTTAAGGCATCATGAATTTAGACCGATATTTGATTGCAGTGTGTAAGTGTAAGTAGATGTATTAAATACCATATGTGCATATGTATGTAATGTTGCACAAACATGCTTTTATTTACATAATCACATGGAAGTGCTGTAATAATTTTCTATGGATCCCAGAGGAACCTGTTCTGGAGCTTAACCGGATCCAAATAAATAAATAAGTAAAGATACCCTGTACTCTAAATCCATAAGTTGCAGGCTGGAATCAACCCTTAGTGGCATTTTCTGTGTTTGTGCAAGAGACATAAAAAGAAGAAATGAGCAAGAAAAGTGAGAAACTCTTTCCCTTCACTGTCTTTGTTTTTTGCCTTGAAGGTAATCTTTGGTGCAGCAGCGATGGCAAGCTCTTGTTGTGTCCAGAGAACACAATGTGGAGTCTAGCACAGTCCTCTCTCTGGCTTTCTGGGATGTGACCAATGACAGTAGAATGGAAAGAATGGACAGAGCCTGAGTGACGTCCCCCGTAGGTTTTCGAGGCGCTGTTTTGAAGCCGAAAATATGCAGCGCTGGCCGCCGCCATGTTGGATGTACTGCTTCTACCCCCTCCCAGTTAATCTTAAATATAATATTGAAATTATTGGCAAAGATGTGGTGGGCCGAATAATGCCTGAGTGCTCTGATAACCCATCTGTAACAGCACTTACCTGTCAATCAAGCGGCGATGCTGTTAATTGTGCACAACTCTGAGCCTTAATATAATTTAAACAGGTGAGTTAAAAAAAAATTCACCTCCCTCACAGTTGTTATAAATGGGGAAATTAGCTATAGAGACCAAAACCGTTGCCTGTACCAGCCTGTAAACATGTTAAACACAGTTCTGCTGTGGAGTTGGGCATTTTAAGCGGGGGTTCAGACAGGATCAGGCACCGTGGCAAAAATGGAGGTCTTTTCATTCATTTCAGTGGGGCTCGTGAGTTTCCGCACCAGGTGTCTGCAATGCAGGGGTTGCCGCAAAAAAAAAAAACGCACCATTATTTTACAATAATACACAAATCTGTAATCTGTAATAAATTCTACCGTTTCTACATCATTTAAGCAGCTGATGCAAAAAGTGCAACAAGTGTCAGATGTCTGCAAACATCAATTTGCAGCAGCATAAATATTTTGACACAGATTGTAATAGAATAATTGCTACAGACAAGATGTGCAAAATCCTAGGTGTTTTTGAGCCCCCCCAGGGATGCCAGCCAAATGGGGCAGACCTTCACCCTCTTCCCAGGAATGGTGACCTGCAGAAGGAGAGGGGAGCAATAAGACTTAGCCTTCAAATGCAGGTTAGTGGGAGAGATTCAGGGAAAACACAGGCGACCCACACCCACAGTAGATTAATGCCAAACCCACACACGTAAGAAAACAAGCAGAAAACTTGCTGCATACAACTATGCACATGCATATATACATTTAGTGCAGAACCACAGGACAAAATGCAAGCTATAAAAATCAGAAGAAGAGCATGTTAAGCTGTATATACCTGAACACCATTACACATAGGATAGAAATTCTCACTTATATTCGCATTCTGCACATAGCAAACAAACAAACAAACAATCAAAATCTCCCTGTCTTCCTCCTTCACCTACACACACACACACACACACACACACACACACACACACACACACACACACAGACAGAAACACTCACACAGAAAGTTTCAATCTGGTTATCAGCCTTGGTCTCTTGGCTACAGGGCTTGTGGGATAGCCCTGCTTCTTGGCAGTCATTTCTAACACAAGCTGGAAAAACAGGCTTTGGGTGTTTGTGTGTGTATGTCTGTGCTTCTGACTCATTCTGCATGAGCGTGTGTTTTGTTTTTATATGACTATGTGTGTGCATGCACATTTGCTTATGCATACAGATTGTAGGAAGTAAAAATAGATCTATCAACAGATAGAGACGTAAAAAAAAACAACATTGCTATAACATTAGGAAACGACAATCAGTTGGAGATAACATGAAGAAAGATCCAACCCCAACTTGATATGCATGGTTTCTAAAAAATGAATCCACCCCCACTGACTTTTTTGTACGTGCAACAAAAGGATTTCAAAATGTTCTTATGCAGGACTTCTTTTGCTGTGGCTTCATTTTTAATCAAAGTGAAAAAGAAATTTTAGATTTATATGTGAATGTATAAATGACAGAATGGCAGAATCTAAATTTTAAAAGAGCTCAGCTCTTTCATTTTATTTGGGCCAAACTGCCTGAGGGGCAAAAGAAATCTTTAACATTTCATATTATGTTATTCAGACACTGCCTTCACGTCGTACAGAGTTTTTATATTTGAGGTATTCTGATTCTGTCTTTCAATATTAGCAGCTTTTATATATATATTTGAGAGGGTGTATTGTATATTAAAATACTAAAGAAAAGCATACTTCAAATTGTGTCATCAGACCATGACAATATAATTTTTTTTTAACATTTTCAGGATTATGATATCATTTCTGAGGCAAAGTTTAAAAGTAAGTATATCCGTTTATATCTTACATGTTTTCCTAAGAACTCCCACATGCACTTCTAACTGCTGTTTTTACTGCCTCCTGTCTGGGCTTTCAGGTCACCTCTTACCTTTAATTACCTCCATCTGTCCATCCACGCTTCCCTCCATCCATTTATTCATTCTTCCTATTTTACCTTTTGATTCAACCAAAGCAAGAAAGATCAGATTTTTCTCTCATTTCTGTCAATTCAGTCAACTTAAGAGTTTTGAATGCTCTATGTCATAAGCAGAAAACATCAGTATGTGGTCTTACCACATGGGTAAGTTTTGCTTCATCACAGTTAGGATAGTGTGAGGTAAGATGTTGAGCACAAAGGTCCCAGGAATTTGAACGAATAATATATTCTCAGGTTTATGAAGTCAAAGTTAGGTCTGACACATTTATGGGAATCATTGGGCATAAATAATATGGTTACAGTAGGGAAAGAATGCTATGAACTGTGAGACTTGAAGGCAGGAATTGTCATCACAGGCCTGGGCAGGTTACCTATTCAAGGTTCCTGATTAAGAAGTTTGCCACTCCAGAATCATTTACAGTTCCTGTATCTGTTGTGTATCCAACCAAAATATTATTTCTTTTTTGCTTCCCCCTATCACTCTGCCTGCCGCCCCCTCTCTCTCTCGTCTACGTCATGTCTGGTCTCTCTCCCCCTCTCTCTCATAATCCTCACTGTCGTCAACAGATTCAGATTTAAGCTTCCATTTCATCCTAGAGGCCACTAAAGATGAAACGTAGCTGCTAGTTTTGCTCATAAATGTCTCACTAAGTGCTGATGTGCCAGGAGCCCTCCTTAACTGGTTGACTGCTTAGCAGCCTTCTTTGCAATACCAACACACACCCTCTCCCATTCTTACTAGCACATTTGCACGCATAACTTGTACCCCCCCTTAACCCTAAAAAAGCAGATGGGTCGCTTTCGTATTTGATTCATCTACCGATAATATCATTGGTATGCATGATGTTAAAGGAAGAAGAAAGAGGGGGGTTAGAGATGGTGAGGTAACCTTCCTGCCAGCCAGTCAGCCAATGAACCAGCCAGCCAGAGAGCTAACATTGCTGAAAGGCAAAGAGAGGAGACTTACTAATCCCCACATGCTTGTCAGGAGATCTACAGGTACCTGCTAAGGCAGCCAGCCACTGGGAGAAATCTTGGAACTGTGTTTTCATGTTTGTGTTTTAACATGTAGTTGTGTTTATGTATGTTTCAGAAAATGTTAGAGTCTGTAAAAAAAATAGGGTGTAAGTGTGTGTGTGAGGTTGAAAGCTATGTGCAAATAATTGCACCAGGCAAAAAGCGAGAGAAGAC
Source organism: Sciaenops ocellatus (assembly GCA_033000465.1). NCBI lineage: Eukaryota > Metazoa > Chordata > Actinopteri > Sciaenidae > Sciaenops > Sciaenops ocellatus. The sequence continues at coordinate 17,368,807 of CP136869.1, forward strand.
TGACTACATCACTGCTGCATCTCAGAAAGCCAGTAATGACTGTGCTAGACCGCACATTGTGCCCAATACAACCACAGAAAAAATGCTACCTGAACACCAGTCGCTGATGAATATTATAATAATAAGGGATACAGAGCTGGATGAGTAGTTTAACGAGACAACCATACTCTCAGTACAAATACTGGACTCTGCAGCTGTGCATTTGAACACAGCTCATGGCGACTCACCTGTAGTTCACTACTATAAAACATCACTTCCAGAACTGAACCATCTCCATGACAACTGAGCCATGATTGGGGTGCAGTTACAAGAAAAGAAAAAAAAAAACTAACAACATTCAATTGAGATTCTTTTGTGAAACAGCCATCAAGATTCCAAGGGGAACTCTTTCAGACATCCTGCACGGTTCGTATAGCTGTTGTGGAGTAATGTTTACTGGGAGTGCCAGCCAGTTCTTACCCCAAACTTGTCATGTCTGGACGTGTGGCTTAATGGTTTAATGTGCCATCAAAGTTGTGACGTAGCATAAAGAGCGAGGAAGTCCACATATGGAGGAGGTGGGGTGGATGTTTGAGTTGAACGAACACAGGACTTTCACCCAGGACATTGCTGTTTGTGTCCTGTGTGAAACCAAAAGTAAACGTTTACTTATTCTAAGTTATGTTGGCTTTATAAGTGATATAGTCATATATACAAAGAGTACATAAAGTCACGTCAGGTGCATATCTATATATATCTTTTCCTAAACAAAGACAATTTTGTGCTTAACCAAAAATGTGACTGTTTCATATTGACCTCACAAGCTTTATTTCTGTTATTTCTATATTATTTCTGACTTAATTGCAGAGCCTTGCACGTCCAGAAATGATGCTAAATGGGTACCTACAGTGTCATATTCTGTAGCGAAGTGGCACAGACTAAGTGGCCATATTTGACGAGTGAGGACACATTGAGAGAGCACAGGTTTGAACTGATACTGAGAAAAGGAATAGATAAATAAAGAGTAAGATAACTATTATAATAAACATTATTTATGATTATTATGACTTATTTAAAATCATATAACCTTTCGGGCCTTGTCCTACTAGACCACACAGGCCAGGAGTCTGTGTCTAAACTTGCAACCATTCAGTTAAGATTTTGGTGTGAACTGTGGATGCAAAATTCTAGCAAACAGCTCTATACAGCTGCCCTCCTCCCCTTTAATAAACCAGGTTAGTCTGAAAATCTCCTTGACTCAAGTTGTTTAATGACCATAACTAATGCCGCGGTGCTCTGCCCTCTCTTTGTCTTGTCTGTGTAGCCAGCCTAATCGCTGCTGACAGTCAGCTTTGCTCTTTTATTAGCTCTGCGTCGCTTGCAATCAGTGACAGTGAAGTCAGGCAGCAGGAAGGGCTTGTGTGAACTCAACACCCACTTGGACCCAATGTTTAGACTGCAGACACACACACACACACACACACACACACACACATAATTGTGTGTATACATTCATTTTCACAAACAAACTTGCACTCTTCCACAGCCAAGTTAACAAGCACACAACCTCTCCCGTGCACACACAAATGTTCTTGTACTGTATATATGCACACAGTTGCCCATAACTTTGTAATTGTACACACAGGCGTGTAAGGACATATTTGTCCACAAACACACACACAAATACACACTTGTGTTCAAAGTAATGAAACAACATCGACTAAGCAGCCACTGGCCTCACTGTATGTGGGTCAGGCCCATGCAAAGCTGTATTGATTTTTTGGCTGTGTGTCTGACTGTGTGCCGCCATGTTAAAAAGGCTGACTGCTAACACGACAGCTAGCAAGCATAACTAAAGACGCGCACGCACGCACACACACACTCATTCACAGACGAGAGGATCCACAGTTTGCTAGCCTCTTCTTGTCAGTGCCTCGCGAATTGGCAGACAATGGACTTGTTTGATAAAGAGGAGGTCTGACATTCGAACGTGCAATTTGTGAGCGACGGGGCGGGAGAGAGGGATGGGGGTGGGAAGGGAGGGTCAGGAATTCGCTTCACTCTCTTTAAAGAATGTAGCGTCACCCATATGTCCGTCTGCCCTGGTGCATACTCGATGGAGTGGAAGGGCAGGGATGGGAGAGTGCTCTCTCCTTTTTTTTTCTTTCTATTTCCAGTCTATTTTGCAGGGCTGACAAGCCTTTCTCCCCACTCTGGTGAAGAGCAAAAGCTTAATGCTGTTTTGTCTATTGCATTAAACCATGCAGTGGCCATTTAGGACACAATGTAGGCCACAGCAGAGAGAGAGAGAGATGGCTTTAAAACCTGTGTTACGCATAGTTGAGGTCAGAGCAGTGCATAGCTCAGTCACAGTGAAATACTTTATTTAAAAGAAATGTCACTCAGCCTGAATAACCAGTATCCATCCTTCTTTCCAGTAAACCTGCTGCACGCTCCATTTAAGTGCTTTTGAACGAGCCCTTATTAATCCCCTTAACTGCAGGTTTGCACCTCATATTTACCACAGCTGACCTTTTGACCCTAGCCACTGGCTAACATCTAATGTTGAAAATTGGCTAATTTGTGAAATGGCAGAATTTGGGGGTAAAGACCACTTAGAGCTAATGGCTGGCTCATCTGAATATAAGCGCCATGCTAAGGGGAGGGCAAGCACAGGGCAGCAGTGCTACCAGTGTTGGTGAGGTGTATTTGCGAGAATTGCCCATCTCAAAGAAGCCAGATATTTCTCTCCCTAACATCAATCTGAATAGCTAAGACTTTCACTGCCTCCATTATCTTGCCATTCGTTATCCTTGTATGCTTTAGGCTTTTTCTCAATTACAGCCATTTATGGTTTCTGGAGTAATTACATCAAACTCGAGTCAGTTACCTGTAAGGTGTGTTCTACTGTAAATTAATTTGGAAGTTTCTGTCTTACTTCCTTTTCATTTGGTAGTAATGGGCTGTACTTGTTCTTATGCAAGACAACCAGAGGGCTGAATGAATTCTGAAGCAGGAAACTGACCTCATGAGGGAGGGAGACAGACTCTGAAGAGTTCAGAGCAATTTCCATTAAAGCCGTGAGACAGAACATGATATGTGACAAATGATGCCAGGCAAGCATATTGTGCCATGCCTGAACATGCAGGAAAGATTATTACTAGATTAGAGCTTGTTGATTCTCTGTCATGTACAAAATAATTCACCATCAGGAACATAATTTGTTGTATACTGTTGGATATTTTATTTTATAGATTAGATTTTATATTTTACTTCTGGTTCAATGAATTTATAAGAGTCAGTGAACATAGATGGGCGTAGACTGAACACGTAAAAATAATCAAGAGCCATTTTTTTTTTTCTGTTGTATGTAATCAGCAAATGAGTTCATCAAGCATTAAGAAAAAACATCAAGGAGTTACTTACATGTAACCTGCTATTAACTTTTTAACTTAATTAGGTTAGTTATATGTAGAGTTTAAAAAAATGTGTGCATGATTCCAGCAATACCTGAGAAAACTAATTTATTCTTACCTTCTTCCCTTTCTACTCACTGTAATTTGAGTATTGAATGTTTCGCTATCTCTGTTACCTTCAGCATATTTAGTCAGCCCTTCATTTGCACTCGTCTTTAAGGCTAACAGCTTATTCAGCCTGTTTATGGATGGCCCCTCAGAGCTAAATTAATAGAAGAGGCTTTGGGGACCAGAGAGGAAAGTCATAAGCAAGACTGTAATGCTCATTTGCAACGTAGAGGCTAATTACCAATTTGCCACTCTCCAATCTTGTTTCATAATACGTTCACGGCTCAACTTCTTTTGTGTTTTGGTGCCTGCAAGCGATGTATGACTTTTATACAACAGAGGATGCTTTGCTTCTGTCTTCTTTATAACTTCATGTGCTGGAGATATTGAGCTCTTAGACTTGCCCCACGCAGGCCCACATCTAACACTCACTCATGTGAGAATGGTGCCGTGATTGCCTTCAGCTTTGACTGCGTTCTCTTTGGCTGCAATTTTTGTCTCGCGGAGAAAGAGAGAGATAGAGATGACAAAAAACATTGAAGGGAAAGTGTGCAACTGAACTCAACTTGAAATCAGTCAACACTCTAAGTTACTCTACAGTGATAAATCTACAAAAGGAGCGCCATGCTCTCAATTTTAAGCAGGTTTTTTTAAATTTTGAGATTCAGACAGAACAGAGGAACGCAAACTTAGATAAGAACATATCTAAACAATAGACTTTTACCTTGGCAATATTGAACAGTACACAACAAAAAAGTAAAATATTAACAAATAATTACAAAAACTACTTCTGATCTATGTTTTCAGGAATCATAGGTACAAACAAGTTCAACTGACAAAGCTATACAAGTGTTCTGAGACAGTTACATAATCTGCAGTCTCCAGCTAATATTGTGTCAATTCCAGACATAAAAGAGAGTCTGATCTCTGAGGGATGTTAAAATGAAATGTGGAATAAGATGCAAGCAATTAAGGAATTAGCAAGCCTGAGCTGACACTGACATCATGCATCGACTGCATTAACATTGACTTAAGGCTTTTATGTACTTTTCATCTCTGGTTTAACAACTTCAACACAGTAACTGTTAATGCCGTTCATCTCGCAGCAAACAGACTGTATACCCAGAAAGTCTGTGGATTATCGGGCTTTAAGAACTGCATTCTTAAACATCCAGCTACCATGATTTCTGTGTGTGAACCTTCAAAATGTGCACTTGTAAACTAAACAATCATATTGTTAAATATAATCTACAATCCCAGCAGGGTTTACTTACTTAGTGTTCTTGTGTTGTGTACAGGAGAACAGGACTGATTCTCACACTTTTTACTTTAATCTGAACCCCTCTAAAACTGAATCCCTAACAGATTTCCTTTTAATGTGCAATTGAAGCCTATAGTTTCAGGTGTAAATGGACTAACCTTTCTCTCCTTAAGATTATACTGTTCAAAAGATATGGACTGTCAAATGTCTTGAACGTTGTGACAACCGTCCCCATCGAGGAATTGTAGGGCTGGTTGGTATATAATATACAAAAAACAAAGCAAAAATACAACAAGGATTTTTTTTTTTGCTAGTGACTAAGACAGCTGTCCCCAAACTTCATGTAAGACAATATTTTCACAGATCGGCCTTCAAAGTGTGGGGGATAAATATGGCGAAATAAAATGATACGAACAAACAAACAAACAAACAAACAAACAAACAAAAAAAACTCACCATTATGCTGCATTAGTGGGAGCCCTGAGCTTGTTTCTCTGCTATGAGCCAGTCCCATTGAGGGGTATCGGGAGACAGTTACACCCGAAATGTATTCCTCATGTCTAGTCTACTCCGTAATTTTGTTCTGATTTTTCCAAAAGACGTTTGTTTTTTACTCATTTTGCTTCATTTTTGGGGTAACATATCACGAGACCGACACGAGCGTCTGGTTTTGACATGTCTTGACATGTGTCAAGAGGCCCAGATGGCTATATCCAGTCATTTTTCAAAATAAAACCTCTTTCAGACTATTTTTTATTTATTCTTTCTGTGCAGCCCGGGAGCAAATGACCCATGGACCGATACTGGTCTGTGGCTCGGTGGTTGGAGACTGCTGGACTAAGCTAACAACCATGTGTTGTACACCAAGGTAAGAAAAAAACTATGCCTCCGCACAGAAGAGCTGGCTATTTACATTTCGACATAAAAAACACAAAAAGCCCCCCCCCCACCCTTAATGTCAAGTATCTTGCTCCTGAAATGAGAGAAACAACTCTTGGTCACCCCTACTCTCAATGACCTTTTCCTATTTTTTCCTCAAAGTGATTGAGCAACTTAGATATGAGTAAATAGTGTGACTGAAGTTAATCTAACGAGGGCCTTCCCTACTGAAACAAATTAATTTGTAAACTTTTAAAATCCTTTTGAGGGTGAAGGAAAATACAAGCTGTTAAAAACCACAACAACAACGCTGGTTGAATAACGGAGAGGAGTTCACAGGTATGTGCCTTGAATTAAAGTAAAAAACAGGAATAAATACAAGACAAGAAAACGCTTCTTTTCACTAAAATTACTATAATGTTATTAACCGAACACACTGCAGCAGCTTAGATGGCAAAGTCAATTTAGCTGACATCATTCAGGTAGCTAACAAGCTAACTTAGCAACTAACTTGCTCATACTGTGTCAAGAAACATCCCAGCTGTCTTCTGTAGTATAAAATGTTGGACATGCACTACTGCATAAAGGTAGGGCTTCTTGAATTACACTTTAATGTGATTTAGTCAGTACTTTTGAAAGCAATGTGTCATGGTTTGATAAGGCTGAACACAGGATAGGTAGGTAAGGTGAAAACATGTCTTTTGAGTACAGCAGGTGAGATATGGCTGGCTGGGGAGAGGCAGAAGAAATCCAGGTGGAGGCTTGGTAAACAGAACTGGGTGACGGGCTTGGTGGACGGTAAGACGGGCTTGCAGGTAGGCAAACTAACCAACTAACTCGATGCAAAAGTAAACTAGCTTCATACAAGTGAGTAGACCAGAAAACCAGAGTGACAAGGGGAGAGCACACAAACACAGCCACAGACACCGAGGCAAACAGGGGAAAACAGGAGACACAAGGGAAGACAGAAAAAGAAGCAAGGAACACTGAGGCATGGCCATGGTCATGACACAGTGACTGTGTATTTGTTAGCATTAGGACAATTAGGACATTGGTACTGTTCTCACATATACACACAGTGGTGGTTGTAGGTCTTCCAACATAAATTATAATGAAGTTAGATTACACAAATGTGAAATAAACAATGTCCAGTGAGTTAAAGAGCGAGGCAGAGAAATACAGTGTTACCCCAGTTGTGTGTCCTTGCTTTGCCTGTGCCTTAATATGTCAGTGCACACACAGTAGTAAACTTAGTGTTGAATCATTAACTGTAGGAAATAGATCATTAAAAGTTCAAAAGAGATCTAGGTTAAACTCACAGAGTGAACATTATACCCTTTAAAAACTTAAAAGGCAAGAGGCAGAGGACACACAGTCTATGAATAGTCCAATGAGCTTGCTACTGCCCTAAGGGTCAGCGTTGCATGTCCATTGAAGACAAGCTGAGTGGAGTTGGTCATTGAAGACATTTGCATTTCAAACATTCTCCTAGATATTTAGACAGATGTGTGGGTTAGTTAATGACCTGGGAGATCAGGGTTGATCTCATTCCAGGCAATCAGCTACTGTTACAGCAGGAGTCCAACCTGGACAAACTATTTCCTGGTCTGTTATACTAAACATTCTTGTGAGTCATCTCTAAATGAGCATTTCTGAGTTGTAAACTAGCTTCTCTCTAGTTTAGTCCTTAGTTTTAAACATTTTTAAAGTAACCACAGCATTTACTTGAGAGATTTTCTCAATTGTTCTACATGAGCTAAAATCATTATTAGACAAACCAGCAATAGAATATACAGTATTGTTACTTCTGACACTGATGCTGCACAGCTGCTGCAATAAAAAATAGTTTAACGAAAAAGGAAAAGAAAAAAAAATCTTGTTATATGTAGCTGCCCCTCAATAAATTACATAAATAAATGTCAAGGCATATTTTTTTGCCTTTGGCAGTATCAAATGTTTTGCAGTCAGGAAATGAAAGTAGAGAGTGACAGGATGAAAGTCTTGTAAGGGGGAGATGTACTGACACATATCAAAAGCTAGATTTTAACATAGAACATTAAAACATGGTTGACAGGTCGAATTGTGTCACCCATGATGCACTTATCTTGTTCAAGAAGGAAAAGTCCCATTCGTCTTTTCAATAGACAACGTCTGATGTGACTGATATTTACCCCCAGTTACAAAAATCAAGAACAACAAACATTATCCGGTTTGATGAAAAGATAAATGTGCAAGCCAGTGTATAGAGAAATGTAAGATGAGAATATAATACGACAATGTACAATGTGAATTTTAATAACAGAGATATGCAATCAAAGATCTTAAAATATTGTTATGAGCTCTATAAATATGCTAAGAAATTACAGCTTGTATAGCAGCACAATTGCAGTATAAATACAATTGTTGGTGTAATTATACAGTGCGAGTTAATTAAGCTGAGATATATTGTTTCAGTATTAAATATAATATATATAAATATATATTTACAGTATGAATAGCATTAACAGTAATAGTGCAGTTGTGAATAGAAGTGATTAAATAAAGCTAACATTATACACAGAATAGAGAGCTAGATATGAATATGAATACACTATGTTCAGTATGGACAGTAGTGTATAAATACACAATAGATATTTACAGTAGGACAGTAAAATAAAGATTAAGCAGTTGAGTGAAGCAGCTTAAATGAATCCAGTTATGGATTATGAATTTTGTATGAATCTAATAACTATTAGTTAGAGAATGCAGGCAGAAGGTTACAACAGCTATGATTTGCATTTCTGAAAAACATGCTTTTCTTAGAAACAAAGGAACAATGATGAAAACTGGTGACCATAATATGAACCTGGAAGACGTATTAAGTAACAGTGAGGAAATCATTAAAGAAAAAATTGAAATGGCAACACAGATTTAAAAAAACACTTCTGCAACTTCCTCTTACAAAGTTTACTTGGCAGATCAAGTTGTTGACCATCAGTCATTAAGTTTATGTGATCACTGGTCACAAATTAAGACTCAATTTACAATACTTTGACGAACAAGAGTGAACACGCCACTCCAAAGGCCATCAGGTTTTAGAAACTACAACTGCCACTATTATGGAAACAGTCTTATAGTGTCATTACACCACCTCTAGGGAATTCAAACTGTTAAGTAGTTAGGGGCGCCTATAATCACCCTGCTTCTCAGCAAATGACAGGCATGAAACATAGGGTACATTGTCAAGTCAAAGAAGATGAACACAGCTGTAAAATAATTGAATTAAGCAGCTGGCAGGCAAAATGTCTTCAATTGTAAACATCTTTATTTAAAGTAGTGAAATGGCAAATACAAATTCCGACTCTTCACTATATGTAATTACGTATAATCATATTCTCACAGCCTGGACAAGCATGTTTGAGCTTCACTTTTGTCTTGTTTTAGAAGTCCAAATAAGATAATAACTATGTATTATATTATAAATATGTATATATATTTATAAATATAGAAGGATAAAATCCAGTTGATGAGATCAATGAAGCATCAGTATTATTCTGTTTTCTGTACTGTTCCTTCATGTATCGTGTGAGTCATCAAAATATGATTCCTGCCATAGAAAGACTCCAACTCATCTGTCCAGTCTTGTAGCTAAATGTCTCAGACACATTTCATAGCATATCCTATGCATACCGACCCTTGGAGTCACTGACACACCACCGCTTGTGGCCTCTTGATCTTTAAAAGAGATCACAAGACCTTCAATGTGCAATGACATCACTGCATCTCAGACTGAATGACAAAGGAAGAAAGAATACGTATTTATAGCAAGCTTCATTCCGACAATTGTCTAATTTCCTCAAGCGTTTTATGCGTGAACTCGCAGTCAGTGTGCTCATCAAAGGCGCAGACTCACTGCCTGTCACAGGGCGCATAATAAATCCTTGTCATAGAGGACTCAGTCGCATGCAAGATGCCTCTCGTTGGTCAGCAAGTCTCAAGCACCCCCACCCCCCTACTTGCTCTCAATTTCTCCGAGATCATGCCCTAATGATGACCCTAGGCCCGCTTTTAATCACTATTTGCATTGCCCTTTTAACAATTATTCCACTCCTCTGCACAGTTTTAACTCTAGAAGCATGAGATGGATTCCTGTGATTTGTAACTGCCTTATAGACACAATCTTTTGGGGCCACGTCAGTTTTTCTCCTCGCAAGTTATGATGCATTCAAAGGAAATGATGGGAAATGTAGAAGTACTGTCTTCTATGACTTTTCCTCTATGTATTACTGATGCTGTATCATGCGAGGCAAGCCTACTTCCGCAGCATTTGCTCCCAAGTTTGATTGATGCAAAGTTCAGGCTTCACATATAAAAAAAAAAAAAAAAAATGTCACTCACTCCCACACTTGTGAGGCTGCATGAACTCCGTGGTCAAAGCAAGACAAGTATAGTAGATGTAACTTTAGAAACTGAGAACCAAAATGTCTAACTAAATGACACATTGACTCGTGATTGGAAACCAGAATCCGGAAACAGCAACGCTTGACAAGTGCACACAGTAGTTTTCTGACGGAGCGTTTCAGTACCAAACACACACATACATGGTGTGTCCTATTTCAGTTTTGTTGCATGTGTAAACAGAAGCAACACATCTGATGTTGTCATCAGCAGTAGTTTTAATGATGTGATAAACATAGTGCGTAAGCTTGAAGGTGTTCTGACTGTACATATAAAACAGATGAATTGTGACTGTAAGAACTATTTGACCTTTGCCCTTTTGAAAATTGAATTTTAAAATTTAACATATACTCACAGTGAACTCTTGAGATTTCTGTGCTCAGGTCCAAGAAATAGGTTTCTAGTGCTGCAGCGCCACATTCATGTTTGAGTAATCTACATGTGAATAATAAAGTAGCCTTCAAGGTTTATGTATTTTCCCCTTCACAGGCGGTGTTATTAATAGCCTCATCTTTCTTGGCGCCTTAAATACAGGATGAAATATTTTGACATGTTCATAGCAGAGGGAGGGAGGTCCAGGCCAAATAAACATTTGTTTTAATTAATCATTTGATTATAAATTAAAGGTAGCTTTACAGCCCACTGGCCTTTCTCTTTAGCTCTCACATCACCTTGAGTCAAAAAGTCTGCTATTGCCCCTGTGAGTCACATGTGTATCTATTTAGGGAAAATCTTTACAGAGATAAATTATTTTTGAGCAATGAAGGATGAATCTCCTGTGTTTTCTTTGACCTTGTGAGCAAACTACAAAAAGTGGAGCAATCGATCGCTACCCTCTGAAGATACTACAATATTGTATTTTGGAATGAACAGTGAGAAAAAAACAGAAAAAAAAAAAAAAAATAGAAGTCAAGCCAGATGAACAGCTGTATTGAGATAAACCGTCACCCCATATGCTGAGGGAAAACAATCTCTGCACATTATGGAGAGTGAAGATGAAAAAAATACACTTAATCAACTAACATTGATATTACTTCTGGCAATTAGGAGCATGCTGGTAATGATATGAGTTTTCAGCTGTAAATAATTATGCTGCCTGCGGGCCATACTTTAATTCTCCGCTGTATCTATAAACAATAATCAAACCAACAGCAGCAGGCGAAAAGTTGGAGATTTGTGGTTTGCAGAGCAGCGGTTGAGGAGCAGCTTATTGGAGCCCTGTGGTGATGCCAGTAGTCAGGGTCACCTTCAGGTGCTCTCTCATCTGTACAGCAGCGCGCTAATTCGCAGCACTATTGATCAGCCTGTACGCGCCAACACACACACACACACACACACACACAAAAACATGCAGGTGCACACAAAGCACATAGATATTGGCTCACATTTAATATCATATACATAGACACAAGGTTACATGCCTGCATACTTTATAAGCACTTACATACACACTTTAAGCCATAAGAGGGTCAATGCATCAAAGTAAATGTGGACATTAGAAAGACTTTGTGTAAACACTCAATTCTGTAATTTGTATTAAATACAAAAACGTTTTAAAATGTTGATTTATTTGTATTGTTGCCAGGAAATGGAAGCATTATTTTACTTATTGTAAGTGCAGAAATGTCTAATTACACCATATGCATCTGTTGGTTTGTGCAATAGCATTTTATTATCTAAAGTTACAAATAAAAATATTGAAAATATTTTCCTGCGCTGCTGCTGCAGTATGTAACAGTTTAAACAGAGCAAAAGAAAGAAGAAAAACTTATAATACAAGAGTGAGACTTGACAGCTAACTTTTACTCACTGTCAAACAAGACGCGGCAGCCTGCTGATTGTATAAGGACTAAGATGAAGTGCATAATTAAGGAAACATATGAAAGCCGGCACTGGGCCTGAGATTAATTAGGTGCGTGTCAATACCCTCATCAATATCCGATTAACTAATGACACATGGCCCAATGAGGGCTATTGATCTGCTCCAAGTCTGCTGTGTTAATAGGTTGAAGCCGACATTCAGTGGGAAAGCTGACAGAAAACTGTGGGGAGAGTTTCAGCAGCGTGCAGGGGCCCTAAACACAGCAAAATCAGAAATGTCCCCTCAGTCATAACTAGTCAAATCACATTCATGTAATGTGGTCTCATGGGATTCCAGTGATTGCTGTGACCACAAGTGAACTTACTCAGCTTTACTAGAATTCCCTTTCTTTGACTGATAATTAAAAATGACCCCAAAGGACCCCCCCCTTCCCTAAAAAAAAAAAAAAAAAAAAAAAGGACTCAATCTAGATTAATGGTGATAGAATGGCCAACATCATAAGTTAGCCCCTTTATGATAATGATTGTAATGATAATAATGAACACTTGGATGAAGGATGAACAATCCCCTGTCCTGCAGTTGAATCCCTATACAGGTTAATTAGGAAAGATAACATCATTAGCCACTCTCATGCCTGCACAGAGAATTAATTGGATAAGATGGAGATTTAGGTCTATATTTAATCGCATAAACGATCAACGACAGCTTAGCCAGGTAATGGGAGGTCCAAAACGGTGGGCATCTTATTTAGATCACATTTAACCAGCTTAATGAGCAAAAAAAAAAAAAAAAAAGATCCCAGTGGTTTGTAATATGGGTGCTGTAAAGACCTCTTTGCATGCACGGTATTGATCAAAATGTGTATTAATGATGTATTACTGTGCCTTGTTAACTTCTGATTGTTTTGAGCATTGTGGGATAATGATATTGTAATATGGGTCACTTGAATGGACAGAACAGAGTTCACAGCACCAATCATTAACTTTATATAAAACAAAACACTGAGTCCATATTTAGAAAACAAATGAGGACAATACATTGTTATTACCTATGAACAATCTCTCTTCCTCAGCTGAAAAGGCCACAAATGGCCTGATGGCTTTGCAGTCATAAATAAAGCCTAGTCTGACTGCTTGTTCTAAAGAAAACATTAGCAGTTCTGATCTGTTCTAAAGGGGACATCAGTGTTAATATGCCTTATGCCTAACGTGAGCGGGCTAATCCGCTGGGCGTTTTTCTACCTATTCTTCACAGCAGCTGTAAAGCTTGCTGGGTTGTCTTTGGCTGAGAAATACGTTTGTCTGCAGTTCCCTCTAAATAATGAATGCGGGGGAACTTTTGTCTGAATTGTCATATACATAATGGATGTTTACAAAGCAGCGTGAGTACTTTACCTTCAGTTTGGGGAGAGTTCATTGTAATCGGCACTGAAAGGTGATAAAGCAGCCTGTGATATCGCTGGCTCTGGTGAAACAATAAGTGAACATCTCTTTGAAGGAGCGCCATGCCACACTCCCCATTAATAATGAAACATCATTTAGAACACAAACAGTGATGCCATCTGGTACGTGAGAGTGTCAAACAGATGAAACTTTATCTTGGCACAACTCAATGGTTACAGTTTTGGTAATGGCATGCATTAAACTGTGTCGTATATCTCTCCTTCCCTAAATAAATAAATAACACAGAGAGTTCCTACTTTTATTTTCCAAGTACTGTGTTTCCTTTTGCTTAACTTGATTTATAACATACGGCGTATCTAACAGACTGTCATGTAGAAACCTGAGATCTATTGTATTTTATATATTTCAGAGGTGTATAATTTAATTCAGACTTTCTCCTGTACTTTTGTTTCAGTCAGTGAAAGTGAACACGAGGAGGTCACCTGAGACTATGTGTACATGTGTGTGTTGTTAGGGGCCGCGTCATCATCACCTTGACAACTGAGGTGTAGCTGACCATGAAGTGGAAGAATCCGGGCCTCACAAGGTAACATTCCTCTTAATCCTAAAAATAATATGCATGTATACAGTTACTAATATAATGTGCTAGTTATTTGCAACAGATTTGGTTTATAATCCAGTAAGATCAAATGACATTGGTGAGAAGTGTACTTAGAAAGGCATTACCTGCTTGAAATTTACCTGAGGAGGAGCGCTTTGACAAAACTCATGTATCCACTGCTGTTCACTTCAGTGCTGATGTATGTCTTTGTAAGTGCACTTTAAAGTGCAAAGAGTACATTTATAGCAAATATGCATGCAAAACGTCTCCAATGCCGAGCGAGGAACAACAAATCTGCCCTTTTTCCTACTCTTATTGTCAGCTGTGTCAACTCTATGTCTTGAGGGAGACTGGCTGTTGTCAGACGCTAAGAAAAGGCCTCTGTCCACAAGCAAATAAAATATTCTTTGGTGCACGGGTGCCCTGTCCCTTGGTGACTATTGAATTACATCCCTTATCCATGTTCATGGAAAGGAAAAAGAATGTCAGGCGAAGATTTCAGGTCGCGCTATGCCATAGAAAAGGGGAAGTGCCATGTGTAGTGCAACACAGACCCCACTGTCATTGTGGATTAAGGGTTGATTGAGCTTAGTTGACTAGATGACAGAGAAGATGGTCATTCTCAGGGCAGGATAGGGGAGATGGAGAAAAGGGTTGTATCATGTCATTTTAGAGGACAAGTACATGGTTTCAGTATAACTTTCGTGCGATTTTAGCAGCAGGTCAGTTATTTTGGTTCATGCTGTGTTTGCACTCAGGCATAATAAATAACAACTTCCTCTTTTATTATACTCATTGTTTAATTTATGCAAACTATACAAAGTTTAGCTTAAAAGCTCAGAGGACTTCGGGGTCTGACAAAAGGCCAAGAAGTAATTTATTAAAGGAGGTATTAGACAAAATTTTGCAAAATTTAGAAACCTTAGAACACTGGCTTGTGCAGAAAGAAGGTCTAGAAAGAGTCATGGAGTCATGACATCTTTAAACGTTGAGATATTTCAGCTCAAGAATTCAAATCAGTTGACAGCAGTTGTCTTTCTGTGGTTAAACTCTGACCAGAGCTGCTTATTCCTGACATGTTGCTGTGATTAAACCAGGACACACTACTGCGGTGTGTGGGTCAAAAACAAATATATATTTACAAGGAAACCTTGTATATAAGATGTAGCTGCATGCTGACTGATGTTAGAGGAACATTTTTCATGGGTGTATTGTTCAGTAAGCCCATGAGATAATTTAACACAGCCGTGAACTCATATATGACTATCTTTTTGGACTGATACTAACTTAATCCAGCACGTACATCATACTCTGCAGGATTTTAGGGCTTGCATGTACTGTAATATATTTGCATATGACTTTTGATAGAAAGCCTGAACCTCAAGCAGAAATGTGAGTCAGTCATTTATGTAGTTAACAATGGTGCTGGCAGTCTCATTGGTTAGGGAGCCAGTATTTGGCAGGGGGCGTGTAGTTTTAACAACTAATGTACTTATTTTTCTCACAGCATCACAATTTTACAGCCTGTATAAAACATTCACACACACACACATGCACACACACACATGCGCACACAGCTCTATTAGTAACCTGGAAAAACAGTTCAGCAAATTAAAAACAGGAACGTTAGGGTGTCTTTAATTCAATAAAATACACATGTAAAGGAAATGCTGCAAAGCACCTCTTTATCTAAAAGTATTATCCTTCTTTTGTGTAGCTGGTGATAAGTGCCATTCGACACAAATAGACACAGCTGGAAATATAGCTAAAGAGTTTTAGTCTCCACAGTTGTTTGCACAATCAAGTTTTTTTCTTTTGTCGGTCGTGATAAGGTGCATGGATATCCTGTGGTCTTTGTCTAGTTAATGTGTACGGACCGCACACTGGCTCTGCTTTCACTGAGTTATTACGCAGAGTGTAATTTGAAACAATTACAAAAACACTGGCCCACTTGTTACAACACTCATTTTCCCTCACATATACAAACCACAGATTCAATAGCTTTACATGTTTTTCAATCACACCCAGTGGAGCAGTGTTCAGTGTGAAAAAGTATAGCATTTCATCCTAGCTCGCATGGTATGGGATAATCTTTCACATTTTGCCTGGGGTTTGTTTTGCTATTTCAGCAGAAACTTGTGCAAGCCATGTGAATTACCATAGGAAAAGACGATAAAAATACCAAATGATATTGTATCAGATGTAAATGAATAAACTATTTGAATAATCAGGGCAAATAATTTGTTATCTGTGATAATAAATGGTGTTTATTGGCCTTTATTCTTGGAGATGCATTACAGAGATAACAGTCTTCAACACAAAAGAAGGAGAGAGATCGTGTAACACTGCATGGAATGAAGGATTTTGTGCTGCAAAGTAAGCTATTAAATGAGCTCTAATAGCATCAACAAACTTTGAATTATGAAGTAAATTTAAAGGTTTAGTTTTAAGTCAATAACAGATTCTTTTCATATGCGGTTCAGATTCTTGGGAGCGGTATAACTTTAGATTTATCTTATTTATTTCTCACCGTATTTTCACACATTCTGTTTTGCAGATCTTGCCATTGTTCAGAGCTCAGGGTCAGCCCGTGATGATCTTTTGCAGTTTGTTGAGATGGACACCTTCAACAGCGTGAGTACAGTTTCACTTCTCGCCCTTCTCAGCAACGTAGCTGAACACAAGGAGGTCAGGCCCTGTACCTCCATCTCTCTCTCTCTGAAGGTGCTGGTGCAGTCTGACCATTGACATTTAGCATTCCTCTGCGCTGCCTCTGGGTTCTCAATGGGGGATTGAGGGGTGCAGAGGCCAGCGCCTGGTTCTCAAGGGTAAAAACAAAAAGGCTCTTGAAAATCCCAAGGAGTTCCCATGATCCTAGGAAAGACCTTGATCCGACCTGTGTTAGATTTCCATTCCACGGATTAGGGCACACAAAAAGTTCATATTTGGCTGATTTATTTTGTCTTTTGCTCTGGATTTCAGACAATGAATTGCAATGTTTTCTTGACTGGCACTAAAATATCTGGCATGATGATTTGGCAATAATGAAAATTTGTAGAAGTTTGGCAGTTTAGTCTCGGAAGATTTCTTTTTCTTTTCTTTTTTTTCAGAATCATTCACTATTCATGGGTTGCACTGACATTTCTAAGTCAGTGCAGAAGCTTGTAGTGACATTTCATGGTGGAAAGTTTTCAAAGTCATTTTTCAAGGTTTTTTCCAGCAACATACATAATCTGTTAGCATCAAAGGAGCACACATGCATAAATAATTGACTAATTCACTTAAAGGGGGCCAGCGTAGATTAATTAAGCTTGAATACTAATTATGTTTTCTGTCTAAACCAACTGACGCGGTTGTTGTTTAATAAGAAACTGTTTGGTGGGTCACAATTACTGTGCACATATAAGGCTGCTCTTTAAATTAAGACGGTTTCACATTTTAGGGGTAGAATTGGTTTGTATGCCTTTGAAACAAAATGCTAACCTTATCTTTAGTGCTTTTTTGATGTTTTCATTATACTTTACCTTTAATTTTAATTAATATGGCAATATTTATTATGCAGATAGATAAAAAGAGACTTTACAAACATGAAAACACAATCTTTATTGATTAAGCAAGGCATTCAGTCTCATCTTTATTATAGCTTTTCATTTTGTTGCCACTTATTATGACACATATTCACACATATATTTATACGAAGACAAGGTAATTTATTCACTTTCACATTCATTTACATTCAAGGAACCAACTGGCAGAGAACAAACACAAACCTAATATTATGGATTTTTAGGCACAAACTAGATGTCAAGGAAGACAGTGCAGGGTTCTCTATGTAAGCTCTTAAAACTTGTCATTTCTAGAAACGCTCTTGTCCTTGTCTTCTAACGCACGGGGTGCTTGTCTGGAAATGGTAGCTTTAAGTAGCTCTGTGAAGCCGAGGTTTTGCTGTCTATGCTCCCCTGGCAAGCAGCACACACAGGGACAGAGGAAGACAGCTCAAAGCTGGGGCCTTGTTTACAGCTGCGTGGGGAAGAAAACAGGCAGACGTAAATGAGGGTTGACGGTTTCATGAAGCACAATTGGTTGATGGCAGATTCAATGTGACTGGGCTGAACTGGGCGATGATCCGTACAGTATGCAAAATTCACTTTCTAGCTGGTCTGTGCCCACCAGCCCCTAGCAGCAAGCGGTCTTCCCCAAGCCCTTCTAGCTATGCCTTTGAATGCAACAAGAACTGAACAAGGCATTGTTGTGCTCAATTCCTTCTGACAACAATCACATTTTTTTTAAAAAAAAGGAAGGAAGGAAGAAACAAAAAGAAGTCATGGATTTTTGTCACCAGTTATAAATGATTTTTTTTTTCTCATGTTGACTGCTAAGTAAGCAATTTGTGTGCATCACAGTAAAATGAGGGAAGCGAGACGGTTTAAGGAGGCATGTATGGATGCCTCCAGATGACAAGTGAATGTACTCAGGGGCTATTGCTTTGTGCTACTGTATATGTATGTTGTAATATACACACATTTCTTGGCATGTGAGTTTGATGCAGTGCCATAATTTTAACACATTTATGTGCGATGTGACAAAAGAAATTTTAGCCTGCACTGGGACAGTTTACACTTCTGCCACTTCACCATTCTTATTGGAGTCATATTGAACAGCCATTCCTACCTCTAAAATCCACTTCATCTCATGAACCTCTGATACTTTCTTTCCTCAGGATTGAATTGTTGTTTATCGTTTTAGAAATGCAACATCTGCATGTTCCATCCGGTTATGGCACATTAAACAACAGTCCTTGTATTACAAGGAGCATGCTGTCAATGTCAGTGGGGTCTAGGGAGCAAGATGAGAACCAGGCTTTTTTCTTAGCTCTCTAGACAGAGAGACTCACATGGTGCTGTGTGGATTAGATCTTTAGTGACAATGACCCAAAGCTTTAGGCCTGCGGTGTATGTACTGTACTCTTCTGTGTACTTTCCCTTGTGCGTTTCCTCTGGTTTTTATCCCACTCTAACTGAACGCAAGAAAAGAATACATTCATCAGAGGACTTATTGACATTTGCAGGACATGGAGATAATTTACTTTGCATAGCGAGAAACATGGGTACTGTTGGAAATGAGACCAAAACAAAACTGTGCCCAGAGGAGAGCTAATATGAAATGGAATGAGAATAACACAAGGAAAAGAATAAAAGGGCTATAAAGAACTTTTAAAGAAAAACACTCTCCAGTAATCTTGAAATTTTATGACTGGCGATACATTGTACATGATGATATTCTAGATTATTCTGTGCAGTAATTAGGGTGATAAACAAAATGCATTTGTATAGCCTAAGATAAAACTTAATGTGATTTCTCCTTTGATTTTTGCTCATCCCTCTGAAGTGCCTTTAGCCCTAAAGGCAAAAACAATAATTTGTGAAATAAAGAGCTTTATCCTCCATCATTATTCTAATATGATGATTAATTACTTTAGCAAGAAAATACATCCATTCCAACAATAACTTTCACAGTATGTGTCGTTAAATGAACAACAATCTTGCAGTATCAAGTCAAAATAGAATTTACTGTAGAGGTAAATTATTTTCAATTTATTCATTAAGGTTTTCAGAATTGGCTGTGAGGTTCCAATAACGATCAAAATTTTAATACCATATAATGAATGCAAATGTCGTGTAGCTTATTTAAATGTCTGCTTTAGTTTACAACACAATATGGTTAAACTGGCCTGGTGTAATACAAAGCAAATGGTGATTGCGCGCAATTTTTTTCATTAGTAAAATTACCTGATTAATTTTCCCATAATTGTCTCCCAATTTGCATATGCAACCAAACAATATTTGTCTTGCAGAAAGGTGTGAGAAGTGTCTAAAGAATTGAAAATAAGGGAATATTTCTTTATTCACAGGGAGACAACCACCGCTTATGCCAAAATCTGCCAGTCTCATACTCCACAGTATGTGAAACTCAGAAAAACTGATTGGTACCCAGTCGAAAAGAAAATGGTTTTTAAATAAGTTACAATTAGATAAGCATTAATCTCAGTGGTATAAATGAATGTCTTGCTGTAGGGCTTGTTGAATGTAAAAACAGATTTACAAAAACTCCTCTTACCAGATTGGTCTGGAAGTAGTCCTTCTCTATTTTAATTGCTCTGTCATTTAGAGTTGAAATAAGCCCCCCACTCATTCTGCCCCTTGATTTTGCCTTTGAAATTAAATATTGTATACAAATACATGCTGTTCATGGGCATGAGCACAGTTCATCATTGAAATCTGCATAAAATGATGCTTAAAAAGCTCCATACGCTTTGAGCAATGGAGCTCCTTTATATGGTGCATTCTTATGTAAACATATCCATAACGAAAACAACTACTTATGCCTTTTACCTCAGTTTTCTTATTGTTCTGCTTGTCCGCAGAAATGAGAGAAATGTGGGACTGAAGAGTTTGTTCCACATACTCTTGATTTCAAAGGAACCCCTACTTTCTTTCATACATTCCTCCTTTTTCTTTCCATTCCATGCCATGCCGTGCCATGCCATTTAGACCACCTACAACACTAGTCAAAATAGTGTTGACTTAGCAATAGATAGGCATACATACATACATACATACATACATGCATACATACATACATACATACATTACATTACATTTCAATCACAGTTGTATTTATCATTGCTTTATGCATGATTCCTGTATTGAAATTACTATATTTAATATTCAAAAATACAATACGAAATACAAGGAACCTGGCACATTGTTCTTTAAATACTATTTTTCTCTCTCTGTTTTTATAGGTTGAGTTCATGTGAATTGAAATAATGAGAAGTGTGCCTGGATTTCCATTCTCATTTGCACACTAAGTCTGTGTACTCTCATGCACCCTGTGTAAAAATTCATAATTTTCCAGGAGAGAGTGTTGTTGCTCATTCATTTTAGAAACAAGGAAGGAAGTATTTTAATGTGACCTTCATTACACATTCATGTCAACTTTTCTTATCTATTTATGATTAAATTCTTTTCCACTCCTGTTGTTCAATTAGTGCTTGACCCCTTTAGCGGCGATGTAAATTAAATGACATTTTAGTGTCGTCCCATATTTAAAATACTGCGTTAGTTGCGGATCATAAATGATGATCTTCATTCTGCAGCTAATTTATTCATTTAACAATTTCCCTCCAGAAGTTACAGCAGAAGGCTCTGCAGCAACCTAAGCAGAAGAAATCCAAGTCGGCTGAATTTCTGATGGGTGAGTCCTGCTTGATGAGTTATTGCTCATAATTTGTGTAAGGATTAATTAACTAATTACAGACAAATGGCTTTGGGCTAAATTTTGCTCTTGCTTGTCAGGGCGCAATTTGTAATTATTTTAATCATTTCTTCTTCTCTTTTTTTCTCCTCCTTTGCAAGATTCTGATTTAATTTAAACCTAATTGTGTTTTAGTGTCATTCGAGGAGGATGCGCTTGAACATTTTGGGGCAGAGAAATCACAAATAGAAAAAAAATGTGTTGTCATTAAATACGCTTTGTTTTTTTTACGAGTCGAGTTTGACCTAACTGTTGTATTGCCTTCATGTCAGTGTTTGTATTTATATTTATGTTTCTACTTATTTTGTCAGGGAGAGAGGAGAGAGCTGCTCTGGAAGGCATAGAAAACCCAGCCTTCGATGGAGGAGGAAGCACCGAGCTTTCCGTTCCTCCGGTTTGGCTTGAGAGAGAAATTCGAGGTGACAGCCCAGATAGCACCCTTGCAGCTCACCAAAAAAAAATGGAGCTGCAAGCCCCTGCCAAAGAAAGAGGTGAAGCTTCATTCTCCATTAGCCTCAAATTTGTTGACAGTAGATGTGTTCCTGATCTAACCTTTCTCCCTCTTTCTTTCTCTCTCTCTCTTCATTCGGGGGGCCCTTGGTCGCTGCATTCCAAAGCAAGCGTGTCCTAACAAGCAACCCTCGTATAACTTCTTCCTCCGCTGGAAAACGCTACAGTAGTGGGTGTTCTATCTCTATCTAGAAGTACCCTCGACACAATCAGCCTTGACTCCCACTCTCGGCTACATGCCTTGTGGTGGGCTGGAGTCATAGGAGAGTGCATTTACATACGCTACTACGCTACCAAGCCGATCCGCTGTCTGTGTGGTGTACTCACAACGCCCCCGAAACACGGCTTAAGGCCAATCAGGCATACAAATATGCCCCCTTATAATTCAGTATGTCAGGGAGAACTCTTGAGGAATGGGATGGTAAATTAGGATGCGTTCAAGGTTGTGAGCGTGCCAGTTTTCTCAGGGATGAGTCACATGTTAGATTCTTGATTTAATGTGGTTTATTTTGTTTTTGCTATGCATGGCTAGTAATTATTATCAATTATTGTCATGATGATTTATGCACAAGAGGTAGGATTACACTTTAGTATGGTGTGTAGAAGTGGCCAGCATACAGACAAAAATATTTTCCATCAGGTCAAGAAAGTCAGACCGTTAACATCTGATACAGCAAACAGTTAACAAAACCTTTTCATTTCCCATTGTTTCTCACGTATATTACATTTATTTCAGCGCTGAAAATAATGAAAACATGGATGATGTCCATAGGTAAGGTCAAATTGCAGATATAACTGACAGTGAAAGTCTCTTTTTTCCTTGATCACATCTGAAATCCAAGACTGATGCATGTTTCCTTGGTTTGAGGAGACAGCTTAGCTTTTTACTGTTACTGTTGTTGCTGAGAGTAATACTGGAATTATATAATGGGACTGTATTTTTAGTTCTTCACTCCTTTTCGTGGACTGTTGATAAGTGATGAATTTTCTGATTGTTAAAAAGTCCCTTTCAGTCTTTTTATTTTAGAGAAGCAATAGTGAATTGTTTTCTATACAATGTTCATTTATATTTACATGTTTTTGAGCAGTTTCAATTTCTCCATAAAACACTTTAAAAAAGTCAGTATATGGCAAAAAGGTTTTATGCTTTGCTTACATGGAAATGTAGCATTACCACCTAAGATAACATGACTCAGCTCAAAAAAGTTAAAAATACATTTAAACATGTTCATGAAATTATGTTACAACACACCATTGTGTTGTCTTACATAGGGGTTGTATGTTGACAGTAGATGATATGTAACTTTTCAGAAGTTTTCTACAATTTGTGCAACATTTGGATGAAAACATAACAAAACTATTATTAGCTCATCACACACATCATTTTACTTCTATATTCTGCTATATAGAGGAGACAATATGTTCTACTGTTTCACACACAACATCTATCTCTCCATACATTCCTTCACAAAAATCCAATTTAACGAAGAAATTCCGTTCATTAAATTAAGAAAGCAAAATGATCTCTAATTCTCAAGTTTTTAACTGGGACTAAAAGATCCACTGTCTCTTAGCATACCAGTAAAAACACTTTTTTGGAACATATATTGGCATGCTGATAATTAGAGATGAGTTAAGTTGATGATTTTTCTGTCTTCCTTTTTGTTCTATTAATTGGAAATGCAAATTAGGCCACTTGCCATACCCTTAAAGCATACAAAATGAACTTAACAATATGGTAGTTTCTAGATATTAGAACTTAGGAAACTGTGTTACATTTAATATCTGCACAGTTACTATATGAACAGAGCTATGTCTAGTCCATATATACTTACTGACATGCAAGTCTCAAAGGGAATAATATATATTGCATGCTATGTGTTTCATAGGTTTATAACTTCATTTCATTGCAGTCATTGCACTGAATATAGGATTTATATAAACTATAAACCCCGATCACAAAATAAGCAACATTTTTTCATTAGGGAGTGTGAATATGCAGTTCAGTGATTCGTGTGCTTTTATTGGAAGATCACAGAGGCAGATTGTTCCATGTTTGTGACGCTTCTATTTCGCCTTTACCAAAATCTTTCATTATCTCTCATTCTCTGTTAACATTAACTCTGGCTGGGAAGAAATGCTAGTTATTGATATTGTGCATGTAAGAACAGAGAATTGAAATTTTCATTAGAGAGATGAACTGGAGGACAGCGAGACTATTTAGGTAAATCACAGATATGATTCAAAAGGCGATCCACGAAGCTACTACCATTATGCAAATTTGTGTTTGAAAAAAGGGTTTCATAACCTCAGAGCTATTTGCAGAGAAATTGTTCAAACTCTCTGTTAACGATGTAGAGGGATTTAACATGTGAATTTCACAGTCAATTTATGGCACCGTTGAGGAGTCATACGGCTGCTCCTCGTTTAATATGTATTTCAGACTGACTGTTTAACTTAGAGTAAGGACAGAGTGTGAAAACCCTCGTGAAGATATTTCATACGAACACGAAAGAATCCCAGTGAGCTTTTTTGGGTAGTGGGCCAGTGGTGCTCCTATGCAAACACACTTACTCACATTTTTATGCGTCCAAGCGCCGATACCCTCAGACTTCTATAAAGGCGATCCTTGTGTGGAATATATAACATGATTTAATGCACCATGCATTTTTTTGCCCCACAACCTGAGAAATACAAGTAAAGCAATTTAGATTGGAGTGAAATATTCAAGGCCTGTAATGAGAATGATTTGGGGTTAAGAAAGCTGCTTGGTGGGGTGTACCCTTAATAGAAAGACCCCGGAGCCATTGGATTCCCATAAACTCTGTGGAGCAGACTTGATACCCATAGGTCAGTGATTGCTAATAAGAAGTCAATGAGACATGGGCTGAGGTTATTTTCCTTTGGATCTGCTCCTCCAAACTTGCCCGGTCCTTTAGGCCGCTGACCTCGGAGTATTTAGAAGGTATTGTCTTTGAAATTCCAGGTACTTTTGAGCTTGTAGACTTTCTCATTAGTTCCTTTTGAACATGGCAAACATATGGCAGTCGTATTTAAGAGATTGCCTGCCGTGACCTTTTGCGGCATGCTAATTAGGCCCCAGAGCACCGCAGGCCGTGGAGAGGTGCACCGAGAAACCCAGCAGACTCTTTCCTACTTCTCTCTTTCTACCTCTGTACTCCTGTCTCATCTTGGCTCTGCCTTATCTGGTAGCAGCCGCTGCCCTTCGACAGTGTGGGTTTCAAAATTAACATTTCGCTTCATGTGCTTCTAATAACCACTAACCTGAACCTGTACAACTCTCCTCTTTCCATCCCCGCCACCCTCCTCCTCCTCCCACCAACTCCCAACCCCTCTTTCTCTCATTCTCTCGCCTCTCGCACTTTCCACAGGAAATAAACGTGCCCAAAATTACTTTGACCCATTGTCGGCAGAGCAGACAGACCCAAGGCATTGCGGGATGGCTGGGGTCAGCGCTGAAGATGAGCTGGAATTAAGTATGCCATTCTCTGTCATAATAGTTCTCCTCGGTTCATTAAAGTGAGGTGAGAGAGATCACTGGTAGCAGGCCGTCATTTGTGACGACAGGACAGTCTATGTAAATACACCAAGTGATGGCATCACTAGATTGGCTTTCCAACTCACTGTCATTGACGAAGGTCACGTATCATTGGTCAGTTTTCATTTCACTGTGGCTTTTTCTTTCCCCTGTCATATGACACACGCAGAGCCATATCAATAGTTTGCAGCCCCCTCCTGAAGTAGGCCTATTAAAAGCGAGCTCTTGGGAGCCAAGTAATATGCATGTTATAATGAAACATGGCTATTAATGGAGAAGCCATTTCACCTGTATCTTTTGGATATCACTGCCGTGTAATATCAAAGGATTCGCCAAACCAAATCTCATCACATGATGACAGGCCGGCTAACAGGCATGTTAATGCTCCTATTTCATTACCCCTCTGCATACACTTGATTTTCACCCCTCTCCAGCCACGGCTAATATCTCTGGTTTGCATGTTAAGATGTGGTTTAGATTGACTTGTCTGATAAGTAGAAAGTAATTTTGAAGCACACAAATGCATGTAATTTTCCAGTACCTTTGAGGGTGTACTTATTTTATAATTGTTTTGACTTGTAGCAATATTGAGTGCTGATGAAAACAGGCTGTATCAAAGAATGGCTGCATTGCTGGATGAGGACGATACCTTCATGAATTTACCTGGTATGTATCCTCATATTACTGTACTCCTGTATATTGGTTATTTGAAATCAGTTGGCCCTAATCATAATAAAAATACAGAATTTTCTAGAATCACAGAACCGTTAGAAATTAAATTGACTTGTCCTGATTGTATTCTTGCCAGATCGCGTGTGTAAATGCATTAAAAAATATCTGATTCAAAGTAATAGCTTTGCAGATCTGGTTGCAGGTGTAACTGTTGGCTGATCTAGTTTATTGATTCAGCTTTTACACTTTAGAACCACTTGTGCCTTTTAATTTACTTGGTGATATATTGATAAAAACGAGCACTACTGTCTTTAGGTACAGTGTCTTTAGGAGAAGCTCCAGACAGAGAAATCATAAAGAATTCAGACAAAAGTAAGACTCTACATTTTTCACTAACAGTGAAAGCAGCACTGACATAGAACAAAGAATAAGACTAGAAATGGACCCTCACTAGTAGTCAGTGCTTTCCAAGCACAGCCATTGTTTCACAGTAGGCGTGCCTTTTCTCATTAGCTCAGTTTCATTTAAACATGTAGCCAACCAGGCAACATTGAGGTGGTTTAAGCTTAGCATTGTTCTGGGTGAAGACAGTCGCACCAGATCCTGTTGACATGACGCACATCTCCCTTGTAATTCCAGCGCACAAGTGATGGGTTTAGGCCCGCTTCAACACGGTAGAATTTAGCTGGCTTGTATTATTTACCATTGTCTTGGATTTAGCTGTACCACTGAGATTAGCAGCCCCATCCATTGTCTTGGAATGTTCATGAAATCCCACAGAAAAAGTAAAGAGGATCTTGGATTAACAGTTCCTCCATGCAATAGGCGAGACACAGGGAAGCAAAGAGAGAGAGGAAGAGAGAGAGTGAGCTCTTACTTCTGTACTGTTGGAGTCCAACTGCAGTGACTGCCAGTAAGCACTTCACCAAGCTACAATGGACTTCAAGACAATCACCTCATGCTGTTGTATGGATGCCTCCCACCGGTGTAGGCCGCCAGTCCTCTTTGCAGTTGCAGAACCGGCTCAGTCTGTGTCAGTACTGATCCTGACATTTTATGTTCTCAGGCTTTTGCTTCGCTTTTATAGTCTGCCACAAAGCACCATACACATTTCACAAGAAAGAGCATGAATAAAACAAAGTATTAATGGAATGGACAGTGGCCAGTGCTGTAGACATTTTCTCTGAAAAAATAATAAAAAAAATTCCTGGAGAAATCCCTTCTGTCTGTCTAAGATCTTCAGTTCTTCCTTTTTATCTCGATAAATTCTATTGCTTTGGCTCGGAGATGAAAGAACACAGAACTGGCATTCTATTCAATCTAGTTCTCTGTAAGGCGTTAGGCATTGATATCAGCTTCTATGTGAAAAGCATTAGGCAGTGATAAGCATTGGCTGTTACACATATTGGACTGCACACGTTGAATACACAGATGCTCAAAGAATACCTCATGCTTCCTACCAATGAGGCGATGAAGCAAAACTGAAAAGACACACAGCCAGCAGGTTAGCTGCTGTAGATGATGCTTCTCTGTTTTCAGTAATGAATTCTAGGTTACTAACTACAAACTAGTTCATATATCATGCAGAAGAAACTTTCTTTCAAAATATGGGCTTGTTTTTTTCACAATTTGTTGATGAGGTTGGTGAGTAAAAACACTAGAAAAACTCTTTTCCCTCCCTGAAATGATCTTAAAGCCACAGCCACTTAAAAAGACTTAAAAGATATATAATACATCTTCCTTTAATTTGTTGCAAAGAAACAGCTCAGTTCAATCTCATGTACCCTACGCTACATCTGTTCTTAAGTTAGAAAACTCCTGTTGTTAATTTCATAATAAAATTCCAGTCATGCATTTTGTCTAATTTTCACTTGATTTTGGATGTTATGAGATATTTCCATTGCTTGAATAAACAACTAGGAGCATATGAGCAAAATATGGTCCTTTAATACTCATAAGGTTCTGTCTCAGTATGAACATGACAAGATCAGTATTTGATAAACAAAAAAAGCTTTAAGAGTGGGTGTGAATGTGATACTGTGGTTTTGTGAATGTTCACATTGCGTTTGTGTGAGCTACTGTTTTAAAGTGTCCACCTGCATAAATGTCTGTATATACAAATTCATCTCGGTGAGTGTGTGTCTGTTTCTGGATGTGGTAAGTATGCGCATCCATCAGTATGTGTATATATGTGTGTGTGTGTGTGTCTGTGTCTGTGTGTGTGCGTCTGTGCATGCCCACTGATGCGTAACTCTCCAGGTACGCTGCTAGCCTCCAGGGATGAGGAGGTGTTGGAGGTGAAGGCGGGTGATCCGGTGCTTCAGCGGCGACTGCTGCTCCACGGTGGTGGTGATGCCTCGGGCTCCGGGCCCTCCCAGGCCCATACCATTGCCAAAACCCAGGCTGGGGCTAGTGCTGGGCTGGGAGAAGAGGCTGGACTCGAAGCAGGGAGGATGGTAATGGGCAGAGAGAGCACTGTAAAAAGTAATGCTATGCTTTTATTTGTTTTTATATTTGATTTTTATGTGCAGAGGCATTACATTACTATAGTATATTATAATACTATAAACTTTCTTATGATGGTTTAAAATGTATTTTATATGCAGGTACACAATATAAAACAATCATTAAAGAGAGCAAAGAATAATTCCAGGAAGTTGTATACATTTTTGTTCAATTCTTTTTCTCTACACAATATTTTATACCCACAGATTTTATTAGTGGAGTGACACGATAGGATACACTTAAATAGTTATGCATAGCACCACAGTAACATTTTATTTTTGATTAATATTATAAGGTTTGTGATGCTACTGTTTTATTTCTTGCAGTGAGCCCGGCTAAGGAGGTGATCCCCCACTACGCCCAGCAGCTGAGGGAGCGTGTGCGGCCTGACATGATCACGCTTGGCAGCCTTTCACTGCAGCAGGTCAGGGCTACAAAGAGGAATATCTGTGTCATCATCCCATATTCACCAGCACATCAGCCATGTCCATTATGCTGTGTATCAGTGGCTTTGGCTAATGGACATAGAGTGTGTGCATGTGTGCGTGTACATTTATCCGGTTTGTCTATTCACATGCCACTGTGTATACATATATGTGTGTGTGTGTGTGTTACATACTCAGCTTTCTAATTTTCTTTCTCTTTTTTCCGTATTTGCTTTTTTGCTCCACTTTTTGTCACCAAGCTTTTTTTTTCCAACTGCCACCTTTTTAAAAGTTTTGCATTTCATTTTCAGTGCAGATGGTTTGAATCTCAGCTGAATGCACTCATGTGAAATTGCTTTTTGTAGAACATGCATTCAAGGTTAGATAACTCAGTCATCCTCTTCTCATAATAAGTGCATGGCTTTCAAGCATATAATCTATGCCACATATGATATCCTCACACAATTAATTTACTTGTGAAGACAGTTTTATTCTGTCTTTGAACTTTGTTGTACATTATTATGCATATTTGTTTCCGACAGAAGCTGAATTCCCTGGTCCTTTACTCGTCTTATAGTCTTTTCAGGAAAAATAGAGCGTGACTACTTTTTATTTTCCAACTGGGGAGTAGGGATATTGTGAACTAACATCAAGATCTGAAGCGTCTTTCAAAACAAGTGTTTGTATTTCATTCCAGTCAGAAAAGAAATGGGATAGGATACAAAAACATGGGTTTCCATTGTGTTGGCAAATCTAGATTGTAAAGAAACCCAAACATTAACGCATATGTAAACAGAATGCTGAACTTCTATCCACTGTATTTTTAGTTATAATCTGGCTTGAAAAGAGAGTAGGAGTATCAAATTATATGAATAGAAAGTCAACGTAATTGGGGAAAAATGGCTCAACAATGTCTTCCCATCACTTGGAAGCCACAGCAACAGTTGACTCATCCACTCTTACTGGATAATCAGTGGCATCTACTGTTTACTGTATCAGTATTGGGATCAGTGTTATCTTATTCTGCCATAATATGTATGCACTCTCCTACTGTTTCCACACCCACCTCCCATTGAAAGCACATTATCCACCAGAGATTTCACATCTATTTTAAAAATAATAGTGTTTTTCTTCTTTCTCTATTCTGCTGTACAAAGCCTCTACAGGGCGAGACGCTGTCACTTAGCAGTGTCAATGCGTCTGAATGGGGAGTGTGAATGTGCTGACTGAATGGAAAACCGGCAGAAATACTCATCAAACGCTACATGTCTTTAGGGCCTGGCTCAGTATCGATTGCCTGCAGATTGCATTACAGTTGCTCCTTGTGCTTAATTCTGCCATTATGGTGCACTGCACTGTTTCATAAAGCTGCATCCAAAGAAAGTGTGCATGTGTATTTACACGTATTTTCAGCAAGCGGCTCAGAAGGGACCACTGAAGAGGAGTGAGTGGGCAAAGAGAAAGAAGAAACTAATGGCCTTCTTCACTGGGAATGTTAAGGTAAAGGCCCATGTACTGTATATATATACTGTATGAACAATGTGTTTTTTAGTTACACAACTTTGGGACTGTATGCTGTTGTATACATACTCTTTCTTTTTACATTTATCTGTAACATAAAGCCGCCACACATGGATGCTGAAGCACTTGTCTTTAGAGATATTTCATTACAGCCAGTCAAAGAAATTAATGATATCTGTGATTTGGTTTAAATTAAACTGTCCATTAGCCGATAATGTTAGTGATGGTTAACACATTAACAATGTTTGTCATCATATCCACTCTAATATTCCAAAGGAGCCTCATTCACAAAGTGATGAGGCAGTAAGAGAAGTACCACAACCCCAGCAGAACACGCTGTTAGAGTGGTAAGTCCAACCCATTTCATATTTCTCTCCATATGTACAATTGATGTCACATGACTGTAATCATTAATTGTGTGAAAAGCATTTGTATTCCCACTGACATTCAAGAAGGCATGTAATTCATACGTCCTCTGCATGGCTTCTCCTGTCGACAGGCGTTGCATTGTGGGTAGTATGGCTGCAGGGAACAGAAATCTGTCCATGTCACTGGGCTCGGAGGCGCATCAATTCTTGGTCCATCCACTTTAGTCAGAGATCACACATCAAATCTTGTAGCGAGAGCCCCGCAGGCAGTCAGCTTAGCATGTTTAAGTTTTTAGTAATTATGGACTACCGTGCTGAATGACATGATAAAATCAAGAAACTACTGTACACATCAGTATCTTCTCGTGTGTTTGGTTGTTTTATGGGTGGGTGGTAGTCGGACACCAGCTCTGTCGGATGAATGTGGTTCAGAGTTTAGCGAGATGACCTCCTCTCGACAGCCTTGAACCCTGTAAATTCCTTCTGATATCAATGGTGGGTGGCTATTAGACATGGGAGACTTTCTATGCATCACCTAGGGCTACATCTGCCTGAAATTTAATGAGAAATGATTTCACTTTTTCTCTCCCTACGCCTATGAAAGAAAAAAAAAATAAAGAGAAGAGACGCAGAGCTGACTTGTGGTTTTTGTAACAAATGTGTAATTCATTTGTTTCCACTGTTTCTGATTTAATGGAGGTCGAGTAATTGCATTAGGAAGCACATTGTGCCTTGTTGTGAACTGATGAAAGCACATGTAATACTTTTGATAGGCGAACAGAGAGGAGGGAGAGAGGGAGAGAAAGGAAAGAAAGACCCCGTGCCTGCCTTTGATGCCGAGCATTTATTTGCTGAATTATCCTTCCTTTTACAAGCATCTTATCCCCAGTCACAGGCAGGCCAGGGCCCCTGTGATATTGCTTTATTTTGAGGAATTAAGAGAGGTGGCGAGGAGACAGAGCGAAGCAACCGCTTATTACATTACCACTGATAAGATTGAAAGGCCGAGAAAGGCAGAGGGAGAGAGAAAGCAAAAGAGAGAGGGAAAGAGAGAGAGAGCAAAAGAGAGAGCGAGAGGGACCCAGTGGAAAGTGTTTTGTTGTGGTGTTATTAGATTGAGCTGCTGTTGGCTACAGAGTGGAACAACAGAGAGTCTAAAATGCAGGTGGCTGTTAACAGGGTTAGCTTCTTGTGTTTGTGTGTGTTGTATATGAGTGTGTGTGTGTGTGTGTTCGTGCATGTAGCAGCACAACCATTGAAAGCCCGTCACTCAGAGCGTTGGGGGAAGGCCAAGAGGAAGCGATGGCCAAATACGGCCAGATGACAGAGCTCCCAGAATCCTCTTCTTCAGCATCACGGCCCCCGTGGCAGGTGAGATCTGTTTGCTGCTGTGACTGTGGAGTGCGAAACACGTATTGTAGGAAACAGAAAGCACATAAACAGGAAGTGACATCCCCCTTAATCTCTAAGAAGGTTGTTTCACAGGAGGAGATATTGATCGCAGTGTTTACAAATCCTTAAAAAAACAAAAAAGGCAGGGTTGTTTGTTCAAAAACAGTCATATGATGTAATTATGTGAAATCCTGTGATAACTGAGACCTGTTAAGAATGGGAAAATCATATCCGTTATTTTCTAGTTTTTCACATTCCTTCACTCCTTTCATTACACCAATGGGTACTGTATGTGCACATGCCTACACAAAGACACACACAGGCAATATACAGGTTTCCATAAACACAATGCTAACTATTCAGCCACATTATTTTTACACAGTATACAAAGATTTTTTTAAAGCTTTGAGCAGAATGTTGACTGTGGTTTTAGGAATCTAAGTAGGAGGCAGAAGGAGTCTTTGGAGATGAAAAAGGGGAACAGAGGGAGAGAAAAGAGAACCAAGTGGGAAAGTGAGACGGAAGCTGCAGCTTTAGTGGTAGCATCACCAGCTGTGGGAGGAGTGTGCTGTTGTGTTGCATCTGGGGATGAGGCTGCCATGCCACCGTGCTGGCTTAAAGATGTAATGAATCTTCAGTCGGGGGCTTTCCTTCCAGGGTGACAACTGGCTTTGAGGAAGGTTGTAAATGCAGGGGAGATTGTGGTATAATTCCTCAGACTGGCGTTTGTGCCCCCCAGTCACCATTCGATTATCTCCCAAATTGCTGTGTTTCACTGAGATAAAGATTTTTTATGGCTTGCTGACTTGAAACAACCGGCACAGGCAGAATAGGGGGCAAAAGAGGGAGAGGGAAAGAAAGAAAGAGAGAGAGAGAAAAAGCAATGACCAAACCTGCCACGCATAGTAATTTCCTTTGGTAAATGACAAAATCTTTGTTTATATGACATTTCCCTAAAATTACTGCAGCGAGATGAATCTGAAATATAAAATGTCACATTTGGCATGCAAAACTATGAAAATATATTTCTGTGCAAAATTCATGGAGGCATTTAATTTAGAACGTGTTTAATAACTAAGGCAGCCTGCATCAGTAATCCTGCCCGGAGGTCCCAAAAAGATTGTCATATTTATTCTCTCCTTTCTTCACCCCCCTCCTTCATTCCGAAGCCAAAAAATTTTAAGGGTAAATGTTCATTGTTAATTAAGATTTACTAATTAAAATGAAAATAATTAACGAGAAAGCTTAATCTCTGAATATTAGCCCATACTTAGAAAGAAAGGAAGTTTTTGTATGTGGCATTTCCTGTCTCTATTAAGAGTGCATTTTGTGTGATCAGTCAATGTGTGGAAAGCCCTGAAAAGATATTTCAGCGAAAGGACGACCGCTTGCCAGCAAAACCACGGAGGATCCCTTGCTAGAGCCTTTGATCTCATCTGTAGGAGTGCTGTAATGTTATGGCACTTTAGGCACAACTCAGGCTTGGGGCAAACAAACCACCTCTGATAAAAAAATGAAAATTGGCTCACTTCACCTTTTACCTTCGCCTTGCTGTCTTGACTGTCTCTTACGACACTTGTGCAAGCATGTGGGCCAGATAATAACAATACTTCTTAAAGACATACATAGTGTAAATTGGACACCAGTGTGATGTTATTGTTTTTTATTGCATTGCTTCTTTTTTCTCCTCTTCCTTTTCCCATCTACATGCATACATCTCTTTCCAGTGTGGGGGTTTGGAGGCCTCCATCACCTCCTCCCAAATGTGAGATGTGTGGGCTAAACCGCTTTGCCACCAATTATACTAATTTCACTTCTGCCTAAATTGTTTTTGTTGTTTTGGTATGCAAAGATGCTCACAGTGGGGAGATTGAGGGGCATTACTGCAGGGCTCAGCACACACCTTCCCCCCTCACATACTGGCAGAGCAATGGGCACTGCCAGCCCCTGCTAGGTGAAAGCGTGTGTGTGGTGTGTGTCTCATATTGTTTGGTGACAACACAGTGCACGGTATACTGTAAAAAAAAAACAACAGTGGATACCGTGTGTGTGTGAGCACATGTAGCCCCTGAGTGCTACTATGTCATCGATTGGAATTGAGGGCTTTAATTGCCAGACATTCAAAATTTGCCCTAGGGAGTTGGTCAACGCAGTGTAAATTCAAGTACATAAAATTAATGGGCATTAAGAGATGCAACTTAGATAATCAGAGAAAAATAAATGCCTGCACTTAAGCCAGGGAGGGACAGGATTGGGCAGGAATGGATACGATAAGATGAGATAGGAAAAAGATTTGATATTTGTACACAAGTAGAACTTTTGTTCTGATGATGGCAGTAAAATTAAGCCGAAAGGGTCATCAAAATCTCCCTTAATGTCCATACAAAGTGTGGCAATCTGTCCAGTAATCTTGGTCTATGCTAGATGAACAAATGGATGGACAAAATGTCCAAACAGTCAAACAGCGGACCAACCAACACCGTCATTGAAGTTTATAA
Source organism: Sciaenops ocellatus (assembly GCA_033000465.1). Lineage (NCBI taxonomy): Eukaryota > Metazoa > Chordata > Actinopteri > Sciaenidae > Sciaenops > Sciaenops ocellatus. The sequence goes on from CP136869.1 coordinate 17,403,480, forward strand.
TCACAGAAATGGTGATGAAGATCAAGTGTCTCTGTTTAAGCCAGATTGACTTTCATTCAGTGCCGTTCAACAGATGCCATGGGGGACAAAAGACTGAATATGTATTTATATTGTTCTCTGATTATGTTTCATAAAAAAACTAAACTGTCTAGCCGGCTTACCCTATTACTCATCCTAAGCCCTAAAAAGAGGCACATGTCACCAAAACAAACAAGCAAATAAACAACAAGTGGGCTGATGTAGCCTGAAGGTTAGTACGATGAGCTCTCTACCAGAAGGTTGGTGTTTTTAAACCTTATCTGAATGGGCAATGTGGCCAGGGGAAATAAATATCACTCTCAACTTTGATAGCAAGCGAGGTTGATGTGCCCTTGAGCACACTTAACCTCCAAATGGTTGAATGGAGATCAGTAGATGGAACACATATTACAAATGTGACTGCTTGACTGCAGCTGGACAAAAAAAAAAAAAAAAAACTCTCTTGTTCAGCAAACATACCTGAAGTTAAACAAAAGATAACTCCACCCAAAAGTGGGGAGTTCACATTTTTTCCAGGTAAATATTCATTATTTACTTTGTGTTATGGTATATACGTTACATTTGTACAACTGCTAGTATTCTCCAGAACTGTGTATTTTAGCGCAGCAACGTCTTATCAGTATGAAAATGAGCTGGAATTATTTGTTAGTTTCCTTAACCTACAAGGGCAAGGAGAGAGGAAGTGTTGTATAAAATAGGGGTTATGTATCTGGGTAAGCAAACATAATTTACATAGCAAACTGCAAATACTGTTAGAAAGTTTGTATAGCATAACTGTTGCAAATTGTTTGTTTTTAAGGCAGGTTAACTATTTACTTTGAGGTGTGTGATGCAGTATTGCAGCTGATGTTCGTAAACTGCAACATTCATGTAATGACATGATAACATTAGTTCAATACAGTTGCTGAGCACAAATAAATCCTGACTCTTACTAGATTTAGATTTAATTAATTATTAATGGGGAAAATATTTTTTCACTCAAATTTTTACATGCATACACAAACCTAAATTACTACATTATAATAATGACTTATTTCTAATAAATAGTAACCATCCGTGCATTTGTGATTATGTTATTTAGTGTCATAATGAGATACTGACAAGTGTGGCATCCCATTAGTCCAACTGTACACAGTAATAAAACAGTTTCTTAGCCACCATGGAAAAATACTAAATAATATAAAATTGATAAATTGCAATCAGATCCTAAGTTCAGCACTTTTGTGTTTTCTAGGTGAACCAGAGCACATCTCCCCAGCCTGTGCAGGTGTGTGTGTGTTGCCTAAGAGCCACCAGAAACAAGCTGCCCAGGGGCCTCTACACTGTCAGTGTGGCCCTTCACAGCCGTTTAGGTGGGCCAGCTCTGGCCTGGTGCGGCGAGAAAGAGCAGCAACAATGGGCGTTGTCCACTGAGCCGATCGAGCATCGGGGCCACTTCTACGACTTCGATCTGCACATTAACCAGAGCCTGTTCATGGTAAGGATGTTTTGATGAGATATTGAACAAAAGCAAAAAAACAAAAAACAAAAACATTTACATACTAAAATATTAATGGTGATGATACTGAAACAATTCATCAGACATTAAAATACTTTTCTGTTTAATTCAACATTTGGTTTTAGCTTTGCTTAAATGTCATGGTGTGTCAAGGATAATTTAAAAATACACAAATTTTTATTTCATGCAGTTTCCAATAACATGTTGCTTTCCTCTACTGACACTAATATGGTTTCATCCAAGAAGAAACGGACAGAATCAGGTTGTGATTTGTGATTATACATATAATACTTGGGGAAGCTGCTTTGAATATTTCTTTTTCTGGAATAAATATAAAACATCTCCTATCTGAAAGCAATTTTGACACCGAGGTACCCTGGATTAAAACACACTCACTTCCAATGACATGGACGAAGCCTTTGATGTGAAATTCAATGGAAAAATTTAGTGAAACACGATTTTAAAAACAAACAGTCCCCTCAGATAAAAGCGAACAATAAAACATGCTGTGCTAATATGACAGAGCCTACCGCACTGCATGTTTAGTTTTTGCTTTTGCCACAGTATTTCCAAATTCCTCTTTGTCTTTCTGTTTTCCTTGGTTTCATCAGTTGCAGTGAAGACCAAGCAGTTTCTAGACTGAAAGGGTTATGAGAAGTTATATTGCTGTAAAAGATGGCATATGAAAATATGCCACACACAGCCTCTAGGTTTTTCTCCGAGGATCTCCATATGAATAAAACAACAACTTTTCAAACATGACATTTAATCCATGCATGTAAATCAAACCTAAGATCAATTATTCATTTATATAAGGAAGTAATGTTTTATTGGAATGAAAATGAAGTACAAATGCATTGAAAAATTTAGTGTCCTTTCTACATTTCTTTGAGCATCTGTGGCAGAGTGGAGCTGGATCGTGGGGAAAAAAGAGGAAATAGAAAACTTAGGCAGAATTGACTAAAATAATAATAGTAATATTTTTTTCAACCTCCATTTCCAGTGCATAATAAAAGACTTAACATGTTTTCACATTTGGTCCCTTTGATGAAACAACACGGTAGATTACGTTAGATGAAATCTATGCACATTTCACAACCACTTTCCTAAACCTCTCGATTTAAGGGAAGACATCCTCTATAGAAGCTGTACTAATTTTAGAAACCCACACACCCGTTTTGAACAGCCGATATTGACCAATGGATTAAAAAATCTCTGTTTACGTTTATTCATTGATGGTGTGTGCACAGAGCAAAACATTCACGAGAGAAACCCGAAAACAGGAGACACTAAATCCAGTGTCCCTCCTGATCCCATGGAGTTTTGTACAGGCTAAGAAAGGGCTTCTTTGCTCTTCTGATGGCAACTCTAAATGGCCTTAGCTGGAGCATTTAGCACATATGGACACTGTCAATGTGCTGGTGGGTGTATTCACAGAGCTAGAGATCCTGACAATATTGTCTCCAGCTCCCATCAAACATAAAGGACGGGGTAAAAGCTGGCATAAACTGAATGCGGACCTGGGATCTGATTCCGAGATGAAAAAAGGTTTAAGTACACCATGGTAAATACCTCATGTCACTCTTCCTTCCCTCCTTTCCTCGCCAAACGCTCAGTTGTGCTTTATAGACAAACCTGTTGTTGTTTGTCCTCATTGATAGTGGTGAAAACGCTGATCAGATTTGTCTGAGACTATCAGGATTGGCTTGGATGTTTTCTCTCTCTCCTCTTGCCCACACTATAGCGTGCGATTTCAGGAGTGCCTTCTAAGAGGAAATGAGGAATTAGTGATGGTAAGAGGAAGCCAGGAGCTTATTTTCCTTTCCTCCCTCTTTTTTTTCATTCATCCTTTGTTTTGTGTGTCTGGGGTTTGGATTTAGACAGTGCAGTTCAGTTGGAGATGTCTTGGATATGTTGGCAAGTGGGAACTTGAGAGGAGTCAAACCCACAGTCTTTGTGCAGTTTTTACACCAAATGAGAAGATGCCTAGGATTTCACATTTTAACATTAAAGAGGGGAGAAGAATGAATGAGGGAGGAAATAGAAAAAGACATGAAAGATCCCAAAAAGTGCATATGGAGATCCATGAATTTGCTCTTGTTTATTTTCCTCCTTTTAATCTTTTGTTGGTCAGTGAGGAAGAAGTGAGTCATCCTGCACAATGATAGTCTTTCTTCCTCACTCCTTTTGTGGACACATGCACTGTTTTTTTTTTTTTTTTTAAATGAGAAAGCGCCAGTCTGTTCTGAATTAAAGAAGATATTTCTAATGGTTTAAGCAGCTCCTCCAGCAAACAGAGGAAGTGAGAAAACCTCCGGAGCACACCATCCAGCCTCACAAACCCCACAGTAACACTTCCCACACACACATATGCGCCAACAAGCGTACGTGTCTACACGCAGGCACTTCACACGTATGCACACAAATTACTATTTATGCAGGTCATATTTCTTACAGTAAATGAATAATATGAAATATCCTCAATATCCATAATCCGTGATATTATGCCATAAATTTGTGTCCTGAGTCAGACACTACTACCCATCATTTCACAGGTGCATACCAAAAGCAGATTATCAGGGGGGTGGGAGGGATACACATGATTTATGTGTTAAAACAAGTCCCCTGCGTTTTCCATTACAACTAATAAAGGGATAAAATATTTCCACCCAGTGATGGATGAAGTGGCACGCACCTCACTGTCAGTTCATTTTTTAAGCAAACCCACCGTTCTCTGGGTAAATAAGAATGTATGTGTTTGCCATCGACTGCTAACCACTAACACTCTTTGCTTCATGCAAGATACCCTTAATATCATCAGTGTGATTGATGGTGGCCTCACTGCACGGCAAATTCAGTAACTGTCAGCTCATAGACTACAACGGCAGTCTCAACTTCTCCTCCACCCTGTGTTTGAAGCTGACAGTCTTTATCATTCCAACATCTCCTTTTAGGCAATTTGAGTTGAACGGATAAAAATGGCAGTTAAAAAGGCCCTAAAAAGAACACAGAAATAAGTTAAACGAGGATTCAAGACTAGGATGTATATTAAGTGGCTCCCTGGGGGCTCCTGTCTTGTTTGTTACCCTCCATGTGTCTGTTTGTCATTGGTTTTGTCGCTATGTCTGTCTGTGTGTGTATGTGTGCCTATGTTAGTGTACATGCCTGCAGGCATGTGTGTTCAACTGAGTCAAACTGTGAGTGACCTTGGGCCTTCCTGTGTGTCTACAGATCTTACCTGCAGCCTGTGAGGTCGTCCCCTCCATGGTCCTGGTATTCCAACTGATGGCACTACCAGGACACAGCAGCCACATCAGCTCTGTACTGGCTTGGGGGGCATTTCCTGTTTGTGGACCGAGCCTCTGCTACGTCCAGGGCAGGTGTGTCAAAGGAAGAGCGTATTTTAGTATATTAAGTAAATAAAGCACGATGATTCCCAGCAGTATTATCACTTGAAGTGACATGAATTCTAATTGATTTTCAGATTGAACGTTTTAAATTTAAAAAAAGTAATCCGACTTGTTTAATGAAGTATTCCTTGGAGCTTTGCTCATCGTATATCTGGTTGTACAGTGACTATTACTGGTTGTGTGTCATTGACCCAGGTTCAAAACCCCTCTGCTCAGGGGGGAGCCAAACTCACGACTGGACCAGTTTAAAAAAATTGAAGCCCACATCTCCTCTGATCTCGACCACTGGCTGTGCAACCTGTACTTTCAGGTGTGTGTTTGTGCGTGCGATTAGCAAACATGTGCATGCACGTTTCTTTTGAAGATTCTTATCTGTTATATTCATAATTGTGTGCAGGTTTGAGTTATGGTTCTGAATGTTAAATCATATGCGTGTGTGTGTGTCTTCCACTCTGACCATTCCCTATTATTTGGGAGGCAGGATGGTGGATCTGGGTAGATTGGGGCTGGATTTTTGGATTTTCTATGATAAAAAGCTTTTGCAGAGCAATTGGAAATTGGCCCCAGAGAGCAAACAAGAACCACATCTTTACCCAGCAATTCCGGATGCATTTGAGCTGATGCATTGATTAGATTAGTAAACATCTTAATTGAATTAAAAGCCAGAACAAAGCTCTCTGTCTTGGGTTTGTCTCTTTATTTGTCCCTTCGACTGTGACATGTTGTTTGCATTAGTACGTTATCATTACTGTTGCTTTTGGTTTCTGAGGGATGTAAATAGCCACATTTCCGTCCATCTTTGCAGATATACAGGATGTACAATATTCATACTAGTCACATTTATGGTCTTAATTGAATTATTTTAGCCATTATGGCACATTATGACAAATACTAATAGCTCGCTCTGTCTGCAGTTAGATCACTAACACCTGTAGTGTAATTACACACACATGCTGTTTTCCCACAAACAATGGTGATGCAATGGAATGATATGAACATAACTGCTGATGACATTAAAATGAGTGGTTATATTAATGTTCACTGAACCCATATGTAGACCGCTAACACACACAGACAGACCTACTTCCCTCTTGTTTGTTGTCTTTCAGGTAAAGAAGCTCCCTTGTGGAACGTCTGGGGGGCCAGAGCGCTCCATCACCCTATCAATACCCCCTCCTAACCCTCCTGTCATTCCCCAACCTGAGATCCATCATGACCAACCGCAAGACCAACTGCTACTCCAGCCTCAACCCCCATCACAGGCCCAGCTCCATCCTCAGCCCATTCACCCCCTCTCCCAGTTATACCCCCAACAGCAGCCGCATGCAGGCCCCAGCAGCAGAGCAGGAGAGCCCGCTGTGGTACATTCTCACCGGGGGTCTCCTCTCCACCTGTCAGCTGATTCTGCTTGCTCTTCCTCATCTCTGCCAGGTAGGGGTCCAATGTTAAAACCCCCGACTATGCCACAGTGGGGAGAAAATGTCACCCTAATGTCACAAGCACTGGGATGAGAAGAATGGCAGGCCTCACTTACAGCAGTTCTCCACTGAGGTGAATGTGCTTGAGGGAAGAGATGAGTGTGCCAAGCTTGGCAGGCTGAAGTTAAACAAATTATGTTTTCTCAGTTAGATTATATGTAAAAACCCAACAGATATGATGCAGCATTAGTGTATTAGTTCAGACAAATTTTTGAGCAGCAGTATCACTAATAAATTGTAATACATTCAGATCAAGCTTTTTGATACTACCACCAATTAGTAAAAAAGTAAATAAACCCTCTGACCCTCAGACTAAGAGTCTGTTATTAATATATTAGTTCCCACACATAACAGAGCTTATAATACAGCGATAAATGGGAAGTGTGTACTCTGGCTGCCACATTTGAACTCAGCCAACCTCAGTTAGATGATCAAATAATGCATTTGAAAAATATTAGCAGTCTTATAGTGAGTGCTACCTAAATAAGCTAACTTTTGACTATGTGGACACAAACTGTTTTATTACTTTGTCATTATATGTAGGTATTCAGACTTTGACACATTGCACTTGCGATAATGCAGCAAATAATTCTTAATTCTACCTTTGGAGAGTTCGAATTTGTTATACAGCATTTAATAGAGCAGTTTTGTTCTGTTTCTGCCATTTGACTGAGATCCATGTATCATTTCTGATTACTGTCTTGAAGCTGTTATCTGTCCCATTATCCATTAGGATTCTCAAGTATAACCATTTTCCTGAGGAAGTAGGACACAGAATGAAATGTTTTTTTGAAATGAAATGAACTATTGTAAGGACTGAGTAAAGTGGCTTAGTGGTTAGCGTTGCTTCACAGAAAGAAGGGTCTTTCTGTTCCCCCCACATTTGTGCGATTTTCCTTCAGGTGATCTGGTTTCCTCCTACAGTCTGAAGACTAGCAGGTCAGGTTGATTTGAGACTTACATTCCCAGGTGTGAACATGATTATGTTTCCATATTTTAGTCCTGTGATGGCCTCGTGCTCCTTTGCTTTTCCACTGCATACTGGGATACGCACGATCCTGCATAGGTAAACGTGTGCCTATCTGATGCACTGATGAACTGTTCCGATGTGGTTGCCCTTCCCTGTGGTGGTCCACGCAAGGTCATACCACAATTGTAACCACATCTAAAGGTGGCTTATCACTTCTGCTAATAGTAATAATCATCCATTTCCACATTTTAAAAACACTCTATTCTTGTTTCCCACCTAGTTTCAAGTCATCCAACATCCTGGCCATTGCCAGGAATCAAATACAGACTCATTTGGTATTGATCTACTACAAAGGCGACTGGCTAGCTTCTTTGTTATTAATACATCCCCCTTTTTTTCCTTTTCTTTTTTTTTTTTGCACGCACAGCTCATCTTTATTTAACAGTCCTCAAAAGTTTCTGGGGTGCTCTGCTTTAAACATCACACAGGCTTTTTAATTACAAATGAGTTGTGACAGGTCTGCTGGGTAGCACCCTGGCCCATTTTAAACGTGATGCCGGCTGACAGCTTGGCAGTGTTCTCCCAGCACTGAAACATGTGGAAGAAATTGGTCTTTTACATTTCACAGCTTGTCGCTTCCTCCGCCGACTGACCTGTGACCCCCCACAGAGATCCTAACGCCCACAAGGGAAGTGTCCCCAACGAACTGACTGCCTTTCCAGAGAGAGAGAGAGGGAGAGAGAGGGAGAGAGGGAGGGAGGGAGGCACTCACTATGGGAGATTTATGTTCTGCCACACAAGGCAAAAGGTACCTGGACTCTTCAACACACACACACACACACACACACACACACACACACACACACACACACACACAGCTGCATAGTCTAGCACACACACATTCTTGCAGCCAGGTGAGGAGGTTGCTTGGGAAGTGAACCCGATCCGTAAGTGAAATAACGGATCAAAAGGTGTCCTGCACAACACCTCATCCACGCCGTTCCCTAAGCTGACCTGACGTTTGTGCTACATTTGCATACAGATCCGTTCATTTTGCATTACCTCTGGAGCGAATTATGGCATTCAGATGGGGAGATTACGTCAAGGTTGAAGGGAGCGATTGGACGGACAACTTTAACCTAGCCAAAAATGTAAATCCAATTCAGCGCAGAGAAGAAGAACAAATTATTCCCTGTTCCTCAGTCTTCTGTCAAGTCTGGGGGTTTCAGACATCTCCTTCCCATTTCATGCCTCTCTGTTTCTGATGTGTGCTGTGTGGAGATCGCTTTCTCTGTGCATGTGACGCCAGGATTTTCCTCATTACCCATTTGTCTCAGAATCAGGACAAGTATACGGAGACCTCTTGTCACTGCGATAACGTACACACACAGCAGAGCTTGACAGTGATGCTGGAAGTTTGTATTCCTGAGGCCTTAAGTTAATTAATCCCCGTAGAAAAATCACAGTGCGCGGTGAGGTGTCTATTACAGAACAAAACCTGACATCCCAATCCAAGATAATAAATCGGACAAGTTTTGATAGAAAAATCAGAGGATTATTCTAAGTGCTATTGTGTGCACGTGGATGTTTTTTGTGTTTCACATTCACTTGCTATTGGATGATAATTCTAATTTACCTCAGTTGACTTGTCCAAACATAATGGAGTGTATTTGGCTTTTTAACGTACAGATTAGCTAGAGGCACACTGGGTTAAGTGACCTTTCACATTAACTGAATGATCCAGTTACATTGGGTTTGTTTGAACCCAAATGACTAATTAGATTAGTGTCTTGTTTCATGATCGCCTTTAGTGGATCACTATCAGCATGCAGATGATTTCTGCCATAATTGTATCACTGCTTTTATTTTTATTTATTTTTATTTATTTTACAAATGCACTGTAACATCTATCCCCTTAAGCACTGATGGTGATTTTGAGGATTCCTCATCTAATGTCTTCTTTGGAGCACTGCCCTGCACTTTCAGGATGTGCTCCCCTCCGGGCCAGTCCCAGTCATCAGAGCTCCAAACCGCAATGTTACATCATACCCTCTCAATCAGTCGCACTTTGCATCCTGCCGATTAATTCAACAATGTCCGGATTCCAAATGGATGGTTTCAACCTTTGAAGCCTGTTTGCAGAGATACACATGTAAACTCTCACAGTGGGTGTGGAAAAACAACCCTTGAGGACTGCATGTGGGGAACAAATACAAAGCGTATGGGACAAATACACCCAAAGGTGACGATGTCTTGCCTCTAAAATGCACTGTGTTCCCAGTTTTTCGTGCGATGACACAATTGCAGTTGACGTGTGGTTCAGTAAACATCATGAAGACAGATTCAACTTTCCAGAGCGACAGGCTTCGCCAGTGAGAGTGAAAAAGTCTTAAAACGACATTCAGATATGTATTAGTATGCACAGAGTGTCTGTTTTTGCCATTAAAATGCAATGGATTATAAGAAAATAAACTCCTGTGTGAAGCGACACCAAATCCTCGCAGTATCATAGCAACCTTAACACAAATCCTGACATAGACTCAGGGGTAATCCATGAGTCACTGACCTTCGATCCTTCTGTAACTTTGGACCAGTCATCAGGCAATTAGGGGCCTAGGTGAGCAAGAACCGCCATCTCAGCCTGGTTGCATCTCACCAGTAACACAGAGATGGGGTCTCGACAGTGTTACGGCCCCCAGGCTTCTCTCTTTCCTTGGCCTGTTTTTGTGTGTACGCAAGAAAGAAAAGAGGTGTGTTGAGTTATGCGGTTGTGAGGTACACTCATTTGTATTTCTACCCTGGAAAATGTTTGTGCATGTATGCAAGTGTCTACATATTAATATCTTTGTTTATACTCCTTTCTGTGTGTGGGTGCACCAATGCAGTGTATGCACTGGATAGATATATGTGTATGTGTGTGTGTGTGTGTGTGCGGTGGTCTTAACAGAGCTCAGAGCACAGGGGGATAACAAGGAGTTTGTTGTTGGCCTTGAGTGCCCGGAGAGGCTGGAGTTGTGGCAGCTCCAGCGCTCTGAGTTCACAGACGTAGCCCTTAGCTGTCGAAGCTGTCGATGATGTCGACGCTGTCGATGCTGCCTCCGCGCTCTTTCTGGTTTCACAGCATCTGCGCATTAGCAAGTGGGGCCTGGTGTAATGAGTGTGTGTGTGTGTGTGTGTGTGTGTGTGTGTGTGTGTGTGTTTGTTTGTGTGTGTGCTTTTGTGGATGTGCTAGTCTAAAAAAGCATCCTAATACATGGTGGTCCAAGTCTGTGAGTCCATAGTTGCTGTTGTTTGCTAATAGAGATTGAGGTGTGTGTGTGTGTGTGTGTCGGTGTGTGTGTGTGTAAAAAAGCAGCTGGCCATGGGCTGCTTTGGTCTGTCTTTACAGCAACACACACATGCACTTTGCTGAGATGTAACATTTGCTCAAGTGCTCCTCTACCTAGAATATTAGCAATAAAACAATATTAAAACAATTACATAAACTATGACATAAATGAATGACTTCAATTTTTTAAAGTTAGAAATGCAGAATGTATTATATTTTCTTTGGGTGAATATAGCCTGAAAAACTGACCGGGTTATCACATTTTGTACCTTTTGACACGAAAGGGATTCCGTGTTTGACATTTTTTCATGGTATCACTTTTTTTTATTTATTTTTCTATGCACTTTCAGGGTGTGTAAAATATCTCTCCCTGCCAATTCCAGGCAAGATAAGATATGTTCACACCATGTACAGAAGGCATTTACTGAATGTGAATTTATTGGAATTTTACAAAAATCGATTATACAGTTATGTAATGTCATGAGAATGAATAAAAATAAATTTTTTATCCCTTTAATAAAACAAATAGAACCTCATTACTTTCTAACTGAAGGCACACTCAAAATGCTTACCAGCAAATGGTGTTAATTAAAAACTACATCTGTGTTAGGATGAAATCTGATTTCAGACTGCCTTTAAAATATCAGTGAGCAGACTCTTCCTGCCATTTAAGTACATTTGAGCTGTCAGAAGGATTTCTGATGTGTTGCCTATATTTAAGTTATTATTACTGATATATTTAATCCCACAGCAAGAGAAAAATTATATCATTGCAGGGGTTTCCATATGTATTATATAGATGTGACTGGTTCCACGGGGGGAAAAAAAGTTTCACATAGTGAGATTTTTACATGTATCAAGCTAAGGTTTACTTAATTACAACCTCCAGGCAATGCAGGAACCCTTTTTTAAATTCTGTGAATGTTAATATGCTAAATAATGCAGATCTCCGACTCTTCAAGCATGAGACACACATCTGGCGGCTTACCATTTAAATTACAGCAAAAAAAAAAAAAAAGAGTCAGACAGATAGAGAGAGAAAAGAAAAAAAGAGGGTTAGGATGAAAAAATACTTCAAAAGTAATTTTCCAAAGAAGAGAAGAATGGGAAAATGTGTTACAACCAAACTTAATTTCTTTTTCGATTTTTCATCATTTCTAATTGCATACATTAGAGCGTTGAGGCTGGGAATGTTTCAGCTCTGAGATTGTGGGAGACAGAGATGACTGTGCAGTGGGAGCTCCATAAGTTAACACTCCTACTTCTCTCTGTACAGAGTAAAATCAGCCTTTGTTGCTTTTGCAAGTCTCCAGATAGTATACCAAAACATTTTCACTACCTGCCCAGGAGTAGAAAAACAAGACAAAAGCAACATTTGGAGTGTGTTCGGAAATGCAAAGAGTATTCTATTTGATTTCTTATTACACTGCAAACACCATATTTTTTTTAACAGTTATTCTTCTTTTTGTGTGTCATTACAAATCTGGATTTAAGCTCAATTTTAAATTTATTTACCACAACTGAATGTAAACCTTTTCAATTTTATTGCAGTCTATTAAATTATTTAGAATATTTCTTGGTCAGATTCCATTATTGCTGTTATGGATAGTTCATCAGTACCTTCAACAACTCGTAATCATTTGGATTTTCTAATATAAATATTACTCAGCCACCCCTGATCCTCAGTATGATTGCCAGATGTGGTTTGCAAAAGAAAACAAACATGAACCTTACTTTCTTTTTCACACTCACTGCACATTCTCTTTTTTTGGGATGCAGGGAAGAATTCCTCCTCGGGAGCCATTTCTGGAAACACGGGAGAGAAGAGTGATCCATGCAGGGAGAAAGGAGAGGGTGGGATTCACTACAAGGTAACACTGTGATTTAAGGGAAAGTGTTCCCACCCTTGAAATGAGTACCCTCTCTGCTTTCCTCTTCCCTTCCCGCCCCTCTCTGCACCCCTACACACACCTCCCCTGCTTATTATCTGAGATTTGTCAAAATACATTTCACACTAACAGGTATTTTTCAGCCTTCAAAGCCAGTTTTGATCTGCTTGACAAGCCAAAGCAGCTCAAATTCTGTGAAATCAGCAAAGCCAGCCAGGCCTCCCTTTTTTTTTTTCTCTCCAAGCTGCTCTAAACACGCCTCTTCCTGTCCTACAGAGGACTTAAGCTAAATTAATCAAAGCTTGCATGTTACCTGCCATACTTTGAAGTGGTAATTGCAAAATTACTCTGTGTGCTGATCTGGCATTGCTGCCTCCCGGTCCGCCCCTGCCATTGTGCCTCCGCTTTGGCCTTTTGTTGTTGTGATGTTATTGTTGAGGTAGTTAGAAGCCTATGAACAAGCCTCTGTCTGTCACACACGTATACACATCCTCCCCTTCCGCCTCTTTGCTTTCTCTCACCAAGTCTTTATTCTTACTAACCTCCTTCTACTGATGTACAAGAGGCTCTTCAGACCACCATTAATCAGAGATGACCTGTTAAATAAATGAGTTTGTTGATATGAGGTTTTATTTCTCTGCAGCCTCTGTAGACCATGTTTTTTTTCTTCTCCTCTTGGCCCTATCTTTAAAACCTTGCTAACTCTGTCAAATGTCGTGGTGTGGAACCCAGTTGTCTAATGATTAAGTGGAGTGATCTCCAACCTGCCCCAGCCTGGGAGCGCTAGGGATCAGATTTCAACCCTTCAACCTGCAGTGCAGGCCTAATTAAAATGAATTTTCTCCAGGCGACCACTTTGCCCACAGGGCAGGAATCCAGCTATATACGGAATCCGCTCTTAAGGTATTGCATTAAATTTATTGTGGGGAGACACCGGAGAACATTGCGGTTTATATATCTCTCGCATTTTTTCTCTCTGCTTTCTTTCCCGCTCCTTTCCACCTTTTTATTGTGATCATCACTCTGGAATCCAAGCTTGCTTTGGCAAAGATTGCCCTATGAAAACGGATGGAGCTTTTATGGGACCCTGCCCATTTACTACTTCCTGGGCCTAGTTTATCTCAGAGGGAGAGACACAGAGAGAGGGATGGAGGGGAGGAAAAGATGAAAAAAAATGAAACGGAGAGAGGTAGAGTGAGACAAGGGAGAAAGAAAGAGAGAGGTAGCTTATTCCAACTGTGGATCTCATTAACATACATCAGTGAGTATTTCACAACTTCAAGCAGAAAGGCACTAAGCCCACCCAAGGGCAACACAGGCAGGGCTGACAGGGCCAGGGAAAGCAAGCCGTTAACATGTTGGCGGCTTAACAAATAATATCTGCTCCCAAGTACCTTGGTGAAATATTTAAAACCCCACTTCCTAACTCCATTTGACTGTGTTTATGACGATGACAGTAAACGACTTGTGTGGAAAAAAACAGTGCCAGCTGCTCAGATATCACATATTTAACACCACCGTCACTGTACGCATGTTTCCCGAATGAACTCAACTTGAATGATGGCGTGCCGTATGCGATTTTGCCGTCATTCTTGTCTTGTGTCAATTGAGGCGCGGCTGAGATATAGGGAGAGGCTCCAAAGTGCCACGCACACTGTCACTGTCACCGTGTGCATCCCCCAAGATAAATTCAGAGGCCTGTTTCCTGCTTTGATTACAAATGACATCCGCATGTGTTCTCCCCGATTTCTGCTCCTCACAGAAGAAGCCAATCAAGAAGACAAATAGCTGCGGCCCCAGCATGAGCGGCAGCGGCGCACCGCCTCGGCAGGCAGACAAACAGAAGATGCAGCCTTCAATGGAGAACCTCTCCACGGAGGAGATGGAGGAGTATACATTCTCCCTACAGTAAGTCTCACCACTCATTATCCTGCCTCAGTCTTGCAAAATTCAAACGTGAAGAAGAAGACGAAGAAAAAAAAAAAAACGTGGGTGACAACTTGTGCCTCACAGACAGTGATGTGCACGGCATCAAGCAGACAGACGTTGACAACAAAATGTGCCTCGAACACCTCCTGTACAGATATAGATACAGTAGTCACATGTCTTTCAAGGGAAATCCTAACTAAATGAAGTTTGCATCTGCTATAGCTTTAATCTTGTGTAGCTCAATTGTAATTTGTCAACATAAACAAGTCACAGGCAAAGTAATTTTCAGAGCCTCTTCGCCTAATCTGTCCTGAAAGAAAACAAGAACTTCACACTGTGTGAGAACCTTGTTAGAAAACAGGGAAATTCTACTGACCATAAAAGATTAAATTTAATATTTCATACTTAAAAACATCCTGTGTCCCCAACTGTGCCTTGATCCGATCTCCACTTTTCTTTTTTTTTAAATATAGACTCAAATTTCTAAAACAATGGAAAAAATGTGGATTATAAGTCAAAATTTTACTTTATAGTTTACAGTTTTAAGACAAAATAATCCATTCTGTTCAAACTAATTAGGTTTGTAACAATATCGCATATGTAGCCAAACCAAACATTGCTCAACAGCTACCCATTATGTCACTGTGTGGTTTATTTGTTTCCCCCTCCTCTGCACAACAAAATGCAACAAAGGAGCTTTGGAAAAATTTGTTTTCCTCTTTACCATTGCTTACAGCTTTTGATTTTAATGAGAAAACAGGGATGTATGAAATATAAACAAAGCAGGAAGCACAGATTTTCAAACACCTTGGCCAAACGTGTTAAAAGCAACAAGGTGCAGTTGCACTGTTCGCCAAAATAGGCTAAAAGCAAAATTGCTTATTTCAACAAAAAAGTCACAGGTATTTGTTTTTATTTGAACGTCAACTAAATTAAGGGGAGGGGATTACCACACACACTACTACACTAGGGGGGAGAGAGAGACAGAGAGAGGGAGCCTATGTGTGTGTGAGAGAGACAGAAAGAGAGAGCTCTCCCTGGAGATTTAAAAGTACCCATGTTTCCTCATTTCTGGGAGTTGGTAATTTATAGCTGCTGGTCACATATTAAACAAGATCAGAGACTACTCCCTGACATCTTCTGAACATACTGGGGGAATTCAAATGATTACCAGCGTATCCTGCCAACAAATGACGACACAGGGACTATCTTGAGGGAGAGTGAACACAAAACGAACACAGAATCCAGGCAGGCAGCACACAAAGGGACACAATTAAATGGTTTTCACGATTATTCATAGTGCCGCTTTTTACCTCTGAGCAGTCGCGGGGTTCCGTGAGATGAGACATTTCTGTCAGTTATAGGTACGGATTGTATTGAGTTTGAGCCCTGGCGGTTCCCTGATGCCCTGTGAAGGTGCTGCTCCTATTGATTTCATCTTTACAAGCACACACATTACAGTATCTCTGAGCTAAAGGCTGCTTTTTTGCCCCCGTCTAATCAGAGCGTTAGAAAGATATGGTGCCTGTGTTGGCTTTAACAATGAAGTTAAAGACACTGCAGTCTCAAAGTCATACCCTCACACATCTCTCCCACAGTGCTGTTTGACTTATTCTGGGCTTCTCTACATTACCTGAGGACTGACAGAGACGCAGACGAGAGGGATTGTTTACTGATTTTTTTATTTTATTTGCCGTAATGATGTCATCTCCATCTCTTCTGGCATTTTGAGAGCTCTGTTTGTGTGTGTGTGTGTGTGTATGTGTGTGTTTATGTGTACATCATTTCCTGACTGTGTCTGCGTACAGTATGTGTGCGCACAGATGTCTACATGTATCTTATGTGGGATGTGGATTCATACTGCAGTGATTGAGGGATATTACTGCCATCTATTGAGCCACAAGAGACTGAGCTCATTGAGATTTTTATAGGGCGTCCCGACACAAATGTGCAAATCAGATGCTCATGCATTATTAAGCAAACACTTAGAAACCGTAAGATTCAGTTAGGACAGTCTGAGAATCACACAAAATCTTTAACACAATGCATTCATTTCCAGAACGTCACAGTCAGGAAGATTTTATTCACCAAGTGAAATAAATGTAAAGCAGTCTACTTGAATGAAGCATTGTCTGTGTCTTGCTCAATACCCATAGTCATAACAGGAGTAAATCTCGTGCAGGTGTGCCAAAGTCTAACCTTGTGTCAAGAGCCCTAATGTCAAAAATAAAATAATATTGGCAACTTGCAGTTAATATGAAGGCATCTAACATCAAGGTGTCAGTCACATAAAAGTTGGCACAATGCACAACAATGTACTAACACCTGTTTTTTCAAAGGAGTATCAGCTCACCTATTCAGACGAACAGAACTACATATATATTCTGGGATGCAGGTGTTTCTATTATATGTGATTTACTTTTATATTTGAAGTGTTTGTTTCAGCGGAACCAAGATCTGCTTCTGTCATTTTTGGGGGGGTTTAATAATTTGATTATGTTCCTGAAGCACGCATACCACCTTTAAAAAAGAAAGAAAAAAAAAAAGCTTACATGGTATATGGAATCATAATAACCGTAAACCATAAATTACAATTTCAAAGACAACACAGTGCACCTTTTACTGCAAGTATTGACAATTGCAAGTCAATTCTGGGCAAATGAAAAAGACTATGAAAACAAGCCAGGAATGATTCTTCTTCTTTCTTCTTCTTCTTTTTTTTTTTTTTCTGAGTTCCTATGCTGCTGCTATCTGTTTGAACATGCATGAAAGACTCCTGCCGACCTTCCAGCTTATTTGATGTCGACAAGTGTAATCTTAACCACCTTTTTTCTCACAGAATAGCACTGAGAAAAATCAAAGCACCTGATTCAATATGGTTGTTGTAATTTGATAGGGCCAATTTAATGCGGCAACAACTTCTAGAAAAGGTAAACATACTCAGACTGAATTCATTTTACACCTTAGAGGACACTTTAGCAGTGCTTCTCACTAAGTTTGCTCAACACAGTGATACTGTTGCTGGCTTGTATTTAAGCTTCACAAACCTCATCACATTTTACATTTAAAAAAAAATCACTTACATCTTAAACTTAACTTAACGCCGACGACTCATTAAATGTTGTTTTGAGGAAAACCTGTTATTAGTCATACAGATTTTGATTTTCATGCATCCGTGATTATTGCCAATTAGCATTAGTATTGTGTCTCACCAATGTCACCCAACTATTTTTTTTTTCTACTCTGGTTTTGAGGAGAGAAACCTGTTTTAATCAAAGTCATTCTCACATAGCAATTAGATCTAATTAGTCCAATTATCAAGATTCTAATTACATTGAAATATACCCCCTAAATCTCATATCAATTATAGTATGTGTGACTTGTCCTGATCAGGAGACATGAAGAGAGAGAGACACAGAGTAAAGACAAAGCTGGGTGGGAGGTAGAATAGAAGAGCATCCACATCCTCCGGAGGCCAAATGACTGCAGAACTGACTCCATCTGTCCCCAAAGCTTTTATTCCAAAAGACTATATGGCCAATTGGGGATAAATGTCACTTAACCTTATTCTTTTTTTCATATTCAGAACTATTTTGTTACTGCATATGATGTTATGATTAGTTACATCCTAGTTTTCTGTTTCAATTAGATGAATGATGAGTCAAAATAAATACAGTTTTAGCGTTTCGGATCGAAGCTAGTTATCAAACACTACTATTAAATATGGATTGAAGCTGTAGAAGAAATCATGGTTGAAAAAAAATGATCACCTGTATTAAAATCACACCCGACCTTGGTGGCACATTCGCTCACATGCCAACGTGTGGCTAGCAGCGAACACAAACACGTACCGACCTGCACAGTACGTTGCTGTGGTGGTGCAGTATGGCACTGTAGGTGCACCAGCAAAACACACGTGCACACACACACACGCACACACATATGCACAGCCTGTTCTTGTTGTGGAGTCAGAGGGAACACACTGACCTAATTTCCCCCAGTTAGCTCGCCTCGTTGGGGACCAACAATCCTCTCCGCCCGTTTCCCCCAACCGAGCCTATCAGAGCACTCACTCACTGTGTGTCTCTGTCTCTATCTTTCTGTGCCCTCCATCTGTTGTGAGTGTGTGTACATGCTCAAGTGTAAGATTAGCAGTTAAGTGTATAGCTCTATTATTTAAGGCTGCTCATCTGTATTGGTTGGTGGTACTAATTACAGAGGATCACGTGCATGAAACATTCAGAACACGCACCCTGCAGTGTCATTCCTTTGCAAAAGAAAAATCATTGTGGAGAGAAAGAGAGATCAGCCTGCAGTAACAGACAGAGAAAGAGAGAAAAACACCTGAAATAACAGCTAGTTCCAGGATGTCAATCCCCTGCATACTGCAGCTCCGAATCACAACTCAGTGCAAGGGTCAATCAATTCTGATGTAATGCTGGTAGGAGAGGTGGGTGGAGATGGCAGTGCTGTTCACCCCTGGGTCTCCAGTGCTTTCCAGGGCTCTTTCCTGTGCTGAGGGGGCAGGAATGTGTCTGCGTGCGTACATGCGCTTGTGCGTGCATGCGTGTGTGAAAGAGAGGCCCCTGGCTAACTCGGCCCGAGTGCACATGTTAGGATTTTCTGTGGCCAGACGCGCCCTGGGTCACTTCGAATCTCACAGACACACACATACACAATCAACGTGCTGCTTCCTTTATGGAAATCGGAGCTGTCAGCTCCCTGACAGGCTAATGTTGCAATATGATTGGTTAATCTGCAGTGATGTGGGTGTCAGTCAGAGCTGACTGCGGTCCCATTGGTGGTCCGGGTCAAATGAATGTGTTTCCCAAAGACACGTAAGAGAGAGAGAGAGGAGGAGAAGGAGAGGGAGGAGGGAGTTCACATAGAGAAAAAATGACAGCAACTATATGTGAGAACGTATGAGTGATTGCATGCAATTTGTGCATGGGAGATGAGATGTGTGTGTATTTGTGTGTGTGTGTGTGAGACAGAGGGAGAGAGTAAGAAAGCTAGGCCAGAGGTCTGTAATCACATGTTGCCCAGTCCAACACAAACATCTAAAAAAGATGGCAAAAGTCAACAAACAACTCCCCAACAATTTAAAAGTGGATTTTTACATGCAGATACATGTCAGCTAATGCACCGTTGCACAAACATGCGCTAATACACTGTGCCCTGTGAAAATAAATATGAACTTTAGGGAAAACATCACTGACAGGCAGCTCTAATAATATAACTGACAGGTTAGAGATGTCGATGTAATCAGAATTTGATTCACAGTGTAACATTTGTGTATACATGAGCATGATGTCATCAGCACCTAATTTAGCCGTTGCCAGTTTAAAAGCAAAGCATGCTTGATTAATAATTGCACTGACACCACAGTTAGGTGTTAGGTGGTTACTTGTTTGGAGGCACACATGCAGATATAAGATATGAGTGACATTTAAAAAACACATATACTCAGATTAACACAAACCAGTAGACCATTTAATTTTTTTTTTTTAATCCAAAAATACTTCTGTTGATACTTTTTGCTAATTTTTTGATCATGTGATGGTGTCATTTGTTACACCACTGTTACTGGGCAATACTCTCAGTTGGACATTTGGAGCAATAAAGGAGTGTTACAGCAGCATTTTACTGTAGTTACATTCAAAATATGATATTACTACTCAGGAAAAATGGTGTTATTTCATGAAGTAAGAGAGAAAGTGACAGTCTGGCTACATCGTGTAGAAAAACAGCCTTCACCCAGCAGCTACAAATTCCTGGTTTGCTTTGTGATGCTGGCTGGCATTTCAGGTCATGTCTTGGCAAAGTAAACTTCTTTTTCTTGCTTTTTTTTTCTTTGTCCGTCACCCACTTAATTGCTCTCTACATACACACATATTACACATTTTAAGTTAGTCTCCCTGGCTCATAATTATTTCCTCTCTGCCTCTCACTGTCTCCCGTTAATTTTGTCTTCATCTCACTTTCTCTGCCTCTAATTTTCTCCATCTTTCTCACTGCACCCTTTTCTCATTCTCTCTCTGTCTCTATCTCTCTGGTGACAATGTCCTGCAGTTATGAGGCAAGGTCAGAGAAGTGAAATCCATTTAAATACTGATGCAACTCTCTGGAGGCTCATACTCAGCCTCCGTAGCACTCCTCCCTGTACGCCTCACCCAAATTGATGAATGGATAGATCTACTTAGAACAGTTATTATTTGTCCTGCATTAATCATTAGATGTGTTACACATGTACTGGCTCAATGTTTCGAGTATTTTCTCACTGCCCCAAAAAAAGTTTATAGAGAGAAAAACAACCTGTTATTCAGTGTTGTGGACTGTGGAGGTGGTAGTTGTAGTAGCTGAGTATGTAACAAGGGCCTGGGAAGTCCCTATGTGTGTGTTTGTTGATCCCAGGTGCATCTGCATTTGAAATGTTTCCACCCTAGTTTATAGTGCACCAAGGGACCTGCCATTTCCATGTTTTAATCCCCTCCCGTGCTAAGTCCGGCGCTCCATAAAAACGCCACATGTTGCATTGCAATGAAACGGCTACCTCATGTATACATCTAAACTATTCCAAGGTGTGTGTGGAGGCCAAAACACATTGTTGGAGGAGGTTTGTTTGGCCAGTGCAGGAGGCACAAAACTGGATTATCACTTATCAGATTAGAGTTTTTGAACAGTCCTTTGGGTAGCTTTAGAGGCACAAAGAATGTATTGGAGAAATTTCTTTCACATCCATGTCTATGGTATGACATGAGAATGATTTCCTCATAGTTTCATCATCATCTCTGACTATGATATTGGAAAAGTGCTCCTTTTCTGAATTGTACTAGAACAAGAAGAAGGACGGGATGTTAGCTTGTTGCTACGCAATGCAATTGTTCTTGTGTTAAAGAGATAGATCGACATTTTTGGAAATACTCATTTACTTTCTTGAGTAAGATGAGAAGATCGATACCACTCATACAGTATCTGTGCAGTAAATATGAAGCCACAGCCAGCAGCTAGTTAGCTTAGCTTGAGGTTGCCAGGCAACAAGCGGGAAGCAAATAAGTGAACAAATCCTTTTGATTTTGAAAGCAGTTGCAGAATTATTGATCATAATCAAAGAATCACAACCCCAAGTAGGAGTTTTGGTTGCCTACATGAAATGACCCACATCATGCTCTTAATTACCACCACAATGCTAATGAGAATGTTTCTTCATATGCCATTTGGTTTCACATTAAATCTTGGTATAATCACCAATGCAACATTTCTATCAGCTTGTGATTCTGTGCCAGCATTACATCTCAGCTGATCAACAGCACAGAGCACTTGTGGCCTTTTCCATTTCCCTTATATGCTTGCTTGCATGCGAGAACCTCCCTCACATTGTAAAAATGAGCAGCCAACTATTAGTCAAACATGGATTCCTAATTAAGTGGAACATATTTTTTTCACTGCTTTTGATTATGCTCTCCTACACTCCCTGTCAGCTGCAAATAATTCTGATAATTTGGTGGTGCATCGTTATACTATTTTAATTATATGATGATGGACTCCAGTTCTGCAGCTGAGTCACTATTCCATAATTCTCTTTTAACTACGCCCCAAATACCTGCCACTGTGCTCCCATTTTGTCAATGAAACTCATTTATGTATATTCTCGCTTTGCCAGGGTCTCTGTAAAAAACTATGCTTATAAAGCCCCCAAATGGTAAGGTAATTGTTCTTGGAACAAATAAAATTGAAAAAAAAAAGAGGGGAGGGAGTGAGAGAGAAAGAGCGAGCATGAAGTTAAAGCATTTTTTTTTTTTTTTTTAGATTTTTTTGTGACTTTTTTTTCACTATAAATAAAACTTCTCTCAAGATGATATAAAAATGACTCAATTATCTAAAAGCCTTGCGGGCATATGCTGCTCTGTTCAACTTGTTTTTATGCACACACACATATTCAAGGTGCTTTGCAAAAATGATACTAGCTTAGTAACCAATGATTATCATTTAATACATCTTGTGGGAGCGGGTTTCTTTGTGATTTCCACTTAGTAAAGGTTTCATAGCTTCCTGCATTATTTGCCCCACCTGTGCAGAGCCCTGCTTATGCCAGCTATTACGTACACCTATGTGCTTCTGCGTAAATGCAGTAACTACGCAGTTAAAGCTTAATGTTTCTACTGTGCGAATGACACCAGCTTCTGGACATTGATGTAAACTTGGATTGGCATAGATAAAGTATGCATCTGTTTCATGTTTGCTGTGCAGCATAGAGTTAATATAAATACACATTGTTCTTGTATGTAACTTGTATCTTATATCTGTAAATGAGTGGGAGTATATGTACACAGACTTGAAATATAGATATATGTTATCTAAATACACAAATATTCACAACCAGAATTACTCTAGACAATAGAAATGGTAAATTGCTTTCTTTGGCAGTTGTGAACAGCACAACATAGTGTGTGGATATATACTATGTGTGTATGTGCATTGGATTCTCATGGTACATCTCATTTAACAAAGGCATTACTTTAAAGTTTAAAATTTGGCTGTGAATTGATCCTATAGGTGCAAATATTAGACCTCTCTCATCATGTGACAACTGTGTTTCCTGGCTGGCTGATGGCATTTTAGTAGTAATATGGCATGTTTCTTTTATATTACAACACATCTGTATGGACATACACAGTAAAACCCCTATGACTAAATCTCAGCTGTGATTAAAACCATAGTGATAAATATACAAAACTACTTGTTATTTAGATGAAGTAATGCCTGCATAGTTACTGCAGTAGCATCCTCTAACTAAGGAAACAGTGAAGGATGTCTGTGGTCTGTAAGAGTCGGACAGTGAGGTGGTTGGTGGAGTTGTTACTTCACCATAAAGATATTTCGTTTGTTTTGGGTTAGGGTTACACACTCTAATTAGCTTAAAAAGCTCCCTTTTTTCTAAGCAAGTTAAATTTAAACTTGACATTTTGTTTGGATGTTCACATGCAATACCAATTTCCACATGTACATGTGTTTACAAGTTGCAAACTAAGTTTCTGTTTTTCCCCAACTATTCAAAGCCTCAATAGGAAAGGAACTGGTTGTGTAACCGACAGAGGACAGATGACAGATGATAGATACTGTCAAAATCCAAAGCAAATGCATTATCAGCATCCTTCATAAATGAAATGTAAACAAAGATGTGGTATCTTCAGTCCTATCTTTTGACACCTAAGATAATCACACTTCCATAATCACCACAACACTCGTGCGTCTGGGCCACTAAGAAAACAATCACGTTATCTGTCAATCTTTTAAGTCTATTTCCACGCTGTATCTTTGCTTTCACTATTCCCCCAACAGCAAACCATTGTTCAACTATGTGGGAAAATATGTGTGGTTTTAGTGCATTTATAAACAATGCCGGTGGCCCAAATAAGAAAGTGACAGAAAATAACTTAATCCTCAAAATAAAGGGATAAGTCCAATACTTGAAGTGGCCTTAGACTGGAGGGTTTAAGCCATCAGGGCGATGCGGAAGGATTCTGAGGGTTACCTTCACTCTCCTCGGCCCTGGAGCCTTCTCACCATAAATCTGCTATTTTAAGTGTAACACCACACTGTACTCCTCTCCTCCCTCTGCTCCTCCATCTCTCATTACCCATGCCATCTCAAAGGTTTAATACTTGTCTGTACTTGCTATTCACTTTGTGCTATTTTTAAGAGCACAGCTCCTGTTTGTTGTCATGCCGTACAATGTTAAGGGACACAGCCTGGGAAAACCAGTCCAGGAGATAGTTCTCGCTCCAATACTTGACAGATGTACGCTAGTTAAATCTGATTTACAGGCACTGGCACTCTGTGGCACGGTTTAAGGAGAATGATGAGTTCTTTTGCGCCTTGCTTTGATGACATGGGAATGAACAACAAACATATCAGAAGATAATGAGGGAACAGCTTCTGGCCCAGATTTCACAGAATCATATAAACTACAATTAAAATATAGCATTATGTGCCAATGCATGCCTGTTGAAATGGTTAGTTTCATCTCTGGGTCGCTACGCCACATGCTATCAGTCGTTCAGGGGACAAGCTGTGATATTGGAATGAAACATCCTTCGTTCCTGCAAGATAAAAAGCCCACACCTCCACCCCCTGCCTTTCCTTCTCTTTCTGTATTGTACTTTTGTAATTGGAGGTGCCATAATGAAATCAATTCAATGGTGATAACAGATTTCACATCATGTTACCAGTTTCCCTTGGAAGAGGCCGCCACATGAAGACGTCTAAAAATATTCCTCTTTCATGCATCATCAATATCTTCATTATATGAAAGATGGGCGTCAGGTTGTATTTGCTGTTTTCGTTTAATGCCACTTGACAGGGTAGCATCTTGCCTGTGTCTGTGACACACTGCTTTTTTGTCTACTCTGTAATTCCACTTTTGCAGACATGCGGAAAGCAGTTTTACACCACACACTGAAGCAAGCCGTGATAAAGCTCAGAACAGACTGGAAGTGCCTTTGTCAAAATCATAATAGAGAAGCAGTGATACACATTTGCCCGTACATTATCATCTTTCTGTTTGCGTTACACTTCAGAATCTTGTATAAACACTTTTCAAGATCATACAGTCAGAACAAAACTTGTTTTTTTTTTAGTTGCAGTGACCTGAAAAGCCGCCGTGTCTATTTTGACAATATCTCCTGTAAATCTAGTGTCACGTATGGCTTCTTTACCATACGTGACACTTGAGAGCTTCAGGGTTGTGACTTTAAAGTTATCGCCGCTGTCATTCATTAATATGGAGGCCGTGTCACTGCATTATAAATAGCTGCTATTTTCATGTAACATTAATAGTAGAAAAACAACAATAAACAGTGCCTTCAGATGATTTCATTTACATATAATGAAAAAGCAATAGATGCAACATAATTCTCCCTACTTCTCTATTGCATATATGATCTTGTAAGTACAGCATCTCACGGACCTCGCACAGGAAATATATAGCATATATGCCTGGGAACTCTTGGCATACATGCTGTAGTTGAAAATCTCAACGACAGAACTGACCGGTAACTGACTTGACAGATGTTTATCCTCTCTGCTCGAGTTTATTTCAGCCATGCTATGAATATTTATCAGCTCAAACTGTTGACTGAGCGTTTTCTGAATGAATGTCGAGTTCTCCCACGTGTGCTGTATGCTACACCACCGCTCTTGTGCGCTTCCACTAAGGAACTTGATAACTTCAAACAATTTAACACTTCAGAGAGTGTACCCACCTCACAGGAACAGTAAAAATGATCTCTTTTTGTTTTCAACTCAACTGTTTGACGGTTCATATTTCGGCAGCAATACAAGCAGAAGAAAACACAATGCTGCATTTTGATGTAAGTCTAGACTAATTATTTAGTGAAGGGGGTGGGGGGAATACAATTGATTCTGTTTTTTTCTCATTTTTCGTCTTTAGGCAGTGTACCATTTTCCCTAGATACACACTACAAAGTGAATTCCAACTGTGCTCTGGGACACAGTGGTGAGACACAGGGATGTCCACGGGCAAAGGCCTTAAGTCACACTCTGTGATGCTAACCATAGCTCCACTCTATACACCTACTTTAGCCTCGGTCTAATTACTGTCAGCCAGATGATGGAGGTCATCTGTGTCTGCTTGTGTTGACATGTTCAAACTATAATAAATGGATGCCTACACACGTAACTATACACACTAATTTACTATACACACAGACACGTGTTGTATAGTGTTGTACATGGTGTGTATGATGTTTTTTATGCTAGGCTAACCCATATTTTTAATTTTCCTTTCCTCCCCTCTCTTCTCTTCTCCTCTCCTCTCGCCTCCACTGTTCCATCTGTGCCCTCTATATGAAAGGGAATAGTTGAGCAGGCCTGACAAAGGGCGGCACAGAGGAGGCAGAGGTGCTGAGGGAAGCTGAACACTGCTGAAGGGGATTCCTATCTGTTTGTGTGTGTGTGCGTGTGTCTACTTTTGTGTACATGTGTGAATGTGTGTCTATTTGAATACTAGATTAGGGAAATGTAGTATTCAAACACCTATAATTTCAATGCATGTGTCTGATGATAGCAAAACAATGCATTTGAATACTATATGTGATGCAAAGAATAGATGATTTTTGGACTGTGAATGCAAACATAAAGGCCATCAGATCAAGTGTGGTAACTTACCTTTAGATTTGTAACTGCTGCAGGCAACACAATATATATTTTGCAGTAATCTTTACTGACACTGCCACCCGTATGCAGGAACTATTTAATCATCCTGTGTTCAAGAATGAAAGGAGCATAGTTCTAGGACATTTGACAGTTAAAGGTTGACACGTTAATACATTATTGTGTTTAAAAAGGTATTTGAATAAATATTATTATATTATATCATGTATGGTGTGTCTGATTCCCCCCTGACTAAAAACAGATCAGCACTGACTGGATCTGGATCCTGCCCCTCACGCCTGTCCGACCGAGCCCGCCTGGCCCTCCGCATGCTGCCGTCCGAGCTGGGCCTACCGTTGCCGAGGCAACAACAGCCGCATAGTAGCTGGCGTGGCTCCGTTCGGCAGCTCGGCCTCATTATGCCGCTGCTGGCTTTGATGTGGTTTGTGAGGCTCTACCTGCATTACTGCAGCCAGTGGCTCTACCTCCAGGCCATAGCAGTTCCTGTCAACAAGTGAGTTTGCTTCCTTTGATATCGCCTTGAACGCACACACACACACACACACACACATACACACACTCTGTATGGGCAGAGGGGTGGAGTGTATAGACACACGGAGCAAAAGACACTTTTTCAGCACACATATCACTGCTGACAAAGATCCCTTTACATGGAGGGCAGATACACACATAGATTACTGGAGCACGTAGTCAAATTGGAGATGCATACACAAACACTCTCACGCAACACAACCGACATGTATGCAAGCTAAGAAACACACATGCAAACTATAGTTGCGGTGAAATGAGATGTGAAGGGGGTAAGGAGCAAAGGATGTGCAGTTTGTTGGAGTATGTGTGTTGGCATACATGCACACACACACACTGAATACGCCCAAATCATCTGTTTGGAATCCCCCCATTAACATTTTAACAAGACTCTCTCAATATTAACAAACCGTTGCTGGGGGAGTTTGTTGATTTCACCACACGGCTTTAAGTCCCAAAAGGCTACATTATTTGGAAGGAATTTATTGTTATTATTTGGTGCACAGCATTGATAATAAACAGCAATAAGATACCACAGAACTGTTAAATCGCATCTCAATGGCATATGGTGCTGATTTAATTCATCACAATAAAACAAGCTGGCTGCAAACATGCATACAAGCAGGATTTTATTACAATATCATGGGGGTGCAAACATCACGTGTTTAAATCATGGAAAGTGATAGAGGAAGGCAGAGGAAGGGAAAAAATGTGGCTAAATAAATGAAAAAAAAAAGAAGGATGGACTGAGGGGGTGGATGCGAGGTGAAAAAACAAAAATGCGAAAACAGAGGGGGTCAACGTCGGATGACAACTTCCACATGTCCGTATCTGCTGCTCTCCCTCCGAGCATTTCTCTCTCCATGCAATGGCCAGAGCTGGTGGTGCCCGGTGAGCGAGAGAGGGAGAGGAAGAGGGAGAGGGACGGAGTGACAGTAGCAGTGCAGAGTGTGATGACAGGCCTCCCTCCCTTCTTGTTTTCATCTCACTCTCTTTTTGACTCTGTCTTTCTGTCTATCTTTGCTTCCTCCTTCCCCATAATCCACCCTCGGACATCAGCTGAGAGTAAAGTGTGCCCATGAGCAACAGAGTTTCTGGCCTCTGTGCATCAGTCACCTATGAGCTGTCCTTTCTTTCTTTCTTTCTTTCTTTCTTGTTTTTTTTTTTTAAGTAGTAATACAACAGTCTTACTTAAATTTTACTTAACTAAAAGTATTCATTATGCACAATTACTGCAGTCAGTGATATGTATATTATTATGAATCATATTATGTAAGCAGCATTTTTGTAGCTATCCTGTTGGGTAGTTATGTGTACTTCATTACAACGTATAATACAATATATTATGTTCTCATTACAGGTTTTTGAAATCTGATCTGCTAAAAACACTAATAACTAGTAACTGTAACTGTGAAATAAAAAAGGTACAGTGAAAAATACAATATTTCTCTATTAAATGTGGTAGTAGCATATTATGAAAATACTCTATGTATAAATTAAGACTTAAGCACAGTCTTGGCTAAATGTACTTAGTTACTTTGCACCACTGGTCAAGATCCTCATTGTCTAACATTGGCACTGCACATGCTAAAACCATTAAAAGTAAAGTACCACATGCAGTTTTGACATTTCAATACAATATGACATTTGAAGAGATTTTGATTTAATATGGAATGATGCTGCCACCGTCAATATTTGATAAGGAACGATGCTGCCAATGTCAAAATGCAATGTCAAATTTATTAAACTGGAAAGTTTCATCGTATCATATCAAGATTCACTATAAATGAAATATTCCCCTGTCATTCTTGGAATGAGATTTAACAGTGCAATTTATCTGGAAAATAGAAGCCCACAGTGTTAAAAATAACATTAAACTCCTCTGTCTGTACCGGCCATTCAGTGAGGTAATCTCTGTGCTCGAAAAGGACTTTTAGAGGATTGAATCTGTGTGTTCGGAGATTTGCCTCAGATAAAACACCAATGGACCTCCACTGTCAGATTAATGGACAGGATCTGAGAGACGCTTGACTCTTGGAGCAAATCAGATGGAAATTAATGAGCAAAAACTGGACCTCTCCTCTCCCACCAATGGCTCTACCTCCTCCTGACTGATGGGAAGATTAAGAAACTCATGAGGCTTGCGGTAAATGGGGAGCCCAAGTTACGATAGGGGACTAAGAAAAGCTCTCTCAGGTTTCCATCTTATTTGTATTAACACAGGTGTTAATACTGTTACTTGTAGCATATGTCACTTTGATCTATTAAATTAAATTTGATATAGGTACAGATTATCAAGCCAATCAAAGTTTTCTTAAAACACCACATGTAACCAGTGAGACAGGACATACAAGTAAAGCTGTCCGTTATAATGTTTTCTTTGTTATTGTCATCAAACTAATTAAATGTGATTGAATCAACCATGAACAATATAACACATGTGTAGATTGCTGGAACCAGTTGCCCTTAAGCTGCTGAGCATCGCAAACACCAATATACTACACCCATATTGACACATGCACACACAACACACTCTAGTCTACCCATGTGCACATCACCAGCCTCCGTTCCCCTCTTGCCAGATTCCAGTTTCACGCACACACGGTGGACCTCGTATACCAGAGTTCTTTGCTCCACACCCGGGAGGAGCTGGCGATGGTGGTGGTGGGTCCCCTGACCTTGAACGCAGTAATGTTCCTGCTGGTTCTGATCAGATGGGGCTGTCAACAGATATTTGGCTCACTCCCTTCCTTCACGTCAAAGTTTATCATGGCTCAGGGAGTGTGGACAGTCCTCGACCCCCTGGCAGTCTTTGCAGTGGACGCCGTCCTCGGGGTAAGTCACTTAAAAATAACTTGGACACTTGTGCACTTTAAATAGGAGTTCACTTTATCTTGGCAAAGTGACTTTAGATTACAAAAAAAGGGGGGGAGGGGAGAGGGTGAGAAAATGTGCAAGGTTAGATGGGTGTCTTTTTTGGCAGCGGGTTGGATTTAGTCAGTGAGGAATGATTTGTACTGTTCATAGTGAATCGCTTGACAAGAAGTGATGTCTAAATCAAATCCTGGTGAAATGACCTGTGTGCAGGATATAGTTGTGAGGCTGCTGATTGGAACCAACTGAATATCCTTCGCTTCGCCCTGCCCTTTCAACTGTGACGGGAAACTACAGTGGCTGCAATTCACTCGAAAAATGTGAAAGGCCATATCTAGAGACAGCGTTTGGTTTGGCTACTGGGCTAGAAACATGATGGTTCAACATGGCGGACTCTGTGGAAGAAGACCTCACTCTGTAGATATGACAAGCTCATTCTGAGGCAACATAAAGAAAAGATGATTCTTATTTTCAGTTGATTATATAACAAATACATATTGTGAATATTATGTTGAATTTCTGCCAGTATTCTTAAAATAGATCACACTGGACCTTTAAATTACTTTGCAATGGTTATGTCTGACCAAATAACTTTAATATGTTGTTCTAATTTCTAAGCAATGAGTCCAAACCTTTATTATATTAGTGATATTTAAAAGTTAAAAATAGGAGATGCATAGTTAGAGGAACATCAGCTGACCAGTGTGTGAAACTTTGTCCTTGAGCCATCATGTGATGTCTCTCTGATCAGTCCCAGGCAAGTGCTTCCCCATATTGCAAATGTCCAGTCTCATACATATAACGGTTACAGATTTGTCTTTTTCCCCTTTTCTTTCTTTTCTGTCTCCTCAGCGTCTGGCCTACAGTCCAGACACACCAGTGGGTGATGCAGCCAAGCTTTACTGGCACTTCTATCGGGCTGACCAATCAGGTGCAGCGGGAGTGATCATCACTCTCTTCCTCTACGCTGTGCTCTTCCTGCTCTCCATCACCATCCTCTCCATTTACCTGCTCAGGTGAGACACACAGGAAGACTAAGCTCTGTATCTGACCTTCCTGGTGGCTTAAAAAACATCACGGCTCAAGTTGAAAATTATCATTTGGGTATTTTTGAGTCCATGCAGCCTGTAGGGACAGTCTGCCAGTAAAGAGGAAGACCCTTTCTGAAACACCAGCCTACTATTCTCAAGCACCCGTTCAGAAATAACTCTAAACCCTCCAGGACTGCAGCCCTCTGCCATGTTCCACCCCATTCACCATTTCTTTCTCTCCTCTGTCCACAGAAAAGCACAAAAAACAAATGAAAATGGAAACAATCGACTTAATCCTTTTGATTTTATAGTGGAATTACTTATGCAGTTATGCATCAACCTTACACAAACATATGGTGAGTTATCAGACACAAAAGCAGAAATACACACAGTTGCCTTTTTTGAACATACCATTCTCTGCAATTGGTTGGAAAATTGAAAGCGAATCTAATTCAAAAGTTTGATGCGTTTTGATATAGCGTGAACATATAACCCCCTTACGTTATCCGATTAGGCTGAATGTTTTGCATGGTTGGTGTCACTGCAGGTTTCATACAGACTGAAATGGACTGCATATACATAGTGGTGAACACATATATTCTATCTCAATGCACTGTGTGTTCCACTCATGTCTTGCAGATTGAGGTCACCCATGTTGAAGCATTCACTTGTTTGTTTTGTGTTTTGGCTTTGCACCTCAGACAATTTTAACATTTTTTTTTTTTTTACCAAGCCTTCATGTCCTCTGTAAAGCTGTTAGATGCTTCCTGATCAGTATGGATAAACAGGAAAAACGTAACACAAGTGTGAATCTCTCACAGCCTAGTCACTCATCTAAGTTCTCATTCTTTGAGAAGAGTTAAATCTGGGACTTGGTTGTGGACTTGTGAAGATGTTTCACTCCTAATCCAAGAGGCCTCTTCAGTTCTGACTGACTGGTGGGGAAACGTATTTAGCCTTGGTGGGATTGTTAACCAGGCCATTTGTTTTCACTTTTTCTTTAATGCTCCCTGTTGTGATGACTATCATCTGAGTTGTTACAGTCACATCTGGTGTGGACGACACCAGAAGTGTGAATTGTTGTTTAAGAACTATATGCACACACTTGGCCTCAGGTGACTCCAACAACTGATAAATAACAAAGGACGTCACAACGGAGTCATGTGACTTCAATCAATGTTGTCCACACTGGAGCTTAGGTGACTTAATGATAACAACAACTGGGAACAATGGACTAGTTAACAATCCCGCCAAGGCTCGATTCCTGGGTTTCCCCTTCAGTCAGTCAGAAGTCTCTTGGATGAAAGATGAAACATCTTCATGGATCTACAACCAAGTCCATTTGCCCCAAAATTGCCATTTTTCTCAGTATTAGAAAATCTCAGGCGATTGATGCTGCATTGCAATGTGAGGGCAGACTTAAACATATGCCGCAGTACTCCAAATTTCCAGCTTAAGGGATGACTATTGCACTTATTAAATAATAGAAGGACATCATTTTTTGCAGCATGGAAGTAAAAAAAAGTAGAAGGGCGGGTGATAAATTACTGAATAATGTAACTCAGTATTCATCCAAGGTGTGTTCTCCCACCCTCATATAAGACCAAATTCCATTAACGGCTCAAAATGTAAGAAAACCCTTATTGAATTAATCAGTTTGAGATTGGCGGCCGAGGAGAGGGTGCCATCTAATTTCAGTAAGCGGGACGCTTATCGGGCTCCAGCTAAATGGACAATATTAAAACAGCATCCGGGAATAATGACTTCTGCCACTCAACCGCCACACGGGTTTGTATTGAATGTAGGCCACGAGGCTGAAGCAAGGCTGATAATTTTATGGGTTACAGTTTCCTATTGGCTGCAAGGAAGGGGCTCTGACACAGAGCGTGACCTATTTCTAAAAAAAATGCCTCAGGCTATATGTATAGATAGAATGGACTGTTATCCTTTTTTAATTACATTTTAGGCAGCCTTTATTCACTGGCTGCAGGAGTACACATCAGTGATGTGTTTTACACCTCTATCCTCTTTGAAACTTTACAAACACCAAAAAGAATAATGTTATATTGACAGTGGTGCTGTAACATCCAAACAATTACAAGGTCAAGACTAAAAAAAATACTTAGTTTGCATTCCCTTACACAATTATTGTGTTTGTGTGGACTTCTGTGTAGAATAGTATTCAGTGCAGAAGTTTGAATGTGTATATAATGTGTGCACATGTCTCTGTTTAAACATGCAGTTTAAACTGGGTCTAAGAGGGCAGTGACACTCCATAGCCAAATCACTTATTGATCACCTCTTGCACTGATTGGATGTTATGGCTTGTAAAATGTACATTGTCATGAGATTGAGATGTAGGATAAGCTTCTATTGTTTGGCAATGTTTAGCATGTTCAGTGATTTAAAGATAGAAAACTGAAATTCAGTATGAATATATTTATTGTACATATGGTTTCCAACACAAAAAATAGACTTCTCTTTTTATCCACTGTGGTCATGTTGTCATGAATATTCTCTTAAAATGTATTCCATAAGTCAACCCATGTCCTTAAGGTGACCCCTATACTGAAGAAGAGCTGATGAGAGCCTTATCATCCAGGTCATACCCCAGATATAAGTAACACATACTTACATTCAGGGCACTTCCAACACTACAGAAATGAACCAGTTTTGAAGCACGGAGATACAAAGATAGTGAATTCCTCCAAGAGAGAGACCGCATAAATGAATGAGAAGCACAATTCAAATGTAGGATGAAAATGAATGCATGCTATTCCTGTGTCTGAGGTCAAGATTCTACAAACATCCCTCTCCCAAGAGCGATGGGGAATGATGCTGAGTTCAAAGCTCCGCACCAGCTTCTTGTATAAATCCCAGTCTCCTTGATGTTGGTTTTATTTGAGAGTTGATTACCCTCTGACAGACTAGAATCTCTATGGAAGGGCACAAGGTCTTCTGGTTTTGATGGTCAGCCAAGGCATTTGTTTACAGACATGGTGATTCTTTTTAGGGGTTGGCTGCATGCACCCTTGTGTGGCAAAAGAAAAATAACACTTTGGTGATGTGCGCTCATCTGGAGGTATGAATCAATAAGCCTTCTGCTGTGCCGAACGTTTTCTTGTGACTCAGGCCGGTCTCTCCAGACACATCTGCAACCAGCACGTCCGTTACATCTGCCATCTTTGAAGCTCAGCATTAACACTGAAGAACATCCCAGGATCTGACTCCCACACATTAACAGATGTACAACCACGCAGACACACAGCCAAACACAGACATTGCTACAGTCAGCTTGTGTTAACAAAGTGCTTCCCACTCACAGGCCAATTTGTTTGATTCCTTTTGCTCTTTCATTGCGTTTGAATTGATGTATTTACTTGCACTACAAACATGCTTTGTGTAATCAATAGAAGATTCATGGTGTCTTCCAGCAAGCTGGGATCATTGTGATCTGACCTGTTCCATAAAAGCCAGCCAATATGACAGTGAAAAAGAGGGCATGATGCTGTTTGGCAGAGAGGTAGCCACACAGCTGGTTATCCACAATTTTCATTGTGTCTGTGTGTCTTTTCTTGTTTTGACATTTGACCCCATGTGACCTTTACAGGGCAAAGACAGTGATTCAGTATGGCGTCATCCATGCTACCACTTCCCCCTCCTCACTCTTTCTCTTCACTCCACACCTTCTAGATTCCACAATGGTGGCCGCATGCTGGATGTCTTTCAGCGGCTCACAGCCAAGGAGGGTGCATACTTTCTGCCTCAAGACCTGGAGCTGTCCAATCAGGAACTGAGCTACATTGTCAAGAAGGCGGAGCAGTGGAGAGGCTTCAATGGGGAGAGGCGCAAGGTAAGTATCTCACCACACAGCAGCCTCTCCTGTCTCTCTAGACAATGCTCTTCTCAAACCCTTGGAGATTAATTGGGCTAATGGATGTTTTCTTAACGAGAGAATGAGCCAAAAGGTCAATGGTACTAATCTGTTCGATTGGGCTGTGTATAGGAGAGGAACTACAGTTGGTTATTTGTAATCCCAAGAGGTTTCTGCCATGTTTGGGTGCTGAAGGAAAGACTGGCTGTGGAGGGAAGCGTTTGATACTGAAAGGAACATTTAATGGCAGCCATGTTGTCATCTCACTGTTCATCAATACAACATTAGATGTGGTCACTTTAACGAAGATATTACGTCCGAGAGGATGTATAGAACAGGCTCATTTATATCAT
Organism: Sciaenops ocellatus; assembly: GCA_033000465.1. Taxonomy (NCBI): domain Eukaryota; kingdom Metazoa; phylum Chordata; class Actinopteri; family Sciaenidae; genus Sciaenops; species Sciaenops ocellatus. Next base: position 17,438,876 of record CP136869.1, read on the forward strand.
TACATTTTCTTTAGTTACATTTCAGAAAGCTGAGAATTCATCTCAGAGGTCTTTAGCTTCATTCTAATTAGTACAAGATAATTACCAAAACAGAAACTCGGCTAGCGGGCTGCCTGATTAGTCTGTGGAAACCAATTTCCAAAGATATTTCATTAAAGCAAGACTGCTCAATCAACACACATACCGGGGTGCATATGCATATGTTACACTGGGCATTCTCTTGATGTGGGCAACTTGGTGTCATGGGGAATGCAGGATTCCAGTTCACGTAAATGCATGTCCCCATGAAATTACTATTGCTGGGGAGAGGCTGTTGCATGTGTGACAGCCTTGCGTAGGTCGATGGTGATGACACAGGGAAGGGCAGTGTATTAGCACCAAGCCTACACCCGATGTAGAATCTTTGCATAGTGATTGAAAATGTGACTTGTTGAGATAAGGCAAATGGAACACAGCGATCAAACTGCAGCCCCCTTTAATTTATTCTCTAGGATTTGTTAGTGGCACACATCGCTCGGTGTTCTCTGTGTTCATTAACTCCTTTGCTCTTTGCTTGCACAAGTTCATATGGCTGTAAAAGAAAAATGGGACCAGAAACTGAGGAAGATACTCTGTTTCTGGTAAAAGATGGACCGGCTGTTAAGAGATGATGCACCATTTTGTCTTAAAGGGGAGTGAACGACACAAAGTCAACTAATCCAAAATGTGTTAATAGTTATTATTTGTATGATTGCAAAAATCTAATCACAAGGAAATCAACTTCCTCTGTGAAACCTCTGTGACAAATGATCTACAATGTCTGCTTCCCACAGTGTGAATGGAGGCATCTTTACAAACACAGTTAAAGGCATGCCTCTCATAGAAAATCATTAAGTAGTAGTGACAGTGTTTCAACTGATAAATACATGATTACCATTAGTAAATACAAGATTGTGTCTTTTGGAATGTGTCACACTTATCACACAATGGCAATAATGATTGCAGTTCAACAGATGGCACTTATAAGTTAGTTTTTTAACAGTGTTGCTGCTGCTGTGCCATCAGCTTTATTGAGCGCTCTCTGCCATCATAAAGAGATTGATAATGGTAGAATAGCAACTATCACTTTAACTAGCATAGTATCAGTAGGTGTTCTCACTTCCTGTGCTTCTGAGTGAGAATCTTATCAAAACAGAGCCCATGACAATGACAGAGGATGATGAATCATGTTTACACAGTTGGTACTTGAAAATAACGTGTTTATTCACTTTGAACTGTCTTAATTTAATATTAAACGCATAAGATAAGATTTGTGTAATGTATAACTATAGACATAAAGTTTTTTTGTTACACCTGTCTTGTAAGCCTTAATGAACTGCAACCCTGGCTCTGAGAGGTGACTACACTACTGCTAATGGGATGGTGATGGACCTGTTTATTGGGAGAAAATTGAACCTCCCAATGTTTGGAGACTTTGAAAGAAATTACACCCCCAAAGTTTGTGATTAAGAAAATGCTTCATTTAGCTGCTGATGGCCTCTTGCTGTGGTGGCACTGCTAAATCATCCTTGCATTACTGCATATCTCCGTGCACAGCAACAATTACAGCATACTTCATATTGTCCCTAATTTAGCGTTATTAAACTGATAAAATGCTAACACGTTAACACATTCTCCAGCATGATGAAAATTTAGGGTTATTGCATTTTATGATTTTTACATTATTCAAGACAGCCATTTTTCATCAAAATAAGATGGGCCTTGCCATTATTTCATAATTATTGTAACAATTTCTCCTGTGAAAAGGGTCACTTTCCTAACTCAGCAAAGACATATCCCTATTAGACTAATTTGCCTACATGCAAATTTTTGTCATTTTTCCCTCATTAACTATTTATCATAGACAGGAAAAAAATATATTCATGAAGGCGAGCAAAGGAGCAGCCCGACAGAGCTGAAACTAATATTTTGCAACTCTAATGATTTTTTGCATCCTTAATTAGATAGAATAAGGTTGATATGATTAGGTCAGGATGTAGTGTTTTTCATTAAAAATACATTTCAGAAACTGTATTCCAAATGTGCCCTTGCAATTAAATAATGAATCTGACGCATTCCTTATTACGGACCCAATTAATATCAGAGGCAAGGGCGTAATTTTAATAACAGTGGGCCACAAGGCCTTCATTAGCTGAGTGAGAGAAAGGAGGGATGAGGAGAAGGAAAACAAGGCACTCGCAGGAACAGCAGCAGTCTGATGTTGAGCCAATTTTACAAAGTTATTGAACAGTACACTCTTAAAAGGATAAAGTATGACATTTTCAACAAATAAGATCTGGGGCAAACAGGAACTGCAAAAACCTCATGTTTGTTTTAGCCTAATTTGATACTGGTTGTATGTCAGAGAGCTGAAGTGAAAATGGAAAATGATTTAGGGAATCACAAGTGAAAGTCTTTTGAGGTTAATCTAGTACTTTAATGTAGGTTATAACATGCAGCAGCAATTTTAATACCTCTTCTGCAGCACCCTATAGAGGTGTGTAAACTGCATTGCAGGTAGCAATTTGTTGCTTGCCTGTGCATCAGTAAGGAAACCTTTAATAGAAACAAATTAGAAATCTGTCAGCCAGTTTGCATTTTGCTTGACTGGCCAATACACTTTTTCAGGATCCATTGTATCTTTACAGTCGTTACTGATCACAACAAACATAACTGGTAAATAAAATAAGATATCAGAACAGAATATAGTATTCACCAACAATGGAGAAATGTATTTGCAGAGCATCAGAGGTTTCCCGATATTGTGTATATTATCATGATTTTACTATTGTTTATACTAGGACCACAAACACAGATAAAGTTAAAGCAAGCCAAACAAAATGCAATATGATTATAATCAATTAGGTTAAAATGACTTCTCTGAATGTGCTGTGCTTTAACTTAGAACTCAGCAAAATCTCTCTGACGCTGTATCTCCCTCCAGCACTGAAACAATAAAAAAAGAATCCACATTCAATAACCAACCTGCAAATGGCCTATTATTATCAAACTTGTAATTTTCACAAGGCAGTCATAAAACATAATCTAATTTTTACTTTCTCACCAATTAACTTTATATTATAGATTCCTCCACGCCATATGATCATTTGAGTTGCTTCAAGGTTTAAATATTACTCTCAGGTTAAGATGTCAGCAGTGCAGCTTACTGGCTAAGCAAAGTGGGCAAATGAGTCAAGGACCTATCTACCTGTGTGCTCTTTAATTTGATCACAGGAAGGAAGGAAAAAGAATGAGTTTCCGTTAAAGATCATTAGCCCCAAGTGTTGTGGATAACAGCTGAGAGAGGGGGCATTAGCTCACCCACCAATTATGGCATTTTTCATAATTGAAATTCCTTAAGACTTACCTCACACTTTTTGTACAACACTGCTGTTTAGGTGCGTAGCAGTGGTTACACCTTATACACTTAGTTTTGCTTCAACCACAAGGGAAATTGCTTGGAGCTTATGCTTGTGGTATTTTTTAATTAATATATGTAATGTTCTTATATCCCTTTGGTGAAGTGTGGTTGATTGGGTTGTCACTTGGCACAGTAAAGTATGTAGCTTTGCATTTATATATATATATACTTATATAATATGTTGGTAGCATTTATGTCTGCTTAAAACTGGATGTAGTGATGAGCACGACAGATCTATGCTGTAGTGCAAAGTCAAAAACACGCTAAGGACACGCTTTCTGCTAAGGAGATTAAAAACACGTAGAAAGTCCGAGATTGCAACCAAGGTCAACTCTCAGGAATCATCACAGAGGAACTGTGTTTGTGTCACCGTTTTTGAGATAGGCATGGAGGCTAATAAAACCTGCAGCATAAGCCAATCAAAAGTTGACCGATTCTGCGCGAACAGCAGTCGACACTGCAGATCAGTCAAGTAGAGGCAAGTTTGTACAAAATGAAACAAACAAACAAGAACCTTCACTTTCCTAGCGCTTTTAGTACTATCATGCTCTGAGCTAGTGAGTGTGCTAGCATGCTCCACATCATACTAGTGGTTCAGTAATGAGCCCCATTAATTATGTAAAGGCAGTGATGCAGATGGACCTAATTAATTGTCTCCCGTCACCCCCTTGATTACTGTACCTGGAAGGGAGGTGTTAATTTCTGTAATACTTAAGCAGGTACGCAAACTGTTTTGTCAGAGCCACTGCTATGACAATGACAGAGTAGAGCGCCAGCTTACCCGCTGCAAAGCTCTTTTCCTGTTAATTCACCAAAAGGAAACTTTCCCAGTGGTGGTGGTGGTGACATTGTGATAATTGAAGGAGAGAGGGAGAGATTAAAAGAAGTGGGGAGGGGAGGAGAGGGGGGAGGGTTTGTGTGGTGGCCCTGGAGATGTTTTCGCAACCTGATTGCATCAACATTTGCGTACCTTCATGCCGTTTGTCTCCGTATGTCTAGGTAATGGGTTACCAGCGGGCAAGTTTGGGAACACCCAAGGTGCTTTGCAACAGCAGCGTGGTTGGTGGGGAGTAAACCTGTTGAGAGTCAAACAGCACAGATTGGAGTGGTAATGATAACCCGAGTCTGGGAGGCTGGCTGTTAATCATATAAGATGTGTTCTCCATCTTAACCTACAGCAGCGTCATGATGGTACCACCTGACCAAAGAGATACCAAGGCCATCCGTTTTCCCTCCAATTACATTGTGACAAAAAAGAAAAATTGTAGCTATAATCTCATTGCAAAGTTAATTCAGAAGTATTCTATGTTGCCTTGCCTTTCAGACAAAATAATAAAGTAGTTTGTTACAGAACATAAATTTGCGGAACTAAATAGCCTTAAGAAGACACACCTCTGCCACCTTATTTGCTATAATTTTTAATATATCACTGTAATAAAGAAGGAGTTTTGACGTCATAAAATCTACATGTCAGTTCATGTCATTCAGTTGAAACTCAAGACGACAATACACGCAATATATATAAAGCAGCACTTCACCTGGTTTATCATCAGTCAAATAGTACAGTAAAGTGAGTACGAGGCCACCTGAGATGCAAATCTAAACTCGAGGAAAGGAAGAAGAAGCTTTTGAGAGGAAAATGGACAGAGGGAGCAGTAGACCATGGCAGGATACACAGGAACCGCTGTCACACAACAATAGAACCCTCAGCTCCTGAACAGGAACCCATAACAGTAACACAGGAACACCAGGAGAGGAGAATAGGAGCTGAGTGCTTCAGTAGCACGGGAGGGGTCGTCTAGAGTCAGAGGGCAGCTATTGGTCTATGGTGTGTGTGTGTGTGTGTGTGTGTGTGTGTGTGTGTGTGTGTGTGCGTGCATGTGTGTAAGCACAGGGTCAAAGAAGTCCTCCCAACCCCCTTAATAACCTCTACCAAAGAGCAGTGTGGTCAGTGTGAATTCACGTGCTCAGCCTGTGCACAGTATGCATTTCTACTCTGTCTGCCCATGTGTGTGTATACATCGTCACACACATTTGTAAGTGTGAGTACATGCACGCAAACCTTTCTGCGCGCTTGCATGTGCATGTCACATTAGAGTGGCTTCTTCAATTACAGCGGATGGTTTTTTTTTTTTTTTTTTTTAGTGGACAGCGCTGAGGGCCCCAATGGCCCCGGGCGATAGCAAGCAGGCAGGCAGGCAAGGACAGGAGCGACGTAGCAGCAAGCACAGCTTCCACAGTCAGAGCATTAGGGAGCTCAATATGAGATATGACTGCAAAGACTACATTCCTGTGTTCCTGAAAAGGTCATGGACTTTGCTGGGCAGTAATGTGTGAAAGCGGTGCACAGTGGTTAAAAAAAAGAGGATAAAAAAAAAAAAAAAAAAAAAAAACAGATAAAGATCAAACACATGTACACTCTCACCTTCATCTCACACATTTAAGATTTTATGGACCCAAATGCAAAACACATCCTTCCACTGAGCCATTCAAAGTAGTGCTAGAATTAAAATAGAATACATGTTATCTCTGGGGGGACACCAGCCAAGTGATGTTAATACGGAATACCGTCTTTGAATTATGATCAGACAGAGAGGACCCACACACTGATGAGCTCCTATTTTCATCCAATGACTTAAAGAACTACAACAATAATTCTTTTAAGAGCTGTTTGCAGGGCCTTTTGTGCACATTTACCATCCACATCTACATTAAATGAGCTATGGGAGGTGAGCTGCTCTCCATCCGTCTGCCCCTTGCAACTATTTTCTCACTCAGTATTGTTCTGCTTCCTCTTTGACCTCTGTTTAGCACTATGCACAATAGCCATACGTAGCTTTCTCGAGAGACCTGACCATGTGAGGGCATGGACCCAAGAAGGGCTATTACCGGTGTCTCAGTGGGTCTGGCAGGCACAGGTCATTCCAGTTGTTTAACAAACAAAGGTGATCATAACCGCATGCTAATTTGCTATAAGGTAACAATCAATACCAGTACTGGATGACAGGCTCGAGTCACAGCAGCCATCAGGGTTCACTCCCTACGTTTTATATAAGGTCTACATTTTTTTTTTTTTTTTTTTTTTTTTACATTTTACATTTGAAGTAGGGGTCATCTTATATTTTAAAGACTTGACATCTTAACATTTATGTATTCAGGAGATTTTGGCTGCCGTGATTTGCAGCCACAGAGGAAATACTTTTCTAATGAGTGGAGAGTGTTTTCTGATACCTTTACTGTCTTATAAATGCTAGCAATTTCTAGCTTCAAGCAGGAAAATGTCATGCTGACTGTATTTTGTTCATTCAGAATGTTTTATTGATTAATTGATTTTGGCATATTAATGTTAAATACATTGTATCTTGTATATTTCTTATATTCAGAAATTATCATCTTATGGTCAGGGTTTCATTTTGCATTGATACATTTCTAGTATTATGAACAAAAGTAGAGACTTTAAGCTTTTTCCTCCTTTTGTTTAACTTCCACAAGGTGATGCACTCACTTCCCTCACAAACACCCCACTATAATGTCTCATCCTATTTCTAAACAGGCCCACAGTTTCAGCACAGTAGATAGAGAGAGAAAAGCGAAAGTGTTCCAGTATGAACTCGTCGGTGTGAACAGTTTAATTACAGGGAGTGTCAGCCCCATTGCTTAATGTGTCCCTCACAATTAATCCAGGGAGAGGATGTCATTATCTACCAAAGCCTGGGCCTGGGCAGGCGTTTCTGTCAGACGGAAAAGAGGGAGGGAATGAGGGAGTGAAAAAGAGTCAAAAGAAGGAAGTGCCTTTAGTTAGCAGCCGACAGTATGGTCAACCTCCGTGTCACACAAAAGGATCATGCTAAGATTCTTGGAGATTATTTCAAAACATTGTGTTCATCAGATTGTTTCGGACACTTGCCTCTTGTGACTTCATCAATAAGGAAGAGATTTTCTTTTTTCCCTTTAATTTCTTCATAATATGAAGCTTCACCCATCAGCTGTCAAAACATGTCCAGCTGGAAGAAGTTAGATTGACGCCAGGTTTTCACCACTTTGAGACGCTTTTCCGTCTTTCCCTCCTTCCTCCTCCATCAGGCCAAGACCTAAGGAGTCCCGGCCAGTTCCCTTGCCATCCCATAATGCGAAACAGAAGGGAACAAATTGGACTGTTGAAGAGTGAGAAAAGAAGCTCAGGAGCTCTGCACATGGAACAAAAATTAAAAAGATTCATCTCATGCCAGAGGTTTCACAACCAAACCACCGTGGAGTCGTGTGGTTATAGAATGTAGTTTAACCAAAACATTTAATTGATTAATGCTACATGTAGACCAGTAGGATGTCATCAAGTTAATCAGCTGAAGAAATGTTACAAGGCACGTACCACATTTGCAGACTTACTTTGCGTACACACGTAGGGGCAATGCTGTGTGTAATGCTCACTCAGACACACATACAAAGATGCATATACAGCCTCTGACTCCACAGAGGTTTTACAGCTTGAACTTGACAGATCTGATTCTTTGTGACTGTCCATCGTTAGTCACTTCTTTCCCCCTTTCTCCCTTCCTTTCCTTTAAAGAGTTTGACCTTGGCCGCTTCCTGCGGCCCGGAGGGGATGAGGAAGGTCTGGTGATTGTGACAGGTGTCGCGTCTTAACAGCCCCACATGACATCCCGAGGAGAGATAGACATTTGGAGGTTTTTCTTTTTTTTTTTTTCATAAGGGTTTCACTCATAACCTTAAAGAGACAGTGCATGTGTGTGTGCACATGTACAGTATCTATGTGAGAGAGAGTGTGCGTGTGTGTGTGTGTGTGTGAGTGAGTGTGTGTGCGTTTCACCACTGATTCCCAGCCCTCATTTCGGTTATTGGCTTGGATACTTATCACCTCCAGCCTCCGAGGCCTGATTAGGTTGAAGCTACTCCAAAGTCAAATTTTGGATATCAAAGGCAATACTCAACTTTAGCATCTGTCTGCAGCATCTTAATACGAAGCCTGGGCTCCTGACATTTTGAGAATTGAGCACAACGTCTTAAAATATGTAGCCCATACACTTAGTGGAAAAATACGTTTTCAAGGATTACCAGAAGTAGGCATGTCTACAAACACTGAATTAGTTTGGTGTAAAGTGTAGCACGTGCTTTATTTATTCTCCTTATTAATATCATCTTCTTGCTAATATTTCAATTTATACGTGCATTGTCACATTGCAATACTTCTGGCTTATGTGTGGTGGTTTTTCTGGTTTGAGGTCATGAATTTGCAGGTATAAATAAAGATGATTACAGTGTAACTCTCAGACATTTATAAACAGACAGTAATAGAAGCATTAAAACATGAATCACACACATTTTTTTTTTTTGTTAAATAAAGTTGCAGGTAAACTTTAACATGCTCCAGAACAAACCTGGAAAAGTGATCTCCTTAGGGCCCAGGGTGAGCCAGACATGGTGTGGAAGTAAAAGATGGGCTACTATCTGAGTTGTTTACTGTAGGCTGGGAGTAGGCTTTATTTTCTGCTAAGGAGATTAGTAACAGTGAATTATGCATATCTTATTTTCTGGATTATCTCAGGCACTCAGAGATACTATCTCACTGGATAATCTCCTTTAAAGTTGTTCAGTTTATTCTCACTGTAAATATAGTCATTGTTGCTTGTTTATCTTTTTTCTCGAAGTCCAATTTGGTCTGTGCTACTTTTGGATGGAGTGTGTCATTGCACTTTAACTATGATTACTCAAGTTGAATTTGTATCACAGTGATCTTTGCTTTATACGCGCAGTAATGAGAGGTGGGTGGATGAAAGCTACTGTAGCGTACGAGCCATTTTGTCACTCTGTGTGTGCACTTGTGTGTGCATATGTGTGGGTCCCTGCATGCAAATATGAATGGGTAGCCTGTCTTGTCCAGTGGTGCGTTTAACCAGACACAGACCTTTGCTTCAGCCAAATCAGGCCCAACGCAGACAGTGTGCATCCATGCCATTTTCAAGCTGCTCCAATTATATCTGCCGACCGTCCACATATTGGCCAAATTTACAATAATAGCATATCTATTTCCATCCTAATGGCTGACATTGCTTGGCTTATCCATGCATGTATGTCGGTGGTCTTTTATGCTTTGTGGTTTGGTCTGTTCCCAGCCATGTGCAATGTGCTGTAGCCTGTCTTGGCCTTGTATGTGTGTGTGTTGCATGAAGCCAGAGTATGCTTATGTGCATGCATTAATATCTCTGTGAATGAGCATGTGCATTTGTGCAGACCCCAGACGTATAACGCTTGTGCATCTCTACTCCAGTATATGCGCCTGTTATTTTAAATTTGTTGTGTGTGTGTGTGTGTGTGTGTGTGGGTGACCGTGTGAACCCAGCGCATGTGTGTGTTTGGCGCGTGCGTCCGTGAGGCTGTGTTGGCACGTGTGTTTGTGTGCTTACAGTCTGCGTGGTGGTATGAACCCACTGCTCAGCAAACAGGCCTTGAGCCCGGGCCAGCTCTGACAGACAGGGCGGTGGTGGTGGTGGTGGTGGTGGTGGAGTGGAGGGATTGACCCTCTATAGCTTAGAGAGCCTCTGCACAGCACACACTCCCCTCACCCTTCCTCCCCCTCCTCCCTTTCCTCCCCATCTCCCTGCCACCCTCCCTTCCCTCCCTCCCTCCCCCCACTCCCTGCTGCCTAGCCCCAAGCGCCCGCAGGCACTGGAGACGCACGCATGCGTTGCCTCACTGTGTGAGGCTTTGTCTGTTTGTGAGCATGGATGTATGTGTGTGTGTTAGCATGTAGATGGGTTTTACTCTGTGTGTGTGTGTGTGTGTGTGTGTGTGCATGTGTACGTGTGGATGAGGATCTGTGGACAAAAGAAGCAACCATGTCTCACTTGGCAATAATCATTGATGTTCCTTTCTGCTCTATCTGTGCTAGGGTGTCCACTGTGTTTTCATGTTATGACTGTCTTTTGTTTTGACATGTACAGAAAAATCAGTGTCAAATTGTAACACCTAACATTACAGTGACAATATAAATATGAGATAGAATATGATAGAGAGAGAATGAGATAGAAATCAAAAGCAACTGGCTATCGACATCAGTGTTTAGTCGTGCAGGTTAAGATATTATGAGCAAATAAGCCATTTCTTTTGGGCGTACAATTCAAAATATTCTGATACAATACAGCATATTTGGCTTTATTGTCCACATGTGAGCATCTATGACAGCATCCTTCCATTGTCCACAAAAATTATCCTTTCCCTTCTAAATCTTTAGTCATTCATTAATGAAAAGCATCATGGGCACCATTAGGTCTTATTCATTGACATGTTTAGTTGACTAACTGGCTCTTACAGGTTTGTGCTAGGAAAGCGGGTAGATTGTCAGGAGTTGCAGGACATAGGTTTGATTGCAGACATTTTCGAATGATAACTGCTAATGTAAACTTTTGGCATGATTTAGATGTCTCTATTTATATAAGTTTCTAAGCTCTTCTTCGATGCATATTTGATCCAAAGGTTCTAAAAAATGGTGCTGGAGAATGCAGAACATCTGAAAAAGCAGCATACTTGAGGACATTCCTAGCTCTCCCCTTATAAAACTGTGCATGTTACCAAGCTGGCATAACTTGATCAGCTGTTGTGGTCCAGATGGGGTATCCCACCAATGACAACCACAGCTGCTCAAAAATGTATCCCAAATAGTTCCAAATGTGTCCTGATGAACTGTGCCAACACTTCTGTGACTCAGATTTGGTTAATCTTTGGTACAACATCGAAAATTGGCTAATAACCAGGTGAGTTGGCACCTTATAAAACATTTCAAAGGATCTGGATGCTGAAAATACTATTTTTACAGAGAAAGCTCTACTTAAAATCCAGACTTATTATAACATGCTGGTATCAGCCAAGCCCTTACACAGTTTTTCCTGAATTCATTTCCAAACCTACTTCATCAGCATCCTCATACAAGTTCCCATGCCCAAACCCAGCCATACTTCACACCCTTTCTCTAAATCTAGTCTCCTCCAGATGTTAGTCTCCATCCTCAGCCCTCTCCTAACTAGTGCTATAACCTTGTCTTCAGCCACAGCATCCAGCTCCAATCCTGCAGTGGCCCTTTCCAAGTGCTGGAACCAGCCACAACCCCATTACAAATACCAGGTCCAGAACCAGCACCAGCCTCAGTTTTTTTTTTCCAAATCTAAGCCTATATCTTCCACTCCTCTGAACCCCAATCTCTTCCCTAGTCTCAGCCCCAACCATAGTCCCAGCCACAGCCGGGGCTTCCATGTGCGACTGACACATAAATAACCAAGCCTGTCCGCCACCCAGGCAAATTCAAATGCACCTGTCAAAGTGATGAAGCACCCGCCCGCAGGGAAGCATTGTTTACATTTTCACTCCACTCTTCGCAAAAGTGAGATTCTAATTATTTTCCCACTGTAAATTAAAGCCAAGTGGGACAGAACTACTAACCAAAATGATCATGGTGGTGGCAGGAGAAAACCCCAGCGCTCCTATGTATGAACTGTTTGTAGGGTGGGAAACGGCTGGAGAAAGTGTGTGGGTGGTAGACAGAGGGAAGGTCAGCAGCTTTTTTTTTTTTGAAGAGGGGAGATAGTGAGAGAAATGGAGAGGGTAGAAAATGGAGGTATAGCATTCACACAGGCTGTGTAGCAAGTCTACTTCTGTTGTGCTCATTACAGGCAGGGTCTAGAGAACTTCAACCAACTGGAATACATTATGCCCTCACATTTCATACATAATAATGTGCCAAAAATGTGCTGCATTATTTTTCATACCAATGGACACTGAGAGAGAAAGAAAGACGGAGAGAGAGAGAGGGAGAGAGGGGAAAGATTTAATTAGTCCATGGGAACATGCAAATGGAAGGTAAAATTAGACAGAGGAAGGGAGACCTGGGGAAGAGAGAGTGCACGAATGGTAATGATGGCTATCTAGTTTGGATCAATCATTAAGGGATCAGGGGGACTGACAGGCCTGTACGTGCCCACGCCTTAGGCTCCTATCCTGGACAGTCGCCAGCCCAGCTCAGTCTGCCTGCCCATTGAGACGTTTGCTTCTCTCCTCCCTTTAGTTTTGTATGTATATATGTATATGTACTTATATATCACACACGGATGCATCAACAAAGGTAACTCAGATGGACAAATGTATACTCAAACCTTCCCTAAGAAGAGCTTCACTGATACCTATGGATACCTCACTCTGGGGCCTTGTTAGTCTGTGTTTAGTAATCAGTGATCCCCTTACGGTAGAGTTTTCAAAATGGTGGATTAAGGCACGCATTAGTTGATTACGGCTGACTTCTAATGTGCTCTCTAGCCCTGTGAATTGACACTGTGTTTTGATTATCATCTGAAAATAGCAAAGTTTTCTGCAAGGTCATGGGGTCAAGTTTGGGAACTGTTTTGGTTGTCAGCTGGGACACAGATGGGGTCACAGTGGAAATGTCCTTTTTTAATAATGGTCAACTCTAGACACTGTGTTTATATCCAACATGTCATACGATGGAGGAAAATGTCAGACATTGATATTTGTGACAGTCAAGGACGTGTGAGATATATAAAATACACTGTACGCATCCCAGACAGCTATTACTAGTCCAGCCTGTCACCCAAATTACTATTTAATTCCCAGATACTGTCTGCCCTATTTTTAGCTGTTAGTTGCGAGTTTAAATCCTAATTTAGGTTTGAATATGGGTCACTTTTTAAATATATCATAGAAGAATACCCCTTTTAGAATATGGTGCATTTTTCCTTTGATCTCTGTGGCAGTGATGCTTTTTTTTGGCCTAAAACTAACAAAACAGAAAAAGAAATCCCAAATCCATCTCTTGTCAGACTTTATATTTGCACACACTTAAATAAAAATGATTGACATGTCAGTCAAAATTTATCACAAGTCATAGTGAATTTCTAAAAAGAAAAGCTTTCCACAGGCGCCTGCATTTAAGTACTGATTGCTTTTATTCTGCATTCATATGTGGCATGGTATGATTTGGTAGGTGTGAAATCGCATCTTCTCCCAGAAAGACAGACAGACTATATTTGTGAACCATGGAGCCATGTCTGCAGCTGTGCCATCTTCACTTCCTGTGCCCCTGTCCCTCCCTCCCATTCTCTGTGTGCATTTGCGGTAATGTCTACAAATCCTGAAATTTATGTCCCTGCTGGAAAACATGGTTTGCTGTTTATAGTCCTCCGCTAAAAGAAATAAGGCCCGTCTCTCCTGATGCAAGTCAAGGGACTGATGCAGACTCTATCAGATTTCTAAATACAGACCCCAACAATAAATCCTGGCTTGATTGGGTTTGAATTGGGTTAGCTCACTTGAATGCTATCTGCTTAACCCACAGCTGGCCTGTCTGCTCCATGCAGGCATTGAACCTAAATCAGTCACTTAGTGCTATCAAATGGAACAATGGTGGAGTGGAGAGAGCACTCAAGCTAGGGCTAGAAGCCAGGCTAGCACCATAACGCAACACAACAGACCAGAACAGAGTAGAGTGTAGAGCAGACAGGCCCTCTAATGCTCTTTCCTTTTTGTGTCTCAGCAATGATGCATCCTGAGAGCCATGGTGCATTGCATGAAATGGCATCACCCAAAACTGAACACACAAACACCTTTTCAAGCTTTTGTCTCGTCTTGTCAACTGGATTTCACGTGCTAATTAGCGTAGGATGGTGGCATGGCTAACATCAAAAAAATCTATTTTCATGCAAGCCAAAATACATACACAGGGGAATTCAAGCAGGTGTGTTTAACCAAAGTGACTTAGAGTACAGAGGCTGAATCCACGGTGTTTCTATCACCACTGTACAGCTTGGTTTGTAAAATCCTGGACTTGAGTCTTAACCGGGTCATAGGCACACTTCCTGTGACCAGTACAGCGGGAAAGGATGTTTTCTCAGTCAGTTTTTTCCCACATTCATGACTTTAAATGTTTAGAATTTCTTACTGTATCATGAACAAACTAAGAACGCTAGGATTTTTTTGCATACTCCCACTTGTGTGTCCTCAAAAGGGAGGGAAAAAAAAGCAGCAAATCAACATACACACACTATCCAAACAGACTGATTGCTGCCTAGCAGAGGTGCTGATTACTTAAGGAATTCAGGTAATCAGTTTCCCCCAGTGTGGGCCGAGGCCAAGCTAGAGGCAAGGCGCAGTTGAGGCGATTTCACTAATGAGCGTCTTAATTAGCATTGAAGAGATGCATCCCTGCGTCCCCACCTCCCTCTTACACTCACACACACAAACACACACACCTTCTTTAAATGTTCCTAGCTGGTCTTCTTTCTCTCGGCACTCGTGACTCTTTGACATTTTGACAATGAGGTCCTTTCTACTCATGGGGCTGTCTGGTTCGCAGTTTATGCAATGTCTCTAATTACAAGTAGGGTAATGGCTCCCACTGTTTTCTCGGTGAAGTGCCTAGAGTTGTGTTTGGCTAACCGTTTATAAGTGTGGGGTGACATCGATACACCACCAAATTAAACCTCTCCTTCAGCTTGACCCTGCCACTCATGGCCCGCTGAATGAGTTTGCCTTTTTTTTTTCTTTTTCTGTATTTTTAGACAAATCATAATTACTCAGCCAATTAGGGGGTCACCTTGAGTTTTACAAACTACTTGAAAAACTTCCCCCTCTTTGTGACTCTTGACTGTGTGTGTGTGTGTGTGTGTGTGTGTGTGTGTTTGTGTGGCTAAGTGTGTGTGCGCATGAAGTTCTCCCTGGTCAGAGTCTGCGGTGTGAGAGTTGAAGTTTGCATTATGGCCTATATGTGGCTCCCTATAGAACATGCATGTACATGCACAAACACACAAATATACTTTTAAAGTCTCCCATAGATTGGGGCCTACCTTTGCCTGGCAGTCTGGAACATGGATTTGGGATTCATGTCAGACAAAATAGTTGTATTTTCATTATATTTACTGGATATTTAATTAATTTAATACTGTTTTTATTAGTTATTATGGTGTATAACATCTACTGTATGCGATCAGACATTCAAGCCTTCACCAGCACACACTATTAGAAAGGCAGAGAGCTCCCATGATCTTCACACACGGATGACTTCGAGTTACATGACCTATATAACATGTTACACGCTCCGCTCGCTCCACGTGTCTCACCCTAACACAGAGGGGCAGCGCATTACAGGTGTGCAAGCCTCTAATACACACACAAACACACACACACACACACACAAACACACAGGAGTCATAAACAAGCCTGCCACCAGGATTACTCATATGTATGCATGATCACAAACACGACCTGTCTCTTTACCTGCCACAGATCAGGCCCCAAAGGACTCATGCACTACTAGGAATTAGCGTTCTGATGTACTGTACGCCAGTGGTGTTTATCTGGTGGCTGCGGTTGTATGTAATTAAAATTAACATCTTACCAGTTTACAAGGTACGATTCAGCCTGATTTAAATATATTCTACACAGGTTTTTGAAAGTTATTGACAGTTATTTTTACATCATTTGAGGTTTTTCCCGCATGTACTTACTGTGTATTGTACACTACAACGTACACTGTAGTGAATGTTAAAAAGATTTGTTCGACATTGTTTGATAGAAATCATCATCCTCTCCTTTCTTGTTTATGTTTGATTAGGTGGCCGTGTATGACTATATCTGGACAGCGGAAGACCCCTTGGCAGGCCCAGCAGCTCCAAGTGAATATCCTAGGGAGGGTGCACCCTTACCAGAGGGAGAGACCAGCACCCATGTGGCAGTCTACACCCTATACCTGAGTGGCTTCAAACAAAGATACAGGCACTTCCTCCGACAACCGGATGGGACTATCATTGAGGTGGGATATCAGCGTATTTTCATACAATGTGTCCAAAAGAACGTTCAATTTGTAATAAACACAAGGTCACCTTTCCTGTTCCACTTGCTGGAAACACAAGTTTTGTTTGTCGTTATTCAGGTTCAATTCTACCGTATGATATTGGCAGTGGGATTTATTTTTATTTATTTGACCATAAATACAGAGAGATCACATATCTATGCCAAGGCAGATGATTGAAGAGAAGAGGCTAAATGGAGGGAGAGGAGAAAGGTGGAGAGAGGGGTTAGAGGTTTACAAAACACTCCCCTCTCTCTCTCACTCTCCTCCCCCTGAAGAGAGTAAGAAGGGGATAGGACAGAAACGAATGCAGTAACTAGTTCATTATTTTGCTTTCAGAACAATAAAAAGACAACAGTACAGCTCTGTGGTCTGAAAAGGTGAATAACAGACAGATACCGAGACAGATTTTTCCTTTTTTTCCTCGGGAAAAACTAATTATTTCTTCTTTTCAAAGAGGAAATGACAGGATTTGCCCCGAGAAACAAATCAGAACTTAGTTCATCATGTGAATGTAGCTACTACTTAGTTAAAGTCAACAAAACTCACCTTTTTTCTCAGTCTCCTCTGCCTGTAACAACCATTTACAATCTGTATGGTATAATAAAAATTCCAGCACCTCATCCTGTTTAACACTGTGTTATGACTTACGACAAAATGTAATTTGAAACAGGAAAAAAAAAAAAATACTGCCTAACTTTGCTGTGCATTGTAATTATTGCAACTTTTTATATTTAGCTGCTCGTCCTCCAAGTCCCTGCAAGACAGACAGGTCAGAAACAGACTGTTTCACAGATTGTTCCCTAATTAAAAGTAGTGCTTTGTGACAACTGCTGCAGTGGCAAGAAGTCATTCCTTTCCTCAATCATTCTGTCAGTCGCCCAAGAGCAACCTGGATCATCCCAACAAAATTAATATTTTGAAGTTTGAATGTCAGAGGAGTGAGAGAGGAGGGGGTTATATGCGCTAACAATTAGCTCTGAGGCTCTTTTGCGTTCTAATGGTTCTCCGTCATAATTTGAGTGATGGTGAGCTTATGTGAGTAAACACACAGCATGGTATATTTATTACTGGTGTCGCACTGTCTCTGTGTGTATGTGTGTGTGTGTGTGTGTGTGTGTGTGTGTGTGTAGCCTCTAGACCTGTGCATAGCAGATGAGACATCTGGGGGGGATTGTTTGTAGCCACTCACACACTCATTGACACAGACAAACACACAAATCTTACTGTGAGAAAAATAATGTTATGGCATACACAAAAATCTACAACAATCACCCTTTACATAAACACACAGATGCTGACACAAATTTACAACACCCATAACCCAGATACACAAAACCTCAGCTCGCTGAGAGTAAAAGAATGAATTTCAGCTGAAATCTTTCCTGTGCTGACTCTCCATTCTTTAAACTGTGAAGGGAGTTTCATAGAGGCCACCTTAAGTGAAAGATAGGTGTTACTGTCCCTGGGAAACACATTCACACACACACATACTCTATCTTTCTGTTGCTCTCTTTTCTCACACACACACTGTGTCCCTTGGGTGTTGCTGTCTGTTCCTTGCAACTTAACAGGCAGGGACCTCCAGTAGCAAGAGATGCCGATGGCATCCTCTTTCACCCGCTGGTAGTGGGGAGCGATAACGCAGACGCTCAGCATTGCCGAGAGAGCACTATGCCATTCCCCTTCGCCTCGCAGCACGGACCCCCACTTTACATATTCAAAACTAATCCTCCCCTGAATATATAGACTGGTTTTATGTATAGAGCAAGATTCAGGAATCACCAAAGGGCATCCCCGGCACTCGGAAGAACACTTGAGCTGATTTTATTAGTGCTTTATATAATTCTGGCAGCAATATACACACTGCGACAGGGTGCTGTGTACAAACTGGCCTTTAGATGTAAGGTGACAGCTCCTCAGAGAGAAATAACAGCCGTGCAGACACTTCTACAAAAATTAAATTGATAAAAAATATAGAATGAAATAGAAAAAGGCTTTACTATGTGATGCAGTGACCACAGTAATACAGAGAAGTTTCCCTCCGTTCTTAGATTTATGACATTTTAAAGCAATTTTATGGGTTTTCCTGTACAGGCTTATTACTTTATTCACTTATCCAAATAATAGCATGTTTTATGGTGATGTGGTTACTGCTATGTTACTAGACAAAGTATTATATGGCATGAATCCTATTTTGAGCAATAAAAAACTAATGTGATTTGTTTTACTTTAAGCTGAATATGCTGATATATTTGCTATATTTGCCATGTTTGCATGCGCTTTCTTGTAACATATTGTAACTTTTGTCTTAGCATTTCAATTTAGCATGTCTACTGTGCGCATTTTCATCATTATTATTACCAGTATCAGTAGTAGCTACTATATATTCTGTTTTGAAATGTTGATCAGTGTAGAGTGTAGTTGAGGACAGTGACAAAAAACTTTATTTGACAGTGTAATAACGTGACTCCATCATCTGGCCCAGTTATACTTAAAAGACTAATCCTGCTACTTAAGAAGTCTGTTTCCATTTACTGAGAAAATATTGACGGATGGCTCATTTCCTTTAAAAAGCTGTGTTTTCGCAGGCAGTGTCCTGGATGCCAATGCCCTCGAGGACTTGCTCCTCCCTTAGACTAACATGACCACAGCTCCAGGGGCCAGCAGCTTTGCATAATACCCTCAAATTTACACCCAAAATTTGTCTAAACGAACACCTTTAAAACCAAGTCCTGGAAGAAGTGCCCTGAGCTATAGACACTGTTAGACACTGTTTGGAAGGAACAGTGAGGTGTGTCCTGTTTGATTTGCTAGAGAA
This sequence comes from Sciaenops ocellatus, assembly GCA_033000465.1. Classification (NCBI taxonomy): domain Eukaryota; kingdom Metazoa; phylum Chordata; class Actinopteri; family Sciaenidae; genus Sciaenops; species Sciaenops ocellatus. Next base: position 17,458,004 of record CP136869.1, read on the forward strand.
TGAAAGTCATGAGAAACTAAATATTTCTCTTGTTTATTCAGCCATTATTGAACCAGCTATGTTGACTGAAAGTTATTTTTTTTCTTTCTTGCGTTGCATCGTTAGCAAGAAGAAGGAATGGAATAGGACTAAATTCTGAGTTGTGGGTTTGTAGTAAAAAATATAACGATAATGAAGTCTTTATTGACTTGCATATTGAATTCTGTTTAAAGAAAGTTAATATTAATGATCCATCATATGCTCTCATTCAACGTGTTGCCCAAGGCTGGTGTCTGTAATATTGACCATGCTGAAGGAATCTTGCAGCTGAATCACAACAATACAAAAAAGTTAAAGCTACGTTCCCATCAGTGTGCTCCAATAAAAGACATTAAAGGTAAAGTGAGGTGTTGGTTTTCAAACACTCATTACCTATAAACAGATGTTCCACAGCTGCCAACTCACAAATTGCACTGCTGACAACAACTGTTCGGGACGAAATTATGCAGGGAAATGCATCTATATAACCTAGGACCTTCAGAGAAGGCCTCATAACCACTCTGTCTGAAGAAACAAGATGGCTGATGAAGAAATTAATGCAGGCGAAGTCATTATCTTCCCTCCTAAAACCACAGTGGGTTTATGTCCCCCTGTGTCGTTTTTTTCTCGGGGGCTAACATTTAAGTGTCGATGGACTTATAAAAAGATAGGACAAGCCAACTGTGCTCCTTTTGTCTCCTTTCCTCCATATGGGAGGCAGCAGCATATGCAAGAACTGGCTCAGCTTCTGTAAAACTTCCATTAAAGATGCACAACTAAGGCTCTGCCAGCTTGAATATTACCTCTCTGCGCAAATTATTTATGGCTCGGAAAAAACGCTGATGATGAGCATCTCCAGCGACTTGTATAAATAAAAACACTTTTTTTCTGCAATTTCAGCTGTGCTTTTTTCCTCTCTGTTATTTTGGAGGGGATGTGCTTAACCATTTGTAGAAACAAAAGGTATGCAGTTTATCCACATGATAAGGTTTTAAATGTATTGCATTTAATCATCTTACAACTGTGTTGTATTATGTATGGTTTGTTTAATTAGGAGAGGAAATCCCTGTATAGTTTGTAGATTTTTAAAATAATGCTGCTAAATATGATGATGAGTGGTATTAATGACATTGATGATGATGAATCTGGAATATGAGAAATGGAAGGCAGAGCAGTGCAGAGTTGTAAAGAGCACAGAGGCTGGCACGTTCATAAGAGACACCTCATCATCATGATATTCCATCAAATCTCTCATTAACAAGGACCCTTTGTCTTGTCTTTCCATGACTCAGCCCACCGTCTGTCTGCGTGTGACGACAACTCTTCGCCGGACCAATATTGACCTAATTTAGCATGCACAGAATATGAAGAAGTTAACCTTTCGAAAAAAAAAACACCTTGCAGCAACATTAATTGACAAACCGCATCAATTCTCCCTCCTACCCCTCTTTTGTAATTACTCTGCCGCACGTTTGATTGCCGCTGCGGAGCTGAGGACCCACGCTTCATTTGCCGTGAGGTCATCGGCAGCCCTCAGAAATATGAATATGATTTATACAGGAAGTGAGCGTACTCTGTATGCTGTGTGTGTGTGTGGCTATGAGAGATACAGACAAGGAGAGAGAGAGAGAGAGTGAGAGTGAGAGAGAGAGAGAGGGGGGAATGTCCTTGGCTACGTACTGTATGTTGCATGAGGAGATTAATGCCTCCCTGGCAGCCATATCTGCTTAGCAGGAGGACTTCTCCAAAGTACACCGCATGTAATTATCTGGCAAGTTTATACTAGTTTTAGATAAAGAAGCACTCTGTGGCACATTTTTTCAAGTTTGCTCAATTGCTGTTCTATCTGTGTAATTTGCAACTTTAGAAAAGTGGCAGCCTACCTTTTCCACATGACTACTTGATGCTTCTCTTATGAAATATAGATGTGTGGAAAGAATGCAGAAGTCATTTTGACTTAACCCATCATTGTACATTGTATTGTGCATTCTCACTCACTATCCACGGATCACAGGTTCACTGAATGTATATTCTTCATATATTTATGGTAAAAAATATATTCCACTTTTAGAGAAATTGACACAATGTATCATTTTATCATGGCTCATACCAGTATGATTTAAGTTGTATTTCACATCATCGTACATAAGTAGGCCAACCCAGAGTTGGGAGAGCTGTTTCCCCTCTGGGACCAGAGGTAGTGTGTCATATAAAGTCTCCATTTCTGCTTCTCCTCCAAGTTCACTCTAAGCACCAGGACAGAGGCAGAGACTATGCATGACAACACTACTCGCAGGCCTCGAGGAAAATAGCAGTTCTCCTGCCAATCTCAGTCACTGTCATCCAAGTTCAACCTGTACTTTGAGATGCTTGATACATTTGGCCCCGGGGGCCTCCTGAAACAGTTGGGTTTAACATTGTTGTACTGCTCATTTATTGTTAAGTTTCCTTGCTGACTCTCGTATGGATGTTTTTTTTTTTTTTTCCTGAAGGTGATTGGTGACGTGGAAGTGGTGGACAACGCAGCTGGGATAGTGTCCTGCCGGGGTCGGGGCTCTGCCAATCAGAGAGAGGACAAGGAAGGCGCAAGTGTTCCACATCAGCTACGGAAACGAAAGAAACTGTTTGGAAGTAAGTGATGCACAACAATCACCTAACATGTTTTTTGTCACAGCTCGCTTAACTTATTCGGGGGAACGCAAAGAAAAGTACACATTCAGTCGTCCTCATCGCCTCACGTCACGCACATGTGACCTGTGCACACCTTTTCCTTATCTGCTGTTTGTTTAGCAGAAACTAGGCAGTTTCATCCGATGTTTCGTTCCCTCAGGGTACCATCGCGTTGAGCCGATAGGAGGAAGCGGGAGTGGCTCCAGTTTTGCACTGCAAGACCTCAACCAATGATCTCAAAGCAAAGGAAGTAATAATTGGACCGTGAACTAATGTGAGTCAACTGATCAACTGTCAGGTCTGTTTGACTTAAAGTAGTTGTTACATTTTTTAAATAATTCAAATATTGAAAACAGAAAAACTGTTAGTCAGTCAGTCAGTACTACTTTTCAACAGCTTTTTCTCTGTAGTAAAAAATGCATGTGTGTACTTTATATGTGTGAAGTAGTCCCCGGGTACTATAAATTTGAATGACTGCTTAAAATAGTCAAAAATGTAAAAGATGGAAGGTTGACTCATCAGAATAAAGATGAAAATCAACAATATTGGTCTTGCAACCCACTGCAAGTAAACATGAATAGTAAATGTGAACGTATAAGCTATTTGTACCCTCATAAACAATGTTCAGCAACACTTCTAATGAATGCAGGTCATTAGGTGTTCAGCACTGCCTCAACACAGTGAAAAATTAAGATTCTAAAAGTCACTAATCAGAACACGAGTGATAAAATATCAATATTGGCCTCACATTAAGCAGGATAATATTCAGGCCAGCTTGATTTGTATTGAATATGTGTCTGCTAGCCGGTGCTCACTGTAATGAAGTGGCTCACAAATCAGGCCATAATGGCTGCCTACTTACACATATTGCTTAATTAAAGGTTGTGAGCTTATTAGCATGTGTCTCTGGCACAGGGCGCGGGGAGATGAGAATCAGGGCTGATGTCGTTGAGGGGCAGGCTTTAAAGGTTTTATAGATAGCTAACCTATCATACTAAAGCCATAGCCCCCCCTCCACCCCCTCCTAAAATCGGATCTTAATAACCTGTCATTTTCATTGATGATGATTCTCCTTTATAGGCAGCCATTACGGATCAAGTTCTGGGTCTTGTTGGATGGCGATAGCGGCCATTCGTGCTCGTCATTATCAGGAACACCTTACTTTGGCCTTGAAGTTGCTCCTCACCTCCTCCATGTTTGAACCATCACAGTCGAGGCCCGGAGGCACAGTGCATATGGACACACACACACACACACGCACACATTCAGAAATTTTTTCTCTCTCTCACACACACACACATCTAACACCTTTGTTTCTGATTCTCTGAGCTCTGTTAGAGCCACAGGCCTTTCCTAAAAGTCCTCATAAACGGAAGAGAAGATTTAAATGAAATTAAATGACATTCTCAGATTTATCAGTCCATCTCCATAAAACGGGGAAAGCACAACATGTTGGCATAATTCAACAAGGAATTCACTGATTGTTTAACTGTATGCAAATATTCAACAGATAACATTTGGTTTATTTTGGTGTATTGTCAGCATTGGCAGGATGTATTAGACTCTCGTGTTGCATCCTGTCCTTCTGTCTGCCTTTGATACTAGCCAGAACCTATAGAGCTAATGCGCTCCAATTAGAGATCACTCCATTAACAGTGACAGTGCTACACCCCCCAATTCAATCAGCCCCCTAATGAACATTAAGCAGAGACGCTGCCTCTCAGAGATGACAGGAAGCTTTTCTCTCTCTCCATTTGTCCTACCTTACTACCTCTATGTTCCTCGTTTCTCTTCTGCTCTTTTTACTTTCTCTGTGTGCCTATATGTACAACAAGATGCTAGTCTGAGAGGCAAAATCGACGCAGCTGAAAAGCATAAATATTCCTCTGGTCTGTGTATCTGTTTTGATATGTTAATACTTTGATATAAATCTATAATTTTTGATGAATGGCTTTTGTTTCTCCTCCTGCTTTCTCTCGTGTGTGATGTTTTCTGGGAGCATCACCAGCTTTTCAGTTCATCATCATCAAAACAATGCCCTGTGCGATATTTTCTAACTGGGGGCAGAGGGTGCAGACACAAAGGGGGCAAAGGTATTCCAATGGTTCAAATATTTGATTGTTAATGACAAACACCATTTCACCACAATTTAAATTTCAAATTGATCCCTGGGAGCAATTATTTCTGGGGGAGAGAAACACGCCGCTAGGTCTCTGCTCCGCACATTTGCTGATTTAAGTTAAAAGAAAACCTTTTTGCAGAGCTATCATAAGGGAGCTGCAACTTTTTGAAGTAAGTGCCTGCATCTGCTTAGAGCCAACCAAACCTGGGGATGTTGCTGGAGAGTGAGAAAAGAGTGGAAAAATAAAACATAAAAAGAAAAAAATAACACTTTGTCTAATTCTATATTTATGTAGCCCTCAGCTGGAGGTATTCACATAAAACAGTTTGTATTCAGAAGTGCTGCGGTGATCGTTATGCTGCACGTTGAGATCGGCAACTCTTCGGGCACGGTTGGCGGGTGCGGCTCAGCCTGATTCACTTGAATTAAAGTTACCCAACTAAATAAAAGGGATTCATATTCACACTTTTGCTGCTTTTTTTTTCTTTTCAAACCTTTCCTGATTGTTTTTTTTTTTTTTAAGGATTTCTTTTGATGAAGAACTTTGTACATTTACTGTCTTTGCATACATGTCTGTATTTTCTATTTACTGAACTTCATTTATGGCACCTTCTTGTTTGATGTTGAAATGTAATTATGTCTTGTAAGGAGTGAAGGAGCTTGGTGTTCTGATGCTCTTTTGATCAGAGAAAACCGTCTATAATATCCGTCAGGGAAGTCTGACGGTACGTTGAGCTTAATTGTGTGTCCGTTAAGTGCATGTTCACTGACAATTCTGCCTTCTCATCTATAAAGAATATTTATTTTTCTGAAAAAATATCATCTTAAATATTAAATAAAAGTATAATCTTTTTATTCAACCTATGTCTTTGAATATATTTAAAAATGAAAATAAAATATATACGTTGTAATATTTTTTAATTCTAGACTGTAAATAAATGTGTGTTCCAAGGCTCTCTATTATTACATCTTTTATTTCCATAATTTGTACAATGAAAATTCATCAAGATAAGGCCTAGTTACATGAAAGAGCTGATCTAATCAGCTCAGCAGCACATCTACTGATCTCCTCTCCTCTGTGACGTGAATTTTAGTCGTTCCCAACTATGCGTAACCTGCAAACACCAGTGTTTGCATTTATGTCACTGTGGTAGAACAATAATATGCAAAACAGATATACATTCCAGACCTCTGTCAGGTTTTTCTGCCCAAGCTGTATTCTTCTCCACTGACCCCTAACATGATTTCCTGGTGCTTAAACCGCGGAAAACACACACGGTCGGGGTGTGCGGAGATGTCAACATCGTGCCATATTTTTGTGGCATCTGGATAGATCATGTGCCTCTCTGCACACATATTTATTTATTTCTCCTCTTCCAGAGCAGTGTCAGGGAGGCAGATGTCCTGCTCACAGGAAAAAAATAATTTGCGGTGGAGAAAAAAAAGGGGAGGGGAGGTGGAGGGAAAAATATATGAATATGCAAATCTTGTCACAGTGTGGAACCTTGTAATGAGTGGGAAATGTTGTCGCCATCTTTCATTATGCAGAGGTCATTGCTTAATGCCAGGCAGCTGGGCCCAGCTTCTTCTGTCTGCGCCCCCCCCAACACACCCCCCCAAACCTCTCCTGTCATCTCACAGCAACTTGAACCAAACTGCAGCCTGGCACGAAGCAACACAGAGGTCACGGACACACACATGCACATGCAGTCGCACACATATCGGTACACAAAAACACCTGCATATCTGTGTTGTTGAAAGAAACCCGTGGAGCTTCAGTTTTGTTGACTCTTTTCATCACTTCACTTAAAGGATTAGGATAATTCTTGAGTCTCTTGAGCTTTTAAGACTCACTTACTGGTTATTGTCTTAGCTCTGATGTAAATATATACTATGTGTAAACACATTACTAGTCATAGAATATTCGTGTTTGTAGCTGGGTGTTGCGTGTGTTGTTCTGGAGAACTTTGCATACTTAAAACCTCACTGTGCACACTGGTTCCGTGAAAATGCAAAGCAAGAATATTAGAAAAAAAATTTGACTCACATCAGTCCACTGGGTAGAACTTGTATGGATGGTTGTGTGAGAGTTTGTTTGAGTTGAAAGTTCAAAAGTAGACACAGGCAGCACCGATCACGTCGTAGTTGTTGTTGTTCCTTGCTTTCCTTTTGATCAAGCCGTTGGTGTTTTGTAGATTGCTGAGACAGCTCGCTGCTGTTCTGTCTCCTCTCGCAACAGCTTTCCTGAAATTTCCGCTGGCGTCTGCCCGACATTGAGCTATGGGGCTAATCATTAGGTAAACCCGTCTCCTTCTCTCTCATGCACTCTTCAAATAATCCTGGGTTTGAATGCTAAAAATGTAATGAACTTCACGGTTCATTGTGTCTGACATTGCTTAATTAATGGGTGCATTTAAAGTACATAGGGCCCCGGTAATTGATTTATATGCATGATTTGCACATACAGCTGTTGGTTCCTGTAGGAGACTCATCACTCAAAAAGTGGCTGTGCTGATGATAGGCTGGCTAGGTAATATGAGGATGTTCTGTTTGCCAGTCCAGCCTTTAGGGAAAAAAAAGGCCAAGGATATTTTCCTTTGGGATTATGAAGAACTACTTAAAATTTTGACTTGACCATTTGAATATCTTATTTTCAACCAAACGCCTAAAATACACTCAGCCTGGCAACATTTTTTGACATGGTATGCGTCCTGTAGCATAACTGAAAGACGAAATATAGCTGAGAGACTTCATTTTCATAAGGCTAGTCCTGATGATGACGGTTGGAGACAGTTAGCTGTGCCACACAGAGCAATTAAACCTCCTCACGCCAACAGAGTGCTTCAGCTTGGCTGTCTTTCTCTATCAGTCTATGTGCCTGGTCGCTTTCCACACAGACAGCTTGCGTTAGTGCACCTGCCAGGACCGAGTTGGACACAGGCATCACCAGCAATAATGCCAAGGCAGTCTATGGATCTTTGAGCTAAGGTACACATCATGCATTCAACATATTGTGGGTTTCAACCTGGCTTGAGAGCTGATGCGCTTATATGGATGGCAGGAAGCACACATTCCTCCAAATCTGAATGAATGCTCTTTATTTGGTTTGATTATGGAATAGAAACAGTGTGCGCAGCTCTGTTGCTCATGCATCGTACAAGGTCCTGGAGAGCCAAACTAGTGGCTCTATGCTACTGCAACGGCACTGAACATTCATTATGTGAGAGGGCAGTATTAAATTATCACAATGCAGGTTGTTTCTCCATGAGCAGAAGACATCTGGATTATAGTCATCAAGAATTTCTTTGAAACTTTCTTCATCGAGAATCGAGTGAAACAAAGAGTTCTGTACCCGTTCAATGTATTGATTATTGCTCATTTAGAATGGTTTTATTTGTTGTGAACAGTTTTCATTGGAACTACTTTCCGCCAAACAAATAGTCCCCATGGAAATTGATTTTTATGTCATTTTTTGCATCACAATTGCCACTCACCTCTGTTATCTTTGGGTGACATGGGAAAACTATAGAGTTGGAGGCTTTCCTGAGCAAATAATGACGAAATGATCTGCATGACTTGATATGTGCCCTTAGATTTAAGTGAGGGAAATAAGCTTTAAACAGACCCACTAAAACACCAATCTTGACAATTATAATGTGGATCTAACTATAGCTCCATTTTTTTTTCTCAATGCTGAGCAGCCACCTTTGCAGTGTTAGCATTTAGCCTTCATTGACCGTGGCCTTTATGCTTAGTCCAGGCATACATGACGTGGTTATAATTATTGTTTTCTGTGGAGATCTGGAGGTCGCTGGCCTCTAACCATTACTTGGTTTTGGACAGACCCTCTGTGGAGCTCAGATCAATCTCTCACCTAGAAAACATTCTAGCATATTTCTATCACCAGCATATTGATTTTTCCATGAGCAGGCCCCTGTTGTATGTGTGAGGTGTTTTCATGCTTTCATAGGGGGGTGCAGCCTGCAGCGTGCACAAACACACACGCATGCACTGTACATGGGCTGACACAAACAAATAGACATCTTAAACAGGTGCACACGCTTGCACACACGCATACTTTCTCATTTATTCATTTCTGTAGACACCCATAGGCATTTCTGTGTGTAAAATGCACGCATCGGCATATTTAGTGGCTTTAGATCTCAAACACACACACACACACACACTCACTCCTTGTTAAAGCAGACACCAAGTGAACCATGTCCTCTCTGGGGCCAAGTGTCTCGCTTTCTTTATTACACACACTAATCAATACAGACTGGCCTGTTGTTGGGGCCTGCCATCTTTCCTCTGTGGCCTCCTTCTCTCCCTCCTCATCCTCCCCTACACCACCTTCCATCATTCACGTTTCCCCATTCCTCCCTTCCTTTCATCCATCCACCTGTCTGTCTCTGCACATCTATATTCCATCCATCCATCCATCTGTCCATGCATCCATCACCCCATGTCCAACCATCACTCGTTGCGTATTATTGTTTTGGTCCTTGGCGTCTCTTTGATTCAGAGGGAAAAAGAGAGCTACTAAAGACAGAGAGAGAGAGAGAGAGAGAGGGAGTGTGTGTATGTGTGTGTGTGAAGGAGAGAGAGTTGGCATTATTGTCATCTATAACATGGCCGGACAGGGAGGGTGATTTGGATTTAAATAATGTATTAGATTTTCAGAGCTACCATCCACAATGCCTCACAACACTATGAAACATAATAACTTAAAGGTACGCATGTGTGTGTGTGTGTGTGTGTGTGTGTGAAGGTGAAAGAAAGAGAGAGAGGCACACGATATGAAATTGCATGTCTTTTAGATGCAAATTGAGTCGCGTGTAAAATGCTTTGATGCAGACTGATCGGGTCAAATTGTATTCCTGCTGTTGTTCTGCAATAAAGAAAAGAGTCTTTTATTGTCCAAGTGTGTTACAAACACACACAAAGTAGGGCTGCAGAGTGGAATTGGAGCTGAGAGCTTTGGCACCGGTGCTTTGAGACAAAAGAGGTGGCCGGGCAGAGCGCGAGGAGGAGGGGGGGGGTATAAAAGATTGTGCTGGAATTTGTCAAAAGCCAATAATCATTCTGGTGCAGAAGAGGAGTACTATATCAGAGCGCCAAATCAATATCACATTACTTTGAGTATGGGAGTATATACAAGACTCATCAAATTGATTATTTTTGATGCTACAATGGCAGTTTCATTTGCTGGGGCCCTCGACAACAACTACTGTTCAATTACCGGGGCTGTGTGCGAATTGAAAAAAAAAAAGAAAAAAAAAAGAAAAGATATACAACAAGACAAATGGATATTTATTTGACTAAAATAAAGCCTTGCTTGGAATAGAAATGAGGAATGGTATGTCACAGTCAAGCTCTGGTTAAAAGATGACTTGTTTCATCGGACATTGAAATTTCATGAATATATTTTCCAAGAGCCCTGGAAAAACAGAATTTATCATGAAGTTTGTACAGGCCATAATGTCACAGCGAAGATTAGTCAATTTCCTAATGTATTGTGCATGTAACTCTGGCATTGTTAAGCATATGCTCCCGCTGACTTGGTTACAGAGTATGATGCTTGCAGGCAGACAGCGATGGTTTATGTTGTTTTACAAAAGTATACTCTGGACCTATTTTAATAGCATTTAGAGGCACGATTAAAGCTATACTGCACAATGTAGATTTAAATCACAATACATTCACACTTGGAAAGATTAACTTCTTTTTTTGTACATTTTTTTCTCCAGTTTTGATGTTTGTAAATGTAATCTTTAAAAAAAACTGAATATATTATTTCAATATCAAACAATGAATGTCATCTAAAGTAATTTAAACAAAATGAAGACTGTCATGATTAAAAGCCTGCATCGAATGCTTTCACAGTTTCCTAAATTCAAACTCTTGCTGTTCACTTTGGACTAGTTGCATCCTAAAAAGTCATCTCCTTAAGTAACATCAGTCCAACTGTTGCTAAGAACGGCCTCTACCAATGATCTCCTTCTCCTAATGGCTCTAAGTCTTCAATATGGGGCCATCAGGAGAGACAAGGCGCAGCGGCTCCTTGGATGATTAAAAAGTCATTTCCTTAACTGTCCTCCCAGGATTTGCGAGCTTTTTTTTTGTAAGAAAACATTAAATTGCTCCAATCAAGCATAAACGTCTCCTGCTTGTGGTGTAATTTGTACTGCTGTTCGCGTGGTGGGCGCTTATTTGTCATCCTTTTCCTTTGGCGCTTTTCCCAACCGCCTTGATCAACAATTAATGGTTGAAATTGCTTCCTTGTTACTTATGGCTGTGGAGACAGATGCGGCAATGCAAAAAAAAAAAAAAGAAAAAAAGAAAAGACAGGAGGAAAAAGATAGTTTAATTGAACAGCTGAAATGTGTTAAGATTGGTTCAACTTTATTCATACAATGTTGAACTCATTTCTACTTGTCCTTTTACTTTTTCAAATAGTTTTGTAGTGCACTCTAACAGCATGATACATTCCATTATTACAGAAATACAGTATCACAGCAGCACTAGCCCACATTTCCTTCCTGTCCACTCTTTTCTATTCCTCTCTACCTCTCTGCTCTTCTGTCTCTCTCTCTCACCCCCACTCTATTCTTTTACACAATGACCTTTAGTGCTCTTTTCTTCATTGCGGGGACAGGCCGGGGCCTGGCATCTGATAGAATCAATATTCTATTATGATAGTGCGTGGAGCGTGTGGGGCTTTACAACTCCGCTGTAATAGTCTCTCTATTTCATCCCGTGGCAGCCATGGCCTGAGGGATCATCCAGGCTTCTCCAGGCTCTATGCTCCCAGCATCGCCCCATTTCCATTAACGTCGCAGGCCTCTGCCTACCAGGGGACAATCTGTGTGACCGATGGATGGGGTTGAGAAAGAGTCCAACCCGGGTGCAATGTGTGTCAATAGACTGTGTAATAGCCAGACCTGGGTGAAATGTTAGTTAAATGGCTTTCCAGTTTTAAAAGAAACAAGAGGGATACTTGTGCTATTTCTTTTATTTTATCTTGGTGCTTTTTTTCCACTATTAAATCTCCCTGGAGGGGAAATCAAACTAAATCAAGTAACATTTGAAAACATTATATGACTGATAGGTGGGGGATATCCAACCACATTAGGATGTTATCTCAGTGGAAATGTTTAGATAAATTGTCATAACAAAATTATCCTTTCTTGCTTTCACTAGGAGCAAAGTGTTTTCCTTCCTGGTGATTTTTTTTGCTTAGAGAGACAGGCAGCGAAGCAGGGATTAAAAAAGAGAAAAAAAAGAGTGCACTAGATATGGACCTTGGTGCCATGCTGCCCCCTGCACCATACTCCAGCATCTAGAACAGTTGTTGATTAGAAGAGTGTATTAGCATGGAGGGAGTGCTAAAGTGAAATGTTAAGCTATTAGAGATCATGGCACCAGGCAGACCCCCATAAAAGATTCATGCCATTACAGCTGCCTTTCTCGAATAATTAACTAATGTGAGTATTTTACTCAGCCAAACGCAGTTACGCTTTAAAAATCCCTGCATTTAAATGTCATTTGGGCGTGGAGTTTTGATGTGAATTCTTAATCTCGCCCAATAAACATTATGAGGTTAACAGGGCACGCTGAAGCAAGCAACGCGGTGTCGTCCTGCGAGGCTTCCATCAAACCTGTGTTGGAATCCATTTCGCTCTAAAATGTCAGCATTCGTTGTAAAATACATAACAGTTTCTCTCTGTTGAGAAATTGTCGGAATGCATAATATTTGTAAAGTCACAGAAGTCAAGAACAGGTCCTTTAAAGCTTATGGTCAGTGCCCTTTGCAGTCCTTTTAAAGGTCCCAGTACTCATATCTTTTGGAGAATACCTGCGGTTTTTATCTTAATACTCCGTAAGTCCCATTTACTCCTGATGTATGTCTTTCTCTCCTGCGGAAGAGTCGTCCCTGACAGCATTCATGTTCCTCATTCGCCCAGGCTCCGCCCCCCCACCTCTCCATTTGATTGAGAGTTGGGCGACTGGAGGTGCGTGATGAGGCCCCGCTCGTCTCATATTCATCATGATGTAACCGTGAGCAACCCGGATCTAAATTACCTTCGTCTGGCATCATTCCAGCACATGCTATAAATGAGGTAATCGTCCTTGACTATAAAATTTGCATTTTCAAGACTTAATTGCTATCATTACATTTTTTGCGTAATTCTATTAATTTAACAGAATGGGGGATCAGAGGCTTTTTTATGGTTATAATTTGCAGTAAAACAATGCATTCGCAGAGTAGAAAAAAGTCTTGAGAAGAAAAAGGGTGAGCGGAGCATCAGGACCACTCTGGCCTCTCATCATGAATATCCATTATCCCTTTCCATTATAAAAGGAGGGGAAAAATAGCCACCAAATACTTACAAAAAAGTTCCACTAACATGCAGCCAGGCACAAGAATGTGTGTTTGTGTAGGCCTGCGTAAAAAGCTCTCTCGGACTGAAAACAGGAAGTGCATCAATTATATCCCATCATCACATTGTGTGGGCTAACTGAAGCTTGTGTCTTAATAATGTCGGGCTGGGCTCTATTTTTGCCACGCGTTTTTAATACCGCCTGTCTTCTTTGTGTATATGTGCATGATGTCAGCTGCGCTCAGTAGTGCCGTCCCCGAATAGTATGGTGGAGAGCACGGCGGATGACACGGAACAACGGAGCCATCAACTCCCATTTATGCTTCCTGCGGTGACCTTGCCACGGACGTCTACGAGGTTCAGAAGTGCGGCAAGCTAAGTGCCAGCAACATTCTGCAAACCACTGCACTTCTTCGCACTCTGCTGACCTTAAAAGTGTGGCCTCAATTTGGGTGAAGGCTGAAAAACACACACAAGCATTCTGCTCCTCCTTTTTTTTTGCACTTCTGTTGCAATGTCCTACTTTTATCACACTGCAATTGTCCATTATTTTTGCTATAATGAATGTAGATTTGCTGCAGACGCTGCAAATCGACTCGCAGCTTTCTGTTGGCAAACAGAAGAACTGATGGCAGACCAAAAAGACTCGCTGTCTTTAAAAGCACCACAGGTTGATGCTTCACATATTCAACTGTTATTTGAATCATCCACGTTTACGTGGTTTTATATTAAGCCCATGGTCACATTAAGATGCATCCCCCTTGCAGCCAAGGCCTACGATCCTATTATAATTCTGTATAAAATGCAAGCATGTGGCACAGCTTTAGTGATCAATAAACAGTGGGCTGACACAAATGAATACATTTTATGTTTGGAACTTCTTAAAATGCACTAGTAGCTCAATAAATAAAAATAAAAAAAATAATAAATCCCCTGAAGGCATTACATGGCTCCGTAGCCTCAATGTGCAACCATTTGACAACAATGCAGCCAAAAAAATAAGCAGCAGGCTCAGAGGATGAATGAATCTTTTTAGGGCTTTACCTCTGATGTGTGTCCCAAAACCAACTGCTTTTTAGTCCAGGTGCACATTATCATACTTCGGCAAAAAAAAAAAAAAAAATAGTGTGAAATAAGTAAACATTTATTTGACGTTGTGATTTACAGTAAATGCAAGAGTTGTCTGAATTAAGTGCAAAGGTCAGTGTTTTGGAGAGTCTAGCACGGGCAAACAGTACAGCATGTTACTGCTCTACAACAAATTAATCAATATTTGTGAAAATGGACAACAGTTTCCTGAAGCAATCCAGTACAGTAGACAGTATAAGAGCATACTGTGTGCCTTTCTTCCACGTCTCCCTCTCCCTTTCTCCTACGTATCCACTCATGCTGACCTCCGCTGACACTGACCAGGTGGTGTCGTCAGAACAGGTTTCCATGGAGCCTTCAAACAGGAAGCAGGTAAGTCCTGACACTACCGCCTTGATGCTTAACGTAGCGGTGAAGAAACAGCGCGCTTTGTTTTGACTGTGTCACGCGACATCAGCTCAAGCTCCGGTGTTAGGCGCAGGAGACCGTTTTCCTTCTCGGTCTCTGTTTCACTGTCTCGGGTGTGAGTGTATGTTGTGTCTCCATTGCAGACGTGGTTGGGAGAAGCTGTCAGGTGTGTATGCACGGGAAGTCATCGGAGCACTACTGACAGGAGCACTTAAGTGTGTGTGCGTGTATGAAAGAGAGGAGGACTGACTCACCTTTGTACAATGCTTCATTGCTGAGTTACAGTTCAAGGCTGAAGCAAGAGCTAAAGCATGTTCGGACAAAATACGGTATATCTACATGTTGAGTTACAGTGGGTTGACAAATACACCTTGTGTTCTATCTATGAGATAAATTCAAGACAAACATAAAATTTGCAGTCAATAAATTGAGCTGTAACAGTTCAGTGCCATAGCCTTGCAGGCTATCTGCAAAAACTGACAAGGGGAGATAGTTACACAGAATCAAGGCTTGCAAAAGGCATTAGTGAATCCCACGCTTTGATTGAGTTTGGATTTGAAAATCTCAATCATGTGTTGAGAGGTACAACTGTTCATGACCGCTATGATAATCTCCATCCATCAGCGCACTAAGCTCGTGGTATTGAAATGTTCTGTCTCTAGTCATTTGGTTCATTTTGCTCAGTGACATTTGTCAATAACGACTCAACGCTCATCAATCGTCTGCCGCGTGATGCGCGGTGAGCGGCCACATTAGTCACCCCTTGTCTGTGGCCAATTCAAGCTGTTTGTTCAAGATTAACTTCTAAACGTAAAATGGTTCAGCGGAAATCTTAAGTTGATACAAGTAGCATAGCAGAATTTTTTTGATAGTCGCTGTTCAAATGTTGCATAAAGGCCAAAAAAAACAATACAAAAGAAAAACACTGGAGCTGCTTACGCCCTCTGTTTGTCCAGGTCTTCTGGATGAATGTGAAGTGTTGAAGTGTTGACAAAGAACAAGCTCAAACTTTTAAAAGCTTAAAAAGAAATCTGTTTGAGGTTTGTTAATGCCAGAGCTCATTCGACTTGGTGAAAGCCCTGCTCTTTGCATACTCAAACAGAGGGGGCATTTTGTTGATGAAGCACTGTACTTGACATTCATCTGTTGTGCAAATTAACATTTAATAGCCATACACATTTGAATATGTTCCTTCTTGACACAGTGAGAAACCCGCAACGTCGACTACATACACGGGCTGAGGAGGACGAGAGATGGGTTTTGGCCGCGAGCGCTTTTGCCCACCGCAAGCAACATTAATTGTTTTGCGAAAACTAACTGCAGTGCCCATTTTTCAACATTGTTTCTTGTTTTGTTTGCTCCTGTAAACAACTCTCGCCTCACAATTTGTTCATCATAACTCGACATTGGACGGCAGAAAGAAATACTTTTCGTGCCCTGGAGTAACGACCTTGAAAAAAAGGCTAAACAAAAGGACCAGTGGGAGGATGATGAAGGCAGAAGATGGTTGTGCATTTGTCACATTTATGAATTAAAGAGATGCTTGTTGAGTTATTGTTGCACAGCTGACCAGCAGAGACTGCCAGCATGTGTCTCTGTTACATGCAAGAGAACACTCTCTCCAGCCAATCACTGAAACCGTCTTTGAATACTGAAGAACACACACAAACAAGAGACTCACAACTGTGAAAAGACTCGACGTGTGCACACACATCCACATGCACCTTTCCTATGAAAGATGTTATACCATAACTGGTAATTCCGTGATTTGGCTGTGCCTCCCCTGTGCTTCAGCTCAGTGGCGTGACGCCATCTGTCTACTGGGTGCTGTTTGTTTGGTGCTGCTTGACTTCAGCTTGAGAGGAAGCCACTCTGCCACTCCTCAGGTGGTATACACAGTGTTTTAGAGCAGTTGTCATGAAGCATGCAAAAGGTGGCAATAAGCCAAGGTGGTGTCATCAAGAGTTATTATTTTTATTTTTTTTTTTTTGCTTTAGTGAAGAGGAAGAGAAGAGTGTTGTATGTGTGTGTGTTTCTCCAGAGTTGATCGCTCTCTCTACCTCAGGTGTGACAGATGTGACAACCGAGACTGAACAGTATTTAGCGCCTGGAGGTCAGGTAGAGTTAGACTCAGCAAAATCGTCTCCTCCTGGTCAGGATCAGGTGCTCTCCTTGGGGATGAGAGTGTGGAAACACTGATACCAGCCCTGACCCTATTAGGTGATGTCTTTGTGTGTGTGTTGGGGTGGGGGCACCAAAGAAGGGGTATCTCCTCCTGATTGAGACTGATGTGTGCCGATTGGTTGCCAGGCCGTGTCAGGTGAAATTAGCGATTGTCAATAAAAGACCCTCAAGACCTGGGGGATTCACTCGGGACGACCTCCCCATCTCAACTCACTAACAGCCCTTCACACCCTTGACACACCCTTGACACACACATACACACACACATCTACGCACGCCATCCCTGCCTCATCCCACAGCTCCAAAGAATAACTCCCAGCTAAGAATCTCACCAAATTCAAAAAGGTATCTATTCACGTTATACGTGTGTCTGTATCCGTCGGTGTTTATCCGTGCATGGTGATGCTCCTGGGCTGTTTTAACCAACACCATGCAAACCACAAACCATCATTCACAAGTATCTTCTCCAACAATCCAATAAGCTGTCTCTTCAAAATAAGAAGGACATCAGAGCAGAATTAGTGATGATGGTGATTGTGATGTGTATGTCAAATTTTCAAAATGGTACTACTTAAAACCACATTTTCCTTAAAAAAGTTGAGAAATTTAAGAAACATTTACTGACTTTCTCAAAGACGAAGAAGGACATACCTAGGTCTGTCTATCAAATATGAAGCTACTACCATTAGGTGGTTAGCTTAGCTTAACACAAAGACTAGGAACAGGGGGTAACCTACTGTATTAGCGCCCCTAAAGCTTAACAATGACCAGGTTATATTTTTTGATTTACTGGACAGGCCCAGGTTATGTGTCCCCCCCCCCCCCCGAGTTTAGTATTTATGCTAAGCTAAGCTAATGTATTTAAACAGGTATGATGTTTTTATCTAAATCTATGCAAGAGAGCGATTAGGCACATCTCCTAAAATGTCTAACTATTAAGACACTGAAACACAAATGGTTAATGAGACAGCTCGTGAAGCCGCTCTGTCAAACAGTATCATCTGAGCCACAGACGATATCTGTCTGTCATATCTGAGATATGTCCGTGTTCACATACACGCTTATGTGTGTTTTCACTTCGTCCCCCTTATTCCCACAGGTATCTAGCCAGCGGTGGCATGTTTTACTGCACAGCTCAGACCAGTAATATGTTCAGGGAGGGTGCATTAACACATTATTTGCATTAGAGGGGAGCCTGCTGTCTCCAGCTGGACACAGCACTCACGCTACCTGCGAGTTTGGCATTATCCCAGATTTGCTCTGGCAGTTGAGAGAGCTGCTTTCAACTAGCCAGGACGACTCACTCACCTTTCTTTTCACCCCTCCTGCATGTACAGTACGTGCATGTACTCTTCATTTTCCCCTTATAACTTTTACCACCCCCTCTTCTTTCCTGTCTTACTGGTTTCCTGGACTTTCTTCTTTTGAAATCATTTGACTGTATTCATTAAATGAGGACATAACCTGTTCAAGTTCAGTTTTGGTGCCAAACCTTTTCTAGTGAACACTGACACATCATAAATCTCTCTTGCTGGAAAAGTGTCAAAGTGTCATATTCAAATTAGTCCAAATGTGCTGTGGCAAATTTTGTATCACTTCTTTCATAGTTATTTTAATATGATGAAAGGGATGAAAGTAAGTGTGTGTCAAACACACATACAAAAAGTACATCAGTAGAATCATTTGTTACATGCTTTTGTGCCAATGTGTACATCTGCATGCCTGATCAAAGCCGATGACTTTGAACTCGGGTCCATTTGCCCTCATGAGAACTCTTTTAATCCAGTACTTCCCAGTTTAGGAGCATGTAGCTGCAACACAGAAGCCCCGCTCATTAGAATTAGAGACATTAGTTACGACCAAAGGAACTCTATTTCACGCACATCTCCCCGACTGACTAAATGAAGCTTTGCAAATCCTCCACAGCTTTTAATAGCTGCCACTAATATTACAGGTCACAAATGATTGCACCCTCAGACTCAGATTTGGCTGATCAAACACAGGCTGAGATTATCAGTGTTATTTACGCTTGTGTATCACTCTGGCATAAACACGCACTTATGGAAATGCGATCCCTCTACGGTAATGCACTTTATAATGATTTATGCTACAACGATTCATGGAGAATGTGGCAGACAAGCTGCATCAACCCACGATCCAATGTTGTTTTTTCACCCGGCATTTTTCTTCTTTTGTGTTTGCGACACTGACTGAGAAATTTCACTTGTAAATGTGTACATTCACATACATCGCTGAAGTCACAAAGCCTGGGTTTGTGTTTTCGGGAAACACAAGAGCGGTCTGCACTATAGCATGATGGTTCCACCTTCGCAAATCAATTATAAAGTCTGGAGTAAATAATATGATGCATGTCTAATTACCCAACAATCCAGAAGCTTTTGGGGGCCTTGCCAAGGAGAAATGGAGCTAACACACGTATTACCACTCAAACAAACATGTACACACAAACACACATAATTGCATCCACACTCGTACACACACCTAGAAAACACACAACTCAAATAGGCATGTAGTCACAGGTACTCAATGTATCGACCAATTAAAATAAGGGATTACTATGTTGACTGCATGTGTTCATCTGCGTGTAAATGTGTGTGAATGTGTGTGTGTGTGTGGGCACTGCTGCCACGCACACAGGCAAGCAAGCAGGCAGGCCTCACATTGCCCACAGCTACTCGGTAAGGATTCCCGATAAGGAGAATTAGTCAAAACTTGGGAGCTGCCAGTCAGCGCCAATTAAACTTTAATCTTGGGCTGAAACAGGCACAAATAAATTAAACCCTTGTGAGCGGCAATGTGCGCTCTCCTGATAATAGGGGATTGAAGTCGTCTTGGAGCGAGGCTGCATGTTCCCCAGCTCAGCCATGGCAGGCAGCGGTGCAGGGGGAACAGGGGTAAGGCTGGTGACAGAGTGAACTGAAAGGAACTCTCTCGAAGTTGACAGAAACACACACAGATGAGAACATATAAATTGCTAGAATCATTGATGCTGGACAGCAGAATAAAAGAAATGATAGCACTTCATTCTTTTTCTTTATCCTCTTCTTGTAAAAATGTTTTCAGTTGTTTACACGTCTCATGATTTCAAGTATTTAAAATGTGAGTAAATGATCAAATTATACCTTTTCTGCAGCCAATAGACTCACATTGTAAACACAAACATGCTTTGTCTTCCATATACATGGTATATACAAACTTTCCGCTACTATATGCACTCGCATTGTTAATGGATCTATGCAAATATCAATAGAGATCCTTACACCCTTTTCCATGGTCCATGCCTAAAGACATTATCTTTATTAGAAATGCCACCCAGGCATGCAATTGACCTCAGAAGGTCCAACACTTTTTTCATAATAAACTCTGCATATAGCCAGTGTATTTATTGTAAATGTCTTTGGACAATCTTGGGGTGGAATCATATTGGACCTTGGAGTGTGTGTTGGAATTTGATAACCAGACCATGCATGACGCTCCCAGTACCAAGTGGAAATGATATTTTCAATCATGCTCAGGCATGGAAAACAGAGTACAAGTATCAACCAATATAATATTAATAATAAAGAAAGATCTACCCTTCATATCAGCCAGAGGAAATACTTTTAATGTTGCAATATTCAGAAGTATGGTGGTCTCCATGCACACTGTGTAGAGGGGGATATTTCATTAATATTTTTTAATGAATTAGCACCCTTATCTCTATTTCCTGTGCCCGACCTGTGCTAGCCTGGTGTTTAATTTCAAAGTAATTTTCTTGCCATATGAGCGTGCCGTTTATGTATTAATGTCATGGGCCTCGTCAGCTAACGCCGTGATTTATTCCAGAGCAGCGGTCACATACATCCTAATATCTTAAAAATAAGCCCCAGAGAAATGCTGTAATGAGAAAACAATAACATTAACAATATTAGCAACAATAATGAAAATAATTGCCGCTGAAGCAACAATGGTAATCACACATAGAGAAATACCTCTGTGTTTGACCGAATCGTACACAATTATCATGCATGTGTATATAATATAATTAATTCTATGTCTGAGCCTCTTAGCCCGAGGCGATCAGCATAGAATCAGTTTTGTATGTATAATAGATCAGAGCGCAGTTCATGAATAAAACAAACGTGGGGAGTATGCAGCAGTGACTGTGAATGTTTGTCTTTGGACAGCAGAATCAAAGTGAACATGTAATATTGTGATAATCCATACTTGATGAATTCAAGGGGCTGACTTGCCTTAGCTAAGTTCAGCTAATTTCCAGACATGGCTTGCCTCTGTAATTGAGTTTCCAATAACATTATGATTATTCCAGCCCACATGATAATTGAATTCAAGGTATTTTTTTCTTAACACTGCAATATTGTAGATGTGTGATTATTATGCATTTGCATGTAGATTTCAGTGCCTTCCTGAAACTCATCACTTTTCTCCTAACTGGATTTCCTATATTGTAGCATACATTTGGCTCATAACAAATGACGGGATCCCCTCTCGTTATGAGCACAGAGTCAATTATTCCAAAAAGTTCATTTTTATATCAATTTTACCCCACATAATGATATTGCAAAGACGATTCCTCCCCCCAAAAAAGTCTCCAAAAATCTACCCAGCGCCGATCTGTTTTTCATTCTCATTATACGTGAAAAGTGAATATTTTTACTGTTGAACTCATCAAATTCACATCACTGCCAACACTCCTCCCGCGCTTCCAGTTTGATCCTGCTTAAGAAATGCTATCAAACTTAGACACCCTGGCCCCAATGCTCATCTGTTGCATAATGTAGGCTGTATAGGCAGGAGTGGCGCGGGTTTGAATGTAATTTTCATTAGGCTGATCGAGCCCCCACAGATTCAGCCCGTGCATAGGGGTACAGTAGGGGCACAAAGCAGAGCAGAGAGCCGGCTGCTGAATATAGGAGTACTGCAGCATTCTTTTCAGAAGCACAATGCGCCAAATCCCCTTTCCTCACAGCTCTAGGTGAACTAGTTGGCATCTTCTGTAGCCCTGTATAAAATGAATTTTTGACAATGCAACAATGAGAACTTGATGCATTCATACATAGCAACATAAGCTAAGCAGACCCCCTCTACAAGCCCCCTAAAGTGGCAAATTATTTACCATATAGCCCCGCATCTAAGTCTGCCTCAGAGTTGCCCTGGAAAGCGAAAAAGCTCGTGAGTGTGATGCTAAACACAGAGACAGTGTGAGTTTATTGCAAGAAGTGGGTGGTGTTTCAGCTTTAGCGTAGCATTAGCTGCTCAGTCTGAGTTGTGCTAGCTGTCACATTGGGGTATGACTGGGCAACTAGTCGATGCTCTGAGCTACTGGGCACACATGGATGGCTGTGAATGGAAGCTCTATCCATTCTCATCATTTGGAGTAGCCACAGGGCCTGTACAGTGAGGATGGCACCAGCCAAGACATTATGCCAGAGTTTAGCTGTTGTTTTGCATAAATGTTGAATCATGCCAGCGTCCTTTTAGAGTGTAACAACAGCCTGCATTGATATTGATTTAATGCTCACTAATATTTAAAATGCCCTGAGGGATCGATGCTGTTGAACATGATTTAATATAGCCTACTAGTACAGATATAAATACAGCCACATAACACAGAAAATCGATTATTTGGTGTTTAATCTAACTTCTTTAGAATGCTGGTAAAACAGACAGTAAATCATATGTGTTTTATTTCAAACTGAAACATCAGTGCTTAAAAAAAGTGATGCCATACACTATTACAAAATAACTAAAGACACTCTTAATTGATGAAATTAATTAATGCTCCATTTGAGGATTCATTATTTAATTTATAGTGTTAGCTCAGTATATCCTTCATGAAGGCAAATGATGAACATTTAATAATATGTCCATACTCTTTATATTTTGTTTTTTTTCAAAACGATATGTATCATTTTGGAACTGAACTGACTTCCCTGGTGATGAGGAGGGGGCAAAGAAAAGCCAGAAATAAGTAGGAAAGAAAGGTTGCAACAACTTTTAACAAAACATGACATGCGAATGAGGGCTGAGTCCTCATTTACATATGCTGACATTTTGCAGAGAATATTTCAACGTTAGGCTGAGCTGTAATGAACTCCTGCCAGGGAGCAGTCAAGGAATAATGTTTCCATAAAGGTAACCTGTCCACATCTCCTCCAGGAGAAAGATGTGGAGGAGGAAAAGAGACATTTTTTTTTCTCTCTCTCTCTCTCTCTCTTCCTCCGTGTTGGCTGTTTGGTAACAAAGGGGTATTTTTCTTTCAGCGCGCTTCATCCATCTTGGCCGATACTGATTTAGTGTATTTTTCCACCCTTTTTACAGGCTAATTGCACACAGCGACGGTGAATTTGTTAGTGGTGACACCTTGCCTACCCATTGGGAATGCATCTCATTACCGGACGCAATGTCCAGGAACATCAGATATTATTAGCTGTCATTAATCTGCCATATATAGTGAAGGGGGGGGAGAATGGGGGAGAGAAGGGCAACAAAGGACACAAAGAGACAAATATGATGGCTGGCAAGGGCTGTGTGGTAAGGTCAAAGTTCACAAAGGTTAGCAAGAACCCAGGTGTACATTATGACGGATGATATTTGGATGGAGTCTTAAACTGGGAGCAGGCCAGAAGATTATTGCAACCTACAAAGGCTAGAGACCACACACAAAACAACTTCAGCATATTTTCATCAACATACACAGTTTTAGCCTTGACAGTTAGAAAGAAGCAAATATTGAAGTACATTTTTTTTCTTTCTTGGCAACAATCCAATGTCACAAACGTTTGACTGTAACTAAACAGTAATCATCTGTCCCCCCAGAAAACAAGCCACTTCAGCTGAGTGGCAGTTCTGCACAGAAACCTCGATGAAGTGTATAATAAAAGGCAATAAGTATAATAATCTCACACATCATATACATTTTTTAATTTACTTGCTGTTTTCAGCCGGTAAAAAAAACATCTGCAATACTGACAGCATGCATTCCAGAGGTAAAATGTGTAATGTTAAAAATAGTCTTAATGACAATGATGGGAGAATGTATCACTTGATATATGTTCAGAACCTTTGAATAATAATATAATGTGTAATTTTTATCTCATGACTGCCCCACACTACAAAGATTTGTTCTGAATAGTTGTGGAACCCATAATATTGATATAATTGAATAAAACAATAAAAATGCGTCTTGAAATTATTGGCCATATATACTGTATTTTTTACCTTTGTTTTCTGGCATATTTAAATTAATAATATTTAAATGACTATACACCACATCTGTATTTAAAATGAAACGTTTTTCATTATCTTTCAGCATTTTATTTAAGCAGCTAAGCACATGCTTTGATGAAGTCCTACAGTATGCATAGTGAATAATGTTTTTGTAAACAGATCAACTATTGGGTCTGTTTTTGTCATGTTTCAAACTGTGTTTTGTTCTCAAATCCCATTTGACTAAAATGAATATGACAACCTTAAAGTAGATTTTCAGAAGAAATTCATTCTCTTTCAATGCAGACTGATTGTTGTCCAAAAGAGTGCGTTTTTTCTTCACACATATGTTTAATTTGATACAGCATCTTTGGCTGTTTTTCCTGCACAGCCCCGCCTGAAGACTGCTACATGCATACTAGATAGGATTACACCTTCTAAGCAGATTTCGTTGTGGAAGGGTTAACACAGATCCCCCTGCTTTGCTGAACAAACAGGACACCATCTGAAGACACAGGAACTAACTGGGCTCTCATTAAGAGAATTTTTTTCTTCTATGGGGGGGGGGGGTTCTGTTCTGCTTTTTTGTAGAAGAAGCACGTTGAGGCCTCCTGCCGCGTCGCCTGGCTCTTTGAGCGAGATGGAGTATATGGCCTAATGACTAAAAGTTCCTCTATAAAAAGTATACAGCGCAGCTCCCTGCAAATTGAGTTTCCTCTTTGTGCCAATTGAGGGTGGTTTATATAGGCTGCGGGGAGTTCCTTTGAACTCTCATTCCAAAAAACTCCAGATTCCTGGGTCAATCCCCCCCCATCCTCCCCACTCCTTTCCTTCTTCTCTCCCACCAATGGTTGAGATAGAGGAAGAGGAGGCTGCTGTCTCAGACACCCAAATTCATGCCACATTGCACATAACAGTCTCTCCAGACAGAGTGAGCGAGAGAAAAGAAAACACATCTCAAAATGAGGTTAAGGTGGCATGAAGCAGGTGTTTCTCCTCTCCTTTATTGGTAATAAATGAGTTTGTAAATTGGACTTTATTGGATTAAAGTTTCTAATGGTGTTTACATAAGGCCAAGGTAGCATAAAGTCGTTCAACTTTGTAACACTTCTTTATTTAAAATGGCATATTTACAGATTGATGCCTTAGTCTATTTTATAGAGCATATGGTAAGACCCTAAATGTTAGCTTGATCAGATGAATACTGTGAGAGGTTAAGACTTCTGTGATATGACAAGGAAGACACAAAGTAGAAAAGTTGTAATTTCCCTTTGTTTTTCATTCAAAAAGCTGAAAAATATACCCCCCAAACTAAGTTTTCCACTCTGATTTATCGTATTTTTAGAGACAATAATGTCAAGTGATGGTTTAAGGTTAATTTCTTCACTAGTAAAACAATTCCCCCTAAAATATATCCCCTTGTTCAACTTTTTACTTATGAATTCTCTTGTTTTTAAGGGAAAAAAAACAACTACAAATTAAGAAGGCCTGCTTGCAAATAAGAATTTGCCAAGAGGTGCTTGCTGCCTGTCTTTTGTCCTCAGCTATCTTTATTGCCAAAAGCGAATGTTGGCGGCATCCCATGTGGAAGCAAAGGGGGCCTGGATGCCCAGGACTCAGCCAAGTGGCAGCGATTGTTTTCCATGTCGGGGGCATAAAAGCTGGGCTCGTTCTACACTAATCAAAACCCCCAAAAAGGTCTCAGTATAAATCCTGAGACTTCTTCTTCTTCCTCTTCTTCTTCTTCTTCTTCTTCATCTATTCCCCCACCCCGCCATCTTCACAATTATGCACACACATTGCCATAAATCTAATGCGCTTTCATGATCTGTGGGAGCGGAGTACATAAAACGTGTTTGCCGGATTTGCATACAAACATACTTATTCTAAATCCCCCTCAGAAGTTGTAAATGATTGTCTTTTCCTGAAATACATCTCAGCAAATTGTATTTGGGCATGTTTATGAATCCTATTATGGCATGGGTTTTATCATATTTTGTGGACAGTGATGGCTTCTCAGCATAGCTGTTAAGAAGAGGGAGAGAGGGGCCTTGGGCGATAGACTTTGTCATTTGTTTCAGATGGGCGCTGGATTCCCCTTCATTGCTCCATGACAGGTTCACGGTACCAAGATGGATCTCTGCTAAGTCCTTGCAAGAGGAGTAATTCAGTAACCACTGTCTACTGAGTGAAAGAGGCGGCATTCAGCGTTCATTTTGGTCTTTGATGCAACACTTTTGAATGCGTTATTTGGATCTTAACATGATGCGGTAACAGCAGCAGAATCTCTCTTTGATTGTGGCCTTTTCTCCATTTTTTTACACCCTGTAAACACGGTGACATAATGGAGTGGAATGTTGCATAATAAGGCCACAATAGAGCAGTATTTATCAAGAGCTGGAAAGCTGCTGGGCAGGGAAGAGGAGGAAGACTTTGTTAGTGGTGCCTGAAAGGCCTGGGCTGCCAAAGAGATTATAATATCATGTGCAGTACCTCCCTGCAGCAACTAAACAGCTATGTTAAGGTACTGATGACATATACATTATCTGGAAGTAAAAACAAAAAAAAAAAATTGAGTCCAGGTGATGATAATCTCACCTAGATTAAAACAGGAGAATTTTCTAATTTCTCTGGTGATATTTTCAGAAATATTCATTATTCTATGATATTATTTTCCTTATTTAGCCCGTACGTAGGACCAGCTGAGCTTGTGGACTCTTGTCAGAATCAACCATTAATTGGTGGGACAAGCTGCTGAGTGGGAAGGTCATAAACATTTCAAGAGTTATAAAACTTTCATTAAGTTCTCACGATAACGCGCCAGTGAGTGACCCTGTTGCTCTCTCCCTCTCTTTTTTTGTCTGGGTGGCGTTGAAGAGGGGAATGATTGTGAACAAGCAGCCTCTTTGTGGCGGAGGGAGCCTTTTTCAAACTGTCTCGGCCTCTTGACTCGTCCTAAGCCAGAGATCAGAGCTTGGAAAGTGGCAAAACAAAGGGCCGATTTAATGAGATTGTAAAACAGGCTGAGGAAAAGGAGGGGGTTACCAAATAGCCAGACTGCCAGCTCTGGTCCATTTCAAAAGGTCTTTTCAGGCTCTCCTCTAAGCCGTCTCAATATGAGCAAGAGGAAAAAAAAAAAAAAATCAAAGGACTCCAAATGCTCTGACAGATTTTGACATGAGGAAGATGTGGATATTTGTCTGCTGTTTTCCACATAAAGGGGTTGCATTCCTGAAAAAAAAAAAAGAAAAAGAAAAAAGTGTTTTCACATTTTGCATGTCAGAAAAGCATTTCCCCCCCATGGGATTAAAATTCTTTTGATTTAAATCATCAAATGGAAGAGGTAATTTTCAAGTGACATCTAAATTACTGCAATTTCACTCTAATTGATAAGCAATCAAAATAAAAATGTTTTCAAAAGATGGTGACTGAAAACAGATAAATCAATAAAAGAGATCAATTACACTTAAAATGAACACATCTTTGCCTCAGATCAGCGCACTTCGCAAAGGAATAATTCGAATCAAGAAAAAAACGACAGAGATCTATGTTGTGATCTCAAAAATATAAATAAATAAACCTACTAATTATGATAGTCATAAGGCGGGACTTCTGGTTGTTTACACACACACCCTATAAATAGTACTGGCACACATCACAAAGGAAACAACATTGCCATTCTTGTCCCTGGCTTCTGAGTTGCTCTTTCTGAGTAACGCCAGCGTTTATCGCGATACATCTGTCACGTATCTTCTCCCCCAAAAATCTCTATGGAATTAGACCATTTAACCCCTCCTCAGTTGTCATTAGAGGGGAGGGGAGACGATGGAGGGATGGAAAGGAGGGGCAGGGGGAGGAGAGGAATGAAAACAAGCCAGAGTTGAGGAGATAACCATCAGGGTCCTAAACCCATTATCTGGCCCCTGTCCACTGTTGAGTGTCAGGAGTCACACCCAGGTCCAAGTTAGCCTGGAGCTGTTGACCTGATGGTCTCTGCTGACATTTCCATTCAGATGAATGGCTCTTCACTGCATGCTAGGAAGTGTCCAGTTTGACCCTTACCTGCCCCAAGAATCCCTCCCTTATTAACTGGGCTGTGGCCCTCTGTCTAACCTGTATTCTATTGCCTACCACCCCCCTTCCCATCTCTGAGGCTCTGAAGACTGAGCCGTCTTCAGTAATAATGGAGGACAAATGAAGCCAGCCAGCCCTAATGGTGGTGGTTTTTAATGACACTGAGCTTTTGTGCTCTTTTCATTTAGACAAGGAGTGAGAGATGGGGAGGAAAACCGCCGCAGCACTGCGACAGTAAAACTGCGGCAAGCGGCGTGCCCTCGTTTTAAGGTTATAGGACACAGTTAAGTTCCTTCCGTGGCGCAGGCAGGCGTGTCAGTAATGGGCTCGTCGGGGGAACCGCGCCGTACACAGCTGTTTCTTTTATGTTCTTTAATTTGCTCCGAGGAGAAAATAAAGCGTGTGAGTGTGTCTTTAAGGAGGCCCGTGGACTTGAGAGACCAAATACCAAAAGGACCTTCATAGGTGCACTGTAGTTAACCAATGTAATTAGCAAGAACACAAGTAATCAGTCCAGGGAAGTGTGTCATTAAATGGCATCCCCCCATGATTAATTTGCCACTCGTAACAACCAAATGAACCTTCTCAGTGTCCTTAATGACCCTGGTTAATCTTTTAAAGAAACAGGGAGGAGAGAAGACAGCGAGAGAGATAGGAAGAGAAAAACTGACAGGGAGAGGGATGACATGTAGACATCAGCACACCCATCAATTGAAGTGTTTGCAGTTATGTAAGTTATCAGCCGTAGCCAAGTTGGACTACTGAAATGCCATTTGGAGTGGTTTTGCAGTGGTTAAGTAAGCAGACACATTAACGGATACAGCAGACAATGATCTTTTCTGTGTGATAAATCCCTTTTTAGAGCTATTAAAGAACAGAGGCAGCACATGGTCCCAAGCATCTGACACCATGCTCTCTAAAGTGGAGGTGGCGAGGAGATTAGTGCAAGGAAAAGAGCCCCTATTATACGCCCTGTTGCATTATTAAACACACCTCCACGTAATTCATTCTTCAGTGCGGTACATATTTGTCTTGGTAATTTTTCTTAAGCCATGATAAAGCAGAATTAACCATTTGAATTAATCATGGGAATTAACGCTTTGATACCAGGCCGGGGCCCTTGCATCCAGCCAGCTGCACTGGCCGGGGCCCGCCTGCTTAACACCAGAAGTGCCAAGCATATGCTAGTTGGGAGGAGGAGGGCAGATAGGGAGGCCTGGGTGGGCAGGGAGGAGGTCCCTGTGGAGCCCTTCACAATGAAACACAATATCCTCCTCCTCAGACGCGTGCAATGACTTAAACACTCCATTGTATTAAATATGAATGAGGTTCCCCATTGTCCGGGTGCGGGCGAGCGGGGAGACAGTGTTGTCGATTAGCCACATGATTAAGCAGACGACACGGTAGGGGCCACAGAGGTAAATAAAGGCCGCCTTCTGTCATTTCCTTGTCCCCAAGGGGCCCCCGCCAATGGCTCCTCACAAAACTTAGCACGGTTAAAGCCAATTGACGGAAAAAGTGATAATGTATGACTGTGAAAACAGCTGAGTGATAGAAGGGAGGGAGTAGGAGAAAGGGAGGGAGGAAGATTAACAGGCCAGGAAGAGTACGTGAAGGAAGGAGAGAGAAAGTGAGAAGATAGGAGGAAAGAAAAGTATCGAAAGGGATGTAGAGAGAAATACGAATGAGGAGAAAAAGGCGGCATAAGAAAAGAAGGAGAAGATGATGAAATATTACAGAAAGAGGAAGGTGACAGAGGGCTTGGGAGCTGCAATAAGGAGCGCCTTTGATTAAACAGGCAGGATAATTCAGTCATGCTCCATGTCAGGTGTTTATTATCACATTGTAGCATTTGCATGTGAAAAAGACACTAGCGCTCGCTTCGCCTAGCTGTCTCTCCTGCCTTATGATTGGCTGACAGGGCATCTGCGCTACTGTTGCAAATCCCCCCTGTTAGGAGTGCATGAACCCAGTCACGGCTATTCACCGTGGGCCCAATATGTCAAACGGTTATTATTAGCTGCATTAGCCAAGAAAACAAATAGAGGCAGAGAGGCTCATAATGAAAGGGAATAAATTGTTTTAATCAATTCTCCTCATTAATCAATTTGGAGCAATATGTCAAAGACACAATCCCAGTCGATATTACTGACGAGTCACACATAATATTCTTCAGTACAGCTTGTAATCACAAGGGATCATTGCAGTTTTATACTCTGTTGTCTTTCACTGTATTCGGTTTGTTTGTTTATTGCTCATTTATATATTGATTCAATTACCTACTAATCTTTTTGGTATTTAGTTGTACACTTGAAATTGTTTTCATGTCACTACTTTGTTTACACTCTATTTTCATTTGAAAAACAAGATAAAAACTGATGAATACTAACGTGACATAGACCAGCAAATTTAATAATTTAGTTTGGGTTTTTTTTTTCAGACTTCCCCTCTGTACTAATTTGCCACTCTTCACTCTCCATACCTTGAATCCCCATGTGGATGAAAGGCTGTCTTTTGGGGAGTTCCTTCCCATTGCTGTAACTATGATCTCTCCCACTTTAATGATATTGAGCAGCTAACCTTAGCCAACACTCCTGCGTCCTACCCTCCCCCTATACCCACCCCTCCCCACCGGCCCCCTCCTATCCCGTCGCGGGACATTCAGGTAACTAATCTGCCTTTAAATATGTCTTGAAGGAAGCGCGGCTAATTAGTATCGGAATTTACTGCCTTCACTTTTATTGACTTGTCCTACTTCTCCGATAATTAACTAATGAGTAAAGTAATGAGCTATGTCGTTCAGTCGTGCTGTTCAATTAGAGTGCGGAATCAATTATTGAAAATGGTTTCTGATGCCAACACTGCCTGGTATGGTGAGCGAGAGTGCAAGCAAAGAGGGGACAGTGCTGATTTGACCAAAGGGGAAGAAGTTGAAAATGTCTCTTACTTGATTAAAAATCACAGTCTCAAAATATTGCTTTACAGACGAGAAGTGAGTGCAGAATACAATAACCCCACCAAGTCCTTTTTCAATCAAAATATCCTGTTGACATGCTGTCAGATTTTTCAAATGTTATTATTAATTTGCACTTTCAGAACTGCTGACAAAACATGAACATACACCGAGCTACTGCAATACATAACCCAGCACAAGCTTCCCCGCAAAACCCAGTGGAGCTGGGATGAGGTCTCTCAGTAAACAATGTGTCATTGAGGTATTTCCGAGCTTAACAAAAACATTGGGTTCATTATAGAAAATTAATTAGAGTAGCACACTCCCAAGTGTTTTGGCTGATAATGAACTCTCTATCTTGTCAGGCCAATTTAGTCTGACGCTCTTTGATAATTATGTTTACATCAAAATCAATGCCCCTTGTGATTAAATATGGTAGAATTTATCACGTGGTTCAATATTATAAGGGAATACAGTGATGATGAGTGCTTCAGTACAACTATGTTTTCAAAGTTTGAGTTTGATATTTTTGGCTCAAAAAGCCATTTTTAAAGGCCCTGAACAATTTTCTCTCTCTCTCTCTTTTTTTATGAACAATGGGATCTCTACATAAACATTTTATGTTGAAGAACATATCTGTATTTTTCTCTTTATTCTTTCTTTTTTTTTCACTACCTTGAAATGAGCTGGGCTAAGTTGGAAAAAGAACAATGTCACATATTTCCATGACCTCATCAGAGATAAGCAAGATGAAACCAAATATGATGGTGTTGTGGGGTTGTTTGCTTATATTGATCAAACCTCACCCACACATTTCCAGTGAAGCAGCATTCAATGCTGAATGTTGAATGGAACATCCTGAAAAATAGTGTTTCCAAGCTTTAGCTGTATTTGTTGCTAAGTCATCAATGTTAATGGACCAATGTGTAGGATTTAGTGGCCCCCAGCAGAAGTTGAAAATTACAACCAACTGGGTACCACTCGCCTCACCCTCCCCTTCCAAGCCTGTAGAAACTACGGTAAGAAAAACATGAAAGGCCTTATTTATAGCCAGTGTTTGGTTTGTCCATTCCAGGCTACTGCACGGTGGTTCAACATGGCGGACTCCATCCTGTTCTGACTGTTCTGACAACAATTCATATTTTCAGGTAATTATACACTAATGAAATTATAATAGAACAAGAAGAATATTATGCCAATAAATCCACCTAAATCTACAAGCTGGACCTTTAAATGTTTTAGAGAATTACAAAAGATTTGACAACAAGTTGTTGGTTGGTTGGTCTTTAAACATAACAATTTAAACTTTCAATGTTCATGCTTTGGGAACTGAGCATGTTAAAGATCACATGACAATAAAATAAATAGGTATTGTGCAATTGAATTCCTCACCCCAGCATATGGTGTTTAAATACTCCTACACTTTATTACTGCTTTATGGGATTTAAAATGAGCCTGGGAAAGGAAACCAACATCAGTTAAGTAATATTATGAGAGGGTTTAAAGCACTTGTGGGGTCATGCCAGTACTGGTTGGTAAAACTGCAGTGGCGGAAACATGAATAAAGATTTTTGGACCAGCTCCCAGTTTCTTTATGGCTGAGTCATTGCTTTTAAGAAATGTCCACATGAAGGTACATGCATAGTGCGGCTTATGCAACAACTGTGACAGAGGTGGTAGTGCATATGAGTATAACCGAGTGTGTTTGCGTGTGTTTGTGTGTGTGTCAACCTTCAACCAGTGAGCTCCCACTGCCCATAAAAACTTCTACTGATAATTGAAGCATTAAACACACCTGTAGTTTTTTGCTTAATTAATAATTAATTTAATGATAAGGAGAGGTGGTAAAAACACTAATTAATTGGGTTTGCATAATATTGCAAGTGTCAAATTAAGAAAAAAAGAAGAGTGCAAGCACATGGAGGGGGGAAAGGGAAAGAAAGAGGGTAGGGGGGTTAAGTCCTGCAGAGAGAGAAGGGGCTAGAAGACATGAGAATCCCACCACAGTGTTTTAGCGGTATCAATATTCTATTAATATTCACAATGCCAGAGGTCCCGGCTGGTATGCCAGTCAGTGCTGAGCCAATGTGACAGGCTCCCAGGAAGACGCTAAAGCCAAGGACATTAAATTCCCCCTGACAGCAACCTTGGAGACCGTCCCAGGCACGCGTCGCTTTGACTGCGGTAAATCAGAGAAATAAACTCAAAAGAACATAATGGAGTCGGCTCTCATCATTATTATGACAAGCAGGTTTATTTAGTGTACAGTTGGCTCTCCTTCTGCTCTTATGTGTGAGTGTGTGTGTGTTTGTGCTTGCCTTGCTTAGCTCTAACAAGACAACCAGGGGTGACTGTCAACTGTCAAAATTCCTGTAAGCTAAAGCTGTTGTTGGACTGTACATGGAGTAAATCCAGAAGATTAGAAGGAAATCCACTCAAATTCTGTGAGAAACCCACACTCCTAAACATCATGCAGACATACTATGGCAAAAAACATTAAGCAAGTGCACTTGAACTGTTTACTCATAAGGGAACATTAAGTAAATTTTACATATTCAGCATCAGTGAACTCTGATTTTAAACCAAGTGGCTGTGTGTATTTATAACTCTGATATTTGAGAACTCCTTTTAGTATTTTGATTTTAGATATGTTATTTATTAGTCAAATATAGTATTGCATTATTATTTTATTATTAACATATGTTGGACTTAAATGTATGAAATATATATTTATATGCACATATATATTGTGGTATGGATTTCACAGCTAGCACTGCTGGAACAACACACAGGTTTAACCTCTGGTCATATTCTCATAGATCCAAAATGACACATTCCTCTATAATTCCTCAGGTAGCGCACACCATGTAGATTATGTGCTATGTGATTTCAGAGATGGGGATAACCCTCAGACCTCCCTGCCAACTACATACTGTATTTGTTCTTCTGATTATATCCACAAAATGAGAAATAAAACAACAGCTTATGGCACTGCAGACAGCCTGAAGCGAACTATCTGGGGGCCCTCTATCATCCTTGTCTTCCATTCCCCCTCCCTTATAGAAGCCTTGGCCAAACCTATCAACATTTCTCCCATTTGAATAGCATTAAAGGCATGCTGGCCAAGAGAGATGGAGATGTCATAAAACATTTTATTGATTTTTTTTGCTAGTTGTCGTCGTACATTAATATCACCAAATAACTGTACACCTCCTGTTTTAAGCTCAGCTTTTGTGGAACGTGTCACAGTTTTCTTCTCTCCCCCCTCAATATGTCGTAACACATTCTGGTGACGTTATCTTTCCGGTACAGCGTGACTGATCCTTTTGCATCTTGTCAGGCTTCTCAGAGAAAGGCCTTTTTGACATGCACAGCTACACACTGTTGTAGGATTTGAGGTGGCATGATTAAAAGTAGACTTTTACTGTGGGTGACCTCCTCGTCCTAACCGAGGACTGTGGTACAGTGGGTGTACTGGAGTGTGGGCATGTGTACATAAAGATATATGCCTGCTGAGGCACGTGTTTGTATTCATACATATTTTTACATGCAAGGACTCCTTAACACTGAGAATGTATCAGCATGTCTGCATGCACTTGCTGTGTATGTCCAGATGTGTCTGTGATGTTCTATAATGACAGATTCACACCTTCACGAGACAGCACCAATGTCCACACGCTTAGACTGTTGTCCCCGTTCCCCCTTCGCCTATCCAGATTCTTTATTTTCTCTTCAACCCACCTGGTGTGAGCAGGTGACAAGCTCTCTGGAGGTGTGAGAGTGTGTGTTTACTTTTAACGCTAGTCACACACATTCTGTCAGGTGTCATTCACATGGACTGCGTAGAGACTGAGCTGGGAGTGAAAGGACTGCTGTGTGTGTTGGTCTGTAACGTATATAGACACACTGTTTGCAAGTGGGTTTGTGTGTGTGTGCTCAAGAGTCTGTGTAGGTTAGTTCAGGTGGTGCAGCTTCCTGTCTTTAATTTTGCCAGCAAGAACCAAACAAAGCAACTACACACACACACATACAGAACAAGTATACTGCTCACTCACATGCATTGTTCTGAACAAAAACACACATGGAGGGCTCATCCCTGATACACTACAAACAACCTCCCGCTGCACCCTTCCTAAACAGCACTCAGCACAAAGTCATGACGCAAAGAGGCACCAACGAGGAAGTCAGCACAAAAAATATCATAAGGGGTCAGCATATGTCCAGTCAGTGTACGACACCTCATAAGACAACTGTCCCAACCAAGCAGATTGGGTTTCTCCTACAACTAACGGTGTGGTGTGCAGCTGTGTGTGCATGCATGCGATGCACTTTAATGTACTGTCTGTGTGTGTGTGCTCTCACCCGTGTCACGTACAATACTACACAAGTGAAGATAGGGCAGAATAGCAGGAGAGCTGCATGAGCAGATTTGGGTGTTGCCCCCAGGGTGTGTACTGTAGTCTCCATAAGTAGTGACATGACAGGGCCTTGAACCCAAATTTTTAGGGGGGAGGGGGGCTTCATTATACTGCAGGACCAGGTAATGAGGTGAGAGGGATAGTCCGAAAACAGGAGCTTGTTTGATTCATAAAAAAAGAGAGCGAGAAGGAGAAGTTAGTATTAGTGATGCTAGAAATGCATTTTTAATCTTTTCTATGATCCTTGGTATTAAACAAATAAACAAGGCACAGTCCATTTAAGCCCTACGTTTCGACTGGTAAGCGTCAACAAGCTCTTAAAAGTGTTAAAGGTATATTTCTTTGTACCCCTGGCCTGTCTGCCCCAGAATTTTCTTTATCATTTAAGCTTGACACTAGTTGACACAAGTGTGGTTTGGTTTGTGGCAGTTCACCTGTGAGTGTCTGCCAACGCCTCACTGGCTGATTCAAATCTGAGGGAACAAAATCAACAACCAGAGCCAAAAACAAAGGAGCAGATCTCAAGCAGGTGGATTTCTGCTAATAATCTGTGAGAGCAGTTGATGTTGTGTTTAATGACACGTTGGGGTACCCTGTACACGTCCACTCACATAAGGAATTGATTTATGGTTGGTGCCTGTGAACTGGTTTTGTCAACAACCATGCAAGATACAGTCGGGAAACTGCACAAGTCTGTAGTTGGGATCAAAATAAAGGTCGAGTTTGAAGATGAAGATGAAGGGTGTGATCTGACCCATGGCTTCTCAGAATTCATGTCATATTGTAGTAATGACTACACTATTATTAGGGACGAGTGAGTACACCATCATCTTTTTCCACATAACCAACTAAATTATATGGATTTGTATCCGTACTTGGAATAGGCCTGGCTTAAACCAGACGAGGCTGTGACTAAGTGGAAGTTTCTAATTTAAGCCTGATCGATATGGATTGATCAGAAGTTGCTATATTAGAAAAATAATTACTGAACAGACTCAGAATTGAGCTTCAGACCAATATTATTGATCACAAGAGTAAGAAAACTAGTTCTGTTGTTTTTTTGTTTGTTTGTTTTTTTTAGAAAACATGCTTATTGACACATGACACACATGATGCTTGTGCTCATAAAAAGTACATTATAACGTTATACGTTAACCCTAATTATGACATGACTTCTCACGTGTAGCGCCACAACCATACAAGATGCAGCCACAAAACTGTACATGTGTGGAGTTGAGATCAAAATTAGGTTCCAAGATGAGTACTCATGTCATAATGTAGTAATGACTACTGAGTACTCATGGGTCGAAACATGTTGATGAGCATCCCAGATTTGTTATCCCATCACGAGATGGTCTCTAGTTACAATTGTAAATATTGTAAATAGTCAAATAAACTGTCCCATAATGTTATAGGATGTTTTAAGAGAGTTTCAGAGAGAGAGAACAATACTTAATATTACATAATATACACAGAATATTACCTTAAAAGTAGCAACAAAATTGAATCACATCTTGTACAATGTTAACAAAAATGTAAAAGTAACTGAGGTTATTATAATTTTGTCAAGTAATTTATGTTGTATATGCCCTGGAGCAGCTTATGTAATAGAAATGCCAGGAACAAATGAAACTTGCAAAAATCAAGATGTATTGGACATCTTGTAAGACACTGACTATTACAAAGCATTGTCTTTGTTTTGATAATAAAGTCTGAGTCATCATTTTTGTCAGCGGCACAGTGAATATCAATGACTGCAGCACACTACAGTCATGGATGTGGTTCCCTATTTGTTGTTTGTGTTCTGCCTTCCGCCACAGCCACTGATCCATCCAAAGTTAATCACTCCAAACAGCATTACAATTAGTGCAGTTTGGAGTCAAACATCCATCTCCTGGTCTATCTATCACCGTTTTTTTCTCTATGTGGTAATATTCCCCAATTAAAGCATTATTGTAGCCTACTTCATCAAGGGCTAAAGTAATCAAGATTAATCTCAGTGAGCTGACACGCGCTGTTTGCTAAGGAACACACAGAACAATTGCTCTGGGCGAGCATCATTAGGAAATGCAATAAAATTAGGAAACTGATTATATTTCAGAACTGGGGAGCAAAATAAAAACACAATTTGGGGAGGGCTTCAATTATGGCGGCTGCGCTTGCTTGTTTGAACATCAGCCATTAAACCACTTTACAGTTGTAATGCTTGGGCACAAGTTTGTTGTGTGTATGTGTGTGTGTGTGTGTATGCTTATGCATGTATACAGTAGGTGCCTAGGAATTTGTGTTTTTGTGTACATCTCTGCATTCCTGTAAATGTGTAAATGTGTTGGTGGTTACTGTTAGCTAGTAGTGAGGAGGGGGCCAGCCTGTAGCCACATACACAGGCTTCTAGCCAGCTATTGACAGTAACTTGGTCTTAGCCAACGGCTGCAGCAACCATTTTAGGTTCTGTTGTCAATTGGTATCTAATAGGGGTTAAGTGTTTTGAATTCTGTCTTTTGAGGGAAAAAAAAGCCACCAGAAGGCAAGTTTTCATTTAATTATAGCTCAGATGGGAGATGGAATATATGTGTTGTATTTGTGTGTTTGGAGAGTACCTTCCATTCATGTGGATGTGATTGCCACACTGCATTTGCTATGTGTAAAATTCTATAGGTAAAGTACTTTGTTTATTTATTTGTTCCTGCCTTCAATAGCTTGCTGGTGAGGTATACCAGGGCAATCTATTTATGTCATTCATGGCCACTCAGTAGTGAACAATACTCTGAAACACACACTGTGATTTGCCGGTTAGCAGTGAAACCGTTTTAAATGCTTATTAATCTTGCCTGAGGCCAAACTCTTCCTCCTCCTTCCCCAAAATGAGAAAATGAATGAAAATACATGGAAATATGAAAAATACCTTATCTTATCACCGTGTGGAGGTAATATTGTGTGATCCCTCGCTGAAATAGCTCTGAACATTCCATGAATATATTTTGAATATTCCCTTCGCCTGCGTTTGAATTGATGTACAGCAGGGCGTATATGCATTCATGTCGTCTGTCCTGTGTCACGCATCATCCGTATCACAACATTTTCCCAATCAACTCTGACAAGAAGGGCCACTTTCCATTCATTTAGATTGGATGAAGGAATAAAATGAAATGGCCTTATTGTTTTTCCTCTACAGATATGTCCCGGACTCCCATAGCTCAGATTACTGTACGACAGATAGAAGCTAAGCTGAACTGACTGACATTCGTGATAACAGGCAGAATGGAGGTCCTGTATGTCTGTATTCAAAACCCACTGGTTTCCCTCAGGTGTGGTCCATATCACACCTGCTGAGTGTGTGTGCGTGTGAGTGAAAGCAGAACCAATGAATGGAGGTTTACTAACCAGATGACAGAATGACCTTTGTTTAAAAGAAATAAAGAAAAGAAAAAACAGAAATAATGATGGTGTGTTTGGATATCCTCTTAGTTTGTATGACTCAGAGAGGAAATATCTCCTGCGACAATGAAAAGCTGTGTATGTGGTATAATTGTGCAGTAATATATCATGCAACAGTGGAATAAAAATTCAGGGTTGTAGTTTAATTTTAAGAATCTCTCTGCTCCAACAGATTTTTTCTGAAAAAATGAAACAGGCAACAATTTATCTCTGTTCAACGCCTGACTTCCTCATTTGTATTCTGTCTCTCACTGTAACTACTTCTAAGTTTTGCTGTAGTGCTGAAAGTTAAAACATGAATGATATTTTGCACTGATCTGCTCCCATTGGTCAGTTTTGACCCAATGAATAGCTTTCTTGAATATTGTAACAGCCCATTTATTGGGGTCAATTTGATATTTGCAGGCCACATATGGATGAGAACTCGCTGAATCAATACAATAACACACACATATGCCACAATGTGATATTCATTGTTCTGAAAACATAATCAATATGCTCATAAAAAAATCAGGATGACCTTTTGGCACTCCCTGACCCTCTTGCTTCTGATTAACCTTGCTCACATCGCGCCACTGACCTGTGCCTATAGACCTTATGAATTATAAATACACTTCATTATCATACTCCAATCGTTTAGAGATATCATACCCTGCATGTAAGTGTTTTCTTTTTGTCCCAACTGGGATGATTTTCTCCCTCGTTGTTTTTCCAGGGTTATCATATGCAATTTGTCCTCTTTCTTCTTCCCTCTCCCTTCTTTCTGCAAATTGCCAGACCTCCGAGGATGGGGCAATAGAAAAACGGAGGCGAGAAGTGGGAAAATAGTTAACAAACTCTGCAAATGATTGATGGGCTAATTTCAAACCCTGAATAAAGCAGTTTCTGAAGTCTGTTGATTCTCCATTTATTAGGTAATAGAAACATTTATCAAAAAAGTCACATTTTTTGCTTAAGCAATAATTGCATTTTTAAGCCCTCATTAGGCCTTCCATGCATACATAATCCAATTGAATAAATACAGTGTTGGAGTGAAGAATTAATACCCCTCCTATATGGTAAACTGAAAGTTGGAGATTCTGCAGCTTGACTCCCGTTTACATTGAATAGCAGAGTAAAAAATACTTAGAATAACTTATATCCTAGCACACCTGAAACCTTCCCGTGGATTCATTTAATATTTACTACTACTATAATTTTTCTTGTTGCAGTGGTCCACTGATGGAGGATGGACTATAACCAAAATGGTGCTTACGCATCTTTGCACTGTATTTAATCCAAATGAATTTATTTAATATATCTAATATTATTCATCACAAAAAAAATATTTCAATAATATGTAATGCTGATCAAAAACGTGGTTGTCCATGTGACACTGTGAATGTATTTGTGAAAACAGATACATTTGTGATATTAACCCTGTTGATGAGTTTAAGCTTTTTTTAATGTCCATCAATATTTGGAATTAAGGAGAGAAGGTGTCCCAAAAGTTTTTGTTTATATTGGTGGTTATGTTCCTCACGATGATCACAGAGTAGAGCTTTTCACTGCTATATTTCCGGAGTGGCTGCACTGTACATCATGGAAATGAGAGTGTTCACATTCTGTATTGCCTGGCCAGGGACAGAGGTTTTCCACTTTATCTCCTACCAGCCTACTGTAGCTTTAGCCTTTTGCGTATGTAGCCACATCAAAACAGCAGTCATGTCTTGTTACCTGGCAACGGTCCCACTAGCAGGCTAAGGCTCCTGTTCCAGCAGAGAGAGAGCCAGTTTTAATCACCTAGCAAATTTCCAGCACTGAAAACAGACAGGGCCTCAGCTTAATCTTGTTAGCACGATGAGGCCGTTTTCAGATATCATTGCTAATCAAATCATCCCAAAGGCTTTGAGCCCCGGGTTTTTTTTTTTTTTTTTGGTAGGAGATGTGGTAGTAGTGGTGGTGGTGGTGGTGGTGGTGGTGGATGCAGCAGATATGTGTGTGCAGCAGATGTGTGTGTGCATGGAGGGGGAGAGGTGATGAAGCAGGTATCTGTGTGTGCGTTAGGGAGGTTGGTTTGTGGTTTGCAAAATGAAGAAGGGGATAAATACAGAGCAATTTTTTATGATCATGTTCTACTGCAGTACACACACCAACACCACCATACACATATATGTCTTGTATATATGTACTGTACATGCATACTCATCACTGAAACCAACACCCACTTCCCTGCCTTCTCCTCCAAACTCCTTCTTTGGTTGCGAGCTCTCACTTCAATTTGAAAGGCTCCTCCACTTCTCCCAGTAGATAACCTGCATTTTTTTAATAGCCCAGAGCCACTCACCAGCACCCAGAGAGACTCCCCAACCCAGGGCCCAGGAGAGCCTGTACAACAGAGAGAAAAGGAGAACAAAGCCAACCTGCAAAGTCTTAAAAAGTTAAAACGTGTACTTTGATAGCCTCGGCCTACCTATTGCGGCGGCGCTGATCCGACCCCAGGGAGACTGACAGCACCGCAGAGAAAGAGGGAATACAGAGGAGAAGGAGAAGAAGTGGGCCACGGCAACCCCAAACTCTTCTCTTCTTCTATTTTCCATATCCACACACACACACGCAAGAGTTTTATACAGTATAAGCCGAGCTGATGGTTTTGCTACTGTTTTCCAAAACCAGTGCAGTCCAACTATTTTCTGCATTAGCATATCTATCTTTGAACAGTACAGTGAGTGAGAGACGGGAGCTGTAAGATACTGTACACTGAGCAAAATACAACATTTAAATGTTGTGACTGTGCCGAGGGATTTGGACTTGCTGTTAGGACTTGAATTTCCTTTTACAAATCTCCCAGAGCACATTGGTATTGTGTAGTGTCATAAGCACATGTCTTATGGAGTGTGCATGTAAGTTGCAGTGGAATATTTAAAAAGATCAGTGATAGCATGAGAATAAGTGTGGGCAATTGTTTTATGCTGACTGATTAAGAATGATGGTATTTTCCAAACCTCCATCTTTCCTGAGTGAACTCATGTGGAACAGTTACTTAAAGGTACACTCCCTGTTTTGTTATAGAGGCACACAGTTGGCTCTTGAAATTCAGTTGAGTTGAGTTTCAAACATCAGTGGTGAACTAGGACAGAATTTAGGAATTTAGGTGAATGGTGAATTCATACTGTGTAACTTAAATGAATCAACACGCTCAAAAAAGGAGTGCTTTTTGAATTTCATATTCACACCAAGAGACCCAGGAAACCACTGGGAAAAAGGCCTGTGACTCTATTTGAGTCTGTAATCTAGAATGTAATACATAGCACAAAAAAATAATAAATTCCATCTCACCCAGAGCATAGCTGCAGCTAAGTTTGTGCCTTTCGTGTATTATCATTACATTCAAATCACAGAGCTAAGCATCGTTTTTTCCAAACAATAAATACCCAGCGATCTTGAATTCTGTAATAACACTTTCCTCTGTCCTGAAGGTATGTCCTGAATCCTAAAAGACTCCAGACAACAAATAACTATCACAATATACACAGATTTTTAGCCCCTTTCTTAAGCTGTGTCAGAAAAAAACATATGTCCTTGCTCAGTTCAAGAAGCAATCGGTTATTATTTTTATTGTATATTTTCATATCAAACAATACTTTTTATATTTTGCTTGTGTCATGCAAAACCACAAGAAAGAAACTGGGGCTAGCTGCGGCTACATAATTGATGCTAAATAATGACAAAGACAGTTCTCCATTAGACACTATTGGATATACATATATATACGGATATACATATTGGATGATGATATATCATTAGATGATAAATCACAGCTTTAGAAATACTGACTGATGAATTTCCCTTGTGAAATGTTAACCCTCATTCCATCATCTCATCACTGGAATGAATGATGAATCACTTTCTCTTCAGTACGGCATAAAGTCAAATGTTTCTTAATGACGCCTTTCAGATGTCATCAAACTTCCATGTGGAGAATCATCCTTTATGGTTTGTCATGAATCACCAATTAAAGGAACTCCCACACAAGGTCTCATAATTGCTAGGGGATGACTTAACATCAAATGTGGCAATTTACTGCCCACAGTGTGACAATTTATTGTTCTCGCTTAACCTGTTGTTGGGCCTTAAATCACTGACCTTAAGTGTCAGGAAACCCTGTTTGATGAGTGTCAGTGGTGACAATAAGCTTGGAGCGTTCCTCTCTTACAATAGCAGGGGGTGGATAGCACTACTGTGTATGGATACAATCCCTCACACACACACACACACACACACACACACACACACACACAAACCCTCCTCCTCCTCCCTGTTATTAAATTTGCCTGTTAATTTTCTCTAAGGGTTTGATGTAATTAATGGACCAGTTTAGAACGGCCAGCGAGACCCAAGCCGCCGTCACTATCCTTGTCCCCGCGGTCAGTCATGAAGGGCCACTCCAGAGGCCCACTGGGGTCCCCTCAGCACGGGCGCCAGGTCCTGTCAGTCACATGCCCACCCTGGGACTGGGGCCTGTCCATCAGGAATGGAGTGACGGAAAGATGGAGGCAGGGAGGGACAGTATGGTCGGCTATGGCAGTGTTCCCCTCAAGTGGCTGTGGTTGTGCTCATTACTGCCCATTTACATTTCATCAGCAGGCTAGCTAGCCTCGCGCTGTTAGCACCACCGACTCATTAGCACTAAAGGGGGAGGGAGGGCAAGGAGGGAGGGAGGGAGGGAGGAAGCGTGAGGTGTGCAAAGGCCTCAGGCATCCAGTATCTAAAATATACCAGAGGGAGGTTTCAGAAAAAAGAGCAGAGATGAGGCAGCTAGACAGAAGCAGAGAGAGAGAGAGAGAGAGAGAGAGAGAGAGAGAGAGAGAGATCGGCCATTGTGCCCATGTCTGATCAGATAAAACAGAGAGGAAAGGAGGAGGGCTTTAAATCGATATGTAATAATGTCCAGTGGTGTCTGTGGCCCTGCCCTTTCCTGGATGAGTAAGAGCATGAGTCTCTGTCAATGGTCGGCTGCATTTACACACAAACAAATGATCTGCTCTTTGTGGTGCATGTCTCATCTCCACATGTGTATCTGTAGAAAGGTGACAGCTCCAATGCTCCAATGAAGCATTGGTCTGCTCCAATGAAAACCATGTAACTCTATGTAACTAACTGTGATTTGAAATTTGATTTGGAATTCTTCAGATAAACTAAAGAATGAAGTGAAGAAAATACATACAAATAAACAAGCCACAAACCCAGTGGATTCTTTTCAAGAATTTGTTGTCACAAAGCTTTTTAGACGATGAAAAAATAAATAGACAAGGAACAATTTATCCAAGAGCAATAAATAGGTAAACAAAACCAGTACTAAATCTTGATGAGGTCACAAACTGTGAATTAAAAATGTTATGTCCATGTGCAAATTCACTAGTATGCGTCATTTAGACCTCAAACATGAAAACATAATTTGAAATATTATAAGACATGTTTAACTGAATCCAGGAACCGTGCACAACTATTGGCCTTCTCACTGTGTGGCTGACAAATATGATATGCCTTTGTCTCATTCATTTAAAGAGGTAAA
This sequence comes from Sciaenops ocellatus, assembly GCA_033000465.1. Lineage (NCBI taxonomy): Eukaryota > Metazoa > Chordata > Actinopteri > Sciaenidae > Sciaenops > Sciaenops ocellatus. Next base: position 17,502,546 of record CP136869.1, read on the forward strand.
CTAACATCACATTTTCAAAACATACCGGTCATTCTATTTGCAGTAGATTTTAAATTGCACATTCAGCAACAATGAATACAAGAAATCAATTCATTCTATATGATTTAGGATTTGTAATTAAAGTACCTGACAAAAAAAGTATGTAAGTTATGTAAAGTAAAAAAATACTATGCAATTCAAGAATACAGGAAGAAATATGAAAGCACCTCATTGTGATCCAAGTCTGCGGGAAACTGACATTCTGAGTGCATGAGTCAGGTGCTTCAATACAACTGGTGTAGTGAAAATTAATTTGATGGACATCGTTAGAACTGAACTACTTGTAAAAGTCTGGGATAGTCCCATGTCAAAATGCAAGACAGGGCTTTCTGCATTTGACATTGCTGTATGTATATTATATGCACTGATAGAAAAAAGTGTTGATTTCATTTGGCGTATGAGATGAATAGCATTAACAGCCTCAAATAATAGCAAATATGGATTCCTACCAGGTGAAGTGGAGATAAGACAACTCTTGATTTGTGCCACAAAATAATATTTTTGGGCTGTAGAATAGCACATCAGATTTTCTGAGAAATCTGACCTGGAGGCAAACAATGTGCAAATGCAGCACAGAGACTGTCAGTCCTCGGCTAAACGGTCTGAACTATTTATAATAATTATACTTACATTAAAGTGAAGGCAACGCCACTAAACAGCATCCACATGAAAAAATCAGTTATCCTATCAATCATTTAGTGTATGATATTCCTTTTCCATTGTAAAATATAAATGTGGACATGTAGTAAGAGCAGAAATCATATTTAATGAGCAAAACACAAAACACACCAAGATTTTATAATCCCATCATTACACTTGCATTCAATGCATGTACAGCACAGTTTTAACTGTTTAACTTACGTTTACTGTTTGTTTTATCAAGAAGTGACCAGTGTCACCAGTCACCCTGCAGATGCCAGCGAATTGGCTGGGCAGTGAACTAGGTGAGGGTGGGCGGGGGTCAGAAATTCCTTTTGATTGTCAAACTTCCTCTTGACACGAGAGAGAGAGGGAGGGAGAGAGAGAGAGAGAGAGAGAGAGAGAGAGAAGCAGAGGTGGGTGGGGGTGTGGGGGGGCGGTGGCAGAGAGAGAGAGAAGATGTGTAATGGGATATGAGATTAAATACAGTATGTCTGCCCTCTTCTGGTCACCACCGCCACCATCCACACTGACAGTCCCCCATTGGGGGGGGGATGGGGGTGGAGGTAGGTCCGAGAGGGGAGGAGATGAGATGCAAGAGGCAGATGGAGAGAGATGTAGAGGAGGAGGTGATGAAAAGCAAGAATCCGATGATGGAGAGATGAGGCATACTGAACAACCACTTCTGGCACATAACGGACTTCTACAACAGATTATACCTTAGTCTAAAAATAACACTAAAATCACGAGGCAATTTCCATTACTATTTGTTATCTCGTGAAACCCTCATCATAACAATTAAAATTGTTTGTTTGTGCTCTGGTTATTATCCTATTCCCTTGTCATATCCACGAGGAAATTATAATTTTATATTGTGTACCTCATTTACTGTTAATATTAATCCAATATCATGTGAAATGACATTTCCAAGTGACTAAAAACTGCATGATATTCAAAATGTAATTAAACAGTGCTGCCATATCCTGCTATTTTCATGATTATTAAACCAATGGCTTGATTACGGGGAAAAAAGAAAATAACAAAATGGAAACGGTTTGCCACTGTTTCTTGACTGACAGCATTGTTTCTAATCTCATTAGCGACAGGAAATTGACTGCAAATGATGAGTGCACATTCCTAATATTACTAATTTACTTTAGCGCGCCGGGTGTTTCTTCAGCACCCGGTGTGCATTTGTTAGCCATAATTGCCACAGCTCTGACAAAAGGACAGTCAGTGAATGACACATAAACCGGGTGTGTATGTGCTTTTGAGCGTGTGTGGTTTGCATGCATGTGTTTGTGTGTGTGTGTGCAGTAGCGGCTCCATGAGTGTGTGTATTTGTAATGTGAGTACATATACTCAGCTTTATGCATAAATGTGTGTGTGTGTGTGTGTGTGTGTGTGTGTGTTTGTGTGTGCGTGTCCTCTTGGGGCCCACCTCTGCCTCTAGGTGATATTGGGGCAGGTGTGTAGCCAACAGGCAGGAGTGATGGCTAGTTAGCCAACTCAGAGGTGAGAGGTTTAGTCTTAGAAGAGCTAGTTAGTGGTAGACAGGATTAAGCTCTTTATGTCAATAGCAGATGACTCCTTATTCTTCGGTGCTGGTTCAGGTTTGTTTGGAAAAATTCAAAAATTGGTCCCACTGAGGTACACACATTTTGTGGTTATATCTCAGCCTTGGGCACCAATCTTAGGCAATGTGCTTTAGATAGGAAATTCTGTCAACAATTATAATAATGTTTCTTTTGGCCCAGATTATTCACAGGCCCACATTTGAACCACATTATCCACAATAAATGTATCTGATTCTGATTCCTTGTGAGGGATCAATATAAGACTTATCAGAAAGTTGAAATTGCACATTTTGCAATTATGAAACGAATCGTATTCTTATTAAATAAAAGGAACCTAATAATAGTGCTGAAATAGACGGGCAGACTGACTGAAAAAGCTCGACTTGTATTTTCAATTCATGTATGAACTTGCTATATTGTTTTCATTCATGCCAGCTTCACTGTAATGTCTCCTTGGCCAGTGTAAAAGAGATGTCAATCCCACTGTGACATATGAGTAAATAAAGATTAAATATGAACGAAAAAGTGAAAATATTGATTTGGTACAGGGTTTATTTCTGAGAGTACAGTTACGTTACAGTTATGTTTGATGTGATAGCGAGTTGCTGTGCCAGAGAGTACAAGCAGGTCTGTGTTTGTGCTGGTCTATGGTTTACTGTATTTTTGATACTGTGCCAGTCTGTGCGTGTTTGTGTGCCAGTGAATGAGTGCATCCACCTGCTTTTGTGTTTATCGGTCTGTTTGCGTGTTCATATGTACACTGTACATGTCTGGCTGACTGTGCATGTGCCTGCTCGCCTTTGTGCATGCCTGCCTCTCTCTGTATATATGTGTGTGTGTGTGTGTGTGTATGTTCCCCTGGGCTTTCAGGGTAAGCCTTCGTGGCCTTGTGCTCCTCATCAGACTCTGTGTCTGGGGGCATAGCTGTAGGGTGGGCCTCCACTGCGGGGACCCTGGGACCAATGGGGGACAATCACTGCTGCCTTATAGCTGTGAGGAAGGAGACAGACAGAACCGCATGGATAAAACCCCCCAAAAAAGGAGCATGAATTTTGTTTGCTCTCCTATTTTGGTCCTTTTTTTCACTCCATCCTTTTTGCCTTAATCCCTCCTTCCTCTTCAGAAGGATCTGCAAGGAGTTTCACAAGATATCACCTTTCACAAGATTGTGTTTTGTGTGTGTGTGCGTGTGTGTGTCTTATTATATGTGTATTTTAAGGGAATCTTCTGTCAACACTTCTTCATCTGCCTGGTCACATGATCTGGGTCTGTCACACAGTGAGGCAGGCTTTTTCCTGAGAAAGACCTCCGGAAGGATAAAGCTTACATTCTAAAAATCAAAAAAACACACTATCCCTACATTTATCACTCATGTATTGACAAGGTTGGGGAGGATAATTTTACACCTTGTTTTGACCTGCTTTTGCAGCAACTATCACCTGGATTACTAAATAAATGGCTGCAAAATAATTTGTATTTCAAAAGAAATCTAATATGATATGTTAACAACAACATGTTTTCACTTTCGGGAGCGTGATTTGGAATCATTTCAACAGTGATTATACAGTTTAGGCAATTATATTTGTGCACTCTGAATATCTGAATTTCCATTTTCTCCTTCATTCTTGAATAATCAGTCAAGTAAACCCCAACAACTCAATGATATTTGTGTTCTCCATTACCCACACCGTTTACCATGGCCATTTTGTTGCATTTCTATAAGGTTAGAGGAATTCATTGCTGCTTCAGGAGTAATATATTACATCTCAGCTCTGTGTATTGATCCCAGCCTAAGTTTCGGTACACAGGAGCCATTTGTTATGTCTCAGAAACTAAACAATCAAGTTCAATATTTTTAAAATTATCATAGTCTTGCCATTCATGATTGTTTGGATGTGATTAATGTATGGACATACAAAAACGCAGACAGAACTAAATGCCATATTGCTAAAAACTATGTGCCAGATTCTCAGTTTGACCTCTTATTCACTAATAGTTTCGTCGTTATTGTTTATAAACAAATAATCTACAGGCAGTTGTTCTTACTCTCTGGCATGAGAAATGACTGTTGTTGCTAATGATGTTCTATGCAAACAATGTAATAAGGCAGGTTAATCAGGCCGGCATGATTTTCTATTAGCTTTGTTTACTCAGTCTGCGAGGACTTCGGGGGCTAGTTTCATCTTAATAACGAAGGATCAGACTCAATGCTCTGACATTTGTTGCTGAAATCCACAATGGGAGCCAGTGACAGACTAAGATAAACTGCAGGGAATGTTCTTACTCTGCTGAGAGGAGCTGTGCCAGTGACAGGCCCGTAGGTTTCACATAGAATCTGATCTTTACAAACATCGTGCCAAAAAAGGTGTTTTGAAACATGATAGGTAATAATGTGAATGAGTGAAGCATAGCCCTAAAACAATTGTGTTGAAACCAAATATGTAAAATGATTGCATTAGTCAATCTCCTGACTGTTTCAATACACTCTCATGCCATGACCTCATTTAATTATCTGCCTTCTCAGTGTCTGCGCAGCCTTTTGTTATGTTTTTTTGGACGCATCGTTTGTTGTTGCTCTTTGACTTTTGAAAGTGTTTCAAAAGTAACACAATTACAAAGCGCTGCTCTCTGACACATGACAGATTCAACTGCACACTCGTCAATTCTTCTTTACACCGCACCCTGCCGCTTTCACAATGGATTCCAAATCTCGACCGGTGACTTCATCTAGATCAGATTACCTGCTCCTCTCCTTCAATGGGAAGAAGAGTAGATTTCACCTTTGACCTCTAGGTTCTGTTGACAGGTGTCACACACATCAGTGCTAGTGCAAAGTTCAGCTTCATGCATATTTCTGTGATTCTTTTAATGCAGAGACAAGTACTTCACTGAAGTCTAGGCCACTGCAAAACAAGTTCAAAGACATGCGCTGATCATCCATATCTGGGAAACTGGAACAACAGTACGATGATACTACTGAGGTGAGTTTAGTGAATTTTTATACCTGGATGATACAACTGAAAACTTTTACTATCGCTAATGCTAGTGCAAAGGGACTAATGTCATATTGGAGAGGCAAAGGCAATTTATACATATACAAAATCTACACTATTTCATTTTTAGTTTGTTGTTGGCCTATTAAAGGAATAGTTTGATATTTTAGGAAATTGTAAGGCACTTAATTACTTTCCTGCTTGAGTTTGATGAGAAAATCCAACTCTTGTGTCTGTATGCTAAATATAATGTTATAGCCAGCAGCCAATTACCTTAACTGGAAAGAAGGGGAACCAGCTAGCCTGGCTCAGTCCAAAAATAACAAAATCTATCTGCCAGCAGGTGTAAAAATTTAAGCCGAGAGCTGGGACTTCATGGAGTCTCGGTAGGTTGCTTCCAAGAAATAACATATTAACCAGTGATCATAGGTGGTGCCAGTAGGTAGATGTCACTATGTTTTATCAGAGCCAGACTACCTGTTTACACCTGTTCTGTGCTATTTGCTGAGCTAACCTAACAGCTGTGAATGTTATCAATCTTTTAAGTCTTAGAAGGTTCATAAGCGTATTTCACAAAATGTCGTTGTTGCTTTAAAGCTCGGTTAAATAAATAGAGATGAAATATTGCAGAGATTTAACATGTCTGCTTGTGTAAATGTAAGTATCAGCCTAATATCATTACCACTGCAGTTTTACTGAGTGACGCAGCAGGAGTTCCTCCATGGTCTGTCTCGTCTGGGAGCGAGGGATGAGAGGCAGGAGGGAGTGTGTGGGTGTGTGCATGGATGCATGTGAGTGGGTAGGTAGGGGTGGGTGGATGGGGGAATGTGGCGGAGGGGTCAGTGAGATGGAAAAACTCAAAAGACAAAAGGGTGTGTGTCATGTGCCATAACGGCGACCGCTCGTCTGCTTTTGGATTTTTGGAAAAGAGACAGCGGAGACAGAGACAGACAAACCGACAGAAGGAGAGAGAGACGCAGAGAAGAAGGGATGATCAAAAGGATTGCAGCCATAACGATGAGGCATCTGACTGGATGGACGCTGTCTCCATCCAGTTTGCTCTCATCAATGTCAATGCTCCTCTGTCAGACATGGTGCAGCAAGCAGGAGATGGATGCCTTGCACTCATACACTCCTGTCTGCCCACACACACACACACACTTTTATATCACACCAATGCTTGTCTGCATAAACACAAAGTTAATGATGGCTAACGTACATTTTCCATTTTTGTTTGGTGTTTGTTTTATTATGTGAATGATTACTAATCTGTCAATCACATAGTCTATACTAATCCTGAATTGTTTGCAGCTAGTTTTGAACTTTTGTAATTCACCTGTTTGCCTACTTTTTCTATATCTGAACTCTGAAGCACCCATAAAAACTGACAACAACCTTTTTTTTTTCTTTCTTTTTTCAGACAGGATGGCAGTAACCGGATCCCTGTCTGTTGGGATGACACAACACAGTATCTTTCACCCGATCCTCAGATTCATGTCAATAGGGACGTGTTCTGGAAATCCCCGTCACAGATCCCCTATAGTAGTGTCATGGACACCTGCGGCCACATCCTTATGCTGTTACAGACAGCCACTGCCACATCCCTACTGTCACATACACCTCTGAGTGAAAGCAATTGTTAAAGGCTTGGTGTAAAAGTCCCTGCACTGCTTATCACAAAATATGACTCAGATTGTAAGTTAAATTGTATGCAAGACATAATATGATGATTAGATATTCTGTACTTTGTGCAAAGTGTAAAAAAGGTCAACAACAGGACAAAAAGACGTCATGATACTGACAACATTTTCTTAACCCCTTAAGCAAGTATTTAAATATGTAATTCAATCTACAGAATGCATAGTGTATGCCAGTTAAACCAGACTTTGCTGCAATACTTATATACAAGTTATTGTATAATGTATAAGGTATGTTTTAATTATTCATGCATTTATGTACTGTGGCATTAAATGAACATGGTATTTTGTGTGAGCCTTAGGCCATGAAATTCATCCAGAACCTGTTGCAAAATCAAAAAAGTAGACACTTGTAAATAATTTTCTGACAATCTGATGTACTATACATAAAGTACTGAGTGCATTTTATTACCTCGACACCTGCATTTTAATGCAACTTCAAAATCAGACGCTGGTTATTATGTTTAAAAGGTCCAGTGTGTAGGATTTAGGAGCAGGTGTTCACACTGAAAATAGCTCTACAGTAAAGAAATGCTCGGGGCTGCGACAGGTATTGTTGAGAAGATACAGTAATATATTTTTGAGTAATACATCTGTGAGTTTGAAGTCTTATCAGACACTGAAACACTACACAACAGTTTACAATACTCTGAAACGGGATATACAACTCTGTAAAGTTATCATAGAGATCATTTCAGCCTCACTTACAAGGTACAATCAAATGCAGCGCCTTGCAGAATGGCATTGCAATGCACAGCATCAAAAGTTGATTTGCTTTACTGCTACTTCATTCTAATAGTATTTGCACTATATTGCTTTACAGGTACTATATTCTTCTTCTAACATATTCTCAATGGATGCACCTGGTGTTTTCAGAGAAAACAATACCAGACACTGGATGCCCAGAGCAACAAATGTAAAAGCCTTAAAAACCACTGAATCACTATTGTGTTTGATTAACTAGAAATATGTTGTGTACTCCGCACAGTATCTGCTCAACCTGCTTGGACTCGGGCTGTTTAACTTCAACAGCTTTTCAAGAGGAGATTTTCCAGTTCTGATAGACACCATCAATAAAGCCCACTCCTCATAATGAAGTGCTGTTTAGCATTAGCCATTCATAGCTTCAAGTGGGAAGCATAACATCCCACGGGTCGCTTTCACTCTTCAACCACAATAATGGCACTTTCATTTAACCCCTTAATATATGTTAATCCAGGGATGTCAATGGGTTCTCTTAACACTCATGCACAGGCCGAGAGGCCGGCGAGGAATGAGCTGAACAGACAGACAAAGGCTGGCTTGAAAGACGGCCCTGATATTTGATTTAATAAGAGAGCTTTCCTTAAAACAAAGGCACATTGTTGGCTCTTGGTTCTGTGTTCTATGTTTGGAGTGTGTGTGTGTGTGTGTGTGTGTCTGTGTAATGAAGAGGGGATTGCATGTATGACTGCATGTGTGTGCAAGTGAGTCTGTGAGCTTTATCCACCCACTTGCTGGTCTGCCCAGGCCCTCTGTTTGTTTCACTTTTCCTGGCTGGGTTGCCAGTTTGGGAGACTCCATGCCTCGCACAGCTAGCAGAAGCAGAAGGGTTTAAAGATATGGTGGGGAGAGGGAAAGTGATGAATATTTAGAGCCCATTGAAATGAAAATCCCAGCGGCCCCTGGAGACCAGGGCTTAGAAGTCATTGCCGAAGGGATCTCCATCTGCTTTTACCTTTAGCTTCTTCTCTATCTATCCATCTATATATCTATCTATCTATCTATCTATCTATCTATCTATCTATCTATCTATCTATCTATCTATCTATCTATCTATCTATCTATACATCTGTGAGGGGGCAGAGGTCGTTTCACGTGTCTGCAGTCACACACATATAAATATGTGCTGTGCATACCTGCATGCAAATGTATGCATATGCTGTTTGTGTGCATGTATTTGTGTGTGTGTGTGTGCTTGAGATTGTGTGTACGTTCACTGTAGTATAGAATATGTCTCATAGAGGCCTGAGTAGTGCCTGGCTTTGACAGAGGCAGACCACAAATCAGGAGTAAATCAGGACCTGGGGGCATGCCGGCTTCACTGAGGGGGAAGTGAGACATATTCACTGAGACCAAATCAGCCTCAATCTGGCCTCAGAGAGCCCTGTATACCACTGACCAACAACCAACAACCACCCCACCCACAAACACAGGTTCTCTGTGTTTGTGTGTGTGAGAGAGTTGTGTGTCTGTCTCAGTCTTTAGATGGGTACGAGACCTATTGTTTAACTTTCCATAAGTATTTTACTGCATAGTTAGATTCCATTAGAAACCACTTCAAACAGATGATGGTAGCGTTAATGAGCCAGGTGCTTCAATCAAATCTTTGTTGTGTGCATGCTATTTTTCATGCATGGCTTTGTGCTGTATGTTGAGGTTTTCAATTAAAAACTGGATGTAGTCTGGATGTTTCTTTGTACTCTACCGTATCTGCATTCATTCATACTCAGGTCATAATTTCAGAACATGAACATAAACAACAATGACATGGAAACAAGAAAAAAAATTGTTCTTGGAATGTTTGGAATTAAAAAAATCACCCAGAAATGATGAAATGACGAGGAAACATATGATGTAAGAGGCTTTAGATTAACTGTTTATTCAAAATTTCCAAAATTTCCCAAACACCTGCAATAATACCTGCTTTCCCTCTAAAGTGTGGAGGTGTTTGCAAGAGCAGAATGGTTGCTTTGGACTGATATCTTTGTTTCTCCTCTCCTGAAACCGAGTACACAGACATGATACATACAGGCCTATGGATTGGGTTGGATGCATTTCGCTTTCAAAAACAAATAGAGGGGTGGATGGGTATGGGAGAGATATACCGTGCAGGCTCATTGTACAGCTTAGTATTTGTTTGACTGCCAACTGAACAGGTTCTGCAGCATCTATCCAACTGCTTTTGAGTTTTCTTGGCACAGAGGTATCAATGTGTCACATCAGAACAATAGTATCCCACATCCTTAGAAGTCCTGCACTCCTCTTGGATGGCAAAATTCAGTGTTTGCTTTTTAAGATTTCATCACAGTGTTAATTTCACATGAAATGAAACAAATCAATCATCTTTAATATGGTTTGTACAGTCAGGAAATGCAAAAAAAAAAAAAAGTCTGGTTGGCAAAAGTTTTACACTTGGGTGGGATATCTATGTGTCAACATCATGGCCATGAAAAAAATATTTTGATCTGTTATGAAAAGCAGTTTGAATAAAATACATAACCGCCAGATTGTCTCTTTCAAAAGTAACACTGTCATTTGAATGGAAACTGTCAAAACATATTGGTGTAGCTACTGAGATAACAAGAATTTGAATAAGATAACAATATACTGTATATCCAGGGGAGACGTGTGTGAGTCTATTATAAAAATAAAACAGTAAAAAGATGCTTCTGTCAACATGATTGCTTTAGGACTCTGATAACCGCCGATCATTTGAAATTTTGACATGTAGGTATTACCGCTCTGATACTAAAGGGCATAGCATAACTCCTGACGTGGCAGTGCTAGTTTGTCATTTCGGTTGGGTGTCAGTGGTGTTTCAGAGAGCCAGGGGGCATGTGGCAAATCTGAAGGGCCTTGTGTTTGCCTGCTACCTCTCTGCCAGACACAGGCCATCCCAGGTCACCGCCACTCCACAACCAATCTGTGTCATCACCACCACATTCTCCCACTTCCCTGACAACGTGTTACACCCCCACACCCCAAGCCATCCTCCATGGCTTTCTCCCCCTCTTCCCCTCCTTGCTTTTTTAAATCCCCCTCACTTTCTCCTTTCATCCATTCTCTCCCCCTCTTTTATCCTCCTCCTCACCCTGCTTTATTTTTGTAACCCACTCTTCGATTCACTATTTTATTCTCCTCTTAAACCTCTCTTTCTGCAGTATCTCATCCCTCTTCCTGTTCTCATTACTCTCCCCTTTTCCTCATGCTCTAGCTATGCTTCCTCTCTCTCCCCACTCTATCCTTCCCATTCTCCAGCACTCTCCCCACATCAGAAAGTGTTGGATTTTGACATCTGCCTGCAGGAGCAGTGACCCATGAAGTAATTAGAGGAGGAATCTCGCCTTCTCTTTCTCCCTCCCATCCCTCCCCTCCATCTTCTCCGCTCTCTGTCGGCTCTGAGCCGAGGATCATATAAAAAGCTGGTTATGTTTACTCCCTGATCCATCTAATTTCTGTAACGAGGGCCGAGCCGGCCTCATCTCCTTACCGCGCCACGCTTAAGCCAAGGCGTTGGGCTGGAGAGGCGCCCCAGGCCCCCGCAGGGCAATGTGGAGCTTCAACCACACCGCTCAGCCACGGAGACGAGACTGGGACCTAACCGGATTAACTCCCAACCAGCACAGGTGGAGGGACCCTGCTTCAAACACACATACATGTGCACATGGAGCGAGATGCAACTTTACACCATTTAATGTATCATCAAAAAAAGTGCTGGGATGAGACATCTATGTGATTATGTGTGGGTGTATTTGTTTGTGTGGGTGTTATGTGTGTGCTGCAGAGAGAAATAAATAAAAAAGTAAACACTTCAGCTGCTGCAGCATGAGATGAGAGAACACAATTATGAATTGCTCCGGAGCTTACGGCCACTCCAGTGATAACTCTCAAGTGCTGTGCTATCAAATAGCTAGAGCATAGAAATCAAACCTCTACCCTCCTACCCCCACCCACAATTGAAAATATTTGCCTCTGGATTGCAAATGTAATATGTAGGGTAAGGGTTGATGTATAATGCAACAAAGTGAAGTCTGAAGGCCATTCCAAAACATGACAGGCTGGGATGTCAAATGTTTTGCTGGGCATCATTAGAGTGTTTTTCCATGTCCTAATTTACTGATCATTTCAAAAAGTCTTGAGGGATTTTGCTGGATAGTTTTCGTCAATGCTGCCAATAAACACAGTTCTGCACGTCTCATATTTTAGTGTGTTATACAGTGCAGTACACAGCGTTTTTTAACCTTAAAATCAATTGTTGCATTAATGATGTACTCTTTTGTTTGTTTACATTGGGCATTGACAGGTGAGGTAAAACCAGATTCTGCTCTAGATGTCCGACAAACCTAATTCAAAATCACACTGACATTTGTAATTATGCACGCCAAGAAATAAAAAAAAATGTACTGTCATATTTCTGTTTTTCACAATCTGGACAAACAGTCGAGTAGGTAAAGGACAGGGACGGACAAACAGTGCAGATGGTTTTGGACAGAGGCAGAAATCACAGCTAAAAAGTTTGAAATATTACATTAAAAGAAAATATGAGTGGATATCATGGATGAGACAAACCGACACTGTACACTGTACACTTCACATTGTCTCATTTTCTTGCCTGTGAACTAATTGTTACAAACAGTTTCTATAACTTTGTTAAAGTTAAGTGAGTGAGATATGTGAGATAACATATTCTTCTGCATACAAATGAAAAAATGAATTCATAAGCAGTCAAATGCACTCTTGCTCAGTTGAGCACAATTGAGGTTTTTCCAGGTTTGGTACCACCAATAGTTTATGGAGGTTAGTATCAGCTAATGTTAGCAAACTTCGGGCAGACATTGCTGTGTATCATTAATCCTTAAATTGTCACTCGTGGCCACAGTTGCTGCTATTCAGCATACATTATTAGATAGGAAAAGGAAGTGCTGTTAATAGATATGAGTTTCTTTTCAAATATAGACTTACAGAAGCCAGTGGAACAGCAGCTAGCACAACATTATTACCACCACCACTTTTCAACATACTGGAATATAACAAAGTCATTTAGAGAGCATTACCAGTCACAGTGTCTGACAGTGTCTCCACAAATTGCCATCAATGTGGGTACAAGGTGTTCTGTTTCTGTGGTCCAGAAACAGTTTATGAAGCACTGGCAAAGCTAGCATGAGTGTCTCTCTGAGTCTGTCCGTTGCTGTGCCCGTCCCCCTGACAGCTTCAGGCCAAAGACACTGGCCAGAGCAAGGCCACTCTAACCCAATTGGACCATCAATTACTACTGATTAGCCTCAATGTAGCATCTGTCCCAGGAAGCATTTAACCAATATATTCTCCATAGTGACATACGGCAACAAAATTAACTGTCATATGTCAATGTGGTTTAATAGGGTTATTACATTTTTGACATGTTCAAAAACCCGCGCGATTTGGCTAATGGAATGGCAGACAGAATCCAACAGGGCACCTGGCTCCTGCACTTCTGCATGCCTGTTTTCTAAAAACATGATTTACAATGATGCTCCTTAAGCAGCAAACGAACATGATTCATTTCATTTCGTTTCATGTCGCATAGATGTTGTCAAATAATAAAACATAAAAACTTGTATAAAGTCGTATTTTTTGCCATTAAAGACACGAGACAAAAAAGCAAATAAGACCTGAAGAAAAAGTCTGGTCTTTATTAAAGAAGAAAACTTGCAGTGCCAAATTGTTAGATTGTATTTACCTCGTAAAGCAGCGAGCTGGGGGGAGACCCAGGAGAATAGGTGTCAGTCAAGCCTATGGAGCTGGTGAAACAATATGTCAATGTGATTTTGTGTGCATGCATCCAACTGTGTGTTTGTGTGTGTATGTATGTACGCGTGCGTGTGTTCGTAAAACAATCTGTCAGTGTTTTGACAGCCATGTCACACGCCGCGGATCAGTCTCGGGGGATCCTGCGATGAGAACTCCTGATTACCCCTCTATGCATGATTCCTATATTTAACCCCAGCAACCGTGACTTACGTGTAGTACGGATGACTTGCCTTGTGGGGGGAAATTGTTTTGCAGCAGGTGCGGAGGGTCGTACGGGGCATGAAAAAAGTTTTCAAGGTGACACGAGGCACAGTGGTGTAGCAATGAATTCCTTTGCCATCTGTCTATCATTAAGGTAAGTTGTTGGGAACAGCGTCACTCAGGCAGAGAACGATGATGAAGTTACTTAGTCAAACAAAGGTTGTCGAACAAAAGGTTTTTTGAGAAACTGATTCTTGAATGGAGTGTTGTTCTTTCATTTAGTTTCACACAAACAGGTTTTGACTATAAATGTACAAGAGCCTGGATCTATGCAGGAATGATTAAAAAAACACTTGCAAGTTTTGCACCTGCAAGTTGACCTGCCCAGTATGAGCACAGTTTTCTACTATTAACCAATGAGCAGTTTCGCTTCTGCTATTGGAGGTCAAGTGCCTTGCTCAAGGGTATCTCTTTAGTAATTGTTGAGGGAGGGTATAGCGCATTTCTTAACCTTCAAGTTGGGAACCGGAATGGGTCAGGGGTTTCTCGCAGGTGCCCTGATGACAAGAGCGCAAGTTTTCCTGAGACTTAGACCTGCGACGAGGATAAATGTCTCAAATTTCAGTTACGGCCTGAGAACGAGCCTGATGGAGGGTATTAATGGTTCAGTAGGGGATGCACACAGTAATATAAACCCTCTGTGCTGCAGAAAAAAAAACTGTGGTGGTTTTCTCTTCTCTGTGTTAATGGCAGTGGCAGGGTGACATAACATAACTCTTGATTTATAAGGCTATTTGAAATGCCATCGCTTGCGGGGCTGTACCCATAGAGCAGGCAGAGAGGATCGCTGACAGCTCACTGACTACAGGACGAAGAGACAGAAACGCCTGGTGTGTCTGTCTGTCGAGCTCTCCCTCCTTATCTCTCTGTTGACCATCTTTTGTTCTGTCTCATCTGTTTTATACAATCTCCAGCACGTCTCTCATCTTGGCTCTCCTACTTGCTCTCCATGCATCACTTTTTTTTATCCATTGTGGTGGCAAAAGGTCGTAGCACCGTGGGACTTTTACAGCTCAAACAGTTACACTCCAAAGCACCCATTAAGTTCAAAAGACTGACACTGTGCTGGGAACCTTTACACCAGGTGGAAACTAATACTTTTTGCCACCAAAGAAGTTAAAGCTCTTCAGGAAAAGCAAAATGTGGACGGCCTAATGGTGTTATTAAATCTTCCATTCTTACCTTTCACCTTTCATTTTTGGAAATTTTGGACACTACGATGATTGACTGTGACGTATAGTATATTTTGGGTATTGTTAGATAAAATAATGGCTGAAATGGGGGGCAGGGTGAGGATAGGTTGAGGTCAAAACATAGAGGTGTGTGCAGGTATGAGAGTAATGTATTTAGAAACACACACCTGTTTATGCCCCAGGACTAAAACGTAGTGATGACAAGAGTGAAAGCAATCCTTTTAGAGCTTTTGAAATGCTCTATAATAATCAGTGTGTGTTTGTGTAAATGCAGCTGTGTGCTTGTCTGTAAACGAAGTTGCGTGCATGTGCGCCGGTGTGCATGCATATTTTCACAGAAAGCGGTGGTAAAAGCATGGACAGGGGAATTTTTAAAGTGTGACACATGAGAAAGCCCACTGTGAGACGACCAAATCTCTGTAGCAACTAAGACAAAAGCCCAGGTGGGGTCACCCATTGTCACGCGCATAAGTGGACATATATGATACCTATTTGTAAGCATGTTCACATTACCAAAGACATTCTGGAAAGCAACTGTTGTAACATGATCGCTGAAAAATAGTGGGGAATACAATATAAGGCACAAGCAGGTTTGACTGGGTGGGAACTAAAGTAGCATCAGTGCTCAGTTGGGGAATTCCTGAATGAAAACAAATCCCTACGCTGTCAAACAGGCTTCGGTGTTTGTGCAATTAGGTATGTTTGAAGAATGTTGCCACTGTACATTGTCATCACTGACAGGGAAACTGAATGCCACATTACAGTACACAGTAAGGGAATATTAGCAGAGGAAAACAGATAGGAGTATCATTGCATAAGGAATGTGGCTCCTGAAAGAAAACCGCAAAAGCGCCTTAAAATGATACTGTTTCACCACAGCTCTTTAATTTCTGACACAACATCACTAAGTCAGGTTGGGGAGGTGTCAGGTTGTCTACATGCTCCCTGCAACCTCCCAGGTTGCTGCTGTGGAAGCTCACAAATAACCTTTAAAAGGTATTCACAGATTCTTCCAAGATTCTGCCAACATTTAACTCAAGTATTCGTTTGTGATGTGCAAACATGAAGAAGAAGACCGAGCCAAAGGCTTGAAGTTGAAGTAGCAACCTGTGGGAACAGAGAGTGTGTTGCCTGTAACTGTGACTCATGCAGCCTGCCATTTCTGTGGTTTGGGTAAATGCTCTGACCCTAGCATCAGTCACCATCAGCCCACAGACAGGCTCTCATTTTACTGTCTGAGGAATTTACCACCCCATTCAATGCGCGAGCTGCTGTAAGGTTATACAACAGTATTCCAAATCAACAGTAATTCTGAATTACCTAGGTGAAATGTTTTGTGAGCTGATGATGAAAAACATTCATCTACTTCTATTAAAGGCAAACTCTATATTTATGTGCCATATTTTTAGGTTCTAGCTCAAGTAGCATTGTCCCTGTCCTGGCTTCATATTTAATTATTGTTTAAACTGAAAGCCACAGCCAAATCACAGTGATGAAAACAAATCCCTACACAGTTAAACATGGCTATGGACTTTAAAATTGTGTTGTCTTACTCTGTCAAATGATTAAGAAAAGAAGTGCAAACAAAACACATCCTGGAACAATATGGTAAATCCATGTCAGTTGTTGGCAACGTTTTAATGTTAGGCTGCACCATGAGTCACTGCTGTCTGGGAGGTCATGTTTCAGTCAGATTAGCAGTCACCTCATGAATGTCTGTTTTCCCAGTGATTAACTCCTTTAGCTTTTGACTTTATGGACTTAATGAAACCTACATGATCTCTCCCGATTAACTTGAACTTACACCTCTTTTTTCCTGTGCGTGTGCGTTTGAAGAGGCACAACAACAACTCAGCCAAATCCATAGGAATCCAAAAAACGCCAGCTCCGACTTCCCAGCTTGTGGCCCTCCCAAATCTTCCTGTATCCAAACATCTCTCCCCCTTCGCTTTTTCTTTAAACACACGGCCCTGTTATCACCCTTGTTTCCTCTTCCCTCCTTCCCACTCCCTCCTTTATTTTTCAAAGCATGAGAACGGGGCTGGGGCGATTAAGGAATCCTAGCCCTGGCTAATCACCCCGGACTGGAGCACTTCCGCTGCGCTGATTACCGAGGAAACCATTAAGGAGAAGAAAGTGGCTGGATCTTTCATCCTGGTCGGCCGGGCTCAGGGGAGGTCAGAGAGGGGTGTGTTTGATAGGCCATTTACCCTTCCTGTTCTTATTATTCCAGCATTTCCTCTATCTGGACTCAACACGACTGCAGCAAGCGGACCCCGGGCCCGTCTTGCCCTCCCTCCCAAAGGGCTGTAATCATTGCCATACTGGTGTCCTGGACTCACTGGTACGTTTGCATGACACCATGTTGATTCACAAACACACGCACACGTAAATGCACACATGCACCCCTCATCACACATTCCACTCACTTTCACACCCTCACACACACACACACACACACACACACACACACACTACACTGGTACCTTGGGTTCACCACAACATTTCTTCTCCCCCCTCCTACATCAATACAAGGTCTAGTTGAGCAGCAATGACCCTGGAAGAAACAGGGTACACACATATACAAGTAGCGCCCCTTCCTCCCTCATTTTCTACCCCCTTCCCAAAAAACAAAACCAGTGTATTTGCGCGCACCAGGGCCTCATGGGTACTGTCACAGATGGTGCTAATGACGTGTGCCCCAGCAGAGGCAGCGCCCTCGTTCGCGCTAGACTGGTGACATATGCTCAGTCGCAGGGCCATCAGCAGAGCACAGCAGCCCCCAGTGTCCGAGAGACACCCCCGTAACCCCTCTACTACAGCGACACAATGACAGAGGCAGATCCTAAACAAACAGAGAGCCCGGCTCTGCCTCTTTCTCTCTCTTCATTGTATTTCAATCTGTTTCTTTCTCAGTACCCCCTCCCCTCCCACTGTCTGTTTCTGTCTCTCCCTGTTACTTCTCCCTCCCCTATGTTGTTCATCCCTCCTCTGCCTTTTCCCCTAATGTCCCCACTGAGCCTGACTTGATGGATGACCCTTTGCTTTGGCGATTAGGGTCCCCATGGGGGCCCCTTCCCTCCTCTGTAGGAATCTGGGTACGGCGGAGTGACAGAGCAAGTTCAGACTGCCGCCTGCCTCTGAGTGTAAGCGTGTGCATAGCAGATATCAGGGGGATTTGTATAGAAGGGTGACAGGACGTATCAGCCGAGTGGAGTCTCATGGTCGGTAATGGGCAAAGCACTAGCTTGTCTCTGTGTCCTGTGGTCTTCCCCTCCACCCGAGCTACTTGTGCACATACTGTCACAGAGGGACTGAAATGAGACTGGATCTGCTGCGGTGTTCTGATTTGATTTCTCCTCCAGGCTTTACAGATGTTGTGTGTACTAAAAAGTAATATCAAATAAGAAAATTACAATTAAGAGATTATTACATTTGGGACTAAATTACATAACAGAATATTCTTGGTAAGTTTCATGCATTTCAATACAGTATATTGTTACAGTATCCAAAGGTGACACCAATGCAGTGACACTTCAACAAAAAGCCCCAGAATGGGGGAATTCCTTGAACATGAGGGCAACCAGAAAGACTATTGGCTGTCATTATCTCTGTAACCCAACCTCCTCAGTTTTACTGTAACTCCACACGGATGCACCATGGTGTATGAATAAACCTCTAGAGACTTTTTGTACTGTACAGTGATGCCAGGCCGGCCTTTTGTACAACAGCATTCCTTCAAAAAGTTGTAAAAATGCTGAAAGGTAGCAGTGGACAAATTACCAAATTACACCGGAGCCCCTGGGTAATACAATGTGGAATCAGTCGAAAGTGTTGGAGGAAAAACACTGTGTCATGTTTCTGTAACCAAGAAGATGTAACCATAGACGCCTTTTGTTCAAGATAAAGTAGAAAGCCAGTTGTCTCCGTTTGTTTAGAGGGAATGTTTAGTTGATGAGCTCATGCTGAGATTCACTTTTTCCTGTAAATGGATTAGCTATAAAATGGGTGGGGTAATTCTAACTCAGCAAAACTAGAAAAACATGAATGCTAGAATATGCATGCACAATAAGCAATGTGTGTAAAAAGTTTGGAGGGAAATTATTAGCATTGATAATTGTTCGTTTAGTCTCAGTTGCCTAAATTATTTATTGTTAGCTCTGCATTTTCAAAGCACCATGCTTTGCCTTTGGTCTCTGAGCAGAGCTGCACTGACAAGAAACAAAATGTGACTTACTGTAAGAATGGAAATCCACAGTCAACAACAAACAACAAATGAGTGACATTTGGAAATCAATTAATTTATCTGGCAAATTGCAGAGTTGGCTAAATTACGGATATGAACTTTGGAAGTACAAACATACTCTGCACAATTCTTTTGTAATTGGTAAAAATCCTTTTGCAAACAGAGGCATTCAGTTTTTTACTGTGGGACATGTGCTCCCATCCAGACTTAATAAATATACAATCTAAAGCACATGGACAACCAGGACTTGTGTACTTTCTGCTTCCAGAGGGTTATTTTCTCTCTAGCTTTGTTGTTTTGTCATTAGTATTTTTGTTTACTTCAGAAAAAAAAGACAGGGTTTACTCACAGCACAACAAATTTAGAGGGCTAAATCAAGAAACGGCATGTTCTTTAGAAATCAAGCTGCATAAGCTCATTTAAATATATTTAGAGTAGTATTAATCTTGTATTTTTTGTATGCACTGTGGAAAAAATCTATATTATCCAAACAATTCACATCAATCATGATTAAGTTGCAAACAGTAATGAAGTGGTTAAAAGATGCCTTTTTTCAGACTAGACCCTTACGTAACCTGCAGGATAGTAATACTTCTGTTCAGTGGTAATGGAAGAGAAAACTGAAAATATATGCATAAGTGGAAAGTGGTCGCTAAGCAGCTCAGATCAGTGTTGAGGTGTTACTCATAAAGGACTTATTGGGACTGAATGCTGACCTATAATTGTCAATTAAAACACTTCCTTTTCCCTTTAAAGATATTACCCAAATCCTTATACTATACTCTTTGTGACAACAGTGATCATAGAACAGTGGTGGAAGAAGTAGTCAGATCTCTTACTTAAATAAGAGCACCACGATATAAAAATAATGTACTTCAACAGCAAATTTAGCTTTAACTATCAAAAGTTAAAATACTTGTTTTGCAGAAAAAAATGTCATTGACTCTAACTGAATATTATTACATATAACATTAATATATTATTAATAGTGATGGTTCAATGAGTAAGTAGCATTTTACTGTTGTAGCTGGTCGAGGTGGAGCTAGTTCATCTACTTTAGATACAGTTAGGTAGTTTTGTCCAGTGGTTCTGCTAGATAAAATTATATATTTTTATACTTTTTTTTTTTTGTGAAATATTGGATTATTTTACCTTTTGGGGGTTAGGGTTAGGGGATTAGGGCACTTAACAGTTATTTACATGAAAACACCTGAGAAGCTTAGGAAATGTCTGTTTGGTGGAACTGCTAACAGATCACTGGCTTAATCTTAAACAATGCAATTCATAAGCTTATAATACAGGTTTAAGAAATATAAAGTAGCAGAAAATAAAAATACAGAAATACTTAAGTAAAGTACATGTACCTTAAAATGGTTCCTAAGTACAGTAAGTACTCAAATAAATATACATTTGCCACTGCCAAAGAAACATGATCATTGCTCAGGGCTACCTGTGTCACTACACTGAATGAATACAGCACATTCAGAAATGTTCCTTCATTGACTTCATAGACAAGTATAGTTGAGCTTTCTGCAATGGGAAATGAAATGCAGATCCAGTGTTTCATTACCTTGCCAAAATAAAACCGTTGAGTTTGAATTCAACCATTGTAAAAGGAAAAAACAAGAAACTCTGTTGGCATTTCACCTACTGTCATGAAGACATTTCTTATTTCATCTTTTCCCAAACAAAGAAGCATCAGATTATGAGCGTCTGCAGGCTCATGTTTACAAGCATGGAAAAATTTAAATTCCTGATCTGCTAAAAATTAATGTTAAAAAAAGAAAGAAAGAAATCTACATTCTGCTGGCAGTATAAAAAACTGGCTTGGTGGTCTTAACCGGTCATCATTTTCTTACTTAAGAATAATGGACACCATGTGAGGAACCCCTGGTCCCACAGTCAAAGCAGTGGGTTGAATGAAAAAGAGGAAAGAAGAGGTAGCGTATTTATGTTTCCCAAAGAGCTCACATCCGGAGATAATCTGCTGTATCCTTAGATAATCTTTAGTAGCTTAAACACACTGACTGAGCTGTAATTAATGGCAGGGTAGCTATGACATGGTGACCCAGGGATGTTTGTCCTATCATTGTATAGGCTGTTCCTTAGCACAAGCTGGAGCCAGTCACATCTTCTGCTTCTGCTTTAAAGTTGGTACAGCGTAGAAACATACCAGCAGACAATGCTCACTGGGACTTCTTACTCATCTTTTTTTTTTTTACTATTTTCTTTGTTTTTAATTCAGGAGGTCTTAATAGCTACTGTCAACCTGAGGTTATGCTTCCCATGTTAACATTAACTGAGTGCTGAGTTATCTCGCTAAGCAGACATCTAAAGACGTGAAATGATCTAAGATGATCTGAGCATAGGCAAGACTAGAAATATGCAGTAATTTAGCATTTGAATGGTGTTTTGGAAAATATGTGTAACTTGGTTTTGGTGTTGGATGGGTTCTATCCTAATGCTCAAAGCCTTGCCATGTGTCTAGATTTTGTTTTCAGCAAAAGCTTTTCTTTTGATTAAACCCTTAGTCCTAATCCTTCCTGACCTAACAAAGTTGGTACCGCAGCCAAAACTTAAATGTTATTGTTGACATTTTGTTACTTTTTTCTTTTTATAATCTACATTTGCTTTTTTTATATATATATAATTATAATATATACATTTCTTTCTGGCATTTCTGGCATTCTTGAGAACACTGACAATAAAGTAATAATGTCCCAACAATACAAAAGCAATTCAATAAGAAATGAAATCAGATATATTTGCAGAAATAGAAAAAGAAAACAAAGACAAAAACATCAGCGAAATCATGCAACAAAACCACAACCAACAAAACCATATTACCACTCCAGAATCCACAATCCCTCACTAATTCAACTGCTAAAGATATTATTCATTGTTGCCATCGGTAACAATAACCACACGAAGTACGCAGCATTACACAATTTGTTTCTATTCTCACTAATTTGAATTGACTCATTAATCCACTCTTTGTAGGTCAATCAATCTTAACGTAGGACAACTGTTCCTTTTTCCTCAAATTGGAGAATAGAAAAAGGATTTTGCATCGCAACCAAAATGTCATGGACTTTAAACATGTAAGTGAACTGTCTGATGATTTACAGTATGCGATCATCTTTCCGATAACAATCTGAAGCACATGTACATCCTGGATTTTGATATCACTTTAAAACATCAACAATATATGAACCAGACAAGTAAATTCACACTGTTAACTGGATGAGTGTACGTTTATCCCCACACTCTGAGATGTGTGGGAACTCTTCACTGCAGCCGCAGCAGCTCTGTGTCATGCCGGCTCCAGTGTCTGGCCTTGTCATTTTTCACCCCACCGCCGACACCACCGTGGAAGGAGAGAGGATGTGTGTGTTTGTGTGAAAAGCACACCTGGCAGAGAAGAAGACCTATAACCCCACCCCTCCACCGAACCGACCTCAACCTCCCCCCTCGTCTCCCTCCCCACCTCCTCTTTCTCCGCCTTCCATCCCACCTTCTTCCCTTCCCTCATCCACATTCCCCCGAGGGCGAGATGGATCTGTGTCTGGGGCTGGTGATGTCACTCTTGGCAAGCTGAGGTTTTAGAGTTCAGAGGAGTGAACTGGAGAAACTATCTCACTTTGTTTACAATGCATGCAGACTCTGGTACATGCATGTGAATGTTGAAACAGTTTCTGTATACAGGTCAGGTATTGTATACAGCTTGTGGTCAAGTCCTTTTATCATTTCCTTTGTCGTCAAATTTATGTAATTTCAATGGTATCATTTTTTTTTTTTTTTTTTTTTGAACCCCTTGTTTGCAGTCCTCACTTTTTATGCAGTCTCTTGTCTTCATTTACAATGAGGATGATGAGAGGAGCATATTGGAAGAAATAGAGACAAACAAAATTTAATGGAGACCAGGAAGGACATGTGTTTCCAGAGGTGGGGATTAAACAATTGTGAATCAAACCTTCCAGCTTAGCCAATTTCTTACTATAAGAGCCAAAATAGAACAAAAAGTGGCCAATAAAGTCAAATCAAATTGCATGGGACAATTTAGAGGGTTAAGTATCATCAAACTATAAAAAGAAAAAGGGAGAAAATCTGAACAGTTTCTTTATGTTTTCTTATGGAACTTGAAAATCAAGCATGGACAGCAATGTTGATAGTTAATCAATTCAAGATATCTAAGCGTGCACCCTCCGAGAGAAGAGTCCTAAAGAGATACCTCATGTGGTTTACATGTACACTGCCTATATGTAAACACAGACATGAGGACAAACAGCCCCACAATGCCAAAGATGCTTTATGTGGCTGGATTCATTTTTGAGGATTTAGGCCTTGTGCTCTGTACAAGTCGAAGGAAGACACGCAAGAGAAGACAGCAGAGCACATGTCACGGAAGTCAGTCTGGATGAAAAGACTTGTCTCTCTTTCCTCAGTCAAGTCATCACACTGTGCAGTCATGCTGCAGAAGTTTACAGATTTTAAGAGTCTTGACATTGTCCCATCAATTACAGGACACTGATGTCATGGGCCTATCTGAGTCTCTGTGAATACTTTCAATATATGCAGTCAAAGTCAGAGCAGTCAAAACATATTCCGAGCACATCTTTGATGCCCTCACTTTTTCCATAGAACTGTCAGTAGCTCTGCTAGACGTAGACATATCAGCACTCATTTGTGTGTATGCGCACATGTGCCTGCGTGTGCACACACAGTGATTAACACTCCCTTCTCCATGTCAGATAAAAGCATGAAAAATGGTATGGAGTAAAAAAAGGGCGTCTCCCTCGCTAGTTGTAGCTTTAGTTATCTGATCAATACCATGCAATTACAGAGATTTATGTCGCCCAACATTCCAGGGTGAGTTCGTCTCACAGCCACCTGTGGAAATATGATCTGTTTTGAACTGATCTAACACAGAGGGGAGAGGAGAGTGGAGTGGTGAGCTACAGTAGTCAATTTCACCCAAGTTTCCACTATAAATACATCTAAGTATACTCATCCTTCAGGAAATAGAAAAACAGAACCTCTTTATGGTATGCCAACCAGTATGCATTCCCAACGTATCATTATAGTTTGATTGATAGGGTGTAACTGTGCCTTCTGTTTGGATCAGGTTTGATGGTATCTTGAAACCCATTATTTCAAGAGTGACTTAAGTATTCAGAAGGAAAAAGGTGCGGGAACCTTTCTGTCCTTTAGGTCATCTTCAAATTTTGAAACAATTTTAAATGCTGACAGTAAACAGAGCCTAAGTGTATTTTGACACTAATAATTTGGTACATAGACTTTAAGAGGCCACACTCCTGAAACCATTGGATTTACCTGCACACGCCTCGGTGGAACAACAGAATAGATCCTAAAACATATTTTGATTGTGAATTTGTATTGCAACATCTATTCAGTTTTTGACAAGAAGAAGATATGGAAGAATAGCAGTTGGTCTATTGACTTTTCATATCTTCATGTTGGATAAGAGCATAGAATAAATATTAAATATTTACCTACCACTTAGCTACCTTGGCTGGATTTTTATAGCTATACTAAGCCAGAACCTTAACTTAAAAGGTGAATGTGTATGCCTAGTTTCTTTTTTTTTTTTTTTTTTTTTTTTTTTAAATAACTGAACTAGATATCTTGACATGATTAATGTTAATCATGCAGTTTAACAGTGCACTTCCTTCAAGTCAGAGACTTGAAATAAAGAATAGTCTAATTTGGTGCATAAGAAGCAGAGATATGATGACTTTTTGGTCAAATACCCTAGAATGCTGGGTTGTCCGCTTCCCATAATGCAACTCAGTAGTCCTTTTTGGACCATTACTGACTGGCAAACACCTGTGTCTTTGAAATAATCCATCCAAGTTTGTAATGCAGGTTTTCTATTAAATTTTGCAGTGTCCAAGCCCAAGCTGAAATAACCCTGATGATAGTACCTTATTTATAAATGCATCCTGATACACAGCAATAGAGCATAGCTGGTTGTTAAATAAGTCCTATGCAATCCTGGAGTCATAATACCCATACCACAATACTATCGGAGGTGGAGGAAAGTAATGTAAGAATTCAAGGGTGAGTTCCATTATACAGTCTTGCAAATGCATGCAATCTTCTAAACAGCTCATGCTATTCAGAGGATAAATGTTGTCTCTGGTCAGCACTGAGGTCCCCTGGGCTCCTCTTTTAAGGCTTATCCACTGAGGCACTCGTTGCTCCATACGTGGCAACAGTGATTCTGGTTCCACTACATGGGCTCTGTAGGAAACCACATGCTTGTAAAGCTCTAATTCAGAATTCTAGCTGTGAGGGCCTCTAACACTCACATCTCCAATGGAGAACGGATTGATGTCCATTTTAACATCTCCATCGCTATCATTTTTTTTCTCCTTTTTGTGTTCTCCCTCACTGACTTTGTCCATTTTCTCCGTTTTCCATGATCTGTCTTTCCGTCTTTCCTTCCTTCCTTCTTCATAATGAGTCAAATAGAAGGAATGAGCACCACTCTTCAGCCCCCACCAGCCCTCATTCACTCTATTTTACAATTTCATGGCAGTGCGATCTAGGATCCTCAAAATCAGACTGCATACTGTTAGCACTCAGACAGTGACTATGAAATTCGTTGTTTTGCTCTGATGTACGGTTAACACAGATAGCTGTGTAATTACCTGAAGTGCTCAAATTTGATCAGATTAATTTGCAAAATGTCAAAGCATCAGACTTTGCTCCAGTTCCAAAAAGTAGTTTTACTTCCAGTGGACAATCTGATCTGTCAAGCCTGTCTCCCCAACAATAAAACATAACCTTCGGTCTAACAGAGAAGTGTTTTTTTTTTTTTTTTAACTTGTTTATATCTTTACCTCAAACTGAATTAGACTGAAAAGGCCACCAAATCCAGAGAAGGTCGTACAGGTCCTGGACTAAATTTGGTCATTTTTTAATTTGGGTTTGAAAGGAGAACTTTAGTGTCATGTTTATTCATGCTTTTTCAAAGGGTTTTCTGCCATGCATGAAGAAAAATGTCTGAGAGAAACACACTGACCTAAAGCCTGTTTCAGATCTCGTAAGTGGAAAATTTCACCGTAATAAATTACCGCTGACACGCTAAAAGGCTTTGTGAATCTGTCATATTCAAACACTTCATCAGACAATGGCATCCGTACATGATGACACAGCTTAGGTCAAATCATTCCAGACCTGGTAACTGTATCTCTTATTTTCTCTGCCCACAGAGCTTCTTAACTGGATTTACTGCAATGTGATACAGGAGCAAGTATTGAGTGTGGAGATGGTGGTTTGTGGCGTGTATGTGTGTGTGTGCAAGTGTGTTCAGCATATATGTGTCACTGTGTTTGTGTTTGCACGAGTGCATTTGTACATGTGGTTCTGTGTGCACATGCATTTGTGCAAATGTGGACACACTTGTGTATTTGGGTAAGAGATCAGATGTTTGCCTGGTCCATCTCTGGGATGGTGGAGGAGCAGAGGGGACTCTGGGATATGCCCGGCCCGAGGGGATCCTCTTGTGTGCTGAATGGAATTGAGGAATGCCACCATAGACAAACATGCTGCGAGCTATGAAACAACCGCCGTACAACTGAAATCAACACTGTGCGTCCCTGCTATCCAACACAAAAGGGAAGTCAATCCAAGAAACTAAAGGAGAGAGAGAGGGAGAAAGAGGAGGGAAAGAAAAGAAAAACAAACATTACAAGGGTGCCTCAGTATAGCCCAAAGGGGTTTCAATGTAATGTCACAGCAATGCTTAATATGGAGCGCAGCATGTAATGAGTTGATGTAATAATAACACATGTATTTCTTTCTTTACTATTTAATGAGATCTAGCCATAGTCTTACGAGACACATGTGTGGTCAAGCCCATTTCACTACCATGCAACCAAGAAACCCATGAAATGTTGTTTGAAAATATAGTGACTAGTGAAGCTGCAAAATGCAAGAAAACTTGTGGTATACCTACATCTACTTCCACCCCCAGTCTCTCAACATCCATTTGTTTTTCTTTTCTGTGCAGTTATATAATGAAGACTGATAAGAGACCAGATAAAACTGGTAGTGGTGTACAGTAACTGCAGGTGTACCGTCTACCTTTGACCAAATGGGATTTTCAGAATCACTTTTACTTGTCTGATAGGAGGTAATAGATATTTCCTCCCTCCTGGGAAAGAACCTGTCCAGGGTACATGCATAAAGATTACGGTTTTCACCTCTGTTGGGTTGGCTGTAGCCCAGTTGATAGAGCGGGTGGGCCATTAGTCAGGTTTGGTGGTACAATACTACCAATACTACTGTATGTGAAAGCAAATATTTAAATATATATATTAATATGTCTGTGTGTATAACAGCACTTAAAGGTCTCTCATTACATTAAATATTTGTGGATATCTTGAATTCAACATTGCTGTTTAAATTGATTTGAAATAATTCCTGATGTCTGGTCAATGTTTCAGGTTTTCTGTGCATGGTGAAAGGCCCAAGCACTCCAAAAGCCTTTGAATGATTCCACAAAGAATGTCTGTGCTACTACGTATGGCTTATGGACTTGTTGCATACAAATGAAACCCTAGGATAATAATTCTGGAGGATGTCTGTGGTTTGAGGTCCTCTTCCATGTTGTTTGCCATGTTTGCTTTGTGTAGAACACCCACAATTCCAAAAGCTTCCTGCACAGCAAGGGGTTTATGAGGTGAGGGAGCTTTTTCTTTTCCACATTCAGACACATAGCATTACCATACCAGTGCGTCTTGGATCCGCAACATTGGCTAACAATTGTCACTCACGTACTTTCTAATAATTTAGGCATGCTTGGTGGGATATTAAGCAGGCTTACGGGTATGTGAGACGAAATGATTTTAAGTCGTGTTGTGATAGAAGGCGTGCATGTGTGCGGGAATGTAATTGATTTATTTATTTTATGACAAGGATGCAAAGCAAGTGTGAGATTTGCTACTATAATGCGGCTTCGGAGAGAGACAGGGAGCCATTGTGGGATGAAGGTGGGGGAAGGTAGCTTCTCGAATGTGGCGAGCCCTCGCAATCCTTCCAAACCTTCCAAGAACGTTGATAAGCAGATCCCTGAAATGAAATCTTCCCCAGCACCCGGCTGGATCTGCCCCTAATCGTTTTATTTACAGTCACTGTAAAAGACGCCTCCTTTTTAATGGTGCTGAGAAATAATAGGCAGCCAAGGAACAATCGGTACAGTCCTAAGCGCATTCCCCCCTTCCATTTTCACATTAGGCTAATCGAGGCGAGGGGAAGGATATAAAGACATCAGTTGGATGAAATGAGTGTAATTGGAGAATAATGTAGTTAGTTTGCTCTAATCTTCTGCATAATATTAAAATGTTCTCAATGCACCCCAGCTGCAAGCAATCACCCCGCTCTGAGGAACCTGGGCGACGATGTTTGGAGTGAGGAAGGATTGTGTGAGTGCGAGATTGAGGGAGAGATATATCAGAGAGCAGGAAAAGGAAAGCAGTAGAAACAACTGGGAGGTTCAATCGGAAGTCCAAGAAACTGTCTATGAGGGCCTTTGCCTGGATAAACTGAGCATCCCTCTATCTTTTTCCTGTCATGGAAAAGCAATCCTTGCACCCTGCTGATGGCTGGCTAATTTGTACTGGGGGCTTGTTGGTTGCCAAGACTGGTTATGGTGTTGTTGAAATCAGGAACAGTAGGGACCAAAACTGTCAGCATGGGTTTCAGAGGTTCATTTTCTCCATGCTGAGTACAGCCTGGTACAGCCTGACTGTTTTTTCTCTTGCTGCCAAAAAGCATCCTACAGCACACCAGCTTACAATGGAACCAAAATGAGCATTCGGATGCATTTTGAGAATTTTCAGTGACTGATGTAGAATGACTTGGTTTGTTTTCTCAGAGAACCATTATTTAAAATGATTAAAGAAGCACTCAGGGTGTAAAAACATCTTCGGCTACATGTATTAAATTTTGTGCAACTTTAATGGCCTTGAGATTGGAAATTGAGAGGTTATCAGTCACTCAGTTCAATGTGGTCTCTTATACCAATTTAGTCGTAAAAAATGACTGCTGCCTCCAACACCGAGCCAAAGAGGCTAAATTAAGTTTTGATCATCCCTCTCTATACAATTAAAACTGTAGGGAAGTTGTAGTGTGAGCAATCACAGCAGTAGCCTTACAGTGGAATTAAGGGCGAGGTTCATTAGTCCCCCTTTGGCTTAGCCTTGTCTGTGATTTCAAGGCAAAAGAAAAAAAAAACTAGCTCTGAGGCGGCTCTTTAACTGGTGTTATTGTGCAAGAAAATTGTCATTAGACAGTGGAACAAATAACCTCGAAACGTCATGGGTGTCTTCGCTAGGGATCTAAAACAACAACAAAGAATTAATCAAATTAAAAGGAAGCCTTGTTATGCGATTTCAATTTAATTTCCACAACCAAGCCCTCTATTTAGTGTTTGACAAAACCTAAAAAAGAGCAAGTCACAGTTTAAGGGCTCAGTAACAGTTTTATATTAGTAAAGAATTATCAATCCTTTAAGCTAATTTGGATAAGTTGAGGAGCCATAAAGTGGGCTATGAAAATGGAGTAGTCTATTTGTTAAGCTCCCACCCCCTTCCACACTCTTTTTATGCCACCGGGGCACTAATGCACTTTTGTTTTCCCTTGTTGATCATCTGCCATTTAAGGCACATTAAATCCTGCAAATTAATATAAATCTATGAAAGCTATTAGTGATTTCTACCCCATATCAGGCACCCACACAGGCCTGCCTATGAGGCCTTGAGTAGGTCCTAAATAATTATCTCAACGACATACAGCCCTGTCATCAACTCTGCAGATAAAAATGCACGACGCAGGACTTTTTCTACACTGTAGTTACAACTGCAACTTTTAAAACTCACCAAGTCTCTCTGCACTCTTTCCTATTGTCCGTTCTGTTCTTTTTTTCACCTCATCTCCTCAGATCTTCCTCTGCAGTCTCTTCTGCACTTTCTCCCAAAATCCTCTCCTCTCTGTTCCTCATAGCCAAGCAGTTTAGGCAAGTGCCATATGCCCTGATTAAAGCTAGCGGCAGGCCAAGGAGCACAGGGAGGCTGTTTTGTCATTAGCCCCTCGCGCGGCTGAGGTGGAAACTCATTTAGCCCCATGCTGGACCTTCATTATGATAGACTTGTATCAGATGGCATCTCTGGCTGGGATCTCTGGCTCCTGGCTAACGGATGGGGAGATGCTGTGGCTTCGGCCCCTCTCCAGCCCCAGCAGGGAAAGAGAAAGGACTTTAAATGGGGATAAGGCTGGAGGAGAATGGCTGTGGATGGATAATGGGAAGTGAATGCGGAAGAAGGCAGGAAAGAATGACTGTGAGTGGTGCAGGGTTAGAGGAACTGGTCGAACCTGGGGTTAAAGGTTATGAGTCCTCAAGTCGGGCCTGGAAAGGTATGCAATAAGAAAAGATTATGGATAAGAGAAATTTTATTGCTCTTCTTACTCATGTTTTAAGTACAAGGCAATAACAACTGTTGACTACTGCATTCATGTGTGAGTATGGAGCTGGTTGACAGGGACATGGAGAAAGGGTTAAGGCGATGAAGAGGAATGTGAATAGATTAGGCTGGAAAAGAGAAATAAAGTTGAGTTTATAGGTCAACAACTCGTAGAACACACATCAGAGTGCCTGGAAGGTGATCTCACTTGTTATTAATTCCTCCCAAGTTAATCCTACTTACCATTTTATCGTCTGCTGACAACAGAGACAGTAGCTCAGAATAACTAAAGCTTGTATCAGATAAAATACCAAAAACATGAAACTAAAAATAGATGTCTGTGTTTAATTCATGAACAATCAAATGTGCACTGAATTTAAACAGGGGACTATGTCTACTTCCTATGTTCCCTCCTCCTAGTGAACACTTGTCAGTCAGTTTGTCCATTACTCTGATGTCTTTTCCACAGATGAACTAAGTTTCTGTTCTTGAAAGTGGAGCTCTTCTCAGTCTGTGCAGTCATTGTGCATATGAGGTAGTTTTTCTACTATTTAGCAGCTTATGGACATTAAAACATACAAAGTACTTTTACTCTGAAACAGGATTTTACCAGCAAGGATCTGCTATATAACACAGAGGCTGCTAAGAATAGCAGATGTGAATGTTAACTATCTTAGAATATTTCTTTTGTGCTGCCCTTATGTATGAATGTATGGTGGAGTACAGTGGCATTTGGATGGGAAGAGGCTGGAGGAGAGATATAAGGTGAGGAGGTCTTGAGAGTCTGTTGTTGGTTCTGCAGCAGAGGAATATGAGGTGCTGGAGGGAGCTGAGGCCGAGGTTGTATGGAAAGGATAGATAAAGGCCTGAGGGTCCTGATTCAGGGTTACTAACATGGTTTGGTGTGAAGACAGAGAGGTATGGGGCGGGGAGAGCAGAAGAAGACAGCTGGGCCTGGAGGAGAAGGCAGTTGATGGGGCTCTGGTCTTGAGATGGGGCCGTGGAAGGATCTGGGTCTTGCTCAGCCTGGTGCCTCTCTGGCAGATGCTGCAGCAGACTGGATGAGGGGACCACCACTGACAGACTGCTGGCGGCAAGAGCTGTGTGTTCCTGGTAGACCGAAACCACCTCTCTGTCTGGCTGTCTCTCGCTCTCTGCCTTAGTCTCCCTGAGTCCCCCCCTCCCTCTCTCTATCTTTCTCTGTATCTGTCTCCAGTTCCTCCTCTTCCTCCTCCTTTTCATTGTACCCACTACCATCACTGCTTACAGCTGCACCTCCACAAATTCACACACACACAGAGCAAAAACATGCTTGCTGCTGACACGCACAAAAACTGTGCACACAGTGTGCACATGCAGTACAAAAATTATCAGCTTCAAATGTTCCAAAGCAAATGGCTGAAACAAATTTCTCCCTATTTGCTGACAGTTGTGCTACCTCCTGTAATAAAAAGTCAATGAACCAAGGGCAGTCAATATATTCCAATAACAAAGACCGAGAGATTTGTCATTTTCCCACTCTCTGCTTTTTTTTGATGAATACATGCCTTTCTTCTTTAGCATGAGACGAATGGGGGGGGGCACACATGCACACAAATACAGTCTCTTAAAAAAAGGGAAATCTTGGGGAAAATGCCCCCCCCTCCGCACCACCACCACCACCGCCAACAAACGCAACCTGAAGAGAAGGCATCTGACTGTGACAAACCAAATACGCTCTGTAATAGAATTTTCCATCTCTGCAAAACTGATAAGGAAGAGAAAACATAACAACAGCGAGTGGCACATATCTGAAGGAGGTGATTTCAAAGAACAACACCAAGGCACTCCGGATGCCTCCTCTTGCTGAGTTCTTACATAAATATGCCGTTAAGCAATATGATGTATTATTATTACCTGAAAACATGCTATGAGCCCGGGTAGGCAGCATATAAGCCAAGCGCCTTAGCTCCCCAAAGGAGATTGTCTCGACATCACATATCAGCCTGTGCTATTGGATTCCCTGACTTTTAACTGGGTTAACCCACTTCCTGGTGAATACAAATTCAATTTTAACTGCCGCAGTTTTTTATTTGCCATGTGTGCCCCCCCCCTTCCCTTTTCACTTGCCTTGCTCTCAATAGACTGGAATAACCACGTAGAAACAATTTTCCTCTATTGAGTATACACAAGCTATAAAATTAAAATGAAGTGCTATTACATGTGTGCAAAAAAGTAAAGGGGTGGGGCTGGAAATCTCCTCAGCAAGAGAGAATGATCCCTCTCGTTTCTTTTATTTTACTTTCATCCATCTATCTCTGCCCATAGCTCTCTTTCTCAGCCTTCCCCTGCCATCCGTGGTGGCAGATGTTGATAATCTTACATGCTCTGTTTCCTGGTCCTGGATAGAGCAGCTATTTGTAATGGATACGCACTCACCTTTAACTACACTGTAAAAAAAAAGAAGGTTCCCAATAAGAATTTTTAATGCTTTTCAAAGTTTACTTGTACTGTTCATCCAGTCATCGACAAGAAAAACATACTCCATTATTATAAAAAAGACTTTAATTTAACCAGATTAATCAATCAAGTTGACAACTTCGTATTAGTATGTTCCATTTTTAGATATGTTTTCATAATTGTTTAGGATAAATCATGCACTTTATAAGATCATTTACTTTATGGTATATTTGCCTAAATGTATTCAGAATAAACTGGTATATTTTACTGAATATATTATTATATATTAGTATGTAATTTCAGAATATAAAACATAACTTAAAAAAAGCAGGAGAAACACATGCATAGTGACTACTACACTACTGAAAATTGTAAAAATGAATGTAAAGTTCAAAACTTTTTTTTTTTTTTTAAGATTTCGAGATTTTAGAAGATCTCAAATGCTTCAAAGCACCCTGAAAAAAACTTTAAAGAATTGCAACAGCCAAGCAGATACCTTGAGGTCCTTATAGGTACCTCACAAGCACCCTTAAAGGCACACTGAGGGTCTTCGAAGCACCACTACAGAGGGTTTTTTTAACAGTGCAGACCTGTCTTCCAGGGCCTGTGTGACTGTCTTCTCAATGGGCTAATGGCTTTCCTCAAGCAAAGAGAGGGAGAGCAGGGCCTAAACAAAGCCAGATGAGGGAGTCAGGAAGCCTTTCAGGACTTCATTAGGTCTTCTCTCTGAGAGGGGAGGTTAAGAGCCCGGCAAGCTGGTACTGTTTAGCTGCTTAACGTCAACAGGAATGCTCACGCAGCTGCCCCGTAGACCCACCGACGAGCACACACGGGACAAGGCAACGTGAAACCAACACACACATGTTCAGATATGTGCGCTCAATCTCACAACTTACTCCATGAACACATGTAGACAGATAGATGACCACAGATACACATACATGCACATACACAGACCCCATGTAGCCCCTGGTTTAGACAACACACACCAATAAACACTGGCTGGTTAGCATGAGAAAAAGGCCACACAGGGACTCAAACAGTCTCTCCCCTTGGTACAATCACAATGTTGCTACAGGCACCAACCACACACACACACACACACACACACAGACAGTATGGACATTTGACCTCAAATGACATGTTTATTTAATTTGAATTGATATTCTGCTCACTTTTACAGACTATAGACCAGAAATACATCACACTGTTGGACTGTAACATTTATCATTTGTAACTTGCACAATTTAAACGATTAGCAACAGGACAAGAACATTGTGTGTACTAATGCAAAGTCACAGACTTTACTAAAAGTATTATTCAGCACCTTACATGAGCCAAAATGTTGCAGTCATTTCTTGCAAATTTAAATAGCTTGTACAAATTGTTTCAGATGTTTAAAATATTTTTTTAAATCACTAGAGTGTTCAACATTCTGATAAGCCTGGTAATAATAGACAATAATCAGCGCTGTTCAAGCTAATATCCATGACCAGATGACACGAAATTAATTAATTTCTCTCTGATTGACCTAGCCTGGCCTTGTAACCTGTAAGGGCAAGGTCACAAGTTCCCGCACACACTGCTATGGAGGAATATGTACATAAAAATAATGTACTGCTGATACAAATTACAAAAATATTAGAATAAATAAATATTGTTGATCAAAATGTCACTTGCACTCGTTCACTTCACTATACCGGTAGAGAACTGATGTGCCCAACACACACATCTTGTAGGTCGTTCAAGCATTTGACCAGGGGAGTTGAGCTTAAGCTCTGTATTTAGGCTCAAGGTGTTTAGGATGGATCAGTTTTTTGTGGAGAAACTGTGTGTGTGTGTCTTTATGTGTGTGTGTGCGCGCTTTCACAGGTATTGTGTTGCAACTGGTCGCCTGCCCCTGAAATACTGATCATGCTACCAACCCCTTCCTAGTAGTCCTGAAAGGAAACAGAGGAGAAAAGGCCAGATGATTAGATGGATATCATAGCTTTAGACACGTGTAGCTGAGACTTGATGAGTAAGGTAGAGGGAAGTGTATTTGTGTGTGTGTGCATGTGTGCGCGTGCATGTGTTTATGTGTGTGAAGGTGAGGAGGAAGGGGTGAAAGGGAAGCTGATGAATATCAAATGAACAGAGAAGAGGTCTGTAAGTTGAGCCTTGCATTTTTTTTTTTTTTTTTAGCCTGCTTTGTGTGTATGTATGCGTGTGTTTGAGTGTGTAAGGGCAGAGGTGGGGGTGTTTTGTTGTCGTCTCAGAGTGAATAGAATGGGAGTTGATGATAGTGTGAGTAAAGAGAGGTGTGTGTAGGTGTGTGTGTGTGTGTCTGCGCGTGTGTGTGTCTGTGTGTGAGGGCTGTGTTCAAGCACCACCTAGTGCTCGAGTGTGGCACCTCACCTGTGAAGTAAATCATAACACCTCCACTGTTCGAAAATAATTCTTCTTAAAACATATTATTTCTAACCTTTTATGTAATCTCTCAAAACTTAAAATTATGCAAAAATGAGTATGCTTAGCATCATAAAGATGCAACAGGACACATAAACACCGCCACATACATGTGTAAAATACCAAAGGGTAATATTATACCATTAAGAGATTTGTTACAATCAATTACAATTGTCATTATAATGCTATAGACACATTAATTATGTGACATAGCACTTGAAGATGGAAATACTACAGAAATAGCTCCCACATAACACCTCCTGACTATTGTAAGATTTAGGGGTTATTGTGAGATGGAGATAATGTCACAGTCGATTCTTCACTCATCTGACAATCACCACCAGCCACCAGATAAGATGCACGAGGAGAGCCCGGAATAATTATGGCACACATGGCTTAGCAAACTTTCCCCCGTTTCGCCCGCTCATTTCAATGTGCCCTTGAATACAGTATACTGTCAACACGCATCCATCGCAGTCGGCTTACTCCAACTTAGCACCACAGCCCCATCAAGCCCTTCCAAACAGGCTGGTGACAGTGATGTGAGGCTGTCGTGCTGGATCAAGGTAATTCAGTCTGAGCCCCCCCCGTCCCCCTCCGCCCCATCCCCCCCTCGCCTTCCCGCCCTCCAACACCACCACCACCACCACCACCACCACCCCCCCACCTCCCCACCCCTGTTGTCAGTCGAGCGCGCCGTGACCCTCGGGCCTTCAGATTCAGCTCCCCAGACCTGTTTATTTTTATCACAACAATGAAAATTAGCATGATGCTGAACGCCTATGCACACTGCACGCCTCCAAGGCTGTTTGTGTGTGCGTGTATATATATATATATATATATATATATATATATATATATATATATATATGTGTGTGTGTGTGTGTGTGTATTTATGTGATCAGACTGTGTGTGTGTGTGGGCTGGAGTGACAGTGTCACCTTCTTATCATGGGGCCAATGTTGTGTAGACAGGGAGATTTAGCTGTGAGATTGAGGGGGGCTTGGTGGTTACTACTGTGTGCACTGACAGGTATCACCAATACAAGGATTAGCAAAACAAAGATTCCAGAAAACTGACAGAATGAGCGAAGTGTCCCATGGCGGTTTTGCAGAAGAAATGTCAAAATTACTGAACACTGAGGTTTTTTTTTTTTTTGTACTTTATCTCATTTGGTTTTAATGTCAAACTGATTTCATTCACATTCAGATATGCATCATGGACTGAGATTGTTCTGGTGTGTGCTTTTGAAAAAGTTTACTGTTTGTATCCACAGTTTGATTTTATGGCTGCACCCCCAGTGACACTCAACTTAAAAGTAGGTTAACTACAAAAGAAAATCTGTTTCATTATAATTTAAAATGGAGGAATTTCCTATATTTTTAATGCTTTTTTATACAAATATCAGAACTCGGCAGACCTTTCATCACAGAAATATAATGTAACCAAACAATTAGGCCTAATTACAACTTAAGAGAACCTAAAATTGATTTGTTATACTGTGTGTATTTTACAATTCTCTGTAATACAATTAAATTCAATTGCTTCAGTGAACTGTGAGATATGTTTTTCTGGCTTATTACACACCAGTGTTTTACCCAGCTTCTGTTTTCATTCACACTCATTTTGTTCAGTTCTTACATTTACAGAGTGAAATTGCTGAAATCTAAATGTTACATAATTTTTGTTCCGAAGATTATAAGGTAGAATTTTAGGCACTAGACAAAACAATGGCTTCAGTTGTTTACATGTCACACAAAAAACACACTTTGCACACTGGGCCCTTACTATGAGTGCAGAAACGTTGAGTGATACAGTTTTAAACATTTAGTCTCAATAGAGCCTGAGAAATACTCCACTAGTCAGCCTGGCTGAGTGGATGGAGCTGAGACAGATGTTTAACGCTTTGCCTGCCCACACATACATACACACACACACAGTCAAAACTGTACTGGCCCTGCACACAGATGTGCATGAGCTCACAGATGCATGCTCTATCCCTCATTCCACCATACACACATACACACACACTCCAGTGGAAGCATTTTCCAGCGTGACTGACAGCCGTGATGGAGGTGAAGATAAGCCTGATTAATTGGGAGGATGGGTGGGAGTGGGAGGCTACAAAGAGGCTACGCTGCAGTGCTTCAGCAATGCCTTTGTGGCATCGCGTGCCACTACTCAAACGATTTGTCAACACCGCTGAACGACATTTATTGACTGCACCCATGGTCTCCATTTTGCAAAGTGGTATTTTGTCATAGCTGAAAAATGGCCTTCCCGAATCAACTTTGACACTCAGCTCTAAAGTTTTTTTTTTTCTTTTTCTTTTTGCTATCCCCTGTGTAATGTTAGAGAAGAGTGTGGCGGTTCAGAACATCAGGCAGCCAAAGGTCAGTGCAACACACTGTCTTTATAATGAAAGACACATGGGCTTTTTGCTCATAATACATGGAAACACTGGCTCAAACGAGCCTTCTGCCCTCCAATCCCTCTCTTTACAGTAACCTGTGATAGAACTTGACATTAATGCCACAGTCCAGTGGGACCTCACATAATCTGGTCAATCTCAATGGAACCAGTCACGCTTGAGTTGGATAAGGCTGATGTTACACTGAAACTGATAAAAAGAATGCAGTGTGTCATCTGTAAAATCTAAGCACTTGTCTAAGAAGCTTTTGCAAGACACATTATTTAAAAAGCAAATTTTAAGATAGATATTTTTGAATAATTCTGCCTCTAAGTGATACCTGATTTTTAACTGAACAATACTGGAAAAACTTCTTTATTGATATTGTTTTTATTCTACAGCTTGAAGAGCCCTACGTTTTGGCATTGGAGCCTGTCAATACTCATGTCCACCATAGATTAACTAGCTATCTGCTCAACTTGTCTGACTTCCTATATAAATTTGAAAAGTATTAAAACCTTTTTCATTTGAATGAGGTAATTAATCAGACAAACTCCTAAAAAGTCTTTACAGTATGTTTCTACAGGTCAGGTTGGGATACTGTCCAATGGTCTTACTGGGTATTGAGTAAGTAGTGTGGTTCTGTTATGAATGGCTTCAAAGACACATCTTGATCGAATACAACACCCAAACAAATACAACCAAGAAGATGACATGTCAACCTCAACACATCTAAATATATAATCATTAAGGATGGATGGATGAATGGATCTTGTGACATACAACTCGGTCTGGAATGAGATGATTACCATACACTATAATGGATAATTGCTCTCATTGTTTTAAAATTGTGATTCCTGTAACTTATCATCTATGATATGATTGCTCTCTCTTCACTGTCAGCCCTATCAATTCAGGATTTTGTTAATGCAATCTGCATTGCAGAAAACTTTTCCCTCTAAACACATGTTCAACAAACACAATCCAGTTGTGTGGTTTCACTATGATTCAAGAATCCCTGAGAGCACTCATTCAAAACTGCAGGGAGAAAGACAGATATGGCAGAGCAGTGAAGATCCATTCAAATATGATTATAACTGAATTAATAGACATTGACGTTTGTGTTTGTTCCAATGTGGTGAACAGCCCAGCATTTCCTGCCAATGGGCCCATGGATGACACTAATACCTTGTAATCAAAGGAAATGTGTATAGCTCCACAACCATTACATTCAGATTTTGTCTCTCTCGTTTTCTTACTTCACTCTTGTTTGTTTCGGTGTAATGCAGATCAGTTCTGGGTTTATTTTCTCCCCTCAAAGCTGAATCTTTTATTTGATTTGCGGTAGAAAAAAAAAAAAGATCATCATCCCGGTGAAATTACATCCACATGGCAGAGGCTCTGAGCTCGTACTGTAGCTTGGTTGGCAGTGACAACAGCCGTGCCACGATGACAAAACAAGGTTAGGAACAACTGAGGAGTTGTTTTCCAAAACACTAAGATTCTATTTTAGGGAATAAATTATTAACTGACTCATTATGTTTGAAATATAGAAACATTTAGAACAGGAGTGTTTGATTCACTAATGTGTTAAGATCAAAATAGCATAACTGACTGTTGCTAAAAAACAAAACCTTAGAAAGTGTAAAAATGTGAAATGGTACTTACTAAATGGGTTCTGCAATTCATTTACCCCTCAAGGGTTTTCAAGTATACCACTCAAACTGCTATTTTGCCAACTCACTTGAATTGATGAAAACTATTATTTTCTTTGTTCAACATGCATATATGTATAAAGGTTATATATAAATATTTATACATAACACTGACATTACAAAGTTGCAAGGCGCTCCCACTTAATCATTCATTGTGTCCTCTTCACCTCAGGATGTGGTTGACATGGCATGAAGGGATCTAAATGTGCTCTCATATCTATCACTGAGCGACTTTTCTTCCTTTTTCTTCTCTAATGCCTGTGAAGACAGTTCACCCTCAGGAAAGAGGCGGTTACGTTTTCACCTCTTCCGAAAGCGGAGGAGGGAATTAACCAGTTGAAAGGTTATGTGGTAAGTCAACATTAGCTTTTCGGCTTATCTCAGTGATTGAGCCCTGTAATTATATCACACAACTTTGAACTCTTATTGGTGGAATCCTTTGTCTTTCCTTATCCTTTAACTTTGACAAAATAAACGTCTGAAGTAACTTGCTTTTCATAAATACATGACTTTTTGTTTGAACTGGTAACTGCTAATTTGTAAGTTAAGTCATAGAATTTAACAGTACAGTGTTTGCATTTAGACGTGTCCTGGTTGTGTGATGGACTTTTTTTTTTATTGTGTTTTATTTTGTTTTAAAAACTTCAGCTTTTGTATTACCAGTAACTGTCACTGTTTAGCATGTAATCACACATAAATGCTCTTCCAAAAATTTTATCTGTATAGGGAGCCACAGTAAAAGCTTAAAACTCATAACTTTAATGGGACCAATTTCTGAACTTGAGCCCCTATAATTGAAATTTTAGTGGATTTACTTCACAACAATGCAAGGTAACCATACAGCCTGTACAGAGCTCTTAATCCTTGAATAAACAATACTGTCTGTATTATTGCTTATATTTACTGTATCCCTTAGAACTGGGACATCATGTCCCCCACTGATACTAATCCACAATAAATCAAGGTTTTTTTCTGTTAATATTCATGAAAGAAATAGGTTGATGTCCATCTGGATTTAATAGAGATAGGATTTTCTTGCTCAGGACACACAGTAGGATAGCAGAAACCAGCCCTGCTATACCGTAAAAGAAAAACATTTGTTTGTTACACTTTTTCACATGATGAAGGGACATGGAATATTCTTCCAGCTTAGTGTTTATAGCACAGTCAAAGATGGTATGCTCTGTGTGCTTTTTTTTTATTTGGACAATAAGACAAAGTCAAATTGGTATGTGTAAGCATATGCGTGTGTGTACATGTTTATTCAGAACCTCAAGTTGCCTTGACACCCAATAGTAAACCAATAACTAATAAATTTTTTCTGACAATGAAAGTTCATCCAAGATCCAACAAGAGCTTATCCCAGCATGCAATGGGAGAAAGGCAGGGTACACCCTGTGCAGCTTGCAATCTTTTACTCATCCCAGTGTAAATACTTGCTTTGCTTTCAAACAAAACACAGCGTGATGAGGTCAAATAACATGTAATTATCATATAGTATGTTATAATCACATTGGCAATAAAAGTCAGCAAAAAGTTAAGCAAAGTTTAGGACATGCTTTTCATGTTATTCTTATGTTAAGGCACATCAGACAGTGTGCAGTCAATTGACAACCAGTCATTGTCTGCTGGAGACTTCCGCTTGTTCTCCATTACCTTCTTGCTGTTCAACATAGCTCATTAAATCTCACTTTTCCATACCACTTGTCCCAGTAAATACAGTTGTTGTTGGTGCATGCTCCCATCTCTCTCCCTCTCTCTCTCACACACACACACACACACACACACACACTGTGAAACACACAGTGTTCGGTGGTAATTGAAAATGTGATCCATGAAGTCACAAGCACAATTTAACTCAAAGCCTACCCATGTTAGCGCTTCCACTCGTAACAGGTCAAAGAATGAAATTAATTTTTAAAAAGGCGACCCATGAAATTGCACTATGATAGATGGGGTGTAAAAGCAATATTTTAATACATTCATGGCTATATATTTTCCATCCCCCTTTACGTGGAAACGCCACTTTTCTGTGTTGAAAGATAGAGTGCTATTTGAACTAATTTGGAGAATGAGAGGAAGTGCAGTATCAGGAAGGTATCTTTCTTAAAGGAGCATGTTCTTGTGAAAGAAGAACTCTTCCAGCAGCATTTGAACCCCTTCACTCACATACGCATTTAAATTTCATACTTTCATCCATAAGATGCAGGTAGCAATGAAGCCGTTTTAGTGTGTTTTGTAGAGGTTTTCAAGTTGGGTACATGATATATATCAACACTTATTCAAAATGTCTGCTGACTTTACCATTCTGCTTTCAGACCATGTGCACAGCCTCTACATGGGGCTAAGTCAAATGTCAGAAGGTCTAGGGTAGAGGTGGAAAGCAGCAACTGGTCAGTCATGTCTGTTGGGAATAAAAAGGCCCAAGTACGTCAGTAAGTAAGTATGACATATCTTAGAATAGCAGTCCACGTCTGAGACCATTTCCAGCTCACAAGTTCACATCAACTGTCCAAAGAAAGCTCTCCAAAGCAGTGTTCCTATTCTTAGAATCATTTTTGCATACAGGATCTGGCTGGTACAGTAAAGCCAAAGCCAATCTGCAGGCTTCTCAAAGGTCCCTCACCAACTGTCACCTCCACACCTCAGAGAGGAGGCGAGAGCGACGTTGAGGATTCTGGAGGAAGACTGAGGTGCTGAAGGGGCAGCTGCCTTCGCTTCGGTCTGAGTCCTCTGACCCACTTTCCCACCTCTTCCACCTCCCACGAATTCCCCTCCGCCATCTCCTCTCCCGCTTTCACGCTCAAGATTAATGGTGTGAACCCAAACCTGCTGGCAAACTGGGTGTAAGGAAGATGTCTGAGGTAAGGCCTGACAGAAGTTTGGAGTGCAGGATAGGAGTGCTGTGTGGTTGTGTATGACCAAATAAATATGGCAGGTCCATGGGGACCGTCCTTACGGTGAAGACATCTTGTTGCAGGAGCTCTAGCTCATATTTCACTCTCTCTGAGCTGCCGAGTTCTCTGTCTTTCACTCTTTCTGTCTCTCTGCCTTGGTGCCTTGAGGGGGAAAAGGCAAATTCTCAAGGCCTGAAAGTATGTGAGAAGACTTGGTTGGACAGAAGTTCAAGATGTCATAGGGGAAAAGTTGTGTTTCGACACGAAGCCTTGTTTGTGCTCATCAGCAAACCTGTCAGGACGCCGTTTGATGTTGTATTTGGGTGATATCCTCAGGCACTGTGTTTGT
Organism: Sciaenops ocellatus; assembly: GCA_033000465.1. Classification (NCBI taxonomy): domain Eukaryota; kingdom Metazoa; phylum Chordata; class Actinopteri; family Sciaenidae; genus Sciaenops; species Sciaenops ocellatus. Next base: position 17,545,490 of record CP136869.1, read on the forward strand.
GTTAGCTTCCATATGGATTAGCTTCATATAACTTGGCCTTGCCTGAGATTATCCATCAACAGAAGACTCAGCAATGCTGGTGTAAAACTCATCCACAATCTCTTATGTTCACATATATTCGTATGCACTGGAAAAAGGTGCCCTTAGTACGATTGGAATTAATGACAAGGTCCAAGAGGAATTCGTCAATATAATTACTCCAGGGGGAAAAAAGTTTTCTACAGAACAGAATGTTTCTCAAATCACCACCATACCTCCACCTGCATAATTGATAGAGTCCTCATGATTAAGCTAATGAGGCTCAGAGCTTAAGCCCTATCCAACAGCCCCTAATTACAAATATGTAATATCCCCCCTCTGCTTCAATTAGCATTAGAACAGAAGGTTAAGAATCATTCAATATTCATGCGGACGGTGAACTTCAAGGTTAAGGAGACTGGTCATTTAACCTCAGCTTTAAGATAAAAGTCATTTTCGTTAATTGTCTTTGATGAGAGCCACTAACTATATAGCTGTGGGAGGTGCTTCATCAACTTTTATTCAGGTAAAAGCGAAATATTATTGCCTTATTACCTTCTTCTACCTTTTGAGTTCAGGGGATGCTTCTTCTCGTTAAAGTGCCTTGAGAATATCTGAAACATTTATACACTTTGAGATGAATTACCGGGTTTTTGTCTTAGTCTTTTAGATGTTTAAACAGCTTACAGGTGTTGCGGTTGTGCTTGTATTTCTTTGTTATCTACCACTTCACATATTTTCTTTGAGAATACCTGAGCCAAACAGGTGTGACGTAAGGTAGCTGAGCTGTCAGACTTGTGGAGAGATGGTTTCTGAATGACACCCCTGGAGGCGATAGGCATAATGGTGCATCATGGGAAAGCTCTCCACAGACTTGCACGGACCTCTCTCTTATGTGATGAAGGCTCAATGAATAGGGGATCAAATGGCAAGGTGTGCATGTGTAGGGATTCGTGTTTTGTGGAACATATGCTACCTTGTACAGAGGGTATTTTTCCCATATGCTTTGTCTGTTGCTTTCGAAGGGTGATGTATAACATATATATAAAGTAATGTATGATTTTAGCTGGTGTTCTCAGTTTGAGCTTCTAATTTTAAGCTTTATTGCAGTCACCATTTCATATATATGATTGGTCTAGTTAGTGTCTCTAGTGATATTAGAGTTGCATGGAACTGGAGCTTTAACTTTGGTCTTGCTTGAGTCCACCTCCTCCAGAATGTGTCTGACCATTGACTGGGGGTTTGACAGGGGACTGCATTGGCCTTGTGTCAGCAGTGGAGACCACAGAGCAGGGCCTGGGACTCAGAGACTGGGCTTGGAGCCCATAGCCTGGAGGCTGTAGGCCCAGGACTGCACCCGCTGGCCTAGACCAGCCCAGCCCAGCCCAGCACAGCCTCGACCAGCCCATCCCAGCTCTGCTCAGCCCCCCTCCTCCCTGTGGCCTCCCTGCACCTTCACCAGCTGCGCTTTTCTGGCTCCAGCTGCTAGGTGTATATGTGTGTATGCTGCCCGCCCTTTACATACCCCCTCTTTCCCCTCCATCTCTTGCGTTTTCCTTCTCTGGTTTCCCCTCGTTCTCTTATTTTCTCATTCCCTATTTGTCCTCTCACTGTGTGTCTGCTTCATCCACTCTTTTTTTTACCCTCTCTGCCTCTCATCCTTCCCTCCCTTGCCAGACACAGGGGTTGTAATAGTGCCCAGCAATTACTGAGTTGGCATGTGCTGCATTGTTTACTCACAGTCCTATTCCTACTGGACTTTATTAAAACACCATCTGCCGTCAGCTCTGGAATGGTAGAAGAGGTGGTGGAGGAGGAGATGGAAGAGGAAAGCAATGGGAGAAAAGCGAGAGATTTGGCTGCAGAATGGAAGGAGAATGGCTGGACTCACGTGGAGAGTACGGGCTGCCACGGTGGTCTCCTGTCGGAGGGACATCGACAGTACATGAGACCGCGAAAACTAAATGAGATTTTTGGTGCAAACAAAGGGTTTGGTAATGGGAACAAACTAAGTGAGTGTGAGTTCCAGGAGACAAGGATCCAAGTTTTTGGAACAAATCGTGCGGTCTTTCAAGTCCTCAGAAGTGCGTGAAATTGTGAAATCTGTACACAATCTGCACATTTTTAACCAGTTAAAAGTGTTTATTAAAGCATTTTTGTCAAATAAATTGATAGTCCTTGGTCCACAATTGGTCATTTTCAGATTACATTTGACTAAAGGACATGATGGCAGATGACAGAGCTCCTTCATCAGGCCTGTCGGTCACACAGAGTGACTCAGGTGCTAAATAGCAAGTGGGATATTAACAGCACGCCTGTTTATGAACACTCACATAACCTCCCTCTCTCACACACACAAACATGCACATATAGAGCCATGCTGGGTAATAATGTTGTGGGCCCGCCCATGTAATGACATTCTGATGGTTATTTCATTAGCTGTAATTTGTTATGGGACATGCCATTTCGGACGAGAGCCTGGATTGATTGGCTAATCATTGAGAGGAGGCGGGCTGGACCCACTACAAGCTGGATCAATTAGTCAATTATTGCAGAGGCTTGGTGTGAACAGTCCTGGCATATTGTGAGTGTGTGGCTCGGTGTTCTCAGGTGTTTCTGTGTCGTACTGTGTGTTTTACATGCACAAAATGTGATGACAAATCAATATGTAATGGAATATGACGCATTTCTTGGGCTTACCTTATCTTACAGCAATATCCATAAGAATGCAGGACAGATATGAATCTCAGGGACAATGCACAGACAAATAAAGATAAAAAATAATTTTCAGGATACAGTTATCTGTAAAATAATACCAGACAAATAAAATCTAAAATTTGACAATAAATGTTAGGCTTCCAGTATTTGTGGCTACATCTGTAGCTTTCATTAAATGAGGCCCATAATAATATGAAGCAGACTCTCGTTATGTTTCGTAATTTATACTAGACACTGGAGCAATCATTATCAGGCTATTAAACTAATGGCATGCTGACCGTTTAACAGTCGAAACTGATCCTTCATGCTGTCCGTACAGGGTAAAGCCTTACAGTGGATGTTTATTTGTCCTCCAGAACTGTCTGTGGGGATCAATGAGGTGGAAGACACAAGCACACTCACACAGATATATGTATAAACATAACATACAATTATTAAGGTCTTTCTGGATGCTCTGTGGTCAGTCTGCTTCACAGCACTCCTTTACTGTAATTGGATGCATATTCTGATGGAAGATAAAGGCCAGCTGAGAGAAGATGAAGTGAGGTTAAGAGGAGGGGGGGTCTTGTTTAGGAAGCTGTACCTCAGCTGGGCTGTACAGTGAACACGAGGGCTCATTCGTGCGTTGCACACTGTAAATCGGCCTCTCCTGATGTTCACAACGGAGCATGAGAAACACTGAAGAATAATGAGGGGAGGAAATCACATCCCATTGTAGGATATAACAAATGGCAATCTTGTAGTGTTGCAAAATTTAGATGGCTAAATATCAAGATGTATCCCACGCTTGCACACTAATTATCCCATTTATGCCTTTCCTACTCTATAAACAGTTAAAAATGTGTGATATGAATGATGAATGAATGATGAGTACATTGAGTTTTGTGAATATTTTACATGAAATTGTAGAAACAAATCCTCAATGTTTAATTGTCACATTCATTAAACTTAAATCTCTTCTGCTAAATTAATGATTATCAAAAAGCATTTCCTAAATTGCATGGGAATAGCTGCATATATGAGTGTAATTGACTTACATTGACCATACACTACTGAAAATATAATTTTACTACAATGTACAAATATTTTCTTAACCTCAATATAAATGGTTGTATACTTGTCAGACTGCAATTTGCATACGGCATGTGCACATTTGGCATTTTACTTACAGAAGAATATAATGTTCCTGTAGGGGATTGACCAGAGTCAAGTTCTGTTTTTGTTGTTATGGATATATTCACTTGCAAATGAGATAAAATAGACACATAGAGTGGAAACAAAAATCTGATTTGAGGCGTAGACAGCAGACATCACACTTGCAGTCATGAGTTATTCATGCATTAGAGATATTGTGGATTGACAGCACAATTATGTCAGAGGGTATTACGCATCAGCAACCATGTCGTGCCCCCTGGACGGGCACATACACCACACTACAGACAGAAAACAGAAGGGCGTCTGAGGTGAATTTTTCTTTTTCTTGCTGGAAATAATTTGCAGTACTCTGAATGCTAAAACCACCACACATATAAACACATAAAAAACATGAGAGCCGGGCAAAGCTGTGATCAAATCTGTTCCAGTGTTTTTTGAGGCACTCATAAGTTTGAGGGAGCTGTTGTGAAATGGGTCATCTTTCGCAGCAGCATTTTGTGTTTGTGCTAATAATCAAAACTGCAAAAGCACAGCATGGACCAGCAGCTTGCGTCTGTGTGTGTGTAGGTGTGTGTGTGTGTGTGTGTGTGTGTGTGTGTGTGTGTGTGTGTGTGCCATACCACACAAGCAGCCACTCTGTAGTCGCCCTCAGCTGGTGATGTTGTCGGTGGTAGGAGGTCAAAGGTCAGACCAAGGTTCATTATGGCCTGCCATCTTTCAGCCTCCACAGACGGCAACACCCCACTGTCAGCAGCACTGCAGGACACAAAAAGATTAAAAGAAGGATTATTGTCATTTAGACACAATAAATAAAGAGTTTCGTAGGAAAATGAGAAAAATAAAATAAAACAGTGTATTTGTTGTTACTGTAGCTCATGCAAAGATGAGAACAAATCATAATTTGCTCACTCCATCCTGATCATACTGTGCAATTCAAGCTTAGCATATTAAGAACAAATAAATAATATGAAACAATTTTATTAAATAAAAAAATAACTTTGGTGAAAGAGATTCACCTGCTCCTTATATGGAAAATGAGCACCCATGCCAAGAGAGGTTACAGTAACTGTACCATTAAACACAGAGGTGTCGTACTCTTGTGTACAGTAGAGTCTAGTTATCTTTAATGAGAGTGAAATCGCTGTCTCTTAAAACAACACATACTGTTTTATAGGTCACATCAGAGCTGCGTTCAAAGCAAGCATCCACTGTAACAACAGGATGGACAGCGCACCACTTCCTCCTCTGGTTTATTTTACTTCCTCTATTAACTCTACTTTATTTACTATTAGGTCGTCATGGATATTGTGTATGACACTTGAAGATAAACAAACAGAGACGTCTGGTGAACGCTAGTGCAGTTTAATAGCATCAGCACTGACACATGTTTTCAATAGGTGGAGTTGAAAAAAATCAGGAAGTCATTTATTTAGTTATTTGTTGATTATTTCTGGCTGTGAAATAATTATGTATCATTATGAACAACCTATGATTTGATAAGCTTTCAGTGCAACATCATGTGCACCTGATCTGATATTAAAAGGACTGATGCAGCTGCTGTGGAAACATAAAATGGGATTCTGTCAACAGTACCACTCCACCCTCTCTTGTCTGAAGTCCACCAAAGAAGCCGTTTCCTGTAAATATTGTTTATATGCATTCACGTTGTGTTCTGTCATAAGTCCTCCCTGGCTTTGTAGCACCACGTCAGCATTTCTCTAACCTCAAGGAAATGGAGAGGCCAGCTGAGCTGCCTTTTGTTACATTTTTATTTAAAGTTGTAAAGTGTTAGACGCAATTTTAGGTGAGAAACTACGCTTTAAAGCCAGGCATTAAAAACAAATACAAGAATTCAATTATCACTCAGCACAGTTCATCAACCAGTGCGACAGGGAGTTTAAAAGTAACAAGGCTGGGGTGTCTAGCGCAGTGTCAGCATGTCTCTATCACCTCAGTGATGGAGAGGCCAGCTGAGGATGGACTCTTGTGGCCTGGGACATGTTCCTCCACCCCGTCGCTCCCTACCCACCCCTCCCTCCGTCACGAATGCCCTGCCTCCTACAAGCACCTTTTGTGTGGGCTAAATGGGGCTGGATGCACCCCTTTAACTTTGATTTCCATTTTCCATTGTCCGCCCATTGACGGGGAGGGTGACTCCATCTGTGCCTGCCTTGCGTGGTGCCACCCTTTCAATAGGCATATGCTCCACATGTAAGAGCCCTAAACTAGCAAAAGAATGGGTGGAAGGAATAATGATATACAAGACGGGCCCCTCACTTCATAGAGTGAGAGAGAGAGAGAGAGAGCTTGAGAGGCTGAGGGAGAGAGAGAGAGAAAATACTCATTCATCAATTTATTGTATGGCCTTTAAAACTCTACAGCCTTTTTATGTATATTCAAGAGTGCAGAAGAGATTACACAAAAGCCCCTTCTGAACTGATGGCGTTTTAAATTGCGGTCAAGCTGCTCCACTCGCCTCCTGAACTGTGCTCCGAATGTGCACGGGTGTTTTACATGAAGGGAGACGCAGCTTGCCCCGCCACCGGACACAATGAAAGCCCCACAGAAACAATTGATAACTGTTAACTGAGGTGGCGCGCTAGGTCAGTTTTGACTTGGAAATGTGCAATATGCTGTGAAAACAGCCCCTTGTGTTCGCTCTCCCCCTTCAGATCTTATCTCCACATGTGATAACACCACTTAAGATCTCATACAGTAACACACATTAAGTCATTTCCCTCTCCAAACAAACTGAAGAGGAAAGTCGGGGAGAAAATAGAAAGTGAAATTTGGTACTAGATTGTTATTAGCCGGTGTTTTTGTCTGTTGATTTTTATCTGCGAGCCTGATTTTGATTTTCTGATTTTTTTTTCTCATGTGAGGATTATATTTGTCTTGAAACCCAAATTTGCAGAAGAAACAGCCCAAGACATGGCGGGAGGAGGCGAAGCTCATGGCTTAATTTGCCTTCCTTTCCACTTCATTCATTTACTTATTCATTCATTGCCTCTTTCTCCCTGTCCATCAACCTTATCCTAATCTCTCTCTTTATCCCTCTCCTCCTACTCTTTCCTTGACACCCATGACGCCCACTGCCCCCACTCTCACCCCAACACCGTCTAGCCCCACCCGTCACCGCTCCTCCTGTTCAGTTATAAGGCTCTATCGATTACAAGCCTGTCGTACAAAACGACCTAATGGAGGGTCAGCTTTAATGTGAGGGAGGCCCCGGTCTTGGTAGGAGCTGGGCTTAGTTTTAAACACCCCGTCTCCTTCCTTCTCCTCCTCCTGTGTCCTCCGCTCCCTCCTGCTGGGCTCCACCTTGTCCCTCTTAGCCCCTTTCCATTGGAGAGCGGGGGCCATGAAAAATCAACAGCGGAGCCATCAATCCCCCGCCCTCCTCCGCTCCCTTTACAAGGCCCACCACCGGCTGCAGCGGCTGCCCATGTGCGAGGGTATTTAGTGGGGGCCTGAAAGCTGAAAGGAGAAGCGCCTGGATCAAATGTGTGGGTGGGTGGGGGGGGGGGAACAGAAGGAGCCCTCTCAGGAGGGGTGCTGAGGCCCCGGCTCGTTTTATAGACTCCCCTGAAAGAACGTGATTACAGATCATTATCCAATTGAAGCAGATTGATGGGCTGGGGTCAAAGTAATATAGCTCATAGTAGCTCGGTCGAAAGGGGAGGGGTGATCTGAGAGGACGGAGGGCAGCGCAGAAGTGTGGGGTGAGGTAGGGGGGTTTGCAGACAGGGTGAAGATGGTATAATGACCGGATTGTCACCACCGAATGGAGTATGGGAAGGGGGAGAAGAGAGGGAGGAGGAGGAGGAGGAAGACCCAAACTTGTCGAATGAAAGACAGGGGCTTTTCTTTTTCAGGAATGAGTTGAAGTAGTACAACAAGTGCTGATGGAGAAGAGAGATGCTGGATTGGCCTTGTCACTCTAGAGGGCAGATAAAGAGATCTTTATGTAGAGGGGAAGCAGGAGAATTTGTCCACGGTGATTTGGCTGTGTGTCCCCTCGGACATAATGAGGTTCTTTGTCTTCTTTTTGACTGGAAGAGTCAAGAGTTGTTACAAAATTAGGCAGCTGTTGGATTTTACAGTGGTATATTCAAACGCTTCATGAATTTAAGGAAATGTTAATGTTGATGTTAATCAGACAATTGGTGCACATGTATTTATGCATTACGGAATCATATTTTCATGATAGAAATTAGTTTAAACATATTGTTTTATGAGTTCAAGGACAAGCAAAAGTCCACAAATTATTATTCTCTCGTAGATTAACAATTTTCCAAAAGTTATTTAAGCATAGACGAAGACAATGTTAACATTTGATTTTTTTTCTACATTCAGTAAGTCAATTACTGCCGTCAGCTAATGCCCTGACCTCTACTTTTACGATCTTTCTACAGCTTACTAGCCTGTGTACCATTTGCCTCAAACTGTTCTCTTACATAATATCATGCATTACAATGCATGAGGCTCCTGCCCTTTCCATTGCACTGTAAAGGTAGATCTCAGATGATTATCACCATTCAACAGCCAAGAGCACGTTTCAGATTCTCCTGCTGTTGAATGTACGTGATGATGGTGAGTCTTGCATGACCTCATGCGTAATTTTAAATGAATTAAACAATAGCAGTGGCAATAATAGGATGTGTTTTGCACTTGTTGGATGCCACAGTGTTAGTCATAGGTTGGATATACAGTTTTATCGCCAAAGGCAGAGAAATTTGGATATCAGTAGTGAATACAAAATTTGATCAGTTGTTTTATCAACCCACAACGAGGCTTCCTGCAGTTTTGTGAAAGTATACTGCACAATAACAACTCAACACAACTCACACACACATTCATGCACACGAGCATCACGCTAACATGCCATGAGTCAGTATGTCATGGCGATTTATGTTACATCTATGAATCTGATGCATTCATTGATGGTTTGTTAGCAGGATCTTGGTTCTGTAGATGTGCCAGTGCACTCAAGTTTTGTGACAGGGAGCGTCTTCATCCACAATAGAGGGCTTATGGGTAATGGCTATGGCACTGAATAGCCTTTTGATATTGGCTGAGACAAAGTGTCTCTAAATTTTCCTTGCTTTCAAGATTTGCAGATGTAAAAAAAAAAAAAAAAAAAAAAATCCCTTTGAAACGGCATGAGCATGTTTTAGATCAAGCTTGACATTTCATTTCTCCGCTTGGGATATTTGAAACAAAATAGATCCTAAATGATGTAGAACTTTGGGATTTTAATCAGACTTGACAGATTCACATGCTGCCTGGGTTTGTTCGGCATGCAGGAACTGGCACACAGTAATTACGGTAAATGTGTGAGAGCATAAAAAAAAATCTTAAACTTTGCTCTGTGCAGCCTTTGTGTAATTATTGGATTAATAAAGAATGCACTCATCACCTGCGTCTGTGACGCATGAAAAGGGGCACTTACTGTACATTTAAGGAAGCGCTTGATGCATCTCATGCTCATTCTAAGATGGTGATTTGGAAGGTGGTGCTGGGGCAAGTGTAATTACACATGCAGGAACAGCACACACACATCAGGACAGTCAATACATTACACACATTGCTCTTGCTTGCACATGCATAGACAACATGCTATGTTTATATTTATAGTCCTGTAATCCTTACCATACTGTTTTCTTCCTAGGCATAAACTGTGATTTGTGAGGAATTTTTACAAGTGAATGTCTACTACGAAAGAAAAGTTAGTCAGACAGACAAAGTTGTTGGCTTTTCAAGCAGCTAAAAGCCATGATTCCTCTGTTTTTACCAGTCTAGGAACTGACACTGAGCAGACTGACCCATGTGATTACATCCTCAGAGAGAGCGTATGTGTTTGCATGTGCAGATGTATTGTCTGTCGTGTGTGTGTGTGTGTGTGTGTGTGTGCCTGTGTTTTGGCTGTACCCTTCAATAAATACGCTGTCTAGATATTTTTTCATGTGTGTTGTGGAAAGAGAGTGGGTGATTTTGTGTTTGTGCGTGTGACTCAGCCCTGCTTTGGGAAACCAGCCACACCAGGTGGATCTGATTGAAACTTCATTTCGGAGCAAAAGGCGAAAAACATTGCCGGATGACCGTGAAGGGAGGACGCTTTTTTTATATATATATTTGAAGACCACCATACAAAGCTTACAAAGTCTACATTTTTTAAAGGAAGAAAGTGACTTCATATTCATTACTCAAGGCTTAAAATCTATCCTCAAGTAATTCTTCAGTGAGCTAATGTCTCAAGAAAAAGAACTTCAAAAATGTTCCACAGTTCTTTCTTTCATGTCGGCAACCATTTAGTGTGAATATTTGTAATTCTCTTCAGTTGGGGCCTATCAAATTTTAGCATGAAACCCTTGATTTGTTTTTGTGCTGGATATTTATACAGGCAGGGAATAAATGATCAAGCGCCAGGCATCGCTATAGGTCAGACTGTAATTACAAATTCTTATGGATTTAAGCCATTGATCTGCGATTAAACCACTCTCTTACATTTCACAAATGTCTTTGATTTTCAGCATTCAAACTAAACATCTAATAGTTCTATAAATTAGGAGCTTCACAGCTGCCGTTGCTGTTAATTTACCTAAAACAAAGTGATGAAGATGATTGCCAAGGCCAAGATTTTTCTGTTTCTATTCGAGACATAAAGGCCTGAAGTATCATCAAACAGCATACTGCAGCATCTATACTCCATATATACATATACACTGTATATGCAGGGTAAACCTGAAAAATCTGAATTTATTATTCATTCTTCAACTGCATCTTATTCTTGCTTGGTTTAATGAAGTTAAATTTTAAAAACACAAAGTTAGTGAGTCTGGTAAGTCAATTAAACCATTGCGTAAACAAGTTGTCTTTGAAAACACCACACACTGTAGCTACAGCTCGGCGACCTGCATGCTAAACCCAGTTACAGGCAAGAGAGGAAGCCCTGACTCCCTCTGCGTTACACTTAGTCAGATAATTGGAAATGCGAGGGCATTAACTCCAACGGGATTAAGAAGGGGAATTAAATATGTTAATCCCCAAAATAGGTAAATAGCCTCAGTGATACAATAACCAATTTCTAGGGTTTTCCTCCCCCGAGGACACGTCTGCCTTTGAACGCAACACGCTCACACACAACCAAGCACACGTACACTCTCACAAGCAGACGCACAACTGCACTGGTGCACACTTGCACATAAACATGAACGCACACTACGTTTGTGCGGGAGAGCTGGAGAAGACAGAGTCTCGAGTGTTCCACAAAGTTCTCCAAGGTCATGCCTGTGGTGTCGTGTGGCCCTGTGGCTGACTCTTGAACCTGTTCTCCCAGGTCTGCCTCTTTGTTCTAGAGATCATTACCTCTGTCGCTCCGCTCTGCTCCACTCCCCTCCCGAGACCGCTTTGTCGCCATGTGTTCATCTGCCTTGTAATTATAGCACGGTCCTGGATGTCACGGTTTAGGGACTCTGCCTGGGTATGAGTGAATGTGTGTGTGTGTCAGGGGACTGATGAGTGTGCAAGATGCGTGGCTTATATCGTGCTTTTATTCACGAGTGTGCACGTCAGTGATGGAGCGTGGACACTGGTGTTTGTGAGAACACAGTGTGTTTGTGTACGCATATAGAATTTCAATCACCAAAAAAAGGGGACATCATAATTGAATAAAGTGCATTTTCTCTTTAAACTATTCAAGCAGAGGCATCGCCTTTGGAGATGGCAACAGAGCTGGATTTTGATGAGCTACTGTACTTGTGTCAGAGACATGAAACAACTGAATAAAAAGTGCATATTCCAAACACTGACATAAAATGTGTCGGGGCATCAGTTGTGGGCAAAAATCAAGTTAAAGTTCCCCACTGAGTTCAAAGTACATTTTTATACACAATTAGTGGAGTACAATTTCTGTTGGAACTGAAGCATAGCGAAAAAACCCCAAGGTCAATTGCTGATCGCCTCTGAGAAACATTATTTTTATGTCTCTGTGTGTCCAAAGATGAATGTCTTAGAGGGGAAGAGAAAATAAGAGGGAGAAAAGAAAACATTAAAAGAGAGAAGTCAATCATTCAAGAATGCAAGACCGTAATGCACCACAGTCAAATTCAATAAAGTCATTATTCCTGGCTTAGCCATAGCAATAGTATTTTTCCTGGATATCCTATACCGCTTATCCCAATTCCTTTCTCTCTGTCGCTCTTTCTCTTTCTCTCACCATTCCTCTTTTCTCAGTTCTGGCTACAGGGCATGTAGGATGGCATCAATACTCTCATTTTGCAACATGAAACCCTCTATTTACTCCAAAGATTCATCTGCGATGGATGTCATTCTGAAACGGCTACCTTCCACAAAAGGCAGAAAGCAGCTTGATCGTGCCAAACCTCTGCGTATTACCCCTGACATATTCTATTAGGCCGATTACACATAATGATGCCAAATAAGCAGCGAATGACGAGCTGGGGAGTTATCGCTGCCCCATGACGGAATAGGGAAAAGGGGGAGAAAAAAATGCTCAGCAAAGTTCCTTATCTCAATCCAGCTGAAGGAGGAACCACACACACACACAGTCCAAGCTGCACTTATCAGTCATTAGGCATTTAAATGCTTGCCCAGAGAGAAATTAGATTTCTGAGGAGTTAAGAAGATAACCAGTGGCACACTCTTTAAAACGATGTAGCACTTTCAACACATTTGAGTGGAGTCTGAGACAACACACTTACTGGGTAGCAAGTAATATTACTGAAGCATGTGTTGTGATTTGAATTGACAACTAACGCAAGATGAGTTGTCCCCAAATACATATGAAAAAAGCATGTTATTACCGAATGTAGACGCTAACAAATTACACAGTTATTCAGTGCATTACCCCAAAACACAGAGGTCAGATTTTTGAACCCACGTATTAGTTTGCGTCTTTGTTTGTTATAGTAATAGCAGGGTATCTCAAATCGACTTACTGTAAAAGATTCCAATGAAATTTGGTGGAGTCATGGTCCAAGAAACAAGTGATTAGATTTAGGTGGAGATTTAAATCGAGGAATTGTTTTTTAAACGTGAGGCACTATTTTCTCATGAACTCATTCAGAATGAAAAACTCTGTGTCTTGTGATTGGCCGCCATGGTATGTAATGTGATGTAGATCCAGATCCAGATGCAGATTGAAATTTTCTAAACATTTTCTATTATTAAAAATAACAAATTTTAAGGATTGTGCAGTCTTGGCAGAGATATGTGCATATTGTGTGCTTTCTATGCCTTGAACCGTAATTTTAGTTGGTTTCAAAGTGGGGTCCAGGGGCCCTGAGGAGTCTTGGGGGAGTTCTAGAAATCACCAGAGATACTGTAGCAGAATTTCACTATAACCTAATTCTCCATGTTTAAGTATGAATAATGATATGTTTCCGTCTTACCGCTAAACGCGGCACAAAATCTCATCAAAGAGTTTGTTGTCTGAACTGCAAGATGAAAAAAAGTACTGAGTTTATAACTTTTTTAATTTACACAAAATCTGTCCATAAAACATGAAGTGCCGCTGTGTAGTTTGTTGGGACATGACCGATCTGTGAAGTGTGTCAGCGGTCTTGGAAGAAGTGTGTATTTGTTGTACATCCTCCCTGCTGATAACTGCAGCACTAAAAAACCAGGCCCGAGCTTATACCACCTCGCCCAACACTCCAGGCTCAGTTGTTGCCAGTGGAACAAATTGCGGAGCATTTACCAAACTTTTATTAGGTTCACAAAACAAGATCCCATGCCATAGATGTGGGCGAGGGGTATTAATTTAGGGAAATGAGCACAGGGTAAATAAAGGCTGTCTGGTTGCCGTCCTAACAGGAAATGCTATGCAGGGGACCGGTGAAAGAGGTGGGAGTGAAGATGGGGGGGTGGGAGGGGGGGGGAGGAAACAATTATGACCTCATTTAATAGTCTCTCTCTCTCTCTCTCTCTCTCTTTCTCTCTCTCTCTCTCTCTCTCTCTCTCTCTCTCTCTCTAACTCGGCTCCCAGGCAGAGATTGGAAAGGAATGCCCAGTTTCAAAACCGCAAGTCACCTCTGAACATGGGAGCATTTGGCCTAAGTGTTTCCTGTTGCAATAAAAATGTATGTCAAGTATGTGAACCGAGGTTCCTCTGTGCTTAAAGCCTGTTGAGCACACACATATGCCACACATAAACACACAAACACACACACACAGACACAAATATACTACAACCACAGTATTTTGGTTTGGAATCCTCCACAGCAAAAATTAGTCCATTATGAACTGTACTGCCACTACCCAAGCACAACTGTGTGATTAAACCAAGCATAGAGTGTGAGGCTAAATGTGTGTGTGTGTGTGTGTGTGTTTTGGAGTGGTATTGTGAAATGGGTGGGGGGTTACTGTGTGATACAAAGCCCATGCCTTTCTGGTGCCGGGCTCATGATAAGAGTTGGGGAAGTCGTCGCATGGTGATAGCCACAGGCACAAATGTGCAAGGGGGCTCCAAGTGCTAATTTTATTCATTTACCTCCCTCTCTGGATAATTGTTTCTGTCAACCAGCGACGGCTTGATAAAGGATTTCACGCCGCTGAAAACAGTTACACGGCTACTTTGGAAGGTGATCGCCAGAGACGATTATATTTATCACCTGCTTTAATATCCATAGTGTGGTGTAAATTGATTCATTCTCCGAGGATCGCTGTCACAGGGAGCAAGGTGTGAAGAGTTCTGCACCCAAATAAGACATCTGACATTTGACACATAATACTGCAAAATGGGCACTGACAAAAATACTTACAGTAATGTAGAATTATCATTGATACTACCATATTACATTAAATAACTGCCCATTGCTGATTAAACAATTCCTCCAGAGTTTGTCTTAGTCGTGTTTGAACTCAATTCATGAATGTTTGTGATCCGATGACTCATTCACACAAACACTCCTAAAACATCCTTTCATACTTGTCTTATCACATTATGCTATAACGCAATATCTGCAACCAAAGGAGTGACAAAAATGTTGAGATTAAAATATTAACTTCAGCGCCTGCATTGTAAAGTTCAGTCAAATGAATTATTAGAGAACACTATTTTTTATTCAACATTATTATGGATTTGTCAATTAAACAAAGTCTTATAATTTGCCATTAAATGATAGAATAATTAATGAGAAAGGTTAACTATCTTAATATTTAACACAAATATTTGTACCTATTTATTAAGGTTAATCAAGTATAACCAGTGAGTATTATGGTGTGAAAATGTGTTGTAATTGTCTATATTTTTGTCATTTTTCCAGAATTTTGATTCCCAACAAAATGTGGAAACACAAATTTAAGTGCAAAGATCAAAATAAACGCACAGTAATATTTCAACCATGACGCTAAAACTGTCCCCTCAGAATTCAAAACCAATAAATTACCTTTTAAACACTTTACAGCTAACAGCCCCTAATAACCAACAGTCAAGATACCAGGAGATATCTGTCAACCGCAACTGATAAAAATCTCAGCCAATCCAAAAAGCAAAAAGAGAACTTTACAGTTGTTAGCAGTTACCCCTCAAAATGTCACTCACAAGGCTTTAAATTCCATAGCACACCTGTACCTCCGTAACTGACCTTTACCTCAGTTACTGACCTTTATCTCAGTAACTGACAAATTCCCACCCATTCAAAAGAGTGGCCTGGAAGCCTACTTCCCCCTGGAGTTCAAAAACATGTCGCTCTGCCTCTACTCGGGGAAGCCTGCTTTTATTGGACCCTTTGTGGAACATCCTTTCTTCCCCCTCATCAAAAGAAGGAAAATAAGTCAAGGCGTAGTCGCATTTCCCCCTTCTTTTATTACTATTCTAATAATACTCCATATTTGTTCATGCCTTCATCCTTTTCAATGCGTTCATTGAATGTGTGTGTGTATGCAGGACTATAGTGAGGCAGCGCCACTTTACTGACTGCATCTGCAGTCTAAGCTTCAGTGGGCAAATGCACTGGATGGATAGAGGGGACTCAGCCTTCTCATTCTTTCCCATACCTTTGCTAATACAGTATGTCTGAGTGACTTTAACTGTGCTTATATACAAGGTCACATAAATGAAAAGAAGCAAGTGAAACAGTACATGTGAGAGACACAGAGAGAGAGAGAGAGAGAGAGAGAGAGAGAGAGAGAGAGAGAGAGGAGGATAAAAAATATCTGGCTGTGGTTCCGGAAATAGTGGCTTTTAAAGGAGACACAAGAGAGAAAGGGGGGGGTGGAAGATTGGTAATACAGTGTGTGTGTGTGTGTGTGTGTGTGTGTGTGTGTGTGCAGAAACATCTTGTTAAAACCACTCTATACTAAAGCAGCTCAGGCCCCTTTGCTCCACAGAGGCCTGTAGAGGTGGTGGTGTCTGTGGAGGAAAGGGAGGAGGTGAGGTAGAGTGTTTGAGGGCAGTTCCCTCCGCTGACTGGAATGAATGGTATGGGGCAGTAGTGACCATTCATGCATGCTCCTTTACCTCTCTCTCTCCCTCTACCTCTCTCTCTCTCTCTACTCGCTGTTCCCGTGTGAGAGTTTTAGGTGCAAAAACACAGTGAGAGGGAAATGAGAAAAAGGGAAAAGGCGAATGGGATGAACAAACAGGAGAAAAGAAAAGTCAAAGAAAGGAGCATGTAGTGAGGAAAGAGAATAAAAGAAGAAGAGATAAGATATAAGATAGACCAAAGAGAGAGAGAGAGAGAGGGAGAGAGAGGCGGGAAGAAAAGAGGAGAGAGATGCAGGACTGTAGTGACTGGCCCACTGGAGTTGGAGAGCAGCGCAGCGTGAAATAAGGGAGAGGAGCAGCTGAACCAGAAAGAACCCAGGCTGCTCATTACAAAGGCCGAGGCCTGACTTCTACCCTCCACACACTGTAACACACACTGTCACACACATACACACTCGCACGCATGTGAAGACATGGACAGGACACAAGGAAACAAAAGGAGGAACTCACGCACATCATAACGTATGCCATTTGGTGGACGCTTTTATGTGGCTGTGCACACACAAACATGCAATACTGTACATCTGCAAAGGGGCACACACACACACACACACACACACACACACACATCCATTCACAAACACACCAGAGAAAAAAATTGAAATGAGTGGATATACTCATACCATACTATAAATTTATTCCGTCAACAATAAAATAAATAAATCAGTTGGACGAAATAAGTTTTAGAATTCTTCTGCTGAATACAGAGAATTTATGCAAAGATGTAAAGAATGAATTGCAGGAGCAGTCAATACTAGCTAAACTAGCCAGGAGCTGATTATCCAGAACTCTATTTCTTTTTCTTGTTTTTTTTTTTTCAGATATTGACTCCGTAAAAATGTTACACTTAAAAAAACTTTGGCATACTTTCCAAAACCACGCAGGGCGACGGAGAGGAGGAAGTCTCTCTTCTCATTGTGTGACCCTCCTTTTTGCGTCGTGACAGCTGATGAAACATTTGGTGCAACTTGTTTATTTAGATTTGATTTCCTCCCCTAACATTTGAGCAGCTGCCTCTCAATACACGGTTCACAAACATCTCATTCAAGGGCACAAATAAGTGTGTCGCCAGACTAGATGATATTGACTTATAAGCAGAGGACGTAAATATAATATCAAAGTGCATCACTGTTAATGGGATGTCTGTGTCAGGAAAGTGCTTTGTTTTTACTAATTTTACATTTTGAAATAAAAATCAGTAACGTAAAGATTTCTGTAAGAGTTCTGTATTATAAAAATATTTTTGAATTATAGTATAGCCTATATTTTACTAAATAATTTAACCTTAATGGTTAATCACTGTCTTGTCTGATAAAAGCAAGACTGACAGTTATCTATGCAAAACTCTTTGACAGCTCACAGGAAATGACTCCATCTGTTTTAACAAATAAATTGACTCTGATACAGTATATTACTTCGTCAACATTACAACTCACTCTTTTATCTTTTAAACACATACTGGAACTGAGGGCCAGTAGCACTATTCAATCCAGCAGGGAGATGTAAATATTAAAAACAGACATATAGAGATGTAACAAAGAATGGGATGACAATATGCTCCTTAGATATTCCTTTACAAGTTCTCATAAGACCCTTTTTTTCAATTCAAACAGAAGAAGCTGTAAACCAGTGCTGCAGTGGATCCTGATAATCCCCCACCTCCCTGCACGCTGCCACATATTCTGTGAAATACTGCCATCTCTTGGTACTTCAAATGAGGGCTTTCCACAGACAGGGAGGCTTGGCGGCTCAGATGACTGAGGCTTCAATCATATGTCAAAGGCCACTAGAGGCCAGGTCTCTGTTGGGCTCAGTAGAAATATAAAATTTGACTGATTATATGAGTCATGCAAGAGGATCAGAGAGTGACAACAGACATATTATTGTATAGTTAATGCTTTTTTTGATGTATGTCTTCCAATATCATTTCCCCAGCTGACAATATGTGTAGCATCTACTGCTACTTACACAAAATTTACAGAGGTTTTATGCAGAAATGTAGTAAATAAAAATGTCATTACATCCATCATTACGTTGATGAAACTTTTTTTTTATTATTATTATTCTCACACAATATAACGTGGCCTTATACTTTGGTTTGTTATATGTTATAATGTATACATTTTTGTTACCCACAAATGTGAGTAAACGCTGCTTAAAATCTTTACATTTCATGACACATCCTTCTCTATTTTTTACTGAAAATCTCCAAAACAACATTTCCGTGAAAGGATTATAAGGCCTTCAATTGGCTGAGAAAATTAATACACTCTGGTTATTTTTGGAGTTTCAAGACATTAAATAAAAATAAGGCTCTCTTTCTTACAGTATTTCCTGAAAAGCAGTCATTATGGATATGCATGACTGACACCCAGTAGTGAAATAATGTCTCCCATTTATGCAGCTAAAAATGTAACATTGCACTGTTGTTGTCCTTTGAACTCCACCTACGAGAACGAGCTAAATATCAAAATCCAAGCGAAAAAAAGCAAATGTGCATCTCGCTAAAACAGTGACACAAATCATTTCTTAAGTGGTTGCTGTTGACTGTGGCGTACAGTTGTTGCACACACAGCAAACTGGGGTAACCAGTCATGATGTGGAGGTGCGGTTCAGCACGTTGCACAACTGATTCAGCAGGTTTCTGAGCTGCTTCTTTCATAGACAGAAAGGCTCGATTTGTGTCTGTGTGTCGAGGTTTGAGACACGCAGATGAAAGTGACATCTTTTGAAAGGGGGGAGTGAAAGTGTATTTCTCTTGCTGCTTCACAGTATAGTAAAGTTGTAATTCAATACTCCCCAGTCAGTGCTTTGCAAGGTTTCTACAGAGGACTGTTGTGTTTCACAGAATGTATTTCCAGCATGGAACAGGTTGTTCATCACAAGGTCTGTTGATCTTAAACACACACACACTGAGCTGGGAACTTTGAAGTGTGAAAATAAACATTTTCACCTAACCACTAATCTTCTTTCTCTCTCCCTTTCCTTCCCTCTCTCCCTCTTCAGCTCTCTTTCCTGCTCTCTCCCTCTCTCTCTCTCTCTCTCTCTCTCTGCCTCCCACCCTCTCTCTGATCTCAGGCATTTTTAACGTGAGCTTCATTTACAACTTTCATTTCAATTTGTCCCGTTTGTCCATATGTTATTGTAGCGGAACAACCGCCAGGGCCTCTGGTTAGTGAAAATGTCAGATTCTTTGATTTGATTTTATAGGATCTCAGCGGGGACTGAGGGGCTGTGTGGTTCTGGCCCTCTACTGCGAGTGGACCGACTACTGTTTGCATTTAAACATCCATCTGAGCCAGATTCCCCCGAGGATTCATTTGTTTCACAGAGGGTCAATTACCTCTCACCACCCAAACCCCCCCCCCAATACAGAAAAAAAAAAAGATCTGTTCTTTTTTTTTTTCCAGCTGCAATTAAACAGATTTTTCCTGTTTAGGTTAGGTGTAGGAAGAGGGTGCCTGGCCGGGGTCACCATTTTAATTAGGCACTATTTAAGACCAATAACAAACTGATTATTTGCCAAATGGCTCTTGCGAACTGAGAGGCTTGATGGTTGGCATGTTGAGTGCTACTCAAGTGCTTTTCACCCTCAACTGTTTTCTGCAAAGCGGCAATGACTAAAACGTGAGGTCACAAATCCGCTTTGATTGAGGTTTCTATGGATACAGATACGTCCCCGCTGACTTTTTTCTCTCCTAACCTCTCTCTGCCTCTCTCCTCCTCTCTCTCTACCCCCTGTGCAGTGTCATTGCAGAGCGCTAAGTAAATACGTGCTCTTTATGCTCCTCGTTGCCTTTCAATATTTGGCAGCGTGGCAGCGGGGGATCAAAATGTGTGTGTCTGCTAAATGTCAGTGGGTAAAAGGGGTTGAGTTTAGAGCGGCACACACCATGAAGCACCTGCTGTAAAGGCGAACAGCGGGGGGAAGTTTCATCTCGGTTTGATCCGAAATGGAAAAGGCTATGAGCACCACGTCGACATCAACAGCAGCCCCACACACTGAACCCCCCACTTCCTCAAGTCTATTTTCAATTTGGCCCCATTCAACAGATGGTGGTAGAATACCTCACCTTGGCATTTTAATCTAGAACACCATTTGGAGTTATTATGTAGATTGTACGCCATAATCTAATGCTGCAATTGATTATCGGTTTCCTAAATATTGTTGTTTATCCTGACATTAAGGTGGATATCTGAAGCAAAAGCAATGAGTCACAATTATCATTATTTCTAACTCACCTTAATCTATCTCTAATCAGATTAGACTTTATGGAGGGCAACCCACAGAGACATCTGTGTCTTCTTAAAAGACTATTATGGCTTAATGTATTAAAAATGCAGTAATTGATAATAATGCTGAAATCTGAAATGATTAAGTTTTCATGTGTGCAAAATGGGGCGCTGACTGTGCAAATAAGACCACTTTCCGTAAAAGAATCACTCAGTTGCTTAATAAAAACAGTTGCCAGGGAGGGGAAGTGAGTCTGGCTGGTTTGGGGGTTATGTATGACATCAAATAAGGTTTGGATTCTATGTGAAATGGTCTGGATGAGCGTGACCAGCCATGGGAAGTATCTTTGGCCTCCAGGGACTGAAAAAAAGACAGGAAGCCCTGAAGAGCCACTGCAGGCCATCTCCTCCTCCACCTCCTCCTCCTCCTCCTCCTCCTCCTCCTCCACGCCACTTGGCCTTTGTCTTTACTTGGCATGTGTGTGTGTCTCTGTGTGTCTGTGTGTACACCCCTCTGACTGTGTGTGTATGTGTGTGAGTTTGCATCTGCATCCTGTCCTTGTAGTCTGTCCCTGGCTGCACCATTGGAGGCAGCTGATGCTATCTCATGGCGGTATTGTGGCAGCCCCTGCTGCGAATAATCAAAGGCAGCTGTTTGGAAAATACCAGAGATGCCTAATAGGAAGCACTGATGGCCTGGATTCACTCTTTACCCAACAAGCCCCCCATGTCTCAAATGCAATGCACCAGATCAATTATTATTAGCAGCATGCAGACTCTTTGCCTCCTTATAATACATATTGTCCTTGTGCAATTTACATTCATATGACAAAGTTCACAAAAAGGCAACAAAGACTGAACCTTTATTTGACTTCAAAGTGAACGTGATTCTCCCTTTCTTTCTCTTCATCCAAGTGTATTTTTAACTAAAGCTATTCCTGTGGTATGAGCCATATCCCTAAGTTTTTGCAGGGTAAAGGGTGGAGGAAAAGACCTATTATTTCTATTATTTGGATTGTGAAGCGAGGCAGCTTTTAGGGTTTGATTGTGTTTTGTTTGAACAAGTCAGTTAATGAACGCCAATCGCGGGATACTGGTAGTACTCGATGCATATCTGCTGATCTGCGGGTCCCAGCAGATCTTGGCCAAACACTGGGCAAGGCAAAAACAAATCTGTCTGTCAGTATGGGGTTAGGAGTCCTAATTAGGGGTCCTGACTCTCCGTCCGCGGCTCCAAGTCAAGCGTCAGCTCTCCCTGATTGGTACAAATCTCGTTTTTCTAAGCCTCAAAGGTTCGCAGAGAGGGTCAGCGGCTCGCCATGATGGTGATTTGCTTGTACCTTTAAAAGGCCATTGATTACGTAATTAGAAAGGGAAAATTTTGCACCATGGTGGACCAGAAGGAGGGGTCGGGCAGTCGGGTTTTTGATAAGTGGTGGGAACTTTTGTGAAGTACCTTTATAGTTTATTTTAAAATATCCATCTGGTCTGGAAACTGAGACACCATAAATGTTTACTGTGACATCATTGCTATGCAGATACATTGTATTAACAGTATATTTATGTGTTTCATCTGATTTTTTTAAAAATCTTTTATTATCTTGCTTGTTTTATTGTAATTTTACCAGCAGATTTCCTGGGCAGGATCACGTCAGGTCAGGATGATGTCCATAACAACCTCTGAAGGACTGGTTAATGTTGCCTTATGACACATTCCTAATGTAAATAGTTTAATAGTAAATAGTTTATTTTACAAACTAAAAGCTAAGCTAAAAAGGGTCATTATTGGTAGCACCTGCAGGACAAGTATTAGAGGAGATTAAAACAGATTTAGGTATGGTATTCAAACAGATGCAAACAGTTTCTCAAGGTTGAAGTAAACAAAACCAAACTTCTGTGTAACCATTAACACAGGCGTCTCATCTCACAGATCATTTCTCCTTTCTGACTCACAATGGAAAGAGTTGAGCTTAGCAAGGTACTTCTGGGAAACGCAGCCTTGGTCACTTTTACATGATAACATCATCACCTTTACTGTAACAAACAGCGGTGAAAGCATTATGGGAAGTCAGATTGTGGTCAGGCGTAGCATCAGAAACAAAAACACGAGTATCAGTTTATTTCAGATCATTGTGTCATTAAACACAAGAGCTTTGAAGAGGGTGAACTATGAACTTTAAGCTGAAAAGTAGAAATAATGACCGCGATTGTCCTTAAATTAGATGTATCACTTTTGTTTCTAGTTAAAAATGCTTCAGTGCTTTCAGAAAAACCAGCTGCTCTGTGTGTCTCTCCCCCTCTGTCTGTCTGTCTGTGCGGGTTATGGATGGTCTGGTCCATGAACACTCGCTGGGAGCAGAGGCCACATGCACAAAAGCAAAATAAACTGCAGGGGAAGGAAGTGGTTAACATTAACAAGGATCCAATAAGAAGATTAAATGTAAAACGCTGGCCCTGGTAATTGATGTGTTCCTAACTGTGTGTGTACGTGTGTGTGTGTGAAAGTATGCTTGGGTCTGTATAGGTGTATGTGAGTGTATGTGTGTGTGTTGTAAATATGGGCTCTGTGTGGACATAATTGCTCCCAGATCTGCAGCATAACTCTATGGGTTGATTAGCAAATGTCTCTACTGTAAATAGTTGCCACTAATCATGCAACACCATGGCTATTAGCATAAATGGGGAGGGCAGAAATGAGCACAAGAAAGAAAAAGGCCACGTGTTTTTATTTTTTATTTTCTTTGCTACAGTACATACAGTACAAACAGTGACATAAGAGGATTCACAAAGTGTAAGAGTGTCCTTTCCTTATCAAGTTTAACCTGGAAATGGCAAGGCTATCAGAGTATGTCCTCTTGCCATCATGTTCTTATTGTTACTTTGGACTTGACGTGATGGAAAGGAAAGATTAGAACAAATCTCAATGGTTCATTTCCTTATCCACCCATAGCCACTGCAACTGAAGACAGGACTGTGTCTCCTGCTGCTATGCTATGAATTAGAATGAAGCTGGCAGGAACTCTAAAAGCACAGTTTGTTCCTTTGAATGAAAACTAATGCAACATTGACGGTATAAGGGTTAGGGTTATAATAATCTAAACGCAAATCTTTGTTGAGTGCTAATACTTTTTAAACACCTCTCTGTATGAAACACGTCGAACTAAGGTTACTGTAAAGTAAAACTACAGTATTTTTGTTCCAGATTCATGTTTTTGTTTCTATGTTATGTGAAGAAGTAGTTCCACGTTTGTTTAATTGCTTAGAAGATCACTACAGTGCTGATGGAAATATGTCAGTACAGTATGCATTGGACTTAAATATGGTGGATGCAGTGTTCATCGGAGATATAACAAACGATATAACCCTTACTAGTGTTTGGCTAATGCAGGTTTTAGAGCCTTATTTTGGTTATCTGACTTTTTTAAAATTTTGTCTGTTGACAAAGTCATTTAGTAACATTTGACTAATTTACTATTTAGGCAAATTTTGTGAATAAAGATGTTTGGTTTTTTTGATTGTTTTATTTTTAAAAAATTAATTTAAAAAATGTAAATAAACCTTCAAACAGCTGACTATCCATTTGTCCAGTTCGCTATTGTAGTTTTTATTAACTGATCTGAAAAATAGTATAATGATAAAATAAAATGTGAAATATATGAATATTGTCACATTTTCCGTCATGTTCTTGTGACAAAAATGGTATTGGTTTTGGATCAACACTAATTCAATTTATGGACTGAAGCTGCCAATTATCATTCATTCAGTTCATGCTATTAACTGTGACTACCATTTTTAGATTCAGTTTTCACCTGAATTTAATTTTCCCAGCGTTTCAAAAAGGGCATACAGGTTTCTCTTCCAATGTTGAACTAGTTAATCAACAGTTTCAGTAGAAAGATAATACTTCTAGTTTAAAAATATATGTAAAAAAAATTATTGCATTATGTGTTTATTAAAAGAACTTAAGACACTTACATAAGCAAAGTGAATAGCATTTTATTTCAGCTTGACAGGCTTGTATACTGTAGCTGTGGACTTGGCATCAACTGGTGGTGAAAACACGATTGGCCAGTAACAAATATCAAATAACAGTGTGATGTTGGAGTAATGTATTATCACCTTCTCTTGCTCCTAGAAGCTTATCTTCATATACTGTAACCTGATATTACCATATAAGCTGTATTGAGATCGGATTCTTGTAAGCCTGTATTTTTGTAGGATAGCAGCTGAGCTCATATTTCATGTGATTCCTTTCCGTTGTATCCCTGGATGTACATGAAATCCTCAAGAGTCGAGTGAAGTGTATGCAGGCTGCAGCTTTTCATTCTACCGTATGAACCCATCTGGTTTTGTTTAACGTTCATTGCAGAAATACAACAGTACCTTGAATTCAAACTACTCCTGTCAACTGGGTTTATTAGGGTTTATCAGTTCCACCCAAAATCCGCCTACATTCACAAGACTGAAAGCCGTAATGCGTCTATTGCTGCGACTTACAAATAAATTGTCTCTCCTCCAACGTAAACAAAATGCTTTTCAGTTCTCATAAACAACCAGATAGCGTGCTATTCCGTTGCTTTTAACATGCTGCCACTTTCAATGCTGTGTTAGGGTGACAGAAGCCCAAGGCGAAGTTAGAAAGCACTAAATATATGCTATTATGGTTAATAGATTGAACGAAATCCAAGACACTCAGAGATTATCTATTGAGACGCTGTCAAACAGGGACAATGCATGCCATTGCCATTTCCATACACTCTGCATTACTGTAAACCCGTACACCTTGGTGTGGAGAGAAAAGAGAGACATAGGGAATCGGGGAAAATGAGGATAAAAATAAATATAGGATAAAGATAACCTAAGGGCAAGGCGAGTGGATTTAAGCAAGCGTTTATTCCGCTCAGCATATGTTCTCTGTATACTGTAGATCCTAAATCCCATGTCCAAAGAACTATACAGACTGTGTGTAAGGGTATGGATAGTGTTGGAATGTTAATGGTTTTCCGATAATTACCGCTATCTGTGCGCTGTAATCCATCATTCAGAGCGGTTATAAACAAAAACTGTACATCTGTTTATTTTCCCGTTGACAGGCGCACCAGACTCAGTGCAAAGGTTGATACAGTAGAAAAGTTTATCCACTTCTTCTAAATAAAACCAAGGTAATCTCCGCTTTGAACCATGACTGGCGTCGCATGATACCGCATCAGTGGGTGGAGCGTGGCGGCTGCAGCAAGGCGATTTCATAAGCGGGAGGCGGCTGAAAAAGTACGATAATCGGAAATAGTGGTGGATGTGCGTAAACATGAGTAAACGCGGCCACCGCCCAGCCGACGATTTGTTTAATTCTTGTTGGAGAGGTGGTACAGATTTTTTGCAAGGCCATTGGTTGGCTATTTAAACAGCAAAATGACATAATGGCAACTCACAATTAACTAACGTGGATAAGTATGGTATAAATATAAGTATAAATGTTCTTCTTGGCAAAAATTGCTATTAGACTACTGTTGTACTTTTGTTTGGCATATGTGGTTGATTTAATTTAAGTGCAGCATATAGCCACAACTCAGTAAACCCAGTGTGATCGTGTCTCTTTATCATCACACTTCCACAGCTGTATGTAGTTATTAATGGGCGTCCACTGATAGGAATAGAAAAGCTGCACATGACACATACATTTATAAACCTGTCCCAAACAATGGCTTGTCTGCTGCTAGTCGCCAAGCTTAACGTGTTTAACCTTTTGCACAGGATTGGCCATCTTTGCTTTCAACTCAGCGACACAATGTCAGCCGAGTAGTAATGAAGACAGGGAAATCAATCGATTGATGAATGAAAGATTAGTCTATAGACACAAAAGCTAATTAGAGCCGTTAGGCCAGAATGAAGAGCGAGACCAGATGGATGGATCCCAGCTCCATAATCAGGATATACTTCATTTGACACCTCGAGGAGCATAATTGAAATAATGATTTTATTGATGTTTTGGACGTTGGTCTATTTGTAAGAAGACGTAGCACTGTCAGTGTGTGTGTGATACATTTGGTATCATAACCTGGCCATTCTTTCTTTCTTTTGGTGGGGAATTAACTGAACTTTTGGGATTACTTCATCACCACAAGTGTCCTTTGATGATCATGCCAACAGAGACATTCAAATTCAAAGCCTCTTATGCTAATGGAAACATTCACCATTGCGGCTCACAGTTGGATGCTACGTACTGTAAACAGCATGCGCTGGGGAGGATGATGTAGAGCATGAACATTTGTCTTCTTCATTTATTGTGTGATATCCAAGAAAAGCGTCATGTAATGTACATAATGCAATTACATGGACACGTTTAACAAAAAAACGTATGTTCTGCAGAGCATGCTCGTAGGTATGCATTGTACCACGCGCATTAACACCTCCCCTCGCATGCACACTGTAAACACTTAATACATTAGTGTTGATTATCACACCCACACACTGAATGACTGACTTCATGCATCCCATTGAAAGTGTATGATTAACTATATTATGGCTGATCTGCAACACAGGCCTCTTTAGCATGAGTAATTGATTTGTGAGAATTATGGCTGTTCACTGTCTTTTGCCTATTCATTAATCATACAGGCGTTGTTTGAGTAAAACAATGTAGTGAGTAATGATATTGATGAAGTCTCGTCTGCACACAGTTGTCTGGGGAAATGGAAATATAAAGCTTAACAGAGCAGATGTCTCATAATACCGGAATTAAGTGATTAGAATAATCGCCTTTGTGCAAATAATCTCAAACAGCAACATCCGCTCTGCCACAGCTGATTGTGCGCTCTTGTGATGCTGAGAAAACACAGGAACGTGCCTGTTTTGTCGCTGCTTCAGCTAATTTCCCATAATCCACTCTGATAAGGCCCCATGGTCCTCATCTACCTATGCTGCATAGCGATGTGATGCACATTAGTCAATTAATAGTGTGTTAAATGACAGAGGTTCCAGTCAATTGAGTTTCTCTTGGGAACAGGGTTGCCATTGTCCTCCAATTCAAACCACAGAGAGAGAGAGAGAGAGAGATGAAGACAAAGACACTGCAAATATAACTGCACACATCTGATGTAGGTTATGTCCCAGATCATTTGTGTCTGCTTGTTTTAACTAAAGATATAGTAGTCTGGTTTATAATACTGTCCCCTCCCTCTTTATAATTATGTTCCAGTGCAACTTTGGCCAACATTATTAATACCAACCCATTCAATTGCATGTAAGTAATCTTTAATAAGTTAGCGGTTATGAATGAGTATGCATAGCACTTCTTATATTCAAATATCCCATCCCCCAACCTCATCCACCCCCACTGCCTCAGTCAAAAGGGTTGTGGCCCACATATCAAATGGAGATCTTTAGAGCCAAGCATTCCCGCTGGAGAAAGAGAGGAAAATGGCCC
The DNA here is from genome assembly GCA_033000465.1 of Sciaenops ocellatus. Lineage (NCBI taxonomy): Eukaryota > Metazoa > Chordata > Actinopteri > Sciaenidae > Sciaenops > Sciaenops ocellatus. The sequence continues at coordinate 17,573,548 of CP136869.1, forward strand.
CCTATTATGCGACCCACAGTCAAGGCCTTACCTCATGACAAGGGTATTAAAATGAAATAAATCAGCCATTAAGAAGCAGGCGCTGGCAATTGAAACCCTATTAATGCGGCCGGGAGAGAGAGGTAGCCCCAGCGTGATGTGACAATGGCGCACCACAGTGCCCCTTTAATTGCATTTCGGCCAGGTTTTTGTTCCCCAGACTGGGCGAGGATGACAGGTGTACGCAGGAGATGAGTGTGCCTGGACACACAGTCATATACTCGCACATGTGGACACACACATATATGAACACACTAGTTATTACAGTGAGCTTTTAATGATAAAGCCTTTTTAAAAAATAACAAAATTTGCACAAATGCCATTCCTTTTTATGTTTCATAACCATAAGCAGCCATTATTAGTGATGGTCACTCCTTCAGTCAGCCATCAATACCATTGTCCATGAGTTGTCAGCGGCCAGGCCCCATCAATGTTGCATAGGTTCCTTTCTCATTACCTTCGCTGTTAGACTAGACACTGGGTGATGGATCATGGCCCCGACTGGACCTCATTTGGGTGATGTATCACTAGTGTTCCCCTGTGAAGTGTGTAGGTGATTATACACAGACACAAAGACAAACACAAACACTCGCACAGGGCGAAAGACGACAAATCGCTCCACAGCAATTTGAGGTTCCCATTTATGGTGTCCTTGATATGAGCAAATGTTGAACTTAACCATACTTTCTGAGACACAAGTCTGGTGGTATCATATACTGTTCCATCCTAAAGGAGTTATGAGTGTATGCGTGTGCAGGATGAAGACGTCTGACATAAGTGGCATTGAATAAACAACCACTAAGAACAAAAACGACATGCAGAATTAACCGTGTATCCAAATTTAAAACTGTGCAATTTAGAATTTAAAGTCAAACTCCCCTTTTCTGTTTACAAATACTAATAATTGGAAAAGTCTTAACATTTTAAAAAGTGCATTTATAACAACCTCTTGCTGTTAATTGTGTTATTTCTTTTCTCGCCTTGGCAGAACATGCTGCAGCAATACAAATGAAGGCATCCAGAAGAGGTGTTAGAGCTTATTTGAAATTTCGTCAGGAGTACTCCTTCACCTGTCACTGGTTATTGATATATTCATTAGAGGGCCCTATTCTCTTTCTCTGGTATCAGTTTCTCTTGACAGTAGCACTGTTGACAACATCAGTCAATGAATCACTTTACAATTATGATTGTTGATGGCCCATGACACAAACTTGGAGGGGATGTCATTATATGAACATTAAAGTGATACACAGGGATGCTGGGATGGAGGACCAGGGTGCTGCAACCCTCCCCCCACTCTGATGCCTTCATTTAAAACAAGGCCTTATCTTGTATGGCTTTATCCCTCAGGATAATGTTATTACGTCTTTTTCAATGGACACTCTGTAGCACTTGATCAGGTGGTGGTTGATGTACAGTAGTTTGCATTGATTTGCCTCATAATAAATGTCTACATGATGTGTGATTCCTCTATTAAAACCAAAGGTGTCTTCTACTGGAGGCTGTTTTTTTCGGTTCATATTCATGTTGAGCTCATGTTTGCATTTGCAGAGGCTATTCAGAATGATTTTGTATTAATACCACATTTATGTAGTCTGCTATTTAACTGACTAATTAGTGGTGACCATCTCTTTACGGTCTGTATTTCCATAATAAACCAGATTACTGTAAGCTCTTAAGGTCAAGGTAACATTAAAAATAAACTGAATCGTTCAAGTCAGTATCCTTAATGCAATAAATAAACCTGGGAACAAGGTTGTTCACTTGTTGTGTTGAAGTCATAAATAAAATTGTCCACTAGCAAAATAATGGGAATAATTAGACTTGCATAACCCATATAAATAAATAATTATCTAAAAATATCAAGTAGCAGGGTGGGAAATACATTTTTTGGACAAACAACCTCAGTTTCCAGTTGCCAAATCTCCATTTATCTTATTTTTTTCATACATTTTGAAAATGTAGGACTCTTCAACTTCTTCTACTGCTATAATCACCTTTATTTGAAAATACAGAAAGCTGCAGAAGACCTGCAGAACTGTGAAACATTATCCCTTTCACTGCATCCGTGCTTGCTTATGATTTGCCAACAACACAGCTCATAACAAGGTTAGACAGATTCACTGGCCACTAACAGAATTTGCAAGCGCTACGCCAGTGGCCAGTGTTAATTTACCACCTGCTAAGTACTGCACAAAACCATATCAGAATGTACCCACAATGCACTACAAGGTTGCACGTATCACCTACGCAAAAACTGTTTACCAGTGATGTTTATCTGAGTATTTTTATGGGTTAGCTGCTTTCCTTCAACCTGTCTAGTGAATTCCCACATTTCCCATAATTAAGCAACATGCCCAGCCGTGCAACATTCAGTATGTGTAAGTATAAGAGCGGTAAGTAAGACAGAGTGGAGAAGTTTTTCCACTTGAGTTGTGCCCCTCATTCAGAATGCAGCATGGCTTGTAGCTGCAGTGCATTCTAGTGTATGTTAAAGCTACTATCAGTGGGGAAAATGGTTTCTCTTCCACTTCTGTGATCTACATAACCACAAAATGGTGAGTGAGTCTAGAAAAAAAGCTCTTTGATTCTGAGGGACCAGCGTTTGTGCCAATGTTTGGCCAGTCATCACCACCGCTGGTCTCTGGTTTCTAGTTTCCCATAATAAGGGCATGAGCTAACCAGGGTTATTCTGACCAAGTGTTGATATTTTCAATGTGTTGACCTAAAACCAGGATGAAAAATCTTATTCAGAGGGGAAATCTCTATGTATGTAAACATAATCAGTGTTGCCGAAATATTCACAGGATGAAAAGTTGAGTTCTTGTGGTCGACATTTGATCTCTCTATGGGGTCTGTATAGTTTACTCTGCTGTTGCTGCTAGTAAATGTGTACCTTTGAGAGATAGACTCTCATCTCCTTTTCACATTGCTCTCCTTCTCCCAATACTCTAACTGCTGCGGCACACAAACACAAACACACACACAGAAACACATGTGGCGGGCCTTGTTGCCATAGCAGGCTAACGGGTTGTGGTAGCAGCAGATTTGATTGCCTGCCTGGCGCTGAAGTGAAGAAGAGGAGACAGGACTAAATGAAACTCCATCCATCTTAATGAAACACAATTATTTTCCACTTATTAATCATTGAAAAATCAATATGTCTCTTCTCGGCCCAGTGTCGGCTGGATTTGTCATTTGAGGCTGAGCTGTTATGTATCATCCTCTGACGCCAGGACAGTCATGGGTTCAGTCACCTGTGTCCTTCAGGAGGGAAGGGGGGAGAGAGAAGGAGAGTTAGAGAAAAACAGAGAGAGAGAGAGAGAGAGAGAGAGACAGCGGGAGACTGTGAGATATGGACGGATACAGAGGGACGTATTGGACGAGAATCAAACAGAGAAAAGACGGGGATGAAGGGCTGCTCATTCTGTCTCTTCCCTGCTCTCTGAAACAAATGGGAACTCATTAGTGGCTGTTGGTGATTGTGTGTTTCTTCACAGATCAATTTACTAAACACATTGTTTAATGGCTCATTATTAAAGTCTGAGGCCTTGTATTGACTGGGAGAGAGAATGCAAGGGTGAAAAAATGTAGTTTTCTGATTAAATATGATATTTCTTATTAAAATTCAATTGATTCAAATAAAATATGTTCGCCTTTATTACCAACCTGTTGTTCAGTGATTATTTGCCAGGACATTGTATAACCCTACTGTCTACTACCCACTACTATCCTATAAGCAGTCTCTTAAATGGTGTTACCATATATTTTCATACACTAAACTTTATGCTCTTGACATCTCCAACCCCATCTCCTAGAAATTACAGCAAATACATTTTAAAGGAAACATAATGTTGCTGGGATTACATTAATTCAACATTTTCAATACAAGGCGAATCAGTGAAATGACGACATATTTAATTTGCTTTCCTCTTTCCTTCCTCTTGCTTTACAGTATCCACTCATAGCAGCTAAATAATTGATCTTGTTTATGATAATATTAAGGTTAGGAAAAGTTGGTGGTCTTGGTTTAAAGGTACAGTGTGTAGAATTTAGTTGCATTTAATGGTCCAATCACTGCATTGTAATCTCCTCACATCACCCTCACCTTCCTAATGTAAAGGAGAAACAGCACTTTAAGGACCCTGTTTAGAGTCAGTATTTAGTTTGTCTGTTCTGGACTACTGTATAAATAAGGTGTTTCAACACAGCGGCCTCCATGAAAGGGGACCCTGTCCCACTGTAGATATAAAAGGATATGTTTTAAGTAACAAACATAAAAAGATTCTTATTTTCAGGTGATTATACATGCATCAAAACATAGTTATGAATATTATCTTTCATGTTTGCCTTATTCTGAAAATAGAGGCCCCGAATCTTACACACTGTACCTTTAATATTGAAAAAGTCAACAGAGAATTCAAGCACAATACACAACCTCTGAAACCACAATGTTCTCATAGCATTAACCAAAGTGCTTTTGTTGTTTGAACCACAGACAAGAGTCAGGATGCAAATCCCTGTCTCCGGAGTCCTGCTTGTTTTACCACCAGTATTCGGCCCAACTACCTCCCTACAAAAAATCCGTCAAACATAATCCAGACAGCAATTATGTTTTCTACTAAGACATAACTTTAAAAACAAATGAAGTATAGAAATGTTGTGTTTAAGTCAAATGAACCATTTTGCAGGAATAACACTTCCTTAAAAGAGCTTGAAAAGTTAAAAGGGCAACTGAATGTCTGTGAAAGACATGGGCAGAGAACTGATTCACAATGGACATGGGTTCTTATTGTTTGCATGCATGAAAGGAGTTCTTCAATAAAAAAAACTTGTCATTAGCATCCGATCATTTGTAACCAACTGGCAAACAGCAGAAAAGAAAGAACTGAGCTGCAATTCATAAAAAACATTTCTACATCACTGACAATCTTAATATAGAATAAACCGTTTCCCAAGCTACAGAACATATTAATACAATATGAACAATCTAGTTTGATTTTGTAGAATAAAGTTGAAAGAAAGGCACAGAATCTTTTCATCTGACCACACCTTTAAAAAAAACAATTAGTCATAAATGCCTAAATTCATTATTTTTCTGTTATATCTCAGTTATTTCAGGTATTTCTAGAATGTAGACAGTAGGAATTATGAATAAAAGTTTCAGTATCACTGACCATAAGCATACATCCCTCATTTCTAAGGTATATCTGCATATAAAGAAGGGTGTCAACGTTTAGGCTATACTTATGATGTCCGTAACATTTGTCCCACTGGGTCAATAAATAACTACAACTACTATTACTAAAATTACTGCTATGAATGGAACTGAATGGAAATGTGCAAGCAAGCATCTTCATCTGTCATAAGTAACTTTTTCAAACTCTTGAAACATAAAAAAAAACCTTATGTGCATCTCTCTTGTTTTTCTCCTCAGCGGAGGAATGAAATCCATCAATCTGCCATTCATCAATTTTATCGCCCGTTCTCTTCTCCTCGGCCACCCCAAAACCCCAAAAGGAAAGCTTTTGGTACTGTTTTGAAAAATCGTCCTGAGAAAAAATGATTCCAACAGGCTCAACCCTTTGTTTTCCCTCTCAATAAAGCAAGCGACAAGGCCAGCGCTTGATGTACGAGCGTCGTGGGCGCCTGGGCGTGCAGCAGAGCGCATAAGCAAAGCCATGTTTCACGGCAAACAGAGTGTTCTTTACAGTCACCACGCCACCCGGATGAGAATATAATGTTCTACAGCACATAACTGCTTCAGGTCAATACTTGATTTGCTCCAGCATGTTGTAGAGCCTCTGCTCTGGTAGGGGTCTGGGGATGCATTAGGGGCCCCAGAAACAGGACACAGAGGTGGTGGGTTGTAGAGGGACATGGGGTTGAGGCCGAGGAGGGGGGTGGGTGAGCAAGGGGCTGCTTCTCAGTGTCAGAACTGGGGTGTCGGCTGGGCCACATTCCCCTGAGTCCTTGAAATCATTTCCAGGTATGTGAGTCTGCGTGTGTGTCTGAGATTGAGATGTACTTCTGCTGCTGAGATCCATGCACACATGCTACATATAGGCACATCATTTCAAACCGGTGATGAGTAGATTGAAGAAAAAGGCAAAATGTTCCCCTGTGGCAATCCGCAAGCAGAAAAAAATATTAGCTGATCATCATACAAGCCAGGTAGATGGACAATTAACTCAACATGCATTTTATCATATCACTTGGTCCATATGCAGCCTCATACAAATGCATACTAAATCATTTGCTTACATTTGCAGGTTCCCAGCAGGGCAAAGGCTCATCAAACAAGGAATCAGAACTAACTCCATCGGGAGAAGTCACCCATGAGCATCTCTGCTATTTCACTATATGGGGTAAGATTTGGATGCTGCCTGTGTGTCACCCAGGGACAACAATCCGTGAGTGTCAGAAAGCGCCCAAATAATGGATGAGGGTGAGACCGGTTGCCGAGGTTCCTTAAATATTAATGTTGTTGAACCGCAGTCCATCTCAACCCTGACACAGCGGTGAAAGAAAATCACTTGCCCTTTCAATGAGATAAAACACACTGTAGACATATTCGTGTCCATATGACTCTGTATATAGACAGATGAATGATATCATCTGTTGTGATGACACTGGTGCTGATTGACACTTTGCTTCTGAAGATTTAGTGTGACGTTAAAAAAAAAGGAAAAAAAAGCCCGGGGCAGATAGTGGCTCTGTAGGATCGGGTATATGCCACGGGCTTGCAGTGTTTGGAACATAACTCTTTCTAACTCGATTTTTGTTGTTTGTCATCCTTTTTGTCTTACGTCTTCGTCACTTGTACACGAGGCATCATGAAAACATTGTTAAATGTATATACTATAATTCTATTAACTCCTGACTTTAGTTTGAGTTTGTATTTATGCTGAGGAACATGCCTTTTATATGAAAATCTAGTGAATTAGAAATAATTAACAGAAAATCATATTTTGTGGTGTGTCCCATACTTTTTTATAAAATAGTCAAAGAAAAACAGGAAAAAACACCAATAGTTATTGCAATTTTTAATACTAAATTAATGAGCCTACTCTGGAACAAGTTTGCCTTCTGGAGGAAACTATTAATTTGTGGTGTTGGCCTGTGAAGCTTTTTTTTTTCCTCCTTTGGCTTTTTAGCTTGTCACAGTGGCGGGCATGAAGCCTGCTAAACCAAGTGCGGGAGCCTGTTTTTATCGTGGCGCTAATCCAGAGCCCCTGGGTCCCCTTGCCACATTGACCAGATGAAAGGCCTTGCTCAGATGTTTACAGCCTGTGAAAGTGGCAGGGAGCTGGTGTCGGATGCTGGCACAGCGCGCCGACAGACAGAAAACAAGCCAGTAAAGCCCCACGCTGTTTATGTAGAGTTTAGGAAACAGGAGGAAAGAAAGCGTGTCAAGGGGAAATGATGGGGTCGTAAGATTTGAAGAGCATGCAGGTATGTGTGTCCTGCTGTAGGTACACATACAGTACCGGGGTGCAGTTTAATGTGTTGTAGACTGCACTGCAATGCAACACAGCAAAACACAATCTAGAAAAGCGTGGACACAGATTGTAGTCTGTCTGATCTACACAAAAATACACGCAACGTTTAGTGAATGAGCTCAGTTGGTGGAGGTCACAGCTCTCGGAGGTGTAACCTTGACCCCAGTTTGCCAGATGGCACTCACAGTGGCATTGCCATTCTTAGCACATTGACCTCTGTGACACTGTGCGCGTGTGTGTATGTACCTGCTTGAATGAGTGTGTGTGTATGGGTGCATGTCTATGTGAATGTGACACTGAGAAGTCTGTCTAGCCATGCCAGTCTGTCTAAAGCCCAGGCCATCTGGTGCCCCCTGTCAGAGAGCTTTTATTTAGCTTGCTTTGATGAAACCTCAGAAATACAGTATGTAGGAGGCCGGACTTTCACTGCCAAGGTCAGGTCACAGCAGTGCAGATTCCAGCATGAGGCAAATCTTTATTTATACATGCCATGTAGCATTTTAGCATCAATAAACATTAACCAGAATAATTTGGAGAAACTACAATTTGCATTTAGAGAAATGGCAGCACTTACACTACATTTATGCAAGAATACCATGTTGCTTTACAGCTAAAGACAAAAAGAGCTACTGCTAACTGGCAAATGATGCTAAAGCTTTTAGACTTCAGATTTCTGACAGATGGTGACCGAAGTGAAAGGCCAACAGAAAAAAAAGCACATTTTTTTTGTTTTTTAAAGAAGCAGCCCCAGACAGAAACCATTCAGAACACGCTTTGGCTTAAACAAAGTCAATAGCAAAACAGGAAAAATACACAAATAAGCACCCCAATAGCCACCAGGATAATTCAAGGTAATTAAAAAAAACATAAAATACAAAGTGAACTTGAAAATATTCAAAATAAACGCCAATAAATTCCCAAATATAGAAGATCTAAGAGCTATCCCATTGTGACTTTTTGAGCAACATGGCACCAGCAGTGAAAGACTTTGGTACAGTCACGAACTTCCTGACCTGCAGATCAGGGGTTTCAATTACGCACCGATGTACTGTTTCTAAGCAAGGTTTCACATCTACACCCTTATTAACCTCAACGCTATTGACCTGATCTTGTGTTTGAATATTTGTGCAAAGTTTGGCCTCAGGGCCATTTAGTTAAGCGTGGAATTATGTAGATGTTGCCTCATTATTGCAATAATGTCTTGTGTACACCGGGATGCTAATAAACAAATGAATAAAGGGTCTTAGGGAGGGTTTTCCATGACTTGAAACAAAGCAACATTCACCTCCCTTCCACTAACCCCAATTAGGAAGCCTCTCTAAATGAATGTGCCGTGTGTTGCTGGAGCCACAGTTTCTCGTGACTTAATCTGGATTGAGCAGAGCACCCTTTTATTAGGTTACTCACGGCCGCAATGTGTCTTGTCACTTTGCAGAGACAGCGGCCGATAAAATCCGTTGAACGGAATTAGATTGTCATTGATGTGTCAGTGGGATCGTGAGAACAACAGATCGATGACTGAATCACAGCGCGATATGTGAAGATGCAGACGATGGATAAATGAACAAAAGGAATTCAGCGGGGAAAGTTTGAGGAGTGGTGCACAGTCTATGCCTGCGTCTCTCTCTCTCTCTCTCTCTCTCTCTCTCTCTCTCATGCATGTGTGAAAACACACGCATACACACACACGCGCGCACGCACAAACAGGTCTTTTCTCACACTTTAGCTTGGAGCGATCTCACAGCGCTGAACAACAGAGAGTCAGTGAGAAGGGGAGAGAAAAAGAAGCCAAACCAATTCCAATACAGCACTAATGGGCCACATCATGCCAATACAATAAATAATGGCCCTTTCAGCTCAGTCAATAGTGAGTAAATGAAAATTTAACCTTTCATTAAATGTGGTCGTATTATTTCCCCCACTTGCTTCCCAGCTCTATTTCCCTCTGACACTTTCTTCTATTGTGTACAGGAACCGTGTGCAAATGTTATGATGTAGGGCTGTACACTGGTGTTAAGTGGTGTATTATAACATAAAGGTCCAGTTTACTGCTGTCATAGGTTACAGTGCATACACTAAGGTCTATGGATCAGTGCAGTGGATATTGTTATCATAATATTAAATAACAGACAGTAGAAGTGCACTGGTTATCTTAAAATCAGTTGACAGCGTATGGTGCAGACAGGCATTTAAGGAAAGCTCACAGGAGATTAAAAAGTAATGTCTTATTACAAAAGGTACAGCTAATTCTCCTTACAGTACATTTTGCATGTGCAGCATACCTGTTCCTAAATCTCCACTGACTTCTGCAGGCTGTGCAGTGGCATTATTGGGAGAGGAGGCGATAAGTCTCTAGGCATCCTGTCTGGTAGTAGATGAAAAGGCTCAGGGCCCGCTCTCCACTGTGGCCAACCTGCCCTCTTAATTAATTAGCGCTAGCAGGAAGCGCTGGCCCACAGGGGAGAGGAGGGCCCTCCAGAGGACTGGACAAGGTGATAATGTCCTAAAGGGGAGACCAAGTCCTGTATGCTCGGGTAGCTAGCTGATGCTTTCAGGCTCTGAATGTACAGTAGGAATCAAGGGTGATGTTTCACATCTCGCATGTGTCCTGCAGCTGGGGAGGCCTCAACCAATCTGGAAACTTTAGATTATGTGTGTGTGTGTGATTGTATGTATTACCCTGGTGTCATACAAAGCATTAATAGTGGACCCTTTATTGCGTTCAATGGTATCATTTTCTACAGCACATTGTTTGTGCATGACAACTACAGTATGATTAAGATTAGGGAAATATTATGATTATGGCAGCTGCGGTTAAGCAACCATGTCTCCTCGGCATTACATGTACTAAAAACTTGTTTTTCAAGTTACATTTGGGAAAGGAAATGCAATTTCTGCCTGGATGTTGTTCCGTGCTAACATTTTTCTACCGTAGGGAGCATTACATCTATGTACTGTATGCAAGTCATAGGCAGATGGTGCGTGTACAAAGCCTTTGTCAATGAGGATTAGGTTTCCATGTGGTTAGATTTAGGCTACAAAAGTGCTTCAAGTCACTTTTGATAATATTTCAATGTTTGACCATGATATATGATATATCACTAACCTTGACCAACTGATGTTATTACCTTAACAGTATCAAAAGAAGTTGAGCATGCTTCAGTTACTACAAAAAACAAACAAAATACTTAACATACACACTAATTAACAATATATCCTCATTATGTTATTAGAAAACATAAACAGAATTCCATTTCTATGTTGCAAACTAGTATATGAATGTAATTTCTAGGACACAGGGTTGGGTTCATGTAGCTTTAGGCAACTAAAACACTTAATACCGGGGTTAATTGCTGGACACGAACTTCAGTCTCTTGCATGAAAGTCTGATGCACTACATGCCACCACTCCAACCTCCACGCCCTCACTTTCTATCCCACAACATAAAGGGCAAACTACCTCCTACATTGGCACTGAACATTGGAAACGCTGGATGGTGAGGTGAATAATTCCTGGGGATACTTGGCTGATAAATAACAATAACTTCATGGGTCTGTTCCAACGCTTGCATCAAATATCAAAGCACTGTAACATAATGCATTTAAGCTCAGTTTCTTTGGCATGAGCTGGAAATGAAAGGGGTCGTAATGAAGAAAGAATGAGGTTAGTTACAGTAAATGCACGTGTGATGTCACAGCACAGTATGGTAGATAAACCTGTAAGTTGGAGGTCTTAATGGATAACTTCTCACAGATATTGGTGGATTGCATTAGCTTAGCGACGGATTAGCGACTCTAATCTTCATTTTGATGTGGAACGTGACGTCAAGTGTGTTCTCTGGTGATCTGCATGTAAGACAATCAAACCTTCGCATTATTACTTGATCTATTTCCGCAGATCCTCATGACCCATGTACTCTTAGCAGATGTGCGATGTTGCCATTTATCCTTGTTTTGTTTGTGTGTGTGTGTATGTGTACGCGTGGCATGAGTGCGCGTGTGCAAACTTCACTCTCTTTCTCTCTGTGTCTCCAATAATGAGCATGTGCACCTTTTCTGCCCGGGGCCTTCATACACAATTTAGCCAGAAAGCCATAGCTGATCATGATTTAGCTTTTGACACGGCTTGCCCCGAGGCAGGGGGGGACTAATACAGATATCTGACTCCCAGACTGCGATGGAGGGAAGGAGAGAGAGAAAGTGAGAGGCCTTTTATTGACTAAATGATAAAGAGGTTGGTAATGATAAATAACAGTCATTTTATTGTGGAATTCCCAGAAAAGACACATTCTACACAATATATAAAAAGAGAAATAATAGACGAGGAAGTTGCTCGCCGGGGTCTCGACGTGCTCGCTCCCTACAGAGCCGCCCATTGTTAAACTCCAATATTCCTCTGCTGGGGTGGAGGTCACAAATTGTGTTAGAAGGACCTGCTGCTATGAATACTACATAAGGCTGATGCAGAGTGGCAGCGTCATCCCTGTCTCTGGCACTAGGAGGAGGGCCCAGGCAAGACAGCGCCAGTCTTGCCCATGGGCATCTCTCTCTCTCACTATCTCTATTCTGTGATTCTCTCTCTTCCTTCGTGCCTCTTTCTCTCGCTCTCTCTCTCTCTCTCTCTCTCTTCCTCTCTTTTTCTCTCGCTCCCTTTCTGTCTCTCAGCATGGTCCTTGCACTGTTTTTCCCAGCACATCAGGGTGGCAGGGGAGCCTGTCTCTGCTGCTTTTGCTCTCTGCCGCCTCCAAGTCTCCGGGCCTCAGCGATCACTAAGACAAGATGGCTGACCCTCTAAGGACAGATAAAGTCCTCTGTGGTGCAGCGTGAATGACATTACGTGCAGGATACAAGCTCAATTGGTTGGAGGGGCAATGAAAGGAGATGGCATTGCCTGCGTTAATGCAATTTATGAAGAGCAATCCCTCTGTTTTAGTGTAGAATAGAGAAAAATACAGCTTGTGTAAACATATTATGTTCTTATTACCTCTGACCTATGATGGATAATCGTGAAGGCTGACCATCACCTAAAATTAAAGATCTTAGCCTTACATTTTGTTTCACTTGATCTTTTTTATCACCCGCATTGAATGCATATCTTAAAGCAGTGATCCAGTTGTCCACTGTCTGATCCAGCTGTGCTATCTAATGGGAAGTTCCCAGCTCTGTTGGTGTGAGAGGCTGGTGGCAGCTAGCGTGTGTGTTTGCCTCAGGATACCTCCGCAGCTCTGCAGTTCTTGAATACTGAGTGGAGAGTGGCCCAGAAATGAGCAGTCAAATCCAATTAAATTACTCAAATTAAATTGTACAATGGTTATGGAATACCTGATCGAATTACTCACATTCAGGGGATTTCGACAGCAACCAATTAGTTCAAAGTATAAAGTTCACACGCTCAAATTAACACCAAGAGAGGACAGGGCCTTTATTTGAGGGAAATGATACATCATAATTACATCACGTTGGAAAAATCACAAATTATACAGCATGCATTTAATAAGAAAATGGAAATGGTTAATAGGTCTTGATAAGACAAATCTAGCCCTGTCAACGGAGCAACGTGGTTAGGTTGGCTAAATTAAAGAGGAGAAGTTATTATTGTTTCAAAGGAGCTTAAGGGCCAATTGTTGCTCAGTCAAAACACAGGCACGCGGAACATGGTCCGCCCCCGTCAAAAACGACAGTAAAGACCAACATAAAAGAAAAAAGGTCGAAAAAAAACGCGTGCAGTCTGTAGTTAACTTTCCTCCTTTGGTAATTGAGATATGTTGAAGAGGCTGGTCCGACAGTTAACAAGATTTAATTTTGAAGTAGGTCTTTCTCGTTAGATTGGCCAAAATAGACACTTTGTCATTCCCTCAATAATGATGGAATTCTTTAGAAACTCCTGGCTTAATTGTACAAGGGACTTCCTGACCTTTTTTACATTTTAAATTTAGCTTCTCAAGGTGCCTTTCCAAGGTGAAACACGTGAGTAATGAGATACAAAATCAGCCCGTTAATTGACTTTCAGCAAATTTAGATCTGCAAGACCAACGTATACATTTCCCTCTTTTAAAAGTGAACCATTTTAGCTAATAAAGTTATTAATCTTGCCCATACAGTAATTATCTTTGTAATTATGCTGTAATTGCACATACATCAAGGCCACCTTATATAGCGGGCAGGCTTGAGCTTACTCCTTATGATTTTCTTCACATCATGTAAAGACATTACTTACAGAAAGTGAATGGAGGAAATTGGCGTTCCCATTGAAATTAACGGTACGAAAGTGGCTGAGTTAAGATGAGGATTAAACAACACACCCCAGCTCTATTCCTTTAGAGATTCTATGGCAGGCATATCAGACTTAAGTACTCAGACACACCTAGAAGTTACCTTTCTACAGTTTTAAAATCACGTGATTACAAGAAAACAAGCAAAGCAAATGATCTCTCAGTTGCATCCCTGCTTGCATGGACGGCATAGAGCCGCAGAAGTACCATAAACGGCGTAACATGATAATGCTGCTTTAATTACCCCTTGGTCAGCCCACTTACAAACCTATTGCCGCAGCAGTCAATATCCCCAAAGATCCATTCATGCCTCGGCTGATGGTTAACTTGGGAGCCTTTGCTGAGTGCTTTAGCCTAATTGATATCCTTATTTAGCAATGAGCCAGTGGGAGTCGGAGGGGAGTTAAATGGAGCAGTTTACCAGGCAGCGAGCACGCTAAACCAGATCCCTGACACCACCACCATGGTTTGCTGCAGCCCGGACGATGATTTATGCCAGCTAATTTACTGTTTCAAATTGATTAACGCTACTTTTGTTTTGTTTTCACTAATGATTGCTTTCACCATTTGTTCTTTTCTCCCCTTTTTCAATAATACACAACCCAGAGCAAGTTTAGCCACGGATATTGTTTTACAGCAAATTACACCTATTTATGACAGTTGACTGCTCCCATGCCACTAACTAACACGAAGGCCAGGTCACAGGAGAGACTGAGACTTCAGCAGCTTCCTAAGGGCATATAGACCTGCCTACTACACACGCGCACGCACACACACTCACACACACACATTACATGCAACAGATTATGCTACCAAATGTGATCAACAGCACCTCTCCCTACATATTTTCAAGCAATGTGTTCGATTTATTTACACATGATGCAACATTTGAGACACGATTGCAAACGCCGTCTCCAGAACAGCAAGAATCACTCTGTCCACTTTCAGCAGAGCAAAACAACAGGTATAACCCAACCTAGAATCGGCCGCGAGAGAACAATGCATATCCAACAGGTCAAACAAAGCCATCGGGAGCAATGGGAAAATCAGATTCTTCTTTTAAACTGGGTTTGTAGGTCTCTCCCTCCTGCCTGTCTCCCCAGATATGTCTCCCTTAACAGCTCAAAGTAATTAGCAACGACCACATGCCAAAGGTAGGGTAGCTACCGTACACAGAGTAGGCAGACCTTATCTTTAATTTGAGACAATGAGATGCTCTGTGGGGGCTTGTGGAGAGCTGGGAGCTATAAGGTAGGCAGGCAGGCTCCCCCTCCCAAGGTCGCTTCAGTGAGACAAGCTAGTCTGGGGACAAAGGATACCCGCTGTATGTGAGCGCACATTATGACAGTTTAATTATCAATTTTAGAAGCAACCTGTTTTTCAGGCAAAACAAAAGCTGAGTCTGGTTTGCGTCGGAAAATCTTAAAATATTTGTTGCCAAAGTGCATCTGTAAATACAACCCTCTTTCTCACTGTTTCAAACTTTGTTTTTGAGTGATACCTCTTAAAGTCCTCCAGGGCTTCCCATTAGTCACAATGTTGAGCACAGAGCTCAGTGACAAAATGGCCTCCAATCTTGGAAGAGCGCCGTCAGCCCATTCTTTATACTGTCAGAATGAAGAAGAGCATAAAAACTCTGAGTCAATAAAGTCATATGAAATGCTTGATATCAAAAATACGGCACACACTGGTGACTGATTAAACGTCCAGGTCCAGTTGCGACACTCACGGCAACTCGGAGGAGGAAAAGGGGGGAGGAAGAGAACCATTTGAAACTACTGTACAGGATTTTGACTGCTTGCTTATGGCTTAATGGTTATTATTGTGTCATGTTTTGCTGTCCTGTTCCAAAAATGACTAGTGGTGTAAAGATTATCTTTAAGCCTTACATTCTTTTGTGTGATACTTGACTGAAACATTATTATTTTGCTTTAGCTTGATTACTGTAATCGGCGCAGTCAATTACGGATGGTGCCTTTATAATAACATCCAGTGAGAAGGATGAAATTCGTTTGGGCCAATTCCATACGCTCTTGCCATGGTTAAAACATACCAATTACTTCAACTTTACTTCCTTTGTCAGAAAAATGTCTGAAAATGGAGGTTGTAGCGGCGTGTTCTTCCCTGGCCGCGAAGTCAATACTGACTCAGACAAAGACGGTGAGATGAGAAAAGGGAATGACAGATTAAAAATGAAAGAGTGACACTTTTTGTCCAGATTGTGGTTTTAGCCTGCAGCACCTGACCAGTCTTTGCTAACTGAGATACTCCAGCAGCATTTGATCAAACTGAAGCTTAAACGTACTTTATGCCGCAGACAGATCACCATAAGGTCTTCCAAATGAATGTCTAAACTTGGGTAAAAGTTGGCGATGGCACTTTAAATTTGCCTTGAGAATATATTGGCTTCATGAGTGGAGAAATACGCTGTTACCACTATAAAAACTGACATTTCTGCTGGGTCCAAACATGACAGGAATTTTACTGTTTTAATGAGCCTGAGTCAAATTCAATTTCCACCTCAGAAAGTTTGAAACCACAGCTGTAATCTATTTCAACACTCCAATCTGATGCCATGATCTGATAACTGAGAACTTGGTATCACCTTTGCTATCCCCCACGCAGTATTTGGACGGCATTAAACTTCTCAGACTATCGTATACAAACACTCTCTGTCAGGCTGCAGCTCTGATTTGACATTAACACAGAAGCATTCCTGACTTGAGTGAACCACCGACTTGACATGAATGTTTTTTTGCACATGCAGGAGGAGAAAGAGGAATGGGAGAGAGGGGGGGGGGGGGGAGAGAGCGGTGCAGTTTTGGACAGACCGTGTTAAGATCAGTGCTCGGGGCTAGGCAGGTTGCTATGCGCTGAAATGCTAATAAGCTTCCTGGCTCTCGGAGCAGGTCGGCTAGCCTGTGCCGACTCGTCTTGACACTTCACACACATGCTGTCTTCCACCCTTTTTAATCATTTTTGATAGGCCTCCCTGGGATGCCATCCATTTAATTTGAAAGGGTTGAGCCACCCAAACATTTCCACCATCTTTAAATAGAGGTCTGCCTCGACATGCCTGCTGCATTGTGACCCGACAAGGTGAAAAGCAGCCGAGTAAACTGCTGTTTGGGTTTAGGAGGATAATATCAGGCCAACACTGGTAGTGGCTCGTCGGAAAGATGGGTGAGTGATGGTGAAGTGGGTAAATAGAAGAGACAGGGGAATTTTGACAATACACAAGCAGTCAGCACAGGTGTGATGTTTAAAATAATGCAGAAATACAGCTCTTTAGATGCATATTTCTTTTGTTAACCATTTAAACACATCATATCTTAGACAGACAGGGTTTAACCTCTTAAGAAAGAGGCTAAAATAAAAATAAATAAATAAAGCAGAATGATTCTGAAGGGATGTAACACAAAAACTAGCAAGTCTGCCCTAAACTACTGCAATCCAATAGGGAATGAATACAATATGGGTCAAATATAATAAAGTCAGCATAATGTACCAGTTAAGCTTCCAAATCAGTTTACAAAATCATTTTTTTGAGAAACTGTTTGAAAATGTGTATTCCCTGACAGAGTTTAACAACCACTGTCTTACTCTATATATCTTATAATTCTCTCTGAAAAATCTCAGAGCCTGCAGCCAACACAGTATGGTCAGAAATGAAGCCCGGCCATGTTGTATGATTCATAGGGAAGAAATAACATATTTTATTGGAGTCTGAGAGATTTATTTACTGGCGTTGTGGTGGATATGTAAGGGACACAATCACCAGGGATTTCACCATCCAATTTGCCAGTGTACTCTTCTATAAACATCAGTCAGAAGAAATGGGACAAATTCTACAGAAAATAATCATAAACAAACCATTACATCGCATTTTGGAAATTGTCAGGAGACGCTCTCGACGATGACTATCCGCTCAGAGTCAAAAGCAGAAAAGCCCAAAAGGCAAGTGGGGATGTCTGTGTGCTATATGATATTACCGTGACTCTCAAGATAAAGATATCATACATTATTGGTTTAGACTGGCAATGAAAGAGAGAGAGAGACCAGCAGATAGCGGGGGTGAGAGACAGACACATAGAGAGGAGAGAGAGAGGGAGAGAGAGAGAGAGAGGGAGAGAGGGAGAGGGAGAGAGGGAGAGAGAGAGAGAGAGAGAGAGAGAAAGGGAGAAAGAGAGGGAATATGTTCAAATACATTGCCTCTTAGCAAAGGCACAGATAGCTTTGAGCCTCTTCTATGCGAAACAGCTGGAGCTCTCCATGAAAAACCACACTGAACTCCACAACAAGCCTGCTTGTTAGTTTCTAACAGCGACTGATCCAGTTTTATACCCTCTGTGCTCGACTTGCACCCTGTGCAACATGTACAGTAAACCATCATTTACTCCAGTCTAATTTGGATGTGTGGATTTGCATGCAGAGAGGCACGTTTTTAAGACACAGTAAACAGAATTGCCGTGCACGCTTTTGTTAAAAAAAAAAAAAAAAACACGGTTGCGATCATGGCCGCAAACCAGCATGTAACCAAAAGCTGGAGAGGAGGAATTGACATAATTATTAATTAGTCGATATTACTGAATGGAAAAAGTCTGTCTTTGGTTTCCTCCCTAGAGCTTAATCGAACGCAGCCAAGATGAAGCTAAGCTAAACAACACCAGGCAGTTAATCTCCACTACCATACAGTTCAGATGCTGATAATGTCCACGGGTCTTAAGTGAGCGAGCGGGCCCATGTTTTTTAGATTTACTTGTTTGCTGTTGTTTGCCATCTTTAAGTGGTCTTTTATTAAAGCCAGCCATCTTCCATAGAGCACTAATGCATTTCACTATTCCGATGCTAATGACGGCCTAAGAACGCATTATTCAGCATTAGTTTCATTTCCCTTTGAGCCTCAAATGGCGACAAACTGTCTTGTAACCATTAGAGTTTTAACTTGCATCAGGCACGCCACCCGTAACCCGTTTGACAACATGGTGCAAGTGACAGTTGAACAGTTTGGACTTACTCATCAGGAGTAAACAGCAGAAGGGAATAAATTAACTAATGTGCAAAACAATAAAAAATAAATGTGTCACGTTAGTAAATATTTACAGACAGGCCTGTGAGGAAACAAAGTTGAAGCAGAAATTGGAATTTAGAGTCTGTCTTTTCTTCTAGCTGACATGAATGAGTGCTTGCACGTACGTGTTAATATGTTCTGCTTATGTGTCTGACAAGTAAATGTAGTCATGTGAGCATCACTATGTCGTCTGTGTTGGTACATGATGTGCTTTTGTGTATTTGAATGCATTTGTGAGAAAAGCTTGTGTCTGTGCGTGCATTTGTGTGTATTGCCTCCATTGTGTGTGTGTGTGTGTGTGTGTGTGTGTGTGTGTGTGTGCGTGCGTGTGTGAAGGCTGAGGACTCCCCACTGACCTGCTGTTTGGCTACAGACAGCCAGAGTGGAACTGGCCATATTACTGTTCTTACCCTGCCATCTGCTGGCTCACATCATTCTAGGCCCTGCATCCATCCCGCCGTCATAACTACACCTCTCTCTCTCACACACACACACACACACACACACACACACACACACACACACACACACACACACACACACACACACACACACACACACACACACACACACACACACACACATCTCTCCTTTGCTGTTTCCTCTTGTTTTTCTCTTCGTCTGCATTACTAAGTTTGTCTTTGTCTCTTCATTTCTCCCTGATTTAATTTTTCCTCACACAGGAGCATCATCTGCCCTCTATGTCCCTTTACACCCCCCTCCTCGGAGAGGCAGAGAGAGAGAAAGGGGAGAGAGCAGAGGTAGAGGGAACTAAAGGGGAGCGGTGGACGATTGTTATCGAAAAATAAGCATGGTGTTTGAAAGGGATTTTAATTGAGGCATTCGTTATATTTGAAAAGGTGAACTCCTGAGGGGATGGAGGGAGAGAAGCGGCGACCCTATTCATATCCTCAGACATTCATGAAGAATGGCATCTTTTGACTTTCCCTTTTAAAACCGTGCAACCTTAAATGGCCTAAATATAGAGGAGGGGAGGCAGACACGGTAATTCCCTGCACCTTGGGGGGCGCCACCAGAGTACGGGACAGTGGGATACAGCCGAGGACTCCAATTAACAATGAGGGAGGGTCCAGCCACCCAAAATAGAGAGAAAATGTCCTCTCTACAAGCCCCTGAAGGGGATGTCAATCCATCTCTTTTCTTTCTAAAAACTCTTCTCTCTCTCTGCCTCATTTTTAGCTTTTTGTCTTTGTTTCCTTTTTAAATTCACATCTTTCTGTCTTCTTTCTTTCTTCCTCTCTCCCTCTCCCTCATTCTGTCTCTGTGTGGTAATTATGTCATTAATAATGTGAGGGCCCGATGATTGTCCCACTAATACCAGTTGTCCGGTCTGTATTTCTACAGCTTAACTTAGGAGGAAGTCGACCGGGTGCTCATTTATTGTTGTTTGCTAAGGTCGCCTCTTCATGAGCCCTACTTCCAGCGAAGCAGACGACCCCTCATGTTTTCCTTTCGTATATTTTGACCGTCTGACCGCTGAGCTAAAGTTAGATTGTTAGTTTATTGTAAAGTTGTTGTACATGGACAACAGCTCGAGGCTACATACAGTAGGTGTGTAGGTATTTGTCTTTGCACTGTCTCTCCAATTTCATCCTGTCTGCAGATGTGCGTCCTTTCTGAAGGAGATGTTCGCATGTGTAGTTCCGTATTGACAACGGTGATCACCCTTTAGCATCAAACTTCCTCCTCGTGTCATTAGATGTCTTATGCAGTTTTGATGTGACTAAGTGATGAAGTCTCCCCGTATTATTAGTAAAAAGTTTCATCCTCACGCTTTGGGAAATACCCGCAGGCACTTCTCTGTGTAAGCATCCTTGATGATTTATGCAATGTAACTGTAACCAAGGCGGCATCCTTGATGATGAAGTTATAAAACTTTGTTGGGAGTACCATACCCACAAAACCTATTTATCATCAGCCTTCATTTTTCATTGTCAGGAAATCTACAGTATCATACAACATCTGTGAAAACTCATTAGATAAGACACTGAAATGCTGCAAAAGTTAGTGACAGCCACTTGTTGATAAAAAAAGGTTCTTTGTACTTTTGTCCATTCTTGATGGGTAAATTGAGATATCAAACCAGCAGGAAAGAGAAAGTAATGCCAGCGACATTAAAGAGCTTGACTGCTCAATAAGTGCTGGTTTTCTGCTCACTAACTCCTGACTGGATGAAGCAACTTGTCCAATCAATGTGCGTGTGTGTGTGTGCTGTTGCTGTCAGTAATCTCCTGCTAAGATTGTTTAGCTTCAAAAATGCTACTTGACATTCCGCGTTGGATGGGATAAGGCATGTTCAGCCTCATGACTGAGGTTTGACTGGTTAAGTGGTGTGGTGTCAAACAGAGGGTGAATGAAATAATGACAGACAGATTAGAAGACCTGCAGAAGATTCTGGGGAAAAAAAATGTGCACATGCATCTATGAAAAAGCAGCACACGCTATCATCGCATGCATGCGTGCAGACAGACACATCAACACACGCGCAAATATTTGTTCTGATCTTGCAAAATCCCTGATAACAATGCTGATAATAATCACAGCTTAGTCATAATCACTCATAAAAAGCAGCATCAGTTATTCATTGAGCTCCTTGCCAAACAAAACCCATTCTTTGTTGCATTTAATTTTGACTTTTACAGTGAGTCATAAAAATCTCCAGTCAGAATCGGAGGCATGCCGGCCAAAATCCGACATCCACTGGTAATAAATGGGGTGTTTGTCTTGAGCCTAGTGGGATGTGGTTTAAAACTGCATGTCTAAATAAGGTGCAGATTATTGGTTAAGGTTTAAATTAATGTGATTAGTTTCATTTGACCACTATGTAGTTAAGTGCTGAGGAAGAACATTCTGTACAGTCCTGACAAACAGCCAAAGGCTTACGAGAAACAACAGTCTTTTAGATAACAAGCACACACTTCATACATTCCTTACTGTACGTGTGTATAGCTATTTGTTATCATGCATACACATAGATACACAACTTTCATACGTGCATTAAGACACACAAACACACACAGAATCATTCTCTTATACTGTATGCATGCTTAGACATGTGTGTCAGCTCTTCAACAGTTAATTTGTCTCATAATTATACAATTTATTTGCAGTAACTTCAATCTTACTAAAAGTCTTACATGATTTGTTGTGTGTAATAGCTTGAATACTATTTTATACTTGTGTAATAAAAACAAGCTGCTGTACTGGATTGCACAGCCACACTCATTTGCAATAAAGGCACATTTCTAATATCAGAGAGCACGTTCTGAGCAAGTGACCAAGTTGAGGTGTGATCTGTTATTTAGACAGGTTGGATGCACTTCCTCACAGCCTGAAATTTCCCCTGGGGCTCTCTTCCATTTCTCACTGTCATGGATTTGAATCTTTTTACCACTGAACTCTTACAATTACTGAACATTCATCACCTGCCTACCTTCTTAGCTACCTAGATACTGTATGGAGACCAGAGATATGGGGCAGACTGGTGCAGTCGGGAATACCAAGTAACACTCCTGCTATGAATTCTTATGTCCTGGAATAGCAGGAATCTTTTTTTTTTTTTCTTGTTTTGGTGTCCGTGTGTGCATGTTTTTCCAGCTGTGTAAAGGTGTCGAGAGGTTTGATCTCCTCTATTTATCATATTGATAAATCGTTTAATTTAAAATGTTGATATTATACATTAGAAATCACTGGGTCGAAAATTGACCCAGTTTGGATCCCAGTTTGCACCAATGCAATACTGGGTTAACTACCCAGCATTTGTTAGTGTTTTATATGTTGAGCCTTTACTTATATTGAACTATAATACGTTTGTCACAAATGTATTGTTCATTGTATAAAACATATACAATATATATAAATATAATATATATAATATATGAAACATATGATATTAAAAAGTATACAGATATAATTAACAATCAGTAAAAATTAATGACATGTAAGTTCAAAATGAATTACAGTAGATGAGTTTACATCCACACCATATTTTATCTAACAGTAATATAAAACATAAGACTAACACTGGATCATAACTACCCACTGGTTAATGGTTAATGGTACTGGTTAATGTTAACCAAGTAGTTTGTGCCATATTGACCTGAATTGTGTCAATTTTGACCCAGTAATTTTTTGCATTTACATGTTTATTTAAAATCAGTAGTAACACCATAAATGTGTTTTTCATTCACTGATTAATTTCATTTCTCTGGAAAAAATAAGGATCCTTTAAACTGTAAATCCTATAAAAATAACTGGAAATGATCTTTGGTATCATACACACCCCGCTGCAGCTATGACTTATAACCAAATGCCACTGTATATATCTCTGCAGCGTTTCCCTCATGAATAAAAGGCCTTCTTTGTGAGGTGAGAGGATTTGCCCCCCATGGCACTCCCAGTCGTGCCCTCCAGTCCCTTGTGTTACTCACGCTCACTTGTAGAAGTCCCTTAACGCTAACCCAGAAAGCATAAATATATTATAATCTCATCACCTGTCCATTTATACAGGTGTCACCCTGCCTCGCAACTTGATTTCCAGAAGGGCAGCAGTTTTTCCTGTGGCAGCGATTGAAGTCACAGCATTATTATCAGGCAAAATGTATTCATGATAGCAGAGGTCCGAGTGCCCTGTGGGCTTTGTAATATAATACCAGACCTCTTTATAAATTTAACAGTTTATTGGAAACAGCTTGTACACATGATTTAGGCACAGGACGGTACGGCAAGGCTCCGGGTATCCTCCTAACACACCTCCCATACACACCTCCACACACAACCAAATACACACACGCACATTATGAAAACTCACAAACACATGCCGTACACCCGCTCACACAGTGACACTCAAACACGCACGCATTTAATCACACATCCCCCCCCACATCCTCCTCCTCATCCTCCACCACCTCCTCCTCTGCAGCGCCTCAGCTCTCCTCCTCTTCCCATCATATCTAATGCAAACCTCTCATTGGATGAGGCAGCGGTTTTTCTGTGGAGGTCTTTTGTGTGCTTTGTTGTTTGTTTTCTCAGAAGAGCAGCGCGATAACAAAAGCGTGACGTGACAAATGGACTTTGTGCCCCGCAGGCAGATTTAAGTGATAGGTTACTGAATGGGAGATACACTCCTATCTCATTTATATATATATACACACATACACACAGATGGGTACACGTGGATGAACACACTGACACTTGTATGCAAGCAGGCCTGTGTGCAAAATGTAACTTTTATTTATTTTTTCACTTTATTTCTAATTTTCCTCACCATGCATTTAGAAAAAAATGTCAACCGTCAATCTCCCTGTGTAAAAAATGACTAGTATTGTCACACCAATATTCAATATGGATTTAACTGTTTTGATTATTTTATTTATTTATTTTATCCAGCATTTGATATATATTTATTATTAACAAATAAATAATAATAATGTGCCCTTAAAAGTTCAAATTAATATGGATTAAATCCTCTTTTTAAGTTTATTTTTTTCACGTTTGACTGAAAAATATGGAAGAAATCCATAGTTAAAATATCATTCTTTTTATCGAAGTTCATCATTTATCCTGTTTCACTTTAAATGGTCCAGTAACTAATTAAATCCAACATATCAACTCCAGTGTCACAACATCTTCATAATAATAAAGTCTTCCTCTCTTCTTTAAGATCTCCTGTGGGGACCGTAAATAGAAACCATCAGTTGGCCGGCTAATGATTTAAAGGGATGGTCAGAGGTCGTACGCGGGCTATTAATGATCCCTTTTTAACAAAAAGCACGCACAGTATCCGTCCAATCAGAAGGAGACGAGAAGTCACCTGGGGCCTCGAGAAGAAGAAGATCTGTCTGGTTAAGGTTAGACTGAGGAAGAGCAGAGGCTGCTCTGATGTCAGTGTATGCATATAGTATGTGTGTGTAAGAGTGTGTGCAAAGAGGGGACAGGTCAGTCAACACCAAGTGTGTGAGTGCATGTTTTATATATATTTTAACTTCATTACATCATACCTTTTTATATCTTCTACATTGTGTTGATTCACTGTACAAACATGGCAATATGTTGGTTTGTATGTGTTACACAAATTGTTTTTACAATGTTTTTATGTATGTAAAGCTATAAAAGAAACATGTAATATAATGAGAAAATACTGAATTTGAAAACAAGTTATTTTGGGCTGTGACTACAACATTTGTTTACTTCATTTTTCAAATTTGGAAGCACTCTTCTATAAAAAAAAATAAATAAAAAAAATCAGTCTGAGTTTAAAAAAAAAAAAAAAAAAGCTCCAGATTTACCAGACACCATCCCCTCTGGATAAAACAGTTAACATTCTCCCCTGCTCATATTTGTTGGCAAAAATTGCCACATTCAGAATACTGGCTTAAAATGATGCCGGCGTGCCACGGCTTAAAGGTTTTCAGCTTGTTTAGCAACTGCAAAGCTTTAAGTATAAACATTCATTAATCCTTTCAGCCATTTCTGCCCTCAACAGGAGCTCGCTGTATGATGGAGGTTATCTGCGCAACAAGGAATAAGCTTCAAGCATAACTGACCCAAGACCTCTGTCTGTCAAATGTAATCTTTGTCTGGATGCTGTTAGTCTTGTGTTCTTTTGGGGTTTTTTAAACTTGTCTGCTTCAACCAGTTTTGCACCTATTCTTTTCTAATCTATTGTATTCTATTCCTGTTGCCTCTGACTAAGGCTCCCATCAGTCCTGTGGAAGTTAATTATGGGAGCCAAGCTGTTGAGGGG
Organism: Sciaenops ocellatus; assembly: GCA_033000465.1. Classification (NCBI taxonomy): domain Eukaryota; kingdom Metazoa; phylum Chordata; class Actinopteri; family Sciaenidae; genus Sciaenops; species Sciaenops ocellatus. The sequence continues at coordinate 17,599,197 of CP136869.1, forward strand.
TTGAGGAGAAGCTTTTTCGCCTAAATACTGGATATACACCAAGTCTGGCAACGCCACCGAGCATTGTCTGCCGTGATAAAATATGGACGGAAGTGCTGCTAGGCAAATCGTTTATCAGCCAGGTTTAGCATGCACATGTTAAAATGAAAGACTGTGCTATCTGCATAGGTTGTGTGAGCTTAGTTTAGTGTAGCCAACACCGTTTGTTGTGTATAAATGGCATGCTGGCTGTTGCCCCTGTGGGACGTGATCAATCACTCATTGCCTGCTTTGCTCTCTAACACCTATGGGCAAATCTATTAAAAATATTCAAACTAACATTTCAGTTCCACCTTAACTGCATGCTTTGTTGCTTTGTACTTTCTGTGCCTTTGTTTGGCGTCTGTGTACGAATGTTAAAAACCTGATTTTCCTCGTTATATGTTTCAAATTTTAAAAAACAATCAACTGAACTTATCTCTAAACTCTTCTGGCACACTCACTGCAAGACCTCACCCATTTAGTACCACAGCACTAATGGTCTATTATGATAATTAAATCTAACATATTTCTTCAACCCTGGACAAGCCATTATATGGAGCATGAGCTGGCATGTTTGCTCTGTCACAAAGCGGCCTCTAAAATAACTCTGCATGCTCAGTTTAGTCTCCCGTTCCCAATTTGCCTTAATGAGCCGGTTCAAGCTGTCAGCCACAGAGAGAAAGGAGCTCTGATGACTGTCAATCTGTGGTGAGTAGAGGGGGAAAGACAGGGATGAATGGATGGAAGGAGGGGAGGAACAGAGAGAGGTTTAAGGAGGTGGAGAAAGGTCAGGCACAGATTACACTGGCAGTCACCAGAGCTTCAGGCAGAAAAGGAGAGAAAGGATGAGAAAGAGACGGAGAAATCCTACCGTTGACGGCTGGTGTTCACAAGATCTACCTACAAACTTTGTGGATAATGTGTCTTTTTAATAACATGAAAAAAAACAGACATTACAGTCACTCAGAGATCATGAAAGAGATTTTTTTTTTTTTTTTTTTTTTTTTTTTACAAATATTAAACATTTACAGTCCTAAAAACTGGACAAAGACAAAGCTAGTGGGGTGCAATAAATCTACATATCACTTTAAATTCACCTTAACATATCTTAATGACTTAATCATTGACCGAAACAATGTCATTCTCATAAAAAGCTAAATTCCCAGTGTTTTTGTCAATTTAGAGGGGGGACCTTTAGTACATGGCTATTAACAAGTAATCACAAGAGGTGTAATAATGAAGAATGCCCTTCATTTTTGCAGAGGGCAAGGTAGACACCGGTGTCCAGCCCTCGTCTTCAGAGGAAAATATGGAAGGAACTTAGGTGTTTGATGATGCGTTTAATTCACACAGGAATACATTAATATGATAGTCAGTGGAGCGGCAAAGCCCTCAAGTAAGGTTCTCTCATTAGTATGTTTCTCTATTTCTTTTTTTAATTATTCAACAAAAAAACGAGGAGCCGCATGACAGATGTATTGGCTGTGTCAAGAAGGAATGATTTGAATTTGAATTGTGCATAAAATCGTGCAATTATGAGGCCTCATTTGTGCGTGTGTGTGTGTGTGAACAAAATATTTGCCTCTAATGAGTATTGACTCTGAAGCAGGAGTCAAATGATGGGGTATATTGTAATGCAATATTTATTCTCTTTTCAAGGACCCGGTCACATTTTGTGTCTTTGAATATCATGAATATAAAAACGTCGGCACAACATAGGAACATATATGATTCTGAGCATAAACAGAGAGCCAATAATGCAGCACAGTGAAGTGGACCAGACAAAGTCGACCACACCCTTCGGTTTGTCCGACTTCAAAAGCATACCATTTAGAGTGTGCAATGCCCCATACAAGCTTGGTGGTTGCACGTCACTCTTGAATCATCTAGGTGGGCTATTATCTCACTTTGCCATTGTCACAACTGGTTAGAGAGTCTTTCATCGTGCTTATAAGGTAAACACCTGATCTGCGCACACTGGGGTATTGTCTTGTGGGGCTCTGCTTAGACAGAACACAGGAGCCGAGTGCATGATGACAGAGAATGACAGAGAATTATCGTCCCTGCTGCACTTAATCATTCATGAGAATATATTATTGAATGTAATATTGGATATGAAAAAAAAAAAAAAAATCAACACTGCAGCGACAAAATAACTTCCTTCAACTTATCTGCCGAGTTCAGCCAGCAGGTTTCACGAATCAAGGAGTTTTCTCAACACAAAAAGGAGCTTAAACGTTATGAAACCAGTATGTGCATTCAAGAAGCAAAGCCAAGGTTGTGGTTCATGTATTCAGAACATGTTGTATCTTGAAACACTGACAAATATTGAGGTTTGTAGAGCAGTAGGGTGTATGTAATCTATTCTATTCACAACATTTGACCTCTATTGGGGGAAAACCTCTAAATATGTATTTCTTTCATGCCGTAGTACTTCTTTTGAGGTCTCAGATTACCTAACTACAATGGGTGTCCTTTCCTTAAAAACAGGGTCTATAACTGATTCTCATTATTGTCTCTCCTTAATTTTCCTTGACACAGTTAACCACACTGGGTTCCACTGCTTTGACTTGAGGTTAACACCAACCTCCTGCAAAAGGTTAGGCAGGTAATTCATTGCTTGATTAGGCTTGCTCTGCAATTAATCACGCTTAAATGCATACCCTCACAGAGTGATCATTTAGGAATGATGATTAATGAAAGCGTCAAATATTTCTCACACTGCACGTCTTATTGGGAAGCTGCGGTAATGTGGGTCGCGGCTGTCAAGAAGCATGCGTTAACCCTAACGGCTCATTATTGCACACCCTAAAACAGTTAAGAAGTTCTTGTGAGTAATTTTTTTTTTTTTTTTTTTTTTTTTGTTGTTGTTGTTCTTGTGTCCTCCCTCTTCTTTGAAAAGCCAGCTGCAGTGCAACGGAAGCGATTCCTGGGAACCTGCACACATCAAAATACAGGTGCAAGGTCAAGAGGACGAGCGGCGCACCTTGTGGGCATGTGGGACGGCGTGTGAGATAGTTGTGTGTCAGTGATTGTTGAGTCAATTAATTATTGAACTTGGCAAGAGATCAATCGTTCCAGTAAGGTGATCCCATTTCCAACTGGCAGCATATTGAGACAGTAACCTATGACAATATTAATCACTAGCACAACAGCAGGCTAATTCCCACATGTAATTAGTCTACATTTTAATTCATTGAAAACTAGCACTTTTCTAAACTCGCTTAATTATGTACTTACACTTAATTATAGTCCCCCCCCCCTCCCTGGTTTGTTTTCAGTGCCACAGATGGAAAAACATATTTATTTTGGGGAAGAAGAGATAAAATAAAAACTCCACCTGGGAAAGGAGCGGCAGGTCTCTGCTGAGTTGTGCTGCGTCTGGTAGGAATTTACTGGATTAGCTCAGTCACAAAATGTGAGATGAACCACATTGTCAATCACCCTCAGGGCAGAGCAAGAGAGGAAGAGCTGTCAATCAAAGCGGGTCTTCAATCGTCCCATTCACATCGCCTCCTGGAATCAGTCTCTCCCGCTGACTGCTCTTTGACATTTAACGCACTGGGGCCACGAGGATGGAGAGGGAAAAAACATCCTCAGATCCTCCCTTTCTTTCTGTCTTTCTTCCTCTCTGTCTGTCCTCAATCTTTGTGCTTTAGCAAAGGCAGATATGTGTGTTTAAAGTAATGACACTGTTCATTTAGCGTGAGACAACGCAATAGCTGTGAGAAATAACAGTAAAGCAGACAAAAAAAGTTGCGGTAACTCTTAAAGTGCAGTGACAACCGGCAGTACTGTGGAGCCTGCGATAGAAACAATGGATTGGACCCGGAGAGCGCTGCAGAGTTATGTATTGTTTTCATTCTGATAAATCGGTTATAATATTCTGTTGCAGGGCTGAAAACATATGACTCCACTGAACAGTATCTCTTTTGGGCTTCTACTTTTCCTGAGATGCATTATGAAATTCACTCCGAGCTCATCAATAAAATACAATACATTTGCTAAAGCTCAAACAATAAATGTACCCAATTTACCAATCCAGTCGATAAAATAGGGGAGAGAAAAAAAACAAGATCTGAAAAACTGCTAATCTGCTGAACAGATAATACCTTCCTTCTCTGAAAGATGCTGGGGGATGAAAAATCCAACTGCAGTTTGTTGTCGTTTTTATGTGTTTTCTCTCCTCTTGTTTGTATTCCGGGGCAGCCGCCTGGCTCCGAGTGAGGTATACAGAGTCATTGCTCTTTTGGCTCCAGCCCTGACACCTCGTGCCCTCAAGTGCGGACTCCTTAGCCGCGATCTGATCAGCATCTTTATAGTTTATCAGCCTTGGGGTTCAATTTTGGCTTGGATGCTTTTACAAATGAACGCAATCACTGGTGAGCCTTCGCATCCTGATTGCATTGAGAGAAGCGGGTGGAGGAAAGTTTAGTGGATTACCGTGCCACTTGAGGATGGAGCACAAACACACCGAGGCAGCCGCAGAGGGGGCCGCCTGTGCCTTACCCCTCCCTCCTGCCTCGGCTATTGGCACTCGCTGCTTGTACTCTGTCTTATTTGACTAAAATAATATAATTGTCTCCCATCTTATTGCTTGTAAAGCCATCTTCTGTCTGCAGGCGATGTGTGTGATCAATGCACTATCTAACAGAATCAATTCTTCCAGGAATACCTTGTGTTTGTGAAATGATTTCAGGCAGCTGTAGCAAAAGACGAGGCTGGAAGTGGGATCCTGTGGTACTAGGATTAGTTTAGCGTCTTGGACCCTCCAGTTCACACTGAATAGTGTGGCTCTTTGCCCATTTCTCATGTTGTTCGCTGTGTGTATGCATGTGTGTGTGTGCGCAAAATAGGCTTCCCGGGGAATTCACATTCATATTGCCAGTTATGTGCATCATCCCTCGAACATCTTCTAAGCAGTTTATTCCACTTGTAACTGCTATGGTATTGGTCCCCTTGAGATGTTTTCAACTGTGCTGGAAAATGGTAATAAATGTCATGTCATCTGTTTGGTAATATAAAACAGATTTCCGGAATTTTACTAGAGAAAAGGAATTTGTTCTCATCACTTCCAGTATTTTTATGTTTTTATCGCTTCAGTATTTATTTCATCTGTCAACAGTGTCACAGCTGTATAAAAGAGCACATATATTTATATATACAACCAGAGAATAAGTACATAATTACATCTTTATGTACTGGCAAAGCCAAAGATCCCATGCAATCAATACAATTCTGTTAATAAAATCATTTTCCAGTACTGCAACTTCCCTCAATCAAAGACATGGTTGCAATGAAGGGGCCTACCACACCACACAAGAATTAATAAATTAAAGTCCCGCTGCAAGTCCTGACTGTTTGATCCCAGTGTGCACCCTTCCTCTAATTCTACAACTAAACAATGATATCAAAAGTGAATTATGAGAGACCTCTGGGATGGATCGAGGAGAGTAGTATGCCAAAAAAACTATTACAGAGGGAAACTATGGGAATAGACCCCTCTGGAGTGAGAGAAGAGAGAATGGAGGAGCAGGATCAAGCCAAAGGGAACCATTTTGGCAGGTCATGTTGTAATTGATTGTTAGTGGAATTCTCTGTATCAGCTGCAAGTTTGTCTTATCATATCTTGTGTTTTTGCAGATTTTTTTCTGATGTAGAAATAAGAAAACATCCCGCAAAAGACCTGAAAAAGAAAAAAGAGCATGACTGACGTTTTGAGCATGTTGTTGTAATATGGTGTAAACTACTGGCTTGGAAAGCCTTTAGCAAAAGCAGTATCTGGCTTAATAAGCGTGGAAAATTTCCTAGGAAGTACCATGGCATATTGAGTTACTTCTACGCTCTGAAAAAAAGAGGACACTTTATGCAAATTCAGGTATGCCTTAGCAATTGTCATTCAGTTGTTTAGTCCAGTGGTTTAATTCGATTTAGGGGAAAAACAGCAATGCCAAATTGTGTCTTTGATAGCATCGCTGCAATGATTGAGTTATGCGTTATTGCATTTGTGACTTGAGTTTGGTCTGTTGCTCTGCAGTTTCAGGCTTTACCTGAGAACAGCTCAAGCAGCAAGAGAAGTCAGGTCCAAAATCCTTTCATTTCCTTTGTAAACCACATGTCATGTTCTATATTAGGTGGATAAAGGACGTATGTGCCTTCATGTCTGTGCACCTTAGATGTGGCCTGAGATTTCACCCCCCTCCTCCCTCTTTCTTTCTTCCCCTTCCTCAGCTCTGTTTACTTTCCTGCAGTCTCATCTTCATGCGTCTTGTTTTGTCTTTCTCCCCCTCTCTCTCTCTCTATCGCCTCTCTTCTCTTCTCCGTCTCCCTCCGTCCTGCCGGTGCTCTGCAGCGCCGGCCTCAGTCCATTCTTTGGGTAGCACAGGAAGTGAAACTGTAACACAGAGTTCACTTGTAATTGGCCACGGTCACGCTAACCAAACAGGAAGGAATCTGCAACTGATTAGAATTCTTCCTCCTGCAATAATAGTACCCCCCCACCACCACCGCCGCCCCCAACCCCCGCTCCCCTTCACCCCCACGCCCCCACAAAATTAATTACATTCGGGGGTCTATTCCCACTATTGGTTTTCCTGTTTTGAAGCTGCATTATAAAAGGGGGGGGGGGGGGGGGGGGATCCCAAGACAACACAGCCGAGCTAGTTTTTCAATTACAGAGAGACAGGGCAAGTCATAAAGGGCTGAGGAAGCACAGGCAGACATCCATCTATCCATCTCTTCATCCGGACAGAGAGCTACTGGCTGGTCACATCAGTCAGCAAAGTCACAGACTGCTGAATAATCTCTTCGTGACTCACACACACACACACAAATATACACAGACCCCATATGCGGACATCGGAATCTTTGTAAAATGCTGTTCAAAATAAACTTTCTAAACAAATGTTACACAGTTTTTGATACAAATTGTTTCATTTTATTGATGTTTTTAAAAAAGAAAAAAAAAAAAAAAAAAAGAAAAACAGGTCATTTGACAATTTCTGTAACTTATCCAACTAAGTCATATATAACAGATACAAAATATTTAATATCATACAGTAATAATGTCATTAACACTCCAATGTTCAGTCTTATTGCTCCCAAGCTTTTATATTTGTGGACTTTATTTCCACAGAGTTTACTCTCTGTCACCAAAACACTGAAACCAACATTTATGGATAATTATTACTGCTATTTTAAAATCTGTAAACAATGAAGCAGACGTGTAATTTGAGTGATAATAATCTTATTTTTTTTCCCCTCGATACACCAAAAGCATGTAAATTGGAAACCATATATGTACCAATACGTTACAAACTGTATGTTAAAGCGTAACTGCACTGCGCCAGCTGGCATCGATGCCAAACGAGTCAGTCCACCATTTTACAGTCTGCTTCTGAAGAAATGTTTAAATAAAATCGGCTCGCGTGAACACTGCCCACCTGAAACTGTCTTGATGTTGCATTTTGAAATGTATTGCTTGATGTGACATATTCATTTCACAAACGAGGTGAAACACACAAGAACAGCGGGACGCCATGGTACACATGAAATGTTTAAAATACTGCGGTGTTCAGCACCTTTCAAAATAAAATGAAAATAAAATTGAAGAGATGCATTTTCATCTCATCTTCACAGAGAGACACAGAGAGCCAGGGCTGCTTCAAAAATAAATGAATGCCTAACAATGTTTTTGATGTCCTATATTTAAATTTGTACGGTTACTTACATTACTCCTACTTCCCTGGTCTTGGAACTAATCCGATTGATATGGAAATGGGGTGCTCTGTTTCATGACAGAGTTGGGGAGGGAGAGAGAGAGAGAGGAAGAGAGAGAGGGAGAGAGAGAGAATTCCCAGGTTCGCTCCTACTCAAAATGTGCTGAAAACAGATTTTCAGAATCTTTAGGCTTCATGGTATTGGTTATAGGGGATTACACAAACCAGTTAAAGCTCGACAATGAGCTGCTCCTTTCAACCAACAAAACACTGCTTCATGCTGGACACATTCGCCACACTCGAGAGGTCAATCAGGAACAAATGAAGTCAATGTTGTGATTGTGTCGGGCGCCATCAACACAGAAAAAATAAACAAAAAATATATAATACAACAATGCTAACATTTAAAATTTTTTTAGATTTTAAGGCAGGGATACGTAGTTTTCTTGAAAGGTCTCGACAGAAAATTTTTACTTTTAATTTAATATTGTTTAATGTCATAGGAGAGTAGTTACAATTGTTATTCAGAGGTGTAGACAGAAATGGAAAAATACAAAACCGGGGCAGTGTGTGGCTATCAATATTACATATGCAAATCCTTCATTTTATAAGAAAATGTTGAAACATAACTTAAAGTTGTTTAAGAAATGTCAACACTTACTTACAGCCCCGTCAGGCACGCTGGTTCTCAACGTTTTTAAACCACATCTGATCATATCATGTCAATTTAGTTTTTAGGAAACATTAAACTAAAGAAAATATTTTACAGTACTGTACAAACATTTCTAAATCATTTAAATTGCTTATTTTTTCTGCTTTTTCTAGGACTTTTTTTGAATTGAAAAATATTTTTTTTATTGTTTTTTTGTGTTAAATACCAACATACAACATTGTCAAACACATACAGGCTGAAGGAAACAATTGCCTAATATACCTAAACTTCCACTGAGGTAAAAACATAATTTCTGACAAACTAGCAGTAGTCTACAGCAATGTTTCCTAAAGCTCAGTAATATAAATCACATTTGTGGTATGCAGCTACTGCAACTGCACATTCGAACCATTATCTCCAAGCTTCCTGTTCACTACCCGGGCAAATCCTTATCTGCTGCGAACTCTTCTTTTTATCTTAAACAGCATTTAAAATCATCACTTACCAATTCCCTTCTTTAGCTGAACAGCCATTCAAGCGTGTGTTGTCTGTCATTGGGGTTGAAAATTGGGGAATGGGCTGGAAATTGGAACCACCGAGGATGCCGTCCTGGAAAAAGAGGAAATCAAAGTTAAATGAGATCATGCATGCCAAGAGAATGTTTAACCAAAGGGCAAAAAGGAAGCTGGAGATAACAGAGAAGAGAAAACCGCTTAATGTTGTGTTGCTGCAGTCTGTTTGGAGTCGTACATGCTTGTGTGTGTGTGTGCGTGTGTGTGTGTGTGTGTGTGTATGTGTGTGTGTGTGTGTGTGTGTGTGTGTCTGTGTGTGTGTGTGTGTTTGGAGGGGAGAGAAAAAAACTGTCATTTTATACATCTCTGAATGTATATGTTTGTTACTCCATCTGCATACACAGATATTTTTTAAGTAAATACATGACAGTGTTTAGTATTTTAAGATTCATGACATTATAATGTGTCTAAATACATCTGAGCATGTGTGTTTGTTTTTACAGCCACACAGGAATGTGAACATACAGTGTTTACCATTTTTGTGTGCGTGTGTGTGCAGGTGTGTATATAGGTGATGAGAGGCATTGCAAAAGTTCATCTCGTAACGCAGTATCTAAAAAATGTTTGAAGTGGTGCACCACAAACAATTAATCTCGAGCCTGTGATAGTGCTGAGCTCCAGTGATGCAGATTTCCCATGACAAGTTCACTTCAAAAGACTGGAATCCTGCCCCACCCAGAGCGCCTATGGTTAGATGATAGACAGGCAGATGCTTTGTTTTAACATGAGAGGACATCGGAACACAGGGGGCACTGTGAGAGGTGGTGGGGTGACTCTTAACTTTTGTGTTTGTGCAATTTTCAAACGTTCATGAAACACTTTTGCAAGCTAGCACGCTGCCAAAAAAAAGTCAGGTGATATATGTACAGTGTATTAATTTACACTGTGGGGATAAACACATCATTCCTAACCTGTGACTGGGCAAAAAAACACTGCTTAATTTAATATTTACCCTCCTCAGAAACATAAGCAAACATGAACATGTTAAATTAGAGAAAGAGAGACAGAGAGAGGAAACACTTGTGTGAATGTATGCATACATACTGCTATCTGTCATCAAAAGATAGCAAAGGAAGCACTGAAACCAGTTCAGTAAAATCACTGATTATCTGATGTTTGATTAAAATTATGTTTATCACAAGAGCTGTGAATAATCCTTTATCTAACACTGGCCTTTCAGCCGACATCTAATCTTTGCATTTGTTTGTGCGCCGTCTTCACTGATGGAATCAGGGATGCCTGTGTAAGTTCTCCATGACAGACAGGCTGGAATGGAGCATGTCTGGATTATGTTTATTCAATTTAACTGAGCATTTATCCTCCCAGGTATTTGTTGCCAGTGTGTGCGCTGTGTGTGTAAGCCGTAAGGAAGCCGAGCGATCATGAGAAAGTGAACGAGAGAAAGAGAGAGAGGGATGACAGGAGCAAAGTTTCCAGTTCATGAGCTGAAGTGAGAGCGCACTGAGAGGGAAACATGCAGCCAGCCTGCACATGTCAAGGTCAGAAGACACATTCTTCCAAGGACTGAAGGGAGAGGGAGAGACAGATAGAGATCTCGTTCACATGTAACTTGATGTGGCAAGTGCTTTACAACAAAGGATGTCAAAGAAAACCAGTCTATTAAAGCATTTTATCCTCACATAAATAAAGTATTTGTACTGATGTTGCTTCACATAAATTGTTGATTGATATTATCCATAACTTTCTCACCAAAGTCTCTCTTTCAAAGACATTTTTATGAACTCAGACAGAACCCACCTAGTTTAAAAAAAGGTTAAAAAAACATGAAGTTGTCAATTTTACACAGGGTGATGTCATGTGAACAGAATACCTGTGGGTGTGTGCCATCTTTTCACTGAATCATTTGGCGCTGCACTTTATTTCTTAATTCTCATTGCCATGAAACACTTCAGAAAGAATATCAACCCAGAAGCAATATTTTCTGCAAGCAAAAACTAGTTCAAAGACATATTTTCTCACTCCCCCCCAAATCCTCAACTTACTGTCCTGGCATCTAGTCAATTTCCAATTTGCAATGACTTTTACAAGATTTTTTACTGACTTTGCTGCAACACTGAAGCCCCCAGGCCAGTGGGTCATATAATTATTATGTGCAGGAAATGATAAGCATGTTTTAAAAGTGAAAATTAGGTTTAATTGTGGTGTAGGGTTGCAATGTGAGCATGAAATCACAAAAGTCAAACTTATGAGACTTTTGCATTATTTAAACAATTTGCTGTCTGATTTATGTTTGATATGATCGTCAAGGACTCGTATTGTTTCAGTATTCTGGGATGGTTGAGGTAATATTCTGGACATATTTTAGAATATGACTAGTTTAACTTCTGGACCATCCTATTATTTTTTCTCAGGAACATTCATAAAGTCTTCTGTATGCCTTTACATTATTACATGTGTCAGAGCAAGCGAAAATGAGAAGCACATTTTCAACAAATTACATTCGATGTCATTTAATTGAACCTGGGCCAAGCTGGCACACAGAAACTGACATATAAAGATAACCTTCTTTTAGCCCCTGACAAAGCTCCAAGTTTCACCTCACACCCTATAGCCCTTGACTTGTACATCAGCGCCAATCAGAGACAGAGACGGGAAATAGAAACGAATGTGCAAGGTGTCCTTGGAGTAACCAAAACAAGTGCGAGTCCAATTTCCTCCTTTGTCACTTTTTGTAGCTCTACACTCAACTGGAGGGCGAGCTGAGAAAAGAACGTGTTGTCGGCCCGACTAAAACATTGGCAGCTCTCCTGCCCGTGTGCAAAGCTGACATCCAGTTTCCTGAGTGAAGTCATTTCCTCAGTAGACGTTTTGCACAAACACAGGACTAATATCCAAGGAGGAGAAGGAGGAGGAGGAAGAGGAGAGGAGGAGGAGGGGGGGGTTCAGGGGCACTTGTCTTGAAGAAAAGGGCTGACGGCAAACATTCACCTTTAAATTTAATTTTACTCTTTCATCGTCGAGCACAGATAAGAGATTCGGTAGCCACGGTTAACTGTGAAAATATCATGATAAATGGGCTTTTATTAGTATTTTCCCCCATTATTCATGACAATAACAATACAATGTTCTCCGATGGTAATGGTGCATGTGTGTGGATGCATCACTGAGAAAGGCAAGGGTACTTATTATGGAAACAGTGCTGTGATGAATGTGTTAGAGCAACTCAAACTTAATCTAAACTGCATTACATGTTGTTTTGAATATACCTCCCTGATATGCCTGTCTTTAATGTACTATCAAGTGCAGGGAGCAGAATTGCTTTAGTCTCAAAATTCAGAGCGGCGGAGGGAGTGAGAAAGAGAGAGAGAGGCTTTAAAATACTGTCTGTGAGAAATGCAAAATTTATGAATACCCCCCTCACATCTCAGCTTGATTTATGTGAAATAATAATACACTATTTAATGCTTAAACATAGCTAGGAGCGATCCCTGGCTATCAAGATGTACAATGGAGTAATGGGGCTGGAAGACAAATCACCTTGTGGACTTGTGATGCTTATTTAAAGGTGCTCAGGCAGATATATTAAACTATATGTAATTGTACACTAACTCTGTGCTGTAGGCAGAGGCGGCAAACACAGGAGGAGGCCAGTCATGATGCAGATGGAGTGGTGTAATCAATTTGACTCAAGCATCAGCATCCACGGCAGCGAGGAGGGAGAGGGAGGGAGGAGACGAGGGAAGACTCTTCGATCCGCTACGTTGTCATCTTATTTAGGTTTTAGCCTTCGTTCAGACATTCTACACGTCCTTCTGTACTTTCAAATGTGTCGAAAAAGTTAGAAAGTGAAATGAGTTAAATGAGAGATTTTCGGGATGAAAAAAATGATGCGTGATTCACACTCAGAAGAAACTCCCAAGCATCTAGCTGAAACGTTAATTGTGTGTGTCTACTGTAAGTTTCAGCACAAGGTGTGTCAGCTTTAAAAGCAGAGGACCAGGTTCAAACAAAGTCAGTGGTCACACGGATCATGATTTATGATTCACTGATTGCCTCATTTAATTAAAGTAAATGGCAAAGCCAAAGCAAGGCCAAATTGTCCTGATCTGATGAATTGGCCCCCGTTTTACCACCAAAAGCAGGTAGGGTAAATAAACAGGGTAATTACAATGGTAAATGAAGGCTCTGTGAGCGAGCCCTGTGGGCTGTGGGCGGCTCACCCAGGATGTACTGAAGAAGTGAACAACAGGCGTTCCCGTAACTTTCTTTTATCATCTTCCCTCTGTCTCTAAAACCCGGCCATGCCAAGAAAAACATACTTGCATACGCACAGACACCTACTAGGCGCGCACACTCTCACTCACATATTCAGTGACACACAAACCACACAGCTCTCCTCCCACCCACCCCCCCCCCATCCCGGTGCGTTCATGTACAATTATAGCTACGGTGATCCACAGGTGTTGAATTCTTCTGGCAAGCCATAAAACATGATATGCATGATTTGTGCAGTCAGCCAGGTCTGTAATTTCATTCTCCTTTTCTTTCATTTTCCCTTCCTGGGCCACACGATCCATTTTCCTGCTTTATGAGAGTGCAGACACCCAAAGAGACTTTCAGGATGATTACATGCCCCGTGCCATGGGGGGTCTGAGGAGCCAACACGCCAGGCTAAGAGCCGTGTCAAACCTGGGTGAAAACATCTATTTGAATACGGTTTTGAATATTTGAACTGCTCGAGGTGTGTTTCATTTATCCTCCTAGACATTCACGGATCCTCAAGTGAAACTATTAACTTTCAGACAAGCTATATCAGGCGCTTCTAACATATATATTTTGATCCACTTAAGTATTCAAAATGTATGATTTTGCTCTTTTGTATGCAGTCTGCTGTCATGTGAGATTTAAGATCGAGACACATGCACTCATGGTCCTGTGAGTATCTGGCAAAATAAATCAGGCATCCCTCACATGGCTCGTGTATTTAAGGCGATATTCATATATACACACAGTCGGGCCTGATGTCACAGCACGTGGGTTGGTCTGTTGGCAGGGAACACTGATGTCCTCCAGGGGAAACTAAACAAACTCTGTCTGCCACTTTCACAGTGTTGCCTAAACGTGATCAGGGTGAGAGGTAGGTAAGTCCTCTGCTGTGCGCACACACACACACACACACACACACACACACACACACACACACACACACACCTTGGGTTATATTTTTACACATGCACACCTACAGTATGAACGCCAAAGGAGGAAAACTATAAATTGAGTTTGTACATATTAAAACTGAGTCATTATTATAATCTGATCTAAGACTCACATAGGCGCATTTCTAATATTATTTTGAGATTTACCATGGCTTGCTGTTATCATAAATATAATGTTAATATCTATGTAAATAACTGCCTCTTGTGGATTTAAGATGAGGCTATGTTAAATAGTAAATGGGTGCATACGGATAAGTGAATATAAGAAGCTAAATAGGCCAAAGCAGAATTTTGCATATTGCACAATTTCTGCTGTTCTGCTGTTTTTCACAAACCTGTCAACACAAGGGGCTCCTCCAGCTTCAATCCATGAGTAAATAATATTCAGACATAAACCACAGCATTAATCCTGGTGTGTGATTGACATTTCATATCTGTGACAATACTCCAAATAATTAAAAACAGAAATCTTGAAAGGTAATAGCTTCTCAAATCCATTAAGTAGTTAAAGGTTATGAGAAAAAACAGGATTATTGCTCACAGCAAAACTTCTAATTAAATGACACTATGTAATTTGTTTCTCAATCCCTTTCTCTTCATAAGCACAGCGCAGGTTAAATGAATGGGCAATGAAACATGTGTGTCATTTACCGTCACTCTGAGGAGACAACAAACAATCTTTACCCCCCCCCCCTCCATTTCCTGTCTATATGTATTAGTGCAAAAGCGAGTATGGTAGATTGGATAAGCAGACACACAATTCCTGGTAAATTGTTTGTTTAATTACTTTTTCTTTCCTTTTCTTGTGAGCACACATGCAAAGAGGGATGGTTCCCCCTCCTGGCTGCTCACAAGAAAGCCAAAGACTCGCCGGTCTCCTGTGCCTGCCCTAAGTGCCACCTATTCACTCAGTCGTTGCTGCTTATGACCTGTGTGCAGACATATCAGCTTCACACGCCTGTGCGAGTGTGCGTGGATACAAGTATCCCAGGGAAATGAGCGAAAACATGAGCAACTGCAAAGTTAACTTTTAGTTTTTAGAATTTATTGTTTGACTTTTGGATTAAGAGACATCTACATTTAAGGGATTATGAAAAGGACTTGGGCTCTATGATTTATATATGTGTTGTTGATACATCCAAAAAGAATTCATACTGACTCCACTTAAAAAGTGGAAACTTGTGTGTGTCAAGAAGCATCCGGACGAGCTTGTGGTTAAGACACATACCATATATCCCTCTTCATTTAAACTTCATACAAGTAAGGAATCATTTCCAATGAGGAGGTGCAGTGTAAACATGTGTATGGAGGGTATTACATACACACTTTAATAGGTACACCTGTATAGTTTATAGCAATCCAATACACCTGTTCAGCCATAAAGTCTGCTTTTATGATGCCTATAATGTTTATTTGACACTGTCTGTGCTAAATAAACTATGCATTTTAGCATAGTTAGTGATGTGTTGTGCATACTGCATAACACATCTCACTATAACGTAGTCCAGAACAACACAACCTTTAGCTATGACCTCAATAATAAGCATATAGAACAGCAATCGCCAATAGAGTATTACAATTTCCATAAAGGTAGAATTTATGGCAGGGATGTTGTTTTTGGATGGCATTAGATTGCACAAGTGTACCTAATAAAGTGGCCAGTGTGTGCATTGTGCCTATGTGTAGCTAAGGTACTAATAAAACAAACTTTAATGGGTTGACTGTTATAAGCTATCAAGTTATGATCCATAGAGCTGGCTGAACTTGCTCTAGTGATGGGGGCTGAATTGTCATAAACTCAAAAACACTCCTGCAGTATTTCTTTTTACTCATTTAAATAAACTGAGAAGAAAAGGCATAAAAGCTGTTGTCAGATTATGGACTAATCTGACAACAGCTTGTTTTGTCTGATCAGCAGCAGAAAAAAAATTATCTTAAAAGGCTATTCAATTATCCAAAAATGAACTCAACTAATCAACTAAAATCAGCTCTAATAAAAACCACATGAACTGTGGCTTAGTTCATTCACATTCAATTCATAAAGTAATAAAAGAAATAGATTTTTCAGCAGTTTAAAGGGTAAAAAAATGTTTATAAAAACGACCCTTATCATGCGTTTGCAGTTTGAGTTCCTGTTTTGAATTTAATGGGCTGTTTACTGAATGTAAATTGACCCTGAGCCCCGATATGAAGCCCTCCTCTGACGGTCAAGGCATATTAAATGGAGAATCTAAGAGGTCCGACCCACCGTGCACCCCTTGCCCTCTGATGACAGAGAACAGATGAGCTGAATTTCAAACATCCACAGCCACCATGAACTGGTCTGGCCGGTCTGTCTCTGCTCTCTGGTCACTGGCAGAGAGGATAGAGGATGGAGGGGAAAATGAGGTGGAGGGGAGGGCGTGAGACGAGGGGGGAAAGAAAAATGTAAGAGCAAGCCTAGCAGATCAAAGAAAATAACATGGGAGAGGATATGAGTGCTTTGAGAAGTAATATAGCCGAGATAGCATCTGTTTTCCGTAGCATGCAGGAGGCTTGAGACAAGCCCAGGAAAAAGACAACGGAGAGCGAGTGCACTTTAGCCGAGGATAAGACCAAACACAAATGGGTTATTAAGAAGCCCTCAATGTAATATCTGGCTGACATTAAAGTGTCTCTCTTTGAAATGATCCACTGCTGGGGTTATGGGGCTTTTCATGATACTGATGTTGAATAAATAATATGACGGATCATTATAAGGGAGTGGGTGTTTATATATGTGGATCTGTGTCTTTTAAGAAACGAGAGATTAGAGAAATAAAAACAGAAATGGTATCACCAGTGCCCCAAGAAGGCTTGTTCTGAAACAAAAAGCTCCAAAACAAACATGTTAGATGTCTGTTAATGATTAAAATAAGCATCGTTAGTGTTTCCTGAGCCTCACCTCTGCACTAAGCAGAATTTAAATTGGTTTTAATGAGGAGGGAATGGAGTGGAGGACTAAAACCTTTTTAGTGTGTGCTTTATCGTTTGCCTCATCGTGCAAAATCTCATCAGCAGCATTTATTAACCCTGTTAAAATGTTGTTGTTTTTTTAAATGTATAGTATCGTATTTTATTTTCATAAAAACACATGTTGTGGTTTAAGCAGGACTACTGTCAACAAACTGTGCAGGACACTCACCCAGTTGTCTATTTTAATTTCTATGGTCCATATACTATATCAAAACCATTCATAGGTCGCGCTCCCATATGAGCCTCCTGAAGATTGAATAATGTCCTTCCTGATCCGCGCTGCAAGAGGCCATATTGGATCCAGATTTCACTGGTTCAAAAGTCATTTCATTCCCCTTCATTTCTCCCTCTCTCCCTCTCTCTCTCCCACTGCTTTATTCCTCCCTGTCTCTCTCAAGCCCTCTCTCTGCCTGCTTTATTTATTGCAGGTCCAGTGGTGTGGTACAAAGCCATTACCCGCGCATATGTACCTTTTTGAATAATCAATAAATAATTATTTTATTATTTAATAGGATCGTATGGGAAAAAGGAAATGGGTTTTATTACATAAATCCATCACATGTGATGAATGGGTACACTTGTATAGTTGGACGGGGGAGAAGGGAAAGTGTTCGGACGGGCCTGCGCCTGCGCTCAACTGCTGAGCACTTTCTCCATGCAAGGTTGTAAATATGACATTTTTGTCTCTTTGGGACTGTCAATTGGAGTGCAAGGGGAATGGGGGGAAGGGGATTGTAAATTCAGAGAGATTAATTAACCTTTTACATTTGCAATTCAGCCCTGCATCTTTTTCTGTATATTGTGACCCCTATGAGCAGAGGGGTGAGAGACCTGGCCGTAGACGGCCCAGGGAGTGCAGACGTCTCATTCCAAATGAGTTATTAACAGAATTTTTTGAATAGATGGAAAAATTGTAGCCTGGCCATTTAGTGTCATAAAGGCCGGGTTGGCGAGGCGGCAGGGGCCTCCCAGGGACAGGAGGCAATACCATTACAATCAAATCTGAGATGGAAGAGGGATTGAGCTGTCCATTCTGAATTTTTATATTGTCAGAGGGCCGGGGAGGAAATAATGCCATCCTGGAGTGTATTAACCTCTGGCTGGGGAAAGAGGACAGGAGGAGAGAGAGAGAGAGAGAGGGAGGGAGAGAGAGTGAGGGAGAAGGCAGGCAGAGGGAGGGATTTGAGATTGGACAGCAGGGAGAAAGGAAGGCCAGAAGAGGGAGAGGAGTAATGAAGGGGCAAAAAAAAAAAAAAAAAGAGTTTCATGCCTTATGCTGGGGAAGCCAAAGAGGGAGAGACAGGGATATGAGATGGCCGAGAGACAGAGCCAGAACAGAAGACCAGAGAGTAGGGAATAATGCAATAAGGATTTAGAGAGAGAAAAGCATATATATGGACATGACTGCGAGGGGGAGGAGGAGAAGAGTTGATGGGAAAGAGGGAGTCTGGAAGAAATGTGGAATGACATGGAGGGAGGAGATGAAGGAGACAAGGAAGAAGCTAGAGGAGAAGTTGTGGCTCTACAGTGTATACCAAGATATTAAGATGATACATAAAAATAATAATCAAAATATTATATTGTTGTTCAACTTAAGCCCTCCTAACTCCCAATTTAACTTACTTTTTACATTTGATTAACAGGTCATCATCATCATCTTATTTTACATATACATCAATATCTATATATTTATATTTAAGTGTGTGTGTGTGCTATAAACTGTCAAATCAAAAAATAATAAAAGTTCATTATTTCCCTCTCAAATGTAGTTGAATAATAGCATAAAGTTGACATACTCAAGTACAAGTACCTCAAAATTGTTTTCAAGTTTGTTTTGAATATTTGAGTAAATGTACTTACATTACATTATTAATTTGACTGTCCGTTAAATTATTTATTTGTTTGTTTGTTTGTTTGTTTGTTTGGACCACTGACCATTTTTCAGTAGTTTTGCTGCCTAGAAACAAAGCAGTAAAGCTTATGACAGCCATCCTTAGTGCAAACTCCTCCAATTGAAAACTGATGGGGGACAGAAGCTATGCTTGGTGGGAACTATTCCGTTGAACCGGACAAACCGGCAAAACTCGCACGTGCTCATGGACACAGTTGGCATGACAAGCGACAGAAAACTCACCGTGTCGGTCAAGATGCAGTCCTCAGCACAGGTAAGACAATGTATGTGCCGTTTTACTCGAACCAAAGCCACGCATTCATTTTCCGAGCCTCCTAGTCCATTGTCTACGGCGCAGGGTAACTTCATCTCACACATTTCTCACCGACTTTTAGTTTACCACATTTACTGGACGGATGTGAAGCGTCTCACCTGCTGCAGCGCGTGGCCGTGTAGACCAATAGAAACACAGTTCAGAGGTCGCAGCAGGAGCGGAAGTTGTTGGCCGCTTCTGCCACTGCAGCGAGTGCAGGCAGCTTTCTAGCAGGCTAACACTTTCCCCGACGTTGTTTTTTTTTGGCTCTTTGTCATTGTAACGGAGAAACATGAAAACGTCCGACGTGTGTGAAAGATGAAGCCGCCGCGTCCAGGGGAATGATTTTCACCGGACTCGCCTCTGGAGAAGAGGACAAGCTAACGTAAAGAAAACCCGGAAGTGTTGTTGAAGGTAACAAGGTTGCTACTGTAGCATGTTTAGCTGGGAGATTAAAGTCATTGATGAAACAAGTCGCTGATGGTAATAATCTCATAAGATGACGGTGTTTATCAGGATTACTACTTGTCTTCAGGTGCTTATCTGTGCTAGCTAATTAAGTGACAGCTTCTAGCGCTACCGGCTGCTTCATGTAGCATAGCTAACGTTACTGGTGATCATACTTAAACACAAACATACGTATAAAATGTTTATCTCCGTTAGTTTCTGCAAATCTGCAATGTGGTAGGAGTTGAGTTGAATGTGATGCAGCGGTCTGAGGTCTTGGACTAATATTTTGTTCAGATCAACACTTACAGATCACAGGTAATTCATTATTTTCCCCTCAGCTTTCCCCTGATATCCAGAGCAGGCATGACATACTTGCTAAACACTCCCCTTCACCATATGCACGGACTATAATTACGTAAGGACTCATTCAAAAAGAACAATGACTGGCTTTGATGGTGACTGGCTAATGTTTACACTATGTTCACTCCTTAGAACAACATGCAGATCCGTTTGCATACTCAAATAATAATAATCAAAAAAACTGGCATCATTTGATCATCTATTTTCAGCTTCATTTTCTTTTAGTACAACCTGCTGAACAGGTCTTGTTTGCGTACACGCTGTCAACATGGTATTCGCTTATTGGCAAATGATAAAAAGAAATAACGTCTTTAAGATTATTGCCTGAATCTCTCTTTATGTTCCCACAGCTCCCGGCAGCCACAGACACGATGAGTGCCAAGTATGGCCTGGTGGGCTACAACAGTTCACGGAAGCACATTTCAATCTCCATCCCGTCATCCACGGAGGTGATGTCACCCCACATAAAGTCTGTAGAGGAGCTAAGAGTCCTGGGAATCAACCTGAGCAGCTTCAGTGCCCCCACACAGTTCTTCATCTGTGTGGCCGGAGTCTTTGTCTTTTACCTCATCTATGGATATTTGCAGGTAATGTGTGAAGAAAGACACAATCTGAGAGATGTACTCAAGCACACACACACACACACACACACATACATAAGGTAAAATATGTTGAAGCTTGTCACAGGTAAAAGATAGGGCTGCTGTGAAGGCTCTGTTTGTCTGTTTGCATGCATGAATAGAAACAAAACGGCAAATGTAGCCTCCCCAAAGCTTGTTTGCATGTTTAGTAGTTGTTTTTTTAGGTGTAGCTGTGTTCCCGTCTGTATAATTGGAAAAAGATGCTGCTACACATGGCATAAAAGACAACCCAGATGACATATAAACGTTTCACAAGATGTGCCTCATAAGGCTGTCATTATCTGCTTCATGATTCTTTGTTTGTCCCTCCACTCAGGAGTTGATATTTTCTGTGGAAGGATTTAAGCCTTTTGGTTGGTACCTCACTCTGGTCCAGTTTGGCTTCTACTCCATGTTTGGACTAGTGGAGCTTCAGCTCACACAGGACAAACGCAGACGGTAAATCATTTCTTGCTTTTGCACTATTTTTATTTATTTAGCTTCATCACTGTCACTCACTTGTTGAAGTTGTGATACTGTAACTCACATTTAAAGATGGTTTTACACTAAATCTCTTGAAACAACACAGCAGTTTAACATGGAAATCTGTTCATCTGTTTCTGAACTGCTTTATATTTCCCTGCCTTTCCAGGATACCAGGAAAGACCTATATGATCATAGCATTTCTAACAGTGGGCACAATGGGGCTGTCTAATACGTCTCTGGGCTACTTGAACTACCCAACACAGGTCATCTTCAAGTGCTGTAAACTCATCCCAGTTATGATTGGAGGAGTTTTTATACAAGGTAAGCTCATTCTACCATATACAGTATGTATTTATGCACAGACCTTACTACATGCAACTACATGTTTACAATATTCTTATTCCTAATACTACATGATTAATATTTGCCCTGTAGCCGTGAATATTGCGGCTCTGTCTTTAATCCTGTGTCATCTACTTTATGACATTATTTGCTGATTATTGATTATTTGTCAGCAGTTTGTAAGTCCAGCTTTTCCAGATCTAGATTTTTAATTGTGATTAGCTCACACTCACATTTTCATCGTTAAGACAAACATCAAACTTAAAAATGTGAATTAAACCCACATTTATACGGTTGAAAAATGAGGATTGGGCCATGAGCATTTCAAACATATTCAGGATGGATATTTCTTTCAGTTAAATAATTCTAAAGTTGAATTCTAAAGTCGAATATTTATACAAGAATCTGTCAGGAAAAAAGGTAAAAATCCTCTGATTTTAGCTTCTCAAATGTGAATATTTCCTGTTTTCTTAGATATTAAATTATATAATTTCTCTATGATATTAAATTTAATATATTCAGGTTGTAGACCTTTGAAACATCACTTTGGGAAACAGTGATCTCCATTTTTCACAATTTTATGGACCACAAAACTAATCAATTAATCGAGAAAACGATCGACTGATTAATTGATAATGAAAATAATCGTCAGTTGCAGCCCGACAGTAAGAAGAGTTAGATTTTCAGTCATCTTACATGATTCCTTTGAAGTGATGATTACCTTTCAACATTCAGTACCCGCTTTTTTTCTAAGTCTGTTGTTTTCGGTTGTCAGAGCCCAGTTGGCCGTACTCCCCGTTTCTCCCTACTTTTGGTTCTGTCTGTACTTTCATCCTCACACTGGACTTCTCAAGGTTCTGTGTCCTCAGACCTCCGTTAGACAGGTTGTGTCTATTGTCTTCTTTTTTTTTTCCTGCCTCTCCCTCTCTCTTTCTCTCTCTCTCTCTGGATGGGTAGATGTGAGGGCCATGGTCCCTCAAGGGGTCGAGGGGAAAACAGAATTTGTTCACTTAGAATGCAAAGAGGAAAGAAAGTTGGAGAGAGGGGTGGATAGATGAAGGGAGGGGTGTGGGGTTGCATCTGATGTGAGGCCCTTCAAAGGCGAGTCAGAGAATCAAAGCCGACCACGGGCCGACCTGATGCTGCGTCCCCTTGTCAACCTCAAGGCATCTATCCGTCAGCCTGTTTTTGGAAACTCCTTCATCCTGTTGTTTTTTTCCTCCCCAACTTTAGCTTTCTCACACGGCTTCTTTTTTTTGGTGCACTGTTACGTGCACAACCTGAGAAAACTTTGAATTGTCTAGAATACCAATTGTGAAAACTTTTAGTTACATTTTTACCTGAGTCCAATGTCAACTCCTTTTATGTAAAAAGGGATGGGTCATCTTTTGAAGATTTCTTTGCAAGCTGTGCTCAAGGGGAAGTACTCTCTGCCAGGCAGTGTCTCAGTTTGGTTTCTCTGTGGTTGCGATGTTGCAAAAGGTTTTGGAAGTTGCATATATTTCAGATTAGATTTCATGCTGGTATAACCTCAAAAAATTATTCCTTGTTTTCCTTTCCGAAGTTTGTCATAATGTGATTTAGGAGATTTTTTTTTTTAGAGTTTAGGTTTCTGATTTCAGATTTGCAGGTAGACATTCAGAATGATTCAGTGCTACGTGTTTGTGTTGCAGGTAAACGCTATAATCTGGCTGATGTGTCTGCTGCTCTCTGCATGAGTCTGGGACTCATCTGGTTTACGCTAGCTGACAGCAAAGTGGCACCCAACTTCAACGTAACAGGTAATTTCTTCTAGATCCAACAGCAGACTCCAACTGTTCTATAAAATGCTGCATTGCCATGCTATGGCATGTCATGGTCAGCTTGTCTTTACTAAAAGGTGCATGTGGCATTGCAAACCCACTGTCTTATCTCTGTACAACTTCGGCTAAAGTACACAATTTGCTCAGGTGTTCAGGTGTCCAAGTTTGGTGTGTTTATGTGTGTGTGCGCGCGTGTGTGTGTGTCGTACAGGTGTTCTCCTCATCTCCCTGGCACTGTGTGCAGACGCCGCCATTGGAAACGTGCAGGAGAAAGCCATGAAACTCCATAATGGTTCAAACTCTGAAATGGTACTGTGTTCATCTAACTGAAGAAAAGTATATAAAAAAAAAGTCTGTGTAGTGCTGAACATGTAGCTGTGCTTGTCAACAAAACCAGACTTCGGTGTCCCATGTTTGCCTGTGAGAATTGTTATTATCCTGCATCTGATGTCACTGACTGGTCACATGTTGTGTTGACAGGTGTTGTACTCGTACTCCATCGGTTTTGTCTACATACTGACAGGCCTGCTCTGTGTGGGTGGACTCGGTCCAGCAGTAGCATTCTGCTCAGAGGTGAGAATACGATAAGACAAGATGCCCCTTTCACTTTATGTGGTTGAGGTTGTTTACTATATGCACGTATATTCAACTTTAAATTGCAAACGCGTTGCCGAAAACAAATCTTCTTTTAAAGATATGCAGATAAATTAGTTATGTATTGGTTAATAATAATCTTGTACTTCTGTTATAACCTCCTGAATTTTTGCCAGGCTGCTGCTTCTTAATTTTTGCTCTATATACTAAGATGATTTAATGACGCACTTTATTTACTGACTGTAGGTCCAGGTGTTATTGCAGCATCAGATGCAGTTTTCAATAATGTCTTTGTGTTCAATTTGTTCAATTATCTTTTATCTCTCCTTATCCTCCCTCCCAGCATCCTGTGAAGACGTATGGTTATGCATTCTTCTTCTCTTTAACGGGTTATTTTGGCATCTCCTTCGTGCTGGCCTTGATCAAGCTCTTTGGTGCCCTGGTTGCAGTGACAGGTCAGTGCAACAGTTTGTCGAATCTCTTCTCTTCATACGGGGAGGATCTGACTTGTAATTGATCAGTAATTCTAGTTTGGACAGACAAGTGTGTCATATTTTGAAAGTATTTTTAAAAAACACCAACTAGAAAAGAGAAATGTCTCTTTGAACGTGTTAGAAAGTCACATGTGTTGAGCTTTTGTTTCTGATTTGTAATTAAGTGAAACCACAAATGTGTTTTACTCTTTTGCAGTGACCACCGGGAGAAAGGCCATGACTATCATACTTTCCTTCATGTTCTTTGCGAAACCTTTCACTTTCCAGTAAGTACTGTCACCTTTTGACTTTGATCAGCTTTCTTCTAGTTTAAAGCAAGCCCGCACTGACCTCTCTGTTGACTAATAGAACTTGATTTGGCCCCCCGCACCCTTGCTTTCATGTCCTCAGTCCATTTTCAGACCTTGACTACTCCTCTGCTCTCTATCCTTGTCCTTCACTCTCGCTCACCCTCCGAATCCTCTGTACTGTCAGAAGGGTCTCGTTTTCTGCGGTGCCTCCCCTGCTCTTTCTCCAACGTGACTTTCGACATGCGTATACACACAAGATACAAAAAAAAAAAAACTATTTTGTATCTTCATGGCCAACTTCATTCTCCCTCCAGCTGGTGTGTGCCCTCCACCATTGCTGGACTCAGAGTCACTTTCCTGGCTACAGTTTACACTTTTCAAACCAGAGGATTTTATTATCACTATTATCAACAGTTAGTTTGATCAAACACCAAATTTTATAGGAAAACTGGACATTATTAGTCATATATAGATGGGCGACAAATTAAAGGGGAAGCAACCTCAACCTTAACCAACATAAAGTGTCTTTGTGTGGTGTTGGGCCATCACGAGCACCACAACAGCTGCAAGTGAGGTGTACTACAAAAACGGAACAGAATTTCTCCAAAAGATCACCTCATTTCATATCTGTCCAAAATCTCCAAGGGTGTGAAGTTCTCAAGGCCATAGCATATGATTGACCTTATTTCCGTACTCATTCAAACCATTCAGTGACCTCTCACAGCCTACATAGAAGCGTCTGAATATGTTAGGTTACTCTACTCATTTAGTTTCTCTATCTAACAAATCTAAAAGGGATCTATCACATGTGCTTAACACATTGGCTTCCTCATAAAACCAATATTTTTAATCATTTTTAATTTGTACATTATTTACATCATGTTTTATTTGCTGACAGTCTTCTTCACTGCTTTTGCTGGTGCATGGCTGTGAAAAACAGTGCTCCATAGCACTGAAATGTATATCAGATTATTACATCCACATTAATTGCCCTTGTTTGCAGCTATAAAGTAATATATAATAATATCCTTTGTGTCTCTTTCTTCTCAGGTATATCTGGGGCGGCCTTCTGGTGCTTTTCGGCATCTTCTTGAATGTTTACAGTAAAAACAGAGAGAAAATGAAGCTTCCCTCTTTTAAGGATCTCAGGAGCTTGCTGCTGACAGGAAAGAAAGTTCGATTTCTCTCACAAAACGTATAAAAGGGCACCTACTGGCATAGTGGAAGTCCTGCACTGGCGGACCGTACTTCTGCTCAGATGTAGAGTTGGCCCACCTGCCTCAGGGGATATGCTGAAGCACGTTCCCCCGGACCTACGAGACTCATCACCACCAACATTGAGCCAAGGATGGGTATACAAGGTCAAACCACCAGTCGGCCTCAAAAACAGCTGATACGCGATTAAACTAAGATGGGTGATCTACCAGTACACCACTGGTGTAGAACTGACTGAAATTACTCAAACTCTCTGCAGCCAACTGAAGGAACTGTAACTGTTTTTTTGTTTTTTTTTTTAATAAGAGGATCAATGCTAATGGGCTCTTTTCAAAGCAGTGCTTCAGAGTCTCACAGGAACATTCCCGACACGGAAGACAACACTGAGGACTTTTAAGACTTAAGGGAAGCCAGCGCCTTAGCTAACCAAATCGCACAGTTTTGCACTGGAAATGACTTGTACACTTAAAACCTTGAGTGGTTGGAAAAAAACGGAAATGTTGGAAGAAAAGAGCACAGAGCGACGTTATACACTGTCATATCTGAAAGTGAACGTGAATCTTTTGCCCCCCCTCACACTAAAATAACATAATCTTCATTAAAAAGGCACATTTGCCTCCGCATGTGCCAGGAAGACGGAACAAGAACTTTGTTACATAATCATTGTCTGATAAAAGTGGCTTTTTTTTTCATAGTTTATTGGTAATTTATATCGGACTGTGCCCTGTTTCATTAAAAAATGTGGGTACAATGTGATCATGTGGTGACATTTTGGGAAAATATGGAGACGTTTGCTCCTGTGTACATCGATATATCAAAAATGTCAACTGCCATAATTTGCTAACCAAGTGTTTTGGTGAAAGGGTACCACTCTTTTTACATTAAAACAAACTGAGACAATTCTCTGAATGTCCAGTGTTTTTTTTTTTTATTTGTGTGTGTGTGTGTGTGTGTGTGTGTGTGTGTGCCTCGTCAGCCAACCTTATTCTCTCCCCTTGCACCACTTGAGAGAAGAGTTGAAATGTTGCCAAACTGTGTGTGTGTGTGTTTAGCCATGCAGTGGCCTTAGGCATGTTTGATTAGGAGTCCTAAAAAAAAAAAAGATAGCACTGCTAGACAGAAAATAAACAGCAGTCTTCACTGTGCCTAGACGGTCCTATTCATTTGGATCCATCCTGCGTTTGTGTGTGTTTGTGTGTGTGTGTGTCATACATCACTTGAATGCCAGTCTCCATTTGCTCTTAATGATGATGTGATGAAGCTCACACCTGGTTCTGCACTTTCCTCTGTTGGGCCATTCAAGGATATTATGTTGAGATTTACACTAAGTTTTTATTTTGCCTCTACTCCTCAATGACAATCGTGTTCGTACCAATAACACATAATTGTGTAACAGTAGGTGATTGCAAAGTCATTTTTTTACCTGTCTTACACTGAATCCTTGCTTTTAGTCTAAATGTTACCGTGCATCTGGTTTCACCGGGGAAAATCCAGTGCATAGTCATTACCCAAGAGATCTGCGCTTGTCCTGTCCTGTTCACTATTTATAATTATAATCTACAGCAGAGCCCTTTTGATGTGCAATGGTGTATTGTTTATAGCTGTAAATATACACAAAATCCACTGTAACAGTTCTTTTATGAGTCTCAATATCCACAAAACATACTCATTCTTGTCCGAAGACAACTGAGTTGTAAGCAGCCTGGTCGGCAACTGATTAGAGACGCCGTCTTTCAACCTCAGACCCAGAATCCTCTCTGTTAGAGCGCCCTGGAGCAGGAATCCAGCACTGACGATCTGTCTGCTGACCATGCATTCAGTGCACACACACAGGTAGAAAAAGAAGTTAGTGTTCTATTAAATCAATTCACATGTCTATTACTACATATCTAATGTTCTGTGATCTGACCTGTTTTTAATCAGCTTCAAATCCAAAAATCCCAATCAAGGAAATATTTATGGAGGCTGGGAATAAACAGGGAATGTTTGAGAAGACGTTTGTCCTTGATCGCTTTATGTGTGTGTGTGTGTGTGTGTGTGTGTGTGTGTGTGTGTGTGTGTGTGTGTGTGCATGTGCATTAGTGTCGCTGCCATAGCATGGTGTGAAATGACAGAGACTTGCCAGCTCAGCAGGAGGCAGCTGAGTGTGGCTCTCCCTGTGATCCTAATAGAGGCCCAGATATTACAGTCTCACTTCCAGGCGGGAAACCTAATGCTGGGCCAATTAGTAATTTGGTATTTCATAAAATTTGGCAGCTTGTGTCTGATGACAAACTGACAGAGATCCTCTCTCCTCCAGGGAACCTTTGGCAGTATAGCAGTATACACACACACACACACACACAGTGAAAGCTGTTATGTTTTTCTTCCAAAAAAGCAAAGTGGCGAGCATTGAACATATTGGGAGCACGTAACTCAATCGAAAACAGAAAATGACTTTGGATGCATTCTTGTTTGGCTGCAGACTCATGTTTCACACAAGCACGAAATGGGAAAAAGATTTTCTTCAAGAAGGCTTATTTATGACATACGGCACCTTGTTAAACTACTGTTTTTTTATATGATTGATGAACAGTGAAACAGTCCATTAGAGGTTAAGAGGTCGTGTTTCAGTGTTAAAACATTAGTTTGCCATTATATACACCTTCGATGTGCAGCGTACTGTACTGCTTCATCGCTATGGGAATGGCTGTTCTCTTCCAGCTCCCTGAAAGGTCATTATGGGATGGGAAAGCCCAGTTGACCTAAGGCAAAGTACATCATTTGTCTTTTAGCACCGGGAGAACACACCTAACAAAGCAGGCTGACCCCTGTTAGAACGTTGAGGATTTGGACCATTTTTCAAAGCCGCATAGGAATTTGCCGTCCAGTGAAGTCAGCTGTTTTTTATTGTTTTAGACATAATTGCAAGTGACTTTAGGTGTTGTGTCTTTAGTGTGGCAATGAGACAATGAAATGTGAATTTGAATCGTTTCCTCGTGTAATTAAGAGGTCGGGATTATAAAGCTGACATAAAGAAACATTTAGGGAAACAATAACTTCACCATTCATGTCTACTGAAGTAAATACTTAGGCCTTCAGCTATGCTGCTGCTCTTTTCTCTCTACTTTCACCTTTTTCTTTCTCCCTTTCCTTCTGCCTCCTCATCGTCCAATCCCCCCACTCCCCATCCCACACACACTGCTAACCTAGGCCATCCAACCTCTGCTCTCACATGGCTGCAGCCCTTCCTAATAAATAATGGGTTGTGTCCGGAGCTCATCATCCCAGCAAATAGGCTGCTATATAATATGCGGTCCACTTCAGATAGGTTGCTATATAATATGTGGTCCGACCTCGGATAGCCACAGCAGGGAGGCCTGGCAGCCCATTCATTACGGGTGCAATCAGTTCAGCGGGGGCAGCAAGGTGGCGAGGTGAGGGATACGCAGCCGCTCTCACAGAGACATGTACACACACACACACACACACACACACACATACACATTTTCTGTCGTCCTTGGCTAAATAGGAGGTGCACAAACAAACAAATATGGAGATACTGTATATGTGGACTCCTAAAATAAAGTGAATGAGTTCAGATTCACTTCTGTTTGTCTTAAATGTGTGAACATTTTGAGTCTGTCTTCATGTTTTTAAGAAATATTTAAGTAGTCTTCACCATGAGGTTTTTATACTTATATAATTAGACATACAAAAACAAACGAGATATAACGTAATTAGTGAGCTCTAGGGGGGATTTTGTTACCTTTGGATTGAGCTAAGGATTCCCCCTGTTTTCATTCTTTGTGCTAAGCTAAGCTAACCAACTGATGGGGGTAGCTTCATATTTACCATAAAGCATGAGAGTGATATCCATCTCCTCATCTAACTGTCAGCAAAGAGCAAATATGTGTTTTTCTTAAAATGGCAAACTACTAAACAACTATTACAAATATTTCTACATGGTGGCCTCCTTTCCTTCTCTCCTTGTCCTCATTTCTCCAGCCTTCCTTACTGCTTTTCTGTCCATTTTTAATACACTTGGATTCATTCTTTCAATCACTTCTTTTCTTCCCTTCCATCACTGCCTCTCTCCTCCTCTCCTACCCTCCATCCCTCTCCACATCAGCCCCCTCCCCACCTCTTCCTCCTCCTCCTACCTCAGACTCATTACACCCCACCCACCCGTACCCCAGCCTCAGCGAGAAGCTCTCCTCATATAATATGATGGCCATCTGCTAGGCTGAGCCACGCTTTCCAAAAGCCCCGGGGCTAGATGTTTATCTGTCGTCCCCCTCTCAAACTCCTTTAAGAATGCAAAACATATCAGCAATCATCACCACTACAATTAGCACAGGTGCTGCTGAGCTGTAAAGTGATCAGGAGAAATGGGAGGAAACATAATTGAAGTGGATTAGAGCGGAGAGGTGGGAGGGAAAAAAATGAAATAAAAATTCTGGAGGCTTGGACAGCGGCCCTTCTCTATACTGCTGTTTAAAATTCACTGTGCTGTGATTAAAACTGGTGCAGAGCGGTGGTGGAAGTCCTGGCAAAGATTTTTGTTTTTTTAACAGCTGTCTAGTGTTTTTCTGTCCCACTGTTTCCATGAATGTGGTCCTGTCAGGTTGAAATATGGAGTAGGAGGGTGTGATTGTACAATGTACAACCAAAAACCAGGGCCTTTTATACATGTACTGCATGTATTTTTTTAATTTCACTTGAGGAGCTTGTACAACAGTGCATATGTCTGAGTGTGTGTGTGCGGTCCGTGTGTGCTGTAAGTCCAACACATGACAAACCAAATCTTCTTGTATTCAGCTTGTCAGCAGCCACTGACAACATGGCAGCAAACATTTGTGCACACCCATGCAAACACATATAGATACTGTACAGACACACACACACACACATACCGTTTTGCTAGCTCGAGCAGGGCCGAAATATTCTGCAGCAGTCACTCATGAAGAGAAATTCTTAATAATAAATATCCAGCCAATAATGAATGTGCTGCTGGCTGCAGTTGTCTTGGGGGCATAATATCTAATTTCCTCCCAATGTTTCATATCCCTACTCCTGCATGTCGACACAGTCCATCATTACACCCCAATGCAGGTTCCTATCACTTTTATTTATTTTTCAAATCAATATATAAATCAAAGCCTGGACAGATGAGATCCAATAAATTACAGAGTGCCGGACAAATGCAGAATGTTAACTGTGTACCAGGAGAGAAGATTCCCATGGGTGCTGCCTGGTCTGCGCTGTGTGCTAGAGGAAAATCTACTAAATGTCATATTAAATCACAGCTAACTTGAATATTACTCAGCGCTGTTTTTAATACAAGTGGAAAAACTCATCGAAGGCCTTATATGAATAAGTTTTGTAGATTTCATGTATCTTCACTGATGGTTATTATATCGTATGTTTTAAAAACTTGGAAAAAAAAGAGCGAGACAAGTCGATGATGTTCGTTGTGGTCTTGGTAGAAGAAATTGAAGAGCCATAATTCAGCATTTGCACTAAAATTGTCTGGCAGACCCTATTTTGCATCCTTTCCCAACAGGCATTCATTTAAATTGAACTACGGGATGCAAAATAGAGCAGCAGAGCACTGATCCTCTCTGTACCATCCACAGTGTGTGACTCACCCCCTTCTATTCCAAGCTCAGCCACATGGAAAAATGGGAGGGTAAGTGGAAGAAGGGGAAGAAACGGGGGCAAGAGGATAGAGAACCAGGTGAAATAGAGCATAGAGAACAGGGGAGGAGGGTCGGCAACCTCATAAACCTGCAGCTGCCATGTTGAATCCTCAGTGCGGACTCACGTAGGTGCAGAGGGCTAACCAGTCAGCTTGGGCATAGACCCATAACGTGAAGGGCAGGCTCAGAGAGCACGCACACATACTCAGAGCTATACCTGAGCATAGCAATCATCGCTATCAGCAGGGAATATGCTACCATCAGGCCCCATAACATCAGAGTACACCTTGGCGCTGACACCACATGACATGCATATGTGCAGAGGCAGCGTGAGGCGATGCCAGGCCAGGCAGCAGCAAGGGTTTGAAGGAGATTCCCATTGACAGTGGTCCGGTGAGGGGCTGTGGGGAGAGGGTGGGGGGTGTCCACTGCAAAGTGACATAGCAGGCCTTCTTCACTACATGGTAGGAAAGCATAGGGAGAAGCAGAGCCACATGAGAAAGGAGAAAGGACTAAAGGATAAAAGAAATGTCAGCTGGTGTGTGAGTAGCTGGCATGCTGCTCGTTAAAATGGTAAAACAGTATTATAACTCCATAATGAGAACACATATAATCATATATAAAGTATACAGCTTCATATCAAAATATTATATAATATAAAATTAACATAGGAAACACAGTGTTTATGATGTAGAGTCTACGTTAGGGCTGCGACTAACAATTATCATTTCATTCCTCTATGGCAGGAAATAGTGACATATAACCACCATCGCTGTTCAAAGCACCAGATGACATCATTAAATTGTTTTTTTCATCGACAGTCTAAAGCCCAATGATATTCAACTCTTTTTGTCACATAAGATACCAAACATATCTCCTAAGCAAAGCAACAAACTTCTCTTTTTTCAGACTCCTTAGTAAAATGTGAGAGGTCAGAGGTCAAATGCAAATGCAGTCAGAATGATTGTGAGGGGAAATGTGTTCTTCAAGGGCACTTTGGAAGGGTGGGTATTTCATGGCATGAATCTTAAAGGTCCAGTGTGTAGGATTTAGTGACACCTAGCAGTGAAGTTACAGAATGCAACCAAATGAATACTCTCCCATGCCTCACCCCCTCTATCAATCATGTAGGAAAAACTCTGACTGGTTCAACATGGTGGACTCCATGGAAGAGGACTCAATGTAGATGTACAGAGCTCATTTTGAGACAACATAAACAAAATGATTATTATTATTATTTTTCACTAATGAAAACATACTAATGAATATTGTATGCCATTCCTGCTAATAGATACTCCTAAGTCTTACAAGGGCCATGTGGAGCACAGAGAGAACTGTTGAGCATGCTGAACTGTCAGTGTACAAGTCTAGGTGCAACTTAAAAAATGTTGCCTTCAACCACATGCTGCTGCAGACAGTTTCTGTGTTGCCTTTGTTTTTGATACTTCATGTAAATGTGTTCCTTTTTGAACTGCATTTCTCTGTACATCTGATATCTTTCAGTGGTTTAAGAAAGCCGATGCCTTTGGCAATCCACGAGTTAGACGATAAACTAGAAGCAAAATCTGGCCATTGATTTTCCATTTTTATCTTATATTTTAAATCAACATTTTGAGCCTAATTTTATTCAAAGAGGCTATTCATAAAATAGGTGAAAGAAACTTCTGATCAAACATCACAAGATAGAATACCAAACCTCCAACCATGTGATGGTTTGGAACAATTACATACAGTATCTTTTAACGCTACACTGGGAAACAAGAGCTCATTTAAAAACAATAGCAAAGCAGAACACAGTTGTTCCAAAATGGAGAATATAAAGAATAAATAATCCAGTTGTCTGCAGCGCCCAACGCAAAGCAATTTAACGCATCAGTGGCAGCCGCCTATTAATTTCCTGTAGAAGGAGAGAGGGGGGAGGCTGGGAGCACTGATTGGAGGGACAACACAGCCGCATCATGTATCACTTCAGAGCCAAACAAGACACACACACGCGCAAATAAATGCATAAATGCGCACTCACACACACACACACACACACACACTGACACGCACAAACAAACACACGCACGTCACGGTTGTGATTGTGCTGTTTCCCACAATGTCAGTGGTTAGATAGGAGCAAGGTGGCTTTATATATGCCTAATGATAGTGAATTAAAAAGGAAAGCCTACAGATAGGGAGGCCCATATGTGACTGTTGTCCTTAGGGTGTTGCATCAATAATAGGCCCCCCAGGCAGGACCCTGCTTTTACTATGCGTTCACTGGAAATCCCAGTCCGCTTTAATTAGGTACCCGGCTTCCGACCCCTCCTCTCCTTCCCAAATAAC
The DNA here is from genome assembly GCA_033000465.1 of Sciaenops ocellatus. NCBI lineage: Eukaryota > Metazoa > Chordata > Actinopteri > Sciaenidae > Sciaenops > Sciaenops ocellatus. The sequence goes on from CP136869.1 coordinate 17,633,200, forward strand.
TAAAGAGGGCGTGGTAGCAGCAATATTACTGGCGGTGATCCAAACAACAACACCTCTTTCACCATGGGGGAGGAAAAGAGGGAGACCATAGCGCCATAAATCCAGAGGTATTTGGACAGGAGCCACCATTGGTCCCAAACGACCAACTGTGGTGGCAATAAGCATGCAGGGGCCATACCCCGACAAATATATGATCTTAAAGACATCATAGCTGCTGAACTTCTCACTTCTCTCAACAATGTGTTCCTCAACCCGCAAGCCAAATCGTTACTTCCCTCTCAGTGGCAGAGTGCTTAAAAAAAGAATTATATTCACTCAAAGTTTTAAATATTTGCATACAAACATATTCTGTTCACCAGTGGCACACCAATCCCTCATCAGTGGTAGAAAACAGCAGCGCTGGACCATCTCTCTGCCACTCTGCTAGCTATTCATTTGACCTGTCTCATAGAATCAGTGTTTTGTTTGATGCATGGTTTTTCATTATCACTATGGCCCATCATTACTTTCCTCTTATTATAGTCTGGGGGACATTCGAGACAGTTCAGAAGAGCTGTGGATGAGGGACAACACACACACACATTTCTTTCTTTTGGGGGAGAAAAAAAAATGTGCCCCACAGACATAATGTCTGTGTTTTCCTGCAATTAATTAATGGGTCCCCAGCTAGTTAGCAGTAGGCAGCACTTGTTTCACCGTGGCGACTGAGAGAGGGCGAAAGAGGTTGGAGCCAGGCTCGCCTCGGTAGCTGCAGGCTTTTAGTTGTGAGCCACTGGATTTGGACTATTTTTAACGAAATCCTTTTATGGATAGATAAATCTGATTTTATGCAAGAAGAGTCTCCTGGGTTTCAATTAACTGGGGGTCACGCTGTAGATCTATCACAAAAAGAAAGAGGGAAGGGGAGAGAGAAAGAAGGGGAGAGAGGAAAAAGATAGAAAAGAAAGAGAAAGGGAAGAGGAAAGCCTTTAATTAATACGGCCTAATTAAACATTTGTCAAATGCATTATCTGCACGTTTTTTTGTTTTGTTTTTTTCAGCATGAGCCACGGTTGCCTAATTGTCTACTCGCCCCCCTCCCCTAAAAGTTGTTTTGTGGTTACATCATGGTTGTTAATAATGCAAAAGACACTTTGGAGTGCCTTTTAACTGCAGTTTGTCATCCCACAATTGAGGATTCAAAGAAAACTTGTAATTGGGAATGCCATGTTTCTCGCCCTTCAAGTAGAGTCCTCTGGGTTCCTCTTGAAAACATTTGACTAACTGCAAAGATTTGGTGGCGGGGGGGCGGCGTGGGGGGGGGGGCACTTCTACAGGAGACTCTAGAAACTAATTTGATTCCTAAAACATGCAAGATGACAGCTTCCCGCTGCACGGCGGAGGTAGATTTGACTTTGAATCATGACACACTGTTTAATCACGGGCCACGAGGCATGGCAAGTCGCTAGACCTGAGGAGAGTCACATAAAGAGTGTCAAGCATGCGGGGCGAGAGACAGAGAGAGGGCGAGAAAATCCATAACAGATTAAACAGTGTTTGGTCAAAACACACAGCATGATATGTGCGTCTATCACCTTACCGCTCTCTCCGTCTCATTGCGATGCATATTTCTTCCCAGCCAGCCCGCGCTCTCATTGTTAAACTACCCACAGGGCACTTCTTAATGTGAAGTTGATCTCAGGTTGTAGTGGCTTACACGTGCACACACACACACATACACACACACCAGTTCCACTCAGCACACTCCACCCCCATTGCTGCCATGACATTTCTCTCCCCATTCAATTCCCAGCGTGTGCAGCAGTAGCAAAGCGTATTATGGCCGTCTTTTTTTTTCTTTTTTAACTCTCTTTCTCTGCATAGTGAGGGAATGATTCAGTTCATCAGAGCGCGGAAATACGCTCATATACTTTTGGCTGAAATGCACACACATGCTAGACCAGCACAGGTCTATTTGATGATACAAGCCACACAGCTGAGCTAACACAGCGGAGTATACACACACGAGCAATGCTGATTAAGCAAGAGTGTCAGAGACAAATTCCTCTTTTATTACCTTTGATTATCAACAGTTTCCATCACACGTGTACAGACATTCAGACTGACCGGTAGGGTGTGTTCATACCTAAAGCATCAACGCTACCACCTTCTTTTGAGTGTCCATACTAGTGCCATGTCTCTTGTCCACCCATTTTTTAAGAAGAGTACAGAAGCTATCACCACAAACATTTTCCATGCTCATCTTCCAATAATTTTTGTTACTCGTCATGAATAAATGTGTTTTAACACGCTTGTGGTTAAAGGAGCTGTAATTGATAGGGTTTTTTTATTAACAAAGTATCATATGCTTGTATGTAATAACAGTTACTTGAAGTGAAGACCCCATAAAAAGATTGGCTTAGATCTATAGCGCTTTATAGTGTCTTTCAGCCATTTGTTCTTGTTGACTCACTGCATTGTTTTTAGTCACACCAGTTTTGTTAATAAAAATGCTGTGAAACCACATTTTGTGATAGTCGGATGGTGTGCACACATAAATGGTGGAAAACTAAAGGTGGCAACTTTAAACAGTAAACTTAAAACCAATTTGAAAAGCGACCTTCTCTGGTTGAAAAATTTGAGCTTGTTTTACCATTGACCTCACCCAACACTGATGTCACCATGTAATGGACACAAGCTGGAGTACACATGCTACTGCAACAAAATGAGAAGTTAAACCGCTGTAGGTCCACACGATTTCCAGAGGGTGTTAAAGTGATTCTGGAGAAATCCAATATCATGGAAAAAACTATGTCATAATACAAACAACATGCAAGTAATTTTGTGGGTTTGCAAACTGCTGCACAGATAACACGCAGAGAGGACGATCAGTTTTGCAGGCCTACGATACTCTATAACTCTATTGCTAACATCACTACAACAGCATGTCATTGCAAACTAGAGAGTAAGCTGAATGTCCGTTGGAAAGTAATTTAACGTGACCTGACACAAATCCTGTCTGGAATAGCTGCAATAACAAGTTAGTGTTGAGCCACTTTTTTTGTTTCCCATTTACACATCCAGGGCTGTGTACAACTATTTTTTTCAGCACACACACAGAGCCGAAGGTAGCTAGAATCACCCACCCACCTTTAAGTTACTCTTTAAGAAAAAACTGCCAAACTCACTCTATATGTCACACAGCAAAGTGACTTTTCTGCTTACTGAGACAAGCATCTGTCATTTAAATGTTTTACGCTGCTCCCTAATCCGCCCTTCACCACTGTTGCCTCCTCTCTCTTCTCTCTTTTCCACCCAGTTCTTGCTCTCTACTCCTCCCACTCTCCATCTCTCTGTGGTGGCCTTACCTTCCCCTCCCCTCCTACCACCCTCTCCTATATTAAGCTTGTCATCTCTGGTTCCAAGGTGCTCTAAGTGGTGGCAGTGCTAAGGTGCTAGCAGGGTGCTAGCAGGGTCTGAGCATGCCCAAAGAGCCAACCTAACTAATTAGAGATCCAACCTTGATGAGTGCTCTCTCTCTCTTATACACACACACCTACACACACACACACACACACACACACACACACACACACACACTCTCTCTCTATAAGCATGTGTATCAGGGCCCAGAAATTACTTAATATGATATATTAACATATTTCTGGCAGGAACGGCAGGAGGAGGGTGCTCGTTGGAGACAAATTATCCAAATTAATTTCTAATTTAAAATCCTATGCCTTTTATTATAAGCTGTGGGCGCCCTTGGTACTAGAGACACAGCGAGGAAGAGGGAATGAAAGCAGATAGAGAGCAAAGAGAGAAAAGTGAAGTCAAGGATGGAAGGAGGAATAAGAGGATGCTTTAATAACCTAGGCCAGTTTTTGCCCACAAACCAAATGAATAAACGGAGCGGGATATGAAGACACAGGAAGGATTTAACTGTACATGGCCGGTTGAACTCAGCCTAGCTTAATTCAGCCGTGAGAGAACATCCCCAGAGAGGAAGACGAGAAAGAGTAAAATGAAAAAGGGCCCAAAAGTGTGAGGCATACTTGAATCTCCCCTTTGCCCTAATTAGTGGCCTCACATCCTCGCTAAGCCTGAGAGGGAGGAGAAGCCAGCGGCCATGACCATGGGTCAGTCTTTGAGAAATTGTTATGAATCTGCGCACAATAGCCCTGGGTGGTCATGGGAAATGTAGACCTGGAAGCATGTCTTCAGCGAATGGTACTGGAGGTCTTCAGAAGCTCAAAATTTCCAATTAGGCCATCTCTTTTTGGCCAGAGATAATTCAGGAATCGGTCAACATCTTCTGTTCATAATTTATGCCTATTACTGCGGATTAGCTGCAACTCATCCTTTCAAGGGCTTAGCAGCTACACAGTTAAATGATTCATTGAATCCAAGGCATGAATTGTAATTACCACACTAATTTGTAAAGGAATTCTCAGATTCCAGAATAAAGTGAAAAGTTTAAAAATCTGCATGTACGACATAGTGTAACATGTAAGTCGACAGGCACGTGTTCTACTTTGATTTTCATAAAACAAAGCTCATGTCTGGAAATCAAGTTAAGATGGAAAACTGACAGAGCCGTCATGCCTCCACTGAAGGTGTTATTAAGCATCGTGATATATTGTTCTGAGTCCACCACCTTCACTGTCATATAAGTGCCAGGGTGCATTTGTTTTACAGCGTGATTCTCAAATTAAACATGAAGCAGGAGCTCCGGATGATGAGGTTCTGTCTGAAGTTATCCCATTCTACATCAAAATGTTTTACTCATTTTAAGATGTATTAGCAGAGCAACATTACATGATATATTGTCATTAGCTGAAAGATAATTGTAACATTTTAGCATCATAAGAGCAAAACTCATCTCTGGTTACTTTCTTCCATGTTTTGCACCTTCTGAAATTCAACTGTGCGTGCTGGAAATGTTTCCCCTTTAAAGAAGATACTGCAGGACAAGTTTGTTTACTGTACAGTAATACCAGGTGCTTCTATAGTGGTTACATCAGTATGTAAATAGCGAGTGTATCAGTCATTATATTCCTTGTTAAGCTATTATCCACTGACGCACCACGCGACATGCATGGACTTGTAACTGCATGTTTAATCACCAATCTACCCAGGAGCCTACAGCTTGTTTCAACTAATATCAAATAATAGCACAGCTCACCACGTAATGAACAAACACCCTCTTTCCTACACAAAGACATGCACACACAGCCTCGCTGCTACACCCTCCAAACATGGCGTGGCAGCATTGCGGACACGGACATGTGTCTTCTGTTTCGGCTCTTGGGGACGAATAGGTTTGTGGCGATGGTGTTTCAGCGGGGATTTTTTGCTGCAACTCTCTGTGCTGTGTTGGCTCGGGGAGAGGCACAGCGCTGTAATTAAGGACAGAGGGAGGAGGATGTTCGTTAGATGTAGTGTCCTCATTAGTGTAAGTTCCACCCGGAGGTGGTGCTGAGCAACGAACACCTAATGAGACGCATATTGTAATGAAAGCAGGGAACCAACAACCGCCCAGATACAGGCACGGACTCTCAAATTAGGGTGTGAGGAAAGACTTTTGATACATACTGCATAATGTATATATATCTTGTTCGGTAGGGTATTGTATTCATGCAGCAGATATAAGATGACAACTTTTACTAATACTACAGTTCTACCAAGACTTGGACCACTTGAAATGTGCATCAGTGCATCCAGGCTGTGTTATTTGATGAAGTAAATGAGCAAAAGAGCGTATTCTATTGTACTTTGTCACTTTTTGTTTTCTCTTTCGCTCCCATCTATTCATTTAGGCCTCGGATGATAAGCGCAGCCTTCGTATGCCAGGCTGCAAATCACTATTACATACTGTAAGCAGCCAGCCATACAGACACTGTAGGGGCTCACCTGCCCTGTGGCTAAAGACGACTGTAGCTACTGTATCCCGCACACACAAACACGCGCACGCACATAGACAAAATGTCTCACAGCATGCTTCTCGCCACAAGTACTGAACAGGTAATCTCACTTAATCATCTCAGAGGTCACCGCAAAGCGAGGTGGGGCGATAATTGCTGTGCTGAGCAGCAAGAAGTGAAGGATTGCGGGGAGAGAAAGAGAGAGAGGGAGGCAGAGATGAATAGAAGAAAGGGAAGAGAGGGAGAGAGATGAGAGAACAGAATAGAGATGGAGAAAAAGTGTGTGAACGTGTGTGTGTGTGTGTGTGTGTATATGTGTGTGTGACTGCGACAGCTAGAGGGCAGATTCGGAGACAAAGCATACTGGCACTGCAAGGACAATTGTCGGCCCTGATGGATAGACAGGAAATATATACAGTTATTATTTTGAGTTTTTGAATATTTTCAGCAAAATGTCATTCTTTGTTCAAAAAGCAATGTTTATTTTTTTTTATTTTTTGCAGTGTGCAAGCCCAATTCTCCAGTTAAAAAGGCATAATGAGCTAGTATGACAGTTATACTAGCTATATGGAAAGAAAGAAAGAAAGAAATCAAGAAATCAAGAAATGCAACAAGAGGGGATAGTAATGTGAAGGAATAAGAATGGCAGAGGGAGGGAAACAGAGGGAGGGAGAGTGACAGCCTCTCTCCCCCGGGGGCTAACAGGGGTTGGCCTCCGTCGGCCTGTGACAGCCAACCGAACAGGTACACTGTGAGATGATTTAAGGCGATAATAACCTCCACTTTGGCGGATGGATGATGCCTCTCCCGTGGCTGCCGATGCTTAATGAATGAAACATTAGTAAACACTTCTAAAAACATGATTAGAGATCCCCCCTGCTGACAGCAGGCGAAGGGGAAAGAAAAAAAGATGAGTACGCAAATGTGTCTTCAGCACCACCACCACCACCCACAGACACATACACGCACACCTACACACACACACACCAGTCTCCCCTCCCACTCGTCACTCTGACTCGGTTGTCCAATTCTTTTATTCCTACTCATCACTTTTGAATAAAAGATGAAAGAGAGGAAGGGAGGGGGCAAATATGTATCTGTGTGTGCATGTGTGTGTATGTGTGATTTTTCTTCTGTTGCCATTAGACCAAATGATATGTGTACAGCAAGGTGTGCCGCCTGCAGATATGCACAATACAAAGTGGCTTTATATAGGCAATGAGACAAAGCTCTCCAGATGCGAGGTGAAAAGAGGCAAGGACTCACTAAAATAGATATGCACTGTCACTGCCCTACCTACCAGTCAGCCTCAGTTTAGCAGTAATGGAATGCACCCAAGACTGCAGTAATCCACGGGCAAGAAAATTAGAAGTTAAATCTGTTTAAAAATACTCGTCTGCGTCACCTGTCGCATTGCTCATTCGCTCAAGTTCGGTAAAATTAGAAGAAATCCACTAGTTCCTCGAGGTGGCAAGCGGGGACACTGTTTATGAAAGACACATTGCCATGAACTTTTCAAGTGGGAGAATTCAGCTTTCAACAGTGCAGATGAAGTTCAGTTCACCTCCATTGGATTTGGGTGGCAGAGGAATTCAATCAAACTGTATACACAGACGGATAACAGTAGGAGCATGTTGGGAAATAGTTTTTTCGTTATTTGGTTGAACTGACTCTTCAGATCAATCAGTTTTTAAGACCTTATAATTCAATAATTCTATCATTTAATAATAAAATTAACTATTCTAACTGATGGTTGTATTTGATGGCATTGACACTTCACTCTGAAAGAGACCTGCAGTGTATGCCAGACACTTTTTGAGTTTTTATTACTTCACAAATAATGAAAACTCCCATGATACATTCACAAATACATTTCCATGTGTTTTCTTTACATCTGAAAAAGAATATAGCATAAACAAATATCTCAGGAAGGAACCTGACAATTTGTTTTACATCCAATATGTCCAATCAAAGTTCTTTCTTTCTTTCTCTGTCCATGGTAATCACAGTATATGTAGACAGTATAGTAATATTAGTAGTATAGTATATAGCAGGTAAAGATTGGGGTTAATATACATGATAAATAGTTAAAGTTAAGTGCAGGTGTGTGATGGGGGGCGAACTCCAGTCACACGTGTCCATCCACCACAAACTCCACACCTTACTTCTTACTGTGCTACAATGTGGCACACAATTTCCTGCAGTGGCATTGGATATAAGTAAGGTGCAGAATTGTTCAATATGACCAACCTATGACCACCGGGTTGTTTATATTAAGCAAAAGAATGGCGTGGTTCATGTTTCAGACAGCATTCATTAGTTTGATGCTTTGCTGCTTCACTACTAGGATGCGTTTCTCCATATTTGGTACATCTTCACTGTGTCATGGCATTGTATACTCACATGCACAAACATACAGTAACCTCAATGCCTCCTCTACCCAGACACACAAACACAGAGGGACACGTCCACAGAAGACCAAACTATAAACTGCAACCTGGCTCAGTGTGCAACAAGGTCGGCAGAAACAGCAGTTTACTGTCACCAAGGGGAAACGCCAGAGTGATATCGTTGGCTAACAACACTAAATAGGACAACAGCAAGTCAGAGGGGACACAACTAGAGGAAGTGCTCACTCACCTATTTCTAATCATGGACATGTCTTTGGCAGAGATGGAGGGACACACAAGGACACACAAACAGGCCAGACCTATCTTTGACTCTGGAAGGGACGATAAAAACAAACAAGGGCACAGAGGAGAGAGGGTGTATGTGAGAGTTTGGTACACAAGAAGTGGAAGTGATGAAAGCAAGAAACAGCATTGATCCTCATGAATGTATTTATCCATACTAGTTTATGATTGCATTTGGTCTTCATTAGTTACTGACACATCTTTCAGATTGGTTAATAGCTTCAGAACTTACTATTACTTACTACTAATTATTTAATATGTAGAAGAAGACTGTCAGTGCACTAATACGGTCCCCACATATGCCTAATATGTGATTATTTATGGGTTTAAGGGGCTCACTTATTACAGATTCTACCCAAAAATGTCAAGGGGACTTTTTGGTTATACAGACATCCTGAAGACTGATGTGAAAGTTTCAAGTTAAGCTGAATTAGCATCAAATCCATTAATAACATCAAAGATGAAAGATAAATTTCCACTGAACATTGATGGTTACCATAATGTTCATATGCATAACACAGTGTGACTTCAGAGTCAAATTAAGTTCACTGGGCTAAATTATGCCAGGCTGAATTTACCCATTTATATGACTCTTTTTATGGCTGATTCAAAGCCGCCTAGCTAATCAACGCTCTATTACAAAGCTTCTCCATGGCGGCAGTTTGATTGGCTTCAATTTACATAATGGTGGAACGCTGAGAAAGTGAGGCCTCAACTGCTTTCCATTTCTCTGCCGAGCCGATTAGATAGGTTTATGGATTTGAAACATGTGCAAGGCATTGATTTTATTTATTTCATTATTCATTCATCGGTCTATTGCACCCGGGAACAAGCAAGTTGCCGGTCTGTGACAATCATGAAGGGAACATTTCTCCCGTCCTGGACTACGCTTAATGCCGGAATCCAATTTGTGTTTGGAATGAGAAAACTGTTTCATCTGCAGGTGTAGACCTCTGAACGTGACACAGATACACACACACATGTGCATACATCAATACTGATAACTTGTAATACCTATGTCATTTATTGTACATTTAAATGAGCAACTATAATTTGATAATTTTGTTTCTTACATTTCATTACCTGCATTTCTCACCTGTTATCACCTTTAATTTCCTTCTGACAACATGTTATTGATAAGCAGGTAATGTTTCCCATGATCACCATCTAGTTTAGCATGTTAGCATGCTGCTATTTGCTAATTTGTCCTAAACAACATACAGCTGAGGCTCATGGGAATGTCACTGTCAATGTTTGAAGGCATTTGGCAAGCAGCGACCTCCATGGCTGTGAAATAAGGCCAATGTGGAAGTGCCAAAACCTGCAGTTCCCAAAACAGCCACTTGAGGCTTGAGTGAGTCGCCATACGCCACCATATAAAAGCTTCAACTTCAACTTTATTTCCCCGTTTATGACAGCTGTACTGAGGATCAAATTATATTAAGGCTCAAAGTTATGCATAATTAAGAGTGCCCCCACTTTGATTGACAGGTGTGTGTTGTCAGTTTCAGTAACCAGAATTCATTTGGCCCGCCTCAGCTCCACCTTCACTCTATGTTTTTGCCCATTTTAGAATAAGCTGGCACCCAGCAGAGGCAGTACCGCCAAGATAGCAACAGCCAGAGCCTGAGCTTCACAACGGTACTTCAGAAACCTGTGGGTGATGTCACGGAGACCACATCCATTTTTATTTATACGGTCTATGATCTTATTTGGACATTTGGTATCAGACAGTACCAGTGGTGGAGATATTAAAATTTGTCCTGAAGGGGAACATAAGTGAAAAATTGCTGGTGGTGCTAGAGGAAAAGTCAGGAGAACACCAAAGTCATGAAGATTCATCCTCTAGGGACCAAGAATGTCATTAAAAGCAAAAGATCAGTGTTTGGTTTGTCTATTCTGGGCTACTGTTGAAAAATGGCGGTTCAACATGGTGGACTCCATGGAAGAGGACCCACTCTCACTGTAGATATTAAGGGCTCATTTTCAAGACAACAAAATCACAACAATTCTTATATTCAGGTGATTATACACTAATGAAAACATTAATAAATATAATATTCTATTTCTGCCAAACAATACTCCTAAATACTAAAATATTCACATTCATATAGATTTTAACTCTCCCCCATTCACTGCTCACATGTGATAGTAGTGTACCTGTGTAAAATCAAATCAAATGTTACGTTGTGGCTCCACATGTTGTGGCTAAAGCTTTTTAGCAGTTAGCAGAGCACACAGAGGGATCTAACAACAGGTTGAACTATACTTACGTGTAATGTGCCTTTTCAGTTAGGCAGCAATTGAGAAGAAAAGATAAGATGCAGACGCTCCTGTTGCAGAAGGCCTTTTCATGCAAGATATGGAATTTCTACACCAGCTGCTACTACAGTGTATATTGTGAACCAGTCAAGAAAACTGGGTTAGAGGGATAATATTTCAACAACACAGTCATCTGAACATAAAATACAGTGTGTGTGCATGCGTGTGTGTGTGTGTGTGCATGCGTGTGTGTGTCACTTGCTGCCAGAGGCACCCCAGCAGGAATCTCTGCAGTCAAATGATTTCACATTCCCTTTTCTCCTTGGCTGCCTGTGCTGCCATTTACAAAGAGCACCAACAGAGGACGGTCATACGTGCCTAGAACACATACACACACACACACACACACACACACACACACACAAACCCTTGCACTTGCACACACACATGCAGTGTCAAAGGAAGAAAATACACAGCCACGGTAGTCTTTGATTGTACTGTTGGAAGCCTTGTGGCAATCAGTCCACAGTTTCATGAATAAACAAATGGCATTAAGCCACATCCAGACACAGTCAAAAAATAACAGTAAAAACAATAACTTATCATAATTACAAATCATCTGTCAAAAGTCATGGTTGTTGGCTTCCTTATCCAACACAAGCATCCAATATGTGAGCATGTAAAAATCTCTTTATAACACCTTTAGCTGTTTGTTCAACTTGTTTAATCTCTTTCATTAGGATTGCCACATTTCACCACAGCACACACACACACACACATGCACACACATGCACACACAGACACACACGCACACACAGCATCAAAGAGTGGCGCCCCAAATGCAGCACCTCTCCTTTGGTCTCTGCCTGAAAGTCAAGTGGTGGAGGATATTAAAATGGGAGAAGAAGAGCAAAAAGATCAAAATTACCAGTGTAGCAGCAAAGCTGGGGGCGCAAAGCCCCAATGTGTTTCCCCCTTTCTCCCTTTCACTCTTCCCCTCTCATCTAACGTCACATGAAGCCTAGTGCAGGTAACTGCACTTTTTAATGATGCCATTTGCCTAATGCCTTCTTGTGGTTGTCAATCTATCTCACATTATCCCTCATCTTGCCTGTCTTACTGTATCGCCCGCACCCCTTCACTCCAGCACACCAAAGAGCAAAGAGCCTCGCCTGAAACATCGCTGCAGCGTCCCATTAGGAGCATCCTCCAGACTAATTGGTGGGATAGGCCACGTAAAAGACAAGAAGGAAACAACAACAAGCAACAACAAAAACAGGGGAGAAGAGGACGGTGATGGGCATATCTTTTATCCTGCCTCTTCCCTAACTTCCCCTTTCTGCTGATCTGGGAAGTTCCACCGGGGCACAAATTGGGATGAGGGAGGGAGTCAAAGGGGAAAATGTGTTAAGCCATGAGTTGACAGCTCATGTTCAAGCACTCTCTGTTGCTTTCTCTTTCCATCAATGCACTGTATCTGTCCTTGTCAATCTCCTCTGTGCCCTCACAATTTGTCTTAAACTCTCTCCATCTCTCTACCTATCTGCTTTGGACTCCCTACCTCCGTCTACTGCCACTTCTTCCGCACCACATCCCTCTAAGGTGTCTGCTCTCAAACATGCTGTCTGTTGCCTCGTATCTACCTTTTACTTGACACAATGCTGAAACAAGTTGGCTGGCAGCAGGACAGGGTTCCTTAAGACAGGATGATAATTGGTGATACCATGCCACGCATGTATCTTTTTTAAAGGACTGTCTGACAACACATGCAATTATAACACATGTATCCAAATATTGCCACGCAAGCATGTTCAGCTTTTCCGTAGTGCAGCGTTAGCATTGTTTGTGTCTGTCAAAATCGAGGAGGCCACCTGCTGTAAAATCAAAGAGGAAGCAAATTTATATTTCGCACTTGCACACATGAATAAGCAGGTATGCAAAGTTATAGACATGCATACATGCAGCCTAGCTTATCTTATTTCTTCGTATCTCATGCCTTTCATGCACAGATAAAGCCTTTGTTTCGACGATACACAAACTCACAACGGGTGCGTGCAACTGTATAGGCTTGACAACATGCACACTCATACCCCTCTATCACAAGCACACACATATACACACCTTTCAACCACACTGCGCACGCAAACCCACACGTCTCCAGCACACATATCCTAACAGAGGCTTTTATGACAGAGCCGGGTGACATGAAGTCCGCTGGATGAATAGTTTGATAGCCCCAGGCGGGCGAGGGGAAAGGATAGGCCGTAAATAGGATTGAAGTTTAAATGGAATAATGCGGCCTGGAAAAGAGCTAGGGCCTGGAGTGGGGGCAAACCCAGAGGTAACATAGAGGTGACGAGTTCGCCTGGAGAGCCACTGAAGCAATAATAAGACTTTTTTTGGATGGATGGAAGTGAGAAGAAAGAGGTGTTTGAGACAAAGTAAGAATATAGTACAATGATACAGTCAGGAGTGCAGATGAGGAATGTTGGTTTAGTTCTGGCAAACAAGTGCATTTGACAGTTTCATTCTTAACTTCTACAGATGACATATATGAGAAGAGCGACGGACAAAGAAAAGTAATTGTAGCATAACTAACATGTTTTGAAAGAGGAAGGAAAGGTTGTCCTTTGGAACTGATGAGTGGACAGCCTGGTGTTCGAGTATGGGGGTGATCCCAGTAGGCCCACATTAAGAACAGAGCACTGCCTTCGTTACGAGTCATTAGACAGCCTTAAAGCTGATGGCATGGGCAGGGAGAAGATTAATAAGTATCCAACATGAGGGCCATTTGCAGGATGTTTGTGCAACATTTGCATGTATTATGCTGTATACTTGACCAAACAATCAACCGAATATCACCTATGTCTGTACTAATTAGTATGGTATAGTATAGTATAGTATAATAAAGAAGTATGTGCTTTTTTATTATGTGTCTTGCATTGGATGGTTACATGGATATTTGAAAAACACAAGACAAGTACTAATTATGGGTGGAGTGTAGCCAGATATGGTGCTAAACCAATACTGAGCAATGGCTGAGTGAAGCCTGGGTAATAGCTGCTTTTATCTGTGTTCTTTGAAATAGCATTTTGTGTACAACAAATCCTTTAAAGGATTTTATTAAAAGAATCATCTTGTCTTGATTATAGCATATTTTGTGCAGCAATGCTAAGGTAGAAGTTGGGACATGGTGTCTTTCGCATGACCTTAAATCTAGCTAGAAAATCGACAACCAAAATCAATTCAACATCAATCAACATTTTCAGTTTCCCTAAACTATAAACATGGACCTCAGCATGCAAACTCACTAATCTAGATCTTCACCCTGTTTCCTCTGCTCTCTCTCCTACTTACGTCGATAAATAGCAAGCATAAAAACCATTATGGCTGCTCCCCCAACAACTGCAGCTTGGGATAAGCTTCACAGTAAATTAGCTACAATTAGCGCTGCAGCAGACATCGACAAGACCATCCCCCGAATGCTATTAAATGCCCACCCAATCATATCTGAGTTAGTACAGTCCACTGGATCATTTCTCAAATCAATGATCTCAGTAAGTGCTTGGTAAAAAGGCCTCCTATGCCTGATCAGCTGGATGTGGACAATTAGATTGGAGTTAGGGGACAGCCTTGATTAGCACTTCGCTCCGGGGCAATGCAAATCATTTATTATGCAACGCTGCAACACACCACCTTAGTGCACAGTGACAGCAGCAACTTAAACTTCACGGCATGCAGGTTAAATGTGTTTTATTTAAATTTGAGAACCTTTAAAGGAACTCAAAACTATTTACTTTTGCCATCTTAGCTCTTCTTTCCTTCTTACTGAGTATATTTGGTTTTCAGCTATAGTTTGTGTATGGTAGAGATGTCAGATCAATGCTACAAAAAGAAACAAGTCAATATTTAACCTGAAATGTCTGGATCAAGCAATGCAACTTTTGAAACTTTGCCATCAATTACCAACCAACCTCAGCCCATTTTAAGTGAACTTAAAAGCTCATATCTCGAGCTTGTTGTCATGAGCTTTTTTTTTCAGTGTTTTCAGTCGAGATAGACTAAACACGATATTAATCCATTTCCATTTACAGTAAATGTGTTTAATTACAGCACGCATACATTACAAAAAACTGTCAAAGTGTTAGCATATCACTCGTGGATGTGCAAAATAACAACCTGCGTCAAGGTTCAAACCTCACTATGCTCACTCACCCACGCCACCCGGTGCCACCCACTGCTACCAGGTAATAGTTCTGGTGCCCAAGCAGCATCAGCCAGTCCTCACCTCCATGAAATTAAGCATAAAACATTAATAGAGGCAGATTAGGTCTTAAAACCAGACTAATGTAGCATGAAATGTTGCAGCCATGCTCTAGCGATCAGAAGCTCCGAGAAGTGACCTATTTCATACCGACTGCATCCGAAGTCTCTTGTTTCTTGATGCAACACACAAACAAATACTCGTATACACACACAGGAATGAACAATATCTCATGTCTTTTTCATAAGCATGCATGATTGACATCAGTATAGCATTAGGTTTTTGCATGTGACAGAAGAGGAAATGATTATTTATTAGTTGAGTCTTCACAAGATTTGTAAAAAGAGGAGAGGAATAAGTTTTATACATCTGAACATGTTTTACATGTTCAATATAGCATTGAAATGTACAATCACCCCATCAAAACAGATATAAATTTTAATAAATGGCAAAGACATCTCAAACTGTCATATGACCTGGGTCATATATAGTTGTATCTCCTTATATTCAGAATATGGACACATTTTCCATATCAAGGTCAACAAGGTCAACAAGAACAATAAGAAAATTCATATGAAAAGGAAATAAGCTGAAAATCAATTAGTAGACAATATATCTTTGCAGCATTGCTACATTATTGGGATGGACGTTAGGTAAATTGACTGTGGGGATAAACTGTCTGCTTCATATGGAAAAACTCCTGGTGAAATGAATTGGAAAAGACGCTAAAGAAAAATAAATTGCTCTAAAGGGGAACGGTTAGACTGAAAAAGGTCAAGGGTTTTTGATTTGGATATTTTTATTTGTCAAGTAAATGTTTACTATGTTTCAGAGAGCAGAGTCTGTCCCATTTAGGCAAACTGAACAAAGACAGATAGGCAGTGAAGCAGGCAACAGCACTGTCGGATGTTGCTGTTTATGCCCCCCATCATGCACACACCAAACACACACATGCACGGCAAATACGTCAACACAAACATACATGGACTGAACATCTTCTTGGCACACACACACACACGGACCCTCAGCAGTAGACAGCAGGGCCCTGTCTCCGATCACGGCGGAGCATGGATCTGCAGCGTGGTGAGAGCAAATGATTTGAGGCATATGTCAGGTCCTTGTGGATTCAAAACAAAGCACTGTCAAGAACGCTCTGCCTTGGCCGGGCAGCCTGCTCCCTGCTCTGCTGTGCTCTGTATGCGGCAGGCGATACAATCCTCCAAGTCCAAGACGAAACCCATCATCATCCCTTCACATCGTTCTGTTCTTTGCCCCTACAGACTGCTGTAGACTCCGTGTGTGCTGCCCCCATCTGAGTGACTGCCGCGGATTTGCCTGCGAGGCTAGAGAGGGGGCCACGACACCCAGGAGACTGAGTCCATTCACATTACCCACTGCGGGAGAAGCTGCGTGGCGGGCTATGGATGGGAGAGAGGGAGGAGAAGGAAGATGAGGAGTACAGGGAGGAAGAAAATAAAAAGAAAGTGAGTGTTTGTGTGTGTGTGAAGAAAGACATGAGGTACAAGGAGTGTGAAAGGTGCCTAAATGAGCTTAAGTCTAGCTAGAGAGACAATGTTTTCTGATGCAAACATGCTGGATATGCTACTAAAAACTTTATTATTTGAATCTCAATGGACAGAATGATTCCATTCTCAAGCCAATATGCTGAATATGAAGTCACAGCACCTCTTATTACACCTTTTCTATTGTCAGTCCTCTCTAAACTAAGCTAAAACGCAAATAGAATGGAGCGTATTTCCCAAATGTTGAACTATTCCTTTATGGTTTGCTCCCCTTAAAGTAATAATGAACTTACAAGCATTAAAAACCTGCCTCTTTTTCTGTTTTACAACCCCATCTAATTACATTCCAATTGTTTTAAAATAAGCTTTAGAGACACATTCATTATAACAATCATATTATGTGGAAAACATAATATATAAAGGGGATAAAAATGCAATTTATGGTGCAATTAGTAGCTACCAAAAATATTATGGATTAAGAGATGCGGGCCCCACTAATGGCATTCTCTCTCTGTTTGGATCATAATGACAGTGGGCTGCTTAAATTAAAGAGCCCTCTGATAAAAGGGAATTAAATAATCTCTAATTGCAGTATCATAATGGTCTTAAACGTTTAATTCAATTATCAACACAAGTGGTGTAAAAAGTGGTGTAGAGAGGGGAAAGAAATCTTATTGAACATGCAGTGCCATGTCAAATGAGTCTACCCATTATCCAGAGTCAGAAAGTATTTCCAGCCTGCCCCTGTTAAAAAACAAAATGGTAAAACGAGGCTTTTTTCTGTCCTGTTTGCTCCAGGGCAGTGTTAGACTCTAGAGTTTGCCTTGTATGTAGCTTGCTAACCTCAATAATCATAATCCAACATAAGCAAACAAGCACTTTCTCTGTACAGAAACCAAAGATGTTAGTCAAAAATGATTTCCCTTATGAATACAAATATATCCATGTGTATTTATTCTAACCTGTCACTCCTTTTCAACTAATATGAACAGATAACATTTTGTATCTATCAAAACTATGACAGACATGATGCATTGGGAGGGAGAAAGAGAGGATATGAAGCATGTAAATATGAAGAATTATTAGGAAAAAAATGTATTCAACTCCTCATTTTACATTTTACATTATAACAAACTATTACTTGCTTGTAATAATACAAGTCTAATTGTAGGGCTTAAATGAAACATAAAAAAAAGGAAAAGCAGGAAAAATATTCAGGGATACTGATATGGTCATTCCTCATTTCCCTCTTTCCCCCAAAACATGATGGATGGTTTTTCTTTGCACCCCACAGGGAGATGTATAATGGAGTTAAAACAGGGATTGTTGAGTTCCATATAGACCTCTTCTCAAAATGACTCTCATAATCCTTCACAGCGGGCAGGAAAGATACACTCAGTATGGACTTGTCACTCCTTGAACCAATATGGCCGCCCAGACTGTCTCTGTTTATTTATCAGTCTGCAGTTTCCAACAGACTTATAAATGAGCTTCACGTATTCATGTTTGTCGGGCAGATGTATGCACGTACACACAAGCATTTTGTCCACCATCCAAACCCACTTCACGCACACCCCCTACCCCTCTAAACATGCTGCTAATGGTATTCTTCTTCCTTGGTCTTTAGTATGTAAAACTGATATGATAGATGATCATAGAAGACACAGAGCAGACTCAAACACAGTGGTGGTGGTGGTGGTGGTAATACACTACGCCTGGTTCACAACAGAGTCGACCCAAGGCCCCGGCTAACGACTCCTTGCCAAGCAAATGATGATAAACACCAGCTCTCTTTCTACCAGTGAGTGCGCATTACCTAATGATGTTCAATGGCAGTGGTGAGCGGTAAAGACAACAAATATATTATACCAATGCATCTTAAATGGGCATCCCTAAGGAAATCCATCTGAATTGTAAATTCATGCACGAGCCTCATTTTTCATATGCGGCAAGGGTAAAATTCCAAACAACTGTGTACTTAATGTGCAATGTTTTTTGCATTTTTACATCTTTATAAGCACTTACTGGGGTGTGTATGTATTTATTTATATGAAATGTGCAGCACTTACCCATTGTCAGAAATGGACTAGGTTTAGATTGATGTTTTTCTGCAGTAGCGTGCCACAGGTCAAACTTCTAACAGTTTGTAACCATGAAGTCTGAAGCGTAGAAACTGAAATGTTGAGCTTATTTGTATTGAATAAATCTTAATATATTCAGTCTATATGCCTGTCACACTCTAAATCTTCCACTAAGGAACTTATTCATTCAAGGCTGAGCCTTCTCCTTTATTATTTTTCCATTCTTCCATAATATTTTTAACAACTAACTTCAGTTTCGTCATGCCTTTCCAATTCAGCAGCCTGTGGTTTTGGTACAAATCCATTTTCTTAGAATCAAAAGTTTAGTCTGGATCCATTACAGTGTATTTTGGGGATTTTAAAGACAACTTCTGGACTCAGGTGGCCACAAAGACCCTTTATATACAGAGGCTGGGCTATTAGCCGGAACCAGAGACGTCTTTTAGCCTTAATATGAAAGAATAGCTGGCATCAGGTCCATTACTTAGAAATCAAGCTGCCTTTGAGAGACACAAATTGCAAGGGACAGCAGGCCAGGAAGAGAATGAATGCTGGCCGGACTTAAAATGATTGTGAGATGGATACCTGGCAGCTGCTTTGGTGCTGAGACAGGTAGAGCCTGTTGGATGGAAAGGAGTGGGAAGGTAGGGAGACGAAAAACAAGCGTCCAAAAAGTGGAACATGATCTGATAAGCCTGGAAAAGACTCGGGCCTGGTGACATCTGTGCCAAGGGCCTTTCAGCAGCTCCAATTTAAACTGCCTGGACCAGCAGGTCTCCTGGGAGAGCTGGAATGGAGTGCACGGACACAAGTACACACAAAGACCACACACACACAGCACACCTACATGACAAGTGCGCCTATATACCCATAACCGTCCACATGATGTTAAAGTGTATTCATGCGTTAATATGTTAATAATATGTGAGAGGAAACTTGTATCTGTTCTAAAAACTCATACATATACAGCATGATATTTTATTAGTATAACACATTTATCAAAGCACCTGAAATGATTTCCCCAGAGCATCTTCCTTCTGTTGTAAGTGTATTCATACAGACTGCTGAGTCGCTGAACTCTGATCATTCACAAGCCGATACAGATCTTCAGTCACTTACCTCAGATCGAGAAAAAATAAAGGAAAGGAGACAGAAAGAAAAAGAGAAATGTTTGATTCCCTCTGGGCCCACCCATACTGTTGTAGGGACTGTGGATAAAAGCATCCAACAAAGGGCATGTACATCTGCTCTGTGAGTCAAATTTGAGAGAGATTGAACCTATTCTATTTCTGAAATCGTGAACTGTGGGTTGTCTGGGTGGGTGTAGCACTGAGAGCCTCTAATGGGGAGGTTTAAGTGCATCTCTCACACACACATTGCCTCATGGCTTAGCAGTCAAACTCGAAAAAGTAACTTAGTCAATAAAAGAGAGCTGCCAGGACTGCAAAGATAAACTTGATAAAACATCTTTCGAGGCTTATCCTTTTCATTTTCCTCATTTTTATATTGTATAAACATAATTTGGAATCAATGGCTGTTGGTTATTTTAAAAAAATCTGAAGTCATTTCCTGTATTCTGTACCCTGTTTGCTAAATGTGAAAGCGATCAGCCTTTAGCTTAGCTTAGCATAAAGGCTGGAAGTAGTATGTATTGATCCTAGTGTCAGTAAGAAATACTTTAAGTACGTAACGGCTATTGTGGCTGTAATGTTTTCTGTGCAGATTGAACAAACAAAGTATAACATGTTATTGAGTAAGTCATAGAGGTGCTGGCTGGTGGGTTTGGGGTATTTTTGGTTTTCAGCAAAACAGCTCTAAAAATCCCACTGTATGCTCCCTGCCCAGCACCAAACAGGAGACAGATAAAGTTAGCAACTAGCTAGTAAACAAAGTGTAACATTTAGCTTCTTAGGAACCAGATATCTCTCTCAGGAGGAGACCAAGATTGTAAAGGTGATAGTATGTCAGTGTGTTCATGGCTTGTTTCTGCTGCCCCAAATGGGCAAAAAAAATAGATGATTGCTTTATGAAGCTAAAGCTTGCAAAACATTAGTATGGTCCTTTAACTTCATAGATGCTAATTATTTTAGATACCACTTCAAATTGATCCAAACTATATTTCCTGTTGGTTGAACAATTGCAACAATGACATACAAATGCACACATTCACCTCTTCAACTCTGTCACTGTGGGACTGTTGAGGGTTTCAGCCATCTCGAAAGTGCTGAACATCACTCATCTGACACGTGAAATAACACATAGCACAAAGACATGTACATACACAGCTACTTTTCACGATTCCCATAGCTGAAGGTATGTCAAGGCTGACCAAAGGGCTAGCTGCGAGCATGTCACCAGGGTGGACATTAGCTGCCACACACACACACACACACACAAACGCAGACAGACCAATGCGTAGGGTAATGCCCTTTCTGGTTCTATCTGGAGGCTGCATGACAGACAAAGACCTCTACACTGAGGAACAGGTTTGAATCTTTCTGTCACTGAGATCTTTGTAGCTTGTAAAGAATCTGCTGAGGTACATAAACTGTCCTCAAAGATGCAGGAAGTGTGTGTGTGTTTGTGTGGGTACTTCATGCTGGATGGCCTTTTTTCCTGCTGCTTATTTTACAAAACTACCAAACTATCACAGTATTAGAATATAAATAATACAACTTGATTCATGGTCACCTTTCATAGAAAGCACCATACAGCATTAGATTATGATGATCTAATTCTCCAGTGAATAATTGTAATTACCCATGTCAACATGTAACATGAAATAAAAAGCTTCCAAAGTCAGAGGTCTCTGTACTCAAAGATGCCTCAGGTAAAACTAGTAAACAACATCATGTGAAGGGTAAACAAAGGGTTAATGAAAAGACCCCCATGGCCACCAGTTTCCATGCCAACATTTACTCCCTCCACCCCCTGAAACATCCCCAGATGATGTCATGTTGCTCCACTTGATGTTTCCATCAATCTTTCTATAACTTCCTTCTTATTTGCATCTCAATCTCTCCCCTTCTTCTTCTTATTTGGATGGCACCAGACCTCGGTTGTCTCGACCCCTTTTACCCAGCCCTTGTGGCCCCTGGGTCTCCTCTACAGCCCTGCACGGCCCCCTTCACACCAGTCAGCCAGCAGCCATCTGTCTGTTCATCCGTCTCCGTGCCCGGCTCATTTGGCTGCCCAGTAGGACTGTGTCGATTCGCCATCGCTTGTGAGCTCTTCTTATCAGACCCATGCGGAGGGCCTAATTAGTCGGTGGGCTTTTGGAAGCGCCTGGCGGGCCTTGGAGCAGCCTGACAAACGCCGTAGCTGGGGTTAAGAGGTGGCCAGCAGGGCCTAAGAGGTGGTCTGCCTGATACCCTCCAGCAAAACAAAATGGGAGTAGAGTGGATTGATATGGGAAGCATGAATATTCCAATGTTTGATAATGAAAGACAGTGGCGTCAAAAGAGTTTCGTCTTGTTGGTTCTAGTTATTTCTTTTTGCTCACTGTGCTGTAATTGGGAGCTGACATTGTCTTCAGTACAAAGAACATGTTTCATTGCCCTGGAGGTACAACAGCATATTGGAGATTTGTTGTCAAATGTTGAAAATATGAAAAATGTCAGAGAACACTTTTTCTCTCCTTTGAAAGTTGCTGTTTGAAGCACACAAATCTCTGTAACACCAACATGTTAAATGCCTTTTTATGAAGCTAATTTTTTTTTTTTTTTTTTTAAACAGAGCATCTGTGTGTCAGTCTGAGTCAGAAATGTTAGCCCTGTTTAAGTCAGTAGGTTTTATCAAGGGGAGTAATTGACAGTCATCTGCATAAAGAAACTTTGACTCAACATGATGTCGTGTACAGTCAGAGCAAGAAGATTTGAGCCTAAAAATGGAGGAAAGAATGGAGTAAGTGTTTTTGGAAGAGCAGAATTTGTTTGGAAAGTTGAGTGTCATGGGGGATTTTTAGTTCACAAATTGGTGTCTGTAATAGAAAGTTACAAGAAAAAACACTATGAACACCAATAAATATACATTCCTCCTCAGGCAAAATAAAAAAATACTCATACTCTCTAAAAATAGTTTTGTGTTTGTGTTCTTTCGCACATTTTGACATTTCTAAGGGGAAAAACCCATCGAAACGGATAAATGGGTGCATAAATCGAGGGGCCGAAGCTCTGAAGTCAAAGGTCATGAGCTTGGATGGTTGTACATGAGGGAAGCCAACAAGGATAATCAGGTTGTACATGCACACACACTTTTACCCAGCTGCTTCTTCCTGTTACTTGCCATAGCTGCAGCAAGCTGAACAATGAACTCTGTGAAACCGACAAGGTGACGACAGAAGAGAGGTAGGAAGCTATTAGGAGAAGAGAAAAGGGAGGACAGGAGGGGCTGGGTTGGGAATAGAGCAAAGGAGCAATTATCGAGAAGCAGAGGAATTAGGAGTAATAGAAGAAGAAAAGAGATGGGGTTCAAAAAGAGGAGAGGAAGGGAGGAGGAGGAGGAGGAGGAGGTAGGGAATGAAGACCTCACTCAAACAATTAGGTCACTTTAGTGAAGTGTTATGTGGAAAGGGGTTTCGGGGTCACGTTGTGTGCAACGGCATGCGTGTTCATACATCTTCATGAGTGTGTGTATGAAGTATTGACAGTACAAGGAGCGGGAGGGTATCATAAGCCTTTCACCCCTCATTCCTTCCATTCCTTCCCCTCTCATCAGGTCACATTACAACCTCTGAATGAGACAACCCACATATCCAAACAACCAACCACACCTCTAATGTGATGTGGGCACAGCCAATCAAACACTGCCGCACTTCATTACTTTACTTACCTTTTGGAAAAGAAAAAAATAAATCTTTGTTGTTTTTTTTTTGTGGAGAAGGTGTAGATTTGTATCCAGACCCATCAGCCCTTTTCAGATCATTTTTGTAAACAGGCTTTGACACAAATCCAACAGTATCATCATTATCCTTCAACAATGATACCTTGTTTCGACAAGATTTTGACAGGCCATGTCAGCAGACTTGATGGAAAATGATTACAGCGATAAAGCTATAAAAACTGGGTTACTGTATTTATAGAGGATTAAATGAATGAAAGGTTGTGTGCTCCATCAAAGTACTTTGATCTTTAGCACAAAATGCATGAAACTCTTTGACATCATTGAAAATTATAATGTTTCTCTGCAACACTGACAGTATGTGTATCCAGATAAATCCTTATACCTGACACATCAAGAAATCCGACGTGTATAAAACACAAAACATAATATTATCCACATCCAGCTCATTGTGCTGCAGACAAAGCAGACCTGCTATCCTTAGGCAACTTTGGTAGGATCATCTAAGTGGCACTGTGTGTATTCGTCATACATTAGAAGGCCTCTGAGCCTTGATAAATCAGTAAATACACACACACACACACACACACACACACAAGTAAACAGACTTCCTCCTTCGTCTCAGCCGGTCAGAACTGTGTTTGGCTTCCCTGTGACAGGGCCCAGGGGGAAATACAACACTCACAAGGTAAATTAAAGAGATGAATGCATGCGCTTTGGTTCACTCAGTGACTTTCCCATCTCGCCGCCACCATTCACGTGGCTCAAGGTGTGTTTGTTCATGCAACGAGGTCGCCCAATTAGCCCTCTCACTCTCTCTCTCTCACTCTCTCTCTCTATCTATCTCCGTATCTGCTTCCATCTCGCTCTCCCACTTCCTCTCCTTCTCTTCTCGTAAGGCCCGTGGGCAGGTGATTATCAGAGACCAGTTCTTCCTCCAATTCCAGAGATTTGAAATGAAAGATGACTGTGGCTATCAAGTTATAAGTGATTCCTTCATCTTGGGAACAAGGAGTGGCTGTTTCGTAGGGCCTTCGTGAATTTGTGTTAGCGGTGATGGAATGATGCCATTGGAGATGCTTTAGGGTGAAGGTGCCCATTAGTCCTTTTCAGGAACTTTTTGTGTTATAGCACAAACGGACAGACTAAACAATTGCAGTAAATTGCGGGACTTTATTTTTTTTTGTTATTGTGCCGCCAAATCAGCACATACATACACCTGCGCTGAAGGCATTTTTCCTAGACTTTACTCATCCTCAACACCGTCTTTTCTCAAATCTTTTACTTTGCACTGTCTAAAAGTTTGGTTCTTCAGATGTTTAAAGATAAAAGAGTTACGGCGATAGCGAGCTTTAAAGAGACTTGGTAGATTTTACCTGAGGAATGAAAAGATTTCTCACACCTCAGCTTTGGAAGTAGCAGCTATAAGAAGGACACGCGGGCACCATGCTGGCGAGGTGGGGATTGATTTGAAGGGAACATCTCCCTTTCAAGCTCTCTTTCACAAACACACACACACGCAGAGAATCTCTCACTTCACACACACACACACGCGCACACACTTACAGTAATCATTCAGCAGAGACATGTGCAGGTGGCTCAGGAGAGGAGGCAGAGGAGAGAGTCAAAAGCCTGACTTAAATGAGAGAGAATGACCGCTGGCACTGCTGTATGGTGTCGGGGTTTGACAGCAGCCTGAACAGAGGCCACTCTGACTAATTGGGCTAATTTGGCAGCAAGGGAAGAAAAAGAGTCTCAAAGGACCAAGTGGCTACTCTTTTCATCATCTCTCTCGCCTCATCTGAACCCACTCACACTCTCACCAACTCTCCTTCTTTTTTCCCGCTCACTGGCTCGCTCGCTCGCTCGCTCTCCATTTCACTTTCTCTTTATCTCGCTTTAATAACCGCCCCTCATCCTCCAATCAAGGGATAGCCGAGCCATCTGAAGTTACCTGGCTGTCAAAGCTGTCCCTATCCATCTCATAGATGTATATGGAAACACTACTCCCAGGCGCATTAGTGTGGGCCTGCAGTTAGGATATGCTGCTTGCAGTATATAGTTCTTGTCGCTTTGTGCTTATTTATCCTCCTCTGTTTTTTTTGTTTTGTTTTGGGTTTTTTTCTCCAAAACAAAGCTGCCAGCGTGCCCTGCAAGCCTGGTGTTGAGTGAAAGATTAGCATGGCCAAGCCATCTAGTGAAACATGATACAATACAAAAAACACACACACACACACACACAGATACAAACACACACCCTCCTGGAAAGCAGCAGCAAGTCAGAGTACATGCCAAGGAAAGATAATCTGCTTTGTGAAGGTTCCTCAAGGCAGCGCAAAGACTATTCTCCTCCAATATCAATAAAACATACAGGCAATACATTACAGAGCCATGTTCAGTGGTGGTAGTGTTGGTGGTGGTATTCTGAATTTAATGCATTATGGCTCCTCTTCTGGGTTTTGATAGGGAAGATTCATATTATTTTGCTCTTCACTCTGGAGATGAATGATAGTCTATGTGACATGTTTCCAGAACACTCTCTTCTTCTTCCTCCTGCCTTCCCTCTTCGTCCTCAGCCCTTGGCACTGGCAGACTCACTGGTCATCTGCACCAGTGGGATAAGGGGAAGAAGGGTGAGTCTGAGACACAACATATGTTATTCGCTTTTCCAATAGTGTGATGCCTCGCAGGGAAATTTGTGCTATCGCATTATGACACAGAAAATGAAAGAGGCTCCATTGTGCCCCAAGATGGAGTACGGACAGCCAGAAATAATATCTAGAATGTAGACATTGGGGGCTGGTGACAGTCGGACTGCATGGAGACATCACAAACAATATATCTGACTTCAACTTCAAAAACAATCATACCAAAGATAGAGAATGATAAAAAAAATAAATAAAAAAACAACACTTGCAAAAATATGTGTTTGTCTGTTTGGAGTCAAGGAGGGATGGAGAGAAAATTACAAATTGAGTTCTTTTGTTCTTCTTTGCTCTTCTGCGTCTGTCATTTTGAATTTGTACATGGATAAAAGAAAAAATTACATATCAATATGAGCAGGAGAATAATAGATGATGTAAGGTTTTGAGATAGGGCTGGAAAACGCCCGGAGCATAATATTCCCAGCCCCAGCCATGCAGTCACAGTTTCTGGCAGATTGTCACTGTTTGCTATTCTTAGTGGTCGCTTCTCTAAAAGGCTAAGGAAGATTAGCCCACTTCACAAACAGACATGGATCTGCAGAAGAACAAATTACTGCTTTTAAAGCATTAATTAAAAGCACAGTCCATATATCAAACAAGCATACAAAAATAAATATGTAGCTAAATACATCAAGCAAATGCTGTCATGTGCTATTCTCTCCTCTTTCATGCGTTGGCCATAAAAACAAGAGAAAGTTCAGAGTTGAACAAAATGGCAGCATGCCCATACACTTAAAATTGCAAAGGCCTACAACAGCACAGCACACATGTAATCCTTGTATTTATGCACATATGTAATCACATAGATATGACATACATGTGCTACATGCAGAGATAATCACTCATAATCACCCCTATTTGCAAAACACAGGGTGTGATATATATGTATATATAACCTGAAATTATTCACGCTCGTGTATCAGAAAGCTCGGCAACCGCATTGTGCACGTGCGCTCGTAGTAAAACTCTAACACCCATGAATTTACAATCACTTAAAACACGCCACAGTGTGAGGATAACATGTTGAGTTGTTGTATGATAGGCACGAAGGGGGAGGTCAGGAACCACACACACACAACACACATGCACACACACATTTATGTGCTTGCGGAGATGCATACAGACACTAAAAATGTAGATAAAACCATAAAACATATAACTGTACACAAACAACCACGTTTTCTGACATGATTATTTGAATGTACAATATTTGAATACCACATAATTATATACTGCTGTCTTTCATGTCAAATACTATGCTCTAAAGAATCATTTAATTAAATAGCCCACCTGTCATGTGCATATGCAGTAAAGGTTGTTTATAATTTTAGGATTTAGGCATAATTACAGATACTGTTCTTCTTTGCTGCTGTAACTCACATGTGACTAGGTATCTAGATGGATGTAAGAGAAATAAATAGCAAGAGAAGTGGAATCAGATGGACCTCAGAGACACTTTCTAACCCAACACTGAAATAACATGTTTGTACACTTGCAGCACTTGCAGCAGAGAAGGTCAGGCAGGACTGAGAGATGCACAGGCACAACAACACAGAAGCGTGCGCATAAATACACAAGCGCGAGAGGCTCAGCAACAACGCGGGTCATCTGCAGTGATCTCGGAGCTGCGCGGCCAGGGTTCTCGCAGCAGGGGGATCTACAGGGCCAGTCAGTCCTCCACAACAGTGCTGCGCTGCCAAAAGCCTTCGTTTAGTGTCACAGCTCTGAATTTAGCAGAGTCAAACAGGCAGGAGAGGAGGGAAGGAGAGAGCGAGGAGGAGAACCAGAGAGAGAACAAGCAGAGTGAAAGGAACAGAGTGCAAGTACAGATTGGTTATAGTTTGGCAGTGAAGCTGTCGTGATTACACATTATGATCACTTGTAGTGTGTTATTCATTAGCTCCCTAGTAATTTGTCTTTGATACATACAATAACATTAGACTCGGTTGCTCTGTTATCAATAATCCCACAGGAATCATTGTGTGATTTAAAAAATAATGCTTATATGTCATATATTAACATAAGTGATAGAAGTGTTTTTTAATTGGGTCATGGGAGCTCAAAATCACACATAAATGTGTACGTTGTTGCGAAAAATGAATCAGATATTGCTATTTTTAATAAAGAAGCTTTTTTAATTTGGTTCCTGGAAGACAAAAGTGAAAAGTAAAGTGGGAAGATCAGGAGACAAAATTTGGCTGTAGCTCCTGCAAAGGAGGTGTTGGTGAAGGAAAGGTGCAATGACAGAGCAGAGCACACTGCAACACATGTAATTTGAGGAATAATACTGGAAATACTACTGGTAGCACAATGCACACACACACACACACACACACACACACAAACACAGTGTATGTGCCATCATTTTATATTCATGATGTGTTATTGTATATTTGGCCATGTTCTTGTGGGACTTCAGTTCAACTGTAACCCCCACACGCACAGACAATATCACACAACGACACTAGTAAATGTCTCGTGGGCACACTTTTAAAGTGCACACCTTGTCTCCACCCCAGATAACCACCCACCCAATCACTAACCATCCACAGCAACAC
Organism: Sciaenops ocellatus; assembly: GCA_033000465.1. Classification (NCBI taxonomy): domain Eukaryota; kingdom Metazoa; phylum Chordata; class Actinopteri; family Sciaenidae; genus Sciaenops; species Sciaenops ocellatus. The sequence goes on from CP136869.1 coordinate 17,662,028, forward strand.
CACTCCCACCTCTACACTGTGAAATCATTAGAAAGAGATAATGACCCGGAGTGTGTTAAGGCACGGCAGGCCTGCGTAACCTAATATCACTACCAACACACAACACACACACACACACAAACTCGGTGAAGGCTGTAGTCAGTCCAACACAGGCAGGTCTGGGTCACCCCCTCGCCTATCTTAGGGACAGATGTGATCGGCTGTGACAGATCCTTGACAAATAATTGCTCTAATCACTCGACGGCTCACGACTGACCCCCCCTCCCCTTCATCCCCTCTCTTTTTCTCTATCCTCGTGTTCCCCACTCCCCCTGTTCGTGGTAACAACACCGGGGTGTGGGCGGATCGAGCGGCGCAGGGACGGCTCTTCTGAGTTGTCCTGCGATTAGCAAGGCTTCAGCGTTGACACATTTACACAAACGTCTCCGGTAAGCGTGATCTCTTGGGGTGTGCTCCCCACGTTTTTTCACCCTCCACCTCCGCCTGTCACTCCCATTTCTTCTCCGTCCATCTTCTTTTTACTCGTTACATCTTTCCTCCTCTTCTCTGTCAGTCTTCATGTCAATTCTTGCCTTTTCTCTATCTCTCTCTGGTGTCTCTGGTTTTTCTGTGACCAGGAGAGGCTACTTTAGATTCCACAAAGAACATTACGCAACACAAAGTTAGCTTCTTTCTAAGGGGCTATATTGAGATACAGCACATTTTCCACTTTTGTTTCCACTGCAGCAACAACATGAGGTCTCCAACTCTCTCCTCCAACCCTTTAAGAGTCAAGGATGGAGATAGAAACAGTAAGACAGACAGAAAGAGAGGCACACGTTGTAGTAACTGTGCCAGACATTGCAGAGAAGCAGGCCAGGGGGAGAGAGCAGGAGATGTACCAAATGGGTGGGGTGGGGTGATGGTGATGGGAAAAGGGGTACGTCTAGATAGCCAACCACCCCCCAATCCAAGAGCAGCCACCCCCACGCCTCCTCACTCCCACCCAGACCCACCCACCCTGGAATAAGAGACCATCAATTAGGGCCAGTGGGTCCACGACCGTTCCTCAGCCTCCCCACCGCTCCGCTGAGCCGCTGCTCAACCGGTGCAGAGGAGATGAAATAGTAGAAGGAGGAGGAGAGGAGCTATAGGTAGGCCTCTTGCTGTCATCTCCACTCATAGGTAGTGCTGCATTCATGGCCCTTAATTATATGTGGGTTGTCAGCACTGGTAGAAAACCCCAGCCAGTGAGTGAGAGAGAGAGAGCCTGGGCCGTGGGAGAGTATAGTTAGTGAGATTGGCAAGCACGGACGAGACAGAGATGACAGGCAGGCTACCCGTTCTGCAACAGCGGCGAGTCCTCTGTCCTATCCGTCCCACCCCCCACCCCAGCTCCGGTGCAATTGTCGCTGGCTCGACTTGGCCAGTTGACTGGGAAGGTGAGATGGAGGCTCCCTACTCCGTCTCTCTGGGTAATGATGGGGCTGTCCGTCTCGGTCAGTTACCGCTCCCCTTCAAAACAGAAGAGCCCCAAAAAAGAAATCGATATAATGCATCCCCATTTCATTTTTTTTTCTCTTTTCTCAGATGATTTGTGTGTACTTAGTCACAGTCACTGCACACATAGTCTGGTTGTCTTCAGACAGGTCGCGTCGGGTAACATGTTGGATTTTATCTGGTCTGTTATTGCTTTATTGCTTCTAAAACACATAGAGGTTATCATTATTATTGTTTGTAACGCTCTGCCTTGTCATACAACTCTGATATTACGTGATTCACACAGTGCACATACACACACCTGTCACTCAGAATAATGCATCTTAACATTACATGTTGGCCAATCCAATAAACAAACAAAGAATATTTTACGAATATGAAATATAAAAGAATATGAGCCTGAACCCAAGGAGAGACAGACAACTGCAGTATGATCAGTATGTTTTTTAAACAGCTAAATAACTTGTATGATTAAGCTCTAATTTATGTCTAAATGTAAGTGAAAGGTTGACTATTCAAAGAGGCCCCTCCTGTACAATTCCCAGTGCAGTCAACAGTATTAAAAGAGTAAATGTAGCCTAATAAGAAAGAGCTTGCACTGTATTTGACATTCATTTGATGAGTGACAAGACTAATAAGCAGGACATCCTGGTTAAGTGTTTCCAGGAAGTGAATTTATATCTGGGGTGATACACATCTCATTCACTCGCCTGTCTATAAGTGGATAATGGAGATAGGAAATTAACAGAGGCAGAAACCCTAAATGCATATGTGTTTGTGTTTCCAAGCTGTGTTTCCCTGTCTGGACCCCTCAGGGGTCCACCAAAATAGTCTCAAAGCTAAGCTAAGCTGGTAGCATACCATACTGTATACGCTACTGTATATGATATCTCACGCTCTGTATTGTCTGAGGTCAACTACAATCCAAAACACGTACTTTAAGTGGTAGCTTTGTTGGTTACTGTGTATTATTTTATAATGTTTATACCAGAATAGATTGAGAGTAAGACGAAGAGCATTAGCATTTATTTCCATTGCAGTCTTCTTCTACCACAGGAACTCAAACAAAAGATGATAAATGATGGAACTGTACTATAACAAGCTGTCTTATGAAAAGTGAGATATGCTTATTTCCAGTCTTACCAAGAAACCACTCTAATGTCTGTCTGTTCAATATTAAGCAACAGCTAGAATACCATTAACTTAGCATAAAGACTGGAAGCAGGGGGATATAACTAGCCTGACTCATGTTGTATCACATTTGTTTGATGCATATAAAAAACAAAGTGTTAAATCTTAATAGATTTTAGAGGTGCTGTTAGGTGGATGAGCCAGGCTAGCTGTTTCACCCTGTTTTGCAGTCTTGCTGCAAGGCTAAGCTCAGCTGACAGTCGTTTCATATTTAGCATACACGAGTATATCAACACTCAATTCTCAAATAACATACAATCATAGGCTATTTTACAAAATGTCAAACTATTGTTAGTTTAAATAGTTTTTGGTCAAGAAAAACTGTCTATAGTACAAAGAAACACTTAACGCATAATAAAATCAGGCTTTTAATATACAATTATCTCTAGACATATCCTTGTAGGAATCATGTTTAAGTATATTTTTAAAATTGTTATGTCTGCTGAAGATTTGGACAGTAGGAGTTTTGACCAGAGAAACAAAAAGAAATACAGTCCAGGATGATAGGCTACTTTCTCAGCAGCCTAGCATGCAAATCTAAGTTGAGCTGAAGTCCCTCCCAAGAAAAAGTTAGAAAACCCATGAACACACACAACATTATTGTTTGGATCTAGTTTAGCAAACTGTTTGCCATGTTTTGCCTCAGGTATGCTCGGTAAACACCACCAGATCCTATTGAGAGTGACGAGTGTAGTGATTCCTCCTCAGAATAAATCTCGGCGCTCAGCCTCCAAGCCCAAACAACAAGCCCCCATCATGGCCTTTAGGGGCTTGGTCCCAAAACAAGGACAAGAGCACCTGGGACCACACTCTGTACCCTGACAGCTTATAACATCTACACACACACACGCACACAATGCTAACCAGGGTCAACACTAACACATAAGCAGGGAGACTGTGTTTCCAGAGTAGGTCACTTTATTTGTCAAAGTGGTTGTTTATCATCATTTTCTAATGATAACCACTAGAAGTAGCCATCAGAATTCATCCGTCAGAAGTCATTTAAACCCAGCAGCATGCAAATTAACGTTCAATAAAACTGTCCAGAATCACTTGACGCTATCTTGATTAAATTAAATCTGCTTCCTAGATGGAGAAGGTACATTTCACACCAGTTGAAAATGCTAATTTGGTGCAAATAAGCATTTTAAACTCAATAATAATAATAAAACAAAGTACTAATAAAATAATAAGAAAAAAGACATGTAAATGGGTAAGCAAACACAGAAAAAACTCTACTACACTCTACGCTTCATCATGCGGCACTCAAACATGTTTGATTAAATTAAACCTCCATTTATAATCTATTAATTATGGTACACCTGTCTGTGTGTGTCCATTCTGGGCCAATGGTTAAGATACAGTGGCTGACATTGACCCTGATAGAGTCAAATGAAAGTTGTTAGTGCCGGGTCATTACACTGCTAAACTGGGGTGTCACACAGAGGGCTATAGGGGAGATGACATGTGTGGACGTCTCTCTTTTATACAGCCATTTATTCTCTATCTATCTACTGTATGTAGCTAGTTATCTAGCTTTATATCACTGGTTATCTAGCAAGCTAGCTAGAATAAAGCTAATCTACATTTTTTGTTAGCTGGCAAAAAACAGTCTAGCAAGCTAGCAAGTCTGGGTTGTTTTTGCTTGAACGTTTGTTCAGGCTGGTTGGTTTCTGCATTTTTCTCTCAATTTCACATGAAAGACTTCAGTAAAACCATCTGATCTATTTTAACTGATGTTTTTGATTGCAGTCTGTCACTGTCAATGCCAGCGTATTTTCACTTTAAATTTGTGTGTGCTAAAATGTTCAAGTTGTGGGTCAGGAGAACTTTTCTATCTTAAAGTCAAATACCAGATCAAGAAGTCATGCTAACCTCACCTTATTGCAAAGTCAGTGATATAACAACATTTCATTCTTGAACATTATATAACAAATAACTCCCTCTACTATGAGAAAAAGCCTTGGAGTGCTATTTCAAAAAAGAAATCCCTGAAAACAGGGAAGCAACTCTCTAAGAAGAATAGATTCCCCTCATTCTCCTCTCACTGTGTCTCTTCCTCTTTCACTTCCCTTTATTGCTGTTGTTAGTCTCCTTAGTTTGGTAGCTGTCCCCGTAAAGCCTTCAGCATGTGGGCGCTTCAAAGGCGTCCCAGAGTAAATCAAGACCGCTCAAGATTAACGGTGGCAAATTATTCATGAACCCAAGATCTCCTGGCCGGGAATAGCACAGAGTGGCCTGGGCGACATGTCACAAAGCATCGGGGTTAAAGAAAATCTGCGCACACACGCACACACACACGTACACAACACACACACTCGAACACAAACCCATCTCACTGATGCTACTGCTGCCACCAACACAGCTACCATTTAAAAAAGTGGTTTTGGTTATTCATTACGTACACACATTTCATTCCCAACAGCCAGGGGGAAGGCAGGAAGGAATGAGTGACACCAGAGGTCAACAACACTGAATGCGGTTAGACTCACATTTTTACAAGCATTACATCTGCTCACTGATAACCACTCTCTGTTTATGTAATCAATAAACCAACGCAATTTTGAACGGTGAGGGATTTGAGCAACACGATTACTGGCTGCCTGACTAGCTGACTTGAGCGGATGTGGGAACAGCAGCCCCAATAATGCAGTCAAGGCAGCGGGGAGCTCGGAGGGAGTATCCGTTTAGCAGTGACCAGCTTCGGCCTGCGCTGATTCCCCCGTAATAGGCTTTGGGCCCGGCTCCCACCGGAGAGTTTGGTTGACAATCTGACAAAGTTATCTCAAGATAAATGGGTTACGGGTCGGAGGCGGCAGTAGGGGAGAGAGAGAGAGAGAGAGCGACTTGACTTCTCTGTCAGTGATGTTTTGATGGAGGATGTGTATCGCCGCGAGCACCGGCGCTAGCAGGTCCCCCCAGGTAGATGGGAAGATTGTCTTTGGCTGTATCTGCAAACAGAGCACTGCTGTGTCTGTCTCTGTGTGTGTGTGTGTGTGTCTGTGTGTGAGTGTGTGTTTCTCTGTCTATTGGGAAATCTGATAGCTTTATTAAGAGGGAGATTTGGAAAGACAGAACACACTGCATGTGAAACGCCACCAGCAAGCCTAGAGGAACCTGAGGCAAAGGTCACAAGTTCAACATTTTAGATAGACAATGTTTAGATGGACAATGTTGATAGGCCTAAACAAGCGGACGCTCTGTATCAGCCTATATCATGAGCCATTTAAGTAATAACTGGGCCTGTCTCTCACTTACTCTCAGTGACTCACACAGGAACACAGAAACACACACATGCAAGCACAAAGTTCTCTCTTCACCCACACACACACACTCACGCACACACCGTACAGGAGAGTACCTATCACCAAGCCAGGCCTCTTTTTTACCCTTTAATTCCCCAGATAAACAGACTTTTCTCTGATCCTGTCAGTCCGCGTTATCTGCAACGCTGGTCAGCCAGTCCGCAACTGTGGAGCAAATTAGGCCCCTAAATGTCAAAATTGCTACACTTTATTAAGTTAATTAGATGCTGAGTGTACACGGAGGACGGGACAGGACGGCTAACACAGACAGCAGAATGACAAACAGAGTATACAGCACGACGCACAGGAGACAAACACACAGAATTATATATAGACATAGCATACATGCATACATTTACTTGTATACAGTCACTCATATGAATCGGAATTGATATATTCTCACAGACACTTACATACATAAATTACTTTGCGTAATACAGCTTATTAGCTTAACGAATTAAACACTATAAGCCTGTGCACCTGCATGTCATTACTGCAATATACAGAACACCACACTGGTATTTGTAATATATTACCAATACATCAATACAATCAATCAATAAGGTTAAGATTAAAGGATTCACTAGTTCTTTCTTCATCATTAACAACACAGAACTTTCTTTCTGACTTTTTTTTACTTTTACTCCTTTAGCCTCCTTTGTGTTTAAACAGCTGGAGCACAGATGTTTCAATTAGAAGATCAAATTATTAATAGGTCTAGTTGTACATGTGCAGGTCTGACTCTCTGTTACACTGTTTATGAAAATGCTGTTATAAAATTCCCAGTAAGAGAAATTCAACCTTTTGCACAATGAAGGAGTGAAAGGGTGTATACACTATTCCAACCACAATCCTAATTTTCACTATTCTCAGAATCATAAAGCTTGAACTCACACTCGTCTGCTTTACTTTATTCGAAACCACAAACGTAGATTTTAGTTTAGCTTCTTGCTAAACCTGTTCAGTACCATTAAATCTGTATTTTCTAAACCTCTCCACCATCCCGACACTTGAAAGCGAACCGCTGATCAATGCTTTGCAGACTGTACTAATCGATTAGGAGTGAACAGAGAGAGACGGGTCTAATGGCTGGTCCTGACTGAACGGGCCTTCTCATATGAGAGCAATTGTTCATTACAGGGCTATTTCATGGTGTTCGTTGCTTTGCAAGCTTCTGTCTTTCATTCAGCAGCGCGTTGGATGGAGGAATGGCCTCGGGACATATTGTCTGCTCAGAGCTTGAATGTTGTCATGCTAGTTCCCAGTGATTTGCCTCGTGCGATTCAAGACTTTGAAAAATGGGAAATGTGTTTCACAGACTTGGGAGAGGAGGGCTGAATGTGATATCAGTGTTACCCAGTGCAGGATGTTAAGAAAAGTCTGTAGGAGAATGGAGTTATGTTTCAGTTCAGTCAGAATCTTAAAGTAATGTTTTAGTACTTATGGTGGCTTTTAATGTTTTATTACAATCAGCGTTAATACAGGTTTTAGAATGCTTTTTAATGTTTCTCAGCACTCAGGCGGAACAATATTCCACTCTTACAGCACAGAAAGAGTTTATATGGTTCACATGCAGTGCACTATGTGCTTTGTTATGGAATACGCATGTTCGACAGCCATGTTACTCCGAGGAAGCCAAAAGCAATAAGTCACAGACAGATTCTTGACTGTTGCTCTGAGTTGAATTATTTACCCTACATTCCAACAATATGTAAAGTATCCAAACCATCTCAATCGAAATCTGCCTGCAACACAGCTCAGTGATTCTCTCCATACTAAACGGAGACCTCTGGGCATGACAGCAGCCATACATTATTTCTACCACACACACACACACACACACATACACACACACTCATGGCTCATACGTCTACACACCACACATAGCTCCACATATAACCTCTGATGCATTATTTCTCTAGCCTTCAGTGCGAGAGTCACAGGTGAGTCCTGGGCGCTTTCATCATAGTCTGGCTGTCCGGCTGGCTGGCTGCAGTCTCATCTGTCCCTGGGTTGAAATTGCCAATAAAGAGGGTCTCATATAGATCACCCCCGACGGGGGCTGGCGACCTGTCATGCAGACCATGATTCCTAGCGCTCAGAGAGGGGAAGAGGGACAAATAACCCTCTGAATCTCCCTATATCTATCTCTCCACCATCCCCACCATCACCCCCAACTCTCCATCTTCTTCCTCAGTCACGCACACACATACGTGTCCGTTCTACCACCTCTCTCCAGCAGGCCATAAAGTGCCACGCGAAAGGGATATAGTGGACACAGTCATAGGAGAGACAAGTGCCGGCCTGAGCTTTCACTTTCCCGCTCCAGAGGTAGTGAATCAAACTAATGGGTTAAAGACATGAAGACGGATGAGCGGGAGGATTAGGACCTGGCCAGAGGTTTCCCAAATGTGTTCTCGTACGCCTGTGATTCTTAAACATTTCAAACTTTGCACTCAAAAAGATGGAGTTTCATTTTAACCTTTTGAAAACTGCCAAATATATATATATATATTAATGTGTCCAGAAGCAAAGCACTTTAACAAAAGAAGCCACTGCAAGGTGCTTAACACCACAACTGAACCTGCTCCTCATTTGCACAGCTTAGATATAAGGTCATGTGTGGAACATGCACATTTCCTTGTCAACACACAGATTAAAGTCTTAAAAATAATATAATAAAGTCATATCTAATGCAGAATTATAATTTAAAAAATGCTCTTAAAAGACAGTAAAAGTGGTCCAATGTCTTTCTTTCTTTCGTTACACTGCTTTCAATACCCCTATGAGTTCCACATGATCCCATCTCTTTTTAATAGTCACTTTCTTATTTCAGATTTTAAAAAAAGTTCATTTTTACAAGGCAGAGTCCTGGTTTAGAGCCATGTGGACTGTGAAGAGAGCTGGACTTTGTGATTTCTGAAAGACCCACAGTGCTCCCTGCTGGTGAAGCACAAAACAGCAAAATGACTCTGGAGCTGCACACAAGAAGCTGCAGCTTATAGCCAGTGCTTAGCGTGTATGTGTTTTATGTGCATGCTTTAACCTCACGTGTGTTGCATGAGTTCAAGCCTCCAACAACATGGGAGTCTCCCTCGTCAACCTCCCGGCAACAGCAAGAGCTTCGGCATAACGGTTTCCTACCAGTTTTTGTCTGAATCATGGACGAGAGACACAGAGTGAGAGTGAGACAGAGAGGAAGAGAGAGAGAGAGATGGAGAGAAACCTGCATGGCCAGTGGGCAACTTCAATAAAAGACAATCTGACTTTTCAGAAACTATAATAATCAAGATCCTCCCACCGAGGTTGTTGTCTGAGGGGGACACGGATGGCTACGGGTAAGGAGGAGGAAATTCAGAGCGGTAATTAATAGTCCTAAGTGACTGATGCTGGATGGGAGGCAGGGACAGGGTTTGTTGTTACTGTTAGCTGGTACTGTGTCCCCCAGCATGTCCCACAGCATTGTTGGTTGGCATGTAAGCAGAGGAGGAGGAAATGGAGAAAGTGCCTTTATTACTTGTTCGTTTGTCTTCAGGGGCCTCTCCTGATCAGCCAGAGACTCAACCACCCTCCTTCTGCACACACACACACACACACACACACACGCACACACACTTCTGAGCATGCCTTCCAATGCTAATCTCGTGTCACAAATGTTAAGGGAAAGACACAAAATGCCACAAAAATGTCATCACTCCACTCCTGTCACTGGCTCATCCAACCCTTCCATCCCCCTTGTAAATATATTCGAACATACACTCATTTGCATGTGTGCACGTGTTCGTGTGTGATGGAGTGAGGGGACCAGCTTGTTGTTTTTAGCCTTTGGGTGCCTGTTTCTGCATGGAGCAGCAGGGTGGTTCATATAATCCCATCACTGTTGTCGTCATGAAGGCCCAGAGGTCCCGCCTGGAGGTGCGACATTTCTGGCATCTTCTTACTCTCCTCCACTACAAGATCCAGCAGCTCCGGAGCCAAAAGACACACTGTGCGGACTAGTCATATACTACAGTGGCTGAAAGTGACTTACTGTATAGTAGGTCTGGCCGGGAAATGAATGAGAAACATGTCATGGAGATGAGATTTAGATGCTTTAAAGAAGATTAAAACAAGAGCTGAAACAATTTAGAGATTGGTCGATGGAAAGGAAATTTATAAGGGGCTATTTTGGTGATCGCATAATCGTTTAAGGAATTCTTTCTGGTGAAAATGGCGAATAATCTTTGGCTCCAGCTTCTCCAATGTGAGGATTTGCTGCTTTTCTCTGCTCATGTGATAATAAACTAATATCTCTGGCTTTTGGACTGTTAGCGAGACATTTAAAGATGCCACCTTGGGCTTTTGGGAAGATATTTTATAGACAAATAAACCGTGGCAGTTTCTGAATCAAAAGGAGCATCATGTGATGAAAATAAACCCCAAGAAGAATTTGATTTTTTTTTTTTTTTTACAGCTATCACAAAAAGCATTTCTGCCAAAAGGCTCGTATTATGATTTGATCACTTTAACTGTGTGAGACAAACTACTATTCATTAGCAAAACCTGACAGCAGTGGAAGGTGCAGGCAGCACTCCGACCCTCATACATCTGCCTGTCTTTATCTCACAACTCGCAGCCTTCTCCCAAACTGTCATCCAACCGCCTGGCACACGTCCCCATGTTCACTCCACGCCGGGGATCCAACCTAGCACCAATATGCAATTTCACCAATCCAAGCTGACAGCGTTCATGTCGACTACTCACAACCAATCCTTCCCCTCTCCTTCTGTGAGCATCTGTGTGGTTAAAATACAGTATTCAGTCAGAGAGCTTTCACAGGTCATGAAAGGTAACAGAAGAGACAGGCAGGGCTGTGGCCCTGCATCCTGGCCCAGACAAATCAGTGTAACAGCATATTGTAAGCTACAGACTAAGCAGAGGGGGATATATGTACCAGGACTGAGGCTGTGTTTATGGCTATGCCTGCCTTGGGAAGCCCCACGGCACTATCGGTGACCCCCACTGTAGATTTCCTTACTAATGTGACCCCAGATTGTGTATCACAATGGGTATGAGAAAACTCCCACAGGCTACAGTTAGTCCTGGGCACTGGGGATCGTTGTCCTCAGCCCGCCTGAGTACAGACAGGATGTGGCAGCTTGGAGGCATTTAGTTAAAGGAGACACACTTTAACGCTGCAGGCATGCATTTATGGAAGCACTACTAGGGTAAAAGTGTGTGACATGCTGAAGCCTATAAACAAACTGCAAAATGGAAGGTTAGATGAAAAAAAAAATACAGAGAATTAGCCTTACCTTGTTTCATGGCATCTAATCATTTGTGATAGTCTGCGTACTCATTCTTATAATTAATTTGTTTTCTGGGACAGCTTTTTCTCAACGAATTGGGTTTAAAAATATCATCTGTTCTTTTATATTAAGTGCACACGGTGATAGGGAAAGATGTGTGTACATGGGTATGTGGAAGGGAATAAACATCACAGCTGCTGTCTACTGTATATGAGAATCAAGAAGTCCTAGATGCTCAACATTAAACTGCTGTGCCAGACCAGAGTATGACCCAGGTATTCATAGTTACCTTATTATGTTAGAATATATTTCCATTGAATTCCATGATGTGGAATATGGACATTGTATTCACAATTTCCCTCCCTGTAGTGAAAAAACATGACCCACAAAAGTTCAAATAAAAACAGGCGAATATGGACAAATAAATACAAACATTCACTGATTTTGCTCTTGTGCCTCATAGGTCCTTTTTCATGGATGACATTTTGACATGTCACAGTAGGAAAAGCACAGAAATAAATTAAATAATTAATGATGACTCACTGACATGGCTTACTGGGACACTTGAATATAACGGAGCCTTCGTTAATGTAATTAGTAATTCCTGTATTTTTTTTCCTGCTATGACAAATCAAAATGTCTGCGGTAAAATAAAGGCCCATTGTAGTGTACAGCATTTGAAATTATTTTCTCCAATTAAGTGGATGTATAATAATAAATCTATACAAATCCACTGGTGAGTATTTCCATTTTACACTAGGCTAAATTATCCTGTACTTTTACTTCAGTACATTTATTTGACAGTTTTTGTTGTTACTTTACAGATTAAGATTGATGACCATGACAGTACAATAAAGTTAAATTAAAACATGTTAAATTACACAATAGCTGATAAAATAATTTAAATTATTTCTACCAAAACCAGCTACAAATGAATGCATTGATAATGATAATCTAAGAAGATATAATAATATATCAGTGAAAGGATCAGGACAGGAGAATTCTTCCTCAGTACTTTTACCTCATACTTCTACTCATACACATCAGTACAAAGAAGTCACAGTGAGTTTCAGTTTGGACTAGCCAGCTTCTGTCTCCCTCACTTTACAACTTTTGTATATTTTATTGCAGTCTGAATGAGGTCAATAAAAATCCAAAATAAGAATTTGATTTATATTGCTGCAGACATGACATTGAGTCTTGTCATCCAGGTGAGCTGTTACAAAGTGGGTCTGCTGGGGATGGAAAGAACGCTTGTAGTGTGACACTTCAGCCCAGGTGTCACTTTCCATGCTGTCCCACATACTCACACGCTTTAACCGTATATAGCTAATAAGCTCAGTTTTGACTGATGGGTGATATTTCATTAAGGAGAAATCATAGCAGCACAGTGTAAATCCAAACAGACATGACACACACACAATGTCACAGCGGGGACACACTGCAGAGACAGACAGACAGGACAGGGAAACTTTGCTGCAGGACTTCAGACTGAAACTCCAGATGTCCCACTGTCATTTTGATTCCATTTAACCACAAATCCCAAATCCTCATGGAGAAGTAATGCAAAAACAAGCATGTTACTATGAACTAGAAGGACTGCATGACACTAATTTTTGTTCACCCAAGTGAACCCTGAGTTTCTTTGGTTATGTGGTCAAGCATGCTCACAAATCACAGCAGTCTAGCAGATCAAAGTAATACAGATTTTCTTTGTTTATACTCGTATACATATAATTTATATAATTTATCTGACATCCATTTGAAATAAAACCTTTGTGATATTGTATTATTGTTATTCTTAATAAGGACATGCGTGAGAATGATTACCAATGTGGCCTATAAATAGATAAATTGCAAAATTGGTCTACAGTTTATTGATTTTTTTTTATTTAGATTAAACTTAAAAAAAATATATATATAATTTCTCCTATATTAAACATGGGGACTAACACATACACTTCTCTATCCTTACATAAAATTAATTATTATATTACATATTAATTCATATGTGTAAAAATAATAACCTAATATGGTATTTTGATTTAATCAATTATTTTATTTTATTTTATTTAATGGATGATGCCTCATTCAGTGATGCAATGTAATGAAAGACTCGCATGCTGTGTTTTTATTGGTTAAGCCCACAGTCAATCAGACTGTAGTGGGCGGGAGTTGAGACGTTCACCCAATCAGATCACACGCACACTGCGCTGCCCCTCCGACAGTAAGAAACATGGCGCTACGGGAGCTATCATCGTTGGAGAAATTTTTGGGATTAAAAAAGCCGAACAAGTACAGTACACAGGGAGATAAAAAGGTGACATCAGCGTACATCTTTGCGGCGTCCGTTGTTGGCTTTAAACCGCTATTTAAACGTAGAGGAAGCCTGTAAGCTATTGTAATTAGCACACCGTAGCTAGCTAGATAATGCTAACACGCTAGTCATGTGTGTTGAGCATGCAGGCTTGGTGCCATATCTACCTTCTGTTATCAGCCAGTGAGCTTTTTCATCGGTCAGGCTGAGACTCAGAGCAAATCCAGGCAGCAACATTTGGTGGCAGCTGTCTTATTCACACAGCTCAGCACAATGGAAATAGCTCCATGCTTTGCGCATGTCCGTTCATAGAAGTAGAGTGAGGGAAGGAGAGGGCTGTCACTGTCTGCTGCAGAGTTTAAATGAATGACACCTCACTGTAAACACTGAGGAGAGGAGGGCTTTACCTGAAAGTTAGTCAACACACTTCACTATTCAAGAGCCAACAATTTATTTATGAATGAGTTAAGTCAGGCTTCAAGGAGGTGTAAAGGAACTATGTCTGAACTTCAAGTTGAATTAACACTTTTCTCTATCCCTGTCACACCTCTTCATGCAGGTACCTGTGCTACAGAGTAATAATGGTCCTCCACTGGTGGGGCTGGTGACCATCGCCTGTCACCTGGTGAAGGAAGCCAAGCGCCCGGAGCTGCTGGGTGACTCTGCAGAGAGCAGGGCTGTGGTGCAGCAGTGGCTCGAGCACAGAGTCACCAAGCTGGACGGCTGCACAAAGGAAGACATCAAGACCATCCTGAAGGTACAGATGCAGAAAATAGCTTCCAAATAGCTGTCGTGTTGTGTCTTGTAGACATAAATGCATTTGTACGTTACCAGATTTTAATGCACTTGATTAAGCATTTGCTTCCAGCTTGTCAGTGTTAGTCTGTTTTTTTTATTGTTGTTGTTATTGTTTTGTTTTCATTCCCTACCTTTAAGAGTCGCCACAGCATCTCTCACATTCCCTTTCTCTGCCGACCGGCCCGACCACTGTGCTTATGTGTGTTTGTCTTGTTAAGGCACAAGCGACAGGAATACAGACTGATGTATGGCCCTTCAGTGACATGGCCCCACACTACAAAATAAAATGCTTTAATGTGCTTGACGCCAGTCAGCGTGAAATGGATCACCAGCCACTAGTCTTCTGGACGCTAAGCGCCTCTTGGCACTGTTGTGTCAGCATGAAGTGTTTGTGTGTGTGCGTGTGCGCGCACTTCACAGCGTGACACACTGTTGTGGCGTGGCTGAGGAGTCATGCTGTGTGGCAGCATGTTATCTGGACAGGCCTCTTAAATATTTTAATGGTGCCACTTACAGAAGGAAGTCGCCCTGAGCAGCTCAGCTCTGGTCCCCGGTGGCCCCCTGTCTTGTCCTGCTGCTTTAGCTCCGTCCTTAACACTCTTCTTTCAAGCACACCAGTCATCTCCTATTAAATTCTCCAGAGATAAAAACTGTCAACTGCAGGAGTTCTTTAAACTTTCTCACCCCAGGAAGTGAACATCTTGTCACTCATGTAATTGTGATGATGAATAAGCAAGGCCAATTTGGCCCTGAATCCAAAGTTAGACTAGTACTGGGTGACTTCCTGCTGCCACAGAAGTTGTGTATTACCACTCGTTTTATGAAGCAAATACTCCAGCATACAGCCAATTACATCTGGGTCAGTTCACACTTTAGTCTTTAGTCAACAGAGAGCACCAACATCTTGAACTCCACGTATTGCATTACAGGCTTTATGATTTCTGCTCTCTGTTTTGACAGAAATCTGTATACTATGAATGTGAAAGTTAGAAAACATATGGTTTTGCATTTGAGATTGTCCTCAAACATTTAATGGTCTTTGGGAGATTACAGTTTTCAGAGTTCATCAACATGTTGGGGCTGTAAACTCGCTGTGAGGTCACTGTGTCTGGATCAAATATGTAGAAAGACGACAACAATAGATACTCTCTGGACTGTAGTGACAACAGCTGTCAACTGTCAGTAGCTCTCAGTACATCAGAAAGAAATGTTCAAAAAAACATGCAACAATATAAATAACTTTATTACTCTTGGTTATAAGTTCCAGTCTAATGTAAAAATGAACAGCTGTGCTTTGGCATCCTGTACACGACCTCCCCGTATAGCAAAAAGTCTGCATATTTTTTCAAATTTCTTTGAATTTCTTTCAGTGTTTCCCCCTAACTCTGTTGTTTGTACAACAGCACGAACAACAAGAGTCTCTTCTGCTACAAACTTTGCCATCGTTGTTTTTAACACATTCAAGGCGGGGGCAGGTAGAGAAGAGTCCATGTTTGGAGGTCCATGTGTTGGGTGGGGGTGACAGGAGAGCTGCCTCTTCCCTGATGCACGACTGGGCTTCAGCTCCATGGCTGTAGGCTAAGAAACCCAAGGATCTGATTGTGGAAGGGGAGGAAGTCTGCAGTCTTCATGCCTTGTTTGGCATCACCTACTCTTGCCGCACTATAACTCCATTTGCCCTCAAGATGCTCTGTGTGCGTGGAGTGTTCCCTTCGCACAATGTACTAGTGCTAAAGATGGTCCTTTCCCCTGGGACCAGCACTTCCATGCACGACTTTGCACACACAGACACGGACAGAGAAATACACATCACGATGCCCAATTTTAGGACAGCTTCATTAGATTTGCAGGCGAGAGTTGTAGTCATTTGGTTGTGGAGTAAACAAATAGCCTGTTTTGTACAGCATCTGTGCTAAGTCGGCAGTCATGGGGAGGGATGTGATACCCCCTCAGGTTACATATTATTCCTGCCCACATAGCACAGACACGCATGCAAGCTAGGATCCAGACTTGTGTACCTCACGCACACACAGATATATAGGTTAATGAACCTGCTGTCGTGTTAAAGAAAAATACAATTTTATTCCTTTTACTTTCTCTTTTGTTTGAGTTTGTTTTTCAGCGTAGCACAAATGAGTCGGTCTCCTGCAATGAATCCACAAGAGTCACGATAGGACCAAAAACACCACCTCCTCTCTTAAAGGAGGCTTCATTAAGGATTCATATAAACACAATTTTCTTCCCTAATGTATAATGGATGTATGCTTATAATGTATTCATCTGTCATGTGCAGACAAGTGTGTTTACATAGAAATACATGCCATGACGCATAAATTAACGAGCTCATTTGCATAGCTTTTTATGTTGTGAAAATTGTTCTTGCAGGACTTCAACCTCTACCTGCAAGACAAGGTCTACCTGACTGGCAACCAGTTCACCCTAGCTGATATTTTCATGTACTATGGAATCCATTCACTCATAGTAAGTCACCTTTCCTCTTACTTCTGCACCTTTAGGTGTCACGATTCAGATTTCATTGTGATTATTCTCAGTTAAACTCTAATGTGTCACGAAAACCGCTACTGAGTTCTTGAGTTTTTATTTAATGGTTTGGATTACATCTGAGGTTTTTGGGTTAGGGCTGCTGTTTCATAACAATAATCTGTTACTCGTTATATTATTATGTTATATTTTAAGTTTTATGTCACTAACAACAAACTAAAACACAAAGACATTAAACTTTAAGAACTTTCCTTAGTTTTCCAAAGAATTGCACGTTCAGGGTTAAATGTGATTGATTTGTTGTGCCTCAGTACCGTTCTCACCACCATTTACCAAGGACTCACTCATGCATCCATCCATCCATCCCTTCATCCTTCCTTTTCCCTCCCTATCAGTGCTCACTTCAGTCAAACCACAACTTTAATAAGCAATTTGTCACAGTGCATAACACACAATTAGACCAGTCATTTGGCCAAAGGGCATCAAGAACAAGTTGGCAATGAACACACGGGTTATAAACACATTCTCACTTCTCTTTAGAGAAATAAAGTGATGTGGCACAAAGTGAAGTCTTTAGCCTCAGACCAGCGACAAGTAAGTTTGTTATGCCTTGCAGGATTCCAAAAAAAAAAAGTGAGTTTAGGAATGGGAAAGATGGAATGAGATGAAGGGAGGGTGGGATCACATGTTGAGAGATGTCAGTGGTTGTGGCGGAGATGGAAGGTTGCCCCCCGCCACCAGGCAGAGGAGCGTCACTTTGGTTTGCGATCAGTGTGGTTTTTAACCTCGGGGACAAGGGGTCAGCCAGCCCAACCCGTAACCACAGCCTGTCCTGATGTTCAATTCATGGAAAACAACATTATACAAACATTAAACCTGACTGATGCTAGAATGCTTTTAGGCTGGATTGTTGTCTGTGTGGGGAATTTCCACCTTCTAGTTAATTAGATGATATAAAAGCGCATGCCTAATAAGATTTCTTCCAAGGGCGTCCTGATGCATTCTGGTATTATGCCACCTAAACAGTAAATGTATACTCTTGCTATCATGCGTGCCTAGCGCAGAAACCCACAGAGGAGCGGTCTGTGTGTTTTTTTTTCCTCTCTGCTTCTTACTGTCACTGTGGCTTGTGACCCTATAAAACTGTTAACTTGTGATCCATCGTCACAAGTTACGAGTTCTGATCAGTTTGACTTAAAGAGGTGTTTTTCTGTCTGCCTGAAGAAGTAAAAGTGCCCCATATTTGACATAAAGTAAGAGATAACATTTGCGGAACAAAGTTTGAACAAAATAAACAAAATTTTATGGAACAGCAGTGAAAGAACAGAAAATTCCCTTTATCATGCTAAATCATCCTCCTAGACTTATTGACCACCATGTTGGGAGCCACTGATCTAAATCACCTGTTGTTTGTTTGCAGTTTTTATCTTTGCATTTTTATATTAATGTCCTTTATTAAAATTGATTATTTGCAGAAAGAAAGAGATAATCCAAACTCCACCTACAGTGTCAACCTCACCTCCTCCTCTCTCACCCAGGTGGAGTTGGCCATCCAGGAGAAGGAGCAGTATATGAACGTGACACGATGGTTCGACCACATTCAGCACTACCCCGGCATCCGACACCACCTCCCTCCCGTAGCTGTGCTCAGGAACAGAATTTACACCGGCAGACACCACTGAGACCCGACTCCCACCCAACCCAGCCTGACTCGTCACAAGCTTGTCTATCTTTTGGATCGGACCCGGGCAAATTATTTCATGAAATTCAAGAGTCACAATTTGAGGATTTGAGTCCACATAGTCACTTTTATTCACGATCTTTGTTTTTCCCAACATGATTCCTGCCTTTATGTTTTGTCCTGGTGACATACTTGAACTGAGTTTTAAAAAATTGACATGTTTAACCAGGAAAATCAGTAAAGAACAAAATGCCTAAAACAGCTTTGTGATGTATAAGGTACTGAAACTCCATAAAGGGATTGTTTGCTCATAATAATCAGTTCAGTTCATATTCTTAAAAAAAAAATATCAGTGTTTTTAATACTTATATTGCCCAGTACCATCGGATGTTGACTCTAAGGAGGGTTGGGAGTGGAGGCGTGAATCTCTGTCATTCAGTCCCACTAACACTATAAATAATAAGTTTGATGTCTTAACCCTTACTCCATAACTAGGGAGCACAGATGTGAGACAGTTACGTCAGTCTTTTATGTTTTTTTGTTTGGAAATGTTCTGTGGGACTGAAGTCTATTGTTTTCGAAGGGAATGCTGTACGGATTGCGGTAAAGTGAAGCGCTGCTAGCTTGTTAAAAAGGCATTATTATTTATATACGGTCGTTAAATAGTGGTTTAATCTGAGCCTTGAACATGCTATGACAGGTTTTACAGGTTCAAAGAAGATTTGAGAAGTTACTTATTACTGGCAGTACATTATGTCCTTAGGAAAAGCAGCTTCCTTCATGCCATATCGATGCATTTTCAGTTAGTTTGTCTAAATAAATGTGGTTGCCAGTTCAACATTGTAACCCCGTAATGACCACAGTCACTGCTGAGTCAACATTGTTCTGCCACCTCTGCCCTGATGAATCTAGTCTAGCTCACACCCCTATCACGACAATGCTACTTGTTTTTCACATGCAACTGTCAGCCATTTCACTGGACAGTTTAGTTTCTGTGTGTGCGTTCCTGATTACATCTCCGCTCTCTGTCCCACTTCCTCACCACCAGTCGTGTGGGCAGCAGCGAGCAGTTGAGCGTCAGCCCCAGAGTCAGAGATCAGAGTGAGGCTCCAATCAGTCCCACTACCACCACTGTTGATGCTGCAGGCCAGAGAGAGGGCAGCGGGCTCACCAGCTGCCACACAGATCCAGCCAGCCAAGGCCAGAACCCAGGCCCCTGGGCGACAGTCAGCCACTGTGTGTCATTTCAACCCTCACGCTCCCACAGGGCTGCTGGAGAGAGTGAGAGATAGAGAGAGAGAGAGAGAGAGAGAGGGATGCAGGAAGGAAGCAAGCGAGGGAAGGGAGGGAGGCCACAGAGAGAGAAAAAGAGCACCCAGAGGCCGAGGGATCTTTTTGTGACATGTGAACAATGATCGGTGCATCGGAAAGCCTTACTGCTGCCAGCTGGATGTTTGCTATTATCACCATTAACAGGTGAAGTCGAGGGAGAGCCTGTAAATTAACTTTATGAAGGTAACGATAAAGAGAACAGAACAGTAGGTGAAATAGATGGACTTGGAGAAATAACCCCTTATTGATCAAATTCCAATTTACGTTTTGCTTTTGCTGGTGTATCAAACCATTACTTACACACACACAAAATTAATTCTTACAATACTGGAAGTTTTTGTTTGCATCAATGCTTTTGTTATTCTTCACTGTCTTCTGTTAAAATGCTCCCATTTCATCCGCATGTATAATTTCCTCCATCCTAACCGGTTCTACATATCTTTGTACCTCCTGCTTACTGTGAAGCTTCACTTCTTTTGCCATCTGATGTAACCATAACGATCAAACCCTGTGCCAATAAATCAAAGGAATACGCAGCTCATGACCTCTGACTTCTCTGCACATTCTTCGCTGTGTGCTTTTCGTATTCACCAAGAATTCGTTTTGCGTGAATCAGCCAGAAGACAGAGCTGTTGTTCAGTGAAGCTCCGTAAGACAGCTCGCTGTGTGTTTGTGGCAAGTGTTATGAAGAAGATGTGAAGGATAAAAACAGCTCGCAGTCATTTGAGCGAGCCTTGTGACTAGTGTGGGCAGTTTATGATGTGGTCTACCATTAAAGAGCTCCTTGTCCTCTTTTGGTTTTGCGAACATTTGGTTTGAATGCTGTTTACAATGTGCAGCGTCAGAAGTTTGTACTTATTTCTGAGGTGTAAATAATGACGCTTTGCCCGCAAAGGTTGTAGTTGGACAAATTGTTCTAAATTCTGTGTACACAAAAATTGCAACAGCAAAAAAATGCTTCCCTTTGTGTGGTAGTGAAAAGATTGTCAAAATTTACAACAGGTAAAGTGAGAATGCTACAGATTAGCATGTTAAATTAGCAGGGCAAAATCATCTATTAATTAAGCCAGTTAAAAAAGCCAGATTAAGATGTTGACCACTGACAGGTCAATGGTACGGATGGTGGAAGTCAAAATATTTAAATAAAAATCAAATTGGAGAGCCTGCAGTTACGAGTTATTAGTCCAATCAAGAATCTTGAGTCAGTTTAAGTGTCTTAAAATGTACACAATCAAATCATGTCATATATTAAACTACAAAATCATTGTAACAACACGATGAAATACAGATGCTTTTAAGTAACTTCGCTTTGTTAGCAGTTCTTCTCAGTGCTGTTGAATTTCACTTCATTTTTTTATTTTCGATTAGCTTATGCACAGTCAAAGTGTCTTTATTAGAAAACTACAAAAGCTGAAAAAAAGATGAGAACAATTTGAATTTAGAAAACTCAACATGTCAACAGGTCATATAAAATAAGTGTCACAGCAAAAAGATCATCATCTAGATCAGGGATGTCAAACTCCTTTTAGTCCGTGGGCCACATTCAACCCAATTTGAGCTCAAATGGGTCGGACCAGTAAAACCATTTTGCGTAGCAACACCTCTAAACTTTGTCCTCTTACAATTAAGAGAGGCGGGGTACACCCTGGACAAGTCGTCAGTTCATCACAGGGCACATAGAGACAAACAACCATTCACACTCACATTCACGCCTACGGACAATTTAGAGTCACCAATTAACCTGTTAAGTTCATGTCTTTGGACTGCGGGAGGAAGCCAAAGTATAAACCATTCAATTCAAATTAATTAATTATCTCATGATACTTTCCATATAGAGTAGGTCTAAACCATACTCTTTATAAAATTATACAGAGAGCCAACAATTTCCAGCAGGACTAAGCACTTGGCGACGGTGGCAAAGAAAAACTTCCTTTTAACAGGCGAAAAACCTCGAGCAGAACGTAGCTCATTGGTGATCCAGTGGGCCAGATTGGACCCTTTGGTGGGCCAGTTCTGGCCCCAGGCCGTATGTTTGACACCCCTGACCTAGACTATAAAGCAGATGCCAGCAGTGATTCATCAGCACCTAATATGTATTTTTAGAGGGTTTCATCTTAAATTAAGCTCTCCCCAGTCATTTGAATTTGGTGAGTGTTGATGATTTCCTTTCAGATTTTTAAATGTTTGCTTAAGAATGATTCCAAGTGTAAAATATAAAACGATGATTAGCCAGTCGTTTTGAAACTCCTCTTTTCTCGTGTGGCTTTGTGCTGACTGTTTGCAGAATCTCAAAATGCTGGTGTCGTACGATCTCACAGTCAGCTTCCTCCCTGATCAGACCTGAGTGCAGTCAAAGCGCAGACGCAGTTATGAGGCCACAGCAGGTAACCAGGACAGAGGCGCCAATTAGAGGCAACCTTCCCACCCACATCTAAAGGCGAGGGGAGCAACACTCTGCAGGGGTGGCCCTCCCACCTGAGGACTCAAGACCCACCCATTTTACCCACTGTGTCCCCGGCCCCAAGCAGCCTTGTTGACCTTTGACCTCTCCCTCGCCATGCAGCGTGGAAAGGTCAAAGGTTTAATAAGGTATGATTATCATCAGTATTTAATGATGGCTTCATCTCTCACCAAGGAGCTGTGGTCAGGGAGGGGCACCTCTCTCTCTTTCCAGCAGAGAATAAAAGGGCAGAGGTGACACAAACTGTGAAAAGTTGTTTAAGAACATTAAACTTAAGTTCAACTGGACTGAAAAAGATTATATTTCAGACAATTTTTTACTAAGTTTAACTCAACAATAGCATTATCCAGAGATGCATTGACTACATGGGCTGCATGTCACACAAGAACCAAAAGAAAACCAACGGATCAGCAGCAACGAAACTCAGAGTACAGGTTCGGGATGAAGTAAAGATTCTGATATTAGTGGGTAATTAATAATGAAATAATAGCCAGCATATTACATCACTACCAAAGAGGACACATCTCTAAGTGGCCCTATATCATGGCCTACATCAGCATCTCATTTGAGCATTGCAGAGTCAGGATTAGAAGAAAAGAAATAGACAAAAGACATGAAATCTAGTATTTGGAGGTGGACTGCAGGACTTTACCAAATGTTTTGTATAACCTCTAGTTGCCCAATTTATGAAACTGATAGACCACTCTGGAGAGTCATAAAAAAATGATGCAGGATAAATACAACACAGCACTGAAAGCACATTTTTGAATACCAGTCTCACACGCTGTGCCATGCAATCAGCTTAAAAGATTGCTGTCATTGCAGAGTGAGTACAAACATTGAAAAAAGAAAGAAAATTTTAAGTTCAGCCTTGAAGGACCTTTGTTGTATGTCATAATCACCAGTCACCTTCAACTGTCAACTTTCAAATAAAGGCTAAACATGTCATAAAATGATCTTAAAATAAATAATAAATTAAAGAGCTGTTGAACTGATGATTCTCGCTTCCAGAAATGCTACACAATGTAAAATAGAAAACCAAGATAAGCTCTCAGGCATGGACTCACAGATTCATTGACATCATCAGGTATAGTTTTACCAAAAAGCATCAAAGTATCAGCAGTCTTTGATCCACAGAGAGCCAAAAGCCGCAGGATTTATTTCAAGCAGGTGTCACTGTTTCACTTCATGAAGAGGGAAAAGAGTCAAGCGTTCAGGGTTTACCCATGTCATCTCCTCATCATCTCCCAACACCTTTGTCACCTTTAGTTTACAGGACCATATTAGATAGACAGCCCCCACTCCACCCACGCAACAATCAGCTATGCAGCCGCCACCACCCTTCATTAATTCTTATTAACAACATCAGGGAGAAGGAAACGCATCGGCTGCGACATCTTGTAAGAACAGGATTCCCCGTCCCTCGCTGACTGATTCAGTGGAACAATCAACACCGTGTGGTGGTGAGGGCAGTGTTAGCATGTCGTAAGCTCTTTTGACAGGACTTATCAGCCGTGCTTCATCGTGGTCTTACACATTGTGACAGTTGTACCATGTGCCTATAAAGATGGCATCTGATTGTCTATTGCAATTACATGAGTGTATGAGCAAGGGCGCAGCTATGATGGACACAAGGAGGGATGGGGGGGGGGGGGGGGGGGGGCGTGTTGTTCACAGCATGTTCTTGCTGTTAAGTTATTCCTGTAGACGTGAAGAAGAGAAGAAACTATTTGCTATCTCCAGTATAGAATACACTCTAGAACTTCATAGCTTTATATCTAAGATACGTGAATCTTAGTGTATCTTATGAGCAAATATATATGTATATACTATAGATAGATAGATAGATAGATAGATAGATAGATAGATAGATAGATAGATAGATAGATAGATAGATAGATAGACAATTCTATCTATAATTTATTACAAGTCTGGTCATTTTCTGTGTTTTACCCATTTTATTAGATTACATAAAATGTAACATTTTATTACTCACCATTATAGGTGCTAAAAAGAATCTGACAATTATACATACAGTATACTACTGTATGCTTTATGGCGCTAATTCACACACTACAAACTATTTCACAGATTCTGGTGAAAGTGGATCATATTTTATGGAGAAAATGTTTTCTGGTTTTCTTTCTGATGTCCTCTGCATGCCAGAGTTTGCTGATAGACAGTACACTGCTGTGAACTACAGCTGCTGTTAGCTAATGTTAGCTGAGTTTGTTAGCTGGCCTGACCAGACTGTAAGCTCAGATGCTGAGCTGGGCTTCTTGCTGTTGCAATAGTAATATTGATCATAAGTAATGCAATCATAACAAATACATACTGTCCATATTCATGGCAGTGGTATGAAGTGGGGGTAGTAAATCACAAAAATAACTAATTCTGCATCATGTCGCTTCAGGGAGTTACATCGTACCATGTATGGAGGCTACAGGTGGAGCTTCTGAAGCTGACATACACCTCCTCAAAAATGTAACTACACGTAGGAGCGATGGCAGCTACAGAGATATCCCAGCTCCAACAAGTCAGGACACCAGCAGAGATTGTTGACAGTGAAAATGACATGCAGCATGTTCAAAAACACTCCTTCTATCTTCTCCTTTACTCGCACAGCTAGGAAAGCCATTTCCACTGCAAACCTTCTGCACACTGCAATCACAGCTCTTATCTATGACACATCCATCCAGTGTAATGAATGAAATCCAATGCAGTTTTCCCAACCCAGGAGGAATTACTAACAACACTTGGAGTGCATTCGTTGTCCATTTTACTGCAAAATAAAGAAGTCTGGCTGAACTTTTGGCTTGTTTACAACCAATCTAATGCTCTGACCTCTCGTTTCTTGCCCTTTTTCTAATAGAGATGCTGTCCAGTTCGCAGCTTTTAGAAATTAAGTTGGTGCATACAATATAATAATAACCTAATGATGGCCAAAGCCATAAAGGTTTTAATTAGGGGGGCTATCCATTGCCTATAACTTATGGATGTATGTATACTCTAATCCCTCTCGTCACCATCTGTGAAATAGTCTATCATTATTTTAACAACTGAATCAGACATCTGTTTGATTGCTTATCTCTGACGATAGC
The DNA here is from genome assembly GCA_033000465.1 of Sciaenops ocellatus. NCBI lineage: Eukaryota > Metazoa > Chordata > Actinopteri > Sciaenidae > Sciaenops > Sciaenops ocellatus. The sequence goes on from CP136869.1 coordinate 17,687,483, forward strand.
TCAAAGGATTTTATATCACTATTGTGAATCTGCAAATACCAGTTTACCATATGTATGTATTTATGCCGGCAGAACTTCATAAGTTGTTTTTATTCTCTCTGTCTCCTGCAAGACACAGCCTCACCTTGGATTGCATAAGGATCCCAGGTGTGCAGCGAGACCAGAGTTTTACGAGATGCAACCACTCAGCTCATCAATCAGAGAGATGGGTGGCTGATTCGGCACGTTGGTGCTAAAGTACATATGTGTGACCTGGGGCAAGGAGATTGCACAAGATTGCACCTTAAGTCTCTCTCTCTCACACACACACACACACACACACACAGATAACTGTTGTTGAATTAGCCGCCTGGATCGCTCCTCACCCCTTCTGCTGATCTACCTCAGCTGCAGCTTCTTCACATTTTTCTGTCTGTGTGTGTGTATGTGTGTGTGGTCATGCACCCATTCCTGGGGTTATGGTTTTGGCCTGAGGGTAAGAGGTGAATCAAGGGTGAAGGAGGCAAAAAAGCGAAGGAGAGGGTCGACCCACTCAGCTGAATAAGTTCAGAAAACGGGCCCGTAGCAGTGGTTCAAAAAAATGTGAAAAACACACACACACACACACACAAAATTGAACAATTTTTAACTATCCTATTAAAATTATTCCATGCTATAGTACACTTGGCCTCGGTTGATTCAAGGACTTCTCATTTTCCATGCCGTCACATTGTGTGGCCCTGTCACAATCCTCATCCCTTTATTCAAATGTTCCACAAATTAGCCATACATTTATCCCCCCCTCCTGCTCCATCCAACCCACAGGTCATGCCACTTAACTTCAGCCTGCCCCCCTGCTGTAATAGGTTCTGATAGGAAGCCTCCAGGGAAGTTGACTTCTCACTGAGAAGTGATACTAAAAGTAATTGCAGCTGAAACCCTGTGACAGGGGGGTGTACTTTGAAAAAAAAAAAAAATGGAGAGTGCTGCACAGGGAGGATGGCATTTGAAATAAGCATAGAGGATATTTGGAGGGGCAGGGGGTGAGGTGGGTGAGGAGCTAATAGACAGACTCCTGGGTGGGCAGAGAGCAGGGAGCACTGCCCTCAGCCATTTACTGTAATTTGACCTCCATGGGAAAAAAAAAGAAACAGCAACAGTCTCCTGATTTGCATATTTCTCATCTGCATACGTCACTAGGATGGTGAATTTTTAATTCCCCATCTTTTTTTATTAGAACAGTTTGGTTTTAATTTGAGATGACTAATTTATTTAAACCTGGAGTTAAATGCAGAGTACTTTCTCTTTGTAACGTGTCTCATTTCCCTAATGATTAAAAAAAACAGGGGGCTGATGACAATGTAATAGAACATAAACAAGGTTTCATATCATTAACTTTGAATATGAGTTGTTAACTTAATGACCCCACTCACTTTATTATTCTTGTGTGAAAACCAGCTAGTTATTTTTAATGAGGACATGGATGTGGTGCCTGGTGGTTACGGCTGACAAAGAGGAATGCTCTAAGAAATGACCTGGCACAATACTTTCACCATAAAAGCAAAAGATTTTAATTCAGAAGACAGAGGAGGGTCCATCTGCAGACAATTTGAGAAAGAGCGCTTAAGTTCCAGTAATTTAAATGTAAACTCTCCCCTCAAGAATCACCGGTTTCCCCTGGGCAGGGATTAATCCAACAACACAGATAAAAAGAATTTCTCTTAACTGTTGCAAGCTCCTCTGTTTCCATTTTAAAGATTAATCTAATCACTATTATTTGACTCATTTCTTTCAAACTTTACGATTCTACCTTTTCTTGAAACGGTCTACTATGAGCTACACTGAACATCTCTGCCCTGTTTTAAGAAACATGATTCACCCGTTATTTACTTGAAAGTTTCTGAAAAGATGAAGAAATTGTTGCAACAGCAAAAAGAACCCACATCTCCTACAGATTACATTCCTGTGCAGGTATTTTGTGCCATCAAAATGCAATACACTCTGGGGCAATGTGAAGTTGCCCTCAGTTTATCAGACAACATGGCAAACAAGCTTTTGTTTATTTTTTTCTACATATATACTTCATAAGTATTTATATCTGCTCCAAACAGCTACACTTGAAGGTGGAGAGAAAAGCCGGCCATCATAGAGAAGGGCCAGGCACAATAATCATTTAAATATATGAATAATTGAGCTTTCCTGAAAGTCATTCATATTTTTGCATTTGATTCTACAGAGAGTGACTACAGAGTGACTGAAATAATTGTGTAAAGAACAGAGACCTTGAGTGTGTTTGAATGTCAGATTATGGCAGATTTTAGAAAGTTAAATAGTTCCCTAGTCCATCTCTGATATTTTCTGTCACTTTTTCTAATATCTATTAAAGATCATCAATACATCCAACACTTTATTGATTTAGCACAAAAATACTTCATGTTTCATATATTAGAAATATCTTTCTGATCAAAATCCTTCTGTCACTAAATTTTCTAAAGTTCACTAACTTCCCTAAATTGTCATTGAATGTTGTCAAATATGCAGAGTCACCAACAGATAAATATGATGGTAGACGTTATATGATGATATGAATATGAATGATGGCGACACAATACAGTGCAGTGTATCATACAGTTTCAGCTACAGTGAGTGGTAGGACAGTCAGTCAACTGTACTAATTGATTAATCTTAAAGGGACGTGGTTATGAACCAGAAACACACGTTGCACTCTTTGTGTGTGTGTGTTAGGAGGGTGGCTTCACTGCTGACTGGTTATCTACTGGACTGAGGGCATGAAGCCACAATCTGGCACAGACAGTCCCCCCACCAACACACACACACAGACACACATAGACATGGTAACAGTGCTGCTGAAGAGAGTCTGCTGAAATGGCTGCTTCTTTGCCCTTCTTTAGTCTCACACACGCACAAACAGAGAGTACATAGAGATGTACACATGACAACCCACAAAAAACTGGGCTTGGTCATTATGACAGGGGGAGAGAAGGGGAGGGACGGGTGAGACATGCAGGAGGAGGATGAAGAGCCAGCACTTTTCTCTTATCAATAATGTCTTTGTTTGCATATCTCTGACTTTGTGGACATACAAAGTATTATTTCATAATATATCAATACACAGTGAGAGGACAGTGATAAACAAGGATCTATAAAGGATGTAAAAAAAAACAATTGCAAGTAAAAGATTCATTTTATTTTAAGTATTTGAATATTTGTTTTACAAATGTATTTTTGAATTCACATATAACATTGTATGTGTGTAATCATATGCATTTATTAGTGAAAAAAACTTGAAAAATGAGAAATATCTTATCTTATTCAGCTTATCTTCAGTGCTGTTAGAAAGCTCCCACATACAACTTTTAAGCGTGCACATAAAATGTAGGAAAGGCTTTTTTTTCATATGTTCTTAGCCCATCAACTCACACGCTGTATAACCATCAATCCAACCAAACGTGTGACTTGTGAGAACTGTTGATGAGCCAAATGAGCCAGTTAAGCCCGGTTAAAACGTCAATGGATACAAGATTTTCTCTTATTTTGAAGTCCTTTCACTGAAGTGTCACTTAATGCTGCTTTAAACTGCGTAATAGTGTTAATTAGAACGATATTGTAATGAATAAATGGCAACACCTCATAATACAGTACACAAAATGGCGAGCAGTTACTCAGGAGTGAATGAGGAATGTATCAGGCTTATAGAGATACCGATTTACGAGTTACTCAAGAACAGACTGGGAGATACAATATTAATGAACCATAATGCAACAGAATTAATAAGGTGAGTTGCAGAATACATTTTTTCCTTAATTACGTAATTATATTTTATTGTTATTGATAAAATAAAAGATTATATTCAGCTCTGGGGTTTCTGTGTTTCCTGTCTGTTAAGGTTTTATTTAAAGTGTAATATTCCAAAGTAAAGTCATTGAGAAAGATGTTGCAGACATGTATGCAGACAGCTCCTCATTATGAACTCCAGCAGCGCAGCAACATAAACCATTATAAACTGATTTATATTTCAGGTCAAATGTTGCACTGCATGTTAAAAACCTTAAGCTTAGGGGTAGATGGGTGTTTGGAGCACGCAGGCGTGTGTTTAACAGTGACAGGCATGGAGAAGCAGAAGACAAACAGATTGCTAAAAGGCAAGCTAATTTTCCAATTTGCAGGATGCGGGCTGTTGAGGGTCGTTTCCACTGGCTGTGCCCCATGAAATGAATTACTGCCTCTCCTTACAGTACAATAGCCAGTGGGTCTCGTCAAAAGTGAAAGGCCAGGGGCTTCGATTCACACCCTGAAATACAAGTGCCAGTTACAGTCAGTGAATGAATGGCAGGATAGTTGGATAGATAGATTGAAAAGTTTAGTAGATGCAGTTAAAAACAGTTCACAGGCAGTAAACTCCTGCCTAAAGTTAGTGACCTAGAGGGGACAGTCTCTGATTTGTACACAGTGTGTTTTAGTGTTAAAAGCATTTGATCTTAAGGGATGACCAAAAAAAAAAAAAAAAAAAAAACACTCCTTATTCAGGCTAAATTTAACAGCACATGACACACAGCTGATCACTTGCCTCTTTGAAAAGTACCCGCAAACGAGGGTGGTGTGAAATCGACATTTGGACAGGAAAACACAAAGTCATCTCTGTATCTCCTGATCCTCTAATGTTGTGCTGCTGAAGTTTACACACACACACACACACACACATACTCACACAGTGAACTATCTATCCATCTCAAAAATGCCTCAGCATTTCACAAACTCTGACCCATCCAAAACCACCAGTTTTTGAAGTTGAATTCTGAGGATACAAATACGCAGTCACACACAAGACACACACACAGACACACCACCTGCCTCCGGGGGTGAAGGTGGGAGGGTGAGTCGGCAATGAAAGATGCTGTTAATGCGGCGGAGTGAGGCATGAGTGAGGAGATAGAGGATGTGAGCCGCTGATAGAGTGCTGATAGGCTCTACAATGGACTCCTGTGTGCGGCATTTAGCTTAAGGATCACCTTCACACATGCAATCAGACACAGAAACAATTGCATCCATATAATCAATCTGGCTTTCCTTAAAAACATGTACGCACTACATACACAATATGTCCACACACACATACACACACTCAGGTCATACCCAGAGGGAGGGAAACTTTGCCATCATTACGGCGCTGGTGGACTCCCCTTGTGACTTTCACAGCTGTCATGCTCCTCTTTACAGCCTTCATTCATCCACTGACCTCAGGGGCTGGAGCATGTGATGACGCCTCACACACACAAACACACACACATATAGTCAATGTACACAAATGCATACATACAAGTAAAAAGTTAAGACACTCGCCAAGTGCTGCTATGGTCTTAACATGGTGTGTTATTGGTACTAATGTAATTTCATACACCCTTCTGCCATTGCAACACTAATGATATGGACTGTTAACATGTTAACATGTAGATGGAAGGGCTAATTATACCAGGAACTTATTTAATATTATAAAGTAGATTTTTATCAAAACTTATTTACATGATTAAGGTGGTAAACTGAGTGATCTATCTGCTATGAAATGTCAGTAATGCAAATTAGATCTGTTTCTGATGCAGTTTAATCTAAACAAAATCAAACCATGTGTGACTGAAATGTTTTAGTCACTGTAAATGAAGGCCCTGCATTCATCAGAGGAGACGATTTCATAGAATTAAATGATCCTCACACACTTACTTATTCATTATAGTACAAAATAAGATGTCAAAAAAAAACTCCACAGCTAATATGACACCACACTCTTCACTGCTCCAGTGGTGAGTGTGACACAACAGGAAGACAAAAATGAAAATGTCCCCTCTCTCTACAGCGTTTCTGTAGAACAGTTGAGTCGCTTATATGACTTCTTTTTTTTTTTTATCTCTGTAGCCAGGAGTCTTACGCGCCCCGCCACTTGGCTTTTGTGCTTTTTATAGGTGACACAGTGTGATAGACCCTGCCCGCAAACCCTCCATTACAATCATATTGGTCTCCTCTCAACTGTGTTACTATGGGGCACCGTCACTGCCAAGACTGGCTGAAGTTTAGTCAAAGACATTAAGAGAGCACCTCCAGGGACAAACATCAGCCGAGGGAAGAGAAGAGAAGAAGAGAAGAGTTGAATGATGAAGGCGCCTTAAAGCTGCGAGTGTGTTGTGCGGCTGCGGCACTTGTGAAGCGGTTTCAACATGTTGTTGTTAGCATGCAGTGAAAAATACAGCCACGTCATATGAATGTGGGTATTTTATTTACTGGAATTATGAAGTTAGAAAGCTTGAGCACGATTCAAGTGTTATTCTAACCCTGCTTTCACACCACATATACAAGTTTATAATTTTCAATGGAGCATCTGTTTGAGACAGATTTTCTGCCAAGTTTTGTGGCTAAGTTGAACTTTGATCCCACTGACCCCCACAACACGACCTTGATTGGAGACAGAAGTTAACAGCAATTTCACAGATAGCAGCAGAAGTAGAGAAGTTAATTTTGTGCTTCTCTTTTTAATGGTGCCTGTTCATTACCTCCTTTTAGCCTTATCTGAGTATCTGATTTGGCGGCATGTTATCTGTTTGTATTGTTTTGTCTGCAACTTGCTGCCATCTTGACCAGATCTCCCCTTAAAAAATGAATTTACTTATCAGGTTAAACATAAAATGTCTGAATTCTCAGAAAAGTATATTTTCTTTGATCATACCCAGACTTCAGAGAGAGATGATGGGGATGACAAGTTAAAAACTTATTGTGATGTAATCTGAAGCATTAGTTGATAGTGTAAAAGTTTATTTTTGGCCCACAGGTCTGCACCCACACTAGCAGCTCTGTGTGACTGTACGGCACAATCATTAAGATTCATCCTCTGGGAACCAATTTTCAAAACAATCCATTTAATATCTGACATATTTCAGTCTGGACCAAAGCGGTGGACCAACATTACCAAAACCCAAAAACCTCATGGTGACATTAGAGGAAAAAGTCAGAGAATCGTCAAAGGCAGCAGGATTTATCCTCTGAGGACCTTGAATGTGTGCACCAAATTTAATTATTTCATATCCACTTTGTATCATCATATGTGTCAAATCCTACACTTCAACTCATGCTCGCTTTCATACGTGTGAAACTTGCGTATACATATTCAAGCTGTAATGACCAGTAAGATCAAGAAAATCTGCCACATTCTTTCATGGAAGACATCTTGGGAAACATTCTCAATTCAGAAATTTCTTCCTTCACATGATCTCATACTTAAGTGTTTCGTTTTTAACACACTTTTTGACCCTAAAGAGGCTCAGCAAGTAAGAACAATCACACACCCACACTCGTACAAACATAGACGAGTGACAGTCTCTCCCTTAAGGAGGAACGCTGCCATCTCTCACCATGGTGGTCATCAGTGCTAAACTCCTGTCAGGTTCCATCTTACACCCTAGCGCACTAATACACACACACACACACACACACACACATATACACACACACACACACACACACACTGGTCTGTCTCAGGGAAGGACAGGCCCTCCAAAGGGGTCAACATGTTGTCACACACACCAGGGAGCAGTGTTGTTGTTGGCAGTCCCTACCTCCTCACTATTGTCCATGTCACCCCACACGCTGAAAACCTGCTGTGGCTATTATCATGCCAGCATGGCAGGGACCCTTTGGGCCCAGAAGGACTTCACCCTGGCTAAAAACTTGGCTGCCATCTTTTATTTATTTATTTGTTTTAAGAAGAAGTGAGCAGTTCTTTCTCCTGCTTAGTTTGCAGGCAGTGCACAGTTGTGATAAAACAGAGTCAAAGTCTTTTGTACCAATTGTTTTTGGCAAATTTTAGAGTAATCTTGGTAAAGCTGTACTTTCTATTTGAATTTCAATTTCTAGTCATTTTCAAGGAAGTTTCCTGGAAAGAACTATGTCACTGTGTATTAATTATAGTGAAAAAGCTCAATTTAAAATCAAAGTAAATGTGAAACATTTTCACTTTTTATTTTACTTTTGGAAAAAAATCTTTTTCCATGTACTGTAGGTAGGGCTGTATGTTTGCCTGTATTTAAATTAAATTTACATTCTGCATGTTCAACTAACCTGTTAGTTTCATTTTTTTAAACGTTACGGTAAGGGAGTGCAAAAATTGAGTAAGGGGTGTTATTCTAACGTTATGTTACGCCTTCCTTTCATGTGAGATTTATTATAAAAAATTCTTTAAGGAGCCACATAAAGCAGATTTTGTGAGGGCCACAGATCATAATTTTGGCAGCTGATGGCTATGTGTTGTTCCTTCAACATATTAAGGTTTAATTAGGTTACATTATCTTAAATTTCTAATGCACTTTAAATCATCAATTTGCAGAAATTATTCTACCATTATTTTTAGATATTAGGAAGAAGTTTGTTTCAGTTCGTCTTTAAGGGAGGATGTAAAGAAAAATGTAATCATGCTGGACAGGGCGGTGCTTTTTATAAAGTGAAACATTAACAAAATGTTCCGCTCTTCTCTTGACACCGTTCATTTTTGTATACTCCCTTATGATAATCTTTTCAAAACATAAATTAAACACCTCTTAATAATGATGGGACCACATCAACAGTTCTTACTTGGAGAAGTTGTTTTTATATCTTTCATTTAAGTCTTTTATATATTTAAGTTGATTTATTGGCTGATGTCTCCCTTCATGCCGCACCACTTAGAAACTAAATATTTTCAGTTTTTCACACTAACTGCAGATCTAATTTGAACTAAATGGACAACTTGATCCCCGAGGCTTTCAATCATGCACCTTTGTGCACATTCAACAGTTGTTGCAAATCTCACTTTTCAGACAGGCTTTCCTTGATCATTTCCTGCGATGTAAATGTTCACTGAGGAAACATTTGATGTTTTGTTTAATGTCATTTTTGATCATGTGCCTGACATTCACAGCTGTCTTACAACTGGGACAAGAAGAAGTAAGAAGAAAAAAAAGCTTGGTGGAAATGCCTTTCCACTCAAACATGGTACATCTCTCCCAGGTGACTGCTTAGCACTGGCAGTAATTGAAAACTTGCCCCTGGCAACTGTGTATGAGTGTGTATGTGTATGCATGCGTACGTGTGTGTGTGTGTGTGTGTGTGTGTGAATGAGCATGCAGGGTGCATACGTGTATGTGTGTGTAGCAGTTTTTTTCTCTGTCTGAGCACATGCATCTGCTAGTATCAGCATGTATGTGCGTGCACGTGTGTTTTATGGTGTTAAAACAGAGTGTGTGCGCATGTGTGTGTGTGTGTGTGTGTGTGTGTGTGTGTATATATATACACACGTGCCCTGTCCATTATAAAGCCTCTCACCTCCACAGGTTCTTGGAGGCGAGAGTCCACCTTTCCTGATTTTTATGTTGTTGGGAGTTTAACCATTTTTCCCAACAGGAGGATGAATTAATAACATTTTTTTAATACCACCCTCCCCTCCCCCCTCTTTTTTGCTCTTCCACAACGAGGGGCCAAATCTCTTCAGCATTTCCAGCCCTGTGAGCTAATTTGACAGCTCACGGGGGTGACGCTGATTCCACTTCGCAGAGACAGGTACCCTAGGGCTAGCCAGCTGGATCGCAGCGGATGCTTACAGATTTGGCTTTAGCTTCATGCTGGGTGTCATCTGTCTCTTTGGTCTGGCGCGGGATAATTTTTGTGTATGCATGTGTGTGTGCGTGTGTGTGTGTGTGTGTGTCCGCCCTGACATCATGTGCCTGAGCAGTTTGTGCCTGGCAGGCCTTGTCTGTCCAGGTTGGCCATCAAACACAGCCAGCATGGCCCTAATCTGACGAGGCACTGCTCCAAACATGCCACAGCAGCCCGAAAAGTGTGTGTGTGTGTGTGTTTGAGTTTGTGTGCATGTGTGCATGACCCCAGGGCAGACCCCCTTTTTCCTACTCCTTGCCTTTCTCCTTTGCTCTGTCCCATGTCAAATATCACCAAACACGCGCACTCACACACACACAAACTGAAGAGAAACTTCAAAAACCATCAAGTTAAGCCCAGTCGACGCCTTTCCTCCATCTCACAGTCTCAACTCCTCCTCTGCTCAAATCGTAGTGTGTGTGCATGCATGTGTATGTGTTATTTAAGTGCATATATGTGTGTGTGTGTGTGTGTGTGTGTGTGTGTGTGTGTGTGTTTGAAATGCCACAGTCAGGAGAACCGCTGATTTTGCCCGCCACAAACAGAGAGATATCCTCGTTGAGCGCTCCCTCCACCCCAACATCTGTCACTTTGATTGTGGGCACTTTGCTGGACACTCAGCCTCAACAGGTTTGAAGCCTCCCCCAGCCTGTTGCCCTCAGTCGACTTCAATACTGCCCCTTGGAGAAAGAGGTGATCCCTTCCTCCTTGTTAGGACGGGTGAGGACAGGGGGACAAGGGAGAAATGACAGTGCAGTTCCTGTTAATCTCCAGGATGAACCCCGAAATGGCGGCAGGGCTGACACACTGGTCTCCTCCTAAAACAACACACACACACTTCCAAGCCAATGCCAATCTCAAGCTCTAAGGTAGAGGGGCAGTTCACCATCATCTATTTCACTGTGAGAGAAAAGAGAAAAAACTCCTTTCCTTCCCTGAAAAGCGCAGGATGATAAGTACATATGTTGATTTTCAGGCTGTGAGCCATGTACCGCCACTGTGTCTTCCCATCAGGCCTTGGGACAGAGTGACAGCAGGATAGTGTCACGCTACATAGTGACTTCACTGCATAAGGACCTTATGTGTGTGTGTGTTTATTTGGCTCTTTACCTTCCCGTTCAACTCTATTCTTATTTTTTTACTGCCTACCTTTTATTCTATTTTCTGCTTCCACCCCCCGCCTCTCCTCCATCGTGGACAGCTCTGAAGCATCCCGCCTCCAGCAGGCAGAGGGACAAGTAAGTGGTGGCGCCAGGACAAACGACCTGCTTGCAGCCCAGGGACTGAGAGAGAGAGAGAGACAGTAAATGAGATAAGAAACTGGATATGGAAAGAGAGAAGGGCAGAAGCGGGTAGGTGGGTTGCTGGGCAGCAGGTCCTATCCTACCACCCCCACCTCCCTTGCAGCCCAGAGGCCTTGGCATCCAGTGAGTAACACCCCCCTCCTTCCCTTCCCTTTCCCCCTTTCGCATTACCACCCCCCACCTGTTCAGAGCCACGGCACAGTGAGTGGCGTTCAGCACGTTGTGAACACAAAGCAGCAGCCCTGCGGCCCTCCGCCTGGACCTCGGTGTCAAGACCCAGCCGAGCTGAGCGCGAGAGAGGCAGAGAAAACATGAGGGAGAGAGAGAATGGAGAGCAGCAAAATGCAGAATAATTATACCCAGTGGGTAATAAGAGCACCGTCGTTACAGGGGCGGTGTGGTCGGGCCGGGGAGGAAAGAGACACAGAGGCAAGAGCGTCACCGGGGCGAGCTCGCAGGGCCAGTGGGCATGTTTGGTAAACCACACTCACAGACCTCCCACTGCACTGCTGAAACACCGTTTGTGGAAGTGCTGCAGGAGATCATCTGGATACTGGCGAGCACGTATGCACAGGGGGTGAAACACTGCTGCCTTGGTCCTGTGTACTGTGTACAGATCATGGAAGTGTAATAAAAAGATGAGGGAGAAAGACTGTATCTTATATGAGAAAGAAAAAAAGATGCATCTGGTTATGTGTATTGTTTATTGTATGCTTAGGTATAACTCACAATAAAAATGTTTTATTCAGGCTTTAGTGCAGCCAAAGTCCTGTTTCAAGCTGATGGATAATAGAAAATATTTATTTATACATTAAATATGTTTATTGTTAAATTGTTAATATTGTTAAAATATTTTTTCATGATGAATATAAGGAACAATTCATACATTAAATTCAATTTAATTCTTATTTTCCAACCACACTCAACACCAAACAATCCAAAATATCATGAACTGATTCAATCTGAACATAATAACAACATTTATTTGGCTATTGTTTAAACTACTTCACAATTTTATTAAAATAGATCAGTTATACAGAAATAGGATAATGTAAATATTGTCACTCTCTATAGAAAACTAAGGAACTTGCTGCTGAGCTGAACGTTTAAGTCTGAACAGAATTAAAATGAATTATAATGATCTTATCTATTGTACGTAGCTACTGAAAAATGGATGTAAAAAATAAATGTATATTTACCATGAACAAGTTTCAATTCTATGTTGTAACTTTGAACATTGTTTTTTCGTTTCTAGCGACAATTTTGGAGAGTGTCCCAGAAAGGCTTTGTGTTCTGTGCAGGGGTGTCACATAAAAAAGCACAATTCACTTAATAGACCTGTGGGACAGAAATACAGAGATCTGCTCTCATGCAATGAGCGCTCGCATGCAAACTGCAGCTGAGCGTCAGGACGCTTGCAGATACTGATGCAGGAGGACAGATACTTCCTCGTTATGTTGATGTTGCTTTGGTGCTCCAAATTTATTAACGTTGTGGAAATGTAAACTTTAGATAAGTTTTAGAGTAGTGGGGGTTTGAACTTCTTTTTCTCCCTCTTCTAAATCCGACCATGTAAAGTCTTTAAAGTGAGGTGTGCAAAATATCATTCGAATTATATTTAAATGTATATTAAATTTCAAAATAATAGATGATTTAAGTTCAGATTTCATGGAGAGGTTCAGAATAATATTTCAGAATTTGATCATCATTTTATTTATTAAAGAATTTCAATGAATACATTTAATTTAATTTTTATTCTTTTTTTAAATGAATTTGTTATTCATAAACATGTCAAAAATTTGAGTTATTCAACTGTTAATATACAGTCTTTTATTGATCTACGAGATAAATAATATAATGTGCAGTATGTATATTCATGAGATTAATATCTCTTCCTTTATTTTTATTATAATAAACTGCAAATTAGATGTTTATGTTACACTGCTATGCTTTACATATGGTAATGAATGCTGCATATAAGTAGCCCCTCGACCATTCTCAGAGTTGATCTTAATGTTTTTAATTTCACCCTGCAGAGTCATAAATAAACAAAACAACAGGATGCATGTTCCTGTCACGGACGCCTTTGCTGGATCTGACATGTTTTGTTGTCAGAGATCCTCTCGTGCTTCTTCAGACAAACATGAGTCTGCAGCGCAGGGCTTGTTTTTATCCCTCGGCTGTTGATCAATCATTTAATCTCTTTAATAGGCCCAAATCAAAACTAATGGTGCATGTAATAAGTGTTTAACTAAACAATGTGGACAGTGGGGGACTTAAGTGGTGCCTTAATGATTTTCTCTTAACTGAGCATGACAGTCCTAATGAATTTAAGGTTCACAAACAAACTTTTGACAACTAATATTCAACATTTGCCCCAAACAATGCCTCTTCTCACTCAGGCTGAATATCTGCATGTACTTTGCTCTTGCCACAAGTGCTGTGTTTATTAATACATTTATGCCAATATATTTGCATTTCATAAAGTGTAATAAAAGCATTTGCTAATCCAAGATAATTCAGTCACAGGGGGCTCTGCCAGCCAGGATTTGAATAACTAATGTGAGAGATTTGGTGCCATCTTGTGGTGATTGTAGTGGAGACTATTTGTCAACACACATACTATATTTATATTTAATACTTAATTCTAGCTAATTCACCATAGTGACAGCTTGATAAATGCACATATTGTGTTTTTGCTCAAACAAAAAATCAAATTCAAGGTCAGAAAAAGGGAATTTAATCTTCTCTATACTCATACAAATATTATTAAGTGTTTGCCAATTTATTTAAAGGTAAGATTATTGGTATCTTCTGTGGTATCACTACATACAATAATTCCTTTATTATTTCAAAGATTTACAGAATTCTGCCATTATTATCATTGGATTATATTTTTGCTTCCTAAATAATCTTTGGCATTCAGAAATCACTTCATCATTCGTCAGAGGTTAAATATTATTATGTATATATGTATGTATTATGATATAGTATGTATTATGTTACTGTATCTGCACTATACATATGATAATGTTACACAAACAACAAACAAACAATAAATACTAAATACTGAACATTGAGTAACCAACTGTGGGCAGACCTGTCTCTAAAGATTAATCTGATATTTATCCATTTCTATGGAACTATAATGTACCCTTTATTAAGGGTGTATGAGTTGTAACAAACGGCTTTATTAATGGCTGATAGATTATTAATGAATGTGTGATTAGTTACGTGACCTTAATAACATCCACTTTAGGGGTTGCCAGGTTGTAAAAATACATAAATAAATACATTAATTAATTAATTAATAAAATAGAAATCCTTCTGTCTGGTATGTATCCTCTCTATTTGGTAAAAATGCAGTCATGTAGAAACTTCTTAATAAATACTTGTGGGTTTCATACTCTCTTATAAACTAATAAGTCTTATATCTGTTATTAATTAAGTTACCATAGTTTATTTGTGTCAAGAGAACTTAAAGATAAAGCAAGTGTCCTGCTGGAGGAGAATAAACACCAGCTACACGGATGTTTCACAACCTGGCAACCTCGAAGTTATTCTTGTAACCGATGTATAAAATAAAGCATTAGTAAATGAGTTACTTAATTTAAATGTATTAATTTAATTTAAATTCACCAACCAGGAAAGAGAAAAGATTAGATTTTGAGCCACACAGTCAGAGGTAATGTATTCACGCATGCATATTACTATTACTGGTCAATAATAATCATATGGTACATTGAACGTAGAAGCAGGTATTTATGTTACTCTGTTCCACCGCAGAGCAACACTGACATCTGCTGTCCTCAGTCTGCGCTGCTGTCTCTCATATTGACTCACGCACACAAACTTACGGACATTTAAAAGCTCCCGAGTAAACAGAACGTCACCGGAGTGTACCTCAAAAGTAACACAACAGAACAGTGTTTTCATATAAATAGGTAAAAACATCATACCGTGTGTGGACCTCTTCCCATGCTGAATGTGACACCCCTCTCTCTCAGCCGCTTGGTTCAGTCCACGGCTCGTACCCGGAAGTAGTCAGTTAGTAAATATTGACACTGAGGTCAGCTGACTTCTGTTCACCTGACTGCAATTAGCAAAAGACCTCTGCATTTTTCATACTGTAGCCGACGTGTTCTACTATATCTTGAAAGTACAGGCTACCTAAATGACTGATAGCATCCTTCTGCTAAGCGACTCTTTCGTTTTCACAGTTAGCTGCTAGTTAGCTTAGCATTTGGAGCATTTAGCAAGTGATTAGCGGTCGGTAGCTGGTCGAGCTAGCTGCTCCATAGGACACAAAACTGTGACTCGGCCACTAAAAACGACGGGTCAGCAGGGTTTGTAAGAATGGACAAGATTGCTCAAGGTGAGGGAAGTCTACAGCAGAAAAATCAATCTCATTGTCGGTTTCTTGGCATGTTTGTTTCGCTGTTTTATCTTTTAAAACTCTGATCTCAGATTGCAGCTGGTCTGATAATGTACACAGAGATCAGGGGATGTTCAGGATTTCATTTGAGTGTCATTAACAGTGTGATATGACATTAGGATGTGTTAGTCTATCTTTAAAAATACTACATTTATATTTTCAGAAGCCTTTATATAGTACATTCATTGTTAAGAATGAATGAGATGCAAAACCCTAGAATTAGTTTAATAATGATAATATTATACCACAGTGTAGGCTGTCTAACACAGCTCTAAAAGCTTGCACAGTTCTCAAAACATGTGCTAAAAACATTGTTTTAAAACATGATACCTTGATAGTCTATCCTGTGCTGTGTTTTGTTTAAGCTGTATTTAATCTGTGTTGGTCCTGCAGATGTGGGTGATATCCAGTCCAGACTGTTGGACCACAGACCGGTCATCAATGCAGAGATCCGCTACTTTGTGAGAGAGTTCGAGGTACTTGACATGAAATTACGATCTGACACTGTGGCCTAAACATAGTGACAATGACCATGGCCTGACAACTACACACACAAGCGCACACACTTTTCACACACTTCACACACTCACAGGGTGCTGACCCAAACTTCATTTGTGGATGGAGCACAAAAAGGCAATAATGTTTTTGTAATGTCTGTCATAATCTTTTGTCGTAAGCATGACGGATCTGCAGACTACCTTAAACTCTAGACTTACAATTCTGACATAACATTATGCCACGGTGTTTCAGTACCACTGATGACAATTATTTTGACTTTATTTATTTATTTGTTTTAATCCATCAACACTGCTGTCACTCTCTGAGCTTTACATCAGATGTTGAGAATCTACATGTCAGGAATATTCTGACCAATTCAAGAGCTTTCACTTTTTTGTTAGAATTAGAAACATACATACATTCAATATAAAGCTCACTTGTTGTTATTTGTATCACTACCTTTAGGGAAAGCAACATGACCCAGTGTTATACTAAATGAGTTAAAGGTCCAGTGTGTGAGATTTAGGGGAACAGGAATAGAATATAATATTAATAAATATGTTGTCATTAGTGTAAAAATAAGAATTGTTGTGTATTTGTTACATTAGAATGGGCTCTTTATATCTACAGAGCAGGTCCTCTTCCACCTTGTTGAACCCTCTTGTTTCTACAGTAGCCCAGAACGGACAACACTTTTTCTAGATAGGGCCTCTCATGTTTTTCCTGAGTTTCTTATTTTCTCCAACACTTGGAAGGGGTGAGGGGTATTTGGTTGCACTCTGTAACCTCACCGCTCAATGCTACTAAATCCTACACTCTGGACCTTTAAGAATGTTTTCTGTGTACAGTATTGTATGTGTGACAACACTAAGCTTTCCTCTGCTGCTGTGTAGGAGAAACGTGGACACAGGGAGAGCAGACTGCTGGAGAACCTCAATAAAATGGTGGTGGAAGCGAATGATCAAATGCTGCCCACAAATTTAGAGCTCATTAACCGGCAGCTGTCTGATGTCAGTAAACGGCGTAAGTCTCCTCTCTCAGTTTCACACCGGAGAATTTGTTATTAAATCATGCTCATTTTGTGTCATTTCATGGTCACCTGACATGTAATCAGACAGCTGAATGTGTTGCCATGTCTTGGGCAGATTAAGTGTGTGTCATTATCAAAACAATGTGCTGACTGTCATGTTGACAGCTATGTGTTTGTGAACCTAGTTTAGCGCAAATGCAGTTGTATATCCAGCAAAAATGTATGTAGATCTACTGTAGTATGTTTTGAATACCTATGATGATACAAGAAGAAAACATTGACCAACAATGGCAGTCTTAGAGGTGTTTTATGGTTGTGTGTGTTGTGTTACATTTTGAAATGAATATTTCTTTGCTGTTCTCCCACAGTGGAGGCTGCTAATCACATGGCAGAGAGAGTCCAGCAGAGGGAGCTAGAGGCACAGCAGGTAAAAACAACTCAAGGCAAAGGACTTAGAGCGCAGGTGGGCACAATATGGTGGCCTTGAAAGACCAGATTGGATTGCAGATTGTTCAGGGAGTTGTAATATTGTGTCCCCTCTGTGTATATAGTGACCAGACACCATGATGAGCCTCCGTGCACTGTCTTACATTATTAGCATCTTCAGTGTAGTGTATGAATGCTGTCAAATATGAAAACAACTGTCTTAATCTCTTCTTTACTGACTGAGACCTTTCTAAAACGTTCTTCCACTTTTGGTTTTGTCTCATCTTTTTGTGTCCTTCCAGAGCACCCAACTGCAGACGAACATGGAGCGTCTTAAAGACGAGTGGGCAGATTTTCTAAAGGAGCAGCAGAGATTAAAGGAGAAGGTGGATGAGGAGCACGCCAAGGAAGTGGGACAACTCAGCACTCGGTACTGCGAAATGAAGAAAGACTTGACCAAGTTTTCACCCCTCTAATCAGCTGATGCTTGTGAGGGTGTGAGTGCACACTTGTGTTTATTATGGACATGGACGTCTGCTCTGCATGTGCAAAGCGGAGCTGAAATGGGCTTTGGTTGATGTACTTAGTGGTTGGCATAAAAAGATTTTGCTCCTGCAACATTTTCCAAATCATAAATATGAAAGTTTGATTAACAATGTGGCATTTCCACAGGCCATCAAACTCACAAGGTTCTGTCTATAGCACATGGAATATTCACAGCACCTAAACGGTCTGGAACATGTCATTTTTAAACAAGCAATCATTTGATTGTTCCTTGGCCGTGAAGTTTTCAACATTTCAGGATTTTCAATGGATGCCTGCCTGAAGGGTCCTGGTGATAAATCTGCATCAGCCTCAAGCTGAAAGGAACCTGGTGTTTGGCACCGAGGCAAGATATTCTGAGCGCTCAAAGCGAGATCATTAAACGTTAGAAAAGCCTCTCTGAGCAGGTGTGTTTAAAGCACAGGTCAAGTGTTGTAGAAACAAGCTCAAACAGAACCGTTTTCCAGAACAAATCATCCCTCACCAGCTCTCCTGTGTTTGGAACATTCGACCCTTGACATTAACTTCAAGTAAACCAACTGTCTATGAAGTAACTTTCATTATAAAAGGCCTTTGATGATACCAATTTAAATGATCAGCAACAGCTGTTTTTTGTTTGCTTTGCCACCTCAAATCTGATTTTAATGACTCACAAATCCAATATTTTCCTTGCTCTTTAAACAGAAGGAACGTGAATAAGATTTTGGTTCCTTGGTTTGAATTTCTTTCTGGATCCGTCTAGTTTTCTGTGCTGGAAACGCTTAAAATGCACAGAATTATAAGCAAAAGTGTTATTTCTACGTAGCCTTCTCTGTTCATTAGATAACATGCACACAGAGGCATGTGTTACAGTGTAAATAAACAATTTTCAAGTACAATAATGTAAAAAAGTTGTAATATGAATGACAAAAGTGTGTGTGTGTCTGTGTGTCTGTGTGTGTAGGTCTTGACCCTGAAGCGGGGGGAACCTCTGAGGTTGATGTTATAGCACATCACTCACAGCACTTTTAATGCAGTGTTTAGCTTTTGCCCCAGACAATGGTGATTTGTTAGACAGGTTAATGGATAGGTGGGCACGCTGGGCACATTCCTGGCATGGCTGAGAACAGAGCTCAGAGCCCAGACAATGCAATAGAACAAATATTTTAGATACCCCCCCCTTCACATCCCTTCCGCACACTTTCCAGACAACTCGACTGTCAAATGTCCTTTCTCAAGAAACAGGGTTAGACTTCATCTCATCCATCAGCTGAAGAAAAATAGAGTTCCTGTCAGAAAAGTATGAATAATACAAAACAAGCCAGCAGTGGAGTCCCTCCACCGTGTGACAACACAGCTGAAGTGAACTCAGTTCTGTATCCCCTTTCACAGAAGCTGCAGCTTTTTTCCATTTTGGCTAGCAATGACCTGCCCCCTCTGCTCTCATGCAAAACCACTCTCTGGTTGCTCTGCCTGTGTCTGTGCATACTGTACGTGTGTGTGTGTGTGAGAGAGAGAGAGAGGGAGTCGGTGATGGGTGGCGTCAGAGCAGGACACGGTGGTTGGCATGTCATCAGAGATCACAGTGGGAACAGACATGCCAGCAGATGTACGTCTCCGCCTTGGTGACTGCAGCTGTCCAGCATGGAGACAGCCCATCATCAGCTAACGAGGAGCGACAATACGGAAACGTGGTCCACCTCTGCCAGCGAGGCACCTTTTCATCTGCCCTTGTTTATTTTTTCGGTTTTCGTTGGAAAGAAAGAAAAACAGTCAGAGTACACGAAAGGTCACTGTTAAAGTCATATGAGTGTTAGCTATTCATGAGCAGAGAGT
The DNA here is from genome assembly GCA_033000465.1 of Sciaenops ocellatus. Taxonomy (NCBI): domain Eukaryota; kingdom Metazoa; phylum Chordata; class Actinopteri; family Sciaenidae; genus Sciaenops; species Sciaenops ocellatus. The sequence goes on from CP136869.1 coordinate 17,707,203, forward strand.
CATGAGCTTACAGTTCATACTTGTTGGGCCTGATGAGTACAGGATTCATATCTGTTACAATGAGTTCTGACGTTTCTGTGTTGCGTCAGATTTAGAAGACCTAGCTTGTTTTCTGAACTGACATAAAGTAAGAATTCCCACAGAGTAAAGGAAACATAAAAGTGGTTCTTCTCAGATTTAACACACGTAGAGACCTGAGTTTGACCATGTTTCTGGTTGTTGCCTGGCCTGCTCTTTTTTTGGTTCAAATCCACGAGGCCATAAAATACCGGCATAATGACCGGCCTGAGGCAGTGTGGGAAAACCCCCAGGTCAGAGTAGCCTTTCACCATCCGCTATTTTACTGCAATAATATCACGCTCTTCGGTGAACTAAAATGATATTAAGCGAGCTGGGACTCAGATCAACGCCGTTTTCCGAGCCATTAAAACAACAACAGGTTTCAACATCCATGGGAATTTTAGCTCTGGTTAGTGTGCGGGTTGAAAAGTAACTCAAGTCAGAAATCTCAGCATCTGGTCAAGCGATTGTTGAGTGACTGGTATCGATCAGATACCTCATCTTTTTTTAGAGATATTCTGATGTTATATCCATCAAACATAAAGAGGAAACTGTCAAACATCCCATGTGCTCATGCTTCTGGCACAGAGACGTTCGCTCTTCACAGTAAGACGACTCCATACACAGAGAAGGGTTGGGCGCTGGCTGATATCTCGTCAGCCTGCTGCCACATGTCTCTGGACCCTGGTTGGTTTGTTTTTTGTCTCCAGTGTTCATCGGAGAGCAGCGTGCTCTTCCTGTTATGAAGGGGAGAGCAGTGCTCTCGGGCCATGGAGCTCCCGTTCACCGTGCCAATATAAATGGTAAAGGAAACAGCAGCACCCAGCTGGAGCCCCATTGGGCAAGAGACAGAGATAAGGGGTGTGTTGATGAATGCAATCTGATGCCCTGTTTGAAAAAAGAGATTTCCACGTCCACTGGAAAAGAATGAAATGTATCACAGGGATGAAATGTGCAGATCACATGAAGACATTTAATAGAAAATATGATCTGATTTGAGTAATCCGTCCTGGGCCGAGAGTCAATATAGAACTGTTGAAGTATAGCATGAGTGACAGAACAAAGTCAGGCATGTGTCCTGTTGCAGTTCAATTTAATCAACACACAACACTACTCAGCACTAAATTTTGGCATATCTAAGACCTCCTAACATCTGCCAAATCTTTTTTCCATGTCTACTAACCTCACATGGTGCCGTCGCCAGCCAACATCTTACTCAGAACTTTCCGACGTCACCATCAGGCTACACAACAATAGGTTGGCTTGAAGGAAGTATTTTGGTTTTCAGAGAATGAACAGTACCAGCGAGAACCGGCTAAAAGATCATTCAAATGAGCTTGAAACAATACAAGTGTAGTTATATCAGCTACCTGCAGATTTAAAGGAAACATGTCAAACAATTACACCGGGAACTACCAAGGACAATCAACATTTATCATGGCCATGCTTTATAAATTACAAAAACCATATAATATATAAGTGGGATCGAAAGATAGAATCTTAATTTAGCTTTTTAGACTTTTTTTGCTACTTACTTACTAATTTTACATTCTTTAATTGTAATGTAGTTCATATCTCGTTCTCCACCATCAGTGATCCCTCTGGGCTTTCACACACAGCTGAGCAGACGTTGATCAGTCTGCACGGTTACATTCATCTGAGAGCATGTGGTGTGCAACTAAATATTTGTACTAATAACTGCAATGGCACTGTCGCCTCACAGCAAGAAGGTTCCTGGTTCGAAACCTCAGCTGGGGGCTGGCTGCTCTCTGTGCGGAGTTGAATGTGTGAATGTGGAGTGTGAATGGTTGTTTGTCTCTATGTGTCCTGTGATGAACTGGCGACGTGTCCAGGGTGTGCCTCGCCTCTCGCCCAAAGTCAGCTGGGATAGGCTCCAGACCCACCGTGACCCTGAACAGGATAAGCTGTTACAGATAATGGATGGATGGATGGAAGGATGGATGAAACTGCATGCATATGATTTATGTAAGTTCTGTTTTATTTATTTCTAGCACTTCTTGATAATTTTAAGATAAGTTTACATCCAAATTATATAATCATATATTATTTATGTACATACATAAGACAAACTTTGGCCAAACTTTTGCCTACTACTTGTGTTGAATTTCTGACATGATCTTAGCAAGTACTGGATACCATGAGCTTAAAGCCTCATAAACATAAGGGTAATTGTCACTGTAGGATACTGTACTTGATTGCATTCATGATATATATATAATATATATATTTCTGTATATTTATCATATCCCATCCATGTTTTTATCCCCTGAGCTCTTTACGCGGCACACTTTATGCATCCTGACAAAGGCCATTTGGGTTTTAGCACACCCATGTGTGGACTGATGCTTATCTTTGGCTTCTTTATCAGGTCAAAAGTTACAATGTACACTTTTATGTGTCACACAGGTCAAGTACAGCTCATGTACGGGCTCAATGTTTATCCATGTCTATTCATTCTCTTTACTGCTGAACCGTTTGAAAATTAATAAAATACCAGCAGAGCTTGAACTTCCTTGAAGAAACAAATACAATACACATGACCCCAGAGGACTGCTACAGTTTCTATGCAGCTCACAGCAAACCTAGCATTACAAAACAGTTTCTTTTTGGCCTGATCAGCTTTCATTTCGGTCGACTGATGAGAAAAAGCAGGCCTAACAGAAACACAATTTCATTATTTTGTGACTTGGAACAATAGAAAGTGAGGAGGTATTCATTTACACTCGCTTTCCTGACAGCTTATGAGAACTTTCAGCCTCTGCATGCTCACTCTCTTTCTTTTGTGCTACATGATGGGCCCCTGTTACTCAATTACTAAGGGGTCCAAAATGAAAATGCCAATGAACAAAAGCACCATGCTTCCAAGTTAATAATCTGGCATAAAACCACCCCAGGGAGCCTGTGATGGGTCCTGGGCGGATTGAAAAGCACATGGTAATATGAATTCTTTGGCAATAGCAAACGTTCACCCAGTGGATCGCTAAATAAGAGAGGGAGAGCTCTGAAAGCTGCAGTAAAACAAATTAAGAAATTGATATTTCTCAGAGGGAAAGGCATGCTGGATAGTCTCAGACCCTGGTAGCTTAGAAAATGAGCACTGGGTGGCATATAAAAGCAATCATTGGAAAGAAAAGGGATGAAAATTAAACGTCCCACCTTTCACCATAAATGCCAGCACTTGCTTATTAGCGAGCACTGATATGCTCCCTGGTGAAGGCTGACATTGTAACATATCCGTTTTGATTGTGTGCGGTGAACACTGAGTTTCTTATCCAGATGTCTTGATCAGATTATCTCTGTTTAAAAGACACACTCGATTGCCATTTTTTTGTGCAATAAACGGTTTAATTAACAGAACTGTACATGATGTTTTGCGTCTGTTCAGTTTCATCAGACAGCCTTGCTAATACAACAGCTCAGTGTTCCTGTCAGCTCCAAGAAACACAGATAAGAATCCAGCAACAACAAACACCTTCCTCAGTCAATCACAGGGCAAACAATAGCCAGAGAGGACTCGAAGAACGGCCTGTCATCAGCCAGTGGCCACCAGGAGCAACAAAGCTTGTTGTCGTCTAGATTCCTGAACTGTAGAGGAATGTCTGGCTTCACTGCCAAACACATACCTTCTCAATGGATTTTGATTTTCCCTGTTTTCTTGTACCAGGCAGGTATTTTCCTGATGTTATCTCTGTTTGAATGTTACAGTTTCAGTGGTGCTAAAAAAACCCGAACACTGTAGAACATCATTTGCTACCGCATCCAAATAGAAGTAAGAAAATTTGCACATTCGCACACAAAACAGGTTCAGTTGCTCAAAATGTTGTTAGCCCTGCAAGATCTAAGTTTTGGCCTCATGCGGGTGGCAAAAACAAGCTGTAAACCCAGCACTGACATCACCTTTTCTAGTTGATGGCTAACTTGTAAGCAAACATAGTTGCTTACTCATCCAGCAGATATGAAGCAACTTTAGCCATCATTCATAGTCTGTCCACCCAATATTAACTATTTTATCTCTGTTTTTTGGTCTCCACCAACTCTTTCGGGAAATATCTTGCTCTTTAGCAGATATGCTTCAGTATTTTTACAAGCTAGTCACTAACTCAGGATAGGTGCAATGGGCTTTTAGATCTTTTTGCACTGAAAATAGCTTCCTGATGTGGCTGTAGATGTCACTATGAGATGTGTGAGAGTGAACCAAAATGCAAAACAATAACAATGATATTAAAAAGCTTCGTAGAGCTGAGGGAAAACAGGACAGGCAGTAATTCTAATGATAGTGATGTTTGAGGTGGGCCAGGACCAGCCTCTCGAAGAACTTCATGATGGTGGGGGTGAGTGCAACAGGGTGAAAGTCATTAAGGCTGGCTGCAGTAGAGTGTTTCAGCACCGGCACGATGGATGTGGTTTTAAAGCACAACTGCTTGGGCCAGTGACAGGTTGAAGATGTCAGTCAGGACCTCAGACAGCTGTCCAGCATAGACCCTGAGCACACGTCCAGGGATGCCATCAGGGCCAGCAGCCTTACGTGCATTAGTCCTGCTCAGTGCACCACACACGTCAGTGGAGGAGAGTGTGAGGGGTTGGTGGTCTGCAGGGAGCATAGCCTTGATGGCTGCCTCCTGATTCTCCCTGTCAAATGATGTGGTCCATTGTAAATAAAATAAAATATTGATATATATAAAATATTGATATAGCCGCTATAGCTCACTGGAGTTAGAACACGCTCAAGAGATTTCATTTCAGTCAATTTACATGACATGACTGAACTTCCTGCCAACTCATTTCACTCCAGATTTACATCTTCTTCCTTTGAAATGCTCCTGTTTTGACATTAAATGAAGTTTATGATCTAATCTACTGGTCATGAGAAAACCATTTGCTCTGCGCCTCTTTGAACATGTTATTTGTCCAGGTATTGATTTAAGGAAATAAGTCATTAAACAGATAGGTAGGATATAAAGGATGATTCAAGGCCTTGGTGACTGAAGTAACAGAGATGTTAAAGAACACAGATGTAAAGAGAAAATTTTTTAAATTGAAAATGAAACACTCAGTGTCCAGTGTTGGTTCCTGAATGTGTCTTTGTGAGAACATACCCACAGGGCTTTTCCAAAAGAATATTTTCATTGTCTGCGTTGTTAGGAATACTATAAAACAAAACTGATATAGCTGTAAAAGTTTAAATAGTCTATAAAATCAGACACCATTCTCAGTGAAAAGGCACAACAGGTGGTTTCCAGATTTGGACGAGATGTTTCTTACTGATCAGTTCTAGTTTACCGTCAGTTGCCTTAAATCTATGAAAGAAACTGAAGTCAGTGCCAAGAAATAATCTTACAAATGCATTTTCCAATACAAACTTTGTCATTTTCATTGGCTTTTTTATTAGGTGGTATAAGAGGTTTCAAGAATCTTGAAGTTACTGTTCTCAAGTTTGCATGAAAATCACAGAAGTGTCTCTTAAAATCTGTTTACATGCAGCATAGATTGTAAAATCATTGAAACTGGACAAAGAAATATGTGAAATGGCTGTAAATGACGATGACTACAGGATTCTGATTTCTTCCAGAAGCTTTTTGGATGCTTCTCAGCTTCTGATAAATGATAGGCATCTTAAAAACAGGATTATCCCTGAGCATTTTTGGGAGGCTAAACCAAAGTATAATGGAAGAAAAAGACAAGCTCCCCAAGTACTGAACATTTCACAAAGCTAACAAAGCACAACGCCCCACAAAAAATACTTTTGTCCCATTGTCAGTTGGATCCAAGAAAGTGGAATTTCTCCCCTGTTGTTCTCAGAGCAAGCCCTTTGCTCTCGCTGAATGATCTCACGATGAGATCTCCAAGGAGCATCTAATATCCCACCTACCTCAGCCCCTGAAACCCAATAAATCAATCAGTTGTGCTTTACAAGCCTGCGTGTGTGTTACGCATTCAGGAAATAGAGAATCCCTGCTGTGGATCACATCTAAAAAACCATCCTGACTGACAGAACAATGAGGCAGACAGGAGATGGAGGAACAAGGTGCATGCATGAACGTGTGCGACTGCATACTTGTTTGTGCCTGTGTGTAGATGTGTTTTTTTGTATCTATCTGTAGCAGCTCCGACCCATGAACCCCCACTGAATGTGAGTCAGCCTCTCATCCCGGCTTTCTCCAGGGAGGCCCGGGCTCTTGGCAGAGGAATGCATGGGAGTGGGCTCCTTCAATAAAGGCAACTCTCTTTCAGGGCCCCGGGACGGCCCTGGGCTTTACTTTTCATCGTTTCCCTCCCCTGTCTCTCTCTGAACCCAAAGTGGGCTGCTGCTTTTGCTACTGCTGCTGCTTCGTTTCAAGCGTAATGGTTTTACCTTGAGGCTGAGAGAGAAAGACACAGAGGAAGGGAGGAGTCCGGAGCTAAAATTATGACTCACCTACTGCATGCCCATGCTAAGCACTGACATCTTGTTAGAGCTCAACGTGGTTTTGTCTGCCGTTCAGCAGACAATGCCGAATCACGTATTTGAACGAAAGTCCTGTAAAAGAAGTGTGTATTATAAATTATTTAATTACTTAATTATCTTAATTATCTTATTATCTGACATTTTGGGACGTGCACATTGCTTTCTGCTGCAAGTGAGATGAAAAAAATGGTACAACTCTCATGTCTGGAGGCTAAATATGAAGCTACAGCCAGCAGCAGGTTAGCTGTTAATTTGTCAGCTTTATAGGTGTTTTTACGTCTATTTTGTTATTTCCAGACAAAGCCAGGCTAGCTGTTTCCCCCTGTTCCCAGTCTTTATGCTAAGCTAAGAGTGGTATTGATCTTCTCATCTATCTCTCAGCAAGAAGAGTGTCAAACAATTCATTTTAAAGGCGAGGACAGACAACACTTTTACACCTCCTATCCCCTCGTTCATTCTGAAGGAACTGCCTGCATAATGAATCAGCAAAATTTCCTTGTGAGCATCATCCACGCCTTTGCTGCCTCTCTTTCAATGATCCATTGAATACATAAATTTAAACTTGCACTCATTGCTCTGCACCCAGTGGTGTCGTTGAGGTCTAGCAGATGTGTGGCTGGAGTACAACTAAGCACTCTGACAGCTATCGTATAGGGAGAGGAGAAAGTGAGGAGGGGTGGGGGGGGCAAAAAGAAAAAAGACATCTGAAGAAGAAAAACCTGAAAAAGGAAAATCAAAGCAGCAGATAAAGCAGAAGTAAAAAAAAAAAAAAAAAAAAAAAAAAAAGACAGACAAAGCAAATAGAGGCAATGACAACAGTAAAAAAAAAAAAACTGAGAGAGGAGAGGGAGGAAGAGAGGAACAAAGGCAAGGAAGGAGGAAGACAAAGATTGGGGGGGACACAGAGAAGGAAGACTGGTCTCTGGCCTGCAGATCAAAGCAGGCTGTGAGCAGCAGCTCCAGGCCGGTCCTCCCAGCACCTGCTGCTGCCCCGCAGCCAAGTCAAACACATTATTCCAACAGACACACTGCTTAATGGCTTCTGTGGAGAGACCTTTACCGGGCCCATGACTGCCTCTGCAGACGCTCAGAGTGTGCAGGCTGCACTGACACACACACAAAGGCTTCCTAAAAGTCATTCATACTCACTGCTTACACAGGGTCACACATCCAGGAGAGAGCACGCACACACACAGGCGCAAATTTCCTACGTGTGATCCATCAGATCATTTTATTGCACATCTGCTTCAGAATGGACCGATCCAGACACCTGTCAGAATCATAAACTTACACAAAGTACAGACGGACTGATGAACAATGCATACAATAAAAGACATTTACAATAAGACATAAACACCTGGTTCAAGCATTGTGCCCCACTCTAATGCAGCGTTCTGTTAAAAGGGACCTGGGTTATGATTGGACCCAAGTCAATATTGAGCAGAGAACAAATCATCCTAAGAAAAACAGTAAACATCTGTTTTGTGACTTGGCTACTTCTCACTGGCAATGTCAGCCTGACCTCAACGAGGCTGGGCCCCTTTTACATTTTCCATGAGAGCAAGCGGGAGTACCAGTAAGTGGGTGACAGCATCTGTAATTTCTTTTTTTCAGCAAGCGGAGAAAAATAAAAACAAACCTTGATGCAATGAAAGCAGGTAGCGAGCTGCTCTTAACGTGTCTTGCAGTACGTCCAAAAAGAATAAAAACCATGCACAGCCTTTATATACGACTTTTGCTCAGGCAAAGTGAAGCCTCATTGGTTATTGATGACATTTATGGCTCGCCTCATATGAAATAGTGTCTGCTGAAATATCATTTTAGAGCCCTACTTTCTTTGTAGCTTCAAGCCTTCATGGCAGCCGCTTGATTTGTAGGTTGTCAATGATATTTGGATGCACTGCTCATGTAAAAGCAACCTCACATGCTCTTTTCATGGACACAAGCAGTATGTCATCGTCTATTGATCTTTGTAGGGAAATTCTGTTTTCTATTTCAGAGGCTGGGCCCGGCTACAAAGCGGCAGCCTTGGAGGTGGTAGCATTTCATTTCATGACTTGCTCAAGGACACTTTAGCAGGGTGGATGCCTTCCAATGTGTGGGCTTCAAGGAGGTCTCTGTTATTATTTATACCACAATATTAATTTATGTAGCATATACCGTTTGATAATGCTAAGGGGAATAGATTAATACTAAACCCTTAACACTTTTCTAAAACTGGATTTAAGGAGCTTCTCAAACACACATCCATACATAATTCATTTTAAGGATGGTTATTTGGTTTAAAATATCTAAAATATAACATGTTGAGTTTCCAAAGGCCCTAAATTAAAATGACTCATTTGCAGATTTTGCAAAAACTCTATTGCATGATAATTAGCTAAGCTAAAAACTTTTCCACTAAGGCACCAATGGTCACACCAGGATGTCCACGTCTTTTCTCCTCCTCCCTCATACTCCTTATTTTCTGCGTTCTTCTCACTCTCTCTGCCCTACATCAACCCCCCTTGCAAACTGGCCAGTATATCCTGATGGCTTTACCAGCAGGAAGTGTGGCTTTTACAGTGAAGGCTCTGGACCAAGAAGCGTCTATGAAAGGCAGAGTCCAAGTCGAGGTGGGTCCTGTCACCACCTGTGATGTCTCACCTAAGGCAACATGTTTGAGTGTTCGACAAATTGCAGTGCTGTGTAACTTATTTTATTACAGACACTTCTATTTAGACACATTTATAGACGAGAAAATAAATGGCATAAATAAATAAATAAAGTCAGAGCCTGGGTCTTATCACAGGGCTGCTTATAACTTTATGATGATCAGTATATGCATCATTAGCAGCGTGTGACCAGGATCAGAAAGTCAATATGTTTGTATTTTACACAGGAAATGAAACTGAAAAACATGTCACACTATTGCCCTAAAAAAAAAACATGTGATGCTAAGCACCCATGCATAAAAAATGACTTTTTCAACCCAGCCTTTTTGACAAAAATCTCTTAGCTTAGTTTATGATTCATTTTCATCTTGGCGGTGACATGAATTTGTCTAGATGTAATGAAAATGTAATGGAAATCCATCCAACAATCGTCAATGTAATCACCACTGGACCAAAGTGGTGGACTAACAACCAACAGATCGACATTTCCATCTATTTTTTAGATTTTTTTTTCTTATTTAATCTTAATTTGATCATTGAGATTAACGTCTCTTCTCCAGGAGAGACCTGAAAACAAGAAACATTCACAAAAACACACAATCCATGGACAGAAACAACACAATAATATTCATAATGTTCATAAAAACAGTTACAAGAATGAACAAAACATCAGGTCATAAAGCTTTAACATCTCCAAGGGGAATGCAAGATTTTATACAGAGAGACACGTATTATCAGGTATTCAAGAACATCATACAAGAACAATGAGTATGAAATTTGTCATTTGCAATTAAGCGTAGCTACTGAAGTTAACTGCTGAAAGTGTTGATGTGGCAGCATGACTATACAGAATATCTTCATAGTCAAGGACAGACATGAAGGTTGACTGCACAATAGTTTTACAGCTGGAGGCAGACAGACAACCTTAATTCTATACAAGAAACCAAGTTTGAGTTTTAATTTTTCAGTCAATGGTTGAAAATAAATCTTGAAAGATAGTCTGCTGTCAAGCCAAAATCATAAGTATTTGTGAGTAATATGGGTGCCATTTAAAGTTTATTGGCAGGATGGTCAAAGGTGGAGGTACATTCCATTTAAAAACTAGTCTGTGATTAAGGAGTGATAATTGTAAAGTATCAAAGGCAGACTGAAGACAAGTCACTATGGCACATTTCCATGAAGCTGGAATAATAACAAGTCAACTGTGAACAGATTAAGAGAGCAGATATCGGTCAAGATTATGTGCACTGGTGTTTTCGCAAGCTTTTAACTTAAGTAGAGTTTTGTAAAACATCATAAAGCCATGTTGGTAACATAGATAAGAATATGCGTGTAAAAAGATTTCAGTTAATTGTGTGGTAAATGCATTAAACTAAAGTTTAACCTTAACTAAACTTGATCTCCTGTGTCCTATATGTTAACCTTTGAATGTCAGGTGCTGCAATGACGTATTGCTGTTTTTAGAAAAATACTTCCTCCTTTGCCAATTCTTGCATGAATTAAAACATTATGTGGCTGTTATTTAATTGATTCAATCTCACAATAGTTGAAGTCAAAGTTCATTTCTTCTGTTGTTTACTCTCAAACAACAGCAATTTCCAGTCACACCTGTCAATATTCAACCTGTTTACAGCTTCTGTGTGGAGTTTCCAGCAGCGGGAAAACAGCGGGACCCTGTAAGTTCACAGACCTTGTGGAAAATGATGGTAATTCCAATACTGTAGATACCTCAGGAGACTTGGCGCAGCTTTACTCATCCGCCTGGATCCAGCAGAGAGCAGTAGAACATAAAAACACTTGGGATACATTGGGAGTTGTCATGGTAATCCAAAACCACCATAACCATTTCTCATATGATATATCCCTCCTCTCTCATTTATCCCATTTCTATCTCACTTCTTTGTTGTTTTATCCTAAAAAGTAGATTTTATGACTTCTTTCTTTCTTTCTTTCTTTCACTTTTTCTCCCGTACTTCCTCTTTCCCTTTTTTAGCCACCCAGATGAAAAGACATGCCGCTTTCCGATTTCCATCCCCTAATGTTTCTTTCTGGAGTTGTTCCAATCATGTGGGAGAGCCCTTTCCTCACTCTCTTTTCCCAGCACAGGTGCCGCTGCTGTGGTAGTAAGCTGTCTGCAAATGACATTGGTTCCACTCCACTGGTCACATCCTGTGTCCCGGATATGATACTGCCATGAGTCTCTGTGTTCCTAATGGAAACACGTCTGGCTCTGGATTGCATGATGGGAAGACGGTGCTGAAAGCATTTCTACAGAAACACTGAGTGTGCAACAAGGTGATTCCCATATGTTTACATGACAGAATTAGAATTAGATTAGGTCAGAAATAGCCTCTGAAATATTCCAGAAAGTCCTCCTAAAGGGTTTCTCAGTGTGTTTCTTGGCAGTGTTGAAAAACAGACCCACATTTGTAATAGATACTGTTTGTGAGAGGCAGTCGACAGCTGTTAGAGAAGAGGGTCAGTATTGCTTCTGCATTTTATTTCAATTTTATGATGATCAAGTTTAAATTACTTTTTATGTTCATTTAAGCCAGCGAGAGTGTATTAATCTGTCAGGGCAAGATTTAAAGGACCAATATGTAGGAAATAGTGTCATGCAGGGGTAAGGCTGTGGAGTGCAAGCAGCTGAATACCCCTCACCTCACACTCCCCTTCCAACTGTATAAGGGAATGGTGGACATGAAACTCATGAAAAACGTAAAAGGCCCTGTCTAGAGCCACTGTTTAGTTTGTCCATTCTTAGCTACTGTAGAAACATGGCAGCTCAATGTGGTAGACTCTGTGAAAGAGGACCAGCTCGCTGTGTAGATATAAAAGGCTCATTCTAAGGTAAGAAAAGCACAATAATTCTTAATGAAAACATACACACTTACACACTGAACCTTTAGGGCAATAGTGTGACATTTTTGGAAGTATATCTTTCCTCTTGCAGAGAGTGAGGTGAGAAGACTGATATCACATCATCAACACAAAAAACTGGAAACACAGGGAAAAAAATAGCTTAGCTCAGTCTAAAGATTTAAAATATGCCTACCAGCACCTCTAAAGCTCACATATATTTAATCTTATTTATTTAATCAATAAAAAAATGTAGAAAAATCAACTTGTGGCTTTATGGTGGCGTGACTATTTCTTCAGGAAGCGACTGCTCCGGGCCGAGAAATAGTCCAGCACATAACCTCCTGTAACACCAACATGTCTATTTCACACTCCGGTTTTTGTATGGATTAAACAAACAAGATATGACATGTTAATTAGTTAGCTTTATAGGTGTAAAAGAGGTGCTGGTAGGTGGATTTTGTTACTTTTGGACGGAGCCAGGCTAGCTGTTTCCCCTGCAGTCTTTATGGTAGGCTAAGCTTAACAGCTGCTGGCTGTAGCCTTATATTTAAAATGTCAGAATGACACTTGGACAAAAGAATCAATACAATCAAATAAGAAGGATTTTGGTGTCTTCTTTATCTTGTAGCTGCAACCTGAAAGATATGTGTTTCGCTCCTATTAGGACACTTTTCATTCAGGAAATTTACTTGTTTAGACCAAAGAGACACGTCATGATAAGTCTTCACACCCTGCCTTGAGTTAATGCTCTCTCTGTGAAGTTAGTGGCCTAGAACGTTATCTAACTGTAGCATGGACCGTTTTGAAATTCACACACACTCCTCTCTGTTATTCACTGTCTCTCAGTTCTCACTTTCATCCCTTTTGCCACCTGCCGACTCTTGCACTCTCAGCCACCAACTTCAAGCAATTAAGAAAATAAACAGAATGTCCTCGGGTCCCCAGGGTCCATTAATCTTTCTTTTTCCTATTACACCATGCTGTAGCCTGCCTGGCAAGGTGCCTGGCCATCAACAATGGGTAACCAGTAGACACCCACAACTATGCAGCCTCCACTTCACTGGGCAAAATGTAAAATGTGTCAGCAGCAATTTGGTCATATTTACCACAGCTATATGACATGTTGAGATTAAAAAGTGATGTGTGGTTATTGGCTTGCCCTGGTAACAATAGAGCCCCTTTGGGAGAGGTGGGCCTGTGTGGAGATGTTATTTATAGTGTGTAAAAGTCAAGGAAAATAATCTCATATATCATTTTTCACCTCCAATTAACTATACAGGCATTTGTGTTTCTCTGAGTGAGCAGCGGCTGGAATGTGAGAGCGTAGCGAGAACGGTGGGTCACGAGCGGACGTCAAGGCCATTTTTTGATATAATAGCTCAAATAAACTTTAGTGGGTGGGAGTTCTCGTACTGCCGACACTTTCATGCCAGCACAGTGGACTAAATCAGAGCAGGAAAATGATCATAGCAGTCATAACAGTTGGGGCAAAAATACTTTTGATGTGAAACGGAAAAAGTTCAAGACAGGCAGCACATACGCATGTTGAACTGTGAAAGACACTTTGGGAAATACATGGATTCGCTCTAATAGTACTGTGAGAGCGTATCAATCTGTCAGGGTAAAATTCAAAGCAATCCTGTCACATTTTGGCAAATGTGCATATTCTCTCGCTGAGAGTCAGGAGGTCAGAATATTTCCAAGAGACAGATGGCAAAGCAAAAGGGCCAGTTGCTTTTGAGCTTTAGACATGGTGGTAGATTGAATTTGCTACCTTTGGACGACTAGCTGTTGGCCACTGTCCCATGAGCTAAGATGACCAGTTGCTGGCTAGCTTCATATATATAGCATGCAGACATAATGTGAGTGTAAGTAAAATCCACCTACCAGCAGCTGTCGCTCACTCATCACCAAGGTAATTTACTGCTGGCTGTAGCTTCATATTTAGCTTATAGACATGAGAGTGCTATCAATCGTCTCTGTCCCAAATTGTCAAGCTTTTCCTTTATTGTTTGGCTATCAAGAGAAAATGAGTCTTTCTTCATGATTACACATGGAAACAAATTGCTGTATAGGCTACCTGCTATGGAGAGGCCAAATCAAAAATCACTCAGCTATCTACAGACCGCTGACACTTTGTATTTGTCTGGTGTGTTTTCGTAGTACTCTCTCTGCAAGTGAGGTCACGGCCATGGGGTAAGACATTTCAAGTTCTTCAAAGAGAGAGCATGTTTGAGGTTTTACACCCGAAGGTTAAAGATCACGTCTAGCTATCCTCGAGGTCAATGTGGCATCATCTATCTCTGCGAGGGAGTCTCTTAAGAGTATATTGCTTCTCCATTGAATGTTTGTACTCCCTGTGGGCAGAATAATTGGTGTGTGTGTGTGTGTGTGTGTGTGTGTGTGTGTGTGTGTGTGTGCCTGTGTGTTTGACAGTGGAATTTCAGTGGTTGTCAAGGGAACAGAAAGACAATCTCCTGACACAGGTTGCTTCAAAAGCACCGACACACAGAGGAATTCATAAACACCTATGCCTGTAATATATATATCTAACTTCAGACACTGACTGTGCATGGTAGGATCATTTTCACTCACTTTTAGCATATAGACACTCGAGAAGACCCGCTTTCATGAGAGAGCTGTGACAATCTGGAATAGTTTTATATACAGTGCCGCTCTAGGCGCCACCTCTGCCTGTTTCCATGCCGTAACCTCTTCCTTTCCTCTTCCCACTCTTCCTGTTGTCCAGATGAAAGGAAAAAGGGGGGGATGATTAAAGAGAAATACTGTACGTATGAAGTCTGTCTCCATTTGGTTTCGTGAAATCACAACTACATTAAAAGTGAAGAGGAGAGGAGACGGGAGGACTTGCCAAAGAGCTGTCAATCCATAAGGCCAGCAGGTACTTGCTACTCTGGGAACAGGCATACACAAACACACTCTGTAGTGGGAATAGATGCATGATTTATATACACTGTCTCCATTACGTGAGGCTACAGCCCCCACGAGAGGCACTATTTATCCAATGTAATAAATTGGATTAATTATATTTGCCTAAAATGTTCTCACTCTCAAGCATCGTTTCCATCATTGAGGGGGCAACTCTGACTCATATCTGTCCATCGGTGTAGAAAACCAACATCTGCAGTGATGCAGTGATGTGACACCTGAGCTGTCGTGTCCATATTTTTTACAGTTTAAGCAAAACGGTAACTTTGTGTTCTCTTAAATCTCAGTCTATTTTCATAATATTTCATCTTTTCATGGATGTGTTAATATATTTATACCATTAGGTATTCGAAGAGCAGCCAATTTGTTCTACAAAAGACAGCCTTAGGTGTGAAGGAAACTTAGACAGCCTGCCAAAGCAGTGCAGTCGACCGGAACTTACTGGACCAATTCATATTCAACCAATTTGGCTTTTCCTTACTCTAGCAGAGGTGAGCAAACTCTCCTAAATGTCTCTTAAATTATATAATGACATTTTTCTCACTGAGCTTCCTGGTATGACTTCATTGGCTTTCCTTTAACATTTAAAGTGATATTTCACATTTGAAAATGCGTTAACCTCAAATTCATCATCTTATATACATGGTGCTACAGAGGTACACAAGGTTATTAATATGAATGGGGATGAAGGGATGTGGCGCAGCTATCCCACAAAATTTTTGATTGTAATGATTATTCTGGTGAGACACCTTCTTAACTTCCAGGGAATGCGGCCTCCTCTCAGAATAATATCAAATCAAGTTCATTGCTATTTATATATCCCAAAACTACAAATCAGCAATTTACCTCCAAGGGCATTACAATCTGTACAGCATATGACACCCTCTATTGTTAGACCCTGGGTTTCAGATAGAAAAAAGCTTTGCTTTACCAAAACAAAGCTGATAAATTATATTTTAGTGGCACCACAACTGCTTAAAAGTTACGTATTTTACAGTTTTTGTATAGACCACAGTAATCTAAATGTCTCTTGGCATTAATAAAAAATGCACTGTATTGGTTCAGTTTATGCAGATATACATATCTAAACATAATATGTTTAAATCATTGGAAATCATAATTAGTTATTAGCGTGCTCCATCATGGTCATCATGGGCTAAACCTATGTAATTGCCATCTCCAGCATACAGCAGCAAGGATGCTGATGATAACAGACTTCAGATTTTGGTGATCAACTTCTATGGGTTTGTTTTTTCCGTACTGAAATCAACTTTTTAATACTTTCCCAGAGGAGTGAGTCACACTGAATGATAACCTGAGTTGATTTATGGTGAAAACCTCTCATACAATATACTGAAATGCTTCCTCTCACACAACATACTGAATTTCAGTATATTGTATGAGAGGTTTTCAGCATAGTATGTGAATGCATTTGGTTTCACATGTGTATGTGAGAGGAAAATTCTGAATAATGTCCCTTACGGCCCCTCATAATAATCAGTAGAACACACACACACAAAAATAATATTATCATTCACAGAGATCACAGAATAAATACCCTGTGATTATCTGAGTCTATCATGCAGCGATAAAAAAACATGCAACAAATGTCTACACCGCTGTACAAATAATACACTGTATCTTATCAAACTTAAGATATAGTGGTTAAGCATTATCTCCCCTCCAGTAAAGTCGCTTGTACCAAATAGGCTTCCATAGTTCTTCAGAGAGTGACACTTTCTTGAACCTGTCAGGTTGAGTGGAGCTGCAAAGCGCTTGCGGACTACCACAGATCTCCACAACATCCTCTTTGCATGCCCAGCTGCACTAACACAAATCTCCATATGCATGTGTCCCATCCACAGCAGCCCACATTCCTTTAAACGGAGGCTGCCAGAGGGGCGTGCACGTTCAGAGGCTGTCTTTTCACACCAGCAGGGACACTGTTCACCCACCGAGAGAGATTCACCATGGCCTCAGCACTGAATTGCACACCATTTGTGTTGTGTTTTATTTATTTGTCGTTACTGTTTGCAAGTGTGTTTTGCGACGCTGATGCAGAAGACGAGCATGCTAAACACACGTACACGGTGGAGATGTTCAACGAGGCGGTGCCCACTGCACCCCACTTTGTCATGTTTTTCGCCCCATGGTAAGTGAACAGTTAGTTATCAAGTTTTCCTACAGACGACGCTGAATAAATGGCATGGCAGTAGGCTTTGCTTTTCTTTAACACCCTCAATACACACCGAAAATGGAAAGAAGTGACTGTTGGAGCGGGATTAGAGCTAACCGGCAAATTAGCAAACAGGCTAGTTAGCACGCAAGCTAGTCCCGTCCCTTTGGGTAACCGGTGTGTTAGCTTAGCGGCTAACTAGCTTAGCCGACTGCAGTTAATGGGTTTGGAAGACTTTTCACAAGGGCCTCTGTGCTAACATGCTACTAGTTTGTTAGCTGTTAAAATGTAGTTCTAAATGACGCTGAACGGGCAACTTAAGCGGCTAAACACCGTTTTTTTGACGCTGAGTTGGTGTAGCTTTATCGCAGTGAATCACAGTTCAAAGTTGTAGTTTGTGGAGGTGTGCTTACGTGGCACGCACTGATTGACTGATGTCATATCAGCGGTTCCGAAAATGAGGTCCACGGACCACCGGGGGGTCCTTGAAGGGGGTTTCAGGAATTTACAATAAAAGCTGTAATTGAGTTCAATCAACGCCCAATTTAGTGTAGTTAGGATAATGAGATGGACTTAATGCAGACTGTGTCTGAAGAGAGGATCCACTAAAATGTCTGTAATCTCCCATGGTGATCTCTGAGATCAAGCCTTTGTCTAACACCCAGGTTGACTGTGTAACTTTAGAGCTTCATGCTGTGTCTTTTCTACATTTGGCCTAAATATCCTGTTACTGCAACAAAGGAGTTTTAGATTTCAACTCCGATTTTTGACTTCGTCACTGAGGCTGACATGGATTAACGTCATTTGTCTGTATTCATCAGGGGACTGTGTGCACAATAGTAAGGTATACACTTATTTATTAAATTATTACATAAAACTAAAGGTCCATGTGGCTGTGCCAGGATAACCACAAGTCTTGTTATGCATCTCGATCATTCAGAGGACAAGCGTACGCCACCATAAACCGTCATATCTTTATCATGCAGGCAGTAATGCATGTAATTCCACATTTCCTTTGTGTGCAAATGATGACTTTTGACCAGGATCATGGTTTGGTTCAGGCTCAAGATGCATTCGACCAGACCAAAATATGTAAAAGCTTTAAGAAAAACCTTATGTTGTACACTGATGGTATTTATACTGCTGTTGTTTCCAGGTGCGGCCATTGCCAGAGGTTACAGCCGGCATGGAATGAACTGGCAGACAAATACAACAGCATGGACGACCCCCCTGCATATGTGGTAAAAGTAGACTGCGTCCAGGACACCAAGTTCTGCTCCAGTGTCCATGGAGTCAGGGGCTACCCCACGTAAGTATTTGTCACAGTAATTATTGAATTCATCGATTTAAATCAGATGTTTGAACACTTTAAATCAGCAGCTGAACAAACGGATTGAAAAATAAAGCATTGGCGGTCGCATGTAGGATAAAAATAACATGTGCAACATAAAAGTAAAGAGTTCTTTTAATCAGTCATTGACAGAAGTGACACATTGACTTACATTTAGTTGAATAATCTGCTGGTATCTTAATGAGGTCCACGTAAATCTTGGATGTTGCTGACTGCATACATTACCTGCGAACACAGCAGTCACTGGATAATGATTGACAGAACTTTTACAACAATAATATAATAAATTACTGGATCCTAGAGCCTGTAATGATGATTAAATAGTCTAGTTGGATTATTGTGATTGCATGTAGGTTTTAATGCACGTTATGTGTAAGCTTTAGACTTGAATCATCTACCTGCCATGCCACAGTTCATTCAGTTTAAACAAAAATGATGTTATGTTTAGGTTGAAGTTGTTCAGGCCAGACCAGGAGCCAGTTAAGTACCAGGGGCCCAGAGATCTGCAGTCTCTGGAGACCTGGATGCTGAAGACACTCCAGGAGGAGCCTTCTGTGAGTTCTGTTCACTCATTTAAAACCTCAATCAAACTCTAAGTTTATTAACAGGTGACCATTACAGTGAAGGACCAGTGGTGTTCATAGATGCTTGTTCTTGTGTGTCCTCCAGGAACCAGAGACTGAGCTGGAGCCTCCTAAAGCCCCCGAACCCAAACAGGGAATGTATGAGCTCACTGGTCTCAACTTTAAGGCCCACATAGCCAAAGGTGAAGATCAATGAGAACATTTATAATGCTACGTGCAAGTGCTCTTGTACCACTCAACTTAGGCAAATGAATGGTTAACTTCATCTTGTGTATTTATGCAGCTGCATCCTGTCTGCAACAGATAAATAGTTTGTTATTTTCAGTTGTACTTTCAGTTTTCAGCCACACTCAGTAGTGTTTGTAGATCCCTCGTTAGAGAATGGAAACACCTCATTGCCTTGATTGACATAACTAACATTTCAACACGAGTACCTGAGCCACAATCCACAACGTCAGTCAACTCGAACCGACCGTACAACACTCGTCCCCTGTCGCCTCGCGCTTCTGGTTTTTCAGACAACGACTGCAAAAACAAACAGCGCTCACGATAATTGTCTCGTTGAAATTGCGGCTCTTGAGCCGCGCCGAAGTTGAAATGTTTTGGTTTTGAAGAAAAAATAAATGATTTCTTGTTTGGAGACGAAAAAAGGCAGGATATGACATAGGCATTTCTAAAACAGTGTTTATTGGTCCCACCTTCACAACTTGGCAACAGAGCTGCAATAAACGTTGTGTAATTGGTCGCATATAACCTCTGTAAGAGGTGTATATTTTCATTTACGGCAGGCTGTGTTGAGTTTGTAGCAGCTTTGTACATTGCTCCATCAAATCAGAGATGTGAACACTTAAACTCGTTCAGTCTCACTGTAGCACAGAAAAGCATGTTTAAATTTGTACTTATTTAATTAAGTTTCTTATGTTCTCTTGCTAGATATCTGCAGCCTCTTTTTCCTAATCTGTCCTTTCTCCTCTCGCTTCAGGTGCCCATTTTGTTAAGTTCTTTGCTCCATGGTGTGGTCACTGCAAAGCCATGGCCCCCACCTGGGAGCAGCTGGCCACCACCTTCGAGCACTCTGACGATGTCAAGATAGGAAAGGTGGGTCCCTCAGATACCTGTACAGGTTCAACTACTCATAAAATAAGTAATCAGATACCTAAACAATAAAACTCCACACACTGTGACACGGTTAAAAACAGGGTACACTGTAATAAAGTGCACGCTTGTTAAAGCAGAGCTCTGTTTGCTCTGTTGTTACATGCAGGGCAAAGTGAAAAGCTTTATGTTTGCATACCGGATTATTAAACAAAAACCTCCGTGTCCGTATTTGCAATGACGTCTCATTCTAGTTTGATAACACATACTTATATTTATGACTTAGGTGGACTGTACACAGCACTACGAGGTGTGCTCTGAGAACGGCGTGCGGGGATATCCCACACTGCTCTTCTTCTACAATGGACAGAAGGTATGGAAGAAGTTTCGGACTGCTGCAGCCTGCCTGCATCTGATATGAATACATAAACAAATAATAAAAAATACTGTCATGTTATTCACAACAGCAGTGACATGTTTACATTGAAGCACCTGCAGCTAAAACAACGTTTGTCATTGAGTTATTGTAAGACATGCATAGTATTTGGTTTTGCAATGTGTTGTATTCTTGGTGTATGAAAAAGTGTCAGTGGTTCTTAATGATAAAGGTCTCCCTAAGTAGGCCCAACCCTCCAGGGTCAGGTCCAAATAAAAAATGTATTCATGACAATGGGATGGTTCACGATGCAAAGAAATTATTCGAGTAGCCTCCACAATCATGGTACTAGCAGCAAGGTATTAATTCTTGTATATGTGTGTGTGTGTCTTTCTAGAAAGACCAGTACAAAGGCAAAAGAGACCTGGACTCTTTCAAAGACTTTGTGGACAACCAGCTGAAGGCTGCCGTCACTGAGGAGAAAGAGGAAGATCCGAGTGAAGAACAAAAGGCAAATGGGATCCCCACCGATGAGCCAGCCAAAGAGGAGGTCAAGGTGGGTGTGACCAACAAATGTTTAGCATGTGGTAGGGTACATTTTAGGGATCTTCAGAGTGCTACAGTGATAAGCAGGCGTCAAAACATATTTGAAAAACTACATTTGCTCCAGTGTGTTAAAATCAAAAGACACCACACTTAAAACACAGTTTTAACAGCATGTATTGAATGCTGGAATCAAACCAAGCTACAGAAGCATTACAACTCATACGTTATGACTGCTTTTATTGGGAATCTGTTTCGCATGAGCGGCTGTGAAGGTGGGCGGAGACGATCACTTTATGGTACCGTACAACCACTGATGTTTCATCGGGGTGGACCAAACATATGGCAGCCATGTTTTACCTGCATTTAAGTAAAGATTTCTGCGCTCAGCACCCACTCAACTATGCACCTCTAAACTAGCAATTATGGTTAGGCTAGCTATTTCCTGCATTTACATTCAGTCAGTGTTTTTTTTTTTTTTTTTTTTAATGATGATGTGGGCGTGAATAGAAACCAGAACGTTATCATGGCATCCAAACTCTTAGCTGCTTGAATATAAAATCAATAGTAAGTGGCAGTAACAGTTAAATATCAGAGTTTCTTTCCTCTCTGCAGTCCAGAGTGTTGACCCTGACCGAGAGCAACTTTGACGAGTCAGTATCCACGGGCTTTACCTTCGTCAAATTCTACGCTCCATGGTAAGATCAGCACTTTTGGAACTCAGATCACTCAGATATTAAATAAACGTTTTAACTTGTAGATTGAATTTAATAGTTGAATGTACAGGTTTTTTATTGTTCACATATTTAACATCATATTCCTGGTTTAGCTCCAGCATTCTTTGAAGACCTCAAGAGTTTTTTCTAAATGTGTTTTGGTCAAACACTGACATTACAGTCTCTCTAGTGTAAGTGATGTCATTCCTGTGTCATCTGTCCGTCGACTGTAGGTGTGGCCACTGTAAGAACCTCGCTCCGACATGGGAGGATCTCGCCAAAAAGGAGTTCCCCGGCCTCACTGACATCAAGATAGCCAAAGTGGACTGCACTGTCGAGCGCACACTCTGCAACAAGTACTCTGTAAGTATCTGGGTGTCATCCACGAGATCTACTGTGAGACACCATCTAAACCGAGCTTGAAGCACTTGTTTTTTTTTTTCTTCTTCTTCTTTGTCTCACATAACCTTCTTTCAGCGTTTTTATTTCTTCAAGATGAAGTGTGTTCCACAGGATGTAATAAAACAAAGATGGTGGTTTTATCACAGAGCCATAAAACAATACGACTGCCACGTACTTAAATTAGACGCTACACACTGTAATCCTAACACATGAGTAGAGGAATGCTAGCACACACACACCATCAGCTTCGATTGGATGTAGAGTCTGAATGATGTTACTGAGAGGAGAGCCCAGGGCATTATGTAATGTTGACAAGGTTTAAGAATTAAAGGGGACAGACCTCATAAAGCAGCCTAAAACTCGTCTATAACGAAGCGATTAAAAAGCTGAGTCACATCTGTGTCTTTTAAACTTTGAACTTCCCATCACTGTTTAGATTTGTTTGCAATTTTGAAATCAAATTGCTAATCATTAAGCCAAGCTGTCACTGTATACGATGTACATTGTACTGCTTGAAGAATTGCTGCGTCAGAGTTCAAGATCCACAAGCTCATTTATCTTTGTGAAGAGTGATGACTCACTGTGATAAAATGTGACCTTTTTTTTTTTGTTGTGCTCTGTTTTTATATTTAAAATATCTTCTATAAAACGTCACATGTCAAAATCTGTTTTCCCAATTTAACTGCTCTTTTAACTATTTAACCATTTAACCATGTTGCCTCTATCACAGGGGCAATATCTGTATGTCAGCTCCATATCTCAAAATTATGACTGTATTTTTATGAAGTTTGGAGGACAGAAAGAACTCCGAGCTGATAAAATTGTAGGCGTGATCTGAAGCGATCTGGCATTTCGACTCCAAGACTGCAAGTCACATAAGAATGTAATGATTTTGAAAGATGACAAAGCACGCGGAATAACCCCCCGTTATTGTTCTTCTCTCTTTAGGTTCAAGGTTACCCCACCTTGATCATCTTCAGGGCGGGGGTGCAGGGTGACGAGCATAATGGCGGGCGCGACCTGGAGAGCCTGCACGGCTTCGTGATGAGGCAGGCGAGAGATGAGCTGTAGAAACGGTCAAATCAGCACTCATCTCTCCACCACTCTGCTCGCCCACACTGCATAACTGGCCAGTAGGACACTCTCTCTCCTACAACAGCCAAACCTCTCTCTATCTCTCTCTCCACTTGGGTTCTCTTCAGAAAGGAGTCAGCCAATGACAGACTGATGCAGTCTACTCTCTCTCTTCAAGGACAGAATGAGTCAGAGTGTTTTGGATGTGAATGTATTTCTCATTGCCGCAGCCCAGCCTTCAATCTCCCAGCACGGAGAAAACCATCGGAGTGGTAGGGTCTACAAACGAAATAATATGTCTGACAACCACTTTGCAAGCACTGCTCAATCAATCAGAACCAGAATTCCTCGCACAAATAAAATCATTTGTTTATTAAAGGGGTAGCACTTCAGGACAGACGTCCCAGTTTCTGCCTGTTAAAGAAAATCAATTGTTTCTGATGAACTTCTGTAACCGATGGACTTTTTTTAAAAGCTAAATTTTATACATGGGATCTGTTGTTAAATCATAAGCCATTAATGTTACGGTACTGTCATTGTAAAGTTTGTGTTGCCCAAATGTGAAGTTGAGTGTTAAGTTGAGGGTACTTTCTATCCATGCCAGTGATGGCCTATCTGACTTAACTCTCAGGGAAACGCCCACGCAGACTAGAAGAAGTTGTGATGGAGACATCTTTGTTATCACAGGAGTCTGATAATGGCACATGGACATGACTGTTTTCTCTTCATGGTGAGGGATTTTAGCTTTTGGGAACCACATTAATCCAACGGGCTTGTTAAAAAGATCTCAGTTGTGCATCTTAACCATTTTCTGACTCCTGTGCTTTCAATGCGCCATCCAGCTCTTCTACCCCTAGCATTCAGGGTCTCAGGCCTGGACCATGTTGCTCCATATCTCCATTACTGAACATCTTCAGTGATTACTGCGTCACTGTTTTCTATCAGATGCAGTGTGGTCTGAAATCCTGGCTCTTCATTTTATCCTCAATTGTAGTCTAAAATGTGTGACTGTGCAGTGTTTGTGCTATATCTCAGGCCAGGCTCACGTTCAAAGGATTTAGTAACATGTGAGTGGACATTTGGAGCCAGTGTTGAGGGTAAAACATGCAGTGTATGTTTAGGATCTTTTTGAGTTTAACTCTGGTTGTGGCACTGATTCATTCACAACTCTGTTCTTCTGGTTGGCACGTTCACTGCAGCTCAGGGTCAGGTGGCTTAGCTAGCATTATATCACCTCTGCCTGTGATTGTGATCTATTTTTACTGTAGTGGTTGAACCAACTGCATCTTGGGTCTGTAAAATTATCTTTTCCTGGTCCCAGATATGATTTCTACAGGTCATATTTTCAAATAGTGGAAAACCATGCTGTGAAGCCAACAAAACTCTGGACTGAATAGATGGGTGTATTTTAAGCCACATGGATAGCGGAGTGATCTGGTTGTTTGATCTGGAAGATGATCTGAAAAAAGTAGCATCACTTAACTAAACTATAATTCGCTGATGTCTTGTTTTAATTTCCTGCTTCGATTATAATCACTGGTGAGGTGAATCATTCAAACTGAAATCTTCTTTAGTCTGCTGTATCATATCAACCACCATCCCACACATTCAACAGTCAAAGGCCAAGAAAACAATCAGTCACAGGCCTGGTTTTAAAAGCATTTGCAGTTTTGCCAATAAAAGTTCGTCTTCTCTGTGACTTCATGCTCGTGTTTGCCCTTTACACTGCAAATGCTCTTTGACCCAGGTTATGTGTGAAGTATGTGCTACATGATGCAGGGCACCATTTATTGTCTAACCCAGGTACACAAACAGTCAGAGACACGCAGTTTTTTTGTCAGTAAAAGTTTTTATGGATAGCACATGGTCTAAGGAACTCCAGTGACAGAAGTATTTTTCCTTGTGAGTCATGGGTTGTGACTACCCATGGTTTTTGTACAAAAAAAAAAAAAAAGAGTGAATAATGGCAAGTTGTAACATGAGATTTCATAATAAAATTTTTTTCAAAAATAAGTTTGTATTTTCATTTTGTTCTTGCATCGGTCTCTGTTAATAAGGTATGTGATTTTTCTTTTTAATAAAAGGTGCAATAAATAAGCTGAGAATGTACAAGTATTTACAAAAAACAGTCTAAACATGATCACAAATGTAAACAGCAGCTTACCAGAGGTATATTTTGTAATTTATGGTTGGTTAGGCACATAAGGTATTTTGATTCTCGTTGGTATTAGTTTTCCATTAAAATATGCTCTCTTAAAAAAAAAAAAAACAAAAAAAAAACCTCCATGTCATTCAAAGCTCACAGTAACATGTTCAATTGGAAAGACGTTGCCACTGGACACAAATTTCAACATAAATTTTTACCCTCAGGGTTGAAAAAGCAAAAGGCTAATTTCAGAAAGCTGGCGCAGAAACCGTTCTGCCGGCTGTTTTTGACTCGCTAAATGTTTTTCCCCAATCTCTTGATGGGTTGTCAGGGGTGGAAGCGTTTGTTAACTTTGCGAGTGCAGCAACATGGAAATGGCCATTTGTGGTATGTCGGAGGGATAAGGCTGTATTCTTCGGTTCTTTGGAGAAAAACATCAGTTTAGCCACAACATGCATCATGTTGAACCAGCCTGGTGAATTGCAGCTCCGCGTGAGCCCAGCAAATATTGACACGGAGGGGATATTTGGAGCAGTGCACTACTAAAATAGCCTGCGGTCACTTTGGTTCAGTCCATATTATATTTTAAGAGGGCAAATATGGCTTGAGAAGAAAATACATTAGGAAAGAGGAAGGAAATATGAATCTACTGACTCCAATGTATCAGTCATTTAGTAGTAGATCGTTTGAGTTAACTTGCACTGAAAAGGAAACTATGTTTGTATTTTCCCATCTCGCTCAAACCATTTATACACATTTTCTTTAAACCAGGTGTTGACTACTGTTGGCTTTCAGTGCTGTGATAACACTGAGTCAACTCCCCGAGTTCATGAACTGTAGGGAAGTTGTTCATCAGTCATTTTTTGGAGCCTCTTCTGAGAACTGATCCACCGTGTGTTTTTGTCGGAGAGGAGAAGGGAAGGAAAGCAGCGTGCGGACTGGTCCCACAACAGTTCAGTTTTTTGCCCTCGCCCTCTCAGTGAGGGAGAGGGTGCAGTAGCCTCTTAGGCGTTCATACACACACATAATATACAAACTTAAACACGCCATCCTCCCCACACACACACACTCATTCACTCAGTTGCAGACCCATGAAGTGAAGACTCCACGGCTAATAGAGAAGGCGACAGACAACTTGGTGGCTCAACACTGGAGGAGGGTGAAGTTGCCTATAGATGACACCCATACGGCGCCATTTTTGCAATGGTCCCCTCTTAGTTTGATGAAGAAGAATGTTCATGTTATTTGATGGATGTTTTGAACAGTCCAAGATTATTGGAATAGAACATGATAATGATTTTTCATTCCTTGTAGGCTGAGGATTTGGTCAGGAAGCTGGTGTCATCACCCAGGAGTCACTGGTCACAGCCGTTTGCCAACCCAACTTTCAATCGAGCATTGTCAGCCCTTGACGCCAGTGTCAGTGGCAGCCGCAGGCCCGTACCACCATGTTCTTGTATTTCTTCAGTATGACGTTGGAGTTGTCGTCGAAGTAGAGCACTGAGATGGCGTGGAGCTTGGTTGGGGCGCAGCATGGCTTTGGTACGTTCTCGGGGTTCATCAGGTGAACCTGAAAATCACAGGAAATACTTGAAGCCCCTTTAAGAATCTGAAATTGGCATTTAGCACTAAAAAACAAGATGAGACAACACATAGAAATTAAAGTTATTGTTATAACAGATAATAGATAAAAGAGTGTCTTAATAGGGCCATCAGCAATTCAGCATTTATTAAGTTGAAGAACTCATAAGCAGATATCCTGACTTTTAGTCCTGATTACAGGTCAAGCCAAAAACACTACACTTCCCATAATGCAGTCCTTTCCGAGACTCTCGGCCTGTTACACGTCTGTTTCAAACTCCACAGTCTAAGTTCATAACACAGGTCTTCTGTTAAAGATGACCCTGATTCACGATGACCCAGATCACTTTGACATCATCAGGGTTATTTTTTGGACTTGCACAGCAGTAAAAGAACTTTTTTCAGTCTTCATATCTTCATGCGTAAAATCAGAGGAGTGCCTCTTTAAGTTAATTATGTTTCACAATAACTGGGATAACCCTAGTGAGGATCAAGCGGATGGATTGAATAACTAGAATACAGTGTTTCTTTAAAGCCGTAAAAAGTTGATATTTTAAGCCACACGATAATGATAAATATATAGCCAATGAAAATATATTGCTGCAATGTTCCTAGATCCCTCAGAGGAACTGCATGAGCACTATCACAAAACGACTTCTACACCGTGTTCATGGTAAACTCTGTGTTGGTCTTACCAGTGTCTGTACGATGGCGTGGTTGGTGGCGTTCATGTGGGCGTTAAGGGGGAAGGAGCACTCTCCGTCACAGTAGTTGGCTGCGTAGCCTTCAGGAGCAATGATCCAATCCTTGAGAAACACGTGAGAGTAAACGTAAAAAAGCAGCACAGTCAGAGCAAATAGCAAAAGTAAAATAGTAAATAAAACATATAAATATATTAATATCCATCAGAAGGTATGACTTAGTTTTGGAACAATAGAACGGTCAGATCTGGTTGCAGCCCACCTGACTCCTGTTGGTAAATTCAGTGTTAACCTCGTCTCTGAGGACAAATCCCGACTCAAACACTGCAGTCTGTGGAATCGCTCAGGGAAGCAATACTTCTCTCCTCCTTCCTTCCTTCCTCTCTGCGTCTTACTGTTTCTCTCTCTGACAGATTCTCTGCATGTTTTACCTCTTTCTAACTTGTTTTGGTGTTTTTATCTAATGTACCTTCCTGTCTGTGTCGATAATCGCCCTCTGTCTTTCTCTTCTCACTTCTGTCCTTCAGCTGCCTTCCTGTGTGTGTGTGTGTGTGTGCGTGCGTGTGTGTGTTTGTGCATGCCTGCATGTGTGTGTATAAGACAGAGAGCGAGTGCTGGCAGTCTCCCTCTAGATGTCAGTGCTGTGTTAACAGCTCACAGCTTGTTTGGAAGGATGTCCGTAATTTTGCCCTTCTATATCTTCCTCAATCTGTCTCCTCGTAAACACACACACACACACACACACACACACACACATGCATGCACACACAGACTGAGCCTCCCAGCAAGCTACTGTAACAGTCTTTTTCTCTTTTGAGCACCCTTGCATGGCAGCACTAGTGTCATATCAGCCTGACAGTCAGTGGTGTTTATAATGGGAGCATACTGGATACGATGCACTGAACTAGTCAGCGGCACCAATCTTTAGTCCACCGAATTTTTTATACCTGCAGGTACAGAAAGTCCAAACAGAATTTACAAACACAAATGTACCCGGATGGACTTTTGATTTTATTTTATTTTTTGTACATTCACCACATGGGTGGAAAAGGCACAGATGTTTCAGCTTTATGTTAGCGTGCAATAGTCATTTAGTTAGCCTTGTTTAAGTAATGCACTTCAGATTTAAAGGTTCCCGGGGGACTTTTAAACCTCTAGTAGCACAATGGAGCTGTTTTTCTATGAGTGGGTCCCTGTTTTCTTTTTTTTTTTTCAATCTTGTGTACATGCATGGGGACGCACATGTGCTCCTAGCAATGATGTCATACTATTTCACAAATCAACAGGTGGCGGTAACACGTCAGGATCTGCTGCAATGCGCCCGCAAAAGCAGGAAAGAAAAAGACTACAAGCTAGTAAACGCGGAGGCAAACAATGGACAATTATCAGCTTTCCAAAAGTTTTATGAGGAAGAATATGCGCTTGACATGTTTGGTTAGACCTCAAGGATTCACATGATGTGCTTTGGTGGGTAACATAACATAACTTTTGGCTGTTTACATGAAAACTTCACAGGGCACCTTTAATATAAGGAAGTGAATAGCAACTATTAAGACACCTATCTCAGAAGAAGTAGCTACTTGATACACCTGAAGAAAAAACTGAAGACATGTGCGATCGACTCCCTCGTGTTATTTCTGCAAACTATTTTTGTGCCTGCTAGACTTGCATGTATATATAGAAAGAGACTTATGTTATGGATCCTCACTGAGTCAAATGAATCTTTAAAAATCTGTTTTATTTGTGATATCCTCTAAACCTTTACTTCATACAGCATGGTATCTAGCTGAGACAGACTGTGAGGCTTCATTACTACCTCACCTGTCCACCACACGTGTATTAGGTCTTGGTTAGAGGTATTGAATAAGAAAATGTTCACTACCTGCCATCCCAGTTCTCTGAAGCTGACGTAGAGCTCATGTCTTCTGCATGCCGTCTTCTGATCGCTGCTGTTGTAATCTGCAACAGAGAAACAGACGGCCATGGTAAAAAACACATTCAGCAAAAATCCATCCCTAGGTAAATGATTTTTTTTTTTTAAATATCCCAATTAAACCTCATGAAAGTGACGCATTTTGTTCAGAATCTGAGAGCAGAAGAATAACACAATCCGCCTCATGTAATGCACTGGGTGGAGACACATGAGGGCATAGACTGGAGCACAGGCAACAAATGCTCATGACAGCGGTCACTGCGCTGTACGTGCTTCACATTCATCTGCCGTCTAATGCGTCTGAACGCATGGCTAATTGAATTCATCAGCATCCAAATATTGCTTGGCGTGAGTGCAAGTGGTGACACAGTGACAACCGTGTTTATAGACTCTCCTGCTCTGCAGTTTGTACTTAATTATCTCTGTTACAGTCTGCAGCAGCGGGGCGGACGGCTGCAGACAGTCCCAGGTATAGGTTTGGTTTTCACAGTCGAGGAGGTCATTGCTGGCATCGGTCACCACGCTGAAGTCAAGGAAGTGACAGTGATTTTCCACTGACGTATCGAGGACTCTCGCACACACACTTTCTCTGTCTTGCCTCATTGATTTTATTGTTGTGATTTTTTTTTTTTTTTTTACTTTACAAGCCTCCCAGAGAAAGACAATGAGAGGGGAAAACGTAGCTATGGCACTGGTTAGAGTCAACCACCTCCGGTAGCAGCCACCCTAAGACATAAACAAACTAAGCTCAGCTTCTTGGTGGCCTTACGACGCCTCAAGCTTAACTTCAGCCTTGAGTGACTTTAAATGTAGTTGGCTGTTGGTCTGCACATTCTCACACTGCAAAGTTAATTATAAAACTGTTAACCAACTGTTTTGGCAGAGACCTTCAAGCGGTTGCCTTTTTTTGTGTGTCACATGTCATTAAGGATACGATACTGGTTTCTGATTCCATGTTTAGCCAAGTAGAGTTAGTGCTTAAAGTATTTGGGCTACAATATCTTTACACATTGCAAGAAAAAAAAACACTATTTACAGCTTTGAGTCTATATGCAACTGGCTCTCACATCCAAAACTGTCATTTACTACATCGTCGGCCCGTTTGGTGCAGCCACTTATCCTGTCAAGCCATGCAAACATGGTTACTTGCCTCTCATCTGCAGTAAATAGAGGAAATGTGCAGCACTTAACGGCAGTCTGCAACATTTACAAGAAAATACTGCTGTATGATGAATAAACGAGCAAATAAATGTATAGATTTATGTCAATACAGATCACTAAAGTTTCTTTTTTTACCAGTAAAAATGGTGTGTGTGTGTGTGTGCGTGTGCGTGTGTGTGTGTGTGTGTGTGTGTGTGTGTGTGTGTGCATGCATGTCAGAGTAAAAGGGAAAGTGAGTCAGACTCCAGACGGGGATTTGTCACTCAGTCACAGCCACCACCCAGCCATTCACCTCGCTAACTCGCCAACAGCAGCCATGGTTAGTCAGCTTGAGTTGGAGGGACACACACACACACACGCACACACACACACACACACACACACATACATAGTATATGCAAACAGTTATGTAAGGGTCATTGACGTCCTTACATCTCTACATCTATCATTTATTACCACTGGCACTTACAGCACATAAACAAATACACACTTACACACAAATGGCCTGATGTTTCCAAATCCACTTAGCCACTCATTAAACAAGAGAGTTGTAATTTCACTTCACCAGCGCCAGTTGCATTAAGATTTCATCATCAAATCAAATTTCATTTTAAGCAGACGCACTGACCGCACTGCCCAGACCCGAGTGTGTTTTAGCTGGACTCTTCTCAAATGTAAGAAAGAGAGACAGATGGCGGGAGGGAGGGAGAGCAAGTTGGATTTGTCACTTAGATTTCATCTCAGCTTGAAGTAAATGAGGAGAGAGCGATGGAGAAAAATGACAGAGAGGACTCAGACGGAGTGAGAAAAGAGGGGGGGCTAAGTAGAGCGTGGCGCTAACAGTGCCTGAGTTTGGGCTGCAGTCGCACAGTCCAAATGTACTGCTACAATAATAAGATATTTTTTGTAAGAGCATCTACCAAACAGCATCTAAAATATACGAAATGTCTACAGTGGGTTAAATAGACTCATAGGGATTACTGATAACTCGATATAATGCCAAATGCTTAAGATTTATCTCTTAAAATAATCATGTTTAGAAAGGTTAATGTCATTTACTACCATCTGTATAAAAAATGTTCCACATTTGCCTTTCAGATGTCAAACAAATCAGAACGATGAGGATCTCAATCTTCCCTGAACAACAGCAACAATGAAAAGTTTCCTTTTATTGCAGCAGAACATGAATATGTGATCTGATTGGACAGGGTGATTCTGCAAGAGACAGGAAATGAAAGGTGAGACCGGTCACGTCAGGCGGTTGCGGGGTGGGGTCAACATGGTCATCCGTAACCATCAAATACAGTCAGGTGTTTCCCCAGTTTAGGGCTCCTTCCTTTCCAATAGGAAGGCCAGTTCACTGGGTGTCTGCTAATGTGGAAATACACTGTTTATATATATGTGTGTGTGTGTGTGTGTGTGTGTGTGAGTGTGTTTTTATAGGTGCACATGTACTCTGTGCATTGAGGCACGCATGTTTGGCTCCATGCATCTGTGTGTGCAGATGATACACATGGATACAGGGTCACATGTGCTCGTCCTGCCTTCCTGTGGACTGACTGACCCGCCATTCGGATTTAACAGATTTACTGTATGGAGATCTTCACAAATGAGAAAACAGGCTGGTCCTAGACCAGCTGCTGCAGGATTTTTGCTGATTTTTTCCTATAATTATAACAGTAAATCCATTTTTTTTCTTGCATTGTAAGGCACGTTTACAGTGTGTACAGTGTTTATATACAGGAAACATCCAAGGACGGAGGAAAAGTGCTATTGAAAGAACCAGGCTGATTGGCTATGTGACTTGGCTGACCTGATATGAACTTGAGGTGATGTTTATAGAAAGAGGAACTGACACATTACAATATTATAGAATGGCAGAGCTCTCACACAGTTAATGCATAGAGATTTATGAGCCCGTATAGGAAAATATAATTGTTGGCTTGTTATTTGGATGCCAGTCAGCATGTCACTGTAAGTAACACACTGTACTCAATGCTTCCAAATGCTGGCTCAAACCGCACACACCCATATTATACACACACACACGCACACGCTCGCAGAGACCCCCTGCTCTTCCATCCAGGTCTAGTTTATGGTGCGTGACATTCAGCTTCGGGTCAAATCACAGCCCAGGCTGGAGGTGAATGAAGCCGCCTTCAGACTTCTGCACCAGTAGCCGTTAATATCGTCTCTCATGAGGCGTCTATGGCTGCAGGTGCCGCGCTGAGACAGAAAAACTGCCTGTGTCTTCATTATTTTTCAAAAACTTCAAGAACTAAAATGAAGCTGTCCAATACATTTAAATAAACCCATATGGATAACATAAACATATTGTCATATTATCAGATGATCTCATTCACTCAACTCATATTGAATGAATTGGGAATATCTCACTGTGCAGCACAGCGTATAATATTTAGCAACATATTCCCTTCTCCCTCTTTCTCAAACACACACACTCACACACACACACACACCTCTTGGCCTTCAAAGCCATCAGCATTTACAGTCTGTGGGGCTCTTTAAGAGGAATAAAGCTGATATTTACTGTGGGCTTTCATTGAGTGTAAAGGCCCAGATTTGTGGTGCCCATAAACCACATCTCCCCTTCCTGCCTGTAAAAATTTAATGCCACACAGCTACCGCTGAGCTCCGGCTCCCATGAGGCTTCTATTCATTTCTTTTTCCCTTCCTTGACAGAGAGCAGAGGTGGGGAGGAGAACTTACTCTACATATTATACTTATTACACTCATTTGTATACTATTACTCACTGCTTTACTAATGAATTGCCTGTGATTGCTACACTTCAGTGTATTTGTGAGTATTTCCATGGGCTTCAGTTGTATATTGTAGTAGATTTGCGCAACATTTTGAGAAATATGCCTGTATGATACCACTCTCATGTCTGTACGCCAAATATGAGGCTGCAGGTGGTCAGCGTAGCTTAGCATAAAGACAGGAAACCACGGGAAACAATCAGACCCACTGTGTCCAAAGGTAACAAAATCAAGCTAGTAGCACCTCTAAAGCTCACTAATTCTAACAGCCTAATTCTCACTAATCTTGTTTTAAGTTAAGTGTAAAACTTAAGTGTAAAACATGTTGTGGTTTTAAGCTAAGCTAACTGGCTGCTGGCCGTAGCTGTGTGCTTAATGGACAGACATGAATATCAAATGGAAGCAGGATTTCCTTTATTGACGTGGTAACGTGAATGGAGCCAGGGGCGCTGAGCTCCACTGCCATATTACAGCAGCTTACCTAACAGTGTTTAACCTGGAAATGTTTCTCTGTGAGTAGACAAGCATCCATTTGACCATGTGACATTAAAACTCTCCAGTAAAACCAATTCACATTGAATTCATTGAGGTGGGGCAGCGGCTTGCCGGTTCCCCACCCTGTCTATTCAATAGCAGGAGAAACACTGCTTCTTACTGAATGTTATACAGCACTGTATGAGTCCTGGGCTGATATTAACCCTTCGCTACACTACCTGCCATTCATTAAGTCCCCTGAAACACTTTCACCAACACCTGTCGGAAGGAAAAGGCTATAAATCATATTTATCACATGTTGCTCTAAAAATGCAAGAATTAAATGGTGCCAGTTCAGACGTTATAGCAGGGTGTTTGGTGTAGGAAGTGTGTGTGTGTGTATGTATATGTGTGTGTGACATTAAAAAGTCATTTCAAACCTAGCTGGCCACAATCTCTCAAACCGCTTCACTGTAATTCTATAGTTTGCTGCAGTAATTTCTCAAATCAAGAGCGAGAATAGATTGCAGCTTTTACAGTAGCAATTACATGAACTCCCATAGAGGTGGTGGTGACACAGAACTTGGGTTATAGAGGTCCAATGTTTAAAATAAAATCTGGATCCAGCAAAACCTGGAAGAAGGAAGGAGAGAGTCCCAATGGCCATGAAGACATGAAAGAAGAATGTCACTGTTGTCCCTGACGTTTCTCCTCCTGCCAACCACTACTGAAGTTTATCTTTCTTCCTGTCTTTCATCGCAGAGGTTATTAAACCCTGCGAGGGAGCTCCGCCACATCTAATTACTCCAACGGTAAACAAAAGGAGGTCGGGTGGGGAGGGAGCGAGGTGAATGAGGAGGAGGAGAGGAGAGACAGATGAAAAAACACTGCTGGCTGAGCGCCGTGTTATTATAATTCTTTAAGCGATACTGTTAGCGTGGTCAGTCTTTTAGCTGTGCAGCTAATGACTGGCTAGGCCTAATTACAGGCCGCCTGTGCTGTGCCGGGACGTGATATTCCTTCCCCGGATGGTTGTTAACTTCCCCCACAGCCAAAGCCCAACCCGACTCCCATTACCTCCCCGGCCTTCTTTTCCCACAAAACCCCAAATTACGTTTAAAGGTGTTGTATTGTTCTTTTGGCAAGGTACACAGCAATATTTTCCACTGCGCACACATTAGGCACACCCAGAGGGGGCGGAAGCATTATGAAAATGTTCGTGCATCCAACTCAAAACTCCAATTTTAAGAAGAAATGTAGACTAAAAAGGCCAATTTGTCCAATAAATAAGAAAACAAGACATTAGTCTGCTTGGTCTGCGAATGGCCTGCTTTTGTGTGTGTGATCGGGAAAAGTGATTTATTACTCATATAATCAAACTATTATCTACAATACTAATGCTGCAGAAATTTATTTGGCTGAATTTCTCCTTTTTGGTCATCTGGAAAACATTTAATATCACATGTCGTTTTAAATCCAACTCTCTGAAATTTTGAAAATGAGAAAATAACAAGGGCCAAGGCCTCACAGGGAATACAGTAGGGAAAATAAAGTTTCATAGTTAAAAGGTTGTTTTATATGCTTAGCAGACTGAAGAA
Organism: Sciaenops ocellatus; assembly: GCA_033000465.1. Classification (NCBI taxonomy): domain Eukaryota; kingdom Metazoa; phylum Chordata; class Actinopteri; family Sciaenidae; genus Sciaenops; species Sciaenops ocellatus. The sequence continues at coordinate 17,742,886 of CP136869.1, forward strand.
GATATTTTAGTTATTTATGACAAAGCAAAGCAGTACAACCAAATTTATGAAATCTAAATGAAAACTGACAAAAATAGAAACAAACTGAGTGTCAACTCTGCTTCAACTGAGGACAAAATGGTATCAAACTGATCGAAATGCAGCCAAATCAGTGGTTAACCACACAGGTCAGGAGTGTGTAATTTGGGGAGAGGATGGAAGCTATTTTTAGAAAACACACGGAGCAAAGTAACTCATGCTGAAGGTTTTTTAAAAAAGCCTCTATGTGGAAGCTAGTGCACACTAGAGCAATTAAAAACAAACACATTGCTGCCTTCCGGCCTTAGATCTCATGTTTTTTCAGAAAGAAAAAAAAGTATCAGGGTGAATTATCGGTGAAATACTCCTTTTAGCTGGAGCTGTGGTGGCCTGAACTGATGTACTGTAGCTCCGTGCCAGACAGAAACTGGGGGGGACAACGTTCACATTTAGTTCCTCCCCATGAGCGCTCCACAAGACGGATGCTCTCCCCATCCATCCTGTCCTCCTCCCTGTCTCTAGAGTGAGTGATGCGGTATTGAAACCATATGCCCTCCTGAATTCCACACGGATCCTCCCATCCCGTCCAATCCCAGCAGTCCTCTGCTGGCCGCGGACACTCGGCTGTCGCGAGGGGGGCCTCCACGCTTCCTGTGTAGGATCTAAATATTTACACTCCCCGTCGTCCCGAGTGGCGAGGCGGAGAGGTCTTGATGTTTTGGGTTATGTAAAGTCCAATCCTCCAGGACGCATATTTAACAGATTGTCCTTGTTAGAGCAGATTTTTGAGCAGATTCACCTCAGGGAAAGTTTTTTCTTTCTCCTGACACAGACTACAGCCAACCTACCTTGTTAACAATCTGCTTTAAAGTGAGCATTTAACAACAAAACTTTACTTATTTTACATTTGACAAAAACATTCCTTCATATACTGAAAGAGAGCAGAGATGACATCGCTTATAGAAATGCTGACCCACATTGTGAGCACATGGTGTGCACCTTAGCCCTCAGTGTGCCCCAGTATCACAGCGTCTTCAAGACATCTTAGGACAAGCCAAAGACAGCTGGGCAGAAGAGAGTACAGGTCTGGAGCCAAAACTAAACATGTGGTACACTCCAACTCTCCTGTAGCATAACAAATGACGAGTCTTTGTTCTCTGTTATGTCAGCCACGGCTTTCATCTAATGCAATTACTGAGGAAAAGCCCTGCAGGATTTTAACTGACAACCTCTTGTGTTAACAGCAGCACACTGTAACCTACTGAGAGAGTGAAGGAGATGCACTGAACAAACAGGAAATACAGCCAACAAATCTCAGCAAGGGTTTTCAGCGCAGTAGTGAGAACAAACCCAACTTGTCCCACAAATACTTCTGTATACCATGCAGATGGTGGAGCCATTAAACGGGGCAGCAGAAGAAGCAAAGCGGAGGTAAATCGCTTCCCAGGTAGCAAGCCAAGTCTGGACATTTGCTGCTGTCTGTCACAAGCTGTAACCTGGCACTAGGGAACCAAAGGTTAGCTGACTCTGGACCAGATTTAGTCAGTTTTTTTGGGGGGTGCAGGCTTCAGCCGTTTTAAGCTGAGAATCAGCTTCAGACTAGCTTTGGACCAGTCTCAGCCCCTGGAACCAGCGCAAGGATACTTGGGCTGATTCTAGCAAGTCATTTATCACAAGTCTGACACCAGTCCAGTATGCAGGTGTGCCGAGCTTAGACTGCTGTTGGGCCAAACAATTTTGGCTACCTGAAGCACAGCAGATACACAGCCTTATGAGATATTTAAATACAGCAATACTATGTGCTTTGTAGACTATTGTACAGCACGTAAACATTACTGCACTCAGATTTACATATCTTTTTATGCAGGTTGTAGGCAGATCTCTGACATGAATTTACAAGTTCTACATTTTCTGTGACTGTTTCAAGAAGTTATATGAGCTGTTCGTATTGGACTCTCTTTATATAGCAAGGTGTGAAGTTCAACGTTTTATGATCTATAACCATGATCTTTCAAACCTAACCAAACTTTAACCATACTTTATTTGCCACATAATCTTTCTATTATCTTAACATAAGCTGTCATGAGCAGATATAGTAGAAGCAAGAATTTGAAAAACATTGTACATGAGAAAAGTCTGCAGTACTTAAATATACAGTATAGAGGTGCCAGCTGGAGACATTTTATGTACCGCTGCATACAGGGCTCTCCTGTGATAGCAGAATCAAAGCTTTGAGCTGTGAAGGCTTAATATTAACACGACGCTTCATCTGTCAAATTAGCCGAGGATCAGACCGATATTATAACAGCAGGCTCACCGAGCGCAAACTTTATGCAGTGCGCTAGTCACACAATGAAGCCTCACAGGAGCAGCTTAGCTTTAAGCGCTATAAAGTCTGGCCAGAATTACGCAGCAGGTGAAAGGTGGGAGGATTAGGGTTTGATTTAATTTGAAAAGCTTGTGGAGCTCATAACATCAGGCTTATACCTGCTCATTACATCATCTGCTGAGTAAGAAGAGAAGCGGGGAGGACTTGATGAGGAGGCTCAGAGGATGAGGTCACCTGTCAAGACGGATTCTCCGTCTACGTCCTAAATCACTGAATATTCACTAAGCCACTATTTTGTGTCTTTCATTTTGCAGCGCTGTCCAAAATCTGTGGTGAGAATTATTACACTATTTATAGTGGGCTGAAATTATGCCACAATGCATAAAAAGTTGTCAGCCTCTAAAATCATCTCTTCTCCTTTTTCTTTCAGCCTGACACCAAATTCTTAAACTTGTTTCTCTTCACTATCCATTTATCTCAGACTCTAGCCGGCACTCTTTTTAGCTCATATCTCTAGCCAGACTCTCCACTCAACTTGTTTGGAGAGGCACCACAGAAATCCCCTTCATAAATAAAACATCTTATATATTGATCTAAAAAACACAATATTTCCCTGCTCAGGATGCAGGTTTCAGGATATATTTCACCGTGCTGAATTCAGACACTAAAAAGAAAGAAAGTAAAAACAGAGTTTGGATATCTTCCCTGGGCTAGGATTTTCATCTGATGGTGGCTGATTAGGGAGAGATCCGGATGAAGTCAGGTCCAATTTATCAAGTGTTTCAAGGAGGAATACTTCAAACACATGCTACTCAGCCACTGATCTCAACAGGTCACACATCAGTTATAGATGTAGTGGGGTTAGGTGGAGGTCAGTTTTGTGTCTGATTGTGTTCCTGGATGTATTGTTTGATGAGGTCACTTGAGGTTCAGTGTTTGAGTTGTGGACATCAGACTGACCTGCTGGGCCGAGGCCTCTGGATCCCTCCTGTGGTTGCGTGGATCGGTTGCGGTTCTGCTGGCGATGACGTTTCCCGCCAGTGGAGCGAGCGGTACGGATATGCACTTCACTGACTTTGAAGAACGCCACCATGAAAGGCTGCTTCTCCAGCGCGCCGTCACGCCCTACGAGCCCCGCCTCCTTGGAGCTAATGCTCTGCCCTGTTTCAGAAGACACAGCACTTAAAAGCTACAACATTAACCATCAAAGTTGCTTCAGTTACATTCTGTGGTCAGTTATGGTTGTTTTAGAGTTAAAGTTAAACTACTTAAACTAACAGGTAAAAATGTAAAAGTCTCTGTTAAACCCAAACATATATATGATCTCATGTCTTACCGCTGCTGGTCTCCACGCTGACCTGCAGGCCCAGGTTGTGAACCGGGCTCATTACCCACAGGTTGCTGGTGGCAGTGATGTCAAACTCCAGCCAGCCCTCCTCAGCCGCCCACAGCCTGCGAGACTCCAGCAGGAACAGGTCTGCCTCTCTGGAAGAACATACAAAAGAGATGACACAAAAGAAAAATAGCTTGGATTAAAGGTAATAATAGTGTTTTGTGACTTGACTGTGTCAGTCGGTGGGCGAAGCTAAAGACAAAGACATTTTGGGTACATTCTGCAATGTAACACTAAAAAAAAGATCTAATGAAAAAGATGATGGCTCGGAGAGAAATAAGCCGATGTTATCAAGCCTAACACCTTAGCACTAACTGGAAAAGATGTAGTCAGACTAAGTTAACTAGTTTTTCTGGTTGTCCGGGGCAGTTAGTTTGCGTGTTTGCTAACCAGGTTAGTGTGTTCACAAATAATTTGTTTTAAAGGTCCAGTGTATAAGATTTAGTGGCAACTAGTGGTGAAGTTGCAGATTGCAACAAAATGAATACTCTCCCACACCTCACCCTCTCCTTTCAAGCATGTAAGAAAAACTCTGGTTGGCAAATTAACATTAAAAAGCAAAAGGCCATATCTAGATCAGAGTTTGGTTTGTCTGTTCTGGGCTACTGCACAAAAATGGTGGTTCAACATGGCGGACTTCATGGAAGAGGACCCACTCTCACTGTAGATATAAAGGACTTGTTTTAAGACAACAAAACACTATATACAAAAGAAACTTCTAAAAATTACAAAAATGTAAAGTTGCAGATTCCTGTATCAAATTGTATCTTAGTCAACAAAAAAAGCTGTGTTAAACTACATGAAGAAAATCCCAAACATCTTCTTGATCTTTTATTTTTGACTCTATAGTTATCCAGATGTAGATACTAGTCATGTTGGGATCACTAATATTTAGTTAGCTGGTTACATTAAAAATTCCGAATAATTTGTAAGCGCCAAAGAGGAAAAATGACAGGTAAGTACACAACTTACATAGAGGGAGTGAACGAGAAATTAAGAGTCATTGCATGTGCAAACATTAGCCAACAATGGCAAAAAGAAAAAATGCAGGAAATATAGAAAAACAGTAAAAGGTGTCCAGCGCGCTTGACTCTGATAATCATGCTCTTTTAGTTGAATGTTTTTGCTTTAGTCACTCAATCTACATGATAAAACACAGAGGTACAGTACAGTGTCATGATAGCTCCGAACACTGGAAGACTGATCTACCTCTTTAAGAAACCGAGGAAGCACAAGAGCTGTTGGTTTGTATCAGGGTAACAGTATCATAACAGAATGACAGAAAGATGGATAGCTGCACTTAACAGAAAATGCTGGAATACACTGTATTGTACTCTACTGTAGCTTTGACCATACCGTCTACCTCTCTGAGGGACAGGAAGAAAGGAAGGAATTAAATCTTTGGTATCAGGCTACAGGCATGTTAATATCATTTACAATATTTTGTGTCGATGAGATCGGGCTGCAAAATGGAAGAATGTGTCAAACGGGGGAGGACAAATCCGTGTAATGAATGAAGAGAGAGCTGTAAGAAAAGACAGAGTGTGAGTGATAAGAGGGCTTGTCCTTCCACTGTCCCATTACAGTAGTAATAACACAGCGTCTGGTCTGTCGGACCCGCCCTCCAGAGCCGACATCAAAGCCTCACAATCATCCAGGTGTTCAGAGAATGCCCCTGCAGTCATGCATCAGCAGCCCCTCTTTATTGGTCATTAATGAGAGTGTTTCTGACAGCTTCAGTATGAACCTCTACTCCCTGTTTTCCTCACACACACACACACACACACACATGCCACCCCACTGCTAAGTTCACACGTTTGTCACAGCGTGGGCCTGTGTAGCGATGTTTCCGTCTCATCATCACAGCCGCCATTGGGCTGACGAAGGCCCGCGGGGGGTCCATGAGGGAGCCGCCTGTGGGGGCGAAGGCTACTGAGAGCCTACTGTAAAACTTCTTATTGACTGACTGCTTAAATGAACTGGAATAATAAGGTCAAAGGTGAAAGTTGTGTTTTTTTGCTACAATAAATCTCCTTTATAAGTCTTGTCAGTGAGTGTTGTTAAAAATGTAACGCAAGGTGGGAGAGTGTAGCTCGCAGCTGGCCCGGTTATTTCATGTGTAAGACAGACATCTGTAACTAAATGTCAGTATCTCTAAGCATCAAGAATTAGAATGAAGGCAATATTGCTGTTAGCAGGAATTGAAATGCACGTATCAGGATAGGAATACAATCATCTCATTCTGTACGGTGTAATGTCTGGCCAAATGCTGCTGAATGGGTTTTGGTCAATAAAAACAGCCTTGGCAGCAACCTGCCCTTTCTCAATACGATGTCAGGCCTGCCACATTTTTGGCATTGTGATCTCACATTCCTTGCCTGCTGTTAGCGAAACCACCCCAATCAAATGAAAAGTACAAAGGGTGTCAAGCTAATTAAGCGCTCTATCATTACGGCTTAGAGTTTAAACAGGAGTCAGGTTTTTACGGGAAGGAGGGGCGCGAGAAAGTTAATAGGCTTCCCACTGATCGGGCGATTACAAAAGGTACAGTTTTGCGAAAAGGTTTAAAACACCAACGGACCGAGGCTTAACACCATTTTTCATATAAACTGTCAAACCCCAGACCACACCTGTCAGGAGAATGAAGATAAGAATGTAAAATCAAAGCAGTTACAGCTTTCATGTCGCGTAAACGTCACTGATTTCGTCAGCGGGCGCATGTTTCACCTTGGATTCACTCCTACAAAGCAACAAACACAGCGTGAGCAAGTTTTCTCCACCTGAGAGCACAGCATCTGGGCTGTAATTTTCTTCAAGGTAAAAAACCTGTCCTACAATAACACAGAAATTGGACATATATGGGCCCTTTAATCTCCAAATATCTTCAAAAATAAAAGGCTTTACCACCAGGCTGGAGAGCACAAACCACCCATTGTAGGGATAAAGGAATGCAGCAAATAAGTAGCTCTTGATACCCATAGAAACCTGACAGAAAAATATACTTTGCCGACACCTATAGCTGACGTTTTATACTGTTTGAATCCGTGGACCTCAGGGTGGATCAGCTTTACTCTAGTACTGTAGTCTGAGAATAATTTAACCAACCTCAAGGTGTTTTGTTTCTTGAGAATATTCAACACAACATAATATATTAACAAAGGCTACTTTGATGTTTATCCAGTGATAAACAAAATATACTTGGAGACACAAGATGTAAATTGTATATCAGAAATTCTCTTCATGTTCTGAGTTGGTTCTCACTGGGCGGGCTTGATAAAACACAAATATCATTCAGAAATCTTACTGGATGTTTATCTTCCCCTGCAGACGTAATGTAAATGTTTGGCATGTATTAGCTGCGCTCATTCGGGGGACGGGAGGATTTTGAAGCTGTGCTATTTCTGAAAGACGTGGTTTTGCTTGATTTGACAATATAAACATGGTAAGGGCACAGAGTCTGTGTAACACACAGAGTGATAGAGAGGCAGAGGCAACTTTTTTTTATAGTCATAAACATTTTGTATCCAGAAATGGTAAATTGAGTATGTCCGATGTTTTCAGTAACACCCGATCTCTTGCTGACTTGTTGATTCCCAGTGCAACCACACTGCTCTGCAAACCTACCAGGTCCACCCGAGGGTTGATTAATGCACACCCATGTTGCATGGCCAAGTGCTGTTCAAACCCACAGAACTTTACTTTAGATTTCAGTGAGTATACGTAGGCTTCACAAGATACCAAAAATGTAAAATTGTACTGTTGAATGACATGGAAATGTATAAAAAATGATAAATATGAAAAACAAAACTGTGTACATTCAGGACGATGTATGACGAGTATGAATATGGTATATTTTGTGTTGTATATAATTTATCTGTGAAGATAACTTTTATTTGTTGCTGAAAGAACAAATATGGAACAAGACAAAAAACAGAGGAAAAAACAGATTTTTTCAATGTGCTATTAAATTTTGTTTTCTATTTTTTAAATATGTTTTTGATAAGATAGTAAAATACTTTTTGATGAAGAAAAATGACATGGTGAGTCAAATATCAAAAAACACAAAAAAGAAATAAAAACTAACCAACCAGTTATCTTCCCATTAAAAGCTTATCACTCAGTGTGTGTGTGTGTGTGTGTGTGCGTGTGTGTTACCTGTCAGGGTGCTCCTTGACCACCTGGTAGACTTTGAGTAGGAAGGTGTCATTGCGGAAGGCGCGGCTCACACACTCCTTGTAGAGACGAAACTCGGCTGCGGTGACGGCCTCGCCCTCTGGGATCTGTGAGAGGTTGAACTTAAACTCCTTGTGGTGACGCCGATGCGGAGAGAGCTCCCTGTCGTACTCCACTGTGGGATGGAAACACACAGAAACACACACATGAGATCATAAGATTATGCACATAGAGAAAGAGACAGGGAAAGATAATACAGGGGCACAAGCTAAAGAAGTTTACTCTGTACATAAAGTTAAATACTGGTATGCAAGTTTTATACTCCCGCTGACCAATAAATCATGTTTTGATTAGATTTGTACTTGTAGGTGACACTTCATTGATCTGCCTATGGGAACCGTTTGCCTTTTTTGACCCTCACAATGCCTCTTCTGTGGTTTGTCTCACGTTCATGATGAATTTTCTACAAATAGGATCAAACTATGTATTTACAAACAGGGCTGTAGTGTAAATATACAGTAGTGAGTGATGAGCGGATATCCTTTTCACAGACGCTGCACACAGTTCGACCATAGAAGTTTTTAAAACGATCACATGTGATTTATACTTAAGGTCTAATAGGTTTCGTGGCTTCCAGTTTCCCTAAATAAACCCCTGTTATCATCAGTCCGAAGCAAAAGCCCAGGATTTTTTTTCCGGCGGCAGCAAACTTAGAGACGCTCTGTGACCACTTCTGACGGCGTGAAATGACAAAAACCAACAAATGTGCTCCCTCCTATGCTTTTAAGTGCAATATGCGCCATAATGATAATGTGCTCTCCGGGGTTTCGGTTCCTGTCTCAGCTGGAGGTTTTGCTCCCACAGCAAAGAGCCTGTAGAGTCAGTTTGTCGACGGACACACAGAGTGAGAAAAGGGAAATGAATAAAGAGGGGCATGTCGAGTGCAATTAGAAGGCTGTGTACAAAAATATCCGTGCAGACATAAAGAGTAAATGCTAAGCCTCAAATATGTGCTATATTCTGCAGGACAGACAAAAAAAACTAGTGACATAATTGCTTGAGAACCCAAAACACACATCAACACACTCTAACTATTCTTAAGTCATCACACTCTTACTGATTTAAATAGCCTACTTGTCGTATGCTACACATATACACTATATGATCATCTCCACTCCAGTTTCCACAGTGCAGTGAGGTTCAACAGGCTGCGGTTTCACCACCACAGACTGCAAGAGCAGACTCACTGGGAACCGGAGCTGGAAGTATATGACTGCCTCTGTTTTTCACCTGCAGTGGGACCAAACATAAATGTCCGAGATCATGCATTTACCTATATCCGTTCTTTGTTGCTGCCCTAGCCCGCAGGATTATATTTACTGACGAGAGTTGGATAAGAAGATTGACACCGCTCTGTTGAAGCTAGAATCAGCAGTCAGTTACCTTAGCTTAGCTTAGCATAGACACTTGAAACAGGGGAAAATGCTAGCCTTGAACTTCTTTTAGAGGCATCAAGTTGGGGCACATAACTGATTAACCTAGCGAGCCAAGCTGGTCTGCTGGAAGCACTATTTTGACATTACCCAAATTTTTTGCTTTAAATGTGAGCGCTAATATGACGATACTTCCTGACTTGATGAATGACAGCAGACAGAAACACTGTGGTGTCTTCGTCTTTCCCACATTAACCCAATACATGGTGTCATAATTAATGTGTCCATCTGTTTCAGACACATTTAAGACAGTTCCTATATGATGTAGACCTCCCCTTTACTTTTTTGAAGTCCATATTTTTTACATATTTCTTTTTATTTTGAGGATTCATTTGGATACGTTTATAGCCCAAAGCTTAGGTAAGAAGAATTTAGTTTTGTACCTGAGCCAGGCTTGTTAAAACTTTCTGGTAATTTTATGATGTGGGGACCCACCCAAAACGGACCAATGACACATTTTGTTCCCCAAGTCATAGCCGAAGAGAAAATTGTGTTGATGTGAGAATGCTGGAACCAATCATACTCTCCCAAAAGTGCCAGCCCCACCTTGTACCCACACCCAGGAAGGTCAAAACTCCCCTCATCCCCAGACATTTCCAAGTTACATAAATGTTGAACTTCAGTAAGGGAGGGAAGGCGTGTATTTCTAGCTTCGTTGCATTTGTGAGGAAAATCAGTGAAGTCCAATCCTGAAGCGCACCGCTGTGACTTGGTCAAAACAAATTACAATAATTGAAGCCTCTCAGTTCAACTCTGAGCTAGTTTTGCCTCTCTTCAAACACTTTCCACTGAAGTAAAGGAAACCACCTATAGAGAACGAAATGTTATTCACATCAGTCTCACTGTGACTTCTATCAGATGTGACGGTGGACATTTCGTCATAGTACTCCATACGCTGCCCACACACAACACACACATACACACAAACACACACACACACACAGATGTCGTAGTAACTGTGTGTGATAACAGGTCTGGTCTTGTGTTGAAGGGTAGATAGATCAGCTAAGCTTGTGTGTCTGTGTGTGGAGGACTTCAGCAGAGGTCATGGTACTCTAAATGACTTTACAACACTCCCTTCAACAGCTCTGGGCTTAAAGACCAACAGCTTGAAATTGTATATTCCCTATTTAAGAATCAACTGCCTTTCTGGCAAGAAAACGCTTTGATAAACTGTCTGTAGGTGGTGAGAAGGTCACAAAGAGTTTCATATGTATCAAATATTTATTACATCTGCTAAAATGCACTGTATCTTAAATGTACAAAATATCAGGCACCTGACTGTACAGAAAAGCTGAACGTGTTTGGGAGACTGTGCTGGCAAGCTAAGCATCAGACCAAACAAAAGCGAATCTTTAGATTTCTCATTGTGTGTGGGTTTATTGGAAAGGGTTTTTATCTGTATTAAGTGTTCACACAGTGTGAGGAGAGCGGGGGAATTGGGAAAAAAACACTGTTCCTCTGATTTTGGGAGTATTTGCACAGAATTCCAAGATAGTTATCCCTTTGTTAACCTTGCAGTTATACCAGACAACTAGGAATTCAGCCTAAAGTGGCTATTTGTATTGTGTTACATATTTGTAGTGGTTCATTAGCAAATGAAACTAGACACAAACAGTGTTTTATTTCTTTCCCTTAAAGTCTTAAAGGTGTACTCCACCAAATCACACATACAGGTCAGTTTACATGTCAACAAGAGTACTACTAAGCCTGTGAAAGCAGTTGTATAACGTCTTCTCTAACCTTCATGAGCTGTGTTAATTTCACGAAAATGATTCATATAGTCATGTTATTAGGGTAATCTCAGTTTGGGCTTGTAGATTTTAAATGTGAAATTAGAAATGTAGGATTGATTGTTTTTGGATCTTGAACCATACTAAGGACTAAAAGTCAGCCTTCGAATTTTACAGTTTAATCTCTTAATCACTCAAAATTCCCCGCTGGAAGAATAAATACTACATTGCTGGAGTGCCCCTTTCATATTGGATTTTATTCAGATGTTTTAGCCTGCAATTACTGCTTTGTGGCCACAAATGTGTAAACACTTGTGCTGTACTTTCTGCCAAGTAGAAGATATAGCAGCGGTGAGAAAATTCCCAATTTCTCTGACTTGGAATTCCAACTAGTAGGCTGACATGGCTAGGCTCATAATAAATATCTGTATGATATGATGTGAAAGCAGCATTAGTATACTCTAAACTTTGTGTAGTCAGTTATACATATGCAAACTCAGAGTTATCCTGTGTAGCCTTGGACTGGTCCAGCAGCTTCAGTGAACCTCCACGAGTGTTTACATCCTGCTCTTATAATTCACCTGGCAACTTCTTAAACTTTCTATTTCCTGACAAAATGCCACAGAATCGACTACAGTTATACAAAAGATGAAAAACAGACAGAGGCTAAGAATAGAACTGGTTTCAGTGAGATGAAAAATGTACCCACTGATTTCATTAGGCTTTAATGAAATTTGCAGGACGCATTTCTTTTAACATTTCTTTTCCTCACATCCGAACAAAATCACAAGGCACTCCAGAGCTCATTTAACAACTCACCACTCTGTTCAAGTTCAAATCAATCTTTCTTTTTTTTTTTCTTTCTTTTTTTTTTTTTTAAATCTCAGAGAGGGGAGTCGTTTTGAACGGGGTCCAGATGAAGACAAACAATTAAAAGGATGAAATATGAAGACAGTTACATCCTCACGTCTCACATTATCGTACGCTTTATCACCACAGGCCTTGGAGCCACAGCGTTAGCAGCTAAGTAGCATTCCAGCTGCTTCTCCACCTTCTCAGCTTGAAATTCAATTGAAATCCACTGAGGTTTCTCATCTAAAATCAAAGGAAAGTCTTCACACGGCGCGTACAGGGAGCGTAACCTTTGTGCTAATCTACCATGACGTGAGCTTTGAGACAGGAACACACAGAAGGGAAAAGGGATTTAGATTTGGATGATGCAGAGAGGAATTGATTCTAAAGATGGGAAAAGAGTGATTATATTAGTGATTTGGGTCAAACAGTGCATGAGCGTAACTGCAGAAAAAGTGTGTGTCGTGTGTGAATACTAATCTGTAGGTGGATTTATTTCAATACGACTCTCCCATCGTTGGTCACCAGTTCATGAGAAACTCCACACAAACATCACAAACTATCTTTGCTTTCATTCTCACTGAATACACACAGAGGCAGCCAAGGTTAACCATAAAACCTGACAATACCAGGGAATTTCTGTGATGATTCACCTAAACACTATGGGTGATTTCATCTGCTACGAGAAACTGAAAGACACGAGAGACAGAAAGAGAAAGGAAATGACAGAGAGTGAGTAAGGAGAGGAGGAAAGGAATAAAAGATAAATACTTAAATGGCAACAAAAGTACAGAAAGACAGAGAAAGCAGGAATTAAAGTTTTGAGATGGAGAAAAAGAGAACGAGATGAAAAGAAACAGGAAGAGGAAGAAATAATATTCAGTGGATTAAGGATGCTTTTGGGAGGAAGGAAGTGTTTCGCAAGTGATGTATCAAATTGGATAACCTGAATGGAAACAGCAATACAGCAAATAAACAAAAAAAACACATCAGTTGTAGGTCAATAAAAAGTTTATGGTGCTGAAGAAAATGAGTGTGGGAGAAGAGAATAAGATGACAAGACCAGATGAAGAAAGACAAAGTCAGTTGTCACAGAGAGGAAGATGGAGAGACCAAAGGGACAAAAACAGGGGGGGGAGGGAGAGAGACAGAGTCTGGGATGCAATGAGAGGAGGAGAGATGGAGACAGTTAGTGACAGAAAGAGAGTGAGATGGACGATTTGCAGATTCACTTGGACGCTTTGATAGAAGCTGTTCTCTCGTTTCCACCTGCGCAACATCTGGCACCGCTGTCCTCTCCCTGCTGCTGTAGGTATTATGGCAACCCACACACACACACACACACACACACGCACACATACATGCACACACACCTTAACCCTGGGAATCTGTATTCATATGGATTCATATGGTCCTTATATTCACAGCTTGCACATAATGAAGTCATAAATCATGGTATAAACAGCTTTATATATTGTTTTGTGAATATGATCTGAAATTCAGCACTCAATATTTAAAAACTCAAACACGTCAGAATTATGAAAACAGTCTAAAAGTGGCTAATAGTCCATGTCACATCATGATGAAGGAAATATAAAAATATAACAATATATAACTTAACTGTAATTTTATACAAATCCAAATCAACAGCCTATAAATCCACCCTGGTGTTGGACTGACTACATTATTTGAAAAAAATAAAATAAATCCTCTAGAAACCAGGTGTGGAAGAAATGAAATCGCACAGACAGGAACTTCAGTGTGACAGGTCGGCTTTTTATAAAACTGCATGCCCCTTTAAGAAGCCAAGGAAGGAAAAAGGGGAAAAGGTGCTGAAAGAAAGACAAGTGAGTGAAACTTTGAGCCAGAAGGCTGTCTGTGCAAGTGGAGGCAGGCGGATGAGCGTACAAACAGGCGAACAAGATAGAAGAAGAGACACAAATGAACCTGACAGTGATTAATAACCACAACCTCTGGAGTAAAAATACAGAAGAGCAACTGCCAGTACATATTGAACCTTTGCGAGGATGCAATCATCAATTGCAAATTATCAATTTAGTAGGGATGAAAGCAAAGTACCTGAAAAAGAAGAGAGTGCTGAGAGGGATGAGATCTATAAATAGAAGGAAGGAAAGGACACATTTAAAAGATAAGTAGAAAATAAATTAAGGAGAAGGAGAATAACAATGTTCTTCGATGCAAAGCAGAAAAAGCAAAGACTGTGCAGGAAAGGCCCTGGGGTGGTTGACAGGCTGACTTGTCTGTGGTCAGTGGTCAGCGCTTTTGCTCACACTCCTAACGCCGTCCAGCCAATCCCTCGGAGGGACAGCTGGCGAACAGCCGCCTGCATCAAATCCCTCCTGCTTTCTCTGACACGTCCCACAACCACAGAGCAAAACAACCGACAACCACCTTCCCTCGCCGAAATACTTCTTCGCCCTTCATCAACATTCGGTTGGTAAAATTAACTAAAGGAAATGTTATGGAAGGTTTTTTTCTCAAAGGTTATTATGTCGTCAGATAACTATCCATCATAAATAAGGATTATTGAAAGCTTTTAGCCTCAAAGCTAGATGAGTAATCAACTTTTCCCTCGTGGGGTTTGAGGTTTGTGCAAGGAACCACCACAACAGACACGTGACACAGTTTTGGGCCACAATCTTTACGTGTTAGATTCCTAGATTATCAGTCAAGCGCATCTTTTAAACGTATCTTAATGCTAAAACATTTTTCCATTCATTTTCCTGTGCTGCATTGTAGATTATAGAGAGAAGAGCACCTGTGACCCAGATAATAGAGTCTTAAGGGAGCTCTTATTAGATCTGTCAGTGAGATTTTACTAAGTACCACTCTGATGACAGACGGAGAGATCTGCTTCATACTGCCAATTTAAACAGGGGTTTTTCATCCACCCACAGTTGCAGACGTATAAAACACACAAATGCATTCAAGCAAGACTAAGTAACTTGCTGAACAGCAGCCACTGTGGTGACTTTTCCAGGATAGTGGTACATTAAATTTCCATTCATTACTAATTATTATTTCTGAAATGCGCTAACACATGCACTAGAAGAGCACAAGAAGAGTCATGAGACTGACTCAGTAATGTCAGTTACACAGGAATACAGTATCTATACAAGCTACCAGTCATACCACGCCAAGTAAGGCTGTAAAGCCCATGAGTGTAGTGAAATGAGTAAGGGTGTGTTTTCACTCAAAAAGTTACATAGTATTGCTTTAATTTGAACTTCTTAGAGTGCACTGAGTTCCTAATAAGTTGAGAGCTGATTCAGATCAATACTGCCATTCACAAACATCTCAAGCCTAAACACACTGTTTGCTTCCTCCTGTAAAGGAAACACACAAAATAAGTACTGTATACAAACATATCTCTGTAAAACAATAGCATAAATTCCTAAGCCTGATTTTCTCAGAGATGTAATTACTATGTATTAAGTCCCCTTATTTGTTGTCCTCACTGCAACATGTAGCTACTCTGATATGATCCAGAAGGTGTGCAGACGTGTTATGCAGCAGAGCGCTGGATTAATTTGGCAGCAGCATATGTTCACTGAGGTTCAGGGAATGACATGGGAGCAATAGAGAGTTAGTAAATGCCTCACAAAAGGTGAGGGAATTGTTAATGGAGTTGAAGCGTCTTGCACAGTCCTACTCACAAATTTTCTCAACGCTGTTGCCAGAAAAGAACATAGATATTAGATAATTCTGGAAAACTTGAGATTAAAAGGCAACATGTTTTAAATTCTCACGCCAATATCTGTACATGGTTATGGTATGTTTAAGGGCAAGGAAAAGTTTGTGGCTATACTTGATTAAAAGTTTAATTGCAGGTTTGTGACAGGAGGTGAATTCCAATGTCTTGCATGAAAGTCAGATGTCCTACACGACCTTATTTTTCCAGTACTTCATACTTTGGTATTGAACATTAGTTCTGGATGTAAATCATAAGATGCAGATCCAGTATGGATTGAATTCCTCGGACACTGGACTGACTTTTCTCACGGCTCCATCCCATAATGCACAACCCGTAGTTTACTCTGCCTTTCTCTCTTTATCCCAACAGGAAAGCGTGGATGTTGACATTTAGTTTGAGAGACAGGTACAGTTTAAGTATGATTAAAAAGACATCTTCATGCTCTGGCTTACTGTCCTTGTAGTAGGCA
Source organism: Sciaenops ocellatus (assembly GCA_033000465.1). Lineage (NCBI taxonomy): Eukaryota > Metazoa > Chordata > Actinopteri > Sciaenidae > Sciaenops > Sciaenops ocellatus. The sequence goes on from CP136869.1 coordinate 17,759,061, forward strand.
GTGTTTAGTTTTAGGCTTTCCATTCAGTGTATCCTGGAAGAAATAGGATGATTGCAGTCGGAACCACTGACCCTGTTGAACTAACATGGGAACAAGAAGCTAGTGTAGCTGTAAAACAAGCACAGCTTTGCTTTTCTCTGCAGCACAGCAGAGATTCCAGTATCTTCATAATAACCAAGCTTTGTGGGAGTTATATGAGTAGAGCATGCCAAAACTCAATCCCGAAGACCCTCGTAAAAATCTCTGCTTTCTAATTAAATCTGTAATTTACTATTTCCTCTGACCCATAGTGCATCACACTGGAGGAGAGGCTATGCGAGGGAGATAAAAACGAAAGTTAATGTGGCAAAGGAGAGAATAGAAAAGAAGACATTTTTACAAACACCCTTCAATTAAATTTTTGCACACCAAGAACCTGTCAACATTGTTAAAGACTTTGCGGATGGCTAAACCAATAAAAAATGTTCTGGATGTCCAAGGCATGAGAAGAATCCATCTGTGTTTATGTAATTACAGCCCATAATCTGTCTGGTTTTTCTCTCAGACTTGACGGTTTCTGAGGATAGGTCAGATATGTCCATGTCTTCCATTGATCGTTAATTCCTCCAAAGTCCCATCTAATTAAAGGTTTGGCCCGTCAGAGTGATTTTCACGGGAAACTTTTGCAGTTGATACAATCACAGCTCTTCGGCGATTGCCACTATTTCATTAAAAAAGAAAAACATCTCATTAAGTGGAAATCTTTATGCTGTAAACACTAGTCTCTCTGAAGAGGCTCAGGCCAGATTTTATGCTTCAAACTCTTTAACCTTTGGCATGGACGCAGTGTGGAAAGATAAAACACGAAGACAGCTGTTGATTTTTGCAAAGCAGATGAATACTGGCAGCCTACAGTACGCACACACACACACACACACACAAACACTGCAGTAGTGTGAGCTGCCTACGGTGTTCCCACTATGCTTGGCTGCCACCAGGAGCTGTTTCCGTCTTCTGCTGAGTGTTTTGGCTCTTTGTACTCAGGCAGCTGGCGGGGCAGCTCCTGGGGTCGAGGTACAGACGAAAGGGGCTGAGGGTCTGCTGGGAGTCATCATTAACTTTGAGCAAGGGTGTGTGTGTGTGTGTGTGTGTCTTTGGAGACTCATCCTGTGCTCTGATCTTCTCCCCTGACCCGGCATCAAAGCCGACACACTGAGCGCCACAGGACCAGCCAAGGGCCACTGGCAAGAGCGAGAGTTTATGTCCGATGCATGTAGGCACACACACCCCTCTAGACATTTCATAAAAGGGCTTACACACAGGGCTAGTTACACGCATGTGGGCAGTGACACATGCACAGGTACAGATGTAAATGCCAAAGCGAAGAATTAAAACACACACTTGAGTTATAGGATCTCACACGTGAGAAAAAGAGGGGCTTACACTCACATTCCCACACACACTTTGTGATGCACACACAGTCCCAGAGGTCAGTGGTGTGAGACTTCAGGGCCAGGCAGGAGCATCAGTCCATATCGAGGATATGAGGCAGTGCGACCAGCCTTTTTGGAGACTGTCAAGCCCCATTAGCAAATACAGAGCAGCAGCTGATGGTCTTACTCTGTGTCCAGCAGAAATCAGTACAGTGATTCTAGCACATTACTAATTACTGTTATGTGCTCATGACAGACAGCTGAGAACAGCCAAGAAATGTGTTTAGTGCTCAGCAGGCCAGGCACTGCGAAATAAAAACACTTAAAATTAGTAATATTTCAAGTTTAAGTAACAATGTGCGACACTTTTCTATAAATAAATGCCATTTTCCCACAAAAACAGTGATGCAACCAACGTCGGTTCATGAAAACATTCATGTTCATTGCTCAAAAACAGCATGTGCAGGTTGTCCTCAGTGGGAAAATTCCTTTGGTGCACACTTCCTGTGCACCAAAGAATTTTTATGTCTCAAGCAGGTTTTTTGGAATAAACAAAAAGAGCCTGGCACAGTAGTAAGCGAGCAAATCTTTCATCATCACATCAGGCGATCTCTGGGAAACATTACGGCAAAGAAAGAAAGTTTATGCTGTGTGCAGTTGGGAATACAAGTTGCTGATTTGTACCACAAAATGTTTAGACACAGGCGATTAAAAACAGACAAACACATCAAATTTGACATTTTAATACTAATTAATTAAATACTATTACCACATTCTGAACAGACGGCCAGCTGGTAGTCAAGCTTACGCAATGTTAGAGGCAATAGGCCTTTTTTTTTTACATTTTGACATGTCATGGTAGGAAGCACACTTGTAAATAATAAAATTAATGATGATTGAATTCCATGTTCTGTTTCAGGGTCCTGCTATTGTGCATGCTGCCTCACAGTCGCACTGTCATGGCTTATGAGGACCAGGCTATCATTAATGGTTGCTTATCCTGCTATGACAAGCAAAAATGTCTGCTGTGAAAAAGGCTTACGGTTAATATACAGAGGACAGCTGTGATGGGGTGTTAGATCTTTTTCTTGTTGGAGCAATCTTGGCTCTCTGTCACTTAATTAAGCATATTATCTTTTACAAAAAAAAAAAAAAATTGGACAGATGACAAAATGTGTCTATAGCTAATTTCATTTGTTAACTTCTGCCTGAACTGGTTGGATGTGACATTTTTGTGACCTGTTCAGACTGGTTATTCGCCCAACTGGAAACATAAAAGATCAATGACCTACTTAAACAAGCAATAAATTAAATTGTGTAGGAGGGTTTGCAGCGCTAACCTCATAGACTGTGCCTATTCAAGTTGAACGGAAACAAAAAATAATGTCCATTTCTAGAGCCATTTAATTGTGCCCAATTAAATGGCTATTCAGTCGTTCAACTGATGCATTTCACTTTACACTCCTCCAAATGATTAATACCACTGTCAAAGTGATACCTTAAATTATATACACCTCTTTTTTCACACACAGACACATTCATCAATGGCCTGAATTTCCAGCCTGCTCTTCTTCCATTACCACCCACAGGTTACAATACATAATGACCTTACTGGACAGTTATCCCCCAGGAACAAAGGCCCCATTTGAACCATATAATCACATTTTTCTACAGCCATCATCCTCCATATAATCCTTGAAAAACCATTTGGGTTTGTAGACACATCCAAAACCATGACACATAATGTCAGGTGTACTGTTCCAGGACACACACAAACTCACAAACGTCCACGGAGTAAGAGCATTTGATTTTTGTTCCCACCAACCCGAGCTCCATCACCACTGTGCTGCATTCCATACAAGATGATAAAATGAAGTCTGGACACACATCCATCTTTTGTCGATTTGAGATTTTTAGCTAGTGTGCAACATGTGTGGGTTTGTGTGTGTGTGTGTGTGTGTGTGTGTGTGTGTGTGTCTAACCCCGAGGGTAGGCAGATAATTTGCTATAATTGCTCCTCTGCTGGGGCTTTGCTAACAGATAGATATCCGAGGTATGGCTGTTGGACTGTGTAGTATCAGTATTTTCCATCGATGGGCTGACAGCTGAGTGGTAGCAGTCATCAGCTCTCTGTTGAGTCTCCAGTTGGCCTCCAGGTAGCTGGATGTGTCATACCTGTGTGTCAGTAGGAGATTTTATTCCATCTCTTCAAGCCCTATTACTTAGGATTAAGATGTGGAGCCACTGCAGGACGCATTTAAACAACAAGGGCATGAGAATGTTAACATTTTTCTGTTCTTGTCATGCCCTGATTCGACCACAGTAATGTATCGTTAGGTTAGGTAATTCAACACAAAGTTGGATAAGGTATTGTAATGTAGCATAACGCATCTTAGCATAGCTTAATGTAGTTTAACATGTTACCATTGTGAGAAGTTTGAGTTTTACTTCTCAGCTAACTAAACTAGACAATATTTTGGCTGTACTCAGACCGAAATGATCAGTTAGTGCTAGGAATGCTGTTGATTATGATTCGTCACGCAAATCTGTCATTATATTATGTCATCAACAAAGACAACTACAACAAACATCATTTACCAACACATCTGTAACAACACTAACACTTCTCTAGGGGAGAAGAGAGTGTTTGAATCGGCTGTAAAACATTAAAAGGTGTGCGTACCATTTGGTTGGGAAATCACCACATAAAGTAGTCCAGAGAAAAAAAAATGACAATACAAAAATCATTCACAAAGCAAAACCACAATAGAAATGTGATCTGATGCATTGTTTAGGCTACAGTCATCTTGTATTCATGAAGCGTCCTGGATTGTGGAAAACAATGGAAATGCAACAAGCACAAAACGTCGAAACCTCCCAAATTTGTAAAAGTTCAGGTTAAGGAAAGCCTCAGGTCATGACATGGTACATATTTGCAACTTAAGAAAAACTCATGTTGCTCAGTCTTCTTAAGGGACGTTATTTGGACTTTAAATAAAGATTATATTTAGGATTAGATCTGGAGTATATTTATAATATAAGATTCAGCAGTCCAGTTCACAGAAACGGTTTTGCAAGCGTTGCCTACAGATCATCACAACAGCATCACATTTCTTGCAAACTGCAGATAAAGTCCTACAGGGCTCTTGCATACTAATGCTTGTACCACATACACAGTATGGCATTTGTTTTGTGCTTTTATTAATAAAAACGTGTGTGTAAGTGACGATTCAGACCAGCAAACAATCAACTTTTGGAGAAACACAACTCAATGTCGCTTGTGATGGCCAATCCAGTGATCAGATCAGTTAATCAAGGCAGGTTCATGGACCAAACTATGATACTCTCCCAGTTGCATCCTTGCTTGGCTTATTTCACATACCCAGCTTTGACGTCTGTGTCTGGGTTGTAGTCTATAGTGATACCAACAAGCTTCCCTTGGTTTGTGTCAGTTTGTTTGAGACAGTGGTGGTCATGCTATATAGGTGACATTTTGATTGTTTTACAGTGGCTATGTTCAGCACAAATAAACACATTCACACCTCCTTACGCCACCGCACAACCCTGTGGCTAATCGCTGCCATGCCTGATTTGGTCTGAATACAGCCTATGAGGGAGGAGCTTTGTGAGTGCCTGTGCACATTCAGCTTTTACACCCATGTCTATAATCAATCTTTACACAGGATTTGTGTCTGTTTGAACACTTACAGGTCTAAATGGCCACAGAGAAAAGCTCATTGACATTAATGGCCAGTTGTGATTTCCCCAAAAGCCCCTGTAAAAACAAGTGTTCGTTTCATTGGACATCAATTCAAGCCAATGAGCTGTCAACAAAAGACGATGCAACATCTTTTTCACATTTATAAGGAAATTCCATGAAATCAGGAAAGAAATGAGCTGGAAAAGAAACAACGCAGACAATATTTCTTTCCACTTTATGGGATGTTAATAAAAATGTAATTCTACAGCAGAACAGCTGTCACAACAGCCTCTGGTCAGACTAATGGTGGCCTACACCTCGCTTCAACTTAAATCAGTAGTCTTCACACAAGACTCGGTCTTGTGGACGGAAGAGCCAGAGGACTTCTTAAAGCCTCAGCGGTGGAAAGAGCACTACACACGACGGCACAAATCAAAGTTCAGTAAAAAGCCACTCAATTACTGTGAGAGTATTCAATGTAATTTGTTATTTCTATTCTGTACAATCCTTCAGCAACGGACAAAAATAAGGTTTTGGTCCTGCCATTTTGGTCACAGCATGACTGTAGTCCTCTTTGGATAAAAGCTCAAGATTTCTGCTGGAGTCCATTTTGTTCCATCTCCAACATCTTGTTCTCTTTGGCGGCCGATTTGGCAGAAAAACTACTGGCTGTTTCGTTTAGACACGAACAAGAAAATAAACGCAACCAAACACTGCAGACATAAACAAAACCAGTGACACCAAACACTTCGCTGTCTAACGTATGTGACTAACAACAACAATCTTAAACCAGAATCATTAATCTCGCAATACACTGCACACTAAAAGATACATTGTTTAGAGTTGGTCAGATTGTCGGGATTTGCTGTCCTTTGGTTGCCATAGGATATGAGGGAAAAACATTTAGATGGCCAGCAGAGTGGGGTTTGTCTGGGTTTGCGATTCTCTGCTATAAAGTAGAAGCTGCTGCAAATATATCAGCGATTTCTGAAAATAAAAATGGATGAAAAAATAAATAGAAATGACCATTGTTTGGTCACCAAATGAAATCCCCAAATGTAGGATAATAGGTAGATCTGTAATAGTTTTCGAAGATGTCATTAAGGTCTGTATTTATTTAGGAAATCAGTGACCATTACATACAGGGGGTCTGATCATTTGAAAAAAGAAACCTCTGATCTTGTTCCTTTTTCCTGCGAGATTCTCTGTCCTTGATGTTCGGCTCCATTTCCTCGACGATTTATATGACAAGGGGATGGCTACTTACAGCTTCCCTCTTGGGCTGTGACCACAGACTTCTCAGAAATGGCTCCCTTGGCTGCTTTAGAGATTCGCCACCATTCAGCACAAGTGAATATTCTGTAAACAGAGATGTACTCCCATGGTTTTTGATCAGAGTCCATTTTGAGCAAAACAAAACATTTCTGTGGGTTTAGGCCTCACTTTATTTATGCTGTGTCAATACAGGGATGATGGTTGTCAAGAATCCCCTTTTATTTGTCGGGCTTCGTGGGAAACCATCTGAAGACTGAGCACACAGGCATGTTTTTGTGTGTGTGGTAGTCTTAGTATTTATACTATGTGTACTGTTTATTCATTATGTCCAGGTTGCTTTATGGGTAGTTGTTTTCATCCCTGCCTGTATGCGTGTGCCTTTATTTGTCATAACACATATTTGTGTGTGTCCATGTGCCTCTATCAACTTGCAGCAGCAGTAAAGAGGCCTGCTATAGTGATCTGTGGTTAATGTCTGCTTTTGGGCAGCAGGTGTGCATGTGTTTGAGTGTGCGTGTATACGTGTGTGTCTGAGCTAGACCGGTCTGGTCCCAGATTTAGAGGAGGAAGCCGGTGTCAGGGCCAGGAGATGGATCTCTCCTGAGGGATCCGATAAATAAGGAAAAAATATCTTTGAAAAAGGGAAACGCAGCTGTTTCCAAAGGAGAAGTCAAAATATTGGTGGCTTTGCATTCCAGAGCCACAAGGTAGAGAAGGCCAGCTCACTCGGTGATGCTGTTTGGTACTTTATTTTCCCTCCCTCTCACTAAGAACACTTTCTCTTCCCTCTCTGCCTCTCGGCACATCTTTTCTTCCCTCTCTACCACTATAACTCCCTATCCTCACCTCTCTGTCTGCCTTTCTTTCCCCTCCACTCTCTCTGTCATGAAGACAGTCGAGCCTCCGTGCGATTCCCTCTAGAAAGTCCGTGGTGACCACAACGCATTTCAGCGGCTTAGAGGCAGAGCATATGATCCACTGATAAATCAGTCTGGGCCAGCTTCAATCTCCCCCCTGGGCTGACTTACATGTAAGACCTACTGCTTGTTTTACACACAGGCACAGCTCCAAAAACAGCGACGGTAACCAGATACCTGGATATTCAAAAAGCAGGTGGGCCTTGAGGAAAATCAGGAGAAAAATAATCAATGTTTCTAATAATACATCTGTCCACAATGTCAACACAGTATTGGTGAGATGAAAGTGTTCTTTCTTTGTGTTATTTGAATTTTTTGCTGAAAGCAAAAATGCACATCCGAAATGCCTTTCAAAATGATGTGTTATTACAGTGTGGGGAGCCCCAGTGGGAACCGTTCCCTAAACACTTTTCTCTAAATGTACAATGCAGTGCACTAAACATGAAGTCAGAGCAACGCGTTTTTAAAACCTACTGTAAAAAGCAACTTAAATATAGGTGAGAAATGTTGCAGCAATGATAAAAACCACATCCATTAAAAAGGGAGAACGTAGTGCTGAAGTTTTGCAACTTGGTTACCTTTTTATTTTGGGGCTGTGATTATAGATTTAATCCAATTTAGGGATTTTACATCTTGTGTTAATAAAATGATCTGTCCAAATCAAAACAGTGCAGAGTAGTGACTGATGGCCATGTTAGAGAATAATTCTGGTTCATTATAACTTAGTTCTGATCCAGACGATCAGTAAACAAGCTAACTCAGCCAGATGTTAGAACACACATTATTATTTGGAGGTGAAACTGAAAGTGAGAACAACCAAAGTATTGGTAATGAGCATAGAAAAACAATGAAGTGTGCCAGAGAGTTTGATGGATCAAAGTTGAACGAGGATGTCTGTGTGAATCGTGATGTTGGATGTTTAAAATTGACAGTTTAGGTAACAATGTAACAAGTTACATTACCTGTTTTCCCTTCAAAGCAAGTCACAACACGGGAGTTTCAATCATCTGACCGCTTGTGTTTCTTGTTCTGTCTCACTTCTTTTTAACAATCTTAGAAATTGTGTTGGTTCAATGTTTTTATCCAGGATGAAAATTACGACTGAAACTACAAAAAAAAGACCCAACTTATAATAAACTTGCATTATCTTTTAAAATGATACGTCTGTCTGGCTGAAGTAAGGCTTTGACTATATCCACATGATCGCAATACCACGGTCCTCTGAAGCCTACCGCAATTTTTTGTTGGGTCAATCTCATGTTATTCCATTACCCAGTGTGTTTGAGGTCTGTCATTAGCATTGGCGGTAAATGGAAAACCGCAGAGATATGTTGCTTTTTCATTGCGGTAAGAAAAGATCCATACCCTCTGAGCCCTAAGCTTAAGTAGAATGGAATGAATGGAAATGCAATGTTGTTGGATGTTAAAGATGTAAAAGGTTATCCTGAAAAACAGCATAACAACAACAGGTATTATGCTAAATAGTTGATGTAAATTATCACCAATGTGGTCACCACATTGGGCAAATGGATATCTGTCTGTCCACTATGAAGACCCAAGATATTCTGGACCACGGTCTATGATATAACAGGGAGACGTCATTAAAAAGAAGTGTCAGAGGTACATTCCTCTTAGATTGCACATAATACCAGCTGGACTCAAACAGCAGCTAATGTCAGACAGTATATACACTGAGTGTGTGTGTGTATACTGTAAGAACAGTTGTGAACATATGGACCATATTGTACAGTGTGTGAAAAAAGGCACTGATAGTGAGAAATGTAGATGTACATAGCTAAAATTGTGAGACTTCCTCTTGGAAAAGGATTCATACTGGACTTTTAAACAGTCAGATAAGGTATCCAGGAGACTGGCGGCTTAGAGGTGTGGAAAGTGTCCATACAGGAGGAAGGACTGGGCAGAGTTTCCCCTGCACATCCTTAGTGATAAGATCCTTTTATCCAGAAAGCCTCACGGCCCTGGGAGTGGATACATTTTTTTTACGGGTGGCCTTGTTTGGCGTCAAACCCCTAACCTCTGGACATTAGTGTGCTGTTTCTACCCTGCGAGTTATGACTAATGCTTAATAATAACTAATCTGTTATTTATTTTATTCATTTCTCACCTGACTATCCATCTTTTCTGCATTTGCAGTTTCATTATCTCTCAACGCTCTTTTCCTTTTCCTTTCTTCAGTCAGTTTAGTAAGAAAATTTGTTACACAAAGTAATGTAAACTGCATTTTTTCTTCATTACATGCTTATTATTTGCTGATAAAAACACAGTATATGCATGTCTTGCTTCTCTTTCTCCTCTTTGCAATTTTTCTCATCTCTCTCTTCCTCCTTGCCTCCCTCCATCCCTCCCGTCTCCGACTGTTTTCCTGTCAGTATCATGTTTGGAAAGTCAGCCCACGGGTCAGCCTAGGGCTCGTAAATTTGTCAACGGCAGCGCGGTTGAAAGGGAGGCTACTTGCTCGGGAGGGTCAGGAGCATCTGTGCTCACATGGGGCCTTTTTCTCACTGTGGACCCACGGTTGTTGTTTCAGGCACGTCCTCTTTAGAGAGCCGACCAGCCTGGGAACATGCAAGGGGCCGAGGGGTGCAGTTTTCTCCGTGACATCAGTATTTGATGAAAACGTCTTGTATAACAAGGTGGGAGTTCTTGTTTTCTAACAAGTACATTCAAAAGCACTTCAATTATCAGTGCACACACCACACACAGAGGCCAAGTCACATAATGTGACTTGGTTGACTGTGCTTTGCATTGGTGAGTGATTACATTCATTCCCTAACCCTTGACCCTGACCTTTGAGGAAAACTCCACCCTAACACACTCATCACTGTCAAATAAATGGCCATTGTTGATCTTCCCTTTACTTCTGGGCCCATTGTGTTTTGTTGTGCAGTACTTTTCTAAGTTGTGAGAATACCTGGCTAAAGTTTATATTTCCAGCAGGTGCAATATACGGAAAATAAACAAAGTTGGTCATGGGGGAGTGGGTTCATCAACTAAATTAGAGAGCTGAGCACAAAATAACTCATGGAAAGCACCGATCATCACTCGTGGGTGGTATGCAACATCTGCAAGCTACCCTTTCCTCTCAATATATCTGTTGTCTATCATCAAACTTAAAGCCATGTCCTGATGCTGGCAGGAGTTAGTAATTTTACAGGTATTTGGTCAGAATTCGATAAAATTTTAGTTCCAACCTGATATTGGTGCTAGATTATTACAACTGATCCTGAGGACCAGATCTATCAAATAGATATTTCATTGAAAAGGTATTATGTCAACCTCATGGTTGCACTACAGGAAAAGTGAGTGATCCCCAATGTCAGCAGGATTCGTCCTCTGGGAACCATGAATAAATATGTATATCTGTACAAAACCACTTTGGACAGACAGACATGGCGCTAGGCCCTACCGACATGTTTCTACCATGTTTCTCTGACCATAAAATATCTTCAAATTGCACTCATAAAAACACAAAGACATTTGTGTACACATACGTGTATATGTAGCTCCCAGAACAAACACTCACACCCTCCTTCCTGTGCTCCTTCAAGGTCACCAAAGGCTTTAAATCACCTTTCATCTGTCCTGGAGTTTTTCACCCTTCAAGCATTCTCTGGGTGTGCCTTTCTTCTTTCCTTTCTTCCCTCCTTTCTCTCTCTTCCTCTGCCTTTTTATTTACTAGAGATAACTACCTGCATGTTTCCAGGTGGCTTCACAGAAGAATGTGACATCAGGAATGTTTACCGTGACATTTACGCCATTCCTGTCAGCCTCGGTCATCTCCATTACCAGAATGAGCCTCTCCGGGAGAGCAAACGACGGCATCATTATGATAATGGGTTGAGTTTATGGGCACACAAGGACATGCTGATTCAGAGTTCAGTGGTTCACAAGTTCACAACCTTTTTTAACACCGGGGTGGACCAGAAATTCCAAAGACATATCAACCAGTGTTTATAGAAAAAGCTTGAGTCCTGTACTTTGTATTGCATTATAGGTTGTGTCAAGTCAAGAAGACTCTGAATCGACTTGCATTTTAGTTGAGTCAATGCACTTTTGTTTTTTTTAGCTGCATCACAGTACACAGAGGAATGCAAGAGCAACAGGATGGCAGGCTGTAAACTTCATGAAACAGTGACGGACTGTTGGAAGCTGAGAAGAGTGACAACAACAACAATAGAGGGCAACGTGAGGCTGGGCAACTGCTACACCGAAGCTCTCTGTTCCATTATGATTACTCTCAGGTTAACCACATTTCTCTTCTACTGCCGTCCAATGTAATTGACTTTTCGGCTGACAGAGCTGCCCGGTAGGAAATACGCTCCATGGGACTGTTTTGACATCACAGATGATGAAGAAAGGCATCACAGGTAAAACATGAGTCTCATATAGGCTGATATAGGACTTTAGTGTGCCCCTGAACTGAAAAAAATGAAACAAAGAGTTGTATCTTCATATAGAAGTTATAATTGAAGTAAGTGCAAAATCCCAGGAGTCCCATAGAGTCAGGAGTTAATAAAGTACCTAGAAACCAGAGAAACAAATGGTCGGAAAAGGAAGTGCTAAGTGTTCCTGTTCAAAGAATTAAAGAACAGAAAAGCAGTGGTTTCCAAACTGTTTTAAACCACGGCCCAAGGAAACAAGATTTTTTTTTCATTGCATCCTACCAGTTCCAGTATTTCTTTTATTTTGCATTAATTTTGCACATGACGTGTCTGTAGGGAAATTATCAGAAGCATTCTGTGGTGAGTTTCATTGTGTTTTTAGCCTACTTCCTGTTAAGTGTGTGCAATTTGATATTGGCAATACTCACCAGTATATTACTTGTTATTGGATCAATACCCAAAATGTCAGTATCTCCGATCCTTATCAACAATTCCCTGAGCTGTGTTGATTGTGACAAATATTTCCATCACTTCCTCAGCAACAGTTGTGGATTTGATAAACATGCGAGCCAGGCAGCTTTAACAACTGACAAGTGTGAGCTATTGTGTTGCTAATCTCTAAAATTCTCAGCTACGCCTCATTCATATTGTTTTTAAAAACAGATGATGAATATGAGGTTCAAGCAGATGTGTGTGGCGACTCCCAGCTGTTTTCCATCAAAATTAACAGCTGCATGTTGATGCACTTTGCACCAGTGCCACCTATGGCACCCACATGTTCCTATAGCATACTGTATTTTGTTCTTACGTCACCTCAATCCTCATCACATCCACCTAATGTCGAGCACAGGCAGCAGGTGTTTTAACTTTCAACAGAGTGGATTTTGTGGCTTTGGATTTATTTGTAGTTAGAAATGCAAAAATCGTGGGGAAATGCAGCAATCAAAACAAAGAGACACGCTTGTTTGCATCCTTGCCTCTCTCTTTCACATATACAAACGTTGTATATACAAACACAACCTCTCTCACACACACACATACAGACACACTAATTCCAGGTTAATGATCTCCTCTACGTGGCCTCCTCATAGATAGTTAAACACAAGAGAAAAGGCTGACAGTTTCACGGTGCTTTTAGCAGGAAAGAGTGATGCAGGAGCAAAAATACACACACACTCACGCTCATTGAGGGGTTACAGCATACACTGAACATGCAAAACTACAACAGCAAGTTAGAAAAAAGGCTTTGTAAGCACTATGACACAATGAAAAGTCATTATATATGTATGAACATGAACGTTTTTGTATTTGCCATTTTGTGCCAGATTTCAATATTTTTAAACGATGCCTTTTCATGCCAGGACTTTTTTCTTTTGAGGCTGGAAAAGCCTTTAAAACTGCATTTGGACCACTAGACTCTCCAGTGAAATCCATACTATAATCAATATCTGCAATACAGGGCCAACAACCTAATATATTGTGTGCCGTCTGTTTAGAAGAGTTCCTGAAGGAGGCCATCACACAACCTGTTTCTGATCAGCTGCTTCTTGTTGCACAGCATGTGGTTAAGACTCCTCCTGAGCCTTTTTCCAGACTGATTTGAGAAATCAAGTAAATGCAGCAAAATATATATAAAAAAAAAAACAAAAAAAACCCAGCAATAATCTGACACACAGACAGAGAGAAAAAGAGACATGTAAAGACAGACAGATATGGAGAAAACAACAGATGTGTGAGAAGACAGTGAAGCAAGGCAGAACAAACAGTGCAAATTCCTCCATGCCTGCACCCAGAGGTGATAAATGGGAGCAGCGGGCCCTAATCAGATGTTCCGCCAGGGTTATCGGCTCCGTTCGATAGATCGTTACCAGCCGCGAGTGTGCCTCACTTCACCTCCTTATCTCGTCACACTCCTCCATCCCACGCCACTATCACTCCCAACTGGAATGTCCAATGAAGACATGAGACTGGACGGGAGATGAAATGAAGACGGAGAGAGAAAACAAGGCAAGAAGTGTAATCTCTGTACTTAGCCCCGATCTCTGCTGCCATCTCGTCAGGTCGGGGAGTTATGGCGTGAGAGGGAGAGATATCATCAGGGTGGGTGGGCGTGTGGGTAGTGGGGTGTTAAGAGCAGGGTGTGTGACAGAGATGACTTCAAGTGTAAATGGAATGCTCTCTTATAAATGGTTATCTGCTGACCTGAGGGTCGACCAACCGTGTGTGTGTGTGTGTGTGTGTGTGTGTGTGTATACACCTCCATCTATGTATACACACGCAGCAAAAGGATAGCTGCATCAATTCTTCCACCTACTGTGGATTATACTAACAGGAGACATGCACGCCCTTCAAAGTCTGTGGCAAAAACTCAGATAGACAATAGAGTCGTCCTGCAACACCACGTCTTTTATGTCAGACATAAAGCTGGACTGGAAAAGACATAATCCAGTTAACCGGAGATGTTTCCTCCATCAACCCTGTTTGTTTCTTGAGGCAGCTGTGTGTTTTGCCAGAGAGCTTGACAACCAATACAATCCAAACATGAGAAAAAGGAAGGACTTTAAAATACTGTAACTCAATAAGCAGAATTATTTGTATATCTTGGGCCATTCTTGAACATCAGTGCAAGTTCAAGTGAACTTGTAGCGGCAGTGAAATATCTGATACCGTAAACAGATGAAAACAAACACAGAGGTTTGCAGTTTGTTAATGTAATTTTTCTCACCATTGCAGGAAAGGTTGCAGCTGCCAAGTTTATGTCTCAGAAAATATCCTTTATTCAGCTGCAGCATATCTTAAATTCCTCGTTTAACTTCTGGCTAATACTGTTTACGGTATGCTCTAAGTTGAGGTGAAGTGACGGGTGGTCTTGTGTTCTGTTCTGTTCTACTCTCTGAGGCTTTGCAGGAAGTGTTTCAAGACGGTTTAGTGAAAAATTTCCAAAGCTCCCTTCTGCATCAAACAATTGACTCTTTGATTGAAGCCAGCTAATTATTTGATCATGCTGGGGCTTTGGGACACGTTTCGCTGCAAAGGAAGTGGCTTACCTGGGTTTAGGCATTGAGAAATGCAGCCAGGCATCATAAGACAAGAAAAACAGCCGTTTAATAAGGGCACTTCATTTCAGAATAAGCCCAGGGCTGTCTGGACCCGGCTAATCTCCTGAAAACCCACTTCTTAAAACTTCTAGCTTTTTTGCCTTTAAAGTGTGGGAGGTAGGCTGGTAGAAATCCAGGCTGTTGACTTAGGTAAGAGGTCTAGTGACAGCTCAGCTATAGCCATGCAATGGGGTGTGCAGAGTCAGAGAGGAGAAGAAGAAAAGGAGGTTAGTATGATGACAGACAAGTGCATGAAGGCATAAAATAATTTTATAATACTTGAGCTACAGGAGGCACGTGTGATTCAACTTTCCAGACACTGGAACGGCTTTAAAATGGGCCACATTTACACACAGCCACTTTATGTGCCTTGGGCAGACTGGACTGCTATCCGATATCAAAAAAGCCAAGCGGGAATGCAACCAAGAAGCATTCGAGAAAATCTGATCGTTGGTCGGTGGGACTAGCCACAGAGGACCTGTCCCTGTTATGATAACAGCTGAAGTGACCCTGGAAAGTAGCTCCCAGTCACATATACAGCATTTGTTATCCCCAGTCAGGTCATTGAATGATTTGTATGGGTGCAAAAATGTTTTTATAGGCTGTTAAGAAACCAATCTCCTGGATTTGAGTAGTACTGACCCTGACAATGCAATCAGATTTGTGATCCGGCTAACTTAAGACACATATATGCAGTGAAAAAAAAGTTTGTTACAACCCATCTGGAGTTTATCTAATAATGAGACACTTGAAATGATCAGTGTAAACCGGGACTTAGAAGAGAAAACAGTGAGTGTGCCAATTATAATGAAGGTGGGGTCAAGCTCACCTGTTCATCATTAAAGAGTGTTTAAAACTAGTAAAAGTAAAAGAAGATCAACTTTAAAACCACAGATGGATTTTCCTGGATTATTATGGAACCTTCTCTCTGGTAAGACCCAGCAGACAAACAGCAAAAGATGGGAGAGCAAACAAACTTTTGGCTGCGCTCTGAGCCAAGCCAAGCTTAGAGAGGCCTCCACACCTGTCTGTCTGTCTGGCTAGCTGGCTGGCTGGCATGGGAGAGCAACCGTGAATTAAACTCATCACAGTTAAACACAGATGACACAGGAACAACATTTGGAGTTCCTGTTCTGTGACCTGTGAAACCAAAGCCATTTCTGTGCATCCTTGACTCATCATAACCACGAGGTTACAGCTCAACCACGAAAGCCAAACCTGATAAGAATAGCACAGTTTCCCCTTGCTGGCTATTATAGCCCTCACGGTGGCTGCGGGTATTTGTTCAGCAATATGTCACCCCTCATTAATTGAGTGAGCATTGACCTCTTGTATTTGTTTTCCACTGGGATGCACCTTACCAATATTGGTCAGTGTCTCCCCACTCACTCTACAATACATTACCTTGTGAAGGATTTATAAAAGGTTTGTGAGCAGAGACCAGCATCTGAAAGCGTCATCCTTTTTCCACTAAATGTGTCTTAACTGGAGTTCTCCTAAAATATAAATATGAAAAAAGACACAATTGTACATAAAACCACACACGGAGTCTTCTCAGAGGCACTTTCCATGATTTTCTACACATGTACTACGGCTAAGTATATTCAAGTGTCTGTTTATTGTAAAATTATCTGTTTCCACCCATAAATAAGATCATAAAATCATTTGATATCATGTTCAGAATTGGTGTATTTGCATGTTTAAGCCACAAATCTGTTATCTGCATCTGCGTGTGCACGGGACAAACAAAACGGGACCAAGTCATAAACAAGAAACACTTGAAAGCTCTACTGAAAGTCTTAAACTCCACAGGGAAGCTTTAACAGTGACTGTTACCATTACCAGAGGACCCTGCTGGGCATTAGGACATGTTCGGAGCTGCAGCGTGTCACACAGCATGAGTCATTCAGCACACAGTGTCACTTCACTAGACCTCAGTGGAAAGCAGGACGTCCGCAAGGCAAACTGTGATGAACGTGCTATTCTAGGAATGAAGATGAAAAAGGAGCTGGAAAATATGCTTCTGGTCCCCCAATTTAAAGTTTTCCACCTCTTGCTTTGCTTTTTTTTTTTTTTTGTCAATGGGTCATTCTGAACAAGTGATGAAAGCTAAGGAGAATAGATGACTGAACAAGTGGTCTACATGAATCATGTGGTAGGGTGGGGGATACATATGGTTCACAGAGAGCGCACTTGAGACTGGATGTAACGCAGGGGCTCTTAAATCTATCCGAGCCCCAAGAGGATACCCTCAGAAAATGAGGTCTCTATCTGTGCTACTGCCGCAGCTGGCTGTGAAACACATCAGTTCAGGCCGAAGCTTAAATCACTGTCATCGCTTTATTTGCTATGGGTCACTTTAAAGTCTGAGGTTCTTACATCTTTACGCAGGGAGGATTTGCTAACGTAAAAAGGTAAATCCAGTTTTAAATCAGATCATCAACGTAGACAGAGCCGCTGCGTTCTTCTCTCTCACAGACTACACAGGGAAGGTGCCTTTCAATGAATAGGTCTGCTTCTGGCTATGTCTGCTGATCCTGCTCCATATTTTTCAGATCGTTTCAGACAGATTGTTTGGCTGCTATGCTTTACTTCCTTTCATTTATCTTGATTCTAATTTGTAGTTTCACTTTGGCCACACGTGATATCCAGATTTTTAGGCCAGTTTTGAAACAAAAAGGACCACCCAGAAGAGTTTCAGGCCTCTTTCTACTATAGCTTTCTAAGTCGCTCCACATAAACCGCTCCAAACGAGCAAGAGACACATTAAAAACCAATCGGATGGCGATGACACACGGTAGTCGTGCAAGGCCTTATTTGCAAAGCAGATGGAAAGCCTTGGCCTGTCCAACATTAATTACAATCACATTCAGGGAGGAAGCCGTCCCTCCTCCAGGGCGGTTAGGACTGTGTGTACGGCTGGAGGAGATGGCAACCTAATCCCCTGGTCACCGCAGAAATCTGAGGGAATCGTCAAAAGATGCACAGGACGCGATTAATCAAAGTGGAGAGCCAGATGTGCAACAACACACGAGTATAAACCCAAACTTACACAGCACAGGAATACCAAAACCACAGACACAGAAACACCACGCCACCACCATCACACTCCCACACAGAAGCCAACAGAGGGGCTTCGATATTTGAGACCAAAACGACGGCCTCCTTCTGTCTGAATATCTGGTTTTCATCACTACATGTTGCAACACCAATACTCGCAGGACCAATAAGTAGAGAAACATTTGCTTTTTCTAACTCCACTCCTAATTCTCTCCTTGATGTGTGGCACTGAGTGACTATTAAATGATTTATATAAAGGTGAGGGGAAATTATTTTAAGGACTTCCTGTTTGAAGAGAAGTTAAAGGAAGACTACATTCCTCAGCAGTGATACGTTCCCACTGTTCTCATGGCCTGGATCATGACAATGCCCTTAGTTCCCAAGGAGAACGACAATCAATCTGGAATTAAGCCTCCTTGTCCACCGGCGTTTGACTCTGGCAGCGCCTCTGTTTATCTTAAGGCGCTCTGTTTAGAGTCTCCCAGTAAACACTGGAGCTGCTAATGGAAGGAAGGCCTTTTGGCTTTTATGTTCCAAACTCGTTATGATTAAAGTGTCCCTCTTCATCGTCACTGGAGCTAATTAAAGACAAATCTGCTTGGGTAACACAAACAATGCAACGCAATTTACGCAGAGAAACCGCAACTCGCTGCGCTGGAGGTCAACGGCAGGAATAGCCCTTTATATACAAATACCAGCGGTGGTGGTTGATGGTTTGCTGAGGATACTAGGTCTGTTTTTCCCGCGAAGACATAAATCATGGAGTAGATTGCACAGCAGGACTGACCACAGAATTTCGATCCTATAAATGAGCGGAGGAGGGCAAATCTGTCCGGTGGACGTGAAACAATAAATTACTCCGGAACAATACATACCTCATCAGTTTTTCGAATCCACAGAGGAGATGGGGGGAGTATCGGTGCGGTTCACACAATGATCTATTACTAAATGTGCGTAATGGTGCGTGTGTGGTGCTCGTGTCAGTGTTGGAGTGGTAAATTAAAAATATGGGTCATATATGAGCTCGTTGACATAATTCCAAAGTGAAAAATAAACAGAAAAATATATTTTAAGATGAAGAGGAGGTCTTATTCATGCTTCCTTTTAAAAAATCATATCCTTGTAAATTTATATCATTTTGCTGTGTTAGATTCTTCCCACCTTGCTTGCGCCAAACACCTGTTCACCCTTAATTCAATCGCTCAAAGTGAGATGTCCTATTTAATTCATCATTCTAACAAAAACATCTTACCAGAGCGCAATTGCGCACAAAAAACTAATCGTAAATTCAAGTGACTTACCCAGATTGACGAAGCTCATCACCATATCTGCGTCATTTAGAAAGGCAGTTTCTTGATATGTGGCCAGAGGAGGACTCTGGGTCGTACGCATAGTCTGATATCGGTCCAGCATGCCTTCCACTTGGCTTTTCTCCTCGCTTGATATGGTGTTGTATAAGTCCAACATGAACAGTGGAGCGGAGTTGTACTTTCCGTGCGACAGATGCGGTCTCGGTCTGTGCGGCAGCCCGAGGATGGACAGGATCTCTTTCTGCATCTCTCTCTTCTCGTGCGTCCGCAGCCGCCGGTGGATGAAACCCGGGTGCACTTCGTTGTTTCCATCCAGTGAATAATTACTCCCCGCGACCAGGAACATGCAGTAATAAGCGCTCCACCACAATCCGACCAAGGCAAGCCAGCAGCTGGTCATGGTGTTGTCCCGCTGTGCTCTCCGGAGTCCCAAGTGTGTCTGGCTTGGAGTTTCAGTCGCTTATCCAAATGTAAAATGTGCGTAATGGTAACCAAAGTCCGTCCGAGCGCGCTCTTATCTGTGGCAGCCGCAGATCAAAAGCGAGAAAAGACTCGTGTATCAAGCCATTTGAAATACTTTCTAAAGAGAAAAGCGCAAAATAGTGTCGGCCCTGCTTTCATTTCTGATTCCCGTAGCGCGCTGTGCTGCTTCAGGATAAAGTGCACCATGTGAAACTTTATTCTGAGCGCTCCGGTAAGTCGGTCAAAAGACACCGTTTGATACGAAGTTCACTAATAATACAATAACAAGCCCTCTGACCGAAGCCATTTTACTTAAGCGGATATGTTTGCTCTCCAAAATCTAAGATTTCCAACCGTTGCGCACTGACAAAAGCCGCCCTTTAACAGCTGAAGTGGTCTCAGTGACGGTCACCTACTCCTACAGGCTGTGTGTGAGACTCTAACAGGAATCCGCAGGTTGCAGTCCATAATATGCGTGCGCTCGCGTGGACGTGTGTGTGTGTGTGTGTGTGTGTTCGCGTCTCTGTGTGTGTATGCGTGTCCAGAAACCGCCCACTCCGTGCGCACTTAGCCAGAGGTGGAGCTCTTCAGGCTACAAGGACAACTCTAACATCATATTTCCATATTTTGTTCGCTGCAGAACAACAGCCCGTCTATTCTCATAAAAACGCAACGTTTGCGTTTATATCACTCATAATGCTCCCGTTACAATCTGTTACAGCCTCTGTGATATTTTAACTTCATCGTTAGGCCAGTTTTTGATATTTTTTGTTAAACTTCTTTATGTTATTACTCATATTGGGGTGCAGCTTCAGATCAGCCATCTGCTTTTTAGTTTCTTGCAGCGGAGTATGTTGTTTCCTGTAACATCTTGAATGAATTTACTCCTCGAGAATCTGAAAAATTACGCACTTTAACGAGACTGTCAAGTCCGCTATAATGAAGGATGGCTTCCATCTTTACGCATCCAGAGGCAAGGTGTGTGTCCACTCCGGTTAGGCAGAATAAAATGTTGCCCAGTTGAGGCACGACCCCTGACGATGGAGTGGGAAACAGCAAGCAATGAGGCGCAGCACCTCCAGAGGAGAAGTGATCTGCTGTCCGCCAAACACGGAAATAAAAGCTCCTAAATATTCCAATTAAATTCTATAACATTTAAATTTTAAAGCAGCTGCATGATAAGGCTGCACCCTCAAGTCACAGCCTTTATTAAAAATGCACCAATATTAGTAAAGTGCCTGCTTTAAAAGGCCATGCTGTATTAATATACAGCTGAATTTGTCCCAGAAATGTTTTATGTGATCATAAAAATTCTTTTAAATCCTTATTTCCTTCTCTCCTTCCTCTTCCTCTCATCATTCCTTACACCCTAACCTGTGTTATGTCTTCATGGTGCCTTCAGACTGTGATTGGTCCTGATGATAAGGCCCAAAGGTGTCCATATCTCTCCACGTCTCTGCTACTGCTGCTGCTGCCAGAGCCTATCTTATCTGCATGTGAAGAGTGAGAACCAGCATCAAAGCTACACATACCACCACCAAACACACACACACACACACACACACACACACACACACACACACTTCACTGCTGGGTAGCTTCCAGACTAAATACAACATCTCACTCTAATACAGCTAAAACTAAATGTCATATTTACTTTGCAGCATGTTAAAGAATCATGTGTGTTTTTGCATATTATTACATGTTCACTAAGGCATTTGTTTAAGACTTTTATTTAACATTACTGGCAACCAGTGCGTGCCATACCATACCAGAGGAGATGTTTAGATTTCAAAATGTTTTTCTATCCTTCAAGCAGAACCCCTGTCAGTACAGTATGAATATAATAACTTAAAGCTCGTTTGAAATCATGTGTGTACCTGTGCGTGCGTGTGTGTGCGCTTGAGAGGAAACCAACTGATCAAACTCTAAAATAACAGAACCAGGGCTGAAGACACCATACTGGGCTGACAGAGAACCAGTGCTCTCAAGGTTGTCATTTATCAGCTGTTTTTAGTTTGTCTTGGACTCAAAAGTCCCGTTTACTTAAATTCCTGATTTATAATACAGATTCAGCGGTTAAGCCTTTGTTGGCTCTCGCACTAAACACAGAAACAGGGAGAAAGTCCTTTTGCGGACAAAACTATGAAAGGAAACGGGGTGATTCTGACCGCTTTATACGAGTCGGCTCATGGAATCCATGTTTTAAACACTTCATGGGCCATTAACCATGTGTCATATTAAACAAACACAAACCGGCACCAAAACATCCACAGCTTCGTCGTCATTGGTGCTTTCTAGTCCTATCCAGTGACCCGGTGATAAACAAGCCGCACGCTGTGGGCTGACAATGATTGAAAAAAAAAAGCACTTAAACACTTCTATATGTCCTTAACATTTTGCTTGACATTAAGCAACTGTGTGTGTGTGTGCATCCCCGGAGGCAGAGCAGGTGATGTGTGTGTATGCTGGGTGAATTGGGAGCAGAGGGAGGAGGAGGAAACATTAAACAGAGGTTCTGTGTCCTGTCATCACACTGTCTAGACAGGACACCTCCTAGACCTAATGAGGTCTTTGTCTGTCTGTATCTATCTCTTTTACACACACACACACACACGCACACGCACGCGCGCGTCACCATATATCTTGGTTTTAGTTCATCTTCTGTCTTCCTGAGACATTTTTATTAAAGAGCATTAAAAAGGTCACAAAGGAGTTTAGACAGAGAGAATCTTGTATGCGTGTTGTGTGCTCAAGTATGACACACACACGTCCGTCCCAAAACGCAAAATTAAGGGGAAGTGTGCTCCAAAACCAGAGGAATGCTTACACCTGGCACTGATCTGACAAAAAGTGCTGAATCTTCTGCAATAATTACAGTATATTGCTATAGTTACTAGGTCATGCGCACACACACACACACACGCACACACACACATACACAAATACGTTTTATCCCAGTAATCAAGAGTTTTTCAAGTCAAAGGAACAATGGCAAGCTGCAGCACGTTTCATGCTTTTGATGCCTTCTTAGTCTTTTGTGTTGGATTAGTTTTGTGGTTGCGGCCTTCCTATAGGTAAAAAAAAACAAAACATGTATATTTATGATGCATGAATAAAGAAATCATACCAAAAGGGTGATATGCACACGAAAAAATGACACTTTGGTTTAGGTTTCAGCTTGGGTTACACCTAGTTTTGGTGAAGACAGATAGAGCTGGTATGTGTGCGTGTGTGTGCGTGTGTGCACGAGCGCGTGTGTGTGTGTGTGTGTGTGTTAAAGCCCCAGTTTATACATGTGTGGAGCTCCATTCCCTCCCAACCTCCAAGTCCAAAAAGGAAAATTGTGCTGTACAACAATTGCAAATTGTGATTTTAAAATATATGTTAGACTAACTTTACCTTTGTGTCTCATCTTTCTGGTATTTAAGATGTTATTTCCCCTAAAACTATGTCTATTGCTCATAATTACAACCCACACAAAACCTAAATGATAATAATTAAACCTAAAAATACAACAGGGTGAATAAAGTGAACATTCATACCCTTTTAGTATGACTTTATTGCAGAATACTTTGGCTTTGCAGTTGCATTTCTTCAAAAAAAGTCAGCTTAGTTCTTGTACTTGACACAACTACTAGTCACTAAGTGATGTTTGGCTAACAAGATAATGTGCTTGGACAAGTAATGAGCTAATACAAAATCAGTCATGTTCAACATCGTCTAAAGCAGTACAGAATTTGACCAGGTTTGTTCCGTGTTGTTGAACGGGCAGAGTTCTACTGTACATTTAAAAACTTAACCATTGTCCTCCAACATGGATGCAGCGAGATGTGTTTGATCACCTGTAAAATCACATTTCACGAGGGGTCTGCAAATCACATCCTAGGAGAATTTCCCTCCTCTTCCTGCTCCAGTAGTGAACGTGGTTGCACCGGCGACAGATTCTGATTGGATGACAGGAACTCCGTGGTCGATCTCGTACTGCATGGCCTGGACAGAGGATGACAGATTAAATTCATTTCAAAAGACTTTTTTGTGCATCAGAACGTCTTTTCTTGACTCTACCTGGTAGTGGTTTGAGAGGGCAGAAGTCATAAAGTGATGCTAATCATTTAAAATATGAGAAAAAGCAAGAAATATGAACTTTAAAAAGCTGCGAAAGAACCAAACAAACTTGTAATTTGTAAATAAATGACATTTTGCACATTTTCTGTGCACAGTTTCCACTTTTTTGATCTGTCTACAAGACTTTCTGGTCGAAACTTAATGTAAATGAAACTGAAAAGAGAAAACTGTTTAGGTTACCAACAGAAATGACAAATGATCTCTCAAGAGAAAATGATTTATGGACATTACAATACCAAAAACACTGCATTGTGTCAAGGATTTATGTCAGTAAATCAGTAAAAGAACTGACCTGACCCTTCTGTTTTATGTATGTCATTTGAAGCAGACATGTTGGTCTCATAGATACAGTATGATTAGAGTAGAACATTATGTATACCTGTGGGAAGGATGGAGCGTCGTAACAGCTGTACATGGCTGAGGAGCGGTCGGCCCGCAGACACATCTGAGGGAAGGCGCTGATCTGCTCTGCTAACTGCAGGGCTGTCTGTAAAGCTGTGGCAGCAACAGGACGTGACACAGATGAACATGTACAGAGCATTATGCACACACTGGGAAATGCAGCCATTCATAAAATGCATACAGGTTAATGTTAATAACCCTTTCTCTTGTGACAAAAATTTAAATCACCGGTCCCTATATGCTGCATTTTTCTGCTGTTGTATCTCTGCGAGCTGCCGCTCTGCCTCCCGGGCCCACATGAAAGCACTGGACCACATCCAGATCAGTCTTATGGAAAAAAACTACTCCTCATGATGCCACACTTTGATGCCCTGTGTATGTGTATGTATTGGTGAGCTGCTACTGCTTCGCTTCCCTCTGATGTTAAGCCCGCGCTAAGTGATCATCCCTCAGAGAGGCCAATTAGGCTGAGGCTTGACTGTGGGAAGAGGAACTTCCTAAAGGAATTAAGCTAATCTTCTTCTAATGTCTAAATAGGAGAGAGGGGGGGCATTGGCGATTCACACATGGAAAGGCTTTTTTAGGGATTCGAGGATACAGGAGTGTTCATGCATTAATAAAATACAGGAAATGCCAGATTGAAATGCGTGCATAGCTTAATCCGCAGACTGCTGCTTGAATGAGTGAGGAAAGGACAGTGCTAATGTTGAGTTATTGCTTCAGTGTGGGTTTTGGTGCCAAATAAAGAAAACAGATTCACTGGAACAAATTTAGAATATATATGATTTTTGTCTGATCTTACCTACAAGACAGTCTCTTAAAAACTATGTTTCCTGAATGAAACTGGGTCACAGGCCTGTTTCTCTGTGGTCTCTACATGACTGGTCTTCACAGTGAATAACGATTTCTACTTCCCCCCAACAGACGGAGGACTTCCAGCCTCCCACATATCTGGTCTTCACATCTCTAGCCTTTGCCATCAAATGTCCTATAATACTAACTACAACATACTGTAAACACACCATAAACATCCTTGCATGCTGCACTGGACTGAATTTCCTGAATTTAAGTTGTCTTTAGCTCACACTTGTCAACACGTTTGTGTTGCGAGTAAAAGAATCTGCCTCTATTTGGCTACTACGGTATGAATCTACAAAAGCTCTGCAATGGCAGTTATTTTATAGACTAATAATCATGTTAAATTTTATGATTTAATAACATTTAACAGCATTTTTACACTGCCATTCTGATCAGGAAATACATCCATTTATATAAAACATAAAAATGGATAGAAATGAGATAGGTATTGTTTGAACATTTTCAATCTGTGCCAATATGATATGAAGTGTCTGAATGATACCAAACTACTTACTGTATAAACACATTTTAGCCCTTTTTTATCCAATTTAATATCCAGTATCAAAAAATGCTTAATGCTTAATATACAGTTAAATAATTTCTCCTGTAGATCAGGAAATATCTAATCAAAGATCAGCCTAAGAATCTGACCAAGCATTCAATGCTAACTTTACTAGTACAACCAATTCCAGTATTAGCATTGAGCATTGAGGAGTGATAGCCAGCCCCATCTATGACACAGCACTGATAAACACACAATCTACTTAAATAATCTACAATACCTTGTCCATCAGGAACAACTCGGTTAGCCAGTCCATAGGCAAGAGCCTCCTGTGCTCCGATTGGCCGTCCGGTCAGAATCAGGTCGAGGGCTCGAGATAGACCAATGAGACGAGGGAGTCGCACTGTGCCTCCGTCAATCAGGGGAACTCCTGAAAGATGAGGAGGTGTTCAGTATAAAATATGTCTCTTCCAACATATGACTGCAATACAAGCTGTACCAAAGAGAGTGCTTCATCTCAGACCAATGCATTTATACTCATTTACACTAAAGGTTCTCTTACATTGGGACCCAAATATGTTACTTTGGGCTCCAGGATTTTAAAATACTTTGTCTAAAAATAAATGAACGATTGAGAATGCAAATGATAATGGAGGAGGTGGGGGGGTCTTCTAAAGTTACCTTTAGACGAAAATTTGGATTACTTAACTGTAAAAGGTGAAAGGAAATGTAGGCCAATGTGCCAGTGTATTGGGTTCAGGTCACTTCAGCTGTGTGAAAACAGCCAAAGAAACACTTAGAAATACATAATATACTCCTGGCAGGTTACAGCTGTCAGGGGAGAAAAGTTTTTAAACAATTTTACTCCTTAACTGTGACTCTGTTTTCTTTCCGTCAGTACGTGAAAACTAAAACTCCTCCTTACTCTCAATCTCAATGGACACATTTGCATTATTACTGAGTTTACGAGCGAGAACGAGGGATTGGAGGGAAACGAGGGAGAGAGAAACAAGACGAGAGAGAGAGAGAGCACATTGCAAGGTACAGTAAGCTTCTGGCATCTATCCTAATTTCTAAAGAGCACCAGCTGGAATTGGCATACTTTCTACCGTTCAGCGCTCCCAAGTTCCACGCCACAATCCCGACTCCCTAATTCCTCCAAGTCGCTGATTCTATTTGACCGCCCCTTATTGAGAGCACATGTGTCGGACATGTTTTCATAACCCCAAATCATCATGCTAGCTTTCAGGTTTTTTTTTTTCTCCCTCCTCTCTCATTCTGTAGGGAGTCGTGGAAATACTGGGATTCTATTCATACTCTACGAGCTCCTCTCCTTCCCCATGTCGTTCAAATAAATTAAATTGGAATACGTGGAATACCAGTGTTAATACATGTGCGACCAATCCAGGGGCCTGGTCTGGGTTCAGACAGTCAGCACATATGGCTCTCTGACAGACAGAAGACTGTGATTAGGCGGGGGAGGAGGGTGTTACACTGTCTGCGAATACTAGATTTCACTCAATTTTTCAGTCATCCCCCATTACAGGAATGTATTCTACTGAAATGTAAATTACAGACTGTACGGATGAGCACCCTGAGCTGATGAAATGCAACATACGCGATTGCCTGAATTCCTTTTGCTGCAGCGCAGGTGTGTGTCTTGGTCTGTGTGTGTAAGGTTCAAGGTCTTTTCAATATTGACTGAGACAACAACTGAGTGTGTTTCAGCCAAGGTTTCGCTCTGTCGAGCTTTGTTCTGCACCACATGTAACTACACACACTTACATGCACAAGTGCATTCCTATACAAGTATGTCTGTTCAGCATGTTCAGTAGTCCAGTGGTTTCCAACCTTTAGTGTGTCATATATAGCCATTAATATACACTATGCATTCATTTTAAAGTAATAATTAACACTATTAATCATAAAGTGGTCATTAATATCAATATTTAGGTCAGTTGTACACTAAGCCAAACTTTAATGACTTCTGTGTCTGAATTTACGTACTTCCATACTTTCTGGGTACGTAAGTGCATTCACACTGTCAATGTGCACCACCATTCGGGCACTCATAGCACATTGACAGTGTGAATGCACTTACGTAGTCAAAAAGTTGAGTAAGGATCGATGAACACTTTTCTCCCTCAGTGATCGCCATATTGGCTACGTAGTGGAAGGGGAGGGACCACTAGCATTGTGAAATAGCGTCCGAGGAAGCTGCTGGAGCTGAAGCGGTTGCAGTGAATACAGTATTATAAAAAATATTAGCTCTACATAGGTTTTATATTTTGACAGTCAAATGTTGGCGCTAATGCTTTGCCTGCGATTCCGCAAAGAAGAAGCGGTACAATGTGGCAACCATCTTTTTCAGTAAACGGCCGTACTCAAATTGAGACAACACTTCCCTGCCAAAATTAGCGCACTGCGCCATGCTTACATAGAGGTGTACTGATGGAAGTATCCGAATTGAGACACAGCTTTAGTTAACAATTTGTCCATTATTTTTAGCTAACTGTTTTGACTTCTCTGCTTGCTTTTTTTCCAAATTTGTTGAGCTACTGCAACTGCAGAAACAACCTCTGTGGTACACATACCCCTGGTTAGGAATCTTTACTCTAGTCAACAGTGAAAGAAGGTTTCTAAAAGCTTCTCTAGGTTGTATCTAGTACTATCGACATTTGATTAAAGGAAAAGACAGAAAGCCAAATAAAAAAGAATGACAGCTAGAGACTGGAGGCTGGCTAGAAAACATTAAGAGGCACACAGAGGTGGAATGAGGCAGAGGAAGACGGAGACTGACACTAAAAAGGACAGATAAAGAGCAAGGTTGACCTCCAGTCTGTGCTGCTGTTGGCACCATTGCTATCAGCAACCGGAAGGATCTCCCTTCTTATCCACAGCATTCGTCTCCAGCACCTCCAACCCTCACCCTCCTCTCTCTGTCTGATAGTCCCGTCTCTGATGTGTCCTGTTTGCGGGAATCTACACAGACCTGCGCTTTGTCCCACATGAATGGGAGCTGGGAGGTTGGGAGCATCTCCTTTAAGTAGTTTTAACTCAAAAGGCATGTTTGAGGCTGAGGCGGAGAGCAGTGGCTTCTGATCCTCTATTTCAAGTTTCATAGAAGAAAATGTTTGGCGATGATCCTGATACGAGATAATCAGTCAGCATCTATAAAACAAAACTGTGGATTTGTCATCGCTGGTCTTCAATAATGAGCTAAACATTTCCAAAGGAGCCACTATCTTCTTGTTCAAAGCAAGCCCATTGTCAAGACTGTGGACTGTTATTAAGGTTGAACATGAGTCAGCAAAAGCCTATTGTTTAATAACCAGATAGGTGGTTCTCTTCCTGCATCATAGGGCCATCACAGCTTATCGGACTGACGTGTAGGAGAGGTCTGGAGGAAAAAAGAAACCTTGTATTTTATCTACTTGCTCCGGAGTTTGGTATAATGTGGCGGTCTGTGATAGTGGCAGAGTTCAGCTCTTCCCGAAACTTCTTTGAGTCATCACAAAAAAATTGCACATAGAAACTTCTCCGGCTTCTTAGGTATTTTTTTATGATCCTCAATCAGCATTCATTTGCTAAAAAGTACAATTTGAAAGTATTTCATTATATTGTTCAGCACAGTTCATTTTGAATAATAACTCAATCATCTAGAAATAATACAAAGTTCTTGAAAACTTCTTTATAAACCTGAACTATGGCTTTAATTTTTTTTTTTTACAATTAAATTCATAACATAATGTTAACGGCAGTTTTTCAACTATGCTAAAATGGTAACAACAGCCTAAAAATAACTTAAAAGGAGGTTCATCTATGTGTTTTATCTACAACAACAAATGCTACAGATCGGATCTGTTTGCATCTGTATATATTCATTAAGTAACCATCTTTCTCTTGAATCCATAACCATCTATTCAGTAAGCACAATCAAACCAGCTGAAAAACTACCGATCTGTAGCGGACTGCTGAATTTCTTGTCAACTTGGCAACCAAAACAGAAAAGCCATCATTTGGTACCTGATATCGGTACCATGTCCGATTTGAGAAGACCACACTCCATGGAACATCACATCCACCATCTACAGCTGCTAATAACCTGTGAATAGAGTGTGAAACACGACACACTGCGGTGTTCTGGTTTGCTGCTGGTGCTGCTGGCATCCTCACCACATCAAAGTAAAACCCACTACAATGGCCTCCCATGAGGGTAATGCGATTAAGTTTGATGTGGATTAACAATTTCCGGACAACTCCAGACTAAATGGACGGAGGGAAAATCGGAGGCTCGCTTTAAAATACTCACTGGGAATCAAGTAAAATGGGTCTCATTGGCCTGGGTCAAAGATGAGTGCCACACAGTTAACTTGATTTCATCTATTTAGCCCACTGAGTTAAGACCAGGACTGTGTATTCTTCAGTTTGCAGAGTACCATTATGTGATACCACCAAGGCTGCAAACAGCGCCTTAAACCATGAAAATGGAAGAGGAAGTAGCACTTCATAAGCAAAAGCAACATCACATTAAAGTTTGAACATGATCAGGAACCCAATCCACCCCAAAGTCACCAAATCTGAGGTAGCCTACTAAGTTCAACTTTTTGACAGAGATATCAGTTGTCATGGTTTGTCTTTAGATTAATATGAAGTTATTTGTAACTGTCCATAATGGTCATCAATTTATCCACTTAATATACTGACTGATTTCTCTGTCTGCACACAACCGCTGTGTCCATTCACTCTTTATGGAAAAGAAACCTGAAGTTTCAGAAGCAGTGCCGGTCTTGAGGCGAGATGATGTAATCACTGGACTATGTCACTCAGTTTCAAACTCACTGAGCGGGTGTTTGAATTGGCCGATGTTATGTCAGCTTTGGACTGAGGTTTGACTTCGATTCAACATGTGGCTTCTTCTTCTTTGGCACTCTTCATATGTCCCGCGTCCAGGTATGAGACAGGACTTAAAACCGGGAGGAAGAGAAAGGGAGGAGACACTGACATGACTGATTGGTGTTGGTGTTTGAGGGGTCACGTTTAGTGGTCTCCATTTCAAACAGGAAAATCAGAGGAGTACTAGAGTAACAATCCTGAACAACCTCTTCATGCTTGCCTGATTTAGCCTCACCTTTTAAAGAAAAATCCTTGAATGAAGCATTACTGAACTATTTTAAGTTTCCTTTTCCAGAGCCAACTTTTCTTTTTTTTTTTTTTGCTTTGTGATGTTCCTCTGGTTTGAGAAACCAAAATAACATCAGGGAATTAGGTAAGCTCGGTGGTTTTTCATTCAGGTCTCTCACAATTCTACGAGCAGTAGACACTAATACCAGACCCCAGTGACGCAACCATCTCCTCCTTCTCATTTCCTCCTCGGCGGGGCAGAGGGGCCCCTGACAGGAAGCCGCAGGTTCGGCAGCCAATCACGTGCCAGAAAGCTGTCAGATCCTTATGGTTGCCATTGGCCCACATCAGAGCGGTGTAGTGAGCCTCTGAGGGTTTTTGGACTCCAAAGCCACCAGGGATTCCCTCCGGCTGCTGCCATCTGTGCCCGACCCCAAAATGGTTACAGAATTCAACCATTAAAAGGAAATAATCGGTAAGAAACACACGATCTTTAAATAAACTGTGCGTCCCACAGAGCAGCGCTACGTTTGATGTAAATGGGCAGGGAAGTTTGGTTTTCAATTGTTTAATGTTGAGAAAGTAAAGTAAGTTTAAATGCACACTGCTACGTCTTTTTCCACCATAAAGTGCCTTTTCTAAGCTTAAAGTCTTATGTGAAATGTCTCTTTGTGGAATGTAGCCCCATTAAATCTGGCTAATGCTCCCTCAACCGCACCAGGACTTAAACTACACTAACTACAGGCTTCAAAGGGTGAAGATGCTGGTTATGCAGCATTCAACGACGCCGAGTATGTGTATAAAAATGTTGAAAACCAGCAGTCGAAGTAATAATCACTCTGTTAAATGCACATCTGTATGAAGAACCGCAGTGGTTTCAACTAAGCTGGGGGAAACGACTCAAATGTGTTGACAAACAAGCCTTGAAGATATGTGGCAATCAAGAGGCAGAGAATTAATTACTGGGAGGAAATGTGCAACTTAATGTGTCGAAACCGCAGTAATGCTCATCTCTGCCTCCCAAACATAGTTTTGAGCTGATGGAAGAGGTCTGAGTGCAGGCGTTAGATTAATGTCATCCCTAATGGGACACACAGAGCTCAGGCTGTGATTTTTTTGAATATGCTGAAGGAAGTTTGTCAGTTTGTATCCAGAAATGCACTGATGCATCCATTCTTAAAAATTAACCATGGCATTATGCGTCTTCTCCTGTGACTCCTCTAATGTGTACTAGGTAACATACAGAATAGTAGCAAGCATGATCGAAACATTCTTGTACAAATCAATGAAAAGCAGAGGACACGTGTAATTAGCACAGAGTATAAAGAATGGACAGCGTATGTGTGATGTCACCCATAGAGTTGGCTCTGGCCGCCGCCCTGTTAGTAGTCCTGCCTTTACCGCCTCCCAGCTAATCTAAAAAAATCGGCAAAGATGTGAATCATCGGTGGACCTGAGGTGGGCCAAATGACGCCTGGGTCCTCAAACAAGCCATCCCTAACAGCACCCACCTGTCAATCAAAGCAGCCACGCTGTTAATTATGCATAACTTTAAGCCTAAATATAATTTGAATAGGTGAGTTAAGAAAATTCACCCTCATTACAGTTGTCAAGAATGGGGAAATTAGCTTTAATGACCAAAACCGGTTTTTGTACCAGGCTGTAAACATGTTTATTTCTGCTGCGAAGTTGGACATTTGATTATGATTAGCAAATTATACAACTTATTGTTCAATTCAACATCTGTAATAATGAGGGGGAAATGGCTCTTTAAATGAAGAGTAACACTGCTGAGACTGGAGCATGGTTTGGCACTGAAGCCTTGCCTTGCCACCAGACAGTCTGGGAGGACGGACAGTTGGACAGACAGAGAGACAAGGGCACTGCCAGGATGCTCTCCTGTTAAATTACAGGCCTGAGATGATAAGCCCTGCATGTTTACACTCTAAATCTAGTACTGCCAGTAAATTATAGTACAACAGTTGTATTTATAAACACTATGGTCGTATTTTAAACCCTCTAGCAGTATGGCTAAAGCAATGACAGCTATAGAGATGCTGCAATGGTCCAACACGAGCCACTTTTACATAGTAAAGCCAACAATGACTTGCTGGGATCAGGATTAGCTTAAAGTGTTTACAGCAGAAGATCCAAAGTACTACTTGTTCTTTTAAAACTATAGCAGAGTCAGCGGGCAAAAACCGTGCCAGTAAGCTACAAGACGCCAAAAAGGGAAAATGTTGTTTATGAGGAAATTGTGTGACATAAATAATATGTAAGCCCTGTTTGGCCCCGCAGTGGAAACCTGGCAGTCGGTTGCTTCCTCTCCTACTTATCAAGACTGCCCAGCAGACTCTGACTGTGATGCCAAAAGGTCACAGTCACTGGTGTTATCGCACTATGACTCCGTCCTCACACACAAACAAGAGGAGGCTGGGGTGATAACAGAGGACAGAGTAACAAAGTTGAAAAATAGAAACAGCGTCGACTTCCTGGCATTAGGAGACAGATGATGTATGCCCTGATGCAAAGAAAAACAAGAATACTTTTCATGGACAGACAGAAGGAGGAGCAGACAGAGAATACAGAGGGAACTGAGATAGTTGGCTGACAATAAGGCCGTCTTACTACCACACTACTACAGGTAGCAAGTGTTTCAAGTATCAGTATCAGTGCCACAATATAACTCATAGTGTTGAACAGTTGTGATGTTATTTGTCATGGTTTGTGTCGTAGTATCAATGCTGTGAGTACCAGTATTAAAGAAAAAGGAGTAATATTAGCTGTTATAAAAGCTGAAACACTAGTTTGAAATAGCAGCACTGATAGTAGAAGACAAGCATTTAGTAGTACTGGTAAAAGTAGAGGGAAAAATGTATTAATAGTTCAAGTTTCACTGAAGCAAGCTTGACCTGAAGGTCACTGGTTCAATCTCTGGACCAGCAAGATAAACATGGGTGGAGAAAGTGAATGGGCAGCGCTTCAACCTCCTTTATTACCACTACAGCACTACAGAGCTGCCTTTAAGCAAGGCCACAACCCCAAAGTCTCAGTGACACAGCTTTGAATAAAAGGTTAAAAATCATCCAACAGCAACAGCACGGTGGCGGTAAAGACAGCAGTAGCATGAGGTGTCAGCCGTACCAAACCTGCGACAGAACACGCCCATGACGGCACTCTCCTCCACCACTCTCAGATCTGCCAGCAAAGCCAGCTCAAGCCCTCCGGCCACAGCAAATCCGCTGACTGCTGCTATCAGCGGCTTCGACAGCTCCAAACGGGATGGACCCTGGAGGGAACAACCGGATTAGTACATCAAAACACACACACACACATACACATATATATATATATATATATTCAAAGCTGTAGGACTTGTGCACAGTGAAATAAACACAGAAGGAATACACATTGTTAACAAGGCAGCAACACTGCTTCCTGTAGAATTTATCCACTGCACAGTACCTCTGAAAATATGTCTATGTGAATGTCTATTTTTCCTATTTCATGCTTTTTTGCCTCTCAGCTTCCCGTGGTTTAGCTACTAAAAGTTTTGGAAAAGTTTATTTCCTGATTTCTTTCTCAAACGCATCAAACAAAAGAGTAACAAATGATGATGAAGTACTGTATATACTGTGAGAGATGTAATGCTGTAATTTTCTTCACAGGAGGTCCACTCAATCCCAAAGACTTAACATGCAAAGCAAACAGATTTTATGTAGGCTGCATAACTTACAGTGCTTCGTTTGTGTTATGATCATTATTCTTCTATCGCTTGACAAAGAAGTTATTCTTTGTCAAGCAACAGCAGTGTGCCAGAGGACTTGCACTGCACATGCATAGCACACATCTGTAGTTATTGCAGCATTTCCCTGATTCGACATCATTCCCTAAACCCAAATCTTCACCACTACCTGTCTTCCCAAAGCCTTAAAAATATTCACAATCACGACAGACCACATCTTCTGGTTTTATATTTTTGTGGAAACCTTTAGCCCTCCATCAAGATTATGAGGAAATATAGATATAACCCTCGCTAGCACGCACACACAGCCCAAACAGCGCTCACCATCGGACCGGGACCCTTGGTGACATCTTGCTCCAATTTGAGGGAGGCTGTGTGATTGGCCAGCTCTTTCAGATCATAACCAGCGCAGAAATTCCCTCCTGGAGGAGACCACAAAATTACAAAGTATGGCAGCTGGAAAGTCAGAGAGGAAGGGAAAATGATGAGGATGAAAAAAACAACAAGTTGAGCTGGAGTCCGAGGGCTGCAATTTGGATAGCAGCTTGCTTTGGGCTGGCTGGCACACAAATGCTTCTCTTCCCTAAAGAGCCCAAATCCAATACATAGTCACAGATCATGCATGTGCTCACACACACACAAATATATATATGCACATACACAATATCCTCATTAATGGAAGACTAACATACTCAAACCACAGCCTCTTCCGTTGGATTCATGTGGTAATTACAACATTACTCAAGGGGCCTACAAACACTATGTCACAGGCTCAGGCAGGGACTCATAAAATCCTCCTCTTTCCTTAATGTAACTGTAATGAAAATGATTATAACGAACACATGTGCCAGCAACACCCATCAACTGGGAGCTTTGATTACAGCTGTGGGTCAGCGCAGGGCAATTATAGAAAAACAGTGCGTCATGCTGTTTATGGGAGCAGCGATGTGACGGAGCTCCCTAAACCCCCTTTGTCCTTATAGGAAAAAAAAGAGCAGACGCTATGTAAAGCTGGTACAGTCATGGAGCATGGTAAACCATTATTTAGACTCTTAGGAGGTTTGTTAGTGAACAGAGAGGCCAAACTCTTGCCTCCTGTCACTGCCTCTTGGCCAGGTGGTCACTGTAATGGAGAACTGGTTCTCAACTAAATTATCTAGTTAAAAAAAAGGTAAAATAAACAGACAGACAGATGTTGTATTCGCTTATAATTTGTGCAATGAACAATTGGACATTCCAGTGATACCAGGGTTACTGGTATGAGAGATGAGCAATGATTGGGTGACTCAAATAATGAAAAGAAAACACATTTTCTCCCTGTTGAACACACTGTAAACATTTCATGTGGATCATTTCCTCTGTAGGAAGTATATGATATGATCAAAAGTATGCGGATAGTCATATCCGCCCTCTGTGGGTCACAAGATGAATCCGAGGTGTGGCAGGATGATTAACAGGGTGGTAGTAAAGAAAAAGAGAATCATGATGTACTAAACTTCGTGAGTTTCAGTTTTTTTGTGACTTACTGGAAATTTTAAGCACTTGAAGAAAAAAAAATCTGTGTTTGGTTAACCTGGTAAAAAAAAAATGATACCATGCAGAGCCATAATTAAACATTGCACAATTTTAAGGGGATACACAGCAAAAAGGTTAGGAGCCACCATCTAAGACAAGCAAACATTTAAAGACACTTTTCCTCTTTCAATACGACAACAGGTCTTTTTTACTGAACACATTTTGTCACAGTAAGGTTTGCTGTGTTACTGTGCGTGCTGCCTCACTGGTCCACTGTCATGACGTATTGGTGCACATGAACAGAACAGAGCCGTCGTTAATGTTACGAGTGACACCTGTTAAGGTGTCTGCTGTGAAGTGTCCGGTGCCCCCTGTACAAGACAGCTATTGTGTGGAAGGACTTGACCCATCAGCACAGAGACTTGACCTCAGCCCTATTCAACGCTTTTGTGATGAACTGGAACACTAACTGATCTCTTTTTTAGAAGACATGCTGCTGCTGAAGTTTGTCATGTATGTAAAGTTTCGCTGCTGCGAGAACCACAAACCAAATTCCATTCACATTCCTTTTGAGTGGATTTCTCAACTGAACAAAATAAAACCAAACTATATAGACACCTCTTCAGGTTAGTAAGGAAATATGTTTGTCACTTGATGACCATGTCAAAAATGCTAAGTTTTTACAGGACTAGTGAGGTTTTACGGTCTCTAAAAGTGGCTTCATCTCAGGTCGGCTGAACATGTACCTGGAGTGACGCAGCTGGGGGACATTTATATTGTACCTGACCACAACGCCCACAGAAATCTGAATCCCAAACACTCCAAATATGTGCCAGCATACTCAAAACCTGCAGCAAGCAATTACTTTTAATTTTCCAAGTTAAAAAAAAAAACATGTCGACACTGAAAAATGAGAGCTGAGAAGAGTGATCGTGTTGGCGCTAATTTGAACAAAATGGATTCCTTATGTTTTCAGAAACACTACATTCAAACTCCTTGTCATCTCATAACACAGACAGACTGCTAATCACCACTGAAGGTCAGTCTTCTTGTTACAGTGGAGCAGCAACACAGGACAACCTGCTGACAGGAATGTGTGGTGGGACGATTAAAAGCACATTACAGACATTGTGGGAATCACAGAAGAGACACTTTAGCTGGAACGACCTACTGTGCCGCTCACTGCTAACCCATTTAAGGCGAGCTAATTACTTTCTAACACACACTGTTTTCTGTTCACAGCTGAGACTAGTGGCACTCAACAGCCGTCATCCGGAGAGACTCCAACCTCTGAAGTACCAAACAAAGTATATGCTTGTCTCTTGAGGCCACAGTGCACTTTAAACAGCCGACAGGTTGATCCAGGTTGAAGACATTATTTCCACTGAGGGAAGGAGTTCATTCAGTGTGTGCGATGATTATTTTTAGAGGTATTAGGAGCCGTGGCATAATTCTGGCTTTGGGCTGCTGACACAGTGCAGGCCACCTCACAGGTGTTTGTGGGTGTTTTTTCTGTGTGTGCGCACTAGTCTGGTCACCTCAGTATGTCAGCTGGATCTAAAGACTCCAGTGAGCGAAGGCTGGAAAAAAGATGCAGAGGAAGAAGGCGATCAAGAGAAGGTGGGTCAAGTGCTGAGGACATAGGAGAGGAAGAGGTGAGGGGCTGAGGAAGGATGAAAAGAAGTTGGAGTGAAACTATTAAAGAATTTTCAATGACTATCCCATGACTTTCCATAACTGCATCAGATCACTTCTACGACCCACAAGGTGCTCCCTTTCTGGTTTGGAACGATTTTTCAGCTCATACAAATTAATAATAAAAAGGGCTAAGAGTCTGCTTTCCTTAACTTCTTAAACCATGAAGTTAAGAAGTTGTAAAATTCTGACATGCTCATATAAAATAACACTTTTGTAAAAGTGCCTACATTCTCAAACTTGCCAAGAGAATCCCTCCAATTCCCTGATTTTCTATTTAAAGGGATAGTTTCACATTTTGGAAAATGAACTTATTCAGTTTCTTGCCGAGTTGGATGAAAATAAGTATAAAGTAAGTATAAAGCTAAAATATTAGTCTTGTACTGCTCCTGGTCAGGAAACAGCATGTTGCTTTTACACAAGATATAATGTGTTAATTGGTGAGGTTTACAGGTACTGGTAGGTGGATTTTGTTACCTTTGCACAGAGCGGAGAGCAAAGAGGATAGTGGTTTCCCACTGTTTCCAGTCTTTGGGGAACGCTAAGCTAACTGGCTGCTGGCAGTAGCTACAAATTTAGCTTACAGCCATAAGAATGGTATTATTCTTGTCATCCAACACTCTGCAGTAAAGCAAGTAGGCATAATTCCTAAAAAGTGAAACTATTTCTTTATGGTGTAATGCTGTCAGAGTTTCATGATCTTACAAAAAAAAATCTATGATTAGTTGTAAAGCTGAAAAAATGAGGGGTAGATAAATGCAGAGAATGGGTGGTTGCCCTGTAAGTAAAATCCCCCGCCAAGACTGAAACCAGGCTCACACTCTGTAGTATGTCTGCCTGAATGTAGCACAAATGAGTAAGACAGTGAACTGAAAAGCAGATTTTCATCCGTCCGTTCTATCTCTTACCTCTCCCATACAGGACAGCCACGTTCAAGTCTGGGTCACTGTCGAAGGCCTCCAGCTCTTCATGCAGACGCCTTGCCGTCTCCTGGTTCACCGCATTACGCACCTCGGGTCGGTTTATCCCCACGGTAACCACGGACCCCCGGCGCTCTGTGACCACAGTCTGTCCCACGACTAATGACAGAGAATGATAAAGATGCACAGACACAAACCAATATGGACCACAACACTTAGAGAGAGAGGCCGACTCAGACACCTTAAACCCTACAGGAATGTAAAATAGTTTTATGTGGACAGACGTGATAACAGAAAGAGTGACAGAGAGTGAAACAATGAAAGAGATGGTCTGGGCTGAGGTGAGGTCTTTGGCTCTCGCTCTGTCTCAGTTTGTGTTTATAAGTGCGTGTGTGTATGCCAGTGATTGTGGCTTGAGGTTGCAGCAGGCAGTTGACCTGACATTGTTGGGGTCATCCCAGAGAATCCAGCTGTCAACCGCAGCCAGAGGCGACTGCACAGAAGAGAGAACAGCAAGGAAAACAAAGCTACTGGATGCATTAACCTCACTCACACGGGCTATTCTAGAGAGAAGGGACTGCTAAACAAAACCCAGTGAAGTGAGGAATGGAGAAAAAAAAAAAAAAAAAACAGGCAATTTGTCTCAGGCAGCCCTTTCTACTCTGCTACACCCCAAACAAATTATCACACAGTCAAGTCTGTGGGAGTGGAACCACATTTTAACTACCTGTGTGTAGGGTTGTTTTCCATCTTAGGACTGTGATTCCAGTGAGCCAGCTGGGCAAGGCAAATTAGAAATTAGGATCTCATTTGAGTGTTTTTGAGAAAGGCTTAATTTAATTTTGAAGCATTAACAACACAAACTGTAAAAACAGTAAGGAATAGTGCTGAAATTAAAGATAAGTCACTCTTCACAGAAAACATTTGAATATATAATAACTGGAAAACCACAGGTGGGGCTAAAACATTAATAGTGGCTGCATACCATTTAGGTTTAACACTTTCAAAGCAATGATATTGTACATGCTGGCTCTCTGGTTCTCTCTCATGGCACCGAGCCCTCGTTTAAGGCGATTAATCACACCTGTGCTTGTTCAACATGTGTGCTGTGAAAACGCTCCATCAGTCACATAATGGCAGTGAAAAAGGGGGCTTAGGTAGACTGTGAGGGGACTGGAAAGTTGTTAACCTTCCACGTGTGTTTAATTACACAACAGTAGAAATGTTTATTGGCTTATTCAGTGAGCTTTCGTGTGTTCTGTGTTGACTCTAAATGATTTTATTGATGTCGTCTCGCTTTGAAGAACAGTCCTCGCTTTAATTAAGAGTGTGATGCAGTACAGGTGTGATGTCTTCGCTGCTAGCCTCTGCTGCCCCCTACAGTCATTACTGTGTTACTGCATGTGTGCACACATACCTGCTCCTGTGTCTTCACCTCTCGTTGTGCTGCTGTAGCATTTTACTGGCGGTGAACTCGCTTTTATTGACAGCCTGATAGTTTTACTTTGATGATACGCAGCTCTTAAAATTGGTGTCAACGTCCGAAAATGTTTGAGCGCCATGGCTAACACTCATTCATGAATAACACAGAAGCTTTAACTCATGAAACTGTCGACAAAGTGAGTGATAAGGCTGATTAAAATGTCTTCAAACAACAAACTAGCATTACAGACCGTAGACGATATGCTAGCTGCTTTAGCGCAACTTTAATATGAAGCAACCTCTTTATGGTCCCCTACAGAAACAGAAACAAAAACAAAGCACAAGGTTCCGGGACACACATTGGTGCATTGCAGTGGTATAAACTACCGCCGTGCAGCAGAGAGCGACATCGAGCCACTCTCCAGGCCAACTGTTTCCTCTGCAATGCAACGTGGCTCTGTGGTTTTTCCTGTGTGTGTGTGTGTAAATGATGAAAGCAAACGCCACAAGAGATTTTGTTTTTTTTGTTTTGTTTTGTTTTTTAATAAAAGATTTTTTTCTTTTTGTGTCGTTTTTTACACATTTTAAGGCATCATGCACAAAAAATAAGCCATACTAAAAGGCATTATGCTTACCCTCTAACCAAAAATTACATGTTCTAACATTTTGAAGATTTGCTGTTAAAAATAAGTTTGTACAAATATGGCATGTAAGCTGGCATGTCAGTGAATCTTCAAGCAGAACACTGCCTGCTTTCACCGTTTTTGTAAACATGGCTTTGAGCAAAATAGGGCTGAGGAAAAGACAAGAGAAAGGGAAAGCATGCTTCAACATGGGGCTAAATTTCCCTGAAAGCATGCAATGCATCTTAAATCATATTTACAATGCATCATTTTTACTCTCAACAGAGTTATTTTTTTAATTGTATTAATTAAAGTTAAGACATTAAAAAGTTTGTCGACAATAACAGACAGACTGACAGACAGAAAGACAGGGTGTGTCCATAATATTCCCCAACCCCAACACAGACGTAGCTCTGATTGGTCATTCAACAAAACACTACAAGATTTTTTTAAGATATATCAAGTATTGTAGTTGTACCTCCAGATAAATACTGTCAGTACTGGAGGATATCACAACCTCGACAAACTAAAGGTTCCTTTCAGTATTCATGTCTTATTTTTTTTATAAATTTGTGTGAAACTGCGTGAAATTTAGGTTTTAAAAAAATCTTGTAGTGTCCACCATGGCAGACATCTGGGAGGTGCCGGTAGCTTTGGCACAGTTGTGTCCAGTTGTGCTCTTCTGTGGTGATCCGTGTGCGTTATACTATATTGAAGACCATGGATAGATACTGTTCATATGAAACCTGGATCCAGCCGTCCTGGTCTGTGTCATACCGCCTGAAAACATCAGTCAACCTCTGTGGAAAGGAGGGGAAAATGGTGAGTGTTCATTGCTCTCTGATACAAAATGGATTATATATCTATTCATACAGAATAGGAGTTGTATTGAAACACAATTGATTTGATTTTTTTGTCATCATTTCACATTTACTACCAAGGTAAACAGACATTCAGCACTTGATCACTGAATATTAGAAGGGTTTTATACTTTTTGAAATGCAGATATATCAACACAAGGTCACTTCTGCAAATCTAGGTCTGAAAAAAGTGAATAACGAAGTGGTCAAGGAGCTGAAAGGAGGAGTGACACCTTGAGCGAAACACTTCAAAAGCATCCATTGTATTACTCTTCTGGTGTACCCAAAGAACAACTACAGCTGCTGTATTAATGAAAGGTTATAGTTACACTTGGCAGCTCCCACTACAGTGTGTGAAATTACTGAAACGGTACATGCAGGCTCAAGAGGAACTTCCACAGGAGATTAATATTCTAAAAGGGAAGACTGTAATGCGTTTGTATAATTAAAACCTCCCTCTGAATCTCATGAATACAAGAGTAGCCTTGTTGTGATTAAAGTGCTACGATAAAAGGACATTATATTCACATATATGCATACTAGTGGGAAAAAATAAATCACATGATATAGTTTATTTTGAATTAATGTGAATCTGTTACCTGTAGTACAATACAACACTGGATGAAGTCATCAAAGGCCACCTGTCCCTTCCTCTGGCGGTCGAACTTGTCTATCAGCGTGCCATAGAACTGCTCTGATAGACGATAGCCTGCGCACAGCAGAAAAAAAAACATTAACAATATACAGGACATAGATTTTAACTTATTTGTGACACGTACACGGCCATGCAAAATGAAATGTGACCTTGGATGAGCCTGAAGTCCCTGCTCTGGGCACCTGAGGCTCATCAGTAGTGAGAGGGGACAAAAAAGCCTGACTGTGTGCCGACTTTATAGTGAAGGATAACATATTTGAGCTGAGCTAGTGCAGACAGCAGATGAACAAGTTGTGACAGTAGTTGAGACGTGATATGGTTGAATGAAAGCTATGCTTCACAACACTGCCACCATCAGTATAATATATACTTTTCTCTGAGGCATTACAGCAGCTTTAAATGAAAATATGTCAGCCACGAGTTCAATAACATATTGATTATGGCTTTTCTGGCATTTACTGAACTTAAACTGCGAAAGCCTTTAGGGATTTTGCTGAAGACACTTTCAGAAGACACTTTCCACAGAATCACAAAGACAAACAGAAATCATGCACAAGTCACACACAGACTGAACACTTTTGGATTTTTAGACATTTTTATTTTTAATTTGCAGTTTCTGTAATTAGAAGAGGAGGAACAGGGCAAAAAACAGCTACCACTGTTCAGCCAAAGCTAACATGTGTCGCTAATTTGTGCACTTTGTCTCCCAACTGTATGTTGCAGTTCTCCATCTTTTGTTAATTTGTTATGCTACATTTCCGGAATCACATTAGCTTTGTTGGAAACATTGTGTTTATGTTCTAAATAAAGTGGTAACACTTTATTCGTATGGTAGTATTTGTAACATTTCAACAGCGTATTGGTCTTCCTAACATCTTGGTTAGGATATTTAAAAAAAAAAAACACAGAGCTGCTGAAAAGACAAAATCTGACCTTTTGACAGAGGGAAAGGACACTCCTAGAGACAGCTACGGAGCCCTCCACCACACACATTAAATTATAATATACAAGCATACTTTGCTGCTCACCGAATCCAGTCAGTGCCTGCCTGAGCTCGTTCTTGTCAATGAAGCCAGAGTTGTCCCTGTCGTAGGTCCTGAAGATGTTCTGCCAGTCTGTGATGTACTTCCACACGCCGGCGAACTCGTTGAAGTTCACCCCGCCTTTATTTTCCCTGTCGAACATGGCTGAAGGGGAAAGGGAGGAGGTAAGAGACATTACTCAATCTCCTTCTCATACACCCACACATATACACACACACACACACAACTCCAGACATGTTGGACCTAAGCATGTAGTTGGGACGAATCCTGTGACATGAAAACAAACCGTTCCACGTGTAGTTTCAAAGGGCTGTCAGAGAACAGAGACGTGTAAACTCTGGGTTTCACACTTGACTAACTCCTGCCTCATAAGACTGCTTTATAACAGAGAGGGAAAACTGCTTGATCCTCCCCACCAATACTCCACTCCTCACCCCTGTGCGCTTCAATCCAATTACCTCCCAACAAAGGGAGTGTTATCACAGGATATGCTTCTTGCTGGGGGACTATTAAACAATGGATTCACTGAGTATGGTACAGTGGGAAGGGGAGGCGATGGAATTATAGGGATTTACTCTGCAAGTTGCACAACACAACAGGAACAAAGTACATATGAGACCAGGGGAAAGATGTTTTGAACATATTTTTGTCTAAACTGGGAACAATAGAGGAAAATGTGCCAGGAGATGAACAAATAAATCAATC
This sequence comes from Sciaenops ocellatus, assembly GCA_033000465.1. NCBI lineage: Eukaryota > Metazoa > Chordata > Actinopteri > Sciaenidae > Sciaenops > Sciaenops ocellatus. Next base: position 17,802,895 of record CP136869.1, read on the forward strand.
ACATCCCTGCAGATTCCAAAAGGAGAGCTACATTTAAATACAAAAACATATTTCGCTTCATTTGTGCTGAAGTACAGTCTGAGCTACAGTAGCACAGTTAAAAATCTGCCAACCTCAACTACACTGCAGAGTTTAAAGGTTTTAACCTTAGCTGAATATTACAACTAGACTGTAAATAGATCAATATTTGGAGCGTGAGGCAATCAGCAGCTGCCTTTTGAGACAAACTTTCCCATTTCCCTCAGATGCTCTCTCCTCCTCGTTTTATTGATGGCTGCAGGTTTCTACTAGAGTGGCAGTTACTGAAGCCAAAGATAAGTTTGTTTCTGCCCTCGGACCGCTAAAAACAGAATTAAATTATCTGGTCGTTATGGAGAGGAGGCAAATAAACAAACTGGATAGTGTGAGAACAACAGGCAACTGTGTAAAAATGAGTCGTGAGACGTCTTTGTCAGCAGCTACTTACATATGATGGAGCGTACCGTCACTGGGTTGAAAGGAGTCCATGTGCCTGTGAGACAGAACAATACCAGTTAAAAACATGTCAGCCCAGTATGACTAATGGGCTATTTTAGTATCTATTGTAACAACAAAACTAAAAACACTTCATAAAGACTTTACTTGCGTTGCGTAAGGACGCAGCAGATACCACGATAAAACATCAGATAATCCAGCTCCACTTGTGACAAATTATAAGGGAATGAAAGCTCATATATTAAGTTCTCAGCAGAGATTAGTACGACTGCCAGAAGCTGAGAGTAGCTGCAGTTGAAAATAGGACTATTATCTTGAGATCTTTGAGATCATGACAAATTCATGATCTAAAAATACTTTTTCCTCGAGATGAATATCTTTTGGTGCCTATGTTTATTTTTTAAGACCGCTGCTGTATCACCAAGTAGCAGTTTAAGGATCTTTTATTCTCAAGATATATGACTCATGGATTAATCACTCATTATCTGAGAATAACAAATGAATAAATTAGTTAAATAAATAATATTATTATTAGTAAGTGTGGAAGAATTTGTTATTCTCTTTTATTTCTGTGATGGCAGCAGGACAAAGGATAAAAAGGATAACACCATAATGGAAGATCATTGTAACAGGCCGCCATCTCCTTCTCTTATTCTGGTTGACATTTTGCTAGTGAAGTAGTAACGATCTGCGTTTAGAGAGATGACGAACAGGATCCATGTTTCAGCTCCCACAGGAGACACCCACACTGATAATGCGCTCACAAGGAGGAGGATAAAAGCATTCACCAAATGGCAAAATTCACATTAAGGAAGGAGCATCATAATAATTCATCACAACAGAAATAAAAGTAAGATGAAGACTTGAAAGTAGGTTCAAAGTGTTGTGGCATTTAATGGCCTGCCCCCACAAACACACACACAAACTGGTTATTTTTCATCTGCGGGACAAACTCTTCAATCACAGGTGAATATACCTGTCACGTATATGGGCAGAAAAAGACTGATTGGGCTTTAGTTCAGTGGGGTGTTTATACTTTATGACCTACTTCACACTCTCAACTCTCAAGACACTGAGATTTATCAGGGTATCTAAATCCTTGCTGACTCACCATCTCACTTTATTACCGAGAGGCTCGACAGTTCAGGACCAGAAATGAAGAGGAGTGAGCGTGGGAGGATGAAGAAAAGAGACGATGAGCGTCCAAGAGAAAGTAGAGAGAAAAGAGAAGACGAGAGATAACCAGACGAACAAAGGCAACAATAGAAAAGTGACACGAGGAGACAAAAGGGAGCACAAAACACTTCGATTTTTTTTTTTTTTTTGCAGTGACCTGAACGCTCTCACCTACTTTTGCTGACCTAAGATCTCTCCCTGAAACTCTATCTGCAGAACCTAAAACAGCATCTGCAGGATTTTAACATCTTATCGCCGTAGCGTGGAGCCTCTTTCACACTGTGCTGTTCCTGCTTGTTTTTGATTCCCCTCCACAGTTTAGTTATGCCAGCAGTAAGCAGGTTTGCAGTGAGAGCCATAAGAGCTTAGATAGCAGCTTTTTTTGAAACGGGGAAGCTCATTTGAATAAAAAGGTTGCAAGCAACATAGAACATAGAAAATTTGTTTTATGTTTGATTTATTTTCACCTTTGAAAAGTCCATAAAAGAGTCCAAACAGATGATAAAGGAGCAGAAATGACTTTACCTCAAGATTTTGAGATGCCAAATGTGTACTCCAGACTTTGTCTCAGTGTTCAAAGAGGACACTTGACAATTCCTCCCTCTTTATTGGTTCATTTTATTGATGGGACTGTGGGCAGAGCTGTTCTGAGTTCAATCCTGAGGCTCTCACTGGAGCTGGGGTTAGAGCCAGAATCTGTATTCTTTCTATCCATTGCAGTCCTGATCTAAAGCAACAAACATAAAGTATCATAAACCTACTGATGCGGGTCAAATTTGTAAAAGCAAGTCAGCGTAACTGCCGCGTTTATTAGCTGCAGTGCAGTCTGATGAAAAGCCTGCGTCTCCCTCAGTATTTTAGAAACTGTACAGTAGCTGTGGAATATGTTTCACTGATTGAATGTGACAGACATCTCACCAGGATGCAATAGTCAGGTCTGTAAACACTGATTAATTGGCATAAACCCTGCCAGACAGTTCCACCAATGCAGCACTCTCGAGCCCAGAGCCCCCTCACGACAGGAGCCATGACAGAACTAATGACTTAGACAACAATCCACTTGTTTGGGCTGCTTTCCACACTAATGCAGTTTCTACCACCATTTCTAAAAAACAGGGTCCTTTTGTATTTTTTAACCACATTAGTGGTGTTGCTTTAGATTAGATCTACATTTATGACTCGTCACCATCCTGTAATTATTTTGTTGACTTCTTATCTAGCGCCAGAGGTGCAAGAGTAAATCTGCGAATGACTTTTAGTCATTGGAGAGAGCTTTGTGAAATAAAACTCTGAAAGACAGGCGCCGGGCTGGGCTTCTTGCTGTTGGACTAGTAAGTAATATTAGCTGGCTGCTATGTCTTGTAAGTTTTTTATCATAAGCAATGTAATCAGAATAAATACACGTGTACAGTTTTCCATATTTACAACAGTGGTGAACCTGGGGGTAACCTGATATTGGTGTAATTACCAACATCAACGAAATGTTGCTTAAGTATGGAGAATAACATGAACACATGTTGTATGTTGTACACTGCACTTCAAGTAATTTTTGTAAAGAACTGTGACAACATTTCTAGTGACTTTGTCAGTGCTCAGTGCGCTTATTGCTACTGTCTGCATTAAGCCAATATCAGCCAATATAAAGGCCTGGCTGATTTATGGGCCTGGCTGTACCATACTGAGATCTATCCACCTTCATCTACTCACAAAAATCAGTAAAAAGTCAAATGTATGCACATTATCTTTAAGATCATGAGACTGAGACTACATTACAATTACAGGGACATGTTAGTCTGTCTGAATTACACGTCTCAAAATGTTACATTTCAAGTTAAACCTGCGAGATAACTAACTTATCACTCAGACAAACACATCAAAAATCCCAGAAATGTTGCTCCTGCATTACAGCCATCACAAAAATGACCAAAGGCAGAGAGAAAAAGAACAAGCTGTGACCTTTTCCAGTCACACTGATTTCCCCATACTCACACACAAACACACACTTTTTCGCACCAGTAGCTAGCTGTGAGGTCACCAATGTATGCCAGACAGACTGCGGCTGCCCAGTGTGAGGTGGTCAGTACGGTTTGAGATATTTGTGTGCATCTGTGTGTGTGCGGCCGGTACAATACACCCTCTGTCCAGTCCACACACTGGGCTCTCTCACTGGTGAGCCTAACTGCTATTGGTGAGGTGGAGAGAGGGAGAAATGAGGAGGTAAGGGGAGGGGAGGGAGAGGGGGTGAGGTGACCACAGTGTATACACACGTACAGTACATATAACAACTGTGTAGAGCTCAGTGAGACGCTCGACATATGGGAGAACACGTGGACATGAACTTTTACATCTGCACACCTTACAGAGTAGGGCTGCAAAATTCTGGGAATTTTCAAAGTTGGAAACTTTCCATGGGAAATAATGTGAATTAATGGTAATTTCTGGGAATATCCCGGGAATAAACCAGGAATTTACAAAACTGAAGGTTGTCCTTTAACAGGGAAATATAGTTGGGGAAAATATATTTTAGCATAATCTTGACTAAAACAACCAGATTTCATGAGAGTACACTTGAATATCTGCGATTCCTCCATCACATGCACAGATGATTTCTAGAAGCTGGACCACACTTTGGAGCCCAGAGCACAAGACTATTGAAGCCACACATTTGAGCCTGAGGACTACATGAAGTGAAGTATATTTTGATCGTATTATGGGGTAAATATATTTGATGTATGGTATTAATGTTTAATAGCACATGAAAATGTATTCATACAGTAGATAGCTAGCTGATATGTTAGATGCTAAATAAGCTATAGCTAGCATCATTTCATTGATACATTTATCATGATGCTAGCTTACCCCAATAACTTAATTACCCCCAATTTCCAGTTAATTCCCATAAATTCCCATTCATTTCCATAGTTCCCATGGAAAGTTTTGAATTCAGAATATTTCCAAAATTCCCTAGCTTAACTTCACATGTAAAGTTTTCCACCCCTTTGCAACCCTATTAGAGGGGTTGTACCCTACTGTACCCTATTACGCCTAGAGTAGGCGTAATAGGGTACAGTAGTAATTGTTTTGACTTTGAGATATAAAAAGGAAAAACTTAGAGTCTCATTAAACATTAAGGCAGGATGACCAGGCAAAAAACAGCTTAATCATCACCATAAATAAAAGATGAATGTGCTGAAACCTTATTTCCAGTTCTGACAGTCATATTTCAAACCAGGGATGCAAAGATCAGAGAACATAGGGATCTCTTATGCAGGGTTTATGCCTTTGAGGGGATTACATGCTGTTTTCTTGAGCGTTAAACAACTCTTAACTCAGTGCTACTTCGGTGATTGTAAGTGACAGAAACAGCCATTAAACCGTGGTTAATCGTGAAATCAGTTCATCGCTGCAGCACCAGAGATTGTCTAGCAGTACAATATTCAAAAACACCAGGAATCACTGCTAAAGTGTCATAAACCATTAGAAACTGTTACTAGCCAATGGGTCAGTCTGCAAGTCATTCTCAGTTTGTGTTTGTTTTTGTGCTTTAAGCCAGACAATACTCATAATGCGTGACACACAGACCATCAGGCTCGGCTCAAGGAATCATAAACTGCACTGGTGCCTCAGAGCATTAGCTGAGAATTACACAGTCTAACACAGTCAGTGAGCACATAAAGCATCTCATCTATTCAGCTATTACAGAAACGGCAAAGCAGTATTTAAGATTGATGCCATGGAAAAGATCTTAAAAGCTCAATGCTGGCTAACAAAAAAAATCAATGCTCACTACCTTCTAACTCAACTCCGGTGTAACCGAGTGTTACAAAATGCTACAGATGTAGAAGTGTGAAGGTAAGAGTTGTTGAAGGAGCTCCTTGAGTCCCGCCATCCAGCCAACTCTGCAATCTGTGCGGCAAAGCCTGTGCTCTCTCAATCGTATCAGCAATTTTCCTGGCTATTACTGCTCCTACACACTTAAATAAATAACTCAAGGAGGAGTATAAATCTGTGTGCGCGGGAGAGTGGGGGAACATGATGGCAAGTTGGTATGATGTCTACTCACTGCTGAGCGAAGGGAGGCCAAAAATTCCATATTTATAGCAAATGGCGCAGCTACAGGGCGTACACACAACACTGACATGCACATACACTTCAGAGGAACAGAGCCAATCAGTGTCTCATCAGGGATGATACATTTTCACACCCAGGACTGATGGAGGGATGGAGAGATGAAAGAGAGGAGCGAGGGCGAATGGAGAGAACGAGAGAGAAAAAAGTGGGGCCTAAGTGAGGGAGCATGGACGAGAGACAAAGAAGGAAAGTTAGAGGGAGAGAGGACAAACAGACAGAGGACACAGCAGGCACTGAGCTAGTGCCATATCCTCCTGAGGAATGTAGGGAGACGAAATAATAGAGGGGAGTAGAGGAGAAGAAAGGAAATAAAAGAGGAGAGGAAATAAAACTGGAGAGAGGAGGAGGAGAAATAAAAAGAGAAGAGGAGACGAGAGGCTGCAACAACAAGTCCAGCTTGAAAAGTCTTCCAGTCCCATGCAGTCATGTAATTTTATTAGTTTCTAATTAACACAAGCAAAAGAATTAGCTGCCAGGAGGAAGAGACAATGTCACCCTTATAATGCAGTTAGAAAAATTAACATCATCTTCAAAAACACCTGATAAAAGAGAACAACCAGGATAGAAATAATTGAACATGTCCTGCCCTCTTGGCAGATTCTTTACAGTTTGAAAAAAATCACTAACAGAAACATGGCGGATTTTTAGAAACGCAAAAAGACAGGTGTCGGAGGCAGAGCACTGACGGAGAGATGAGAAGAAGGGAGAGTATGTGGTGCAGAAACAGCAGAGGATGGAGGATGTGAACAGCAACAGCAACAAGACCCAACAACCCCTGCCTCGCATCTCCAGCCTCCAGGGCCATGATACTGATACATGAACAGTGGCATGGCAGATGAGGCTTGATTGAAACTGATGTAAATAAAAGCGGTATTTGCCGGGTCAGTAGAACCACGACGACAGACAGACAGACGGACAGAGGCGTGGTTGGTGGCGTTCGTTTTTAACTGCAGGACAGGATGCGGTGCAGTGTGTGTTCAGCTTCACTGGCTCTGTTTCATATCACAGTGAGCCCTAATGAACTGGTAGAGACTGGACCGGGGAAAACATGCCGTTCACCGCATGCACACACGCAGCGAGGTGCACATCATCATACACGCAACACTGAAGAAAAGGCACACGCGTATGCCAAGTGTGTAAACATAAAAAAAGGCTACTTACTGACCCTTGGAACGAATGCAGACCAAACGACCAACACTCACACACGCTGTAGATGAACACACATGTTAATGCATGTGCGCACAAACACACACTCACACACACTAATCAGTATGCTGAGCCAGAGCCACTGCGCAGCCTGATAACAGCTTCTTTCACTGCTGCTGGCTTCAATGCTTTTTTTTTTTCTCTGCCTCTGAAGTTCACAGAAAAATGGGTTTCTGAGGAGAGTAATCTGTTCAGAAGTCTTTGAAAAGCTGCCTCGGCCATTCAGCCATAAACTTGATGAGGGACATATTATATTTTAATGAGAAGACACAACCTGTGCTACAGTTTCTGCATATATTGCGCCACCATATACGTCTCATTAATCACTGCGGTGTTTCGACCCCGCGTCTCATCGTGAGCAAGGTCAAGATGCGACGCTGGTGTTGAGGCGGTGTAGTGTGTGACTGTGAAAACAGATATTTTAGCAGGCTACAGCTCTTCTCAATCCAAGCAGGAGTAAAAGTGACTTTATTTGCCAAGATTTGAGCAGAGAAGATGACCTGTATCATTTATTCAACACCTCTCCCCAAACAGCCTTGCAGAATCACTACCCTTAATCCTGTTTGAATCCTCCTCCTCCTCCTCCTGAGCTACACAGGACCAAGAGCGATTACGCAGCCATCACTAGAGGCTGTAATTCTCATGTTCCATCCCTGGGTCCTTCTCACGCTGATTTCTTTTTAGTTATTTCCTCCGAGTCCTCAATGTTTGTCAGATGAACCATTCTGCAGCACTCACTGGATATCGCAATGCCCCACCACCCTAGTTACTGTTGCTACGACTGTCAAGCTTTCCATTTATGCACAGCGTACAATGACATTGTGGGCAGATTTACTTGAAGTCCTTCGTCATTTCTGAAACAATAGGACAATTATTTCAGATGCTGGTCCAAAGCAAGAGGTGTCCTGAGCTGATCCTAAAGATTGACATCAGGGTTGATCATATTTTAACAATAATGACAATAACTTTATATAGCAGCTTTAAAAACAGAGCTTACAAAGTGCTCTGATGCACAAAACACAAACCACAAAACAGAAATCCAGGCACTGTGGCCACAGACATGAACAGGGCAGAATGAAGATTTGAGGGCGTGGTAGGGCGATGACAACAAAAGATAAGGACGGTGAGAACAATAGCCATTAAGGAACATGACAATATGAATAAATACAAAAATAATTGATCTGTATCAACTAAAACTACTACTACTACTACTGGGATTTGTCCATCTCAGCCTGCTGATTTTGCAGCACTGCTCTCCTTTTAATTTGAAACAATTACAAGTATGGGAACATGAAAAATAATTAATAGAATAAAAATAAAATAATTCTACTAATAACCAGACAACAAGCCAAACACTTGTCAAACTTGTCTGGGAGCACTAAGTAATGTGCTTGGCAAACATAACGCTATCTCATAGTACAAGTTAGGCTGAGGTTAGGATTAATTCAGTCCAACGAGGAGGACTGCTAATGTAGCAGTGATCTAGCTGCATCAAGGCTTCCACACAGTGGGGAAAACACTATACAGTGAAGGTGCTAGAGATGAACAGTAAGCCCACAAAATAATGTAGTATGAAATGTCACTGAAATTGGAAGTATCACCAGATTGCTACTTGTAGGTATTAATTTACTAAACTACTGTATATAGGAAGCTAGTCAGGCAAGTATGCTATTGTTTGTAGCTTACATTAGAGCATGTCAGGCGTCACTCTTATTAGTTTCATTCAGTAAAACTGCTTGAGTAACACGCTTTGCTGGTTCTCTGGGTATAATTTTAGTTTCTCCACAAAGAATAACTGCCCTTGGTCCTTGACATGGCAGGACCCTCTGTGAAGAGCATGACACTTTGGACTCCACACCTATAGTTTCAACCACCAGTAAAGTGTGAAGTCATCATGGACAGTGAGGCACATTGAATCGTTCTCTTTGAAGCTCCGCTGATAAACTTCTTGCCCGCTTCTCTGTTGTCCTGGGACAAAAATAAAACTCTCATTTATTTTTATTCAGCTCACCTGCCACTCTGGGATAAAAATAAAATCACAATCCATTTCCTGCTTAGGCTTGGCAGTTGCTTAAATCAAAGAGCGGCGGAGAGCGATGATGTGTAACGAGGAGATGGAGGGATCAGAAAAGAGGCAGACAGGGAGTAATAAAAACGTGAAAAAGACAGAGAGGAAAGGTGACTGAAGGAAAGGAGGGAGAGAGATGCAGGAACAGAGTACAAGATATTCAGAAAGAAACAAAAAAGGGAGTGGCAGGGCAGTCAGACCCTGTTACATACCATTCGATAAGGCCTGCTGAAGCTCTGAGTCTGATATCACGCCACTCCGGTCCTTGTCGACCCTGGGGAGCAAAACATAGATTAGATACCACTTGCATTAAACACTTCACACACCCGCACACTCTGACACACAATAGGAGCGGGCATCAACACTCGCCAGATGAAACTTTATCCTCCTGAGCGCGTGTAAGCGTTTCAACAGTTCACTGAGAATGAATGGAGTTCTGTGATCAGGACACACAAGGCAGCTTGTACGCTCGTCTCCCCTGAGACTGGCCAGACAAGCTCTGAGTGTGTGTGTGTGTGTGTGTGTGTGCGCTGATCCTGAGACAGCAAAGTGAAAGTGAATGTTGGCAAACGTACAAGTAACTTGCAGTGCGACCAGCGTAGTGTCAGCCTGAAAGACTCTCAGACTGTGTAACATATTTTAAATGAAAACAAAAACTAAAACCGGTCCAGTGATTTAAAGAAGGGCCTGTGGAAAAGACCTTTTTCACAGCAGCCATTTTGACATGAAATAGCAGGGTCAACACAGGTGTTTGCAATGATACTAATTAAGGTTCAGTTCCATTTATTGCAGCAGAGACTTTCCAGTGAGTCAACCAGCACCGCAGCAGCACGCCCACTGTGTTTGACCTGGATGGAACGGGACCTTAATTAGTACCATTGGTAACACCTGTGTTTACTTACTATTTCATGTCAAAATGGCTGCTGTGAAAAAGGTCTATTACAGGCGTCCGGTGGCTTAGCGGTTAACACTACATAACCACAATGTCCCAAGTTTGATTCCGGCCAGGGATCTTTGTTATATTTCATAAATCAGCCATTTCCTGTCTGTATCCTGTATCATTATCGAATGAAGACAAAATCTACAACATGAGGAGGAATCATATTTCAAGATGAAAAAACAAACAAATCTTTACACCATCCTTTACATTGTCCAGAAACTGCAGTTTATACATCTGAAACAAAAAACAAATCAAACTATTATTTATTATTATATATAAAATTAGTTTAATCAAACTAAGGTAGCATAACAATCTGATCAAAGCAGCAAAAATGTCTGGTTCCAGCTTCTCCAAATGTCAGATTTTTCATTACTGTCTGATATTTAATAGACCAAACTTTCAAATCAATTAATGAAGGAAATAATTGCCAGTTTAATCAATAATAGGGCTGCAACTAAAGATCAGTCAGTTATAACCTAAGGTAACGTCTAACGTTGAAAACCCAAAGCTATTCAGTTTACAGTATATAAAACAGAGACGCCACATAAAAACACACTAGACAGACTAGAACGAGAGAATGTTTGGCGTTTGTGCTTGGTAAATTATTTAAATGATTAAGTGATTCTCACAATAATTTTAAAAAAATTGCAGTCCTGCTGGTGTTATTGATGTGATAATGGCTTGGGCTATGCTTCTTTAAGTGAAGAGTTCATTTTTAATTCTCTGTCAGTGTTTAAAGCGAGAACTAAGAAACTAAACCTAATGTAGGGAGGTGCTGTCTCGCTAGCTGACTTCAAAGAAAGGAAGCCACACTTAAAGAGTCTAAAGATAAGTAGGTATAAATAGGCTGTCATGACATTATGGAAAAAGTGACTGGCTATGTCTTCAAATTCTCTATCGTCTTAAAAAGATCTTTAAACATTATTCTTGATAGGATGAATTAACGCTGATAAACTCACATGTATTAGTGTGGTGAGATGTTTTTATAACTTTTCATAACCTTTAGAGGGTTGTGTTTTTCTTCTTGTGTGTGATCAGAGTCTTTCTGAGTGCTTTCTGGGCATGTCATCATCTCATGACCAACATGCAGCAGTTTTAGGTCATGGAAAAAAAAAAAAACACACCGGGGGTTTGGAATGAGTAAGCATGAGGGAAATCCCCTCAGATAAGTAGTAAGAGGATTCTTCTAATTGTTAAACCATCTACCTAACAACAAGTCAGCTGACAACATGACTGGATTAAGATACATTTACAGTCCTAACTCTGTGCTCTCTCCTGCTGTGCCATAAAAACATTAACAGGAAGGACTGTGACACATACTGAATAACGGGCCTCACAGTTTTAAAATGTAGCTTAGTCAAACATCCAGTGACTCAGTTGTTCCTAAGCAACCTGCCCGGCCCAACCTGTCGACACCGAGCACGCCCGACAAACACAGTCTGAATACCGGCAGAGAGGACGAGAGAGAGGGGAGGTGACAGGGGAACCCCCCCTATTCCGCCCTCCACAGGACCGGCCCACTGCTCACTTTGTGGGCTGGGTTTCTGCTCCCAGCTGTGACGCTTTATATGCGGTCACATCTCCATGTCTGCAGCCTTCAAGGCTTTCTACACGGTCGTCCCCCCTCACCTAAATAAAGAAATACAAACATAAGGAGACCTGCCTGGTTTTCCCTGGAGGGAAATAACTGCTCCCAGAAAGCCTCCGTCAATGGGAGCTTTGTCACAGTGAAAACGAGGAGTGGTTGGGTGGGTGCAGGCAGTGGGGGTACCCAACCTTTACCAAACACTGATAGATTAACTCAAAGGAGTATGTGTGCACAGTATGAGCTCTTCCCCTTAGCTCACACCTCCTATGCTCCTGTCTTCCTCATGCTAACTCACTCGGCCTCAGGCAAAATTACCCAGAATTTTACAAAAAGCAAGCTGGAAAAAAAAAAATCATTAAAACTCCCTTTTGCCTGCAGCACAGACCGTTGAGCATCTGGCGTTTTCATCTTCCACGCTGTCAAATAGGGAACTTGCATGTAACGACATAAAACATCATGTCGGTTATCCTGCTCAGATTTTCCCATGTTTCACTGTTTCCTATGAAGCAATCGGGTTGGAATATGGCTTGCGGAACAAAAGCCGCCCTACTTTCCCCATAAATGGTCCAAAAGTAAGGCAATGCAACTGTAGCTCCAAAAGCAGACAAGGGAACTTCCAAATTAAAGCTGCGTTCACTAAACCTGCCAAGGAAATCCTAGTGTGCACCAGTCAGTTTCCACTGTTACTTTCTGTGCTGCACTAGGGTCTGTTTCATCTGTAAAACTGTTCATTTACTCTAGATCAGCCAAAATCCTTCCTACAAGTTCTAGTTTGTCAGTAACGAGTTTGGATGTGTTGTCAGACCAAAATGTTCACACAGCGGGAGAAAGACAGTCTGTGAGCATGTTGTGTTTGCTTAGCAACGAATCTGCGTTGTTGATCTAAAACTCAAAGCCTGGTGTTGTTCTTGACTCTTGAAGGGGTGTGTCCACACATTTTTGTCATGTCAACGTCATTCTTTAGGAAGCAAGCAAAACAGAGAATGACTTCCTCGTGATTCATTCAGTGTCAAGTCACAGAACTGCAGTCTACCTTCACCATTCACTGTGTGAAACACCTTGAGAGTGAGTGACTTCATTCTTCAGACAGGATAAAGAGTCACCAACTGTGGCTTAAGCTGAATGGATTATCAGTGGAAGACAGTGGAATAGTGGGCCGGTGAGTCATGTGTGCAAAACACACAGATTGAGAGGCCTCCTGCGTCTCTACTCTATTGACTTTGATCACGTGACTGAGGGAATTCCAGCATCGCTCTGCCAGATATTCACCAAGCGGCAGCAGATGAGGCGGCACAATGCTCATGTGAGCGATGACTGTGTGCGTTCATGACAGTCATATTGTTGCATTTGTATGACACAGTCACGGGAAAAGATCAGGAATGTGTGAGATAAGATATATATGAGACACCCAACCTGATTTCTAAGAGGTTTTTTGCACCATCCATAAATAATTCGTTAAGGGTGTTTCAAGCCTCGCAATGCGTGCAGCATCTCAATGTTGTGAGAAAGCAAACCAGCAGGAGAAATCCTCTGCAGTATTACATAACTCTATAGCTTACTACTACCAGGGGCCAAAGCAACTATTTCCCTTTTCTGCCTACTACTGTGACCTTCGTAGCTGCTGATACACTTCTTGACTCAGGCTATGGTGAAACAGATTGATGACAATCAGTGGTTGAAAGCCACCACTTATACTGTAACAGCATCTCAGGACAAAATAATACAGCTTATGGCTGTTGTGGACAGAGATTTCCAATGTATTCATGTCCAATAAATACATACATATTGCGTCATATAGACTCACAACTGTCAGAATTTAGGAAACCCCATCTTGATTTGGTTTTTCACTGTGCAGCTAGAGGCAACAGGACGGTTAATTCATGATATATTCTCTCATATCTTCATCTTCAATAAATTCAAGTGTCTCTCTGTTGCTGGGAGAAGCCAGAACAAAAGCCTTCAAGGACTCCTGGAGGTCCTTGGACACCAGTTTGTAAACTCTCATTGCTGTAGAAGACAGTTGACAGGTTGAGCCAGCTCCTGGTTGCCTGTGGCTTCATGTCAAAACAATTCAACGGCAATAACAAAGATCCCTGCTGGCCTGTAGTAATCTAATGTATTGTAATGTGACCAGCTGAGTGACGTGTAATAGCTATGTGTTGTAACGTTACACTGTGCAGTAGTATTTCCAGGAAGCTCTGAGAGGGGAACCAGAGAGCTGACAAATCACTAATTTCACTGCGGGGCAAAGCCGCCAGCCAGGAATAGTTTTGAGGACACAAAAGTGGAGACAAAAAATGAGCTGTCAGAAAAACATTTAGTGTCACCACCACCACCCAGCAGCACTCTCTTCCTCTCCGCGCCACAAACGACAGCAGTTTTCACTGCGGAGCGGAGTGAGAGACAGACAGGCGAAAAACACTCACCTCTGAAAGATATTCCACAGGAAACCTTGATCTGGAGGAGCGTTAATGTGCGGAGGAGCTTTGTACGGACTGTGGTACGCCATTTTAAAGGGAATACTCTATCAAAATTGTGCAAGTAACGCCGAGACACACTGCTCTCCCCTCCCGCTGTAGTTTCTTCACTGAACGGCTTCAATCAGACTCCAGCACCACCCGACGTTCACGTTACCGCCTGCCTCCTCGCGCACAGAGGCGGGGCCAATCATTCACCCCGCGGCTGACGTCACATTTTCGTTTTTAGTTCAACGGCGTAAAAATACACTGTAATACACTGTAAGACACTGTAATATCTAGGCTACTAAAACTCGTTTTAAACATAGAAACTGTAATATTTAGGCTACTAAAACTCATTTTAAACATAGAAAATAATTACCTTTAGATTTCTATCAAAATAATTCTGTTTTAAAATAATAAACTTAATATTAAAATAATAAATGTATTAATAATTACATACTTCCATGAAGTCAACATATAAAGTAAAATAAAAACTATATTTTACAAGTACTGATCATGTGTTACCGTGTCAATTGTTGTAGTAGTACTAGTATTGTTTATTTCCGTGTTATTTTTAATGTAATTGTTCTTTTGTACACTTTTCCACCTGCCTACGCTTGACTTTTGAGATAAAGATTTTGATAAAAGTTGAAGATAAATTTGACTTATAGAACAATTGTAATTATTTTTGGGATTATTTTTCATTATTATTCATATCTTTTTCAGATTTTTTATCATTATCTGATAATCCTGTTATTATGAATTCTTTGGGCATGATGAACATGTAGTGAAAGATAATAAAGTGACAGCCCTACTAAGAATATAACATATACAACATAATGTCAAAATTAAAAGCAGTCACTGAGCAAAAACTCCCATGTCAATGTTATAACATGTAAGTTATAATTTGCCAATATGGAACTAATCTCAACTACTCTGATATGCTGCCAGGTGGTTTTATTTCTAATATTTTATAAACATTATCATATTTTTCTATATGTCTAAAAAGTATCAAACTATAACTTTGATGTGATGAATTTTGTAGATGTAGATGTGTGAATGCAGTACAGTAAAAAAAAAAAGTACAATATATTGGATTAATATAAGTTATAGCATTAAATGGAAATACTCAAAGCATTTCTACATTACAAGTACCTCCAAATTGCACTTAAGTAAATGTACTTTCCACCTCTGCTAATTACGTACATTACTGTAATATATATATATATATATATATATATATATATATATATATATATATATATATATATATATATATATACACCACCAAGTCTCTTCTTTTCTAACTTTCTTACAGTGTTTGAACGCATCATGAGTGTTTATTTTCGATGTGATAAATCTCACAACCTGATTGGTCCAGCGTGATTTGACGCGGGAAAACCGTGTACCATTAACATCACCTAAATAAATTCCTCAGTCTTGACTTACTTACTTTCTCAACGTGTTTGCTTGTTAAATCTTAAATCGGTAAAAATGTTTTACTACCCAAATGTCCTCCGCCGCCACACTGGATGTTTTTCTACAATTTGGTGAGTTTACAAACAAAAGAGTGTTAGCTTAGTTGCGACATTAAGAAGTTTTTTGCTACATAACAGATTAGACTGTCAGCTAAGGTTTGTTTATAAATTATATAAATGTGTTTTGTTATTTAGGTTGGCAGCCACCAGAGGAATCAGAGTCACTCGCAGAGAGCTTCTCAAAGTCAATGTCAAGCTAACATGGTAAGAATATCCACAGCCAAATGGCTAACGTTAACGTTAGCTCATCGGTCTGGTTTTATTGCTACCAAGACGGATACATTTGACTACAGTAAGTTAAGCCAGAAAAAGATGTGTTTATTTGTTATCTTATAATACTATATTGTAGATCATTTTTAATTTATCAATGTACTAGTATTTATTTTAGCAGCTTGTCAAGCAGTCTGTAGTCTAGTTTGTTGTGAAGATATTTTCACCTGCTCGAGTCTAAAGCTAAAAAAAAAAGGTTATATCCTCTTATTTTGAACATTGTCTACATCTTTTTTAGGGATCCATTGCAACTCGTTTAAGATGAAATATAATCTAAATGTTCATAATTTTGTTAAATGTTTAATGTACAGCGGGGACATTTTGGACTACGTGACGGCCCAGGTTCCTCCTCCACAACCCAACCTACCAAAGCCACGGTTCTCTCTGTACCTGTCGTCCCAGCTGCAGTATGGAGTGGTTGTAGTCTACCACAGGCAGTGTGGCTTCCTGCTTGGTAAGAGGAAACGACAAAGTGGAGCAAGGAAGAGTAGAAAGATCAGGAACAGAAAATTACGAACAGTCATAACTTTCCTCAACGCTACATTGTCTACACACTATATACTGTTACTTCATGCCAGGTGAAAGAGAAGAAAGAGGAAATAAAATGCACTCTGTATGTTTAGTTACTGTGGCAGAGGTCTCATTTTATAGCATATGCCATAAATCAGGGAGCAAAATAAGTTAATTGGATTAAAACAAGGGTACGGTTGCTTACTAAGCAACAATGTCAGTAAGCAGGAGCAAGAAACATTTTGTGCTGGGCGGCTTTCCAAGGTAAGTTCAGGTGAAATGTGAAAAGGAAGTTTATTCAACCTATGTAAAACACAGCAGATAAGTTGTCTCTGGCAGTTGCACAGTTCTATTGTTAAACCAAAGCAGTGCTATGGTCAGACATCTGCAGATCGGCCTGGCAAACGGCAATTTAGAAACCAATATAGAGCTGATGAATGCAATATCATCAAACACAGCTCAACGGTCTGTCTTCATCTGGTCTTGAATTACATCCTTACACTAACATTGCTTCTGACAGATTCACAATCATGCTGTCGTCATGGTTGATGAAAACAGTAGAATACACAGCAGGATGATAAGCAGAATTAGAAGCCAAGAAAACAACCGCTGCCTGCTGTCGACAAAGGCTCTTGGATTCAGCAGCAGCAGCATTTCATTTCATCTACCCAGTAAATTAGAGTAGAATCGCAAAGCTGTCGCACGCAATTGAGAATGCATAATGTTTATGCTGTATTTCATATGCACGGCACGGAGGGGTTTGTCTTCTCTGTTTCATAATGTGGTGTTTTAAGAATGCGATACAAATAACTTTCTGTGGCATTCACAGCTTGGACAGAGGAATAAATCTTAGTATCTGCAAATTTTAGTCGAAAATCGAAGACAAATGCACCCAGCAGTACTAGAATGCCATGTTCCCTTGAGTTCTGAGTCAAAACTAAATAACCCTTTTTCTGTTTTCCAGAGGAGGTTCAACAGACCATTGATCGCCTGCTCCGCTGTAAAAAATGCATACGCATTGACATGGCTGAATGCGACAGGTCCGTACACACACACAGACACACAATCTGATCATGCGTAGAGGACGGGTCTTTTGTATCCCGTGGTGCTTAAGATGAACTGTGCAGAGGTTGTACTTGTTTGAGGAAGTCCGAGCTCAAAAGCATTGTGTGGAATATTTATGAGGGAGATTATTTGGGGGAATAAAGGCAGTGGAAAGGAGATGGTAGTGTTTTATTGAGTGGGTGATGGACAAATTGAGCTCCTTTCATGTGAATGACTTCATAAATGTTTAATAAGCTGTGTTATGGAACAATGGTAATGTATGGACGCATATTTTATAAATCCATGAAACCAGTGGTGGTTTTATTTATTTATATTTAGCCACTGAACATGCGTGTGATGTTTTTATATTTTGGGTCTCACTCTGTCTTTGTCTGGCAGGCTGGCCTTGGACATGCCTGACAACCTGTACATGATGGAGGAGGCCGAGGGAGCTCAGGACCCTTTCTTCGGTCTCATGGAACCACACAAATTGCCCAGCCCCTATAATGTACAGCAGATATCTTAACAATACATACACCAGTACAGCCAGATACTGTATGTGTTGATGTAGCTCTGAAAAACGGGGGGAAATATACACAGACAACATAACCTTATGTCTTTCTCTGATGTGTAGCACAACAATACTCAGCTAAAATCATATAGTCACTCTGTAAACAAGAGCAGGCTGGATGAATGCAGCAGTAGGCACCCCAGTGTTAAATACAGCTGTTATAATAATAGTTGTATTTACCATAATTGTAGTAGATTAAGGCAAACTAATAAACTACACATATACAAACATGACCCAAGAAATGATATGAGACATATAGCCGATACACATAACATGATACATTTATATCTGTCTCAGACAAACTGCAGAAGAAATATTTCCACATCTGAAGAACAGCTAATTAATGGGACAAGGCCTCTTATGTAAGATCATTTGTGAGTTCGGCTCTTCTCTTCCTTTGATGCTTTAATGTTTGATGTCCAAAACAGCAGGAAATTGATCAAAGATTCAAATTACATAACAGTACGTAGGTTCATTTGACCACATTCAGCATAAATGCTCAGCTGCTACGAGTCCAAATATAGAGCTAACACACACACGCTTACAGTACATGCCAGAAAAAAAATTACAGTATTTAGCCTCCACACTGCCACATAGGTTAATGTGATGCTCTTTCAGTGTTACTTCTCAGAGTTTGTTTTTTGATACACGCCTTATTAAAATTACAAATCTACATTGCCCAAGCTTGTTATAATCACAGTAAAGTCATTATTGTTTCATGTGTGTAGGTCACTCCCATTTTAACATATGCGCAATAACTCTCCATACAATCCATTGTCTCAGATGTAAATCACAGAAGATGAATCATGCTCACTCTGTGCTGTAAATCTCACAGACATGGCTGAACTTTGTCCTCATAATATTTCCCTGTGGAACGAACAGTCAGCATGTGCGACTACAGAGCATGGGAACAATAATATGAAAATATTTTATTGAGTACTGTTATGAAATTTAAAGGATCCATAAATATGGACTGTGGCTTTCAGAATACACAAAGAAACTGTTGTATATTTAGATTCTGTTTTGTATTTCAATATTTTACACAGAAGGAGGGTCACGCATGTGACTTATACATTTCACCACAGCTCCACATGAAACCAAAGGAGAAAAAAACATATTATTTCTGAATCAGTCTGGTCTTTAACAACCCTAACCTCATGTTTTAAACACATTTCACTTATGAAAATGTTTTTTTCAACAGGTTCAGTTCACACTCTGGAGTTATCCCAGAAATGAGAATAAATCTCTTTCAGTATTGTGTATTATGTAATATTTGTATGTGTATTTCTAGCCCATGTTGGCGATTGAAGAGGCAGGTTCACAGCACTCCCTGGTGCCCAGTCTCCACACCACACTTGACAAAGAGGGTGAGAATGATATTTTAACTTTTAACTAACATGACCTGTGTCTCATCTCAGGCATGGCTGCCTTTCGAATCCACATATCAAGACCAAACTCCTCATCAGGTCACCCTGTTTTCAAAGTACATGGTCCTTTTTTGTATATATGATTTGAGGAGGATGTGCAGGTTCAGCATATTCCTCTAAAAGTTTGTAGACCACGTCCTTTGAAAGAGGCCTCACCTGAAATGGGACACAACTTACTGGCTAATGATTTTTCTGCCTCCAAACTGCTGTGTTACATTTGTGATTATGCACTTTAAACACAGATTATTCTCATTGGGGTTTGTAATAGTGGTTGTGGTATAATTTTTCATGTCAAGATAATCTATCTTCAGAGGTTTTATAAATGGGTCAGTTCATTAGCTTAAATTCCATAAATGGGTTTTCTTCTAAATTTAAATTTTTGGCACAGGAAGGTTGCTATTTCCACTCCTGTTCGTAAAATTGTGAATAAATGCTCTGTCATCAGCTAATGAATCTTATTTTATCTGCACATATTGAATTGAAAACAGGCTGAGCCCAGGCCCAGATTTCATTGTCCTGACTGTTTTTCTCCTTAAAGCAATCAATCATTCAAGTCCCACAAACACAGATAGATCTCACCCACTTCTTGTGCTACAAACATACCTGGCTCATAATTCCTCCTGCTGTGTTAAACCAGGTTTCAGGTCACCTCCAGCTGCCATTACACTGAAAGAGAAGGAGCAGTTGCTCATCACCACTGCTGAGGTAAACGTACTGTCATAGTTTAGGGACAGAAAACATCCCAGTCATCATTTTTAGGCACAGCAGGCGTTCTGGTGAATCATTGATCTGGGATGTAGACCCTGTTTCCAAAACAGTCTTTGGTTAAGGTCACAATTCAGCTGCTCACTTTGCAGCTTTGAGTTTACTGCTATTTTTTCTTTTCAAAAAAACAGATATTTATGGGAAAGAGTCTTTCCATTCATTTTCTAAATGGGGTGTACAATGCAGTTAAGTTAATGGTGTCAAGCAATGTGGGCATAAAATACCTGATGCTTAAGTGACTGTCCTGACTTCACCTCTCAGTGTCCACAGAGCATAAAGGAAGGCAGGGCTATATTATCTTAGTCATAAAATACAGCCATGTTTCACTACAGTGAGTCTGAGTCTAGCAGTACCTCCACACACTATTACCCTCCTCAGTCTGTCACTTAGGGACCGATAATGCTCCTCCTAATGTATGATCAGCTGATGAAGTCCCTCTTGGCTTGATGAGATGTGACTTAATTACATCATCCTGCACTTGCAGTTTGTTTACAGAGAGATGTGGCTCACATTGCTGTTGTCCTCTGCCGCTGCTTGTCTGCCCCTTGGGTTTAATTTTACTTTGCGTGCAAATATTTAGTCATTTCTTTATCCCTCTGTTTTTGTTGTTGCTGTGTTTTATAACACTTATATTATTCATGACTGTGGACATTAAACATAACGAACCTCATCGCTCGTTTCCCCATCTCATTATTCTTTCATTTTGCCCTCTCCTGACTTCTGTCACTCTCTTTCTGTGCCAGACTTTTGAGGGAGACGACCTTCCCGAAGTCACAGCCAGAGAGATTGACTTATTGATGGATCAGCCAGACCAGTTTCGCAGCGGTTTGTGTTTCTGTCTTAAACATTTATGTTTGTGTATGATAAGAATTTCATCATTCATTGCATTTTAGTTGTCTGGTATCAAACTGTGGGTTTGTACTACATTAAAAGCTCTGGGAAGTGTCTAGTTTCTCATTCCCACAGTGTAATCCTCTCTTGTAATGTGTCTGCAGCAGTCAACCAGGTCAAATTCTTTGTGCCAACACTATAATTGAAAGGAAAAGCAATTCTGACTCTGTGAGTGTTTTTGCTGCTGCAAGAAAGAAACCGTTTCATTTCAGGACAGAATAAAGAGGGAACATCTAAGCTTAGGAAAGCCTGCCTGCTTTTTTAAAAACTAAGAAAGAACACGACTGCCTCCTGTTCTTACAACAACATGTCGGTAGCATGTTTTGTTTGGTATTTGGTAGTTTTTTGCTCTCAATTCAGCATCTAAACAAACAAAGCAGTGAGAGAACAAGCTTTATACAGGTGAGATTATTACGTGTTTGTGTCCAAATGTCACATTGTTTTTCTGTGCCTTATGTACATGTGTGTTCAACAGAAGTGGAGGAGGAGCAGACAGAGCAGAAGGTCAGGGATTTTGAAGGAGCCATGTCCTCTATTGACCAGTAAGTCATGTGGAGAAACTTAAAACTGACAGATGACTGTCTTTCTTCTACAGCAACCTGAGCTGTGTAGTTACTGTAGAGGACTGGGCTATGTAAACATCACAGCGATACTATCGGCCTGCTTTTGTGCATGTGACGGCATGTTATCATGCAGGCAAATATTAACAAAAGAACAGTGTAACGTGGCAGATAAATATATTTGGTTTTTGTTCCCAGGCTGAAGGAGACAGTGCTGGGAGCTGAGCGGGACAGTGTGTGGCTGCTGAACGAAGAGACGGGTCAGCCTGTGGAGGTTCCTCTGGCTGCTGTTGCCCTAGAGATGACCCCGCCACGGGTTGTCATGCCAACTCCAACCTCTGGGGTATCTGGGGAAGAGGGAGACAAAGCTACAGAAAGTTCGTATGACAAGGTGAGACATAGGTGATGTCTGTGAAATATTTACTGTGAACAAATTCTTATTTCCACTAACTGCTGCACTCACAACAAGCAACTAAAAGCATGTTTTGGAGACACCCTGTCATATAAATGGCCAAATATAAACCCAGGTGACAACCAAGACAAGCCTGCTTTCCAAATTCTGACATGTAGGAAACTCAGAGACGACACTGACAAAGAGTTTTCTGCTGCAACAGTTGTCATCAACTTTAATTTACGTTCCACAAAGTGACTCATCAGTAGCTTGTTACGTTTTGGAAACAACTAATGGAAAGCACACATGGGTGTGTCAACACACAGATTCACAATTTCCACTTTGTGTGCTGGAGTGTGATGTTCTTTTTATAGATCAGTACTGTAAACATTCAAGCTGTGCGTTTCACACTCTGCCGTCAGGTGGCTGTTCCTCCTCTTAGGAAGCTCAGGGGGCGTCGCAGGCGTCAACTGGTCTTCGCGGACCCCGAGGTCCAGATATCAAGCAGAGCGATGGAGGAACAGATTGGAAACCCGTTGGCCGAGACACTGGACCTGGTACAGAAACACACTGAGATACAATACATGTGAATTCACTGACTTAAAATGCAATATTTACATTATTCAAATATTCCAGCCTTCAAAGGTTCATCCACACCTCATAGTTGTGCTGACTGAACAGATTTTCTGGAGTTATTTAGGCTTATTTTAGTGACACACATACCAGCACATTATGAACATCCCCTCACCACACACATCCTACCAAAAGCTACATATACTGGAGGCACACACATAAATGCACACTATTTTAGCTGTAGCGCTGACCAATTTAATTTTCAGTCCTTGCCATACTGTGATCAAAGTCTTACCATAAAAGTGTCTATTCACCAGGGTGTCAGTTAATTAAACTCCAGCTCTCCAGATCCCGTCCTGCTCCATAAGCCCATTGGGAGAGTGCTCATTGATTTTACTTCCCTCCTTCCTTTCTTCTTTCTTTCCTTCTTCCCTCACTCCTTCTTTATGTCTTTAATTTCCTTTGAGACACTATCGTCGGCTTTTATCACCTCTCTCCCTCTCTCTCTCTCTCTCTCTCTTTTCTCTGAGTACAATAAAGGCAAAATCTATGTGAAACTTAACCATCAAGCTTATATTTTGTTCTTGCTTTCAGTCGGAGGTGTTGCTGGACTTCATGACTAAGCGTGCCACTCCTGCTCAGCTCTTCAGCGCCCCCTGTGGATGTCAGTGCTAATAAGTGCTACACTTCACCTCGATTGAATGGTCTTTAACATAGCTTATCTCTTAAATAATGAAATTCTAGACAGATGTAAGGGTTATAAAATATTAATAAGACGCAAAACAATAAACAGAAACAAAAAGAAAACTAATCAACAGCTGAATTGTAAAAATACAGAAACTAAATAGATGAATACGTATCAGCGTTAAGCGTCCTGGTCGAAGAGATCACACCTTCTAATTCACTGACAATAACAGCAAACCCCAAAATCAGTGGCAATCGTAAAAGGGAGAAATAAAAGTTGTGTGACTGATGAGACTACAAAAAAACAACTGAAGTTTTACAGCTAAAAAGTTTTATATAACACAAACTTGCTGCACAGTCAGAGAGAAAGTATCATGCTCAAGGATCAATGCAGATAGTCAACCTGCAACCTCCCAGTCTTCTTACAGCCGCTGGAGTATAAACCATCACAAACTAATCAGCAACAACCTTGTAGAGCCTCTCAAACATTTTATTAGCATTGATCACAGCACTTTACAGCAGCCTGTGAGCAGCTGTTACACTAGCTTTCCTCACAAATGCACATCAGCTCTGGTGAAGAAAATATCAAAAACCTGTCCTTTGACCCCCTCCACAGCCCTCCTCCATGCTGACCTCCAGTCACTATGGAAACGGTGTGCCTCGCTCACCGTCCTGCATGAACATGAGGGGAAACAGAGAGGTGAAGAAGAAGAAGAAGAAGAAGAAGAGGAGGCGAGAGGGGAGTCCGAGCAGGACAGAGAGATACTGAGGACAGAGAGGAAGAGGAGACACTCGCACATGAGGGAGGTGGGTCTGTGTGGAGGTGCAGCACATCTGGTGTCATATAATGATCTAAAGTGAAGGACTATCATCTGTGTGGAGATAAATGATTAATATTCTTGTGAAAGTGGTCATGCTAAAATCTGAGAGGGTATTTGTGAAACTGTGGATATAATAATAAAGGTTATTCATTAGCGAGCTAGCCTGCCAACTGGGTGTTCAGTTCAGTGGTGAGACAAATTAGATTATGAACTTCGTTTCTGTCATGAAACTCACCTTCCTCTCTCTCTCTCTCTCTCTCTCTCTCTTTCAGCTATCCAGTGAGTCAGGATTGCAACCTGCAGACGGCTCATGTAAGAATCCTTCCTCTCTTTCTTACAAACATTATTTTCATGTTTCGGCAGCACAACAAATTTTAAGCAGCCAGACATTCATCGTGTGCTTCTTTATGTGTGTGTGTAAACAGCTCTATTAGATGTGATCGTGGACATGTCCAAAGAGGAGAAATCCGTGAGCGATGTGATCACTCCTGTCAGCAGATGGTGAGTCTCTGATGGATAAACAGATGGACAGCTGGATGGATAAAGAAACTGCTCACTTTTTGTGTATCTTTGTGTGTGTGTGTGTGTGTAGGTCTCTGCAAGAGGAGGCCCAGCTACCAATGGAGCCTATAGCTGAGGAGAAGATCGAGATGCCCGAGGCTCAGACAGAGAGCAGCGACATGCTGATGTACTTCATACAATATACACAACGCACAAGCTTACAAACACACCTAGGTGGTCCGTGACATTTCTCATGAAACAGATCAGACGATCATGCTCGACGGGAGAACACTGCTGGTTATTTACACTCTGGATACCAATGGTAAAAAAGATTAACCAAAGAAGTGATTCATGGATTAAATAATTATGCTGAATCATCCTGAATCAAGAGTGTCTTGTACTGAGACTCCTAATTCTAGTATTGTTGCAAGAATCACTAATCAGAAACACAAATTGTCAGAATCATGTTTAGTGACACTGAACGTGACTCTTCCATGTGTAAATGCATGCAAGTTGCAGCCACACCGCACAGTATACATACAGATGTTTTTGTCGTTATAAAATGTTGTTCTGTGTTTTGGAAAAAAACACATGTAGCCTGCAGCGTCGCAGGTTTCTCCACATGCTAAGTTGTCTCACATCTGCTTTGAAATTCAAACTAGAAAGCAACCAGTAAGCATGAAGGACGAACCTGAGCCACAGGCACATTTCCCTATTCAACTCCTTAAACAGAGTCAGACACTGAACTATCATACTGAAACAACCGTAGTGTACATTTTACAATCAGCATCAGTAGATTAGATATGAAGCAGTTGGTCTGATTGCATAGTGATTGTTGAACATTACAGTATTATAATGTAGCCAAAGCACCAGCTTTCTGCTCCATCATCAGATAATTCTGAAGAAAATCAGAAGAAATGTTCAATTTCTTGGCACGTAAACAGTTATATATTATTATTACTTCAGAATATTGGAAGCTAAATTCAAAATGAGTCCATCTCAGTCCTTGCAGGTTGAATCCTGCCATGCTGTGCTCACACTGCTTGTGTTTTCCAGCTGGATCTCCTCCAGCCTGCAGAGGTTTGGACAGGTCACCTTTGGTTCTCTGGTGCCCCCAGAGGCCAACCGCACCACTGCAGCTCACACACTGTACAAACTGCTGGGTGAGGACATCGAACGACATGCTCTTTTTATAATGAACACATGATGATCATCATGTTCTTCGTTGATTAGCATTGATGACCTGGAAATGTATTTAATTTAAAAGACGCACTTTGCTGCTAGCTTCAGTCTGAGCTTTAGTCTGACCTCCACAGTAACATTCAGTGAACCATTGTGGTGATATTAATCAGTGATGTCTCTCGTTCAGAGCTGCTGTCTGCTGGACTGGTGACCATACATCAGACTAAACCCTACAGTAACATCACCATAAACCCTGCAGCTGCCGGGATGACTGCCTGAACACTGACACATACAGTTACACACACTGTAGTCCTGTAGAGGTACAGTTAATACTTTTTTATTGATGAATATAATGGATGAATTTGATCCTGTGACTCTTTTCAAGGTCATCCGATCTCAGTCTCATATGTTTCATTTTAAAATGTTTTTATATGATAGATTACTCAGAGCAGTGAAACATTGAGCTCCATTACTGTGCTTGTTTTAAAAGATTTTTAACCATTTTAATGTTAAAATGATTTGTTCATATAGTTATATTTTTAAATATTTATACCCAGAGTTCATTAGTGTTGCTGAAGTTGAAACCCTCTGGATCTTGTATGTGTTGTTACACAGTTTGTATCTTTTGTATGGCTTTTTATCCTCTGCACTGATTTTAAATTAAGATTTTTATACTGTTTTTATCAACTTTGTGAATTTGTATGACTTTTTAATGATTTCAACTTTCAATAAAATGGTTTTGCTCAGTAGAATTGATTATGATCTCAAATTATTTCTCTAATTTATAACTCTATATATAACTCTTATAACTCTAAACATATTCAGGCCTAATAAAATAAAAAAAATGTATTTTTGTAGTTAATTGTGGTAATTACTTTATAGTGTTCTTTGATATTAATCATTCAAGAATCAGTGTAAACATATTTGAACACTAGTTTAGCCCTTACCTGACCCTGAACACAGTCAGAGTCCTGAATGAGCATCTGCTTCTCACCCATATTGATCCAAGAATAAACACACTGAACATGAAGCTTCTTGTTGTGGTCTAAAAACATCATAAAAACATCCAGCTGCCAACAAATCCAACAGTTTATTTTAAATATTCTGATTTGAGCTTATGGTGCAGAAAAAAGGTATAGAAATCAGTGGTGTGACTTGAAAGCACATCAGCACTTCTCTGCCTCCAACAGGACCATAATGTGCCTTGCTGGCAGAAAACTCCCATCTGACCTCATGCCTCAATAACTCCACACAATTAAAGTGTTTGCTCGTTAAACTCACTGGGGACTGCTGTGTGTGTGTGTACATAGGAGTAAGACCATACCCATGTGGCACCTCGTTGTGACTGAGAGGCCTGAGCTGAGGTCAGTGCTGCAGTCACAGAACAGAAATCCTCCTTCACATCAACATAGTAGAATGGTAATTTTGTTGAAACTACTTGTGATACATTCAGGTTGCGGTGCTGTCAGGAAATGTCCTTTCCACTGCCACACAATGTTTTCATACAAATATACGGCACGACTACTTTTTCTGTTGCATTCCCCAGCTCTTAGCTCCTTCATATAGGTACAAACCCTCACAGTTTAGGGCTAAATGCCTGACTCATAAAGCAGCTTGATGGTTAGTCACCTCTGGCACCTCAGAGCTTACACTGAGCCCCCATCTCAACTACTGCAGCATCACTGCAGGAGAGAATAAGTGTGACTTCACTGTGTTTACAGACACACCGCAGCACACTAAGAAAAGCAGAGTCACAGGCTTATTATTATTATTGTCATTGAATGTAACAGATTTGATAAAAATGTATATTTTTCAGTCAGTCAGTATATCAGATTTTAAAACAGCATACAGTTCAGTTGTTAATCCCGTTAAGTAGCTAATTGTTTGTGGATTTTTTGGCCTCTCGGGGGCAGCAGAAACAAGCTGTGACCACAGCGTTGACATATCAGCTTAAACAGTAGTTATGGCCAAGCGGCGAAGTGCAAAAAAACTGCAGTTCCTCATACGTCCACTTGAGGCTGGCTACAAAACATGTCAGTCTCCATAAGCCCCCATATTAAAACGTGCAAGTTCACAGCAGAAATAAACATATTGCTACGTAATAAATGTTTACCACCTGGTACAAAAAACAGTTTTGGTCTCTATAGCTAATTTTTCGCATTCATGACAACTGTACTGAGTCTGAATTTTTATTTAACTCACCTGTTCAAGTTTTATTACAGCTTAAAGTTATGTATAATTAAGAGCGTGGCCGCTTTGATTGACAGGTGGGTGCTGTTACAGATGGCTTGTTTAAGTACTCAAGCTTCACTCAGCCAACCTCAGGTCCACCGACGATCAAGATCTTAACCTGTGTGGCCTTTCATTGGATTCCCTCCTCTGTAACGCACTTTGTAAATTCTCTTTTTTAAAGATGCTATATAAGTAATGCTATTATTATTATTATTATTATTATTATTATTATTATTATTATTAATTTATCAGCATAAACAGTAGTAATGGCGAACTAGCAAACAGTTGCTTTTCCATCCAGCAGACATAAAGTATGTTTTTATAGCTCAGGTTTCTGGTGACTCTTTTGCTGTTAACTGTGCCTGTTTGCCGTTTGGAGCTGGGTAGATAGTGTAAAGAGATTTTTTTTTTAGAGTTTTGCTAAAAACAGCACAGTGAGAGTGGTGAGAGAACCAGAGCAGTGAAGTTCTGGTCTGAACATTGAAACAATGAGCTAAAAGATGCTAAAAATCCAAGGGTTACTATAGAGTCAGGTGAAAATTTACTGTGAGTTCATCACTAAGAGTAACCCGTTTTACATATAAGTTATGATGTGATTTATTGTTGATCTAAATTAAATATTATAGCTGTTTAATTAAATGTGCTACCATAACCTGCTGAATATACAGTCAACCTCCCTTTGGCTCTATACATTCCCAGGCCTTTACATCATCTGTATCCCTCCACAGTGCTGACGTAAGGCTGCTATCTGTTATGAGAGGATTCATTGTGGCTGCCCATGGAATGTGACATGCTGAGTCCAGAGAGTCCAGTACAACACACACATGCTCCACAGCACGGGACGACGTGTGTTCTATGTTTGTAAGATAGAGCAAGAGCACGGTCTTCAAAAAGGTGAATATGTGACGCTGTGCTGTGAACACCTCGTACATCAACCTCCTGTTCACCTAAACTGTCAGAGAAATGAGAGGGAGGGCACAGAGGGGAGACAAATGACACGTGGAGGAGTGGATCATCTCATTAGACACAATCATAAATCTGTTGTCCTCTCTGTACCTGAAGTGGTATGTCGTTATGTGTTATCATGTATCAGTTTGAAATCATGAAGCATCCAGTTATTAATTATTTCTTTGAAGTCCTTGAGGCTGCATGCTTCCTCCATTTACAGTCAAAACATGCTCAATACTCTGACTTCACCCATGCCTGGTCACACTGATAATACACACAGACACCTGGCAGTACAAACACCACCATCCGTCCATCAGCCCACTGACAGTCTAATAAACCTAACATCTCAGTGACACATAACACACATTCACAGCAGCCGCTTATATCAGCCAGGAGGGCAGAGCAAGAGTCTGCATGCATTAGACACAAACACTCACACTTTCCAGAGGCTTTTATCATCAGAAGAGGCAGAGCTCTGAATCATCAGCCCTGAGAGAAGACTAGACCAGCCACTATCTGCAACAACAGCCGCTGGAGACAAAAGGTGCAGATACCGAGCATCAGATAAAGCAAGCAAGGAGCGAGGATACATCACACTCTTTTTTTTTTTCTCCTTTTGAGATATTGAACAGGGAGTCAAGCTGGCAGCGGACAAGACAAAAAGCTTGTTGGAGGAGGGAGAGGCCAAAGTGGAGCAGGCTAACGGAGGGCTTGACTGCCCAACAGACAGGGACTCCCCCGGGCCACGTGGCACGATGGTACGTGTGGAGCTGGAGTGGGAGATCCCCATGTCGGTGACGCTGCCCATCCAGGTGCAGACAGACCCGGCGCACCAACCGTTCCCCTTCCTGGACACGACACTGGCCGACCTGGGCATCGAAGAGTGAGTTGTGCTTTCAGTGTTGAGTTTTTAAAACAGCAATATCATGTAGATTCATCGATAAGTTTGCGTGCTTATATGTGTGTGTCCAGGTCAGAGGTGAAGGAGAGGGTGGTGTGGGTTGACACCAAGAAGACGCAGGTCAAGAACAAAGCAGGGAAGCTGAAGGAGAAAGAGATCACCATCCTCGAGGTAAGATGGAACAAAACTTCTAGATCCACTTTGAGACTTTTTTTTTTTTTTTGTCTTGCTCCACATAGAGGCAAACTAAATCATGTCTGAGGTGGGGTGTGACAACTTTGGTTTCCTCTTGTAGGTGAGAGTGAAAGCTCAGAAGCCTGGAGACAAACAGCTCCAGGAGGTCCTGTACAGCACTGAGGCCCACACTGACCGCTCCTTCTGTCGCACAGGAATGGATATCCTGCCCTGGAAACACAAATCTACAGGTTTGGAATCAGTTTAAATCAGATATGAAATTTCTACACACATTGTTTCTAATGTGACTTGTGTTGCCAGTAGTCCGCTCTCAGTGTTTCACTATCTGTTGCTGGTAGCTCATAGTTCATATCAGAATGTAGAATTCATGTGCACTCTAGTCATTGGCCCTGCGGTGACTTCTCAGATATTGGATGAACTGTCCGAATGATGCAGATCACGGCAGTGTGTCAGAGCCTCGGCCACTGAAATGAGATCATCGTAAACATTACATCAGTGTCCAGATAAAAACCTGGACCTGCACACTGTCAGGAATTTGTTCAAATCTGTCTGACTTGGGCCAATCATAGCCATGTATTTGTCATTTGTTATAAATATATTTGTTATTATTTGACTACAGCTAAAGATGTAGATGAAGATTATGTCTGATGTCAATAACAGAAATAGACACACAGACCTGAGTGAATCTTCTCACTTGTGTTGTGTGTACAGCTGTTTCTATAGCTGTTACAAAGGTGTGGCATTTGTCCCTTTCATCAGTGTGTGCTAAAATTGTTTAAAGACCTCTCTCCCTCCCTCCGTCTGTCTGTCTGTCAGGGGACAATGGACTGACACCGGTGCAGATGGCTATGGTGTTGGAAAACCAGCAGCCGGACTGTACTGAGGCCCAGGAACAACGGGTGATCTGAGGAGCAACAAAGAGTCACCATCACGAGTCCACCGCAAAACACAGCTTTGAACTCCGTTTTGATTCCAAGATGCAAGTTTGCATTTATTTAGAGCATTCAAAGTGTCTCCAGTTTCTCTTTCTACAGTGAGGCTTGACATTAACTTTTTGTAGCATTTGTAAAAAGCTCTTGCAAATATGTGTTTTAGGATACCGTCGAAACGTTTTAGCACCGACAGAGACGGTCTGCTTCAGGTCAAAGTTCTGCTGCTAGTCACAGGCTGAGCTGCTGTAAGCACTAACAGAGTGTAAAGGGAATAAAGTTAAGTGCTGTTTTTCTTTTTATGTAACAACCGAGTGTGGCCTATTAGCTCAGTATTTCCAGTTAGTCGGTGAGCTCTGGGGTTCTCGCTGCAGTATTTCTGCCAGAGTTCACGCAACACACACAGCCCGTTAAGAGAAAGCTCTCTGTGAGCAGCAGATAAATCTCAGTAAGGCAACGCTGGAAGTGAATGCAGAGGGATCGATACTTTGAAGTCCACTGACTTACACTGAGAGATGTGAATGAAAAATTAAATTTATCAGGAGATCAGATGCTTCACACAAGCCAGAAGTCTGTCCAAACAGTGGCAATAAAGGGACAGCAGCACTTTACAGGAGTAACAGGGAAACAAAACACAAAGGTAACAACACAGGATGGTCAACTGGAACTCTTAAAATAATAAAACTTCAACATAGCATGCATGTAAGGAAATAAATTAAAAGTTAATACTCTGAAGTTGCATAACTGCTGAATGTGATAATAACTATATTAGAATGGTTGAAGTGCTGTATTTAGATCATTTAGGGGGGAAACATCTTAAATAACCGTCCCGTTCTCCACCTACAGTATAAAAATTCATTGTTTTGGCTGGCTTTCACACAAGAGTGGGAGGACGTGTGTTGGCTACGAGGCGGAGATGACCGCGCTAAGTTTGGCCTGCTCCTCTCCGGGAAGTGAGGTCACGGCTGCTTGGAAGTCTGCAGAGTGGTGCTGGGCAAATTCTTTCATCAGCAGGGCCGAAGTGTTCTGGGTTTCTGTGGCAGAGAGACAAAAGACGAGTTAAGGGATGACAGGAAAAACAAGCAAGATAGATGACTGACCGAATGTTACAATAGGGAGAATGCTGATGTGCAGGGACTGAATGAGGGGAAACAATCAACAGAGTGTCAGCTGTACTAAGTTTTCTTTGTTTTTTAATAACTTTTAGTTCAAAAAGCTATCTGTACATCGAAAGAGTTCAGTTCAGTTCAGTTTGGATAACTCTTCACCTTTGTCAACATTCTTGTTGCCAATCACATGACTGGAAGCAGCAACTATGGGCTTCATTAGCTTCACAACCTGAAAAGGGACAAAGAGATTTTAAAAAATTAGTTACAACTTTAAATAATTGTTTAAAAAAAAAAAATCGAATGTCTAACTTTGTGCATCCTGTTTTTATCTCTAAGTCTTGTTAGACTGCAAAAGTTTGCCTGTCTGCATAGATAATGTGGAATATTGTACAGAACATAACAAAATGTAATAAAAAAAAATGACTGAAAGATTGACGTGATGGTGGTCAATGCATGGGATCTGAATAGCTGCTCCGCCTTCAGTAATGTCACTTTCAACACAGGGATTGTAATACACGGTGTAAATGGTGTTTGTACTGTACCAGAGCAGGACTGTTAGTGTACAGCATAGCCAGGCAGTTGAACACTGTCTTGTTCTCCTCCATGTCCTCTTTCAGGGGAAGACGAGCCACCAGAGCAGGCACAACCTGTCAGAGAGCACACTGTGTGATCTTTCTGTTTTTACAGAATGATCCTGCTTGTGAAAATGTGCTGTCAGCAGCAAAGATCTTTTTTTTTGGCAAGCTGTAGATGTACCTGCTCCAGAGGGACAGCTTCCACGTTGCTCAATATCATCCTGCAGAGGGCAGCACACAGGTTGTCAATCACCCTGAGGTCGGATTCTTTGGTCAGCATGTTGGAAAACACAGACAGCATCATGGGATAGTCTCTGTACACACTTCACTAAGGAACAAGCTGTACGTGATGTTTATGCAACACACATTCACGCCGAGAGAAACACACACAAGTGAGAAGGATACGATACAACGATGGGTCCGGCAGCCTGGGCCAGACATCCCAGACCGAACACGCTGTTGTTGCGAACCTCGGCGTCGCTGTCCCTCACTCCGGCTACCAGCACGGGAAGCAAACGATTGGACAGTCGGCCTGCTACTCCCCGACCTCCGGCCACGCTCACAAGGGCCTGCAGGATTTCTCCAATCGTACCCACAGAGAAGGACCGGTCTGCCACCGTGCACGAGGATTTCTTTTGATGGAGAGAGAAAAAGAAATAGTGTGATACTGAACAAGGTGTTAAGTTAAGGCAATACACTTAATATGGCTAAATATCAAAGGTTTGTACCATTACGGCTCCAGAAAGACTGCAACCTTTTATAAAATACCCTTGTATTTTTGTCCATGTAGCCCCGTTGGGCTGCATGTTTGCATAAAAGGTTCTATATAAAAGTTGAGCTGAATGCCTGCGTTGGTCATTAGGTTCAGACTCACAGCTTTGCTCATGATGAGAGGCAGCAGGTCATTGAGGAAAGGGGCGAAACTGTCTGCGGGCACAGAAGAGGCCAGCAGGGGAATTCCTTCACCGGCAAACTCCTGCAGCATGGCATCGTACTCGGCCTGAACAAGAGAGCACGTCGACACAATGATGTGAGATGGACATTTTTTAATAATTGTTAAATAAAGCATTCTGATTATCTAGAAGTAACTGAACCTCATGCACTAAAAGTGATCTATCCATTCACCTTCATAGGAATAAATGGATCCACAATAATGTCACATTCATCAGTGTGTAAAAAGAAAACTGATTCTGAAATCTGCCTTAGCGTTCTGACAGAATATATGACTTGTGTTTGTGCTGATGCACTTTAATGTTCATGATTGTGATATGCAGCGAGAGGCCAGCCAACCTGTTGGTCTTCATCATCAGCTTCATCACCAACGCCACCACCACCACCACCGTCCTGACAAACAGTCTAAACACAGAGAAACAACAGTGGACTGTTATTAGCATAACTTCTACTTATCATTTATGTGAATTCCCGATCAGTCCGCCTCCTTCTCACCTTTTTCTTGAGGACATCACGGATGACGTAGCTGATCTCCTTCAGGCGTGAAGGGTTTTGGAAGGCCTCCTCCTTGCAGGACTTGATGACATTGTTCATGGTTTCCAGGATGCCCATCACAACCTGGCGCTCGTGCTCTGCTCGCACCGTTTCCACAAAGCAAGGAAGCACCACATCCAGCAACTTCAGCAGGGCTGGGGGTGGGATACAAGTTGCACAGAGATGAGGAGGGACTCAGATCAACTAAAAGCAAGTGCACTGATGTCTGTTCGAAAGAGGCTTAAAAGAACCAGCTGGTCTCCACTGCAGCAGAATGCAGCACTGCCTGTGTCTTATTTCCTTAAAATAACTGTAGTGTTTCATTCCTGTGAACAGAGGCTTTACCCTGGTGGTTGGCCTCAGTGGGATTCTCCTTCCACACTTTGTGCTGAGCACGACAAAACTGGCCCATGGCTCCAAAGGCTGCCCTGCGGACGTCCTCGTGGGGAAACTAGGGAGGGTGGGAAAGGAGAGAGGATACAAAAAAAAGCATCAAGTTACAGCACAATGGATACTGTTGCATAGAGTAAAAATAGTCCACACTGAAAATGAGAGATCAGTGGGGTCAGGAGAGTGTGTGCACATGTTCATTCTGTTATTAGTAGTGTGTGCAATTTATTGACTGCACTAAGAGTATTTTGGGGCCACAAATGAAATCTTGCTTAGGGCCACTAAAAGCTGAGGGCTGGCCCTGCTTCTACTCTAAACAGGTGGAAAAAGGAGGATAAATAATGATGAGAGGATGATTAATAAATTATTATTTATGTTAAACTCTAATAGCCCTAAGGGAAATTTGTCTCTCCTACATCTGCATAAGAGCAGTGGGTGCTTACGATGCAGTTTCCACAGACAGACTCTGAGTTAGAAGTGGGCAGGAGTTTACATTTAAACATTTACAGAACATAATTGCTTATTATTCTTGGTGTGATGTGAGAATGCTGCCCACTGAACCAGCGAGCTGCCCCCGGATCACAAAACAAGCCTGCATGCTTCACTGGTGAGCTAAAAATATGATTTGTTTTATGTCAGCAGCAAAAAGGTGGAACTGAGAAACTCTAGATCAACATAACATCTAAATGAAAAATGATAATGGTTTTGTCACTCCGCAGATGATCACTGTTTCTTGGCCATTTAAACGGGTTTTATTTTGGGTATGTTTGTTTGTTTGTTTGTTTGTTAGGCACAATTTACACTGTCTCTTACTGTGGACTGTTGATGTTCATATGACAAACTTAAATCTAAGAAATCTAATCACCAAATCAAGAAAAATGGAAGAAGATGTTATCAATCTATCTACAGACACAAGCCAGCTGAGACACAATGCATGCACAAACAGAGCACAGAGTGCCCTTCACAGTCCATTAGACAGACAACTGGGCCGACCAACCAGCTACAGTGACTTACATCTCTCATCTCATAAACCTGCTGGAAGCTGGACTCCAGGAAGGGCTGGAAGGCAGCACTGTCAAGGGAAATCACAGCAACACGAGTTAAAACACTACAGATACAGATAATTACAACTTGGGACTGCACACGTTTTACTCTAATGACTGGTGGTTGTAATAACATTTCTGGGGGAAAAGAATATACTAGAACAGCCATATAAATCTGTCTTACCCAGTGCTGAAGGCGATCTCTCCCAGTGCATCACAGGCGTCCTCCTTCTCATCGATGTAGGCGTTTTCCACGCTGAACCTGAAAGATGGAGAGACGTGGTATCACACGCTGGGACAGCTCATTTGTTGAACAACATGGTTAATAAATACACATGTATGTGTGCACATCCGCGTGACCCCCTACCCTGCAATATCATGGACCTCTGTCTCAGTCTCATCTTCCAGAAAATCCACATCTTTTTCTTCTTCGTTGTTGTCGTTTTCGTCGTCGTCATCATCATCCAGCAGGACAAAGGTCTTGTCCTCCTCAAGGTGAGCCTGAAGAGGAGGGAGGGATTATTATATTATATTATTATTATTATAAATAGCCCGTAGGTTTTATAGTTGTCTTTATGCTTTATACCGTAATGCCTTCATTGGACTTGAGTGCCAGCAGCATGACTGTTGTAACAGCAGTGAGGTGAGGAGTCAGGCAGTCTGGGCTGACGGTGGATACAGCAGAGTATAGACTGTACCTGAAGAAGGGATGCACAGAGACAGGTGAAGGAAAGGTTACAGAAAGCAAAGGATATCTGGATTTATGGTTACACAATAAGAATTATTTAGTTTTTTCAAATCATTTTTGGGCACACTAAATTACATACGTGCAGCGTCTCAAGTCAGGGTCATCGATCGTGTCAGTGAGGTTGAGGCCCAGCTGAACACACTCTGCAGCAAGAGGACTGAAGACATCATTGCCGATGGTACGAGCCAGCACAGAGAGAGTATCTAACAGCAACAACAAAAGACCATCAACAGCCATCTATTCCAAGTAGTAAAAACATTTTTTTTCTTCTAATTGTACCAACATCACAATTTCTCTGAGGTTACCTACCCAAGGACTGAGTTTGCAGAGACCTCATCTCCTCTGTGGTGGTAGTCAGGAAGCCCTTCAAGCTTTCAATAACTGGAGGGAAGTAGGGTACCAGCAGCTCCTTGGCAGCATTGGCTGATAAGAGAGTGG
This sequence comes from Sciaenops ocellatus, assembly GCA_033000465.1. Lineage (NCBI taxonomy): Eukaryota > Metazoa > Chordata > Actinopteri > Sciaenidae > Sciaenops > Sciaenops ocellatus. The sequence continues at coordinate 17,839,658 of CP136869.1, forward strand.
TTCATAATGGGTTGGGTCACTTCATTCTGATCCGAGCAGTACCATTTCTTTTGCAAGTTTATGTCATAGTGAACAACATGTGTTTGTAGGTTGATATGACCTGGTGACTAAAATATAAAGCTGCTCTCTTGCAAAGTGCTACTCAAAGTTATAGCAGTGTGTTGACTATGACGAATCCGAACACTCCCAAAGGAAGATGGAAAGAGGTGTTGCGCTTAACCTTCAGCTTACACAGTAAGCCAGAAAACCTGCATGATATTTTTGTGCAGGTCTTCAGACAATTCTTTGACAGTTTCTTACCTATAGCACCTATGGCAGACACAGCGAGCTCTTTTATCTTGAGGTTTCCAGCGTTGTTGAGGGCAGACAGCATAGTTTCCATCAGGGTGGGCAGGTAGGGTTCAATATCTGCTCCTATAAAGGAAGAGAAGCAAATAAAGATCAAGACAAAACAGATCCTGTTACAAAAACTTTGGATCACAGAAATGAAAATCATGGACAATAATAAATAACATTGTATAAAAGAACCTTTTAAAAACCAAATCAGCTTACCTAGGTTCTCCATGAAGTTCTCTAGGGCATAAAAGGCCTTAGTAACATGGCCGACCTTGGCCTCGTTCAAGGAAGAAAGGTAGTCCAGCAACAAAGGCATCAGCTCTGCACAGTACTTGCTCACTTCAGGCTGGAAAAATAGGTGGAAAACAAAGTGAACAACAGACAGAGACAAATTACTTCTGAAAGATGTTAATTACAATAATAAAGATGATAAACTATAGATGTACAGGAGCACTTATATTGTGAATTATTGAGTCTCTATAAAAAACTATATTAAGTCAGCAGTACCCTGGACCAAAGTGAATAAATGACAAAAGACGCAATATTGTACTGTAATACATAATACACATACACAGGCCCAAGTCTGTGAGGATTTAACGGTTTTCAAATTTCTTTAATATTTTAAATATTTGCATAATGTTGCCTCACCTGTAAATGTTCAGAGAACTGTCCGAGGGCAAAAAGGCCGGCACTGCGCACCACCTGATTACTGTCAGAGAGACTCTGGCACACTGTCTGCAGTACAGATGACAGCATCCTAACACAGACACACAAAAAAGACGAATATATTCAAATCCTAGTGACCAACAAGACCACTCCTAATGTGAACATGTGTCTTAAGAGAAAAACATATATATTTAAAAATATATATATATATTATTCCATGTCAACTGGACGTACTTGGTGCGTATGTGGTCAGCACAACCTTCAGCCAGCACTGCAAGACACATGAGACCGCCCTTCCTCTGATAGGGGTTTTCACTGGCAAGACATGCCTGAGTGAGGGGCATCTAAAACACAAGACACAAGGGAATACATTTAAATTCTCAATGCAGTTTTAAAGATGTATCAAGACATTAACAAAAGTTCACTTTAACATAACATTTGTTATTTTTCACATTAACATCTGGCTGACTTACTAGTTGTTGGAACAGTTTCTCTGGGGGCATATGGAGTGCCATAGTGTCAATAATCTGGAAACAGAACAAAAATAATGTAAGTTTAATCTTCTTTGCAGCTCCAAAGTAAATACACTACAGATCTATTAACACAAATAAGCACCTGAGCAGCACAGTGTTTGGGGTTGTCATTGTCTGCGCCATCTCCAGTGTCATCCTCCTCATCCTCAGGGTCTTGCTCACCAGGCGGCGGAGCCGCAACCAGCACAGGGAAAATAGCCTGCAGGATGGGGTTGAGCAGCTTCTGCTTCAGCACCGTCTACAAAGTAGAGACACAGATAACAATTTTATCAACATAATGTGAACTGAGTCAGAACTTTGTTTCTGGTTAGGCCAGCTGATACTGCAAGTAATCAGCCAGAAAGTATGAATATTATGTGTTTTGTTTGCATGCATGAAATTTGGTAAGGAAGTGAAGGAAGTTTGTTTCCCAGTGTGCCCAAAACAAGAGAAAATGAACCCACTTGTAGTCAGTGCAAAGTAAAAGAAATAACTGTGCCAGGGTCTGCTACAACTATCTGTGCCTGAAACTTTACCCTTGTTAAATGTCCATGAAAATCAAGACAAGACTGAGGAACAGCTGCCACTATCTCCTCTAAAGAACAGATCCAGATGGATTAAGGTGCACCCTGACTTTGTATACCGCAGATACTCCCTCTCCCATTCTTGATCCTTGATACTCATTACAAACTGAAGGACAGATATAGGTCATTTATTTATAGTAGCTGATGGATTACCTTGCTTTTCAGCTTGATGAGGAAGGCAATACAAGAGAGTGCTTTCACCCGCAGAGAGTCACTCAGTGCAGTATCGCTGCCCACCTGACACGAACATCGACAATGAACATTGTTACAAATTCTCACGTTGAGAAGTGAAAACGAAATTCAACACAAAACTGGGAAGTTAAGACGGAGTTCAGACATTCATTTCCCACCTCCAAGCAGAAGCGGACAATGTCAACAACATGAGGGACGATGATGGACACCTCACTCTCCATGAGCTCATTAAACACCTCCATGGCCTCACTGGCATGGTCCTGTAGAGACAAAGACAAACAGGCCTGATTCATCCACACCTTTAAATACACTTCACTGCCAACAGTAGCATCAATATGTGTAGAAACGACTTTTACATATTAAAATTTACCTGATCTGCTTTGATCAGGTGTTTCAGAGCGACAATCAGACTTGGGATGATGGAACGCATCTGGTGCTGTGGGGAAGCAAAATGACATACAGTCATTAAAAAGTGTCTACATGTTCAAAATAATGTGTTTTAGATACAATGTAAACCTTAAACTAAACTTAATCTGTGATGTACCTGAAGGTAATGCATTGCCAAATATAAATCTATCTCATCCTAACTGAAACTGCCAAATGTCAAAGCTAAAACGGTAACGCTGCCTCACCATCTCTTCTGTGCCTGTGTATGCAGTAATGGCTGTGAGGGTGAGGATGCAGTAGTACAAGGCTGTTGGGTTGTTGTGGTCCTGCAGCACAGTGTTAAACAGCTGCAGCAGCTGGCAGTAGTGAGGCTTGAAAGGCTCCGGGTTGGACTCCATCACCTTATTCAGCAGCAGAAGGCCAACCTGTGAGGAAAGAAGAGTGTTAACATTCAAAGGCTGTGATATTCAACTAGTATCAACTCTAAACAAAAAGGTAACTCTTAGGTCATACAATGAAAAACTACATTAAAAACCTGACATCTGACTTCAGTTATAAAATCTTTGACAGCCATCTTGTTTCTAGTCTTTGTGAGCTGGGTAACAGAGATGCTCAGCCATCATTTGGATAACCTACTACAAAAATACAGTTAACTGTTAAACGAGTAGATAAATGAATAATTTCTGAATACATAGGTGTTCCATGAGTCCTGTACCTGTCTGTCATGAGGGTTGCTGCTCTTGGTGGATTGATTGAGGAGCTGCAGCAGGGCAGGCCAGCGGTCTGGTGTCTCATGTTTAACCATCACTGCACACAGCTGGGAGAGCGAGTGCTGCACTGTGTGCCTGTAAAATACAGATACAGAGAGTTCAGGCGAATTCATGCATAACATTTCACAAGTGTGTATAGCTATATATGGCCACACACACCTGAGGCAACATTACATTTTTTCTGTGTCAATAAAATCTGTGTTTTGTAAGACAAAGGATTTGTATAGACTGAATAGCTTACTCTGTTTCCTGCATGAAGGCCTGCAGAACCACTGCCTTGAGGCTGCATAAATGAAGACAAACATCAAAATTACATAGAATTATTATATATTCCACTGAATACAACTATAGCAACTTTGTTTAGTGTTGCAATAACCTCTCTCTGTCATCAGGGCTAATCTTCTTCCAGTGTTTCTTCACCCTCAGCCTCAGCATCACTGCAGCTGACTGACGAATCTAAGAGGAAAAAACAGGAACAGATTTCAGGTAGTTCACGTCGATGAAAGTACGCAGTGACATCTCTCTCGGTCACACACACACGCCTGGGAATGGTACTTGGATCACACTGGATCAAATCATTATCTCACAGCTCAAACACACACACAATACCTGAGGATTTTGGGAGCCGCTCATGACCGCACACAGGGCTGGGATAATGGCTGGGTCTTTGAAAGCCTGTTTCAGCTGGGCAGTGGCCTAAGAGGGGGACAAAAGAGACCCCACTAAGTTGGCTGGCTGCCACAAATCACACCACATTATTGTACAAATCACATGGCACCCATTCATATTGCAACGTGCAGCCAAATGACTCCAGCCTTGATGATGCTTCCTTAAAATGAAGTTTAAGTTAGCTATAGTTGGTTAACTGACAGCAGACAGCGTTAGAACACATTAGATATCATTATTTGAAAGTTAGCTAGCAGCACGTTACCAGACGTTAACACAGCTAAGTTAGCTATCTTAATTCGATAATCAATAACTTGTCGTCTGTCTAACAAACTAGTGCTAACTTGAATGAAGTTATTAGTGGCGTTACCTGCTGAATAATGGCATTGTCAGGCTGTGTCAGCTGTGAGAGAATTTGCTCAAGTTGCTCTGTCATCTTGACAGCTCGGAGCTATCACTTTCCGTTGACCGGTTGCGACCGATGCCGTTAATATTTCTGATCAATCTGGCTAGATTAACCAACTGTCCTTTCGCGGTGCGGTTACCCGAGTATGCTACACCTGTCAAATATGTAAACAAAGCCTCTGTGGGCAGGTTTAATCCCTAGCCAACAAGTTTGTCGCGATAATCCTCTTTTTAAAAAAAAAGTCGGATACGTGTGAAGTTAGACGGGTTGGAGCCTCTTGCTCGGTCTGGTCCGTTAATGCCTCAACTGCCAGCACGCGGGGCAGAACCGGCCAGGAGTTCCATGTGAGTTGTGTTAAAGAGACCTGCAGCTGTCAGTGTTTTTAGTCTGATAGAAACAAACAGCGCCCCCAGCAGGAGAGGAGGACACCCTGCAATAATGCTACACCTCTATATTTAGTCAACTAGTCACAGTACCTCTGCACTACTTTGGTATTTTAATGCTACTTTATACTTCTACTCTACTACATTGAGGAGGGAAATATTTGAGTTACCAGTTATATAGGTACAAATGGCTAAAGGTACAGAAGTCTAGTACTGCAATAAATCCTACTTTAATGGAGGTTAAGACTGTGGTCATTTTAAAAAAAACATAAATGGACTGTACTTATATAGCGCCTTTCTAGTCTTCCGACCACCCAAGGCCATATACACTAATGGCATCAGATACCACACAAACTGCTCATCACCTTTTGGGAGCTGACCATTCATATGCATTCACACAGGAGCAATTTGGCATCTTGCCCAAGGACACTGGAGGATCGAACCGATCATCTGATGAGTGGACGACCCGCTCTTCCTGAGCCACAGCCCGTAGTTTGTAGTGCTGTTAAACTTTACTGCATTATAGAGAGAGGTGTTTGCTATTTAGCCTACCCTCAATGATATAAATGGGGTGGACAAAATATTAGAAACACCTCCAAATTATGTGTGTGACAAATAAAGTGGCCGGTTGGTGTATCTGTATCGCGGTATCAGAGGAAACACATCGCAGTTCAGAAGTGAGTTGCAGTTAATATTTTATTGTTAATTATTGCTGATTATTGTTTTGAATAATTGATTATTAACATATGAAAAATTGTGGAAAATATGCTACATTTATGCAAAACATCATGATATTGTTATCAATGTTTAAACTTTCATAATTCAATATCAGCCTTATCCAACTGCAGCATTGGTCTGACTACAATGACATTCTTGACCATTAAGTATCTTTAATTTAACGTTCTTACACGACACTAAAAATACTAGATGATAATACTTCTTTTTCTTTTACTTAAGTTGAATTTCTATTGCTGGGGTTCTACTTGTAATGAAGTACTGTACAGGGGCAGGAAGGGTGAGAGTTTGCACACTTTGCAGACAACAAAAGAAAGACCGGGGGTCTTGCACGCCAAGCCCACAACAGCCATTACTGAAAACACAACCTTGTGGCTAATCTGCATTGTCTCATAAAGGAGCACAGAAGAAGTCATGTATCATGTAAGGATAGCAAGAGGTCTAATTCAGCATTAATTTTCTAGATATACTAATGATAAACTACCATTAATATTTACTCTTATGAATGTATGAAATGAAGGTCAGAAAATCTCCCATTGTTTATGTGGCAGCAAAACAAAATATAACTGATTAAAATGATGATATTCAAATGTATGGCTAATCTAGTTAGTTAGTTTCACAGTAGAACTGCCTTACAAATACACTTACGGTACAAATACAGTGGAGTATTTGTGGTCATCAAAGGCCAAGCTCAAGTCCACTCATTACATACCAATGCTAATGCACTGCACACCTGTTCACCCACCCCCTATACACACCCACACCACCTACCCCTTCCTGTATGTCTTGGCTCTTACAAGATCACACAAACACACCCTGCCCGGGCAGAGATCAGTAGGAATGCAAATGTGCCAGTTAGGCTCACTGTTCTCACATCGTTTCACCGCTAAGTGACTGATTACCACGTCAATACAGCCAAAGACAAACACAAACAGTCACTCGAGGATGGTAACACGCAGCCTAATCTATTTCATCTTTGTGAAAAGAAATGCAAATGGAGGTAAAGTTTGCCTCATCATGTCTCAACCCACTGTACAGGATGGATGGATGGATGTTGTGAGTTGAACCTACAGTGTCTTTAAATGAACAGTGCAGAAATTAAAAAGTTAAATATTATATGAGATTAAATGTATCACTCCTCACAGACAGCACATTCAAACAAAATATTGCGTCCAGCAGTAAGTTTATGTGGATTTCTCAATTATCAACAATAATACGGACTAAGAAGTATTGGTGATTCATAAACTGTTCATGCTTGAGACCCAGAAACTATATTTAGTCCACTGATCTAAGACTGAAGCTCGTGAAAATCTAATTAATCATGCCACTGGGAGACTCACATTCAGATTCATGCCCAAAAGCTTTTTGCTGACAATGTAAAACTGTTCCCATAAAAATAGCAATATTGTCCTTTCCTTATCAAGGATATAAAACATGCTTCTGAAAGCTGCAAACAAACAAACAAACAAACAACAAATCACCATCAGTAGTAGTCTGATCATTTTAGCCTCAAAACCATCACTGCAAATTCAGAATTTGGGCCACACATTTGGGAGGAGTGAGGCTCAAGGTACCTTAAAATGAAGAGTAAACACTTTGTTACATGTTGTTATTTCTTTCAACTGCATGAATAGAATATTTAACATCCCGTTCATCTAAAGAATCAGATTATGTATTTTTATACTTTATCTGTATCTTAGTATAGCTCATTAGTTTAGCGATGAAATATGTCTACTTGTTTTACCATCCACTTCTTTCACCCAAACCCACTGAGATTTCTTACACACAGATCACGAACTAGCCGTGAAAAAGTCAATGCTGGATTAACCCCAATTAATCTCTGCTCCTGCTGCTCGCACTGTATTCCTATGCTGCGATATAACATAGCTCAAGTATGCTGTGTAATCATTTATTTGATCATTTATTAAGGAATACATATTATGTATGCACAGTATCAGATGAAATAATTAAAATCTTTAACTAGATTTTGACACACATGGCCTGAAAATTAGGTGATGAAACAGGACCTGCTTTAAGGCCAAGTTTATACTGTGCATATTTATATTACCAAACAAAACTATATTTAAGGAAATGCCCACAACACAGTTGACACACAGTGAATGTGTCTATGATAATCCAACCCTGACAAAACTCAAACAATATATATCATTTTAAATATCCATGTGCAATTTTAACATTTAAATATAAGCAGAGCTTGGTGATGTGTTTATATTCAATACTGATTGGTACTGGGTAACTGTTCAAACTTTCCTTTTGTCTCCAAACCTGACAAATAAAATTTAAACGCAAAGAATGAATCTAAGTGGCCGGTGAAAAGTCGTGACTGTCGTCCATGAAGGGTGACTCAAAGAGATTGGCCTAAATCCGAACACCCACCTACCTCCCTGCCACACCCACACACGTCTTTATAAACAGCGTCTGGTGGCTGCGCGCAATCTTTGAACGTTAATTAGCCTCGGCTGGTTTGAGCTGGACAGGTCCTTGCTGTTGTCTCTTTAGGTTTACGACCCTATCCTGTTGGATTCTACGCAATTTTGGCACCGTTACCTGAGATTCTTTTTGTGTATTTTTTTTTATTGTGTTGCGTTTTTACACTTTTATCGCAACACGAACCTGTCAGCAGCAATGGCAGACTGGAAGTCCCAGATAAGCTACAACTACAACCCTTCATACCATGCCTACGCCTACGGCCTCATGTACCAACCCGGGCCCGAGCAAAACCACGGGAACCTGGCCAGCTGGGGTGAAGGTGGGGTCACAGATTTGAGCAACTACAACCCCGGCGTGACACAGGCCTATTATGCTACCACCGCCAGGACCCGGGAAGAGTCCCCACCTCACAGTCCGGAGCAGCACTACCAGGGCACCGGGGTTGTATACCTCAGTGATAACCCTGGAGGCCGTCTGCTCCTGGCTGGACCACACCGGGCTGCATACGACTCACGGGAACATGAGGCCAGGCGGGCCGGGAGCGATTCAACCAGTGACTCGGAGGCGCACACCTCCCCAGGTATGACGTTTTTACCTAGCATTTTCCAAAGAGGCTAATGTTAGCTGTTAAATTAGCTGTGGCGCAGTTGCAACTTTTTATATTTAACTACAACTGACGCATTGAGTCAATGCTTACGTCTCCTCCTTGGTTGCTAAAAGCAACAATTTCTTCCACCAGAATGGGCACTGGAGTCCAATTGAGGTCCATTTTAGTTTTAAAAGTGATTGGCAAATATCCCGCCACAGATTTCACATCGCGCTCCTGGAAGAAGTGGCGACATCTCGCGACAGAATTTGAGAATATCGGGGGAAAACTCACAATATGCCCAAACTAATGTATTTTGTTGATGTTTCTCGTTTTTTAATGTTTAATTGCATTGTAGTGATGACTGGGACAGACTCCTAATGCATCCATGCTGGGATATACTGTATAAAAATTTTAAATGCTCCAATAAAAAAATATGTATGCTCACTTTCATGGTTTCCCTTCACTTAGATTCATGGAGTTCTGGCAGCAGCAGAGAAGGCAGTCTCCCCCAGGCCGACCCGACTACATGGGCGAATAAAGACCTCGATGATGAGACAAGCAGCAGGAGCCCTGATGCCACCGAAGATGTTTCCAGCTCCCTCGTAGAGGAGCCACGGGTCTTTGTGGTGACGGGGGATGAGAGCACTACCATCACCCCTCTACATGTACCTTTAACTGCCCCAAAGAAGTCAAGCACTACTGCCGTCAATAACCCTAAAGCAAAGGTCCGGGCAGCCTTCTCCGAGACTCAGATGAATACTCTCGTCCAGCGCTTCAGTGTGCAGAGGTACCTCACCCCCGCTGAAATGAAAAACCTGGCAGAACTGACGGGGCTGACCTACAAACAGGTGAGGGGTTCAAGAGGGGTTGGAGCACACAAGTACGGTGAAATTGAATTCCCTGTACAATATCTGATCAGTTGGATCTCCTTCATCTTTTTTTTGAAGGTTAAGACTTGGTTTCAGAACCGAAGGATGAAGTTAAGGAGGCACCAGAAAGATACCAGCTGGGTGTCTGAGCGCTACACCACCAACAAAGACAGCCCAATTCATGGAACTGCATTCACCAACATTGGATCACACATCCCATCTGTAAGTAGCTCCCATTATTTGCACTATATAACACACAAAGGCAGAAAAGTTAGGTAAAAAGTGGGATCAGAACATTGTCCTGTCCAGGTTTCCTGTTAACAGATGACAGAGAAATAGTGGCTTGGACATAGAACAAGACGTCCGTAATGGAGGCCTAACTATAGTCTGGTTACGGCCTTAAAGGCGAGGCGAAACAAACTATATACTGTGATATAGGAGACTGTAAATTTATTATGAATTAATTGATTGTATTAATCTGAACCACCACTTGTTTGTGTTCTAGTATCAGGGAGATGGTCGGCCCCAGCTCAAGGAGCATTACACCCAGCACATGATGGAGGCGGCCTTCAAGAAGACTGCTCCACAGAACCTGGCCTTCTATCTGGCTGCTATGGGCTCCGCTGCTGGACCTGCTGGCTACACCTCCTGGTCCGCAGGCCCGCCCCAGACTGCAGTGCCCACCAGGCCCCAGGCAGCTGGCTGGTCCATGCCCCCAGGCATCAGCCATTACGAATACAACCCCAGTGCATTCAGCTCAGCCAGTGTTGCCTCTGCAAACAACACCGGGCTCGACACAAGCTTTGAAAGCAAAGATGGAGAGCCCGTCAACAACCGCAGCTCCTTAAACACGGCCATAGTACATAACCCCAGCCAGTAGTTCATGTTTGAGCTGCTGTGCGTGTAAGCTTTTATGTAAATGTTACCCGACAGCCATGTTTATATTTTTCTATTCAAGTTTCCTGACTAGTTTGTGATCAGTTGGGGTGCTTTTTGTCAGGCGGGGTGTACATATGCTTTGTTCATACTTCTGTTCAAAAGTATTTTACCTTTTTAGCTTGAAGTTTTATTTTTATATGCAATTATTTAATGTATGTTGGTGTGTTCTTTGCGCTTGGTGATACTAAATGTGTCCAGGTTGGATGCATTCTTGGGATTACATGTTTTTTGGAAATGTTTAAGACAAAGTGTCGACACAGATCTGATGTGCACACATTCCAATTGATTTTTTTCTATAAATACAGGTCCACTTTGGCAACTTGAAACATTGTCTTTGTTTTACTTGAGTGTTTTACTCAGAGCGTGATATTGTGGTAATACATATGAATCATTAGTTTTCTGTAATCTGTGATAAAACGGTTTTACCAACTGCAGCTAAATAAAACATTTGAAATCAATCGTAGGATTGTGGTCAAAAGTGACCGAGGTGCATGTTAGTTCAACTTTAACTCACCCAAAGTACTAGAGAATTTTAGGAAACACAATTTAGGCTGTGAGTTGGTAATATCATGGAGTGGCACAGTAGATCTTGTTATTTAAGTATAAAGTCCTGGGCAAAATGGAGACTTGTTTCTTGCAGTATTGTATTAAAAGCATTTTATTGAAAAGACTATTTACATCAGAACCAAAATCACAGTCAATGGTGACCATAGAATACAATGACAATATTGTTCCCATCACCAACAATTTTGCAACTGTTCTTCAATCTACATGGCATCGGTCCTCGTATCCACTGCAGGTCCATGGGGAGCTTGGCAGGGCCAGTGCAAAACATTTCTATTATATATGAATATGCTGCTGTAAGTGTGGAGGAGTATAATTGCAAATTGTAACTTGCACTGCTGCATTATCAATCGAGACTACAGAGTTGCTATCTTGGCAGGTAACCCATGTAATGCAGGGCATAAAGAATGTGTAGGTCCTGCCAAGCCTCGATAGACCATGAAGTAGGAACAAGAGCAGATGATGCCGCCCTGCATCATAAAACAATTAAATCCATTCACTCGCGTATATCTTCATACATCTGATCCATACACTGCTAATGGGACACAATCATCCCTTTGTACTGAAATATTCAATTTTATCCTTTAACACATGATCCCCCTCCCCAGCTCACCCTTCATTTGTCCATCCAAAAAACTACCCCTTATTTCAACAATGACAGCTCTACTTCAACGATGAGCTCCTGTCAAATCAAGGTAAAGGCCCCTGTTTCTCCTCCCATTGACCCTATAGGAGGTGTGTGTTTGTGTGTGTTGTGTATGACAAAGCAAAAGAATGAGGATTGTCCATGTGTGCTATGGGAAATGTGTGTTTATAGCTGTGTGTCTGCATGTATGCATATTTCACGTCTAGTCCATCTTGAGGCTACGGTAGATGTAGCGAATAAATGCCAGCGAGGCCCAGAACGACACGCTGCCCAGCATCAGTGAGAACACCATCGCTGTGAGCAGAGAGTAGCCGAAAAACTCTGTGCTCTGCACCAGGCCGCTCATAGAGGACCGGTTCCGGTAGTAGAAAACCGAGTAGACAAAGATGAAGATGCCAGTGGAGCCGGTGCTGAGCACACTCCGCCACCACCATCGGTAGTCCTCGCCAGAGAGCAGGAAGTAGGTAAGCGCCACTGAGATGCAGGCGCCCACCGAGAGGAGAATGGCATAGACGCACAGCAGGATGCCGTAGAGGGTGTAGTGCTCTCTGCCCCAAACCGTGGCAAAGATGTAGTACAGCTCTACTGAGATGGCACTGAGGGAGAAAATTCATAGAAAGAAGAAATGAGAACAAGAACAAAATCTCATTGCAGGAGTTTTAAGTGCTACCAAACATTTTAATTTGACCCTCCTGCGTTAAAGCTAAAGACAGCTCACCTAAATGGCAGGAAGCCACCGATGGCCATGTGTACAGCCGTGTGTTTGTACCATGGCTGTGTAGGGATCTGCCGGGCGATGTTGCGAGTGCGGCAGGGCGCCTGGAAGCTGCCGGCTCGGTTCTTTCCTACGATGCCACCGATTACGGTGAGCGGAAAGCCAACCAGAACCCAGGCACCCAACAGGAGGAGCACGGTGGTGGCCGGCAGAGCCTGGGTGGAGCCGCTCCACCAGTGGATCGAGTTCACGACACTCCATGTCAGGAACAGAGGCGCTGTGGGAACAAATTATTATTATTTATGAAAGTCTATATAAAGTAAGAATAACTATCTGTTCTGAGTGTGTCAGACTAAAGTAGGCAGTGTTATTAACCACCCAGCCAAATTTGAATGATTAAAAATATTGACAAGTTTATGAAATTAGGTGTCAAAATCAGGTAAAAATGAGCAGTATTCTCAGCTCCAGGACTGTGGGGTCGTGTCCACTAAATGCGCTAGTGGCAGGTGGAGCTTATCTGAATGCAAAAACTGTTAAGACACTAATTATTTATTATTTATTTTTATTTGAGAAAAAACTTTAAGGATAATTTTATGGTAAATAGTTGTGAAATTGAATATACCATACAGAGCCATGGCATGAAAATAGCTATTTGTTGGAACAGGATTTTTAAGGACACTATTATAATGTCAAGTGATCCCAAATCCGTCTTATTGGACTCACCGGAGAAGAGCGACGAGGTGAGGATGATGTTCCACACCCAGCGCTGGCCGTTAATCTGCGTGTAGAAGCTGCATGACACGTATCCCGACACACAGCTGGTCAGAGCGTACAGGACGATAGCTGCAGAGTTGATGGCACCATGGCGGTGTACGTTAAACATTCCCAGCAACGCCATGACGATAATTCCTATCGCAAGGAGGAGATATCAGAGTGATCAGACCTGCAGCAGGTTTGGTTATCAGTTGTCTAGTTGTCATATGACTTCTTTTCAGTACTGACAAAGACGTGCTATGGGTCAGAAACACTTAGAAAACAAGTCTGCTCAATTTCCACACAGAACAATGGTGGCCTCTAATACTGTTGTGGAATTTAACAGAGCATGTTCAGCCATGTGTGTTGCTCTGTGTGTGTGTGTGTATTTGAGAGTGAACGCTCACCTGTGGCAAGGGTAAGGAACTGAGCCCCCACTCCCAGCACGGCACACAGCAGGCTTTTGTAAGGCGGAAACCTGAAGACGTCCGTGTGTATGATCTTCCAGCCGTTGTCGCCATGGTCCAGATCGTCACAGCCGCCCTCTTCCTCCACATTGTACCTGGAGGGGAGGTTATTAGTACAGTATTACAGTAAATGTTATTATGAACCTGACCAGCAGAAAGCTTAAAGTTTGTGTAAAGTAAGAATAAATATGTGTTCTGATTTTGTCAGACCAAAGAAGAAAGTGTTATTAACCACCCAGCTGAAGCCACGCACACTCGCTGGAGCTGTCAAGCAGCAATTTTGAAGCGACTGAAACGTGTCAGATGAGTTCAGAGAATGACATGACTAACTTTGAAACACTCTGAGCGAGATGAATTGATCCATCTCTCTGCTAGGGTTGCAGGGGTATGCTCAGGGTGGCCTCAGTGTGTCATCAAGCCACCCTTTAGGACCGCCCAAAAAATCCTGGAAAAACTGTCTTTTCACATGTTTTTAGCAACTATTTTTTCTAACATATTTAATGTATTTTGAAAGAAATCTCAGAATTGCGTTTACCAGTCTTTAAGCAAAAAGTCTATTAGACTTAGACGGGCTCTATATGATCTATATCTCAAATTCAATTCATGTCTTTAAGAATAAACAAGATATTGTATGAAAGATCTAAACTAGCCTGTACCTGCACTCGTACTTATAATTTATAACATTATGTCCAACAGAGAATATGAAAGTTTTAAAAGCCAAAATGTATAACTTTAAAGCCAAACTATTTAAGACCTTTTCAATGGAAGTCAGGAAAACATTATTTGCTACCTGATCTCAGCTGGTACAAATAGACAGGACAATTTGGCCTGCAACTACTGACTTTTATATATTCTATATTTAGTGTAGTTAACTATCTTTTCAACTGATCAATTGATTGGTTAGTCTATAAAATGTCAAAAATAGTGAGAAAATGCCTTTGAATTTCTCAGGTGATATCTTTGAATTGCTTGTAATTCTGGACAAAAAGCCAAAAAAAAAAATCCATAGATGAATATGTTTGGGTTTTAAATTACAATGACAGACAAAACAGAAAATCCTCTAATTTTAGAAGCAATGTTTGGCATTTTCACTTCATGAATGACAACAAAAAATGTCAACATTGCAGTAGATTTATCCTCTGTTGGCTGACTTATCTTTTATTACATCGTTAAACTAATAAAACCTCTAACTCTCTAACTACATTTAACGTTTAACTACTTTATGTTTTTAAGACCTTTTTCTACCTTAAGTGATGCTAGTTTGTACTGACAGTGCGTTGAGGATCTTCATATTAAAGACGTAAAACATCAAGTTTCCGATACAATGATCCAGAAATAACCATGTTCTTCACTGACCAACCTGGCAAAGTCATTCTTTAGGACCCGCATCAGGATGATGATGACAAAGCCCAGCAGGAGCACCACCAGCACCAGTGAATTGATGATGGACAGCCAGTGGATCTCGAGTGTTTTGGGGAAAAATGAATAATCTCTGAGGCGCTCAGCCCTCCGGGCATGAGGCAGAGATGACTCGAACCAGCGCACGCTGTAGGTGTGGGTGACCGTCACACTGCCTCCACCGACTCCGACTCCACCCACGGCAGCACCCGCCCCCTCCTCCAGGGGAACAGGCTTGACGTCTTTTACTGAGACATTAGCGAAGATCACCGAGTCGCCATTGTACTCGATGTTGAAGTCCAGGTGAGTCCACAAACCCACCTGTTGAAGATTAGAGAGAAGAGGGCAGGGAGAAAACAAAAAAAAAGACAACAGGAGACAAAAGGAGAATGACAGTTAGCACGGCTGAGTTTAATCAGGTACTTTGCATAAAGATAACTTTTTTGTCTTTGTCTCCCTCATAAAATCAAACCTGCTCTACATATCCCACAAACCAGAAGCACAGCAGGTTTACCTTGTGGCTGTGAGGCAGGAAGCCGCTCTCCTCTATGTATCCCACAAACCCCCAGATTGGAATGTCATCCAGGACAAACTCAAAGTAGAACAGCTCCTCGATGGCCTCGCGAAGCTGGTCCACCTGACACACACGCAAACATATCCACGATCACATCCCCTGTGTTTTATGGACCACAACTTAAAGTATAAGTGTTTATTTAATTAAACTCGTTTGGTAAAGAACTGAGCCTGCTGAGACGTCTGTGATCTTGCTTGGTTACATTCCTGATTCTCCTGAGAGAACCATTTACTTGACAGGCAATGTTGAGCAATGCTAATTATCAAATGCAGGCTTAAATATAAAATCAAGCTGCTTAATAAATGATTAACAGTTTAAATCATCTTTGAGCCCAGAGTATTTGACTTTAACCCACTATGTGTGGTAGTATACAAAGCATCAAATTCATATTATCCTGATCCTGTGTAAATAAATACCTGTTTCTCTGAAAGAGTGAGCTGGCAAAGAGTTTTCTTGTCCACGTTCTCTTTGAAGCGGATGTGATATAATGACTCTGCCATCCTGTCACCATCCAACACTTCTCCCAGACTCAGGGACTTATGATGCACCTGAAGAAGAAGTGTTATAATATGAGTAACCGCTGGGGGAAAAAAAAAAAAAAAAAAATCAAACAAAGCATTAGTTTGTCATAATTCTGTGAGCACGTACAGCTATGAGGTAGTTATAGCAGGCTAACTGGAAAAAAATGCAGCAGGCAACAATCAAACTACATCATTGTATGCTTGGTGTTGAAGTACCACATCCAATAAAGTTACTGTGCTGCCGCTAACACAATCGCACTTCCAATTATGCCTTTGCTTCAAAGGCATGAGTCAGGACTTAAACCTTAAACAAAAGAGACAAAACTCATGTTTACTTAAGATGGCAGGTATAATCTCACATCAGCATAACAAAGACAGCCTTTGCAATGATGCATTGGACAATTGTTTTGCAATTCTCTGTGTATATTGTATCTGTCCCTGTTAAATAAACATGAAGTATGGTGGATAAATACCTTTAAGATTGAAATATTTTTACAAGAAATGTTACTTTGGTGCTATCTTTACATTAGCATGACAAAATAATCTCCAGTTCCCTCTGTAAATTACAGCAACCCATTAAAACACAGAGAAACAGAACAAAGACTGACCTTCTCTGGCCTGCAAACAGGCAGGGTGTAGTAGTGATACGTCTCCTGGGGGTTATGATAAGGGCCTACTTTGTTGACATAGAGAGTCACGTTGTCCCCTTGCTTGTAGCCCACTGTCCAGCCCGTGAACAAGCACAGGATCAAGACGCAGTGCAGACCCATCGTCCTCTGGCAGCCACCTGGCAGGTGTCCTATTCCACACTGCATAACCCCTGTCGCAAAGATGGACAGTTCATCAGTTCACGGGGCACAGGTGTGATTCAAATTAGACTGTGTCAGTACGCCTCTGATTTCAAAGCAAATAACGTGCTCATGTCGATGCCATTCACACCCCATATGTGATGATTTATACGTCAAGTGGAAATTTTTATGCAGCGTCACTCTCTCAACCTTCTGAGAAACCGTCAGGCGGAACTCTGAGAAATGTGCAACCATATTACATTTTATTCATCATCAATTCTAGCAGTCCTTTTTGAGTGGAAGTACATCTGATCTGTCTGTTTTCTGACAGCCTGTTATAAGGTTGCCAGAGTACACAGTAAACAAAGTAAAACTACCCACAATTCTTATTAGTTTCTAAGACTACATCTCCCAATTTCAAAATGCACCAGAAACATTGCATGCTAACCTGCATTAACACCACATGTGAAAGTGAAATGATGATACAGCGCAGTACAGTGTCATTGTTTCCTGTATTAGTTTAGAAAAGTCCTGTAATTGCAGCAAGTAGCAAAACATAACACTAAACTAATGACCTAACACATGTTTTCAAATCATTATGTAGGCCTATTTAGAACAATAGCTAAGCCAAACGAATATGGCACCTGACTTGTCCTAATCCTCAAAATGCAATATAGGTAATGCAATGTGTTAAGCATGAAGAGAAGTTAGAATGCTCTGGGGACAGCTGTTTCTATTCAAACATAGTGTATGTGCCGTGTTTTTAAACACATCACAGTATGGATTCTGACCAAAGCTACTGATAAGAGCTTCACGGTGGTGCTGGTCTCAAGAAGCTGATCACTTGTCAATAACCTTCTGTCAAGCTGTCTCCTGCTGTGTCTCTTCAGAGCAGCATCACAGCTGCAGCTCTGGACCTCCTGAACTTTTTAGTGGCAGGTTTTTAAAGATGGGATTTCAAACAGAATTATATCACGTGGACAAATAACAACAGCCAAAGCAGTACCGCTTTTATAAACTCTCTATACTAACAACAAGTTAGTTATAGATAAGAACTAGGTCAGGTATCAAAGTGCCACAAACGCAGGGCACATCCTATTTGTCTTGGTGACTCTGTGCAAAGAAACGTGACTGTAACGACCTCACTGATTCGTGTTAAACAAACAACGTAACCTACACCAACATAGCTTTGTCCTAAAAAGGCACATTGCACTTCTTTAAGGGGCCCTGCTTAATAAGACAGGACATGTCTACAGACAAGGAGTTAGCTATATTTGCTTTACCGGTATCACTGGTGTGTCACTCCCGCTGCTGCAGATCCAACAAAGCCTGTCTGTCCTCCGGATTCCTTACACTTGAGGCCCCGACGGTCTCCTCTCTGCTCCGGTATGCGCCCTCAATGTAAAGACTTACGGCTGAACATCTTACGCTGTGTCCCAATGTATTATGCATCCATTGCGTTCATATCCAAGTACTTTTATTGACATATGAGACAGTGTAGAAGAGAAGAGGGGGTCCGACTCCACGTCACCTTAAAAATAAAAATAACGACGACTCGGTTGAGTTTTCCGGAGTGGGCGGAGAAACAAAAACACACCGCAGACGTTACCGGTTATTCGTAGCCGGTAATATATCCCCCCTCATAAGCCATTTGCAACTAAAATGGTTTATTTTCGTGCTTTAACGCCACCGAAAACCGACATTTAGACAATTTGAGCCCCGACCTGAGCGACTCTATTATTTTGCTGTACTGACCGGATTTCCTTCAGTCTCCATGAACGAATCAAATGCCCTCACAGCACTTCCCTGTTAGATCTCAGACGTGGTTAATCAAACGCGCACTATCTACGCGCAGTTCTCCAGCGTCTCTGACGATGCCGCGCTCGACAGATCGATAGATGATGTCTGCGATTTGATTTCCCGCGAAAGAGACGCTGTTCCGCGCGCCAGAGACGCTGGGAGACGTACACAAAGTCGAGCTTAACGGCCAACTGGTGAGTCCGTAGTGAGCAATAAACCGGTTTAACTTAATTCAGCATGTACAGTATGGAGATGGCACGACCTGTTGCTGTGTGCTAACAACGTGTGCATTGTGAATGAATGTGACATTATTTACGTTTAAGCCCAGCCGCTGGCTACACGTCTGCAGCTCTACCTAGAGTTAGCTCTCTGCGGCAAAGTTAGCCACTTGCCCGGACACGTTTTATCCCCCGCACGCCGGATTTCATTCAAAAAACTGCCAACTGCCATGTTTCATTATAAATCCATACTCATAGATCATATCTCATACTATGTGTTTGCTATTAACTAGTCTTTAATTCGGCTGCCATCAGACGAAGCAGCACACACACACACACACACACTCTCTCTCTGTCATAGTCATTTCTGACTACCTCTGCTACATGCTGTGACTTAGTTCTCTCTTATATTTTTATAAAACATTTTTATTTCTACGGTCACTTTATATTTTTAATATAGTTTTCTATTTGTATTTAACATTTTTATTTCTACAGTCACTTTCTACTTTTATATACTTTTTGTATAGATGTTTAGCACGGGTTAACTTCTTAACACAGTTATATATTTATCTTCTGTGCAAATGTTTAATTCCCCTGCACATTTTTAATTCCTCTGTACATACATTTTTAAATCCTCTGTACATATTTAAATCCTATGCAAATGGTTAATCTCTCTGCAAATGTTTAATTTTGCTACAAATGTTTAATTTCTCTACATATTTAAATTTAGATCTATCTCAGGCTAATTTTAACGCATGGTTACTGTGTTATAGGTTAATTCAAATGTATGTTCAATGTATGTTTGCATGCTGCTACTGGATGCTTGAATTTCCTTTGGGATCAATAAAGTATCTATCTATCTATCTATCTACATGTAATGTTAAACAATGTGTAAAGTTTTAAGGTCAGGTGTGTAACTATTTATCATCACTGTCCATTATTTCAGTTTGAGTTTCAGCCCAACGCCATGGGAATACACGGACTTGCCAAGCTGATTGCTGACCAGGCCCCCGGTGCCATCAAAGAACAAGACATCAAGAACTATTTTGGTAACCACTACATGTCCTTTCCTCTACATATTGATTGTGAGGTCTGCATGAGAAATGAGAATGAGATCTGCCTTGTGTGATTTCGATCAATGCTCTATCAGATGGCGTTTGAGACTGTAGGTCTCGTTAATTAATCGCAGCAGTTTGTGATTTGTTATGGTGCTGTAGAAATAGTTTGAAATTAATGGTTCATAACTTTATGTTCAATTTCTCTTTATTCAGTTGCTGTATTAATAGTATAAGTGTAACGCATGCAGGCCTGAATTTATTGGCAAATAAAAGAATATTATCCACTTTGCCTTTAAAATATAGTAAATTAAGACTTGCATAGGAATCATTTTGTAGATTATTGGTTATTGTTGATGATCCCTGCTGTTTCTGCTTCTCGAAACCTTTGCAGGTAGGAAAATTGCTATAGATGCCTCCATGTGTATCTACCAGTTCCTGATTGCTGTGCGACAGGATGGGAATGTTCTGCAGAACGAGGATGGAGAGACAACAAGGTACAACCATCACAATACAGACAGACTTTTCACAGGGTATTCAGAGAATAGCAGACACGTTAGATGTGCAGTAATTCAACTGCTTGCTGTTTTTCTCAGCCACCTCATGGGAATGTTCTACCGGACAATCCGCATGCTGGAACACGGCATCAAACCTGTGTACGTGTTTGATGGCAAGCCCCCACAGCTCAAGTCAGCAGAGGTCAGTACGGGATTCATCGCTGTGTCGTATTGCTTTTGTTAGCATGTCACCTATAAGTCAAACAGTGTGATCAGAAGTGAGACATTAATCAACAGCTTGTGTAATGGCAGTCAAGTGAAAGTCGTACTACATTTAACCACGGTGTTAGTCCTTGTCCATGTGTTGTTTGATGCATCAGTAAGGGCAAAAACTATGTCTAAACGAATTCTTAAAGTGTCTCATCTATTTGGAAAAAGATGAAAATTTTACAGACTTGCATTTGCTCACTCCCTCCTTTCAAATAATGAGTTATGCTTTGTTTTTTGGATGTTATATCAATTGTTTCTTCATCGTCTCATTCTGCTTTTGCTCTTCTCTTCACCCTCAGCTCGAGAAGAGAGGGGAGAGGAGGGCAGAAGCTGAGAAGCTGTTGGCTCAAGCTCAGGAAACCGGTACGGTTGGATTTATTGTGCTGTGCTTTTATGCATGTCCTGAGCCTGTCAATGAGAGCAAATGGATATTTTTTCCCCCTGCAGAGATTAAAATCAGTCGGGCACTTTAGCCAGGATGTAAACCAGTGTAAAAAGTCTTTATATTTTTACATAATGAGCTTTATTTATCTGTTCTTTTTGTTTCATCCCAGGGGAACAAGAGAATATCGACAAATTCAGCAAGCGTCTGGTAAAAGTCACCAAGCAGCATAATGATGAGTGCAAGAAGCTGCTGACCCTGATGGGAGTGCCTTACATTGAGGTTAGATCAACTCACACTTTGCTACATTTGCTCGCTTTAATTATATTTCCACATTTATGCTAATTGGTTTATTGTTTATTGTTGGAATAAGCTTTAACAGCCATGAAAGACAGAACATGTAATGTTAAAACATAAAGCAAAGTTTTTTCACTACCTCGGGAATGAATTGCAGCTGGACAAGTGTGGCTGAATAATTCTCTGAAACGTAATTGGTTGCGTTTTCGTATTGAAGGCTCCATGTGAGGCGGAGGCCAGCTGTGCTGCCCTGGTTAAAGCAGGGAAGGTGTTTGCCACGGCAACAGAGGATATGGACGGGCTGACGTTTGGGACAAATGTCCTGCTCAGACACCTCACCGCCAGCGAAGCAAAGTAATGTTACACCTGCATCCCACTCTTACTGCCTCATTAAGCTCTGTAGCAGAGCTGTTTGGAGAATGTAGATGACATTGAACGCTCAACCTGCAATCAGCTCAATTTTATTTAATTATCCAAACTTGTTTTTGTGGCAAAATGGGTCCAAGTTACTTGTTATCACAGTTCACATGTTCTGTTTTAATGACGGCAGTGTTGGTTGTCTTGTCAGCTCTACACTGCATGCATTAAACCATACAAAGAAGTAGTTCTGTCATCACCATTTCTCCTCTGTTTTATTAATGTGATAACAAACCTCGTGTGGAACAGCTCTGAAGATGGCAGTTTGTCGCAACCCAAACATACTGCATATTACATCATATATGATCCTGTCTTACTCATACATAATTAGATGTTTGGATAATTGTGTATTTGTGAGTGTCATACAAATATTACACCAGCACCAGCCACTTCATACAAACCAGCTGCTGTTTTTATTGCACGGTTTTTCAGGAAACTTCCTATCCAGGAGTTCCACTTCAGTCGAATCCTGCAGGACATCGGCCTGACCAATGAACAGGTACAATTATTAACTGACTTTGAGAAAGGTGCAGAACATATGATCAAGATTATTATTGTCATGTTCCATATGCAGTTCCTCTGCTTTTATCGTGACGTGTAAATTATTCACAGAAATGTCACAGTGCTCTCCTGCTAATTAAACTGTATGTGCTGTGGAACTGTACACGCATTCGAACCAGGAACAGTGCGCGTCTCTTTCATGCATTAACTCCATCTTTCTGTGGTCTATCCTAGTTCATAGATCTGTGTATTCTGCTGGGCTGTGACTACTGCGCTACCATCAAGGGGATTGGCCCCAAGAGAGCCATCGATCTAATCAGACAGCACGGCAGCATCGAGGAGATCCTAGAAAACATCGACCCCAACGTAAGTTGACGTCGATACAGTACAGAAGTTCAGGCAGTGGTCTGGTTCTGATTCTTTCTGTGTCTTGCTTGCCTTCATGCAGAAGCACCCTGCTCCAGAGGACTGGCTGTACAAAGAGGCCAGAGGTTTGTTCCTGAAGCCTGAAGTGGTGGATTGTTCCACAGTTGAGTTGAAGTGGAATGAGCCAGATGAGGACGCACTGATCCAGTTCATGTGTGACGAGAAACAGTTCAGGTGAACCGTCAGCAGACTCTCTTCAGCACGGTGCTGCATGTTGGATTTGTCTTCTTTGTTTGCTTGTTAAGTTTTCTTACACTGATGTTGACTATCATAAAATTGGTTGTTGTAGTGATTCTGTAACCAGACTGGCTGGTTATACAACATCTGAGCACTAGATGGCACTGCTGGTTTAGCATTACTTGAGCACGCAACCTTTTTACATATGAACAGGGCTGGGAATTGATAACATTTTATTTATACTAATTCCATTATTGATTCTGCTTATCAGTCCAATTCTTTACACTCAGTTGGGAAGCACTGGAATTTAATCCTATTTTGTCTAGAAAGATGTTTCAGCACATTTCCACCCCTACACAAAATTATCATTTTATAAACATTTATTAGCACTGTTGTCATCTTTCTTTGAGAAATGAAGCCACACTTTGGGCAGTTTCTTCACCTGCACCATGACTCCTTGTTGTAAGTTTCCAGCAGTGTAGATGCTTCAGTTTGACGTCTTTGTGTTGCAATGCCCAACTTCAGGAAAACTTGCTGGCGTCAATAAAAGAAATTGATAAGCTTCAAGGCACACACGTCTGATGGACAATTTGTTCTCAGTTCCCATCCCTACATATGATATGAGTTTTAGTGCACGTTCTTTCTCAAAGATCTACTTTAGTCATTGTTATAGACAGTTTGTTACTTACAGTCTTTTGAATGCTGCTTTGAATGCTTGTTGATGCTGAGAAAAACAGTTGATGGAAAGTTCAGCTAGAAATAACATTGTGCATAGGATTTGATTGATTGATTAATTAATTTGGTTATCTGTGTGTAGTGAGGACAGGATGCGTAACGGCTGTAAGAAGATTTTGAAGAGCCGACAGGGCAGCACACAAGGACGACTGGACTCTTTCTTCACCATCACTGGATCTCTGTCCTCCAAACGGAAGGTACGTTCAGAAAAACTACAACTGTGTTTCCAAAACGATTGATCTTATTCTATTATTACCTTAACCGTGGGTCAGACTACTACATATAACAAATCTGACAACATGACATATCACAAATGATGGACTCATTTCTTTCGTCTTACTTAGGAACCTGAAGTTAAAGGATCGGCAAAAAAGAAGCAGAAGACTGGAGCGACGCCGGGCAAATTCAGGAAGGGAAAATAGACTGAACGTAGGGCTCCTTTGATTCTCTGGGGAAGTGATTATTCTAAAGAATAACATTACACAATGTAACACCATTAAACAGAGTACAAAAAAGCTCTATGTGTGGCACGTTGAAGCCGGAACACAGTAAGAGTTTGTGTGTGATGATTAGCTTAGCTGAACAGCTGTGTATGTACATGACCAAACATAATTTTGTTGATGTCAAATGTTCTCTGTTATTGAATAAAAGTATTGACCTTTTTATAGAGTAATTTGTCATTAGCATTTTTATTTACTCATTTGGGGTCATCTTGTGTTTGCAGGACAAAGAACATTGTCTGCATCACGTTTTCTGTCCTTTGGTTTTATATTTGAGGTACACATACAGTGCATACAGTTTGAGTCCTAATATATACATGTCATGTATTGACAGTGGCAGCTATTATTATTAAGACTATATTATTGAACAGAATAATTATATCCACACCCACAGGACTCCAGTGAATCAGCAGTGTGATGAAAGTTCCTCAGAAATACTTAATCACTGCAGTGGCCAACAGAAATGGTTATTGTGGCTGTCACTTATGTCATCTCTGTCTAGTTTGAGCAGAGTAGACACTTCAGTTGCACGTCTTTGTGTAGCAATGTGCAGTGAAAAAGTGGTTTGTCTGATTACTTCAATGTGCGTCTGGTCTCAAATAATTTCCCCCTGTAACAACTAAAGGGGTACCACAGGGATCTATTCTTGGTCCATCAGTGTTTACAATCTAAATTACCCACAAAAAGTAAGGACGTTTGTGTTTGGTAGATTATTTCTTTGTTGTAACAAACAGGAGCCTCTGTAGTGTGTGGAAGAACCATACACAGCCACAAGAGCCTGGCACCGCCTCCTCATGCTGGTCACCAGCCTGGTCACACACTACTGTGGGATGGCATCCCATTCTTCGACCAGTATTTGCCGCAAGTCAGCCAGTGCGGTTGTGCTGGTCACTCTGGTACAATGAGTCATTGTCATAGACAGTTCGTTACGCCATTACTATGAAGACTATATTATTGAACAGAATAATTCTATCCACATCCACAGGACTCCAGTGAATCAGCAGTGTGATGAAAGTTCCTCAGAAAGATGTATTCACTGCATTAGGCAAAATGGTTATTGTGGCTGTCACTTATGTCATCTCTGTCTAGTTTGAGCAGGGTAGACGCTTCAGTTTGATGTCTTTGTGTAGCAATGTGTAGTGAAAAAGTGGTTTATCTGTGTGACTGATGGACCACAGTGACAGAGAAGTGGTGGAGGGTTAAGCCACGTTTAAAGAACAAAAGCTGACAACTCTGAAGTTCACTGGGGAAGCAACATTTGTTTATTGGTAAGTAAGAAATCGCATATTTGTACATATACAAAAAAATAATAAAATCAGATGACTTTAATGAGTGTATGATTGTTTTTATTGTTGATGTGAAGAGTCCTGCTCATGCAGCACTAAGAACTTTTTTTCTGAATGTTGTTTGACTGTGAGTAAACTGTTAATTTTAATTTGATTATTTTAAAACTGACTCTTTTTTTCAGTCCTGAGCCATTTTTTCTTAAAGGCATTGTGTATTGGCTGTGTGTCAACCAAATTATTAGGACAATTGATAAGCCTGACAGAACATGATGTTGACAGTCTTATTGTTATTAGGTGAGTTTTCCATGTATTGTTGTATTTCGAACATACATATTAGTTTAATTTCTCAGCACGAATGCATTCAGTGGCAGAAAAAAAAAACATTTCTAATTTGCCTTTGATAGCTCCACTCTTAATGGCAAAGCCAGCAGTGTCTCAAGAAGTGAAAGGTAAGTGTGTCACTTTAAAGACTTATCTGAGCAATGCAAAAGATTAAGGAAAGAAGTAACACATTTGTTTTGTGGTTCATGGTTCTGACCAAGAGATTTGCCAATACTAATACTAGTAACATGAGGTAACTCCTCTTTAAAATAAGTGTATGACATCTAAAGTCCTCCGTCACAGGAAAATTCACCACCATACCTGCAGTTTGACCCTAGATCACATAAAAAGGTGCACAATGAGAATTAGTGATGAGATGTAGCATAAAGCATTGCAAAAACGATTTATACTCAAAAACCTAGATATTAAAAAAAAAAAAAAAACTCCAGATATTTAAAAACAGCAAAAATTGCACAACTCTCCCCACTTTTTAAAATATTTCTTATAGATTGATTGCATTTCTCCCTTGAACCAGCAGAAGGAGCCTTACCACCTTGATCTTGGTCAGGATTACTTCCATGTGCGTCTGGTCTCAAATAATTTCCCCTTGTAACAACCAAAGGGGTACCACAGGGATCTATTCTTGGTCCTTTAGTATTTACAATCTATATCACATGAAGTTAGCACAAAGTAGTTTTTCTTCCTCTCGGGCACTTTGTCTGTTCTGAAGAATGCAATGCAGTATGAACATCCCGGGTTGGTACAATAAACAGGAGCAGATGAAATAGATTTACACCTCCTGTGACTTGGTACCTCTTCAAATACTCCCTGCATTGCTCTTATATTTGATCTGTCTTTTGTACTGCAAGAAGTTGGTGACACTCAATTCTCTATTTCCCTCTTGTGCTCTGTGAATACCCTGGAGTTACTGATTAAAAGTGTCAAATATTTAAAGATCATCAAAGCACAAAAGCAACATTTTGCTAAAAGAAAAATAATGCATGGACTTTATGATCTTGGTCAGGATTACTTCCATGTGCGTCTGGTCTCAAATAATTTCCCCTTGTAACAACCAAAGGGGTACCACGGGGAATCTATTCTTGGTCCTTTAGTATTTACAATCTATATCACATGAAGTTAGCACAAAGTAGTTTTTTTCTCTTGTTCAGTTACATAGATTTGACCTTTAGGCATTTGTAATGAAAACTGAGAAGTTGCGTCGAGAGAATAGAGAGCTTAACCTGACAGTCTCAGCGTGAGGAATGATCACTGTTCATATAATCATAAGCAATTCGCTTAAGTTGTCATTGTACTATTACAGAAGATAAATAAATAAATATGGGCTGATTTTTAACAAATTGCAATTTTCTTTTTCACCACAGTCAGAGACCTAAGAATTGAAACCTCAGGTGAGCTGGTTGAGGGCAGAGATGTCACAATAACCTGCTCAGCCATGGGTAACCCTGCTCCTAAACTGGAGTGGTATCCCCAACAAGACTCTCCAAACCAAATGGAAATAAATGAAAATGGAACCGTCACAGCTAAAATCAAGAGGATAATCACTCTGTCAGACAAACATGATGGATTGAACATCACCTGTATTGCCATATATCCTGTGCCTGCAGGATTGTCCTCATTAACCGCAGAGAGGAATCTAATACGTAATGTTTCATGTAAGACTTAATTTCATCCTTAGAACTTCTGGAACAGCTGAGATTTTCTTAATTGTATCACTTTGTAGTCTCTATGCCAACCCAAAGGCAATGAGAAAAGTATCAATAATAATCAATAAGGACTCACATTTGTACATGTTGTTTAAATAGCAGAAAAAAAAATTCTCTTCCATTCTCACCCAAGAGCAATGTGGTACATAAATATACTGCTGCTATATAATGTTTTCATGTTCTTGATATAAATCAGACACTGTATAGATATAATATTCTAATCTATTCTAATTACTACAAAATCTCTCCATATTCCAAATCTTCCAGACTCTCCCAGCGACACCTCATTAGTCATCAGTCCCACTGGTCCAGTATCAGTTGGCAGCATGGTGAACCTGACTTGCTCCTGCAGTGGAAACCCTCCTGTCCATTTTGTTTGGTTCATGGTCAGTGACGGCAGACTGGAGCTGATCAGAGCTGATACAAAGGTTTATAGCTTCAGTGTGACCAAGGCCGGTGATCGAGGCAGATTGTTCTATTGTGGATGTGAAAATCGAGTTGGTTGGCAAATCTCATCTGGATGTCCGTTAATATTTGGAGGTAACAGCAAAAATGATAGTTTGAGACGTTTTAGAGCCATAAAATCCTCCATTAAGTAGAAGGTGACCGTGCTGTTGTGTTACAGATGATCAAAAGCCTAAAACGGTTGACGTCCAAGTTATATTGAAGATCCTGGGAATCATGATGCTCATCAGTATATTAGTCATCTTTGAGTGGTGAGACAAACCTTTCTGTGATATGCTAATATTTAAAATGGTTCTGTATTAAACAGATCATCATTATCACAGCATAAATCAATTACACCTCCTTTTCTTTCAGCTGGTTTAGATCAAAACACACCGCCAAACCAGTGAAGGTAAGCTATACTAAACTCTGCTCAAGGAAAATAATGAAACACCATAGGCTACCTACCAGTGACTGCAGTGACCAGAATGCAATAAGAAGCCTCATTTCAATAAGAGCTCGTCTCACTTTTCCTTGATTCTCTGATGTAGGCAGCTCTATTTTTTATTTCTATTCTTTATATTAGATTATGAAAAGCATTCTGGGAAATGTAGGAATATATTGCAGAATTGCTTTTTGGCATTTTTTTGGTGTTTTAAACATTTGTAGTTTATTAGACAAGCACAGTGACTATTAAATCACAATAAAGAGTAATATTTTGCTTACCTCAAGATGAGTTTATGATGTTGCTAGAAATCAGGTAATGATTTACATTTTCTTCCTTCTCAAACATTTATTTGCCTAAAGTAACAGCACACATTTAAAGTTTGTCCATCTCATTAATCTTACATTCACTTCTGTGTTACTGGAAGGGACAGGAACAAGTACAGATGTCATCAGTTGTAACATGTAGGTCACAGCTTCAGGCTTTTATTTTGATAACATATCTTCTTTAACTGAATTAAATTAATGAAAAAAGAGCTCTTGTTTTTACTTGTTCAGGCCTGTGTGATCTTATTGGCCAGTCAGCGAACTAACTGCTGGTACTTGAGTGTTCAGTAGTTTTGAAAGTGACATTGTGCTTCTATTAAGAAATTATTTTGGAAAATATGTATGTTGATATGTTTCATTTCCGTAGGATGGAGCAGAACAAGACTATGTCAACAGAGTAATTATGGTACAAGCAATATGAACCAGGAGGAGAAGAGGAAGACATCATGTTTTATTTTGTCTTATTCCCATGTGTTGGTGTGACACGTGCGAAAGAGTGGATCACTTTTTTTTTCAAGAGCAGAAAATATTAAATAGTATAAAGACGAACATGATGACCCCAGGTTTGCATCAATGTTATTTTCATGTAAAGTCTTTTTTTCTGTCTTCATACAAGGAAGAGGTTTTATTCTGCTGTGTTTATTTGTGAAAATGTGGATAAATAAAAAATATATATATATTTGAATAATTTGTCTCAGGGTGGCTAATTTATGACACTCATCTTATTTTCTGGAAAATAAAACAATGTATTTACTCAAGTACTGTCAGCGTTTGACTGTCATTTATTTTCTTTGCCTCGCCAGTTGTTTCCTACAACATGAAAACTGTGTTCGAGAACAAAACATGGTTACATTTAGAAACGTCAGATAATGAGGAAGTTGAATATCTGAAGGAGAAAAGCATTTTTATATTTTATTTGATCATTACTTTTTATACAGATATGTTTATAATATATGTGTAACTCTAACCTAAGACAATTTATATTTTCTCACTTTTTTATTTGATTAGATTCCATCAGAATAAAGCATTCATTGTTGAAGATATATTAACTCAAACACAGGCAGCATGTCACCACCAACACTGTGGAAACAACGTGTTACTAACTAGCTGGGCTTGATATGCAGGTTCAAAGCTTGTTTTTGTTACTGTGTCTAAATAAAAGTTGTTGTTTTTTTTTGTTGTGGCTACATTTCCTGGTAAATGGAACTATTGAATTGCATCACTGTCACTTCACAATCATTGTTTCCCGTTTTTGCAGTGTGCTTTTTTGGTAAGGCACTGGTAAGCATTTGCACGGCTTCTGCTTTGTCTTTAATTAATATCCCTTTAAGACCACCAAGTTATGTTATTTGTTTTATGATCTGCTTTGAAAAGCTTTTCTTAAATATTTCATTTTTCAGGTTTTCAGATGTTTAATATCATTTGTCAAAATGTATTTTTGCAGATGTTAATCACCTCTGAAACCACAGTGAACTCTGGCTGTATAATACATGTAAGCATGTGGCGGAGAAGTGGAGAAGTTACTTAAGAGAGCATTAATGCTCAGTTAAAGCTATCTGACTAACATGAGCAGTAATACTGAAAGTAACTGCACTGTTGTGTTTGTAAATCCAGGTGATGAGTGTCACTGCAGTCCTGTCTGTGAACATGGTGACAGCCAGCATGTTACTGAGTGTCTTCTTTGTTTCAGGTGAGCTGTTAAATCATTTACAGTTTAAATTTCATTTGTGTTTTTTTCCTTAAGTTTATGTGAATATTATATTTTGAATTCTTGTCTCTGTGACAATATTAACTTAGTGATCTGTGGATCTTTTGGTGGGTTTAGTCACCACTGGGGCCAGGCTCACTGGAAATTAAGAGGATGTTGTTCTCTGCTTATTGTAAACCAATTAAAAATGAATATTTCTTTTCACATTATGTTCTGGTTTACAGGTGCTTTGGCTGATTGTTCTGATGATTCAGAGCTTTTCATTACTGCATCACTGAAGATGGAAGCACTGAGTGGATCGTGTTTGCTAATCCCATGTACCTTTAGAGCTAAATCAGAAGAAGTACTCAACAGCAGAACAAATGCATTTGGGGTGTGGATTAAAAATGACTCCAGAATTTCTAGAAGCAATGTGATTTTCAACAGTGGAAGGGAAGCTAACACATATCCATTAAGTATTGCTGGAGACCTGAATAAGAAAAACTGCACCACTGTGTTTTACAATTTAAACACAAGTTATACAGACACATACTACTTTAGAATTGAGAACGGGCCTTTCAAAGCAACAGCGTATTGTGATCCTCTACAAATAACAGTTCAAGGTAAGTTTTTATTTATTTATTTATTTTTCCTATGAGGTGTACTTTGGCACAAAATAATAAAATAATAATGTTAGTTCCCTAACATACTGATGTTTACCTGGTATAATCCACTTTAGCATGCAAACATTGTCTAACTGGGACTTAACACAAAGTGGGAAAGTCGTTTGTTCTGCAGGTTACTGTACAAATAAGCCTGATGATGAAGCTAGATAAAAGTGATTACAACTCATCCTGTGGGGGTATGTAAATGTCTGTACAAACTTTCTAGATAATCCATCCAATAATTGTTGAGATATTGAGACCAACTGACTTTCCAGGCTCTGGGGCAACATTGCTAGCTTGGCTAAAAAGTGGAATCAGTTGCAGCTTTGGCCTAAACAACAAATTTAATTATGAATATCAGGATTTTAAACTTTGTCAGTGGAGAAACCAGCCTGTGGTTGGTTTTGATGTCCTGACTGATGGCTGAAGTTTCATGTATTATTAATCCTTAATATTAAATGTTAAAATGATTTTGTCTCAGTTTGCTTTGATTTTAAGACTCCACATTGCCACAAATCAAAAACTTAAAGGCCTTGAAAGTTTTGCTTTATGCTTCTTAGTGACAGTTGGTGGGTTGTTTGCTTAAAGGTCCAGTGTGTAGAATTTAGTTGCATTTAGTGGTCCAATCACTGCATTGTAATCTCCTCACATCACCCTCACCTTCCTAATGTAAAGGAGAAACAACACTTTAAGGACCCTGTTTAGAGTCAGTATTTAGTTTGTCTGTTCTGGACTACTGTATAAATAAGGTGTTTCAACATGGCGGCCTCCATGAAAGGGGACCCTCTCCCACTGTAGATATAAAAGGATATTTTTTAAGTAACAAACATAAAAAGATTCTTATTTTCAGGTGATTATACATGCATGAAAACATAGTTATGAATATTATATTCTATGTTTGCCTTATTCTGAAAATAGAGGCCCCAAATCTTACACACTGTACCTTTAAGTTGTTTGTCAGATCTGATCAAACCACATCCACACAATTGTGATGAAGCAGGCTACCTTTTTGACTGTAAACTCTTATCATATTTTTAACTTTGAAAGCCGCTTGCTTCATGTAGCGAATTATCAGATTTAAAGAAAAGCTTTGGGGGATTTCATTAAACAATTTGGCCACGTTGAAGCAATTTATATACAAAAGTGTCAGCATCTGTCTTCAAAAAGCCACACAGGGCTATAGTGTCTGTTTACTGATTGTATTATTTACTATATTTTTCAGTATAAAATGTGTGTTTGCAGATTCTCCTCCGAGCCCCAGAATTGAGATCTCAGGCGATCTGAAGGAGAAGGAGTCTATCAGTATAACCTGCTCAGCTTTCACTCCCTGTCCACACTCCCCTCCTAAACTCACCTGGAATCTCCAACAAGACTCTCACAACAAAATCCAGGAAAACACAGATGGGACTTTTACAACTAAAATCCAGAAGACCATCACTCTGTCAGACCAACATGATGGATACAACATCACCTGTTCTGTCACATATCATGTGAATGAAGGAAAACATGTCAAGACAGCAGAGCAGAGAAAGACTCTCAGTGTTTCATGTAAGACATCCAACATTACCTACCAAAATGTGTTGTTGCAACAGACCTCTAACTATAAAGTTAAATAAGGTGTCACATTATAAGTAAAATTGTGTGATGTTAAAATGTTGCAGAAAAAACATTTTAAAATTAGACATCTTCCGAGTGAGAGAGAGAGAGAGAGAGAGGATAATAAATAATGTTTTGTTTTTTTTACCTTGAAATATTATCTTTACAAGTCTTTTCTCATCTCATTACTACAAAATCTCTCCATATTCCAAATTTTCCAGACTTTCCAAGGGACACTTCAGTGGTCATCAGTCCCACTGGTCCAGTATCAGTTGGCAGCATGGTGAACCTGACTTGTTCCTGTAAAGGAAACCCGCCTCCTGTCCATTTTGTCTGGTTCATGATCAGTGACGGCAGACTGATGCTGATCAGTGCTGATACACAGGTTTATAGCTTCAATGTGACCAACGGTGATCGAGGCAGATTGTTCTATTGTGGATGCAGAAATTATCTGAACATTGAACTATCAACAGGACGTCAGCTGATATTTGAAGGTAACTGCAGGAGTTGTGGTTTGTGACTATTTAAAGCGATAACATTTTCAGAAGGTGACCATGATGTCATTTCACAGATCAGATTGAGATGTTTTAGAGCCGTAAAATCCCCCTTTAAGTACAAAATGATCTGCTGTTGTGTTACAGATGATCAGAAGTCTGAACTGGTTGGCATCCAAGTCATAGTCAAGATCCTGGGAATCATGATGCTCATCAGTATGTTAGTCATCTTTGAGTGGTGAGACAAACTTTCCATGATCATTTTTAACCAGAAATGTGTCTAATTTTAAATGCGGTTTGGCTGCATGAGTCACATCAGTGCAGCATGAACCAAAAAAAACAACTGAATTCTGTCATGTTTTTCTTCCAGTTGGTTTCGATCAAGACGCTCCACCAAACCAATGAAGGTAAGCTACTAGATGAGGAGACTTAACTGTCTGAGACTCAGGAGGAAGGAAAAAAATCCACCTTAAAAGAGCTCCTAATTTAGCCCTTCAGAATCAGTTAGCAGCGGTTTATTTGTAGGACTCTTTGGAGTTTGATGCTCAGAAATCATACTGGAAAAATCCTTCAACAGCAATAATGTTTAAAGGTCAGTGTCTCTGCCAACAGCAGTGACACTAGAACACAATGCAATGCAGCACATTGGAGTACAAGTGCAGCTAAGCTCACCTTCTCCTTATACAGTATATCAGAGCAGAACAAACTAATTTAAGAATGCTCACGTTAGTTTTGAAAGGAAGGCATGTTGTAACCCCAAAAAAGCAAGTCATGATCTTGACATTGATTACTGGTGAAGTTAGAAACTAGAAGGTGAACTATGGAGCATTCAGCAGACAAAGGACCGGACTCGGTTCGATCGGGCGGGGAATGCCGAAATTTCACACCTTCCTTTGGTTTGGTTCACTTTCACTCTGCACTTTTCAAAGTGGACCAAACCGCCTGGACAATGTCATGTAGATACAACAGCTGCTCGTATGGGGGCGGTATTGCCCAAAACAAGCACTGACCAGGAAGAAAAAAATCACCAGGAAGGGACCGAGACCCACGTGTTCAGGTGGACCAGAGTTTGCTTGTGTGGTCCACACCAGAGTTCAGATCATCCGAGGACACGAACTCTGGTCCGTTTAAAGTGGGCCAAACAGCTCGGGTGTGAAAGTGCCCTTGGACTTATTTGCGTTCCAGTAAGTTTTATGAAGTGCTCCAATTTATTCACCCAAGAAAACACCAATAGCTGATTACTGAACATCAAAAACCCATAAAGCGAAAACATAAAACAGTATTTTACAGTAAAAGCTGGGCTGGTTCAGGTTAAGAGCACTAAACAGTGTAACAGTACTACACATAAGAATAAAAATAAGCTAAGAACAAAATACAAAACTATAAAATTTTAGGTAAAAAAAGAACAATATAGAAATACAAAATAAAGATACAAAATATAAAAATAAACTAAAATAGAATATAAAAAATATGAGAAATAATAGTGATCTATTCTAATAAGAAGTGTTCTAATACATGTACACAGGTTTTGGAGTGAGCTGTAAAAAAATAAACATGACATACTATATATGCAGAGATGTTGGATATTGCACAGTGTAGATTTAAACAAAGTGTAAACAAGAGTAAAGTGACAACAGACAGGTTAAAGTGACTGGTGTTTTAACAAAGTTTTGCACAAATAATATTCCAACACATAATTACATAAACTAGTGTAAGTGCAGTTGGATTCTCTGAACACCTCTTTTCCTTGACCTCATGACATTTTCCATCGAGGTCATGGAAAAGTGTTGAGGAATAGAGTCATTTTTTAACTATTCGACCTCACCCTCAAAAGAGAGAAGGAAAAAAGCCTCCATCATGACAGTGTGTGTGTTTGTGTGAGAGACTTTGGACTTCAGGTCTCATATTGGTGGTTGATTGCTCCACCTGTGATCCTGTAATGTGGCTGTTGTGAGGCCCTGTGACACAAACACAACTGTAACACAAATGACATGCTGCAACTATTTTGTAAAAGCCACTTTAGAACTAAATCTTGAGTCTTTCAAGATTCAAGATTTACTTTATTTACCCTGAGTCAGGCAGTGCTAACACCTCGTTCTCTTGTTTCATCTCCACAGGATGAAGTGGAGGCAGACTATGTCAACACTGACTGTCATCATGAGGAAAGGAGGAAGATGTCACTATAAATAGAACGACATACTGTGTTGTGAAATCTATGTTCATTTCTTAGTCTTGGTTCCTTCTTGTTAGTATGACACGTACAATAAAGTGCAGATTTTTTTCAGGCCAGTAAATACTAAATGGTACTACTTCTTTAAACATGACCCCATACTTGGATGAATAAAGTTTTTTTTCTGCTCTGTTCTTTCATCACTTGTTTGTGAAATATAAATGCAGAATAAAGTGTTCACAATAGCTGCGTAACTGTACAGATGACTGATTGTGTGATGAAACATTTACAGAGCAAAATTCAGCCAAAGCATTGTGGTAAATGTATGTGTGGTTTACATAAATTTACTGCTTTCACTTGTTACTGTCACTTATTTCATATATGTATAAATGCTTACATGAGTCATGTTAAAAATAAAGTTCTGCTTGGGTAACTCAACTAAGCCCAAAGATTTGAAGATGTCGTAATTTCTGACTTTTCGTACTTGCTCACAGGATATGATCAATAGGAACAAAGCTACTTTTATTTCTGCAGTTTTTTGTCACAGATGTCATGTGACAGCTTCAAGTGAACTGCACTTCTCTAATAATTGGGTAATGTGGTTTGACTTGAAAATCACAATATATCAAGTTTTTTTTTTCTTCTCGCCGTTGGCTTGCTTGGTAAGGAAACATTTTTTGACACTTTAACTGGAGAAATCATAAATTCAGTGTTTTATTGACTATTTAACTGATCTAAAACACAGCTCTGCATATGTTAATCACTACATATAAGAAACAGTGAACTCTAGTTGTACGCGGCAAGTTTACATTGTGTAATTGAAGAAGGGAAGTTGTTTTAATAGAACATGAATACATTGTTTCAGTAAAGAAGTGACATGATCAATGCAACTGAAGAATAAATGTGTTATTGTGTTTGTAAATTCAGGAAGCAAGTATCTGTCTGCGAACATGGTGACAGCCAGCATGTTACTGAGTGTCTTCTTTGTTTCAGGTGAGCTGTTTGTTCAGTCACTTTTATTTGGAGACGTGAATCATTCACAGTTTGGA
Source organism: Sciaenops ocellatus (assembly GCA_033000465.1). Taxonomy (NCBI): domain Eukaryota; kingdom Metazoa; phylum Chordata; class Actinopteri; family Sciaenidae; genus Sciaenops; species Sciaenops ocellatus. The sequence continues at coordinate 17,876,051 of CP136869.1, forward strand.
CTTCATTTAGAAACAAAGCAGAAAGAGCAGTGCAGACCGAGTTACTTTTTCCAGTTGTTCATGTCCTGACTGCAAACAGAAATGTTTTATACAGAGAACAGGACAAGAGAGAAAGGACCAGTAACATACTGCTGCTTTGTTTATCATGAACTTTCTCTTCAAGCTGATTTTTTCACATTATGTTAATCATCAGTCTGGTTTACAGGTGCTTTGGCTGCTTGTTCTAAGGATTCAGACCTCTCCATTACTGCACCAAAGAAGATGGAAGCTCTGAGTGGATCTTGTTTGCTAATCCCATGTAGAGCTGAACCAGAACAAAAGTTTGACAACAGCAGAGAAATCTTTGGAGTGTGGATTAAAAACGACAGTAGATTTGGCCAATATCCAAATAATGTGATTTTCAACAGTAGTAGGGCAGATATCATCTATCCAATGAGACTTACTGGAAACCTGAGAGAGAAAAACTGCACCACTTTATTTTCCAATTTAATCACAAGTTATACAGACAAATACTACTTTAGAGTTGAGAACGAACTATTCAAGGCAACAGCTTCTTGTGATCCTCTTCAAATAACAGTTCAAGGTAAGAGAGTTTTGTTTCTTTCAGCCAGTCTATAATGTTGTTGTTTACATTAAAACGATTTTTTTCACATTGCCAAGATTCAGAACTCTGAATCTATTGTTACAGTTTGACATTGAAATGGTGTTATTTATAATTAATGCAGCTTCAATACAAACATGTTTTAGCTTTCAAATAGACAACAAATTGTTTGAGTCATTTTTAATTTATTTTTGATTTGAAACCACAGATTCTCCTCCGAGCCCCAGAATTGAGATCTCAGATAATCTAAAGGAGAAGGAGTCTGTCAGTATAACCTGCTCAGCTTTCACTCCCTGTCCACACTCCCCTCCTAAACTCACCTGGAATCTCCAACAAGACTCTCACAACAAAATCCAGGAAAACACAGATGGGACCTTTACAACTAAAATCCAGAAGACCATCACTCTGTCAGACCAACATGATGGATACAACATCACCTGTTCTGTCACATATCCTGTGAATGAAGGAAAACATGTCAAGACAGCAGAGCAGAGAAAGACTCTCAGTGTTTCATGTAAGACAACCAGAGTTTGTTATTGGATCCTGTCAACACATGATAAAAATAAAGGATCTTATTCAGGCTCTGATGTTACTCTCATATCTCACATCTCTATCACATTTTCCTCAGATGCTCCTAAAAACACCTCAGTGTCCATCAGTCCATCAGGTTTGGTGTCAGCAGGTAGCTGGGTGAACCTGACCTGCTCTAGCAGAGCCAAGCCTCCCATCAGCCGCTTCACCTGGATCAAGATCAGCAGAGATGGACCCATGACTGTATCTGAAGGACCGTTTTACAGTGTTAATGTGACAGATGTAGAAGATTATTACTGTGTGGCCACGAATGGTCTTGGAAACCAAACATCATCAGTGATTCATCTGAGTGAAGGTAAACATGGAACTACACTGCATTCAGTAGTGAAATATAAGAAGGTAGTGTAAAACAAGCGATCCACGTCATTTTTGCATCCAGTAGAACACCATGACAACATCCTGTATAAGGTCATCATAAACTTTACATGACAGCTACAATTCTGAGTTTAACTTAAAATAAAATTTGAATTAACTTGACTCATTTATAGTCACTTATAATGTTTTTGTTTCTGTAGGAGCAAAACCTTCCAGCCCAGTGGGGGCTGTTGTTGGAGGGATCATTGTAATCGTTGTACTCATCTGTGTGGCTGTTGCTGCTTGGTAAGTATTTCAAATTATTCATTAGCATCAATTCTTTTACAGCTCAGATTTGATGATGTTGATATTTTTTGCAAACAGCCAAATAGTGAAATAGTTGTTGGTGTGTGACTTAGTGCCATAGCATTAGACAGTCGCACCTTTCACCTGATTAAAAGTCAGTGTAGTATCAGAATCGTTTTAAAAAAAATGTATTTTATGGTGGTAAATTTAGACAATGTTGCTGAGAACAGTGTTACTGAGAATTTAAGTCAAAGGTGTATTCGTGGAGTTCCACAGGATTCTTTACCTGGGCCTTTACTGTTGTGTCTATGTGTTGCCACAAGGTACAATCCTGTTTCCAAAAAAGCTGACATCCTGTGTAAAATGTGAATAAAAACAAAATGTGATGATGTGCCAAACATTTGAAATACCATATTTAATTGAAAACAGCACACACACACACACACACACACACACACACACACACACACACACAAACACACACACACACACACACACACACACACACACACACAAAACAAATGTTAAAAATGAGATGCCCATTTTGAATTTGATGCTGTTGATGTTTCCAAAAAGTTTGGACCATGGCAACAAAAGACTGGAAAGTTTTATTATCTGTTCTTTTTCTGTATGTCAATGATGTTTTTTTTAATTCTTTTTAAAGTATTTGTAAATGACACATTGAAATTTGCGAAGGCTTAAAATTAGAATTTTAATAATTATTATCAAACAAACAGTAAAGCACACCACCCTCTTATGTTTTCCAGGTGGTTAAAGTCAAAACATCGAACTTCACAACAGACACAGGTGGGAAAATACTTAAATGTACAGAACTGTATGTTTTGAATATGTTTCTAATTATTCATACTGACTTGACTGAACAGCTTATTAGTGAGTAAATACGGAGAAACACAGGAAATGTAATGAAACATCCTGTTGTCACGATGGTATAAACACATGCAAAATATTCTTTTTGGCACAGCAACAAGATTTTCCATTGCTGTCTTCAGTAAAAACAGATAATTAGGACATTTTCAGTTTGTTATAGAACTGAGCCAGAGACTTAATGAGGTGAATTAAAGGATGATGGCACAACTTCAACTCTTTTCTCACATTTCTCATTTCGACCATTTTTTCACAGAGCCTAAGAGCTGTTCAAGAATCAGCCAGAGCAACAGAAAAAGAAGACATCCATTATGGAGAGATCGACTTCTCCAAGCAAAGACGTGAATGGTCCTCGTCCTCAGTGCAGGACAGTGGACAGCAGCAGGACACGCTGTACGCACAGGTCCAAGTGTCCAAGACAGCACACAGTTTAACACAGACTGCTAACGGTCCAGAGTCTATCTATGCTCAAGTGAAGAAAAAATAAATGTATGGATCCATCTTTTTTTTTCTTTTTTTTTTTAAACATGTACAAGAAAGTATTCTTCATACCTGCAGTTCATTTCATTTTATTAAAAATGTGACATTCTGTGTGTTTTTCTTTATCAGTATGTAATAAAGATGAAGTACAGCTCTTGTTTCTGCATGTGAAGGTTTTTATTTTTTTGTACTTGAATAAAGGTTTTTGCACACACCTAACAGCATGTTTTGATGCACACCTTGCATATTGTGTATAAATGTTACCAAGTTACTTCACTTCTGTAGCAAAAAAAAAAAATAATAATTCTTCCTGTATCACCAGATATAATCAGTAGCAGACTTTCTGCCTAAAGGTCACCTGCAATATAGCTGATTTACAATATAAACCAACAACTGCAATTAAATTAGCAATATGTTAATTGAATTGAACTGAAATCTTGCAAACTCACTTCTTTATGATTTTACATTAAATATAATTTTAAAGTGCAGCACTGCAGATGTTGTTTGTTACAAAACAGTCAACCTGTTATACAGTGCATTTGTTGGTGTGTATTTTTAAATTGAGAGCTGTTTTAAAACAACATGGTGATTTAAAAACATGACAGAAACGTGTGAAAACACCGCCTTTAAATGGTTCACCTCCTCGTCCTCATTTATGATCTTCTTGTATTTCTTTATTATTTACTGTATTATGAAATTCACCACACATACACAAAAACAAAACGAAAAAGGAAGTTGATGGCACTTCAGCTCAAAGTCTTGTGAAGTATCACCACTCAAGGATTTCATCGCTTCTCTCTTTGTTTTATGTCAACTTGTCGGTAAGACAAACATTCTAATTGATTTCATCTTCCAGCTTTTTAGCCCAGACAATCGTGTGATTTTGTTACTCTTTATTATTAAGAATAAGAATACATTTTATGGGCTTTTGTTTTTTGAGAAAGTTTTGAGAATTTGCTTCATTTTCAGTTTGTGTCAATTGAAATATCAATAATTCATTTATTCAGTGTGTTACTGATCAGAAGTTACTTCAAATATTGCATCTCTGAACAAGTTATTTGACCTCACACATGTGAATCTGTGTATTTTATTATTTTTGTAAAAAGTTCTTACATACATTGTCTGTAAACGCTCGGAAACAATACTTAACACGTACATTTTTTGTATTTGTAAATCCAGATGATGAGTGTCACTGCAGTCCTGTCTGTGAACATGGTGACAGCCAGCATGTTACTGAGTGTCCTCTTTGTTTCAGGTGATGCTTTTTCCCTAACTTTATTTAAATGTAATCTTTTGAGTTCTTGTGTCACAGTGACGATACTTTGTTATCTGGAGATCATTTGGTGGGTTTGGTCACCACTGACGTCAGGCTCGTGGGGGATTATGGAGAGATAGCTCTTTGCTTGTTTTACACCAATTAAAAGTCAATGATTAAAAATTGTACAGTAAAGAAATAAATATGTTTGATTAGATTCAACTTTATTGTCAGCACAAAGTAACAAGTATTTAGACAACAAAATGCAGAATAGATTTCAGTGGATTATTACTGTTGAAGTATATTTTGATTTTCTCTTTGTGAAGTTTATTCACATTATGTTAATCATCAGTCTGGTTTACAGGTGCTTTGGCTGCTTGTCCTGAGGATCCAGACCTCTTCATTACTGCACCAAACAAGATGGAAGCTCTGAGTGGATCTTGTTTGCTAATCCCATGTACCTTTAGAGCTGAACCAGAACAAGAGTTTGACAACAGCAGAGAAATCTTTGGAGTGTGGATTAAAAACGACTATAGATTTGGCCAAAATCCAAATAATGTGATTTTCAACAGTCGTAGGACAGATAACATCTATCCAATGAGACTTACTGGAAACCTGAGAGAGAAAAACTGCACCACTTTATTTTCCAATTTAACCACAAGTTACACAGACAAATACTACTTTAGAGTTGAGAACAAACTATTCAAGGCAACAGCTTCTTGTGATCCTCTTCAAATAACAGTTCAAGGTAAGAGAGTTTTATTTCTTTCAGTTAGTCTATAATATTGATGTTCAGATTAAATTGAGTTTTTTGGTTTTTTCCACTTCAACTTTGAGTCTATTGTTACAGTTTGATATGGAAATGATCAAATTAGAACAAACTTTTAATTTAACTTCATGTAGCTTCAATACAAAAAAGTGTTTTGGTCATTTTTAATTTATTTTTGATTTGAAACCACAGATTCTCCTCCGAGCCCCAGAATTGAGATCTCAGGTGATCTGAAGGAGAAGGAGTCTGTCAGTATAACCTGCTCAGCTTTCACTCCCTGTCCACACTCCCCTCCTAAACTCACCTGGAATCTCCAACAAGACTCTCACAACAAAATCCAGGAAAACACAGATGGGACCTTTACAACTAAAATCCAGAAGACCATCACTCTGTCAGACCAACATGATGGATACAACATCACCTGTTCTGTCACATATCCTTTGAATGAAGGAAAACATGTCAAGACAGCAGAGCAGAGAAAGACTCTCAGTGTTTCATGTAAGACAACCAGAGTTTGTTATTGGATCCTGTCAGCACATGATAAAAATAAAGGATCTTATTCAGGCTCTGATGTTACTCTCATATCTCACATCTCTATCACATTTTCCTCAGATGCTCCTAAAAACACCTCAGTGTCCATCAGTCCATCAGGTTTGGTGTCAGCAGGTAGCTGGGTGAACCTGACCTGCTCCAGCAGAGCCAAGCCTCCCATCAGCCGCTTCACCTGGATCAAGATCAGCAGAGATGGACCCATGACTGTATCTGAAGGACCGTTTTACAGCGTTAATGTGACAGATGTAGAAGATTATTACTGTGTGGCCACAAATGATCTTGGAAACCAAACATCATCAGTGATTCGTCTAAATAGTAAAGGTAAATACTGAACTGGACTGAACCCACTTAACTTCTGCAACAGCAACATCACTTCTGTCTTCTTTTAGTAATCACTCACATTTGGTTTGTTTCTATGAGCAGAAACATTCAGTGGATCTCTACAACAGATTCTTGGAGGGCTCTTTGGGCTCATCATGCTCATCTGCCTGGTTGTCTGTGTTTGGTAAGTGACACAAATGACAGCAGCTAATGTGACTCACTTACTGGGACTTTATCTCTGCATTCATGCCTCAAAGAGCAAATTTTCAACATTCAGTATTTCTCATTGGTGGTTCACAGTTTTCTGCGTTGGAGGCGGTTAAAGTCGACAGATTCAACTCAACAAACAAATCAGGTAGAAAAATGTTGAACTTTTCTGTAGAGCACTGCACTCTCATTGTTCTGCATTACTAACACTAAATGAACGATTTATGAGAGATTTTTCATGAGTGAAATGTTACAAAATATTTTGTCTAGCAACTCAAGACTTGAATCCTAAAGACTGTACAACCAAAACAAGAGTACACAATTATTTTGAGCTCTTTTTGCCACATACAGATACTCACAACATTTCATGTTTTTGCAGAGTCTAACAGGCGAAGAGCTGACTGTTAAAGAGCCAACGAGAAAAATAGAAGAAGAGGAAGGAAACATCCGTTATGGCGAGATCGACTTCTCTAAGCGACGACCTGAACCGTCCTCGGCCTCAGTGCAGGACAGTGGACAGCAGCAGGACACACTGTACGCACAGGTCCAAGTGTCCAAGACGGCACACAGCTTAACACAGACTGCTGACGGTCCAGAAGATCTCTACGCTCAAGTGAAGAAAAAATGAGTTGTTTGGTTTGTGCAAGATTACATTTGAATAGTAATAGTAGTCGTAGTTTGAATTCATATTAAATATAGCTTCTTTTTTTTTTTGCTCATACGCTAACTCAAAAACTCAAGAAACTCCACACTTCCACATCCTGCAGCTTTTTTATGCCACTTATCAACGTGTTCATATGTGCGTGCTGACCTCACAGCTGTTGCTGTGTGATATTTACGTGTCAGATGTGTACCAATAAAAGTCACAAATCTCTAATTATGGAATAAGTCTGCAAGACACCAGAAGCATCTTTACACACATTAACAGTGCTTTTTTAGTCCAAGAGTATTTGTTTTTATTTAAAGTGTTGTGTGTGTGTTCATAGTACTGTAATAAAGACCTTTTTTTTTACCCCTAAATAACCACATTTGAATAATAGTCTATAAATGTATCCACAATATATTCATTGATATATTCCTTTTGCATGTAAGAAATAAAGAGACTGTTTTATTTATTTATTTATTTTGTCTCTGGTATTAAATTCAAGAAACAGTTCTGAGATATTAACAGACAGATTTTGACTGATATTTTACCACCAGGCTGCGCTGTTGGTCATGAAGAGGGAGCTCGTGGTCCTGAACCAACAGTTTAACTTATTTTCTGAAATACTGTAGCAGTCCGATAACCTGTGGATGAACTGGTATGATTTATGGCACCTTTGTCTGTTGGTTTTTCTTTACATGTAAAATGTATTTTAAAAAGGTTGTGATCATACTTGAGATGATGAAGACTGGAGGAGGAAAGCAGTTTATCACTTAGTCCCTCATTTGTGTTAATATACGCATGTGTACATACAGTACAGTGACTCACTTCATTAATTTAATAAGAAAAGAAGAAAGAAAGAAAGAAAGAAAGAGGAAAACATTTTCATCACTGATCTCTCATCAGTGTCTGGACACATGTCAACAACTACAGGTATCATTAACATTATCATTGTGATTTATGCAAAGATTAAACATAATAGTGACACAAAATAATTTCCTGATTTTACTTCTTGTCTGTCTGAGACATTACAACAGACCACTGTCTGTTGTAATGTCTCCATCTTGTGGTTCTAACAGGTTCAGTCCTCATGACTTTCTGTGTTGATGCACAGAAAGTCAGCCAGTTCAAATAGACATGATTTTCCACACGTTGACAACATGTTGACAATGTGTTTTTAATGCAGCAGTTCAAATAAGTAAAGGTAAGTGTCATAAGTTCCCATTGACAGATGAACATTTCTGTAAACCTGGGTGGCCAGTAGAGGGTTGAAAAAGAATAAGTCATAGAAATAGAACAATTTTACATGGTGGACTGCTGAGGATGAATTAAAAGCTGATTCTGTCATTATTTTACCACATCATTAGGATGAAGAGTATGTTCTTTAATGTCCCCTGCTTGTCATAACCCTAAGTTACACTAAAATGCCCAAACCTTTACAGCCCAAGCAGACACAGAGCAACATGAACATTCATTTGGAGTTGTGTCTCTGTCTACCAGATGAATATTCACACTCCCCTTTGGTCTTCATCAACTCCAGAGGGAAATATCTGGTATCTAGATCAAGTGGAAACCTACATGACTGTGAAGGTAAGCCTATGCAGAAGTGCTAAAAATTGCAGTTCTTTGAATGTCCACTTGCGGCTGGTTACAGAACCATTCACTCTCCGTAAGCCTCCGTATTAAAATGTCCATCTTCACATTAATAATAAACATGTTTACAGCCTGGTACAAAAAACAGCTGCCTGCTGCATCTGAAAAAGTAGATTGTTGAGAGCTGTGAGAGTCGTAGTAGCTAGTGCTAAAAGTTAAAAGCTAATGATATTAGCTTGTGAGTATGCAGGGGGAGGAAAGTAGCATGCAAAATGTTTTCTACTTCCCCCTTGTAACCGTTTGGTTTTATATTTATGGTATACATTCAGCACATAAGGTTTAATTACTGAATCCAATTGTTAAATTATTTATACATACGGTGACAAAAATGTCTGACAACATTACAACACAGCGGGCAGTGTATACAACACTTGGCACTAAAGCACTTGGCGACGGTGGCGAGGAAAAACTTCCTTCTTTCTAAAACTTTCTTCTAGTTGAATTGTCAGCGCCTAGTTTCTCACACTCACTCTCAATGGCAAAGATGTTTATTCAAATGCAATGAAATGTATGTGTTAAATGTGTGTGTGTTGTTGTTGAATTATAACGTGTAAAAGAGAAGTGGTCGAACAGAAACTAGTAATGTCACACTTGGCTGTGAATGGAGGTTACGGTCTGATGAAAGCTGTAGAAACACATCATCTGCAAAGAGCAGAAAGCTGTCTGTCTGTTAACACAATAAGCAAGCTTCAATGCTGAAGATGTTTCTTTAAATTTATATGTTAAAAGCGTGATGGTTGTCAGTGTGTGTGTGGTTATTAAATGATAATGATTAATGATATAATGGGTATCGGAGAAGTGGTGGTGGTGGTGATGGGAGGAGGGCTGCTCTCTAGATGTCTGAGTTCCTTACCCGATTTCTAGGAAACTGATGTTAGCCACCTGTATCTGCAATCTAATTCTTTCAGGCACGACCCAAAGCTCATGACAACAGGTGAGGATTAGACACTTCACAATGGAACAGTACAACACCCACATCACCGCTGACTCCAAGCCAGTCCACCTGTTGCTCTCACGCTCTATTTAACACTCACTTGTGAACAGAACCTGTGATACTTGAACTCTTTCTATTAAACTAAACTACTCGTAATAAAACTCCCTCGATATATTACATGTCTTCATTTTACACATCGCTTCATACCGAGTCTTTTTTTAAAAATATGTCACTATTGTGATTAATGTAATATATACTACAAAACAGAATAAGGCATACAGGCCTGCAGTAACTCGTGATAAAAATTTGAGAATAAATAACTCATGGTGAGTATGCAAATTAAGATGACATCCAGAAACTGGGTGCAAACAGGAAGGGTGATGACTTGACAAGTCTGTTTCCACTTATATGACAACGTCTTAACAATAAGTCGCTTACTTCTGTTGCAGTTCTACTCAGATTAACAAGCTGTCTAATTTTAAAACTGATTGTTTCTCCGTTTGAGCTGCAGGCTGGTTTGGTAAGATCAAATGTTACTTTTTATGTTTGAATGTTTTAACCCAGCTTTTTATTTTGCTGCTTTTCATCAACTCCACTGAAAAAGACTTGTTATATTTTATTTGTCAGGTTTTGTTTGAGCAGAAATGAGAAGTTGCTTCAGTAACATTTTATTTGAACTATAATATCATAAACTCATGCTGGATCATTTTGATTTGATATTTAAACTGTTTTCAGTGAAACTCTGCAGATATTATTCATCACTACTTATAACACAGTCACATCTGGTTGTACAAGTTCCTGGTTTGAACGTGTGAATCTTAAGTTGCTTTAAAAGAACATGAATGATTTGTTCAAAAGATGCTTTGATTAAAATATTGAAGAGGAACTTTCTTTTCAAATCCAGGTGATGAGTGTCACTGCAGTCCTGTCTGTGAACATGGTGACAACCAGCATGTTACTGAGTGTCCTCTTTGTTTCAGGTGAGCTGTTTGTTCAGTCACTTTTATTTGGAGACGTGAATCATTCACAGTTTGGACTTCATTTAGAAACAAAGCAGAAAGAGCAGTGCAGACCGAGTTACTTTTTCCAGTTGTTCATGTCCTGACTGCAAACAGAAATGTTTTATACAGAGAACAGGACAAGAGAGAAAAGACCAGTAACATGCTGCTGCTTTGTTTATCATGAACTTTCTCTTCAAGATGATTTTTTCACATTATGTTAATCATCAGTCTGGTTTACAGGTGATTTGACTGATTGTTCTAAGGATTCAGGCCTCTCCATTACTGCACCAAAGAAGATGGAAGCTCTGAGTGGATCTTGTTTGCTAATCCCATGTACCTTTAGAGCTGAACCAGAACAAAAGTTTGACAGCAGAGAAATCTTTGGAGTGTGGATTAAAAACGACAGTAGATTTGGCCAATATCCAAATAATGTGATTTTCAACAGCAGTAGGACAGATAACATCTATCCAATGAGACTTACTGGAAACCTGAGAGAGAAAAACTGCACCACTTTATTTTCCAATTTAATCACAAGTTATACAGACAAATACTACTTTAGAGTTGAGAACAAACCAGTCAAGGCAACAGCTTCTTGTGATCCTCTTCAAATAACAGTTCAAGGTAAGAGAGTTTTGTTTGTTTCAGTCAGTCTATAGTGTTGATGTTCAGATTATTATTATTGTTATTATTATTGAGTTGTTGTTTTTTCCACTTCAACTTTGAGTCTATTGTTACAGTTTGATATGAAAATGATCAAATTAGAACAAACTTTTAATTTAACTTCATGTAGCTTCAATACAAAAAAGTGTTTTGGTCATTTTTAATTTATGTTTGATTTGAAACCACAGATGCTCCTCCGAGTCCCAGAGTTGAGATCTCAGATGATCTGAAGGAGAAGGAGTCTGTCAGTATAACCTGCTCAGCTTTCACTCCCTGTCCACACTCCCCTCCTAAACTCACCTGGAATCTCCAACAAGACTCTCACAACAAAATCCAGGAAAACACAGATGGGACCTTTACAACTAAAATCCAGAAGACCATCACTCTGTCAGACCAACATGATGGATACAACATCACCTGTTCTGTCACATATCCTGTGAATGAAGGAAAACATGTCAAGACAGCAGAGCAGAGAAAGACTCTCAGTGTTTCATGTAAGACAACCAGAGTTTGTTATTGGATCCTGTCGGCACATGAGAAAAATAAAGGATCTTATTCAGGCTCTGATGTTACTCTCATATCTCACATCTCTATCACATTTTCCTCAGATGCTCCTAAAAACACCTCAGTGTCCATCAGTCCATCAGGTTTGGTGTCAGCAGGTAGCTGGGTGAACCTGACCTGCTCCAGCAGAGCCAAGCCTCCCATCAGCCGCTTCACCTGGATCAAGATCAGTAAAGATGGACCCATGACTGTATCTAAAGGACCATTTTACAGCTTTAAAGTGACAGATAAAGAAGATTATTACTGTGTGGCCACAAATGATCTTGGAAACCAAACATCATCAGTGATTCGTCTAAATAGTAAAGGTAAATACTGAACTGGACTGAACCCACTTAACTTCTGCAACAGCAACATCACTTCTGTCTTCTTTTAGTAATCACTCACATTTGGTTTGTTTCTATGAGCAGAAACATTCAGTGGATCTCTACAACAGATTCTTGGAGGGCTCTTTGGGCTCATCATGCTCATCTGCCTGGTTGTCTGTGTTTGGTAAGTGACACAAATGACAGCAGCTAATGTGACTCACTTACTGGGACTTTATCTCTGCATTCATGCCTCAAAGAGCAAATTTTCAACATTCAGTATTTCTCATTGGTGGTTCACAGTTTTCTGCATTGGAGGCGGCTAAAGTCGACAGATTCAACTCAACAAACAAATCAGGTAGAAAAATGTTGAACTTTTCTGTAGAGCACTGCACTCTCATTGTTCTGCATTACTAACACTAAATGAACGATTTATGAGAGATTTTTCATGAGTGAAATGTTACAAAATATTTTGTCTAGCAACTCAAGACTTGAATCCTAAAGACTGTACAACTAAAACAAGAGTACACAATTATTTTGAGCTCTTTTTGCCACATACAGATACTCACAACATTTCATGTTTTTGCAGAGTCTAACAGGCGAAGAGCTGACTGTTAAAGAGCCAACAAGAAAAATAGAAGAAGAGGAAGGAAACATCCGTTATGGAGAGATCAACTTCTCTAAGCGAAGACCTGAACCGTCCTCGGCCTCAGTGCAGGACAGTGGACAGCAGCAGGACACACTGTACGCACAGGTCCAAGTGTCCAAGACGGCACACAGCTTAACACAGACTGCTGACGGTCCAGAAGATCTCTACGCTCAAGTGAAGAAAAAATGAGTTGTTTGGTTTGTGCAAGATTACATTTGAATATAATTCATATTAAATATAGCTTTATTTTTTTCATCCAATATCTTTTTTATGTTAGTGAATGTAGAAAAAGAAAACAGAGCTTGGACAGGAAAATGTCATTTTCATTGCCTACAGCTGAGTGAAGAGAAACTCTGCAGCTCAACGTATCAACATGTTCATATGTGCGTGCTGACCTCACAGCTGTTGTTGTGTGATATTTATGTGTCAGATTTGTGCCAATAAAAGTCACAAAGCTCTGAATGTGGAACAAGTCTGAATGACACCAGAAGCATTTTGACACACATCAGCAGTGTTGGTTTCTTCTTGAATTCAAAGTGTTTATATTTCTGACAAGGCATTGTCAAAATTAATCCCACTTTCTCACATATTGTGTATCCCATTTATTATATGTTTTCATCCCAAGGCAGTGCTCCTGGATTTAAATATATGTCTGCATTGTTCTGTAACAAAGACCTTTTTATCCTCTAAATGATAAAATCTGAAAAATATTTAATAAATGTATCCACAATATATATATATATATATATTTGTTTGCATGTAATAAATAAAGCAAGTGTTTGTTTTTATTTTTGTTTTTTGTACTTCGGATATTAAATTCAAGAAACACTTCCACTGATATTAAAAGACTGATTTTGCCTCCATCAAAAATCACATTATGGTAAAGTGAAGCTTTCCTCAATTTAAACCAATCAGGACAAATAAGTCTAAACTCATTATATTATTATTGTGGCTCTAAATGTATCAAATCTTTATTTTAAAATACTTTTAGAATGCAAGCAAGGTCAAAAAATTGATTATTAGTTTGGTTGTACCTCCATCATCTCTTCTATGTAGAGTTTTTTCACCTCACCTTCTTTAATATTGTTTTTTTATTTTATGTTGAATATGACAACTGTTTATGACCGGTGACAGAAAATTTGACAACCAGGCTACGCTGTTGGCCATGAAGAAACAGCCTACAGTTGAATGAATGTATGAACTCACAGCTCATTTTCTAAAATATTGTTGAAATTCTCAAAACGTTAAGTCCTATCACCACATCAGTTTATTCTGTGGAGCTGAACGCTTCATTCATTCTGTAAATGTCTGTCAAAAGTCTCTGTTAAATTCTTTATCTTGTGTTTTAAAAGTAACATCAGTCTGTAAAGATCTTAATCTCATCTATTTTGCTTTAAAACAGGAAGTCAAAGAAATAAAAACACTTTTCAAACAAACAATTCTGAAACCTGTCATGAATTCAGGAGACACAAGGAGTCTAACAGTACACAGAAGTCATGGTTTGGTGTGAGTTCAGTTCAGTTGGTTGAAAAAACAAATGCATAAGGATATGTCTGAGATGCGTTAATATGTTTGAAGTGTTCCCTTTGACATACCTTACAATGGTGGAGCAACGCAGACCTTCCTTGACTAACCCACAACTCTCTCCACTGCTTTTGTGTGACTCAGATTGTTCCAAACAACTGATTAACAACTGAAAAACGCAGGCAGGTCTTCTAGCTCTGGCTTTTCAGTCTGCCATAGTGTGACTGACTCATGCCAACCAGATTGTTGTGAGCTTTAGTTACATTCTGTGCATAATGTGTAGTCTACATGTGGTTGCGAGCATCAGTCTGTAAACCAAAACCTGCAGTTCCTCAAACGTCAAATTGAGGTTGGCTACAGAACAAGTCAGTCTCCAGAAGAAGTTGAGAGCTGTGAGAGTCATAGTAGCTAGTGCTAAAAGTTAAAAGATGTAAGCTTGTGAGTATGCAGTGGTAGGGAAGTAGTATCTAAAATGTCCTGCTTCCCCCTTGTAAGCGTTTGGTGTCATATTCGTGGTATACATTCAGTACATAAGGTTTAATTACGGAATTCAATTGTTAAACTATCTATACATAGTGTGGTGAACAAATGTACCCTGTTGCTTCTAGCAACTAGTTTATCACTCGATGTTTCGATGCTGAAGATGTTTCTATAAATGCAATGAAATGTTTTTGTTAAAAGCATGAGGTTTGTCAGTGTGTGGGTGTTTGGCTGATAAATTCAATAATAAATTGGGAAAGGAGAAGTAGTCAAAGATAAACAGATATTGTCATGTAATGCAGGGTTGGGGTTTTTCTGGTCTGTCTATTACCATCCTTTTTTTTTGTTTTTTTTTTCTTGCTGATCTGGAGACAGATTTTGGTGGCAGCAGACCAGGTGTGTCTCTCCTCAGCTCTCCCAAATTGTTTTCCAGCTCCTCCTGAGGGATCCCAAGACAGATGTTACTTGACAAAGTCTTATCTATTTTGCTTTAAAACAGGAAATCAAAATATTAAACGCACTACTCAATCAAATACTCCTGAAATATATCATACATTTTTTTTCTGTCTTAAACTTGCAAAGAATTTTCTCTCTAAATCAAGCTGTAAACACAACACTGACATGGCATTTACCTTTAAGTTGTCATGACAAACTTGTTCACATACAGCAGACACGAGGAGTCACAGAAGTCACGGTTCAGTGCAAATTCAGCTCAGCAGTTCACCAACTTGTCTCTAACTGTGTTTGCTGTTTGGTGCTGAGCAGGTGGTGTACAGTGGAGTTTTAGAGCTTTCTGCTGAAAAAAAAAAAAAGCTGACTATTGCATCTGAAAATGAGGTTGTTGAGAGCTGTGAGAGTCATAGCAGCTAGTGCTAAAAGTTAAAAGCTATCCAGCACAAACCAACTGGAATTAAGTTGGTAAAATGTAATTAAAATGTAATTGACATGACTTACAAACGTACTTCTTTCATGATTTTACTTTAAATATAACTTTAAAATGCAGCATTGCAGATGTTGTTTGTTCTTTGTTACAGGGAACCTGTTTTACAGCGCATTTACTGGAGTGTATCTTACGATGGGGAGCAAGAACATGCTGATGTAAAAACACGAAGTAAACGTGTGAAAAACCCGCCTATAAATGGTTCACCTCCTCGTCCTCATTTCTGAACTTCTAGTATTTCTGTTTATTTACTGTTTTGCGAAATTCACCACACATACAAAAATAAACTGAAAAGGGAAGTTGGTTAAACTTGATCTGCTGCACTTCAGCTCAAAGTCTTGTGAAGTATTTCCACTTTAAAATCATCATCACCACTCAAGGATCTCATCGCTTCTCTCATTTTTATGTCAACTTATCAGTAAGACAAACATTTAATAATAATAATAATAATAATAATAATAATAATAATAATAATAATGAGAAAAAGAAGAAGAATTTATTTTATGGGTTTTCATTTTATGGGTCACTGCCAAGCTGTGAACATGTTAGTTGGCCACAAACACAGTGAATCCTGGTACAGCTCGGTAGTGTGAATCTGTGCGTTTTATTAATTTTGTAACAAGTTCTTACATTATCTGTAAACGCTCCAAAACAATACTTAAAACTTACATTTTATGTGTTTGTAAATCCAGGTGATGAGTGTCACCGCAGTCCTGTCTGTGAACATGGTGACAGCCAATGTGTTGTTACTGATTTCCCTATGTATATTTAAATGTAATCAATCAGCCAAATAAGTCTAAACTCATTATGTTATTATTGTGGCTCTAAATGTATCAAATCTTTATATTAAAATACTTTTGGAATGCAAGCAAGGTCAAAAAATTGATTGTTAGTTTGGTTGTACCTCCATGTTTTTTATGTGCAGGTTTTTCACCTGTTCTCTCACCTTCATTAATATTGTTATTTTATGTTGAATATGACAACTGTTAATGACCGGTGACAGAAAATTTGACAACCAGCCTACGCTGTTGGCCATGAAGAAACAGCCTAAGGTTGAACAAATGTATGAACTCACAGCTCATTTTCTAAAATATTGTTGAAATTGTCATAAAAAAAAGTCAGTCACCACATCAGTTTATTCTGTTCATTATTTTTAGGGTTCATTCATTCTGTTAACATCTGTCAAAAGTCTCTCTGTTAAATTCTTTATCTTGTGTTTTAAAAGTTATAACATCAGACTGTAAAGATCTGAATCTCATCTATTTTGCTTTAAAACAGGAAGTCAAAGATATAAAAACAGTGCTCAAACAAACAATTGTGAAACATTTACTGTGTTAAACTTGCAATAACAAGTATTATTTATCAGTTATCTATTTTCACAATCAGCAGACATGAGGAGTCTAACAGTACACAGAGATCACAGTTTGGTGTGAGTTCACTTCAGTCAGGTGGAAAAGACAAATGCATAAGGATATGTCGATGGTGTGTTAGCATGTTTGATGTGTTTACATTAACTTACCCTACAGTAGTGGAGCAACATAGACACACCGTTCTTATCTAATGTGAACCAAATTGTTCCAAACAACTGATTTAAAACACACAGACATCTTCCAGCTATGGCTTTTCAGCTCGCCATACTGTGACTGACTCGCACGCAACTTCATGTTGCTAACAGCATACGACTAAAGGTTTATAGAAAGAACTGGCACTTGTGAACTTTAGTTACACATTCAATGTATAATGTGTAGTCTACAACTACAACTACGACTGTGACCCTGTAACCATGATGGTTAGGCACAAACAGACAAACCTTTACAGAGCAACATTAGCACTAATTTGGAGTTGTGTCTCTGTCTACCAGATGAATATTCACACTCTTTTTTGGTCTCCACCAACTCCAGAGGGAAATATCTGGATCTATATGCTCCACTGTGTTCACCAGCTAGTCACTATCTGTGTTTGCTGCTGAGCAGGTAATGTACAGTGGATTTTTGGAGCTTTCTGATGAAAACAGCTGTCTGC
Source organism: Sciaenops ocellatus (assembly GCA_033000465.1). Taxonomy (NCBI): domain Eukaryota; kingdom Metazoa; phylum Chordata; class Actinopteri; family Sciaenidae; genus Sciaenops; species Sciaenops ocellatus. The sequence continues at coordinate 17,893,684 of CP136869.1, forward strand.
TGCATCCAAAAACGAGGTTGCTGAGAGCTGTGAGAGTTGTAGTAGCTAGTGCAAAGTAAGCTGTTAGCTTGTGAGTATGCAGGGGGAGGAAAGTAGCATGCAAAACATTTCCTACTTCCGTCTTCAAGGCGTTTGGTTTTAAATTATTTATACATACAGTGACAAACATTACAGCACAGTTGGCAGTGTAGCATTTGAGTACTTCAAGAGAACATCACATTCATTACAAGTCACCTCAAATGTACTCTGTTACTTCCTAGTTGATTTGTCAGCGCCTGCTTTCAATGCTGAAGGTGTTTTTATAAATGTGCGTATGCGTTAAAAGCATGATGTCGTCAGTTTGTGAGTATGTGGTTCATAAATGAAAATGAGTAAAAGACAAGTGGTCAAACATAAACTGATGTTGTCATATAAGGGCAGCAGCAATGTTTTGTCACTTATCTGGAGACAGCAGGTGTCCCTCTCCCCAGCTTTCCCAAACTGTCTTCCAACCACTCCTGAGGGATCCCGAAGCGTTCTCAAGAGAGTTGACATATATAATCTCTCCAGCATGTTCTGAATCTACTCCTGGTACTCCTACCAGTTGGACTTGGACTGGCTCCTCTCTCAGACTCAGCAGCTGTTCTGGATGCTCTATACAGAATATATTAATCAAATATGTGCTGATGGTCTCTCATCTGTCTTTTTTGTTGAAACAAAATGGCACCACAAGAACTAACCTACTCGAAATGAAACACCCTCGATATGTTACATCTTCATTTTACACATCGCTTCAGAGTGTTCTTTTTTTTGAAAAGTATGTCACTATTTTCATTAATGTAATATTTACTACAAAACAGAGTAAGGCATACAGGCCTGCAGTGAATCATGCAATATCAATTATTTTTAAGAATGAATAAGTCATGATGAGTTTAAGACGCACATCAAGCTGACTTCCACAAACAGGGTGCAAACAGGAAGGGTGATGACTTGACCATTCTGTTTCCTCCTATATGACAACGTCTTAACAAGAAGTCATTTACTTCTGTTGCAGTTCTACTCAGATTAACAAGCTGTCTGATTTTAAAACTGATTGTTTCTCCGTTTGAGCTGCAGGCTGGTTTGGTAAGATCAAATGTTACTTTTTATGTTTGAATGTTTTAACCCAGCTTTTTATTTTGCTGCTTTTCATCAACTCCACTGAAAAGGACTTGTTATATTTTATTTGTCAGGTTTTGTTTGAACAGAAATGAGAAGTTGCTTCAGTAACATTTTATTTGAACTATAATATCATAAACTCATGCTGGATCATTTTGATTTGATATTTAAACTGTTTTCAGTGAAACTCTGCAGATATTATTCATCACTACTTATAACACAGTCACATCTGGTTGTACAAGTTCCTGGTTTGAACGTGTGAATCTGAAGTTGCTTTAAAAGAACATGAATGATTTGTTTAAAAGATGCTTTGATTAAAATATTGAAGAGGAACTTTCTTTTCAAATCCAGGTGATGAGTGTCACTGCAGTCCTGTCTGTGAACATGGTGACAGCCAGCATGTTACTGAGTGTCTTCTTTGTTTCAGGTGAGCTGTTTGTTCAGTCACTTTTATTTGGAGACGTGACTCATTCACAGTTTGGACTTCATTTAGAAACAAAGCAGAAAGAGCAGTGTAGACCGAGTTACTTTTTCCAGTTGTTCATGTCCTGACTGCAAACAGAAATGTTTTATACAGAGAACAGGACAAGGGAGAAAAGACCAGTAACATACTGCTGCTTTGTTTATCATGAACTTTCTCTTCAAGCTGATTTTTTCACATTATGTTAATCATCAGTCTGGTTTACAGGTGCTTCGGCTGCTTGTTCTAAGGATTCAGGCCTCTCCATTACTGCACCAAAGAAGATGGAAGCTCTGAGTGGATCTTGTTTGCTAATCCCATGTACCTTTAGAGCTGAACCAGAACAAGAGTTTGACAACAGCAGAGAAATCTTTGGAGTGTGGATGAAAACTGACAGTAGATTTGGCCAAAATCCAAAAAATGTGATTTTCAACAGTCGTAGGACAGATAACATCTATCCAATGAGACTTACTGGAAACCTGAGAGAGAAAAACTGCACCACTTTATTTTCCAATTTAATCACAAGTTATACAGACAAATACTACTTTAGAGTTGAGAACAAACCATTCAAGGCAACAGACATCTGTGATCCTCTTCAAATAACAGTTCAAGGTAAGAGAGTTTTGTTTCTTTCAGTCAGTCTATAATGTTGATGTTCAGATTAAATTGAGTTGTTTTTTTTTCCCACTTCAACTTTGAGTCTATTGTTGCAGTTTGACATGAAAATGATCAAATTAGAACAAACTTTTAATTTAACTTTATGTAGCTTCAACACAAAAAAGTGTTTTAATCATTTTTAATTTATGTTTGATTTGAAACCACAGATGCTCCTCCGAGCCCCAGAGTTGAGATCTCAGATGATCTGAAGGAGAAGGAGTCTGTCAGTATAACCTGCTCAGCTTTCACTCCCTGTCCACACTCCCCTCCTAAACTCACCTGGAATCTCCAACAAGACTCTCACAACAAAATCCAGGAAAACACAGATGGGACCTTTACAACTAAAATCCAGAAGACCATCACTCTGTCAGACCAACATGATGGATACAACATCACCTGTTCTGTCACATATCCTGTGAATGAAGGAAAACATGTCAAGACAGCAGAGCAGAGAAAGACTCTCAGTGTTTCATGTAAGACAACCAGAGTTTGTTATTGGATCCTGTCAGCACATGATAAAAATAAAGGATCTTATTCAGGCTCTGATGTTACTCTCATATCTCACATCTCTATCACATTTTCCTCAGATGCTCCTAAAAACACCTCAGTGTCCATCAGTCCATCAGGTTTGGTGTCAGCAGGTAGCTGGGTGAACCTGACCTGCTCCAGCAGAGCCAAGCCTCCCATCAGCCGCTTCACCTGGATCAAGATCAGCAGAGATGGACCCAAGACTGCATCTGAAGGACCATTTTACAGCGTTAATGTGACAGATGTAGAAGATTATTACTGTGTGGCCACAAATGATCTTGGAAACCAAACATCATCAGTGATTCATCTGACTGAAGGTAAACTGACTGATTTGTATGAAATTGTTCTTACGTATAAACTTGACCCTGATGTGAAAAGCAGGACTTTATTAATATTGTTGCATGTCAACATTTGTTTTCTTTTAGAGACTTTTCCAAAGTGGGGTTCAGCTTTTGGAGGGATCATTGTCATCATTCTCATCTGTGCTGCTGTCTGTTCTTGGTATGTATCCCAATGGCACAATACAGCTCCTGTCACTGAAGTTTGAACTAAACTCATGCACACAGTCACGGGGCTGTGTGGATGAGTATGTAGTTGGTCTGTTTTGTTCATTTCTGCACACACAGGTACTTTGCATGTACAGTTCTGTACTGATTGAAGTGGTTGACTTAAAAACTCCCAGAAGGAACAAAAGTCGTTTACTTAGTGGATTTTAATCTGTATTTTTTCTCACTGATGCACATCTTATAATGTGTGTGTAATGAATGTTTCACATCAGTCCTCACTCCTATTCTTTTAACCTGAAACACAGTTAAATTACTCTGACAACTATTTAATCTCTTCCAGGTGGTTTAAGTTCAAACATCAAACTCCACAACAGACTCAGGTGGGAAAATTTTAAACATCTGTACGCAACTGTTTGTTGTGAATATTTAAATCTGCTCAAAGTGATTGTGTCCTCTAAGACATGTGTAAGCATTGGCCTTATAATAAATAGATAATCCTTGAGACATTACTTAATGGGTTAACTCTTGAGAAATGTTCACCCAATTGCAATACTCTAACTCTGTGATTGGAACCTGTAAAGCAATCACCCTCAAAACTGTCCAAGAGATCTGGATGTGGTAAAGCACATTTGATGTTATCACAAAGTTGGTATTATCTGTTCACAGCAGCTCAAAGCAGCTCCACCATGTACTCAACATTTTGCAAGTATGCTGAGGTCATACATACGTTTAAAAATAGTGTTAAATGGTATTTACACAAACGTAGTGATATATTTCGTGCAACCCATTTCTCAGTCTTATACTGTAGTTCTTGTTCTGAGTCAACAACGTGTCTTTCCTTCTTGTTGCAAAATTCACTACTGTCTTGATTTAACTGAAGTAATTCGTCTACTTGCTGCACACACTGACCCAGTGTGTCATTTGGATCTGGGTATCATCTGCTGCAGTAGAAAACAACAAAATATGACTGAGACCAGGTGTGGATTGTTCCAGAAAACCTAGTTTACACTCAAAAGGTTGCACCGTTTTAGCCTGAATCAGTATTTAGATTAATGTCATTGAACACCAATTACCAGTACTGTGATATGATGTGGACAGAAACCAGATTCAAATCCATCGAAAAAGCTGTTTTAGATGCATCCAGCTCGTATCATTTCTTGCTTGATTTTTCTTTTAAGGGTCAAGGGTGTGATGAGTTGCCTCTTCAAATGCCAACCAGAAAAACAGAAGAAAACATCCATTATGGAGAGATCGACTTCTCCAAGCGAAGACCTGAACCGTCCTCGGCCTCAGTGCAGGACAGTGAACAGCAGCAGGACACACTGTACGCACAGGTCCAACTGTCCAAGACAGCAAACAGCTTAACACAGACTGCTGACTGCCCGGAGGATCTCTACGCTCAAGTGAAGAAAAAATAAATTTCACCACACCATCAACAAGATCAATAGTCAAATGACGTGTGTGAATTCTTGTACTTGTTCGGTCTGTTGCTGAGCTGTGGGGAAGCTTCTGTACACCCTGCAGCTCAGTTGGTTTTCTTGTCATCACGCTGCTGTAGTGTACATTTATATTTGCGTGCTGATCTCATGTGTGTTTAATGCCATCAATGTATCACTTCAAAAATGAAAAAAAGACATAATTTCTGCTCCTGAAGATATTTATTCATTGCACTGTAATAAAAACCTTGGCATAAAACTTCTAAAAATTCCTCATAATCTCAGTTGCATTTATTGGTCCAACATTTCACATATTGTATGTAAACATCACTTGAAATCATACGATTTAATCACTAACATTACAACAAGTGGCAAGAAGAATTATGCATAGTAATCCTCGGGCTCACTAGAAATCTACTACAATGTTTTGAGTAGTTCATGGACTTTTTTTTAATATCAGGCTCAATTTAAAATAAAAAGGGCTTTTCATGAGACAATAGCATATTCAAAGAGCTGGTGCTAAAATTCACTTAAAACCTTTTCATGAGTAAAAATGTTAAAACTTTATCTACTCTTTGGGGTTTAGCATGTAAACATTAGCAGCTTGTACTGTTTAATGTCTCAAAAAGGCACTACTGGGCCATGTTGATTGTGCTTTAGTACCATGCCGGGTCTTGTGAGTGAATGGAGGTCGTGACATTAGGTTCTCCACATGACAATTTAGACACCTTCACAGAAATCTAACCCTCATGTTGAGAGTCAAACATCAACTCCAACCACTAACCCGGCAGCAGTACCTCAGTGTTGCAGCATTTGTGTGAAGTAGTGTCCAAAAAGTAGGTATTGCATTATACATTATTAGCTTCTCCACTGATTCAATATCTGACATTTAATTCCTGACAGATTTCTCTTCATAAACGAGAAAGACAAGAGTCGCTGACTGTGTTTTCATGCACAAAGAAAGTTAACTACTGTCCTAGTCTATTTGAGGTGTTTTTCATTCAAGTAATGATTGAGTGATCGCGTGTCTACCTTATCTGAATTTACAACATAAAACATGATCATCAGCAAAGAAATATCAAAATGTTTGACTGAGCAGCAAGTTCTACTAACCTCTCATACTAGCTACTGGCATGTTTTTTTTCCTTGAAAACCAAGGAATGGGATGTTTCTGTGCCACAGTGACCTGTCAGTCAGGCCTCAAACGGTTTATCCAATCTCAGTTTTTTTTTTCTTTTTAAGCTAACCTGAACTAAGTTATGTGTATGTAAACCCAGCCAGTGACTCTGATTGTACCCCAATGATCTGAATCCTGTGTCATCAGTGACTACCTCCCAGTTTCTGGAGGAACTTCCTGTCAGTTTTAATTGTGCACTCTGTCCTCCAGTGCTTTCAGCTCAGCCTCCACCTGAGCTGGCAGATCAGCTCCAACTTGCTGAGTGAAGTAGGCTCTCAACTCCTTTGTCTCCTTCTGCCAGAAAGGCGTGGGCACGTCGAACAGGGCACCCATATCCACCTTGCTGCCCAGACCTTTAATGTCGATGGCGCCATCTTCTGGCAGCCAGCCGATAATGCTCTTCTTGGCCGCCTCATCCTCCCTCTCCCTGCTGCAGCGCTTGAAGATCCACTCCAGGACACGGGCGTTTTCGCCGAAGCCGGGCCAGAGGAAAGCGCCGGACGCGGGGTTCTTCCTGAACCAGTTGACGTGGAAGATCTTAGGCAGTTGAGTAGGGGCCTTTCGGCTCTCCATGCTCAGCCAGTGAGCGAGGTAGTCGCCAAAGTTGTAACCGAAGAAGGGACGCATGGCAAAGGGGTCGTGCATAATCACCTTGCCTGAAGGAAAACATTTAAAAAAAGCTTTGTAATTGTGCTGATTCACTTTAGTAATAGTGAACCTATCATCAAATTATCTTAAAAACACCTCATCAATAGGACCTTTACCTTGATGCTCAGCAGCTGCCGTCGCTTCAGACCTCATAGCGGCTCCAACAAAGACTCCGTGTTTCCAGTTGAAAGACTCGTAGACCAGAGGGACTCCTGACAACATCAAAATTTGATCATGTTTAATGTCTAGCTCCTTGTATGTTGTTCATGTTACTTTAAGTTGTAGCTGTAATGACTCAAACATGTAACGTGTTAATGAAGACTAAAAAAAGCATTGTTAGGCAGGCCATGCACAGAATATTTAATGTGTTGAACCCTTTGCAGTATTCATTGTTATAGTGGCTAAAATCTGTTAAAATTTGTCTGTATCATCAAATAATAATATCTGTGACTATTTAGAAAGAAAATTTAAAAAAAACTCTTGATGTGTATTTAATAGCAGTGCCAACCTTCCGGCCTCCTGCCACCGAAGATAATGGCGTCGATGGGAACACCCTCCTCACTCTCCCACTGGGGGTCAATGATGGGACACTGAGCCGCCGGGGCACAGAAGCGGGAATTGGGATGGGCACACGGAGTCTGGCTTCCTTTATACAGAGAGGAAAAAACAGTTTATTCCACCTTCAACGCTTTGTAAACAACATCTACGTCTGAATATCACACTCAGTCTGAGGTCACTCCAAACTGAAAATGACATTGCTTGCATACCACTAAATGGCACTGTATACACTATGGCTGAAAATCTGAGATGAAGGGAAGAATAATATACACTTTGCTGTCACTGATTAATTGTTTTAATCATTGACACCAAAGTTTTATATGAGCCACGTCTGCTGTGAGTTGTTTTTGGTCCAGGGCCAATCAGAAATGTCTTTGTTGGCAAAAAAAAAAAACCCAATCATGAATCAAGGTAAAATTATATTTAGTAAAACTGCTGAATATTCATTAGAAATTAAGTGGCAAAAACAAATCATCTTCTTGAGATCTGCTGAATTACAAGCAGGACATTTGAGACTGATGCATTTATAAAATCTTGGCACAGTCCAGCAGATGCTACCTTGCTTCCAGCTTTTGCCGTGCCAGTCTGTGAGCGAGACCCCAGCTGGAGGGGGGTCAAGGCCCTCCCACCACACTCCTCCATCGCTGGTCTCGCCAACGTTGGTGAACACAGTGTTTTTGGCAATGGTGGACATGGCGTAGGGGTTGGTCTTGTCTGAGGTGCCTGGAGCCACACCAAAGAAACCGTTCTCTGGGTTGATAGCTCTAAGTTTACCTGCAGAGACAGACGAGATAAGGGATTACATAAGGGTTTACTAGACTATCTACAGAGTGCGTGTCTGTGAGCCGTCCTCCTGCCTCTCACCTTGGCTGTCGAACTTCATCCACGCAATGTCATCACCCACACACTCAACCTTCCAGCCAGGCAGAGCTGGTTTCATCATGGCCAAGTTGGTTTTACCGCAGGCACTGGGGAAGGCCGCCGCTACGTAACGCTTCACTCCCTGAGGGTTGGTGATGCCGAGGATCTGAAGAGAGGACAGTGTGGTGAATAAAAATGATCAAAGGACAAATCATTCTGTAATTTTTTTGTCTTTCATTGATAGTCATCGCTTAAACCAGGGATGTCCAAAGTCTGGCCCGGGGGCCAATCTCAGATTTCATGCGGCCTGAAGCTTCATTTTTATAATACTGGCTGGAAGATTTGGCTTTTTTGGATGACATAACGAAGCATTTGAATCTTTAAGGACATAACTGCTGGTGTTATATATCTGTAGATGTGACACAAAATATTACTTTCTGAATGATGTCGTTAAAGACAAGAGCAAGACTGATGCGCTTTAAACTTAAATGTTAACAGACTTTGCATTACTCATAAGTCATGTTTAGAAACATGATCTTAAGATTTGTATCAACTTCATGCAAGTTTAACATATTCCATACAATTTATTCTTTGTTGTCTGACTCCAGATGTGAAAGAAAGGAAGAACTGGTTTTTAGATTTATTAAAAAAAAAAAAAAAAAGATAATTGTGACAATGAAAACAAAATTGTTATAGAACAGTGCATTTGTATGTAACTTTTATTGGTAATTTTTTCATTTTTAAAATGTTAGTATTGGCCCCCGGGCATCTTCATATTGTCAAATCTGGCCCCTTTAAAAAAAAGTTTGGACACCCCTGGCTTAAACATACTCAAAGAGCATAATGGCCAAGCAATTTTGAACAAAAACAAACATTAAAGCCCTGTTTTTCATGGACATTGAGCACAAAAAAATTCATCTCAAATTTTAGCAGCAACAAATGAGCCTCGGATCCTAACTTCTCTAACTATGGAGAATTATGTGTCGTGCAGGCTTTAGTTCACTCACCAGCATGTGTTCAGCGAGCCAGCCTTCATCCTTAGCGATGCGGGAGGCGATGCGGAGGGCAAAACACTTCTTCCCAAGGAGAGAGTTTCCTCCATAGCCACTGCCGAAGGACATGATCTGCCTGAGGTCTGGCAGGTGAGATATCAGCACCTTGTCTGGGTTACAGGGCCACGAATTGACCAGAGGGGCTGGAGAGCAGACAGACAGAACAGAGAGGTTAGGGTGGGCGAAATACAATAAATATGATCAATTAAACAATAGAGGGGAATTCAGTTTAAAGTAATAAAAAAAGTTCAGGTTTTTGGAATTTGTACCTTTGAGTGGTAAAGGACGTCCTAGAGAGTGCTGACAACGAACAAAGTCCACTCCTTCAGCCAGTTTGTTCAGGACGGGGGTGCCCATGCGCGTCATGATCCCCATACTGGCCACAACGTAAGGTGAGTCCGTCACCTTGAAGGACGACAAAATGTTAATCACCCTGATCTACAACCAAAGACTTTCAGTGAGTAATAACCATAAAGTGCTACAGCAATTTATTAGAATATGCAGTATTAATAAATTACAGCAATTCCACAAACAAAGCATAGTTAGGTACAACAAAGCAGGTTTATTAATTTATTGCATGTTTTTGTGTTGAGGAGCTCAGTCAAGTACCTGGACACCATATTTAGACAGAGCTGAGCCTACAGGTCCCATACTGAAGGGAATCACATACATGGTGCGACCTATGGAGAGGACACAGAAAAAAAAACACATTGTCATTTATTTTTCCACTCAATATTGATATATATTGAACATGAGATCATATTAGGCCTGAGAGATCATGGCCTTTTCTTACAGAGCAGTGTTTTTTTTTTTTTTTTTTTAACGGACACATCCTTGATTTATTTATAACATGCACAAAAACATATCGCTGGGTTGTGTCTAGATGCAAAACTTTTGTGAGATGTCTTTTGTGTCAATGTTCTGTGTGATCCATTCATCCATCATGAATTTCATGCCGTTTTTCTGCTTGACAGTTGTGGTAACATGCAAAAATATACACCAAAAAATCTGTAAACAATGCAGGATTTGGCCATTTTGGTTGTTAACAAGAAAACTTCACAGAGCAGCTTTAACACGGTTTTGTGGCAGTAGTAAATCAAGCTGTGAGCGTTTCTAATGCAGAATTTTTACCTCACCAACACATTGTTACAGTTGTGTTACGTGCAGAACATTCATGTTCCTTTGCAAATTTTAAAACAGCTTTGTTTGTCAAAACATATTTAGCATCTATTAAAGAGCAACTTAACACCACCTGAAAATCCTGTCCTTGCTGCCCTCTAGTGGATAAACTCCTCACCTTGCTGCAGTGATGTACAGGTGTACTCCTGTACCCTGTGACATCACTGTGCAACAGTACATTTATGATCACACACACATGCTCCAAACTTTTAACTGCTCTCCAAGCTGCGGTTAAGTTACTCTTTAAAGATGAAACATCTTTTATTCTTGTTACATTTTAAAATAGCTGGTTAATGTTCAGATTCAAATAACCCCCTTCAAAAGTTTCAAGGGGAAGTCTCTAGGGACAAACATTTTATTTCCAGCCAACAACTTACCTGCCATGCAGCCTGGGAAACGCTCCTCTCTGGCTCTCTGCCAGTCGGACTCGCTCATCCAGCTGCCCAGTTGGCTCTTCGCCCCTCCAGCAGGGATGGGGATGGTGTCCCTCTGGTTCTTGGTCACAATCACAGTCTTGCTTTCCACCCGAGCCACATCCTTTGGGTCTGTACGTGCCAGCCAACTGATAAACAGAGCAGGAATCAGAGCACGATGAAGAAAAACTGACAAACTTTAGAAGAGATTTAAATACTTAGGGGCCTAAATCAATGTGTGTATTTGTGTAAGCCCTTACCAGTTATCATATTTAGGAAGCTTCTTGACCATCCCTTCCTTCTCCAGACCTGCCAGGATGTTAGCAGTTTCCTCCGGCGTCCCCGTCACCACATGCACACCGGCGGGCTTGCACTCATCCACCGCCCCCTTCACAAAATCTGCCACTGCTGGGGGCAGCGAGGGGATGGAGGCCAGGGACCGAACCCCGACACTTGCCCCAACACCACCATGTCTGAAAGACAACGGGCATTTCATTTATTACTTTGATGACCCTTTATGCTTTTTGCCATGGACACAGCCATCTTTATGTGCCCAAAGGATTAGAACAGACTGACATCTATAATGCAGAAAACTATAAACAACAACAAACATCTTTCTATTATGCAGATCTGTCACACAATGTTCTTCCCAAATTTGGACACATAAAAACTGTCTGAAAGTCCTGAAATCCACATAATGTTACAGTGACCTACTGGAACATTTCTAATTTTCCCCTCAAACAAACTACCACGAGTCAGAAAACAGAAACATCCAAACTGGAGAAGGCATTGCCTTCTGTGTGATCCTGCTCAATCATTTATGGGATTATGGGAGTGCAGATTAGCTGGATGACCCGGCTCTGGCCAGAATATAATGCAGTGTGTGTCTTTATTGGCTTGAGAGTTGGGTTAGTGGGTTCAGTGGGGTCTCTTATTAGGTTCATTTCTCTCCAGTTAAGTCACTTTTTGAAACCGTTATTATCTTTGTTTGCTGTAGTTTAACTGGACTTTCCTAATAAAAAACCTCACAGTGCTATAATGCCGATTGATTTTTACCACCATTGGATAATGACAGGAGTTTTAAAAGAAAAGCACGAGGAAGCACAAACAAGTTCAAATTTGAGCCGTGTGCTTTTCATGTGACAACACTGATAGTGAATTTTTTTTTTTTTTTTTTTTTTTGCCATGGAGGAGTTATTAGTGCAACCAGATCACCTCAAATGGACTCCTGTACAGAAAGAGAGGCACGCGGGGGGGGGGGGCAACCTATTGTTTGTTAGTGACATGATATTCACAAACACAAGCCACCGGGATGACTGCAGCTATGCAAGCTGTTAAAACACAAGCCTGTGTGTGTGTGCGTGTGTGTGTGTGTATGCATCTCCTGTCTGTGCCCAGCAACAGCCTAACAATTAAAAAGACAATGTGTGTATGTGCTTTGTTGTGTGTCTATTTGTGGACAGTGTGCATGAACCCATTTTGACCTCTGTCATGTGAAATTCATAATCCTGTATCCTCAAACACAAGCCCGAAGAAATTATAGCTTAAGTTTCTCCGTCCAGTCAAAAATCAGGGTTTTTTTTGACATAGTTATCTCGTCAAGCACAGGCACGCGGATCGGAAATTTGCAGAGCATGTCATCTTACAAGCCCCAGACAGTGTGCGTGCAGACACGCGCGCACACACACACACACACACACACACACACACACACACACACACACACACACACACACACACACACACACACACACACACACACACACACACACACACACACACACACACACACACACACACACACACACACACACACACACACACACAAAAAATGTGGTCGGAGCATATAAAGGGCACGAGCAGCAGGCATGTCAAGAGGCTCACGGTGAAGATAACATGTAACTTGACAGTGAGAGGTCAAAGAGCTGAGTACAGTCTAACGCCAGCCTCAGAGTCCAAACTCTCTCTGAACTGAGAGCCATACTACGGCAGCTGTTTAACCATTGATGTGGGAACAATTAATCATGAACAGGTTCCAGTTTGTGTTTGTGTCATGTACAGTTAATAAGGAATCAGTCAGAGACAGTAACAGTCACAGTGTTCTTTGTAATGAAACATGATCTACGAGAATATATCAGGTATCTGTAAAGGAAAGTAAAATGAATTGAAGCATAACAAGAACAAAATGCATTTCTTTGAACAAAAATGACATTGTCATTTGGATTTTCAAACACAAAATGATTATTTCTGACATGACTGTCACTTTCTTTAGACAACAGGACTTAGAGTCTACCTTCCTGTAATCGGGCTCGGTGGTGTATTGAGGTAAATGTTAGCATCAGAATGCTAACATGCTGCTGTGTAACAGATACAGTTTTTATCATATTTGCCACAATAGTTTAGAATGCTAACATTAGCTTATTAGCACTAAAGTACACCAAGTACAGCTGAGGTTGATGGGGGTGTCATTCATTTTGCAGGTTTTTGGTTCAAAGTATTGGACAAACTGAAATGTTGACCTGATGATGGCGCTAGATGAAAAATCAGGGGATTATCAAAGTTACTACAACTCATGAAGGACACATGAATGTCAATACTAAAGTTCAAATGGCAGGCTACCTAAATAGATCCACTGTGAACCTCATGGTGGTTTGATTGGAATGTTGTATCTACTTCCAAACACGCTGGACTAGATCTTTAGACTAACTTTAAACTAAAAGCACTATAGCATTGACCTTTAGCCACAGAAGATAAACTATAAAAAATAAAGGTACTTTGTCACACTTATCTGTGATACTTGATGACAGAGTCCCATTAAATGAGCTCTACAGTACTTTAGTCTCTTGCCCCCACTCAGTAAATTAATTACCTACGCTTCCAATCATCCACCCTGTCATGCCTCTAATTACTGTAACCATTTGTGTGCTGCTGAACATTATCTACAGTGTGATTAGGGTAAGGAAAAAGGAGATGATGGATTTGAAATTAACCAACAGAAACTAAGCATTTATTGATTATTTATTTGCTTGATGTGGCACGGGCGGTGGCTGGCTTGAGACGTAAGATAAAATAAGGTAAAAGGAGCTTTGTTCCTCCTCCTTTGCATCAAAAAAGCAGTAATATTCAAAACAGACTGATGACCTTTGCTCCTAATTTCCCCTGCAGTCATTCATCCTCTCATGTCTTTGTCTCTGCCTCCCCATTCCTCACCCCCATCCCCCATACCTGATAACAAATACCACACCACCAAGAAAAGCATTTAGATGTGACTGTTCTGCAGCAATCAGACAGGGAACTCTATTTTACAGATGTTAATTTTTAAAAATGGGATTATCCAGATGCGTTTCAGATTCATTCATTTCACTTCCATACTTACACTTACTATTTTGAGTCTATAATGGCATTTACACTCAAGTATTGCAAAAAACCCAGTGTACTGTGAGTAGTCGGGTGATGCACTCGTAAGGGGCAAAAAGTTGAGTGTGGAATCGCCTTCAGTGGTTGCCATTTTGGCTACGTAGCCAAGAAGGCGGGACCATTGTCATTGTGAAAATGGCTGCTAAGGAAGCTGCTGGAGCTTAAGCAGTTGCCTGAATACTGCAATACACAAATGTAAGTTGTACCTATGTTTTATATTAATATTTTGGCACTCAAATATTGGTGCTAAGGCTCTGTCCGGTTGCAATTCGGCAAAGAAGTAGAAGAAGTGGTAAAATGTTGCAATAGTCATTTCTGGTAACTGCACAACAGCCATATTGGAATTTAAACAACACTAACCTGTTGAAATTGGTGCACTATGCCCAAAAGTACACAGTGTACTAAATAGAAGTGTACTGACATGAGTATTCAATTTGTGACATGGCTAAGGAATTTAAAGGAACAGCTAACGCTGATATGGTGTCCATGGCTTCAAGCTGAGCAACTTTTCCTCCAAACACACCTTCACAAAAAATCAGCAAGCCAATCACACACCACAGCCAGACACGCCTACACTTCTCCGTCACATGGATCCTGGTCAATAGCCTCTTTAGGGCAGAGTCTATACATGAAGCAAGCACACAAAGTATCACTTAGAGCATGCACACGTGTTGCATACATTATCCTCACACTTGGTGCAGCGAGTACACAGGGGGGAAAAAAACAACAAAAAAAAAAAAAAACACACATGGAACATGCTCCAGGACATTAAGGCAAATAGAGGAGCGATGTCTCTGTCAAGCAGAAATTCAAACAAAATGCACAGGAACATGGGCCATCCTGTTACTAACTCAAATGCCCCTCTACCACGGTGTGTCACTCACATGCGTCCTTAATGACACAATAAAAGCAAACACACAATGCCATGGAGCGCTCACATTATTGACTCCAGAGTCCCTGTGTGATGGGGTGTCATCACAAAGCCTGAAGGGGGGTGGGGGGGGAAGCGTTGGAGAGAGGGAATGAAGAAAGACCAAAGAGAAAATTTTACATACTACTGTTGAGGTGTGGTTTCAGTCCGGAAAAGAGTACTAAACAAAGTCTGATGTAAGGAATGTCTCTGAGATCAAGTCCAGCAAGTTTCTGGCATATGCAAACAACAGAGTGTCTCATAATGACCAGACCAAAAAAACTTAATGTGTCACTACTTTACAATCAATGAATACTGGGTGGACGCTCTAATGGTGCCACAGGTCCTCTCTCATTAGAAAAAATATCTTTGTGTTGTGTTAAATAGATAAAATGAATGCAATTTTGTGTTGTAAGATAAAAATATAAAACAAGTTAAACAAACATATATTTAAATAACAGGAAAACAAGTTCCTGCTTCATAAAGAGTGGTGGACATGACCTCAAAGAGGTTCATATTAAATACAGAGGACATTAAGTTGTCCTTAATGAATTTTCTGTGTATTAAAGAACAAACAAGCTGAATTAATTGAAATTCGTTACGTAAACCTAACATTAGCAGGCAAACACACATTCAGATATGTTGTTCACTCTAAACATAAACTTACGTACAATGAAATGCGTCGTACACGACGTCAAAAGACGATTAAAAAACACAGAGAAAGTCACGTTTACTCACCTTCGTATGACTCCTAACAACAGGCACGACATCTTCGACGCAAAAAACTAAAACTAGCTTATAAAAAATGAAAGCGTAAAAAGGCACATTTAAGTTAGCTGCAGAGGTAAAGTGAGGAGCGGGTGTTTCTAGAGCTGGTCGCAGCTCATATCTGAGCTCTGAGGGGACCTTGCACTTTGCTCAACGTGTACATTCACACAGATACACCTTGTTGTCACCACTAAACTGTGGGTGATGTCGACCACGGCCGCTCCAGTCCACTATCTGCTTTATAAAGTCAAGTTTTAACGCTGGTCACCGGCTCTGCATTGAAGAAGAGGAGGAGGAGGTGCTCTAAAATTTAAATATCAGGTTGCAGCTTGTGTCCATATTGTTGTTTTCTCTCCTCCAAATGACCGAGCGACAAACAGGCTGTGCTGCTTGTTCCTCCCGGCTGATGCAAGTTTCCAGGGTTCCTGCATCGCCGGGTTCATGAGCGCTGCAACCCGGCGTGGAGCCACACAACCCGGAAATACGAGAGATGGTACGGAGACAGATCGCACCCATAGGCCCACTGTGGATGGGTGTTCACATGAAACGCCCCACTAAGAACAGAGGGGTTTCAGATATCAGGGCATTTACTTGTAAGAGTCTGCATACATATGATTTTCCTTTAGAGTTACACAATGCAATAAGTGAGTATCAAAATGATCAGAAGCAGGTTTGTTGCCAAGCAGGTTTTCACAGACAAGACAGTCGTTGTTACTTTGGAGCATAAAAATAAACATGAGAAACAAGGACTGCAAAAGTCAAGATAATAAATACAACAGAAATGTTTTGATCATTGTGCATGTATTTATTCATATTTCTGTTATCGTTGTTTATATGTCTTATCACTACTGAAATAGGCCACTGATGTAATGCATATTTTTGTTTAGTTGGATGTTACAATCATCAAAGTGTTTCGGTGATTTGTACTTTCATAAAGCTGGTGAACTTAGAGTAGATTTAGATCAAATTGAAGCAACAGGTGCAGAGATATTCAGACATTGAGCTCTAAACTAGGTTTGTAACACAGGCTGTTAAAAGGTGGGATTCATCAGGATGATTTATCTAAACTTTGATGAACCACAGAAGGCCTAAAACAACTGTTTCCACTGGCTGAGTAGTTCTCCTCATGAAAAATACAAATTTCATCTCAATGCAGTGAGAAGAGCTCCCTATTTTTTCCTTATATCATGTTTATTTGTGTAAAAATTTCACTCCCTTACATCTTTTTTTCTTTTTAGACATGTGACTATATTTGAGTTTGTGTCTGTTACTACAATGAAACCGCCCCAAAAAAATGAAGCGCAGAATAGAATGGAGGTTTCAAGTGACAGAATGCAAGCAAAATGACACAGCTTCACATCTTATTTTATTGTATTCAACCTTTACTTCTCTTTCTTTTCAAGTTTACAGGTACTGGAAGTTCCATTGAACTAAGTAACAAGTAAGAGTTTGTTTTGAGGGTATATTTAAGTTGTTCTGAGTCCTTTTTATGGTGTAATAATGGTTCTTTCCATTATTTATTAATCTGCTGATTATTTTCTTGATTGACTGATTAATGATTCAATGATTAGTGAAAAATGCCCTTCACGATATTCCAGAGTCCAAGTTGACATGTTGCTTGTTCACTTGACTGTCTATTTGAAAGGCTGAAAGCAGCGGATATAGTTTCCAATAAACTTTGTGTCAGTTGATTAATCAACTTAGTATTTTGAGCAAAGAGTTGAAACTCTTCAGTTCCTCCACCTCCAAGAGACATGTAAATTGAGGACTCTGTGATTTTCTTTTTTTTTTTTTTTTCATGTTACATAACTTTTGAGCGCCAAAGCTCTCTCTTGCTGCTGTCAGCTGCTGCACACACTCAGGCTTCATAGTAAATCTTCAAGGAGAAGATTGATGTAATTATCACTAGTACATTGATAAACCTGTTTTATGAGTGAAATAGTTTCACTTTCAGACATGATCCAGCGGGAGGCCTCTACTTTAAAAGTACAATGCATGCAACCAAGGGCGCTCGCATCTGTCTTTTAATAGTGAGTTTCCTGTTAATGTTTTTTTCTCTGGAAACTGGGGGAGGGGGTCTCATTCACTCTCACACACACACACACAGAAAGAGGAAGTAAAGGGGTGGGGTCTTGGGCTGAGGAATATAGTGCATACAAGAGATAAATAGAGATACAACAGTCCAACATGTCTGGTTGAACTTCAGCCCTCATGTTTCATGTTTTAGGGCCTGCAGAGTCAGCAGCCAACCAAAGAGACTGCCAAAGCACATGGACGACACGCATGCATTCACTATGAATGGATGCATACAGGCTATCAGCCCACAACTGCAGCTTTTGGTTATGAAAGGGAACATTCAGGAAAGCAGCAACATGCAAAAACTAAAAGCTGAGTGACAACTTTTTTTCAATTATTCAACTGTGCTGATCTCACAACTGTAGCCATTTGAAGTTTTCATCCTATTTATATGTTTCACTCAATAATCTAATCTAATAATAATCTACACACAAACTATGCAATGTGTCACAATAAATCAATATAAATTAGTTTTAGTTGCTCTCTAATGTATCACTGATCACAAAGTTCAAATCTGATTATATCAGAGCAAAAAACAGGACATATTTATTTTTTAAAAAGGTGGAAGACTGAATTAAGAATCCTTTCATCTGCTGATTAATCAAGCAACTGGATCTAGGCACAACTAGAGATAAAACCATACATTCTGTAACATTCATGTCCATTCTGTCACAATGCATTGAGTTAATATGGTCAGTGTGTAACTCTGGAGGTGGAGGATAAAAACCTATAAGACACGTACACTCTACATAGAGATATTTTACTGACACAGCCACTAATCCTTCCTACTCATGTTCATGACCTTTGTTCACAAGATTTCTCAACAGCCTCCCTGACATAAACAACACACTGAGCTTTAATAACTCACTCAATCAAATCAAAGAATCAATAACTAATGGTGCTTGCACTGTAAACAAGCGCACTCTTTGCCCTTTGGATCAAACTTCGAGTAATACCTCACGTCTGAGGAGTGATGTGTTTTTGTATTTCACTGTATGGTACTACACAGTGCAGCCAGATATAGACTATGCTCTTTATATAATTATTTACAGAGAGCCAACAAATCGTCCTTCTTTAAACAGCTTTATGCTGCAGACTTTAAAAAGAAACAACTATAATTTTGAAGTTATTGTGATTAAATCTGCGTGCTTTCTATTCATCTCCTGATGTAATTAGACGTGATGGGTTTACCTGTTAACCTGGTATAACACAGATCATGTTAGCATAATGATGTAAGAGATCACCAGGACTGTGTTTACAATGGGAGGCTCTGACGTCCTTTCTGTCCACTCAGGATCCTGTATTTGTTTTAGGCTGTAACCTGACTGGGTCAACCCAGGCTCTGTCCACACAGTTCCCGATGAAAGAGGCCATGTGACATCAGATGTACGACAGCAGGTCTCTGTGATGCTTGTCCTGATAGCAGACACACTTTGTACTCACGTATATACAAGTGATCAATACTGAGGACTTAAAGTGGCGCTCTACTGCTACTGGCATTGCTTAATTGAACAGATCAGTGGACAACTATCTTTATCAATTTCAGTAGGCTGTTTATACAATGTGTCTTTTGGAATTAAATCAAATTTGAATATGTTAAAAGAGAAAAGCTCCATTCTCTTTTTACACTTGAATCATTCAGTTTAACTGTATTTTACAAAATAGTCTCTGTGTCATTGTGACTACACCCTTTGATATATGCATATGATTTAGAAATAAAAACACAAACAAATATATACTTTCATAGGTTCACTCTGAGGTTTATTTTCTGTGGTTTGCCACAGATAACTGTGATTTACTCAATTTGGAGCAGCAGCATCATCTAGTGGACACAGTCAGAACTCACAGAAGAGGGTGGAAATTATGTGATTGTCTTCATTCACAAAATGTTACAAAATCTTCATTATAACACTGTTATGTAGGTGATTATCTGTGAAAATTATTTCATATATATAGAATATATAGACAGAACATATACTGGAGATACAGTGTGTATACATTTGTATTAGTGGAGGTTTTATATAGTTATTGGTGCTGTGTTAATTATTCATAGATGTTTTCCAAGAAGGAAATCAAAATACATTAGGCCTGATTTTTACTAAAATAATATTTTTACTAAAATAATTTTTTCATAAGTTATTGGATTCGAAGTTGTTTCCTTCTTTATTTGTAGTTTATTTATCACTGTCACAGATGTAAAGACTGTTTTATTTATTATTATTTAATAAAAACAGCTCTAACCTGGAATATATATTACTATAGAACATATCTTGTATAATTATTCATGGTAAAAAAAAAAAAGAGAAGGAAACAACTTTAGTTTCACTTTTTCATTCACAATGAGTCTTCTGTTGTGAGTCTACTCAAGTATAAATCTTGTTTTCAACATAAAATAGAAGATAACAACATAAATAACACAACATTTCATACGAAGATAGATTTATTTGTGTACATTCGTGCCTCTTGTTATGGGAAATGAAACGACATCGCTTCCTTAAAAAAACTACAAATCCAACAATGCACCTCGATCATCCGATGTTAAATTGGGGAAAGTACGGAACTGTCTGAATATACGCTTTACTTTCGTTTTCGCTTTTTATGCTGACTAACTGTGAGTATCTCACCGTGTCGTGCACAGCATTGAATTGCACACTTAAAGAGTTAAATATTCTTTCTAGCTGAAGTTTTAACGCTTTATTAAACTTCGTTACTTAACTTTTCATCTGCAGAGACGACATGGCTACTCTGGGTATTCGCGTCGAGTCGAAGAAACAGGTGAGCTCTGTGTCTGCTAGCATGGTGTAAAAATGTTGAACACCGACCTTTTAAAGCCACTTTACGTTTATAAATACTAAGTCCTCTGTGTGAGTGATGCTAACAGGTGAGCTGCGTTCAGATAGGCGTTTGTTTGAACGAGTACACAGGCAGCAGGTCAGCAGGTAGATAGATATCAGGCAATTAGCCTCATTAGCCTATGTGAATAGCAGCTGTTTTACCCTCCATGTTACAAAACCTAGATGAACATGTTAATAACTCATATAATCTCTTCTTTGCAGGTGGATGACTTCTGCCAAAATCTCACCAAAGAGGTAATTTATGCAATACTTTTTAAATCTTTCCCAACTGTCTCATGAATTTATTTATCACGTTCATAAAGAACAAAGTTACATAATTATTATTATTATTTTTAATACCAGGCAGAAGACTTGGTTACTAAATTCTTCCCTCAGAAGCTTGAAGAGCTGCAGATGCTGTTGAAGGTATAAGACATACTGGGTTGCTGCAGGGGTCTTTCAGGGTCACCTTGGGTTTCTTCCTGATTTCCTGTTCGTTTCCTCGACAACAACAAAACTCTTTCATCAAATTATGGTCTGCAATTTAAGATACGTCTAACAGAAGTAATATTTATGACTTGCTTTTTCTCCGCCAGACGTCCTTCAGCTGCGATGATCTGGCATCCTTGAAGGCTCCGCTGGACATCCCGATACCAGACCCGGCTAAAGAAGAGGCCAAACGCAAGAAGAAAGAGGAGGTATGTCTCACAGTCAGGAGGTTTGAGGCTTTAATGTCTGGAAATTTGATGTGACTCCCATTCAGGGTGCAAAAACATTTAAGCATTGGAGGGTTAGTACATTTCTTTGTCTATAATGCACTCAAGGTTAGCTGTCATTTGTTCAGATGTATTGAGAAAATGTTTTAAGATGTTAATATTGTGCCATATTACTGTATTAGGTTTCATATTAAGGAATTAAGGACCAGTGTGTAGGATTTACTGGCATCTAGCAGTGAAGCAGATTGCAGCCAACTGATTACCCCTCGCCTCGCCCCCCCCTTCCAAGTGTGAAGGAGAAACTACAGTGGTCACATAAGTCTTGAGCCGGTACTTGGTTTGTCCATTCTGGGCTACTGTAGAAACATGTCGGACTACATGGAAGAAGTCCTGTTCCCTCTGTAGATCATTTTAAGGTAACAAAACTACAACGATTTTAATTATCAGGTGAACATATTTATGAATATTGGCTTCAGTCTCTGCCATATTCAGTAAACAAATCCCCCTAAATCTGACACACTGTACCTTCAAAGTATCTCATTTCTTTGAACCATTTACGTTTTTCAGGAGCGCTGCATAAAGCCTCTCAACTGGGAGCCTCTGCCACGTTTATATTTAGCGTTTCATAAAATACCAAGACACAAGAGTCCTTTGTTACCATGGAAACCAATCGCTGTGCAGTGTTCAAGGACTGTTTTACAAATTGGCAGTGAGTGTCCCCTTTTATTTTGGATAATCTTGGAAAAAAATATAAATTGAATTGAACGGTGATGCATTTATTTGGCATGAAATCATCAGATTCATTTGGAAGAATACCTGTTTATATGGATGGAAGAATGCTGCAGCACAAAACAATCACTGACTTTAAGATGAAAACAGAGAAGTCATTTAAGGATAAGTGTGAAGTTTTTTTTTTTTTTTCTTCACACTGTACAGATGTCTGCTCTATTTTAGCAGTTGCTGCCATATTGCACACATTGATTTAGTGGAGGAGAGTGTGCAACGCTGCCGGTGTCACTAGTTTTATGTGGGGGGAAAATGGGTTGAAGGAATATTTGGGATCATACAGCAACTCTTGGGAAAAATCTTGAGGCTGCTAGAGTGCATTCAGAAGCTGTGTGCAAAAAGCAGGGACTGCTGGAAGTAGGTTACATTTCTTACACGAAAGGAAAAAAATCCAACATTTGACATCTTCATTTAGTCAGCCACAGAAAAAAAAATCACGTGGGTGAGCTGTCTAAGAGATTAATAGGTAGTGAAAACTCTTTGACCTCCTGCCTTCTGTTCTTTTGTTGCAGAAGGAGGCGAAGGAGGGAAAGAAAGACAAGGACAGCGATAAAGAGGAGGAAGATTCAGGTAAATGAGGTGACAGAGATGATGACGACAAGTGATAGCAAGAAATGTATTGATTGAATGTGGAAGAAATATGATGATCCAATGCAGTGGTTATCAAATACTGTACAACACGGTCAGCTCATTAAACAAGGACACGTCTGGGTTTGTGTGATTGCAGTCTGTACAAGGACATGTTTGTTAAGAAGTGGAGGTGGTAAATTGAAGAAAATATGAACGGAGACTGGTGTCTAAAAATGTTCATATGCCAGGATGATGATTACATTAATCATCATCACAAATCTCATTGCAAAAGATAAACTATTATAATTTGTCAATCTGGCAGCTATGGTAAAAACAAGGAATATTTCTTTAATACATTCTAGTGACAAACTGATCCCTGACAGATAGTAACGCTTTTCCACGTATTCCCTAACCAATTGAAATGGAGGAGTCAACTATAACTAATGAGAAAACAAAGACATTTTTATGTCCATGTTCTAAATTAAAAAAATAAATCCTCTTCGAAAACAGCCCAGGTGACAACCAAATGAACCATAAGTTTCTGATATTGTGACTTGTGACGCAATATTTAAGGATGTTTTGTCCACCAGGGCCTCCTTGCGGTCCCATCTGCAGCAACGAGCGAGTGGAGAGTCTCCTGCAGCAGGTCAGGCCTGAGATCCAGACACTCAAGGAGAAGCTCAACACGGTCAGTCAGTCACGTTTTGAATTGAACAAGTAAATAAGTCTATGTGGTCATTAGCTTTACTCATCTGTTGCATGCCATATATAAGGAATATGGCTTTGAGCGCTTTTGAAGGACCAGTGTGTAGGATTTGTGTTGCATCTAGCGACGAGATTGCCGATTGCATCCAACTGAATATCGCAAAAAACAAACAAAAAAACACGTACGGTTTGGGAATTGATATGGTTGTATTGATATCAGCTGGTGTTGCTGGTGTTTCAAACCTTACTCGAAAATAATCATTTTATCAGCACTGTCCTCATCTTTCTTTGTGAAATGAAGCCACGCTTTGGACCAAAGTTTCAAGCCACATAGACGCATGAGTTTGACACAAGTGCAGAATTGTTTTGAAATGTGCAGCTGTCAGAAAAACGAGCCAGCATCAGTAAAAGGAATTGAAGGCTCGGAGGCATTTGATTCAGATGGATTAGGCAATTTGGAACCGGTTCTTGACTCCCATCCCTATTCTAGTCAGTGTTTGGTTTGCCCGTTTTGGGCTACTGTAGAAACATGGCGGTAGAACATGGTGGACTTTTAGGCAAAAGTGAAAATAAAAAACATACTTCTGAACATTATATTCCTTTTCTGCCGTATTCTGTAAATGAATCCCCCTGAATCTCACAAACACACTGGACCTTTAAGTAACAAAAACAGGCATGTTACAACAGTGGTTACTATCAATTGTTATGACAAATGATCTTCTCTCTTTTTGAGTGTATTGTTGTTTTAAATGGGGCTGTGTTAGAACACAGTTGAACACTGTGACCAACTCATATTATGCTAGGGATGAATAAATTCAGATTTTCCTGCCAGGTGTCAATGTGGGTGCAACTCCAAATCCCCAAAATTGAAGATGGTAACAACTTCGGAGTGGCTGTACAGGTTAGTAACTGCTGATAATTTGATGAAGAAACAGTGATTGTCTTTTTCTGTGTGACATTTACCTCATGTGCTATTAATCTGTGGTGCAACACATATCCACTTAGGTTTAACATCTTTGTTCTTGTGCAACAGGAGAAAGTGTTCGAGCTGCTGACCAACACACGCACGAAGATCGAAGCTTTCCAAACTCAGATTTCAAAGTAAGAGCCCACACCAATGCTGCTAGTTTGTGGTACATTTATTTTTTATTTGAATGATAAAGAAAAGATGCAGTAACACCAACAGGATGCATCACATCTTTGATTAATGCTGATGTAGTTATTCATGTCCATGTTCCCCTCTCATCCACACACAGGTGTTGTCAGTTAGCCTGGTTCAAATGAACAAACACATAATGTTGCGAGAGAAACAGGAAATTGCTGTTGTGTCGCAGGTTGTTAAAGGTCCAGTGTGTAGAATTTAGTTGCATCTAGTAGTCGAAGTGCTGCATTGCAGTCTCCTCACATCACCCTCACCTTCTTAGTGTAAAAGAGAAACAAACATTTTAAGGGTCCTGTCTAGAGTCAGTATTTAGTTTGTCTGTAAAAACACGGTGTTTCAACATGGCTGCCTCCATGTAAGAGGACCCGCTCCCACTGTAGATATGAAAGGAACATTTTTAATTAAGAAAAATAAAAAGATTCTTATTTTCAGGTGATCATACATGCATGTAGACATAGTTATGAATATAATATTCCAAGTCTACCTTATTCTGAAAATAAAGTCCCCAAATCTTACACACTGTACCTTTAAACAAATAAACACGTCTCTTCAGGCATACCAACAGTAGAGCAGTAAGAATGTACAAGCCACCTTATTTATTTTGGCAGCAGCGTGAATTCCTTTTGCTACCAGTAAATATGAATTAGCTTCTGTCATTTAAATTACACAGAACAGGAAACTAAACAACTGTATTAATAACTAAAAAGCAGGGAAGTAGGTTACATGTCTTATACGAAGATAAGAAACGCACTTGCGGTGAAATGTCACTGTGGCATGCCACAAGCTATTAGAAATAATTTGTTTCAGAGCTCAGTGCTGCCATGATGGTTAGGTCGTATTATATCCTGTTGACAGGTAACTTCTCCTTTGTTCTGTTAGATATTACAGCGAGAGAGGTGATGCTGTGGCCAAAGCCTCCAAACAAGCCCATGTGGTCAGTATCTCATGTTGTGTTTCTGTTTTAATGTCACATTCTCATTGATAGAATAAGATGTTCCATTGTGTACCACCAGCTGACTCTATTTGTGCATAAATAATAGTTATTATGGCAGCACAAATCGGTTACATCCTAGATGTACCATCTCCTGTATGAACTGTGTGTTGTGTGCTTTCTGCTGCAGGGAGACTACCGACAGCTGGTTCATGAGCTGGACCAGTATCAGTACTGTGAGCTCCGCCTTGTGATTCAGGACATCCGCAACACATATGTAAGACACCCACACCCTGTGGTTACAGTTGGGCTGTATTTCATGTATGTGTTATGTGTATAAAAATCTGAAAATGGGTCAAAATTGTACAAAAACTGTCAAACACACAACTGATAATGACCAGTTTACTCCACAAATCACTGCGTACATGTTGTCTGAATCTTGTAAATCATGTGCATCAAACTTCACACACCATCTGTTGTAATCATGCACTGTATATTGAATAAAACTACCCACACATTTATAAAATATTCCAGCCGTGTCCCAGCAGCAGGGACGGTGGCTAAATGGAATCCATTCCTTCTTAATAGGAGGGTAATTAAACTAATTGCTGTGCTTGTGTTAAATTGATTGGTGCTCCATCTCCCATCCATTAATCACTGTTTGTCTCCTTCCTCTGGCTATTGTCTTCTCATGTTTGATGCTGTTAATGAACAAGGCGGAACAGGTGATGATGAAAGGAGCTGTTTGACACGATTACAGCTCTGGATCTGGGCGTCGCTCTCTTTTATTACCACCTCTAACCGCTCTGTCTCTCTCACACGCTGTCTATCTTTCTTATGTCTTTCTCGCGCTACATTTCCACTGATGTCTCTCTCTGTGTTTCTCTCTCCAGGCAGTGCTGTTTGACATCATTAACAAGAACTATGACAAGATTAAGAAGCCCAGAGGAGACGGCAAAGCTCTCATCTACTGAGACTTACTCCAGCACACTCACAGGCTTTTCAGCAAGATACACCCAGTGTAGTATGACACTCTTATCAAGTAACAATACACCTTCTCTGACAAAAATGTCTCCTTTTTCATATTGTGCATTCATTTTCGCTCAGATTACAAAATAAAGAAACATGATTCTGATAATTCTGTCTGCACTTTTTGTCCAAATTGAATTTAAAATGTAGTTGTAGACCAATGTTGACGTACAATAAGGGAACCTCCATATTCATGATGTCAGATTTATGTAGTGTTGTCACAGGTAACACACTATATTTCAGTTCTCTTCACAACCCTAATGAGAAGCTTTCCAAAACTTGTGCCTGAGCTTTCAAGGTCACATTCACATCCTTCACACATATCTACTCAGAATTTCACACTACTTTATGGCTGTTTATCAATGTCTGTGGTGGTAAAAAGTCCCTCTCCTGGCAGACCAGGACAGCTCCAGCTTGGTTTGAGTCTGTACCACCCCTGATAGAGTCCCCTCCACCCCAGGTAGCCTAGAGCGCCTCCCAGCTGCTGGGAGGGGAACTTTGGGAAGTGTGCGAGCAGACACAGCAGCAGGAACATCCAAAGGGCGAGTAGAAGTACACACAGGAGGAAGATGAACCTTAAAGGGCCACTGTGTGATGTCTGCAGAAGCTTTGCTTGAGCTAGGTGAGTGCTAAAGACGGACATCTCCTCAACAAGCAGCAGGCAACACAAGCAGAGGATGAGGACGTCCTGGGATACTTCGTAACCTCTCCACACCATGCTGGCTTTGAGGCAGGAGGCTTTGGTCTGGTCCTCATGCAGGAGCAGCAGAGGCTGCACTGGGGTGGCAGTGCCTTGGATATCCTGGGCAGGGGTCATAGGTTCATAACAGGTTCCTGCCGCATCCTCCAGCAGGGTCAGGAGACGCCGACAGCCCCACCAGAGCAACCCCACAACCCCTATCCGAGAGAGGTGGCGGAGTGAGAGAGAGGGAGAGTGGCGGGCTGAGATGGAGAGGAGGAGGATGAAGGAACCTGTGAAGGTGCAGGTCCAGCCCCATGTGGACCTGAGGAACTTCCTGTTGATAGAAAAGAGATTGTAACCACGAGCATTACTGCTGCCAAAGGACTAACATACTGCTATATGTATGAGGCTGAATTAAAAGTTCAGTCTTTTTAGTTTATGAACACTTACATCATGAGTTATATAAGATCAAATCCTTTGAGCTTTGAGCAAGGCCTTATGGTTATTCAATTCACGTGTATTATGTGTATTAACTTACTCCTATCCTTTAAAATGTGCGGTCGATTCCATTATAAATAGAATATAGCACAATATCAATATATACAGTTACTTTACATTAGCTTTAATAAGGTGTATAATGTATAAATTAAAAATATTAATAATATTCATTAATAGTGACTTAACATGGCAGTAGCGCATCCAGCAAAAAAACAAACAACAACAATTTAATAATATCATAATTCCAAATTTGATGACTAATATATTTAGATTTAATATATATTTTTTATATATTATTTAAATGTATTAACTTTTTATATTTAAATAGTGTAAGACAAGTAGGAGTTAACTAATATATGCTAGCATTAGTATTAGCCATCATAAGCTACTGGTCACACCAGACCCGGTAAGGCTGTAGCAGCAAAACCACAGAGTGCGCTGAATATTTCTCATAAATTCAACTGTCCAATTTTGAGACAAGGAATGTGTTAAATATTATTTAAAAAGTTACATAATCTGGCTTTAATAATGATGAAGGTGAGCAAAGAATGTACAATAAACTGATCCTTCACTTACATTTGATCTTACAATCAGTAAAGCATGAATGAACCATTGTATTCATTTTTTATATTTAAAAAATGTTGATATACCTGTTTAAAAATCCTTCTTAATGTCACTATGTGGTGAAATTTTAACTTTTAACTGGTCTTTAATGTGACTTTAATGACCTTTGGGCTCATACACACATTCACAATCAAGACATGTTTTAAAGGAGCACACAGGTCTAGCAGAAAATCATGCAGCCACATTAATTATTAATTCACAGCAATAACAGAAACACAAACATGAACTTTCCAGGGTTCTTACCTGTACAGGTAGTGGTTGCCATTGGCGAAGATGCTGTACTTTGACACCCAGAAACTCAGCAAAGGGCCAAACAGAACCAAACCAGACAGCATCAAGTGGAAATGTCCTCTGACCAGGCGGCTCCCTAAAACTCTGGCCAGTAAGTTTGTTACAAACACCAGAGCAGCGTTCAAGAGCCGGAGGATGAATTTTCCTGGCAGTGCCAGATCTGCAGCCATCTTGTGTAACTTTTCCAAGTTGATCTCTGGCGTGAAGCCATGTGAGGAGTTTTCAGTCTTCAGATCCATGTTTATCTTCTCTGTTTGTCTTCTTGATGGAACCTTTTCTAGTTTTAGATTTAAATTTGACAACTTCTTTCTTCTTCTTTTCTCTTCGTGTCCAATTAGACCCCTGTGGTAGAGTCTGCCTCACTTTCTTTTGTCTTTGAAAAGCACGCCACTTCCACTCTGGGAGCCTTTCTACTTTATCACTGTCAGACGCACAGGAGAGCACATGGTTTATAAAAATACAACCCCCTTGTCCCCTTTCCCCTCAAAAGCCCTCCCCCCTCCACAACACAGACTCACAGAGCGGGGCATGTAATGGCTGTTGCTGTGACTGACCCCATTATTCTCAAAACGATGATCCAACACATTGTGAATTTGATCCCATTAGATGGCAGCTGATGATCCAAAAACTGCCTCCGCGGCATGAAAATAAACCCTAAATTGCGCATGATGTCTTAAAACAGCTCTCCTTTGCAATCACTGGCGTGATGCAACATTTGTTCAGTTACATTTGCATTTAGCATCAGGAAAATCTTGTCTATTCATGCAAAAAGAATCATTCTGACATAAAACGTATCATTTGGCTCCTTCTTTGGTTCTCCTTTAGTCTCTCCATTCTTAGAATCAGCTGTTCGAGCCAAAACTAATTTAAGTTATAAACTGTTGCCAGCCTGCATTTGGCGCCCTGAACAGCTGCGTTTCTCACAGCACTTTGAGTCTTTTTTATTTCCAGGCCCACTCCTCAGGCCAGAGCCTATTAAACCTCTTCAACTCCCAGTGCCAAATTGAGTACATTTAGTCTTTGCATGGGATTTATGCTCAATAAAACAGACTCGAAGTGTTTCCACAAGTGAGGACATCCAGTCCCACCATTAATATAGACTCCAAATCCATTATACATGAAGGACTGGTATGTTTGTTTCCTTCAAGTGACACAGTTCTTACATAACAACATGTACGCAGAGTAGCTTTAACATTCGTTCTCCCTCTCAGTTATTCACATTCAAAATCCCCAGTGTCTTTTTAATTAAAAACCACTATAGGACAAGCATGTTTGATTACTTTACTTTCAGGATCCAGCTAAGTTTTCCTGAATTATGACCTGAATTCCTTCCCCTGAAAGCGGAGATGATAAATTATTACCAGATTGGTTTTCATAGGAATGCAATTTGTATTAAGTGGGAACACTAAGTGTAAATGAAACCAGGCAAGCCAAAGAATCCCTGCCTAATTTTAGACCACTTACTGCATTGCTGTCATTACAATGACCTTCAAGCGACTTTGTTATTGTTTCTGTAGCAGATAATTGTCAGTTGTCTGTTATGTGCTACTGTTGGAGTTGGATTTATCCAGATGAAATTTTCAGAACAAATAAACTAGATGAAAAAGAATAACTTGAGTATCATCTCCATTTAGCTCCACGTTCTCACAATATGAAAGTGAAAGTGAGCCCACACTTGATGAAGCAAATTTAAATATGATTAACACAGTCATTTCCTCTTAATAACAAGACTTCGTCAGTAGCTCGTGGTAATACATTTAAAGAGAGGTTTTATTGTTCCTGTAAAACAATGGTCTGAGTGAAACATGGGCTTTGATATAAACACCTGAAAATTGCATATACAGATCAGTGTGTAAGTTGTGATTCACGCACACATCCCAGCACCCTTGGCCAAGTCTTGGACTCGACATATTATTGTTCACATTCAAATCTTTTAAACAGGTTTACATTGGCAAACAAAATGACTCTTATTTTTTTCCCCTGTTGACTCGGGGCTTGTGATTACAGAGCTGAGTGCTGATCCAGGATCAATAAGAAGATCAGGGGCCTTTAGACTTGAGGTGGTCTAAAGAGAATTTAGCATAAAATCACTGCAAGTTTGACAGTAAAACTAACAGAACGTTTGGGCGTCCAGGTCAACTGGGTATGCAGGAAATTTCTGACAAAGCTAGGAAGTTGCCCTCGAACAGCTGACCAATTGGTGGGCCAAAGCTCGGGAAAGTCACATGATAGCCAGGGCCAGTAGTGATTTCGAGAAAATCGTGTAGACTGGACAAAAATAAGATACTGGGTGTTTAAACTGTGAAGGATGAGGACACAGTTCATGTTATTCATAACAGCAAGGTCAAAACTGAGTCCAAATCAGCACACCGACAGCCACCTAAATACACTCCCTTGCGCACATATCATCACAATACTATACATTTATACAGAATTATCATCATTAACATCCTCAGTTTCTTCCTGCAACACCAACGTTGATTCTTATGTAACTAACTTACCATTAAATTTCATTAACTCATTAAGTAAGTGCTTTGTGTTTTGAACTTCAGCACATTTGAGCGAAGTGTTTTCAGGCCAAATTCAAAAGCTTTGGCCTGCTGATTTTGCGCAAACCGTGAGGCGAAAACACAAAGAAAAACAGAAGTAGGCCTCCCCACTGTGCCCTAATCTGCACTTGACAATGTAAGGCTATAATGCCTTCCAAACACTTCACAACCACACTATAATTGTAATCATTAATATCCAGCATTGAATTTAAAAGATATTTAAGTCTGTCCCAGTCCTTCTGAGCTTATCGTCTCCCACTGTCAGGGCCAGCCTTGCCCCTTTTGTGGTGATGTCAAGTCCTCTGACATCATATTCCTTTGTTTTTCTCCGTCTTAAAAGGTCTTTCACCTGCTGTCAGTCTCTCTCCCTCTCTCTCTCCTCCTCTAGAGGATGGGTCTGTCTGTGCTCCCACATTCGAACCGCTCCATCCCACTGTGGACAAACAGAGCATGAGCAGAGGGATAAGAAAACATCATCATTTGATTCTCTCTTACTAGCAGAATTAAAGTCTGCTTTAATTCTCCTCATTACAAAACCTCTTGCAGTTTTTCTTTAACTTTTGATTTAACGTAACATCTCAAGCTTTTACACATCGACTCCACGGTTGAAGAGTTTGCATTAAGAGCACTCACAGAGCTGCTGACGATGCTGTCCTCGTACGGGTGCCAACTGACATCCCTCACGCACGCGTCATGGCCCGACAGCCTGGAGACCACGCCGCCCGTCAGCACATCATAAACTGGTTGGAAACACAAAGAGCTCGACATATTTAGCTACTTGGAGGCATGTACTGCATCAGAGCTGCATTGATTTTTCCACGTAAAGATGTCGACACAAGGAGTACGACTGGGTTAATTGGTGCCGACACACAATAACTACACACTGGTGACACTCACTGATGATTTTGCCAGTGGAGCAGCCAGAGTAGATGAACCTCTGTCCAGTGCTGAACTCCGGAGAGAAACGGCAGCGGATGAGGGTGTGCAGAACGCCGTGACCGCGGTAGGTCATTACCGAGGTGTCGCCAGTCAGCTTGTGTCTCTTTAGGGCTGAAAGGGTCAATGGGGTCGGGAGGGAAATACAGATTTTTAAGAAAGTTTACCAAAATATCAATTTAGTAAGACGTTCAGAATTAATGTGCATCTGTAATCAGGCTAAAAAAGTGAGTAAACTAGATGTTTTACTTTCTATTTTTAGGTTTTCTCCTCCCGCTCACTCCTTGCTCCATCTCATTATCCAAGCTCCTATCCTTCACCTCTCCTCTACTCCATCCCTCCTTTTTGACTTGTAATGATAATCACTCATTTCTCTATGTGCAGTTTTAATACT
The DNA here is from genome assembly GCA_033000465.1 of Sciaenops ocellatus. Classification (NCBI taxonomy): domain Eukaryota; kingdom Metazoa; phylum Chordata; class Actinopteri; family Sciaenidae; genus Sciaenops; species Sciaenops ocellatus. Next base: position 17,926,174 of record CP136869.1, read on the forward strand.
GCCGTATCCCTTTACCCTCACCACACACACACACTCATGTTTCACCTTTCTGTCATTGGCCCTCTCTCCCTTCTTTTATAACATCGTTTCATCTTCATCCCCTCCCTCCTTTCTTCCTCCATGTGACCTCTCCTCCTCTTGTCCTCCAACTCCTTTCCTCCCTCCTGACTCATTCCCTACCAGTTAGCTCTGCCTGTCCTCCTCCCAGTTTCCTCTCCCCTTCATCCTCCCCTCCTCCTCACCTCTCTGGGGAACCTGCTGCCAGCGGTAATCCCAGTTTTGCTGGGTGACAGCCAGGCGGGAAGCTGCCAACCCCTCTTTGGGAGAGAACTTCCTGACGTCCCAGAGCTTGATGGACTGGTCCTTCGAGTTGCTGATCAGATAGCGTGCGTCACCCTGGTACAGTAACGACGCAGGTGAATTATAAAGAGAAAGCAAGCAAACCTAAGTGTGAGGTCAATATATACTGGATTTAAGGAAGACTGTACTGGGCTAATAATGGCAATTAATTAATAAACTCCCAATCATCAGTCAAATCCAACTACCCACCAGGAATTGGGGAACTTCTCATTGACAGATTGATAAAATACCAGCAGCATTACTCTCTTCTCCCCCCCACCTTGCTGTGGATGAAGGTGATGCCATCTCGGTGGCCGGCCAGCTGTCCGACAGGCTGCGGTCTGTCCTCCCGCAGCGTCCGTCTGTCCCACACCTTGCACAGCGCGTCGTCGCTGCCAGAGAAGAGCAGCTGGGATGAGCTGTCGGCGAACGCCACCGCATTCACGTCGTCCTCGTGGGCATCAATCTGACGAGTGGAGACGGAAAAGAAAGAGAGTCGGTGTTTGTGTGTGTGTGTGTGTGTGTGTGGAGGGTGTGCGAGCCAGTGAGCGTGTTTGATTTCCTTTGTGTGGGACAGTGTGTAGTATACATGCTTGTGTGAAAGTGTCTGTCTGTGTGTACCTTTAAGTCGTGACAGAAAAAAAAAATTCTATAACTGCTCCAGTATATTTCCTGACACATGCAGTCTGCACACTGAAGTACATTGTAATGGTGATCAGTACAGTTTGCTGCAGCAGATGAGCAGGGCAGTGCTCCAAACAAGATTTCTATGTTTGTGGCTGCACAGGATTCATGTTTTAACTGAACTACTTTACCTCTAGCAGAGTTTTTGTGTCACATATGCCAGTCCAACTACATGATGACATACTCTGCCAGTATAGCCATGAAAATAACAGCTACAAATACAAAGCCATAGGGCAGGCAATGGCAAAAAGATTTAAAGAGTTTAATTAAAGGACAGAAGTTTTATGTAAAATCATGTGGAGGTTGGTTTTTGTCATTACTATATTTATAGAATGTAAATTTAAAAATAAAAAGAATGGGGTGCCCTGGCAGCTCACCTTGTAGAGCATGTGCCCCATTTACAAAAGCCTGAGTCCTTAACGCAGCAGCCCAGGTTTGATTCCAGCCTGTAGCCCTTTGCTGCATGTCACCCCCCCTCTCTACCCACTTTCCTGCCTCTCTACAGCTGTCCTATCAAATAAAGTCATAAAAGCCCCAAAATAACTAAAAGGAAATATTATAAAAAGTTGTTCAAAAAAGTTCTAACTTTTACTTTAGTTTGCAGAAATGTAGTCACTAATTTAATATTATTAAATTGTAAAGATGGCAATACGGATGGCAGTATCAGTTGATCCACTACTTTGTTCCAGACTTAAATATCACAACAAACATGGTTTGGTTCTCTATGAAATCTGTGTGCCCCCCTCAGGATGAATGTTAATGTTAGTTAAATGTTCCTTTAACTTTTTATCGAGCAGGTCAAAACCTGCAATACTAATGACTGCACTTTGTTATCGCTGATGTTAAAACAAGTACTGACATGGTGAACAAAGTGATCTTACTTGCTTAAAATCAACATGTTAACGTTATAGTTTTGAACATGTTTGCATGCATATTAGCATTTATCTATGTAGACTCTATTAGTCGTACTTCCGTTACTGTCAACAAATCCTATGAAAAGCAATAATGCGTTGGTCCCACTCAATACTCTCTGACTTCTGCAGCTTGTCTTTGGCTCTCAGCCCCAAAACCATTTGTCCCTACTGCAGACTTAAAATAAAACATAAACAAACAGAACAAAAGGTCAAAAATATTAACTTTCATTTTAAATAATTCCCTAAAGCAGCAGTGCACTGCTGTTTGTAGCCAACATGTCAAACAAGTAACCACCAAGTAAATACAGCATTTGTTGGGGACTATTTTGACCAACCAATTTGCCGCTCTAAAGTATTTACAGCAGCAGAACGATGTTTATGGGGTCGACTCAAAATAAACTACAGCTCCAATGTCTACTGTAATAAAGGAACATGTCACCCAGTGTACCAGAGAGGCTCGGTGTTGTGTTTTTAATAGTTTTTGGAATAAGATACATCAAGCCTTGGCCACAAGCATTACGTTAGTGATGATCAGTTTATTGTTGGTTTTGATATTTTCATAATTAATAATAAAAATATAGACCACCACCAGACTTATCCTGAGTGAAAAAAAATGGTAAAAAGGAACAAGGTCAGAGATAAAGCACTGACGCAGAGGTAATGGGACGGACAGAATGAGAAAGAGCGCAAGACAGTGATGAAGCAGATGGTGGAGGCCAGCTACTGACTTCTACACAGAGGGGGGTTGTGGGAGGAGGAGGGAGTAAGGGTTTAACCCCCCTGTCCCACTGCAGGGTGGAGCTGGACTCTCTGCTGCTACATTACAGACGGGCAGGGTTGTGCGAAACTTTATGTGAGCCGGAACACTTTCAGGTCCGCTAATGTCTGCCTCACCTTGGTTGCAGGATGAGGTACAAGAGGTGGACATGAATCAGGAAGAGGTACAAGCAGGCCCACAAGCAAAACGCAAAAGAGCAAATGCACTCAGACACACTAACCTTCAACGTTCGTTTGTTCTGCTCGAGATCAAAAACGTAAAGGCAGCCATCGTTTGCTCTGAAAGGAGAGAGGGGAGAGAATGAACACATTCTCGCTCGAAATTTACTGAACTCATTGTACTTTGTATCACATATAAGTGTCTTATCTTCAACAAGAAATGATCTATTCAACGTCGAACAAACGAAGAGCTGCTTGGATCTACATTTCTGAAAGAGACTTCAGTCCCAGTTTCAACTCTGTCAGTCACTGCCTTGAAACAGAAGAGCAAATTGTACTCACCCTCCCAGGATCTCATTGCCATCTGTGGACGCAGCCAGTGAGAACACACAGAACCTCCTCTCATCTGGACTACAAAGCAAAGCACAGCACGCACACACACACACACACACACACAAGCAGGTTGACACGACAGCAGTGGCACCGTTATTGAATCACAACTAAACTGTCTACTGTATGTCATCCCACATCCAAAACGCTTAATGAAGGCATGCATCACCTCTAAAACAATGCTATTGTAAGGGGTGCTGTGAGTTTAATGGCAGCTCTTTGTTGAAATGATGAGCTCTCCAATTAACAAAAGTAACACACACGCACACACACGCACACACAATGAGAGGATGGATGTCGAGGTGACGAGTTCTGACAGCATCATTCATCCAGGTGGTAATGAAGGGAGAGGAGGGCCGGCTGGTTGGGAATGATAGATTACCTGCTCCGTAATGTTATAAGTTACTATGAGGGAAACACTAACTTGAGGTCCAGGGCGGTGTGGTTTTCACTGTCTCCATCTATACTGCACAAATGAACTGTGGGGACACACACACACACAGAGAACAGATGAATAAAACAACACATTGTAGAAATTATTGTTTAAACTGGTGGCATGACCGTGTATTAAGAGTCACGCTGCAAACAATATGCAAGGATTTGCTGTGATTTCTGAAGTCTTGTGGGTCATCACTGACCGGTAAAGGGTTAACACGACAGTATTTTTTTTTATCTATAAATTGTGACACATTGCATTGTGGGATTGTTAGCAGAAAGTAATGTACTGTGCAGGAAAAAAGTATAAATAACAGAGTACATAAAAAAACAAAATATAGTACACAGGGAGTGATTTGGACTTATTGAGGTCTTGGCAGAGTTCAAGGTTGTCTCATGTCCAAACATAGTTACCCCAGGAGTTATCTATAATTAGTATTAAGGACAATAAATTATACAATTTGCATACTGAAAAGAATTCATCATCACATAGAGCATGTTTTCTGAATTTGCACAATAATCAAAAAAGGTAGTAAAAACAGAGTGAAACCTTTAGAATCACTTAAATATACAATTATTTATGAATCTTCAAATGTGATGTCATCTAAGTGACATCAATGAATGAATTAAAAAATAATATGGTATTGTACTTACAGAACACATCATTAAAGGTAAGTTCAACCTCTTGGCTAATCATCTCAACAAAGACTAATTCAGTCTAATCAATGTAACAAGTTTGGAGGTGTGGATTAAAGCAACTCACTTGTAAAAACCTGTCAAACCTTTTGAGTTTGCTAATTACAAGACACCTCAAGACCTAATAATACCTAATAACTGATTTTTATGAAAGTGGAAACGGTTACAGAGTCATCTCCAAGACTTTAGATGTTTATACATCCAAAGTCAGACAAGATGTCTATAAATGAAGATGACTATTGCAAATCTCACTTAAAGTCGCCGCCTGTCCAAGATGACTGCAAGGGAACAATGAAAAATGCTATACAACGGGGGGGTTGCACAGCTGAAGGCATAAAGGAGAAGGAAGCAATAGCTTTTCAAACAACATTACTGCACGCCTGAATTTTACCAAAAAGCATCTGGACACTCCACACCGCACTACTGGGAGAATGTTTTGTAGACGGATGTGACTAAGATGGAGTTGTTAGGGAAGAAAACACGGCACTACATCTTGCAGCATACTGTCATGAAAACATTATCCCAACGGCAAAGGATGGAGGAGATAGCATTATGATTTGGGACTGCTTTGCTGCCTCGGGGCCTGAACAACTTACACTCATTGAGGGGAGGATGAATTTGCAAATTTACAAAGACAATAAAATGTCAGGGTGTGAGTCTGTCAGCTGAAGCTCATTAGAGGTTGTGTTATTCAATAGGACAATGACCCAAAACATAGAAATAAGTCTACATTAGAATGGCTCCGCTAAATGGAAGTCCACCTTTTGGAGTGGCTCAGTCAATAGCTGTCCAAGCCAGTCATGCAAACAAAACACTTCAATAATTAGCGTCACTGACTGATCACATCATATTGTATATTACAGGTCCCCTAGCCTTACTGTAGTCAGACCAGCTGGAGTAGAGGACATGTTGTGCATCAGGGGTGAAGCAGACATCCAGCACACTCCAGCCCACGTCACGAGCCTTCACTGTTCGCCGTAGGTGAAAGCGCCCCCTTGACGTGTCGTACAAGCGGATGTTCTGGTCTGCAGTGAGCAACAGAAAAAACATTGTTTATCATCAAATAACGGGAAGCTGTAATCCAGGAATGGGGGAAGTAATGGTGTCTGTAATGAAATCAGAAAGAAGTAACAAAAATGAATGAATATGACATGATGCTGCTAGATTTTCAAAGATTTTTTGTTTGTTTTACAGAAATCTGACGTCTCAATACTTATCTACGACTGACCATGTTCTGTATATGATACTACACGAATGGCCCTGATGATTTGGTGGTATGAGCAGTTTCAAACAAATGCTAAGAATGATTATCGGATCTGATTCAGTTCCTCTGAGTTCTCGTGTCTGAGCTTAGGGTATTTACCTTGGCAGGCAGAGAGGAACATGTTGCCATCCTCGCTGTACACTCCACAAAAGGCTTTCTGCTGGTATGTATCCTTGTGGGATACATAGTTTGGCAGAAAACTGCAAAGGAAAAAGGGTCAATATCATTTGACAGACAGCAGTGTGAGTCGTCTTGTAAACGTCACGTCATGTTGTAGATTTTCAAAACATAAATCAGTCACATGAAATACAAGAAAAGGTGCAACTTTTTTTAACTATAGCTGTTTTTCTGTCACCTTCTGGTAATTTGTTGGGAAATATTAACACACTTACTGTGTGCGGATACGACTGCACTCTCCATGGGAAAAACTGGAGCCTCTACATCTGCCTTGTTCCCTCTAAAAAGCAAAGACTTCATCAGAAAAGAAAACATCAAACAACATTCGGGAATTAAACTGATTAACACAAACAAGACATCATTTCAAATATTTGGAGAGCTCTTAATCATTTCACAAACTTCTTGTAAAACTCTTGATGAAACTAATGAAGATGAATCATCGTCATCTTGGAAATTTGCCAGCTACATTCTGGTCTGGTTTCCTTCTAGGGATTTTAGTTTGTATCTCTGTGGTCTGACCTCTGTTAGCATGTGGGTGAAACTTTGTCGGCCTTTCAGGGCAGAGGAGGCGGTGGCCAGCAGGATCTGAGTTCGGATCTCACTCCGGTCCACCTCGAATGTGTCGGGTTGGGTGTCCACTAGGAGGATAACATACAAAATAACATGAATTACTGACATCAAACTTTCAGAACTTGTTACATACAGCAACACCCTGTGTATTTTTGAGAATAAACATTTGACATATTTAAGTAGACTTTAAGACTCACTGCTGACTATTGGAACTATGAGTAGTTAACTAAAGATGCTTAATTTTTGGCTAACACAATTTCAAAAATATGAAAAAGTCTTCATTTTAAACTGCTTACATATTTTTTGTCACATTCAAATAACATTTATTTATTCATTAAGATCATAATATTACTCAATTTCCATTTAAATGAAATCTTGCACGCATCCTGTTCCTGCTACTGGGTATTGGGCAGACTCCAACGACACAGAATACAAGCAGCCAAATGACACTGTCCCAGAGCACTGTTAATCACTACAGCTCACTATGTTTTCATCCTGAAAGACCTTCAGAAGCTTTCCAGTGTGTATGGCTATTCAAATTTTTATTTTTCAAGGGAGATAGCTTAGTTTTCTGCCTTCATGCCTGCACAGTGGACAGTGTCAGTATGATGGTACCTGGAGGATTGTAGCGATCACCCAGCCGACCCTCCCACGCTCCGTCGCTGTCCTCATCAGAGTCAGAGTATGACTGGACCAGCTGTAGTCCTGTGGCTCCACTGCCATGGACCAGTCTGACCTGGCCCCTGCACACACACATCAGTACATTAGCCAATCAATCCAAATTCTGATACATGAAGAGCAAATCCTCTACAGCGAAGAATGTACCTAAAAGAAATTATTTTGGGAAATAGGGGGCAACACTTATAATATTTACTCAGAAAACAGTGATAGTCCAGCTGCAGCCCTGCAGCTGACAATGGTGAGACACCTGCCTCATAAAGGCTACTGTGCAGAGGTAATGTTTTTCCACTGAGCTGCTCTACTGGAACAAATATTGGCATGGGATCAGTGGCTTGCTCCAGGGTAGCTTAACGCTAACTGAAGTGAGAAGCAAGACTGATACTTTTTCATTTCAACTCTTCCAGATTCAGGTACTTTCTGACTCCTCTGCTGTGTCATTACTAGAGGCGACTGTCATGGATTCGTTCCAAGTGCTAAAAACATTTTTTTGTAGTTGTGGTTGTTAGGGATATTTTAAAAATTCCCAGCCACTTTAATTGCATTAAAATCAACCTGGGATACGGATGGGGAATTCCCAACCTCCACTTTAGCAGCACTGTGATGTTTCAATTACTTACTCCTTTGGCAGAGAGGAAAAAAATACTATAAGCTTTCCCTCTATGTTGTACAATGTGAAGAGTGTCTAATCAGCTCCATCACAGCTATTGCAGATGTTAGTTGTAGTCTATGTCATACTTTAAATATCTTCCTTAAAATTACGTACAATCAGTGCATGTTGATCTGTACATTACATTAGATTAGATTTAATGAGATTAAATGATATTTTGCACGTGTGTTTTCTACCGATCCTCATTATTGTGATGAGTCTATGTGTGTGTATGTGGACACAGAAATTCCAGTACATTTCTGTAAGGTTATATACAATCACACAGGTGCTCCTATTTTTTTCTGGTCTATTTCTGTGCATTTCTATTTATGTTAGTGGTTACCTGCTTTTCCCCACAATGATTTGTTAGTATCTCAGCTGTGTCTACAGGGAGTGGCAGTGACACACACACACAAATGTGAGTGTGACAGCTGGATTTTTCAGTTTTCAGTTGCAGATACATTTTAACTGAATCATTATTAGGACATTATCCACTAAAATGGGCTCAGACGTGTAAAGTACACATGTTTTTGTTGCGTTAACAACAGCGTGTCAGTGTTTTAAACTCCTAAATCACCTCCTCAGTAGGTAAGCCAGCACTTCAGCTAAGTCAACGTCCTCCTCTGATGCTGGCTGTCTGTCTCCTTGCTGCCTGTCAGCCGTCCTGCGGCCTCGGCTGCTGCTGCTGCTGCTGCTACTGCTGCTGCTCTGGTTTGCTTCTGCTGTTTCAGACTGCTCAGCTGGGTTGCCACTGGAAGAGCCCCTTCCACCAGACATCCCAGAACTGGACTGAGAGCCCATAGACTGAAGAGGGCCTGACGGGGGGGGGGGGGGGGAAGAATAATTTGACATTAAACGACAGTTTGAGATTCACCTGGGGGAAGTCAGGTGAACACAAATTCAGGACGCATGAACTGATACTGACACAGAGAGGAAATGATATAACAGAAGTTAGGTAACAATGGCTGCATAACACAGACCTGCATAACAGACCTGCAATAGCTAAACTGATATCAATTCAAGGTATTTACTCAAGTACTTCCACTTATTTAAATTAACAAACTACATGTTCTGCAAATAAATCGACCTGCACATTTGTTAACTCGTCGCGGTGAAGATGCAAAGGTTGATTTTATTGAGCTAACTAGCTCAAATGCTAACGACTTAACGTTAACTGTACCGTTTGACAGACAAACGGTCTTCTTGACAGCTCGTCAGTCCAGCTCTTTGTCGTGTCGGCGCGACCTGAACAATTTGTCCGATGTTTAACTTCCGCACGGTCCGACGTATAACGTTGATAACGCAGGGGGAAAAAGCTGGAGCTTTGACAGCACAGTGTTTGTTCAGTCGGCTAGCAGGGCCAGTCCGTGAGTCGCCATGTTGTTTACAAAAGTGTGAAAAAACCCTGCGCGTGCCCCTGCCCTTTCGCCGTCACGTGATCACCACCACCGCTCTCGTGCCTGCCCCTACCTGTACATGGTACCCGACAAGAAACTCAACTAAAACTGATGTTAAAGGTAGTAATGATACAACAAACACACATAGTAAACAAACAAGGGAGAAAGTAAATACCTAGGATGTACAGCCGGGCCATAAATATGTTTTATACAGCAAGCTGTGTTATGTACATGAGGTAGGGTGGATATTACAGTATAGACATTATTATGTATGTATTATTATGTATAGCGTGAGCAGATTGTGTATGAGTAATGATATTTACACATTAAAACAAATAAAAATGAAATGTAAACAGTGAGAATAATGATTTATAATTTATATGTTGTTATAATATAAAAAGCAACAAGCATCATAACATCTGTCCTGCGCACTAGTTTACTTTAAAGATCATTGTGCTTGGTGTTCATTTGACGTCGTGGTGCCTTACAAAATGAACCTATAAGGTATAAGCCGAATGGCTCAAGGGGTGACAGGTTTCATTGTTTCTTGTTGGAGAGTCAAAGGATTCAGTCAAAAGTCTTTTACTTTGAAAGGACTATATTTACTTTGAAGATCTATGAAACCATCAGGAAACCTTCATGAACAGGTTGTGTTGGAGGCATCTGTGCCCAAGGGTCTGTAATCTCATAATCCACAGTTGACATATACAACCCATTATTTTCTTATAACTGCAGCAAAAAACAGTGAATAAATAATGAAATAAATAAAACAATAGTCATTTGCATGTCATTTCATAGATAGACTACACTTTATGACCATTTTAGTGAGATGTGCTCTCCCTTCTGTGTACACTGAAACATTTCTGTTTGATACCCAGCAGCCATGTACAGGTCACACTCTAAATACAGTAAATCAGCATATTATGTGTTTAATTCCATTAAGGTTATTGAATAATGAAAATGTAATAACCAGCATAGCTCACCACATCTTTTAACTCTCTCAAATTACATCCTTACATCAGCTTTGTTTGACTAAGTGTACATATTGGTAATAACATGGATGTATTAAGATAAACTATTGCTAATGGAGGATATAATCTGGGATATCCACATGCAGGTATTTGAGACATCACAGACCTTGAGGCCAATCATGGTTGAGTATGTGCAAACAGTGTCCATGCATAGTTTAAAAGTGTCAATGTGGAAATTTGAGACTTCAAGGACACAGAAAAGGTATTTTGCAGTTCAGTGAAGGTTTGGTGAAGTGACCACACTTTAGAAATTGGTGTAAATATGTCAGACTGTGATGTTTTTGGAGCATCCACCCACAATTTGCCATAGAATATCGTAATAATAGTCGTTAATAGTTTAGTTTAGTTAAGTTGTGCTGTGAAGTTATTGTTTTGAGGTGAGCAGTTGATATTATGAGGCTGTGGAGCCCTACAGCACGAGAGGAGGACGTAGCTCTTACGCAAACCCGTTAGTTGTGACGTAACACGTTGATTAGATTAAGATGATCCTGACACTGTGTATCCAGTGCCGTTAAATATGATATTTAATTTTTTAATTTTTTAATTTTTATTTGCTTTAATGTTTAATATCATATTTAAGGGAACGCTGTGTATATATTTTCCTCTGAATATTGCTTAACTTTTTATTTTCCATTTATCTTTTTATTTATTTCTTCATTGTTTCCCAGTATTTTATGCTTTATGTCTTATTTGTCTGTTGTTGTTGTTTGTCCATGGTTCTAAAAGTTATCTGTATGTTGACTTGGGGCATAATGAGCCCTGAACTTGGTATCAGTCTAATAATTCCTGAGGGTCTGCCTGTGTACACACTAAATACACATTTAGAAAAAAATCTGCTTTTGTTTTGACTATGTTGACCTATGTTGACCTATTTAACCCACCTTAAAGGTGGGTTAAATAGGTCAACATAGGTCAACTATTTAACCCACCTTTACTGAAGTAAAGGTGGGTTAAATAGGTCAACATAGGCTTGTAATTACTGTGCTTTTCCTGTAAAGTTCATGCAAGACTGAACAAACCAAATGCAACTACAGTACTGTGTTGTTTTTGTCTTTGCTGAAGGGGGCAGCTGCATTATGATAAACAGAGCAGATGTGGCCTGTCAGTGTAGTCTTCCTGTGATCAGGACCAGGACTGTGGGGACCCAGCTATCAGAACGAAGACTGATACACAGGAGAAGAAGCCTGGGTGTGTGTGTGTGTGCGTGTGTGTCTCTCAAATGACTGACGATTCTATTCAGTGAAAATGCTAACCCATGCATCACATTATCCTATATTGTATGCAATCTGTTATTGTGTGTTTGGATCACAGGTGTCCAGACAAAGCTGCCCACAACAGGTGCTGCTGTTGGTACATTAGAGACGAGACCAGCAGAACAATCCATCGAAGGGCTAATTTCAACCTCTCAGAAACCTCCTCCATCACCTCCGACTGATTGGTCACAGCCTGAAATTGAGGATGATGACCGATGCGTGACTGTGGTAACTCATCTTTTGTTACAAGACTCTCATGGAGGAATCAAGCAATGTTGTTAGCACAGTGCTGCAGGAATGTTGAACAGAGAATGTGTGCTGTAAGAGTAGACTAAGTGTCTGCATACTAATTACAATTTAATGTATCTTGCTCAACAAGAGAATGCTGCAAAAAAGACTTGATCAGTTCATTTAGTTCTTTTTCTGCAGTATTCCAGTGGCAGCACTGCTTCTAACTTATCTCATTATAAAGAGAAAACATCTGTTGTTATTGTGAAAACGGTAACAAGATTATTTTCTCATTATAACTGGATGCTTTGTCGTGATAACAGGATACATTTCTTGTTGTAGAAATAAAAAAAATTAGATCTCTTTTTTCTTTTCAGTGAAATTCTGCTCTTGTTAAGTAATCGGCATGAGACTGCATTAATCATGCAGACGCTGCACGAGTCAACTTTGTAGCTCCATATAGGAGCGAGAACACAGTGATAAAAACACTTTGGTTAACTTAAGTTAAGATGTTGCATTATTTCTTATATGATAGCTCGTTCTATCATATTTTCTTCTGTTTTAATAAGAAGAAAGGATGAGGTATTCACAAACCCTCTTTCACCAGGTTTTAGGGAGAGCAAACAAAGTGATTTAATAGTTAACTTAATAAATTGAAGTTCTATAGCTTTAAAAGGACCTGGAAGTCACAAGCTAATGCTACACCATCATTAACTCACTTGAACTGACAGTTGAGTAGGTAACAATAGGTAAACAGATGGCTGCAAAATGCAAACACATGAATAAAATATCAACAGGTTACTTACAAAGCATGGTAAATGAGTTGTTAATGAGTTATTGTGTTATTCAGAGTTAGACATGAAGAAGGTAGGTACAGTATGTAATGAAATGGTTTCATAATTCCCCATACTACATACAATATGTTCATGATTGGTCAAATATTTTGAATTTTTATCAGAAAAGGTAACACTTTAAGTACTTGCAATGCTTTGTGTTATATACATTTTATTTTATATTTTGTACATTGAACTCCTGCTGACCTTTATTCAATTACAGGCCTGACATACGAGATATTTCAGTGAAGTCATTCATGTTTTTCACAGTATAACACAAAGCTGACATATTAACCTGTCCAAACCCATAAATCTGGAAACTACTACTAAGTGGATCACAAAAGATATAAGACCAAGATCAGCTATATATGCATATCTAAATCAGCTGCTGATGACAGCATAAGAAGCAGTAGTTTCTGACAGGAAGACAGATAAAATCCAGAGATTTTTTAAAATTTATTTCAAGTATTCACAGTTCCTCTTCAGACAAAACCATAACTGTTGCCGTGGTGCATAGGACACAAAGTTCAAGTGGAGACGCAACAGCTACTTAGCACTCTGCCAGGGTACACTTCAAGGGCCTTTTGCTGTTGTCTTGGCAATTAGTGAATACAGTTACATTTTTAACCACATTTTTAAAATTTGTATAAAATTTGAATAAATAATAACTCTGCACTACAGACATGACTGTACACCCTGAAAACTATTAAACTCTATCTTACAAATCATATATAATATGTCTTACAGAACATGTGTACTCAGTAGTTTTGCATAGTGCTCTGGGTGATTTCTTTTAAGGTAAACATGCATTTTTCCTTCAACTCGCTGATCTCCCGTTAGACCTGTGAAGAAGAAGAAGAAGAAGAAGAAGAAGAAGAAGAAGAAGAAATATTTATGATGTTTTAAGGAAAACAAGTCACAGAATGGCAAACTGACACCCTACCTGATGAACATAATACATGATAGTGAATGTGTTGTATTCATATAAAGGGCTGGGCTTTGAGCTCACCCAGCTTTTGAGCCGTTCTTTGAATCTTCTCCAAGGCAGACTGCACATCTCCTCCCTCTGGAACGAGGACCTCTATCTCTCCCACATGGTAGCCAAAGTCAGCTTGGTCGAGATCTATCTGCACCCCCTCCTCCTCTAAAGTGAATGACCGCCGCACTGTTGTATAATCTGCAAAGCATACCAGATTCATTTTACTCAGCCAAGCCTCCTCGTCCTCCTGTGAGGAGCTTGTCTCTCTGTCCGCACAAACGTCTTTCATGACCTCTTCCACTCTCAGTTGAATTTCAGGCAGATTGGTTATCTCCTTGTAGCGAGTGCACAGTGCCGCAGCTTTAGATTCGTCTTCGCTTCTCCCGTCAACTGTTGTTGGGCACTTGAGCTCCCAGCATCCTTTACGTTTACGTAGCCACATGTCTTTCAAAGTCAAGTCAAACTTTGGGGTGTCAAAGTACTGGTCCTGAAACTGCCGCTGACCAATGCACACTGTTGAATAAAAGAAGTGGGAGGAAGAGAGGTACATGATTTAACAAATGAGTAAATAAATCTAAAAATACTAACGAGGCTGAAACAGATAATTAAACCTCATTATTAACAAGAGACAGATGGTCAGTGTCATTACAGTTACAGTACAAACCACAGCAATTAGTGTCATTAAATGTTGTAAAAAATCCTTCAGTGACCATTTGTGAATTGACATGGATCACAGCATTAGTTAAATGCCTCACTTCTAAATTTACCCATGTGTGAAGACAAATTAAACATCTACCCCCGATCTCCTCCAGTGTTTTCAGAGTGTCAGCGCTGCATAAAAACTTTCTTTCCACTTCCACACTCATCTGAAATGACACCATAAGATCAACACCAACAATACTGTATGTTTACAAATCCACATAAATTCATGCTTTAATTTTAACTTGACATACATTCAAAGAAAGTAACATAATAAGAGGGTGTTTTTAAGGATATGATTTTTTTTTGTTGAGTAAAAAGGAATTGGCCACATCTTGAAAACGTTTATTTTGTTGCTCAATACTTTTTTATACCTTCCAAAGTTTCCCCCAAACTCTTAAATAGTTAATAACAGGCATGATTTATTCTAATATCTAGTTTGGTTGTCAACATCAAGCCAAAATAAAAGCACTTTTTGAATATATTATACATTAACCAAATGTGGAAATTAACTAAGTACATTTACTTAAGTACTGTGCAGTAAGTAGTTTTAGGGCACCTGTACTTGCTTGTAGTTCTGAATGACATCATTCCTGAGGGATACTCAATTTATGATTTATAGGTTTAGTTACAAGTTACTTTGCAGATCAATATATTACTATATTACATATATAGACCTTCACTTCTACCTGCTACATTAAAATGCAGCTTACACAGTAATGCTTTAGTAATAATATTATAATACTACAACAATAATAATCATTATAATAATGGTGTATTAATATTACAATAACAATGTATTTTACTGAAGTAAATGTTGAATACGTGACTTTTACTTGTAAGTATTTTTACATTGTAGTATTACCAAAGTAAAAGATGTGCTTACTTCTCCTATCACTGCATTTAACCTTTATTTTCTCAGGGTTCTGACTTGGTTGTTAAAGTCATAGTTATTTTGTGATATTATTATTATATACACTGTCTGTAAATACTCAAAACTGAAGTATTATTGTTGTAGAAACTATATTACTATAAACTAATAGAGCAGTAGCACCTGTGTCATTAAAATCAGGCTCGAGTCATTCAGTCCAAGCTGCATGCGGCTACAGTCATACATGAAGTACAGGGGAAAATCACCAAACTAAAACACAGGGTTTTAAAAATCCCCCCTCTAAGAGGCGAACTGTACTATCACACACCTTGACAAGTGAAAATCCTTCAGTCCAAATAATTCGGCTTAGAAATGTGAGCGACAGATCAATCCGAGCAGCCCCTACACGTCAGCGAAGTTTATTTTGCACAGGCGCAATTAGAGACAGCTCTCGGTGTGTTCAGGCGCATCACTTCCTGTCCCGGTAACGCAGGGGCATACAGATGGTGCAGTTTTAATCCTCTCCGCTTCATAAATATTTATCCCACATACTCCACTGTTGATATGCGCCACACCTATCATTTGATTGAAAACATGTCATAATTCGCAGGAATGGCGCTGAGTTAAGCCTTCGCCGTTGTATCTCAATTATTCAGCCTTAATTAACTCGTCAGACTCTTTGTGACACTCCAAGTTGGCAGAATGGGGACTCATTTTTTATTCACCTTTAATGTGAAAACGAGGAAATGTTCCACATTAAGTAGATGTAATCCAGGCATCGACATACTTTTTTATTTTTTCAGAAAAATTTGCATTTTTTTCCCCCTCCTTTTATCTCTAATGCTCAATAAATAATGGGCGTTTCAACATACATTAATAATCTCTAATATGTGCGGGGTTACATAAGGGATTTGATAGCCGTGTCTGTCCCTTCTGAATGTCAGCAATCAGCCTTGGGGGGAGCTGTGGTCTGTTTACTAGAGGGAAGAGGGGAAGGAGAGAGGGATAGGGCGAATGAAGGGAGGGGGAGAACAGGAGAGAGAGAGAGAGAGAGAGAGAGAGAGAGAGAGAGAGAGAGAGAGAGAGCAGGCAAGAAAACTTTTCACTTCTGAGGAGCCACAGAGGAAGCGTGTGTGTGTGTGCGTGCTGGAGCGGCGACCATGCAGGTAAAAACGCATTAGCTAATTGCTCTGAACTTAATTAAACGTCATTCGCGATCGGTTAATTGTGCTGATTTGAGCGAGGAGAGTGGCCTGCGACTGATAAAAGATCGAGCAAACGACGGATTGTGCCACATACTAATCCGATCCCTTATAGAAATCCAACATTAAATCCCAAACTTTTTTCTGCCTCTCGTCTCTTTCGCCTGCTCTGCCTTACACCACCCCCATCGTCGAGGCGACCGCGGCGCACGTACTCCGCTTCAAGTAGCTTTTTAGCGTTTAATTCTTTCGCCAATTACGGCTTGAAGCTGGTAAAATGTTAGTTTAAATGGCCATGTGTTGCACCGTGAGTGTTTAAGGTATGGATTTGAGCGCTAGGACGCGTCAAAAGGGGGTCTGCTGGGCGGCGAGGGAGGAGGGGGTGCGAGTGTTTTCTAACACATCTGTAAACGGAGCCCACGTTCATTAATTAAATGGCTTTAGTCCGGCTAGGCCTCAATTTGCGCTGTTGAGCAGCAGGCGGCGGGCGGTGCAACACTAGATGCCCGATTGGCAGCCCACAATCAGAGGGGTAAGGAAATAACTCGAGGCCGAGGTTTTTTCATCTAGAGCCTGGTGAGTGTGTTTTCTATCCTGGGTGAACTCGGTCGGCGTATTGAAGCTGCAGTTCCCACCTGGACCAGGCAGAGTTTGTAGGGGAGTGGAGACGAGCCAGTTGGAGACAGTTTGAGGAGCGGTTAATTATCTCTGCCTGCTAACAGGCTAGCTAGCAAAGTGACACGACTGTTATTAGCTCAACCCCTTTTTGTTTATTAATTTCACGACCGTCCAGCCGTAACCGAGAGCCAGCTACGAGATTATGCTGACGGCTGCCCCGTCTTTTGCAGTTTGAGAGAAGTGAGTAGCTACGATTGCGGGCTTTTATTTTCAGTAAACTAACAGCTAACCAGCATTTCCACAAACACGACTGTAATGCGACGTTACAGGGGGGCTTCTCAGCCTAGCTTGCTAGCTAATTGATTCATCTCTGGTCGGCATAGCTAATTAGACTGCTCATTAATTAGCCAACTATGAGCACAGAGACGTCAATCTTGTTATATCTGGTCTTTTAATTACGAAACTCGTGATGGGGAGGTTTAAAACATGATATACTCTGCAGATATAGACTTGTCGAAATATTATCTGCTCATATAACCCTGCTAGCTTGCTAATTGGCGTGGCGAGGAAGTGAGGACTGTAGCTGTGTTGGTATTTCTCCTCATGGGCATGATTTACTGTCTCTTGGGTTATAAATGCTTGCTTGCTACTGCGTGGTGAATAAAATCCAGACCTAGTGGGTCTGTTTTGACTTCATTTCAAACACGGGAGTTACAATTTTGATCATGCGTGTGGAGCAAATGCAGCATGATCTCAGATCATCTTTAATATATTGTTCCCTCTATTAGTCAGGACTTGGGGAGGGGAAATTAGTGGTTTGAGAGACAATATACTCATTGTAAAAATATCAAGCAGTGCATGTTATAATTTGTGGAGTGTTACTTTTGTATATTTAATACATCTCGTGCACATGTGATATCAGAGCAGCTTGTTGAAAGTTAGACAGAGCTCACTTGGAGAGTGCAACGTCAAATCTAATGAAAGCCGTAGGCGGAAACCCATTTTACATTAGGAGGTGTCATTTAAACAATTGCATCTTGTGTAATATGATACAGCAGTTGAGGACAAAATGTCAGGAACATCCTTACAAACCGTGGTTAATGTTTAAAAGAAGTCAGGATCTAACTTCCAAGACCTGTAAGAATTAAATACTAATGAAGGATTAGTTCAACTATTAAAAAGCACACAGCGTCCCTGTTAAAGGATATGTTCTAATTGTTAAACACAGCATGCTGGTCAGCTGGCTAAGGTGCATATCCAACAAGTAACAGTATGCTGTTATTTTGGTGGGTGCAACTGGTCACATGAACGTACTTCCTTAAAGCAAATATTAAAAAAAAAACGACAGCTCTAGATAAAGTAGGATTCTCTAACATTCTTTTTTTTTTTGTCAGGAGGAGTCTGGAGAGACAGTAAGCAGTGAAAGCAATGGGGTGGCGGTGTGGCTGTGCCCCCTGTGCCAAAAAGGACAAAGCGACAGATCCTCCTTGTCTCTACATCTCACCGAGCAACACAGCGTACTTCCATCTTGTGTCGACAAACTGCTGGACATTGTAAGTATGGCTGTGAAGCGTGGTCAAAAATATAAGGTTCACCCTGAAGTCTTTTGACCACTTGAGGGCAAACAAAGAAACAGGACTGAAAAGTATTAAAAAAAAAAAAAAAAAAAAAAAAAAAAAAAAAGCTCATAGCTTGATGGTAAAAGTGAAGACAGGAATGAGCTTTCCAATGTGACTGGTGAACAACAGGTAGGTCACATGACATTGAAGCTACTGGGGGGGGAGAATTCCATAAAAATATTAATATGAAATAGAAGAAGCACTAAAATCCAATAAAAAGAGGCTTGTCCTATTTGGTTAGTGTAGTAACACTATTTGGTATTGATTTTGAAGTTACTGGGTCACATGGCATAAAAACTGTTGATTTAAAACTAATTGTTTTCTATTCAAGTATTTATATAAAATTAATTACATATTGACAATCAAAATAAATGTGCTACATGAAACCGATTTAGCACCTTTTTTCATTCATAATTTCCACTAAAGGCAAGTCAGCGTGGAGGTACTGAAAACAACATAGTTTGTGTTTATTTAAACAATAATTTACTGAAAGTCCCTCAGTGAAACCCCTGTGATTAAGAGCAAGGGCTCGGAGGCGAGCTAACCGTCCTCTTACTGCCAACGCTGTGAAACATGCCGCTCAGGAGACGGAGTGAACGTTTGTTGACTATCCAACTCAAAGCTATCTTCAAATTCACTGTGGTTGAGTTTCTGCTTTCTGAAATGATCTGTCAGGTACCGACGCTCAAGAAGTAGGCTACTGAGGTTCACTATCCAGTCCTATTGACTTGTGTAACTTGAGCTAACCCAGCTTTCTTTGCAAACACACATTTGTTTGCCTCACAAATAACATCACTTACCCTGATCTCGCAGATATTGTTACCATGTCGTTCCTCGTTGCGTCCACATTTGAGTGCCATGCATAACCTGTATGTTGTTGGTATAAGCAAATCAGAGCAGCTCATGATGAAAGACAAAATAGTTTTTGCGTTTTGGCCAACGGGTGGCGGCCAGTAATACAAAGACAGCTCGTCTTTGAGTTAGATAGACAGGAAAAACTCTGTCATAATGTGTATCTGAGTGTTTCGCATAGCACAGGTTATAATCTCTAAAGAGTAGAACTTGATTACTTTGTGTAGTACTTCAGTTATATTTATGTATTATGTTTAATGAGCCCACTTGTTGCTGATAAACAGGACTTGGACTAAATGTCAGACACATGCAGTGGTGTAACTCTGCAGAAAATAGAAATTAGATTTTTTTTTCTTCTTCCTGTGACTCTGTTCAACTTGATTGGCCTGAGAGTTGATGTCTGAACTGTTGTGGCATCGGTAAACAAAATTATGCGATGTGGCAAGTTCACAACTACATTATCAAAGAGGAACAACGGACGCAAGTAGACTTCACCAACATTTAAATGACTTACACTTCACTAAATTAGTATTCGCTGCTAGGCTATGGTAAACCTAACCCATGCTTTAACCAGATATTTACCGTGGTATATGAGAAAGGATCTCATGGTTAACTTTATTAATCTCCTGGTTTGGTCACCCATGCACAATAACTAAGAGTAACAAATATGCATGGGGAAACAATGTTAATCTTTTGACATTCACATATGTAATTGCTGGTATTACTAGGTCATAATGTAGGTCACATATCAAAATTCATATCCTAGTTTTTTATTCAGCTGTTATTTTAACACAATGATGATTTCTGTCTTATACATTTATGTCTTATCGAAAGAATCCTATCTTAAAGTGTTAACATAGTATCGGAAAATATACACTTATTTCTCTATCTGTAATACATTATTAATTAGTAGTTTAATTGTCAATTGTTTTCATAATGTTTGTGGAAATTCACTTTTGTCAGTCAGCACTACAGTGTAAGTTCATTATTTTTGATAGTTTGATTATTTAATTGTTTGGATTAACCAGTTACCAGATGTGTCGATTTTTAAAGTATTCTTAAAGGACTTGCTGAGTAAAAATCAAAGTTGAAAAAAGTAAGCAATGAACACAGTATTTGAAATGAATCCATGACAATTTAATATGTAAAATGTTAAGAGAGAGGGATTTTTGAATTGATCAAAGATAGCTTAATTTATGCCTTCAGGGTAATTTGCTAATTAGAGGCTAGCCAGGGTTGCTATGTGTAATATAACCTCACATCTATGTGTCACGCCCAAATGTTGTGCTGCTGAAAAGCGCCATAGCATTCAGCTCATCTGAAAAGAGCCGTTGCAGAGTTAAGTTTGCTTTGGGAATTTTGCTGACTCTCCCCTTTTCATTTTCTTTTTACAGGCTGTTCTAAAACAGGCCGCCAGTGGAGGAGAAGAGGACAAAGGTGCTCAAAAGTCTGCAGGTGAGTGTGAAAAATACTACTTTTAAAATGATTAAATCATGAACAGAAAATTGAAGAATGTATTAACAGACATGCGTGGTTTTCTTTGTTCTTACAATATCACTGATTAGGTGTTTAATTACTCACTTTTATTTAGCTTGCCAAGCCTGATTTACTCTATAAATGGATTATTATAATGTGGATCTTTTATTGACTAAAATGGTGTTGCACACAATTTAATACTCTATAAACGGAAAAGCTGGGTAAGTTTTGAAGGGGGATCAAAGAAATACATTTATGGTGGAAAATTGTTCCCTAATGTTGGTTGGATGGGTAAGAAGGTTGATATGGGCTGTTAAACTGTTTAATTCAGAATGCAAATGTGCACTTGTGTCATTAGTTAATGCATTTATTAGAACATGAAAGTTAAACATGTGTATTCATTTTGTCAGATACTGAATCTTCACAACTGAAGCACGCTGAAGACGTCAGTTCAGACCCCTGCCAATCTAGTGAGAGTTCAGACGCTACCCAGACGCTTGGAGACAAAGAGATGGAGGAAGAGAGAATAATGGAACAGGAGGGAGGTGAAGCTGAACCAGAGCCAGAAGAGGAGGGAAATCAACTCACAGGAGCCAAACAGCAAAATGCAACTGAAAACACAGAAATCCCAGACACCGGTGAAAAGTCAGTTGGTAAAAATGGTGTGCCAGCTGAAAATAACACCCGGTCATTCAAATGCAATGCCTGCCTGGAAACTTTTCCCAGCAGGACTGCTTTGAGCGTTCATTACAACTCTGCATCCCACATTCAGAGGATGACAACAGGCTCTGCAAAACAAGGTGGGGAGAGTGATCCCCAAACTCTCTCAGTTCCTGTCCTGTCTCGGCCATATATATCAAACAAACCCTACCAGTGTGCTATATGTCGAGTCTCTTACAATCATGCCATCACCCTTGAGAGCCATATGAAATCTGTCTTGCACCAGTCACGTAGCAGAAATGCTGGAATTGTTGCACAGGCTGCAAACAGTACAGTGGCAACTGCTAGTCTGGGAGGCAGCACCACTACTGCTCCAAACACTGTAGTGACCACAACTGGAAGTGGGACCAGTCAGTTAGTTACCACCACCAACTGTGCTGCTCCTGGGACATTGATGGTGACTACAACAAAAGATGGAGAGCAGATTCAAACCTCACAGGTGGCTCCCTCCCTCCTCACCTCCCCTGTGGCCTCAGCTCAGGCGGTCTCAGCCTTTCTCACCCTTCTCACATCTAGTCCTAGCACCCTCTCACACTCCCTCCTCCCCTCCCTTTTCACGGCCGGTGCTGCTTCCGGTGCCGCCGTGCCTCAGCTCGTGCCTCAGCCTCAAATGGTCATGCCCTTGATCTTGAATGGGCTCCAAGCCCAAACCCAGCAGCACCAAGAGAACCAGCAAGGCCAGCTCCTTACCCAGTGTGTGCCATTCGTAGGTCTCAGCCCAGCCCAGCAAGCCCTCCTAACCCAAAGACTAAACAGCTTACAGAACCAGTGGCCATCTGCAGGAGTTCAAACAAGCGTACCACCCTGCCCAGAAGAGCAAAAACAGAAGTGTGAGAGAGAACAAGAAAGCCAGGACAGTGAAGGGACAGTTAAAGAGAAGGTCTCAGATCAGATCAAGGACAGGAATAGCTGGACTACAGAGAACATTAAAGCAGAGAATAGTAAGGAAGAGGACAGTAAAGAACTTGCACAGAGTCCTGATATAGAAAGCAAAGTGAAGGTTGAGAATAATGAAGACAATGGGAAGGCGCATAGAGATAGCACAACAGATGGAGACAGCTCGACTAATCAGTTGGACCTGGAAGGTGATAAAGCAGCTAGCCTCAATCTCTCCCCAGCGGGCATAGAGAAGAGCCTCCGCAATAAGAACCTCTCGCCTTCTGCATCTGTTCCCAGCAGCTCCAGCCTCAGTCCTGTAAATTTAAACCTTACACTTAGCCCTGATTCTACTCCTCAAAAATCACAATCGGGTACTAGCCCTTGTGGCTCCCTTGGCACTCCAAAATCCAGCCCGAGTACAATTGCCTTAACTAACAACCAAACTCGATCCCATTGTGCTACAATGGGATCCATGTACCCCGACCTTCCAGTGCTGTCAGAGTTCCAGTCAGAGGTTCTCTGGGCGTTCTTTGAGTCGCGTAGCGAGGCTGATGCTGCAAGTCCTCCCCATGAAGACTGTGAGGCGCTGGGCAGAGAGGTGGGGCTTTCTGAGGAGGAGGTACGCAAGTGGTTGAGCCAAGCACGACATGCAAAACGGCAGAGGGCAACAGAGTTGGAACACCTCCAGGGCTTGGTAGGATTTACAAGGCACGCCCATAATTCTGACAATGACTACGATGACGAGGAAAGCTCATTGGTTATAGCAGAAGGTGAGGATGATGCTGAAGCGTCAGGTAGTCAGGCAATAGATTTGTCCAGTACAAGAGGGAAACACAGACAGAGAGATCTGGGAAGGGAGGGTCAGGGAGATTCCTGTCTCACTTCTGACTCAGAGAATGAGGTATACACCTCTGTCATTGTGTCTGATGAGGAAAGTCAGAATGGGTCTTTGAGGGACGGTCCTGAGAGCCCTGTTAAAGATGAAGCACAGTGGGAGGTCCATGGTGATAAAGGGTCTGTAGGAGGAAAGGTCTTACGCTCCACAACTGTGTTTCTCTCTGATGCAGAGGATGAGTATGAAGATGAGGATGGTGGAGGGGGTCAGAGAGCTAAGAGGAAAAAACGAAAGGGGGAGTTTGAGCGTGATGAGGTGGAGGTAAAAAAGGAGAGACAAGACCCAGATGTGGATCTAGAGTTGGAGGCTCAAGGGGATCCTCCAAGTTCACTGTCCCATGTAATGGACCAGATTCCAGCTGGTGCCCTCCACTCACTTCCCCTGTCCCTTGCTCCCTTTTCTACACAGTTCCTCAGCCCCTATGTCCTCTCTCTTACTCCTTCAGTGGTTGGAGATGGGAGCAAGCTACCCATCTTTCCTAACCCACCAACTATCACGCGCTTCTCCAGCTCTCTTCTCTCACAGTCTCTCGCTTCCCACAACCAGACTTCTCACTACCTGTCCAACGGTGGTGACTGCGAGTCTGCTCTAGATCTTAGCATGGGGAAAAACAACTCGAAATCTGCTTCTTCCTCATCATCTCTGGCTGATAAAATCGCAGCACAGAAGGGACAGTTGCTGGATGGGCTTGGCCTAAGGCCCACATCCAAAGGTCTGGTAGTCGTCCAGGTGAAGCCTGAATCTGTTAATGCCATGTCCTCTTCCAACAGCAGCATGAGTCTGGTCAACTGCAATAACATGACCAAATCTAGTATTTACATGAGGGCAGCAGAGAAAATGAATGCCACTCTATTGGAAAGGGAGCGGGAAAAGGAGAGAGAGAAGGAAAAGGAACAGGAGCAGCAGCAAAGGAAGTCCAAAGGAAAAAGGTATCGGGATATGCGGCGTTCAAGGACCATCATTCAAGCTGAACAACTTGACATTCTTTATGGCTGCTATTTCAAAGACCCGAATCCTGGGAAACACGAGTTTGAACAGATTTCAGAGTGGGTCCACCTTCCAAAGAAGGTTGTTCAGATTTGGTTCCAGAACATGAGGGCAAGGGAACGGAAGGGTGAGGTCCGATTCATAAGTGACGGGACACTGGCAGCAGTGGGCAAGCCTCTCATCAAATTTACCTGGCCTCTTTCCAAACCCATATTCTCCAACAAACCTCCTCCAAACAATACTGGGTGCATCACAACTACTCCAATCGTGCGTACCCTCATTAAGACAGAGAGAGAACCTGTAAAGGAGCTTGGCAAACCTGCTATGGTGAAGAAAATAATGCCAGTTCCTATCAAGCCCAAGGAGGTTGTTTCCTCTACCACAGTCTCTACTGTGAGCAGCAGTGCTTCAGCAGTGCCAAAGACCAAACTTGAAACCACCAGCAATGTTACTATGGTCAAAGTTGCACCCAAAGTCAGCCCCCCTGTCCTTTTAGCACCACCCAAGGATCCAGTCCCCATTGCCCCACGGCCGTCTCAGAAACGAAAGCTAGAAGAGGAGAGTGAGGAAGAGAAGACAGATGAAGAGAGAGACAATGAGATTGAGATGGGTCCTGGACCAGGGAGCACTAACCGCATGGTACCCAAGCTGCCCACTACTCCCATCAACAATAGGCCTCCTGCCACAACAGTGGTGCCACAAAAACAAAACGGGCTCAACTACTGGACCTCCAAAGTCCCCATTAAGATCAACACTCTGTCAAGAGAACAACTGGCTCTTCCCACACACACGCCTCCTCGTACCATCCCTCCACCTCCCACCCCCAGCATTGCGCCGGTCAGCCCGAATACCCCCAGCTCTGCCAAAGTGGCCAGCCCCTCCACTCCGGCCGTAGCTAAGTCAAGCCCAACAGAAAGCAGCTTTCTGCCCCACTCATCCAGCCGTAGGCCACGCACACACTTGTCCTGCCTACAACTGTCCATTCTGCAGTCCTGTTACGAAACCTGTGCCCACCCTAACGCCATGGAGTGTGAAGCAATTGGCACAGAGCTCAACCTGCCGCTCAAGGTGGTGCAGATCTGGTTCCAAAATACCAGAGCCAAGGAGAAGCGCTGGAGGCTGCAGCAGGAGAAAATGGTAAGCTGGCAAGTAGACTTGCTGTGCAGTATTTCTTACAGTCTTGGGTACAAAATCACATTATTGCATACACATAAAAAAAAAAAAAAAAAAAAAACTTAATAAAATTCACAGCAAGGAAGGTCACAGAAGAGGAAATTTCAGTGTTTTTTCTTTTCTTTCAGTGGAATCATGTGGTGGATTGTTTTATAACATTTAACAAATTAAAATAGTGATTTCAGGCAAATAATACTAATTAATACAAATACTGCAACTAATATTGATTAGTTGGAGTACTAGTATTGTTTAGATTTGACTACTCACACTCCTTTCTCAAGAACAGTTGTACATATAGCAATTATATAGGGCTTGAATGTTGGCCATATGGTTCAGTCATTCAACTGTATTTTATTTAGATGTCTGCCATTAAATGTATTCCCTCTCTCCCTCTCTTGTCCTATCTATTCACCCCACCTTCCCCTTCCCAGTCTCCTCTGGCAGGTGGGAAGGTGGACATGAGCTCAGGGAGCTACCTGCAGTACAACGCTCTCAAAGCCAATCGTCCCATCCTGCCGAAACCTGTTCAGCTGACAGTTACTGAACCTCCAGCATCCCCGATGGCCGGCCAGCCGGTGCCAAAGGAGACCCTGACAGGCCGCTGTGATGCCTGCAATGTGTCCTTTGAATCCCGGGCTGCAGCGAGGGCCCACGTCTTCTCCCCGCGTCATCTGGCAACTCTGAGAACCACTAACTTTGGCCAGCCTACAACGCTTGTCAACAAGAATGGAACCGGTAATGGCGGACCTGGCAGCGTTGTGCCGGGCTCACAGGTCTCCAATTCCACTCCGGTAACCAGTTCTGGTGCTGGTTCTGGAGTGGAGATGGTTATTGAGTCGTCTCCACCGACGGCCACCAGCAACAGTTAAAGACTCAGATCAGGATTGGTCTGCACACTGACTATTGGACCCATTTGGGCTCCTCAGATTTTAATAAACAAATTTGAGCACTAATCATCAAAAGCTAATATTCTTTAGTTTTTGAAGTTGGTTCCCCTTGCACCTGCTTTCCCTTGCTCAACCTTCATTGACTAAATCCGTTAATCTGTAGTTCACCTGGATTCCAATGCAACAGCAGACTATTTCCATGCTGCTTCACACTTAATCAGTTGCTGTTTGATAAGTGATGAACACATCTCAAGTCTCCCTCAATCCTCACACTTTATCCAAACATTTTGGTCCTAAGCCTGTGGTTATATATTACCTTACTTCAATGACCTTCCTATAATTTGTAAAGGCACTCAACTTGCCATGCTTGAACTGTCCTACCCTAAAGACTGATGCAAAAGCGGTTCCTCTTTGGAAGTGGCCATTTGACAGTAGGTCCGGAAACACTTTTTGGGATAATAACATGAAATACTCACATTAGTAACTCCCAGTTTGCTCCTGTGGAATTGTTTTTCTCATGCCTTCTTTCACTGTTATGGCAAAGCTTGCTTGAAGATAATGACTGGACTGGACTGAACCATTGGGAGAGGAAGAACTGGTATTGACTGTCACCTTTTTATTTGCTACAGGAGTGTGATCTGAAGAGTGCTGTGTCCACTCATTTGGGATATAAAAAGAGGTACTTTAAAGAGAATAGGGCTGTTGAATTGTCCCCATTTACATGTTTATAGTTTTCATGACAATCCAAATAGACAGGGCAAAAAGAGAGAGTAGAATCTTGGCATACCGCACTTTGACACATTTTACATTGTTTGAAATGTTTTTAAGCATTCTAATGCAAGTGTCTTTTTATGGAAAGATACATTAACGCATGTTGGATGCCTTAATATAAATCACATGAAAGAAATTGATTTTTGCTCGTCTAATTAAACACGATTTAGGTGTGAGCATAATATTGTTCAAGAAGCAGACCTGGGTATATAAATGAAGAGCTCTGTTT
The DNA here is from genome assembly GCA_033000465.1 of Sciaenops ocellatus. Taxonomy (NCBI): domain Eukaryota; kingdom Metazoa; phylum Chordata; class Actinopteri; family Sciaenidae; genus Sciaenops; species Sciaenops ocellatus. The sequence continues at coordinate 17,953,505 of CP136869.1, forward strand.
CAAAATGCTTTTATATCCACCTTTGGGGGAATTATCTGAATGTCATATTCTGTATTTAGAACATAGCAAATCCTGCCTACAAAGTTGTCAGCATTATCTTGGCCAAGGACTATAATTCCGAACTATCTTATTTAACACATTTCTTTTGATCCTGTGGATTTCACTTTCCCTCCAAATGGCGTATGACTCATTTTGAAATGCAGCTCTTCAAACCTGCTGGTGGGAAATAAATGTTTTCACCTACTGTAGGTGTGTTTAGAAATACGACAGCCTTAAGAAGAAACCCCACCAGGTATATAAATATAAATTCAAGCCCAGGTGATCCTTGTGTAATGTTAGAGAATTAATTTCATCCTTGCCTGGCACAGAGGGTCAGACCGATTTTTGTAAATTTACGGTTTTCTTTACCATGAATACTGTGCATAAGACAGGACAGTTAAGTACTCGTTTTATTTACGTCAATATTTATACGAATGACAATAGAAGCAATTAAAAACTGGTATCAGATTGTTATTTAGGTCAAAAGCCAAGCCTCTAGAAACATTATGAGAGCAGGGCTTGAAATGGTTTGTTTCCCTTACTTTTTCCCCCCCCTCGTTTTGTTCAGTTTTGATACAGAGTTACTAATGTATGTGCTGTGAAATGAGATCTAATATCTGGAAACCATGACAAGGGAGAAAGTTGGGTATTACTAGTATCCTTAAGGGACTAATGGATACTCAAATCTTGGAAGCAAATTGGGAAACATTAAATGTGTTGACTGAGAGCTATAATAAGATGGTGCTGTGTTGAAGGACACATAACATACTAAAGATGTTTTCCTTCAATTTAAGTTGTATATTAATGTTACTATTGATAGTTTTAACAAAATGCAAAACTAAAACGTGAACTTTTGTAAAGAAATATATTAAAAATAACTGATATTCCAAAGTAATCCTCCCTTTGCTTTCTGTCATTCAAAAACCAAAAAGCAATCTTGAGGTCGACAGAGAGCAGGAGAGGTAAATGCAAACTGTAAAGGACATCCCACGGCTTGACACTTGCACTAGTCCACAATTTTTGCACAAGCTACAGACATTTCAAATGAACACAGCCATTAACGCAACAGAGTCACTCGGTGTGGTTTTTGAAACGAAGAGGGTAACAATGTCCTTTTCATGAGTAATAATTTGTACTCCTGTTGGAAACTGTATCTTGTGTGTAAAGAAAGGACTGGAGTGCTTTAACTTCAAGACTGGGATTACACACACGCGCACACACACAGACACGGTGTTGCACTGTCCAAACTAGATAGGTTTTTATGGAGATCTGCTTTTTATTCCCCTATGTTTCATTGTCACTTTGATTATCACTATTGTTATAACTGTACTACTACTTATACAATTTATCATTACTACTCATCACTGTTTTTGATTATTATTGATCCATAATGGTTTTAAATGCCACCTCTCTGCTCAAAAACAGTATGGTATTCCTATGAATATTGAACAATAATAGTGGCAGTGTTGTTATGAATTGTTAGATTTTTGATTAAGCTTATTTTTTTCCTCCTCACTTGTACCTGCCTTTTTGTGTTTGGTCTCCATTATGCTTTCTTTGATATACAGAAAAAGAAATAAAATCAGTTGAACAACAAAGCATGTCTGTCTGATCCAGCTCTATCTGGGTGTTTTTTTTTTTTTTTGTGACACAAGCTCAAATTATTATAAACACGGTATAATATGAGGTTTTATCTTGAGTGGCATATTTAAACAAAGGTCACTAAGGTCACACTTGGAGAGACAATTTATATGGCCCATTCAAATGTGCCTGGAATTAATTTGCTGAACAATTGGCTTTGCCAGTCTACTTACGAGCGACTGAGATATGATCGACAGAAGCGTAATCCAATTAAAGGCACACATTCGATTTGGGAACCGGAAAGTCCTGTGCGGTTGTCCAATAGGAACGCGGCAGACACCTAGGAGGTTGGTCTAGAATCATACGTTGACGAATAGGATGCGGAGTTTTACGCCTGCAGTGATACATGACTCCGCCCCCGGCTTCCATTTCTGAAGTGAAGGGACGCCGCCGCTCTCGCGTAGAGTCCTCGCCTTTTTTATATACACGTTTAAGTAAATAAACTAGGTTCTCTGTCGTAAATTAGGACTATTGCGTAAAGGTAGTGAGTGAAACAGCAGTCCTTATTAATCGTGGTATGCTGTGTGAGTAGTGGTCTGGACTGTAGCTGGCATTTTATTCCCCATTTTAACTTTACTAAGCGGCGTTTTCCGCCGTTTTTTTTTCTTTTCGCCGCCCCGCTCACTCTACCCCCTTGTGTGTGAGTAGGGGCCTGCAACGTTGGTTTGGCCACGAGGCGCGTTGGTACAGTTGGAACAGGGCGATGGCGGAGTTCGGTAACGGACTGGCGGAGGAATCTCTACTAGATTCAGACCCCGGACATCCCGAGCTGGAAGACCCGGGGGTCGGTGACGAAGAACCGGGGTTAGAAGAGGGAGAGGCCGCAATTGAAGACCCGGTAAGTGAAGGGCATTGTTTCAACTGTTAAAGCCCACATGAATACCGAGACACGTTATAGCCGAATCGGAGTAGTTGGTGAAAGCGGGCAACGAATTAGATTAAAAAATTTCCTACAAATCTTAGGTCACATGCCGTGTGCGTTATTGCTATCGCCAGGTCGATATGAACCGCCATTGTGGTTCACGCAGTGCAGTAGAAATGGGTGGTGACATGCGTGATGTCGGCAGCCATCTTGGCGCAACAGCGGCGCCAGTTTCTCTGCGCCAGGGAGCAGTTCGAGCCGTTGGGGGGGGGGGGAATCCTCGTCGCAAAAAAAATGCGAGACGGAGATGCAGGAGACAGTTAGGGGCGAGGGTAGGACAGGCCTCCGCCATTAGCCGCCGCTGTGCGAGTCTACCCGCTTTAGAAGGCGACCTGCTTACGGTAAATACATTTTTTTTTTTTTTAAAAATCACATTTACCTTCACCATTATGCTTGCTGCTGCTGCTGCTGCATTTCAAGCACCGGTAGGTGCACATGCAAATGACCGAGCTAACATTAGCTTATCGCAAGCAGCAGCATCAACTGGTGCAGCTAGGATGAACAGAGCCCTGTCAACCGCAATTACTGGTCACGAGAAAAAATGCGGACTTTGTTTCTTAAGCTGTTGGTGCCAGCTACTATTAGCTCGCTGAATACATTTACTACAATGCGATAACTGCATTGTGACTGGCTAGCGAGCTAGCTGCTCTTGACAAAGCTAGGGTGGAGATGGCAGACGTGCACCTGACCATCTTTGTCATTTATTTTGGACGACGGTCTGTATCGCGCCTCAGTGGGACAGAATGATTTGTGATATCCTGCATTGTTTTTTAAGATAAATAATCAGTGTTGGTCTGCCTAATTTTCATTTTAACACCACCTGCACACAGCTGCATTTCCCCTGGTAACGCTTATGCAGCATGTCCAGGTGGGTTTTGAGGTTGTAGTACTGTCTGTCTGGCAGTGAGAGCATACAACGCAGAAGCAGGGGGTTGCGGTATTTGAGGGGCTGGGTTTGCATCCTTCAATGTTTTTGCTAGGGCAAGGAGAATGAGGGAAGGGAGGGGAGTGAAAGAGCTTGCACTGAATATGCGACAAAAAATGGAAGCTACAACGTGTCAGTGTCCGATGGCTTATTTCAGCAGCCTTGCTGTGAATGTGGATTGCTTGCATTATGATGCATGTAGACATTTGATGTGTCAGATTATCAGGCACATGGACACAATAGGGCTGAGAGAAATGATGGTGCCATCATGGTGCATGCGAGCGATGTGTCACAGTGCAGTTTTACTCTCCTCTGGTGAGAAGACCTGGATTTAATATGGTCTCTCTGTGTCAGTGCACCCAGTTGTACAAAGAGCCTTTACATTACAAATCCCGTCAGCACAGGCAATGGCCCTGGATGGAGCTGGAATGACTCCCACTGTGCTGCAGTGCACCACTGTCAGACAGGAGGGTCCACTCCCACGTGAGGACACAGCCATCTCTGTGTTCACCATAAGAATATTTAATTTTTTGGCACTGATTGATTTGTGGGTTTCAGTTTTTGTTTCAGACCACAGAGCTGATCATTATCACTGCCCCTAATAAATGTCCAACTGTTTCCAGAACAGCTCTTGATTGAATTCAGGTTGTATTAAAGCTGCAATAAATATTTTTATTGATTGGCATACAAGTTATTTATTGATATGTTCAGTGTCAAAATAAAAGTAATGGCAAATGTTATCAGCCCAAAGTGATGTCAGCCAGAACTGTTGTATTTATAACCAAGAAATAAGCACATGCTTTATGCATTTGTGTTCTAGATGTATGTATTTTTACATCGTAAACAACTTAAACAATGAATGTTGTGTGAAATTTGTATCGATCATGTTTGTCTGTGTTCTATCATTTTAATGCTGTCTGTGAACACTGGCTTTATATGCATTGAAAAGTGAAAGGAAACGTGAAAACTGAGCACGTCTGACTGATTCATCGAGTTTTGTTGTGTCCACTATGTTTTCATTGCTAATCCAGTGTATCCTGGCCTGATGTGGCACTTTCAAGCTGTATTAGGCTGGTACTGCCAAATGTAGGCTGGATGGTAGAAAACACTGTGAAAAGGTGGGGGGGCGGCGTTGCAACTATAGTCAAGGTACAGGACCAGTCAGACAGAACATTTTTAGATGGGAGTATTCCCAAAGTGATGATATATTTATTTATTTTAACTGAACAGAAACAGCAGACATACTTATTTTTAGATTGACACCATGTTATGACAGCACCATCTTCCCTGGCGTGAAGTTGTCAGTGAGGTTGTCAGAAGGGTGTTATGGCAACGTAAGTTCATGATTACGTTTTAAGAAATTGACCAGGATTTGATAGGACAACAGCCATCAACACTGTGTGAATATGTTTCCTCGTTTATTGTGCTAACGATGGACTGATGGCTCTAATGGACTTTGTCTCTGTGTTGCAGGAGCTGGAGGCAATCAAAGCCCGGGTGAGAGAGATGGAGGAAGAGGCAGAGAAGCTGAAGGAGCTACAGAACGAGGTGGAGAAACAGATGAATCTCAGCCCCCCACCAGGTACGTTCTGTGAAGAGGAAAATCTTACACATTAAGTGAACTACTGCCTTCGATCAGTGACCTCAAACTAACAGATGTACATTAAAATGAGTTCAGATTAGCAATTAGTTAGTGTGGTGAATGAATTATTATTAAATAATTATAAAACCAGCCACGTCTGTGTGTGCTGCTGTGTCAAATAGTCACTTTAAAATTGAGTAAAAGTCATGTAATTCTATAGTTTGGTGTGCATTAGTTTAAAAAGCATGTTTGTGTTCTGGTTGCTCATTCAGTTGAATACAACTACGGAGTAATAGCATAGCTGCAAGGTACCGCAGCGGGCAATTTGAAGCTTGTTTTAGAGTCATACATTAATAAAGGTCTATTACTTAATGGTCAATCTACAAATCAAGTTGTTTATTCTCGCACAGATTTAACTTAGACTTGAATGTTCAGTCAAATTTAAAATAGTGGTTTATGGAAGAAACACAGTGATGGTGAAAGAAACAGTTATGCAGGAAGTTAGAATTTGATTTATCAGCCTGTTTAAGTTCAGCTAATACAAAAAAGCCAACCCCCCTCTGCCCTGACCTCGAATGGGAAAGTTAATGTTTCCTTCAGACCTCCACATGCTACACCATTCTTCCATTCCTGTCACTTGATGGACTTGCCAGGTGTAGACATGATTTCAGAACACATGACATAGTTTAAACTGTTTTGAATATTTTGGTTTCAGCTAGAATATTTATTTGCTCATGTAGATTTGTCTTCTCTCCTCTCTCCCCTGTGCAGTCGGCCCCGTCATCATGTCCATCGAGGAAAAGATGGAAGCAGATGGCAGATCGATTTATGTCGGAAATGTGAGTTACCGTCTTATTGTCGTCTCATACAGAGAGATGCTATTTTGGCCCCAGTCTTGTTTTCTGTTGCAACTTTTCAGACGATGTCACGGAAAATTGATCAAATTCTTGAAGAGGAAGTGCCCACAATAACTCACCCTCTTTAGACTTTTTAAGGTTTTATTGGTCTGAAGAGTTTTCTTTTTTCTTTTTTTTTCTTTTTGAGCCTGTAGATTGGTATCAGCTCTGTGCATTTGGACACTGAAGTTTCCATTTTCTTATAAGCAAAACCTCAAGCTCTGAATGAACATGGCGACTGAATGAAAAGCAATTTTCAAATCCTAAAACAAATGTTTGATTGGATTTAGTCTGTGATCACTCCAGGACTTTTAAGTATTCAGAACATCTTTCAAGATACTGTAGATGAGCTTTATATTTTCATGACTCTTCAGCTCTATTATTACTATGCTGTGGTCTTCCTGGGAAGTGAGTCACAAATGCATCATTTTGTTATGCTAAACATAGCATGTAGTGTGATGACCACAGAGCTAATGAAGCCCTGTTGCTTCCTCAGAGTTGCCTTTTGGTAGCCTCCCACACAGTTTCCCTTCTCACACAGACTCTCTTTTAGGTCAGGTTACTATAGAACGAATGAAACCATGTACCAGATTCTTTTTTAGGATTAAAGGATCAGGTTTGCTCTATTTGTTTTCATTTTTTAAGGTGTAAATTAACCAGCAGCAGTTTGACTGTACAGTTGCATGTATAATTAACCCTAAAATCACATGTCCCTCCTTGAGTGCCCAGAAGTCATCTCACTCTATTTACTGTCTGACTCACTGACTATATAAAGATTGATGACATGACGGCTCCCTAAAAGTGAAGCTAAAACCTCTCGATCGCTCCCCTGCTGACTGGCTGCAGTATCATAAACCCCGCCTTCTCCAGGTTTAAAAAATCAAAGTACATGTCAAATACATTTTTGATAAGCCAAAGATGGTTTCTGTCATTTCAGGCATTTGTCACACTGGTGTATGTTCAAGTATTAATTTTTGCTATAAAAAAAGTGGGTGTCATGTCATGATTGAGTCAGTCAGCAGGTCCTCGATACCGCTGCTCCATCTCTGATCGCTACTGAGTCCAAACAGCATCCATATCTGGGATGTTTGGCCGTGTGGAGACGTACTATGCATCTTTAGATGCAGTCTATGGTCTGACTCATAAAAACGCAGCCTGTACCTTTAATAATAAATGGGGCAGATGTTTAATATTTGGGGTTGTTTTTAAAAAAAAAAAAAAAATGAAGTGTTCTCGTGATGTCTAACCATCTATCATCTGTTCCTCCAGGTGGACTACGGTGCCACGGCAGAAGAGCTTGAGGCTCATTTTCATGGCTGCGGTTCAGTAAACAGAGTCACCATCCTATGTGACAAATACACAGGGCATCCCAAGGGGTAATAAACATCATTATACTGTACCTTTTCACTATGCAGTGGATGAATCAGTGGATGGGGGCTTATCGCAGTGTTGTGTGGCAGATATACCAAAGTCACAGTGTTGGCAGAGGAATAAGACAATATCACAGTGTGGGTGGACATTTTTAACAAGCATCCATACAAATGAGGTGTCACTAGAGCTGGATGGTTGAATATAAAGAATATAAAGCCAGGGCTGACCAGTACTGGTTGCTCCAGACCAGATTTGGACCCACTTGCACTTTTCTTAATAAAAGAAGCATAAGTATCTGTTTCTATCAGCATACAGTGTTCTGTATCGGTAAATGAAAGTCTCATTAAATCCCTCCAGAATTTAACTTACTGATTTTACTGATCCTCCTAAAATACATCAGTGTTATGTCTATCTTAAATCAAGACACTGGTACTGTCATCCTGCATGCTGCTGCTCATTGTTTGCATTTTTTTTAATTAATATTATAATCAAATAATTCTTTTCTTTTTTGTCTTCAGGTTTGCCTATATTGAGTTTGCAGACAAAGAGTCTGTTAGGACAGCCATGGCTTTGGACGAGTCCCTGTTCAGAGGAAGGCAGATAAAGGTAAGATATTTTGTTTTCCTCCGGTGCAGCTGAGCCTTTACGTTTATAAAACCGTGATGTTTTAAACTGTGGTTAACAGTGAAATCGGTTGGTCACTGCATGATGTCGTCGTATATCAGAATGAAAAGAACAATGACGCTATTGTGAGAGGAAATCAGAAACGGGCAACATAACTATCGTGTTTTCTTAACAAGAAGCAAAAAATCCTTGTTAGAAACTGTGGCTTCTTTGTTATGGATTATCAAGCTCAGAATAATTGACAAAAAGAACTGAATGGAACCAAATAATCACAGTGACTACCACAACAACGCACTTGGAGAAATAGGTACTGTTGACTAAATTTAGCTGATCCTGATGCCTGGAGAGACAGTGGCAAAAACTTCTTTGATAACTCTTGACAGTTCTGGGTAAATTCGGTGTGTTTGGTCTCCTTTGTGCTTCTAGAAATGTTTAAAGTCTAACCTTCATTCTTGTTGCTTTACACAAACAATAGAGCAGGTTTCCAACCAGACTAGTTAATTAGTTAAAATAATTATTTGTTCTTGTCTGGTTAAAGTGCCAATATTGACACTGGCTGCTGTACAGGTGGATTTGAATTTTTCACAGTGGAACATGATTGGAACCCCTGCTATAAAATCTATTTCAGTTTATGTGGCTGATGTTTATATTTAAATTAAAAAAAAAAAAAAAAGAGCCCCACAAGACTGGATGTTAGTTTATTTCTCGCTTCTCGCTCCTCAGGTGGGCGCTAAGAGAACAAACAGACCAGGCATCAGCACCACAGACCGCGGCTTTCCACGGGCTCGGTTCCGGTCACGGGGAGGAAGCTTCTCATCACGTGCACGCTACTACAGTGGCTACACACCACCCAGAGGCAGAGGACGGGCCTTCAGGTGAGCTGACGCCGAGACGCCTCACTTCAGACACCGTGGGAGAACACTGCATCTGCATGCACTGCACCTCACTCACTGTTTGCACTGAGAGGAAAGGAAAGGACAAACAAAGCAGACCGCCATGACCAGAATTAGCAGCTGGAGTTAAAGATTTACACAGACCTGCATCATCATGCTGAATTTTATCGGTATTTGTTGTACAGACGAGGGATTCATCGAAGGAGGAAACAAGGATTGGACTGTTGATCAACTCTTCCACAGCATATTAGAATAAGCCCTCAGTTATAGTTTAGTGTCCTCCTCATATTTTAACACATGAAGAACAAATGGCAGCTTAAATATCATGTCTCTAGGTCCTGCATAGTTATACCATCTCACAAAAAACAGAATCTCCAGCAACAAGCCTGTGCAGTGCTTTTCAATTAGTTGTAAACATTGTATTTTTAGCCAACAGACTGATTGAGGACAGCTCAGTTACCCACTGGATGACATTTGTCACTTTGATTGGTGCACATTGTTGTCCTGGTTTGCTTTTCCACTCCAGACATAATTAGGTGAACAGTATGTTGTAGGAAAGTTTTTTGTTTTGTTTGTTTTGTTTGTTTTTTTGATTTTTGTCATATTAAAATGACTGGATAGAGGGCAAGAAAGTTTGAGAATAAGTTTAAAATGGAGATGTGGAAGTAGAACATTCCTTAACGATTGGGTAGAATAGAGAAGGTAAGTACAGAAAGGCAATGAGGAATAGTTAACGTTTCTAAAGGTCTTCATACATTCATTCATTCACGTTACAACTTAAATATTGTTTCATCATAATATTGACTTTATCAAGAGCTAGAGATTATATTTGGACACATTAATAGAAACACAGGAGCACAAACGTGTGTGGGCCGTTGTGGGTCTGAGGGGCTCATTGCACGCCACATCACGACATAACCATTTCAATAGATGCAAACAGACTCAGCGCACATCAGTTTGTTCTTCCCAGGCATGTTTGGGTTTGTGCCAGTGCAGTCTCCTGCAAGCTGATGATAGAAAGTTATCTGGTGCAAACTCTGATGGCTGCACTTCATGTTTTGATTGGGATGCCATTTGTAATCAGTGCGTCTATGGGCAGGAGAGACTGCAAACTATTTTACTTAACGGAGAGCTTTTGGCTGTGTGATCAGCACGGTGACCTGTAGCGTAGCTTCACTCGACTGCAGCGTTGTAGCAGTTGTGTTTGACGCTCCATCTCATCAGTATTGGGTTCAAAACCTGTCAGAGCTGGAAATCACGGTGACGCTTGTGGTGTCTTTGTTTTGTTTTATATAGCCCTGTTCTGTTAAACAGTCATTACTGTGATCCATGTTGGACAACAGAACACGCCTGGTGTTGATCAGAGTGTTGTGCACTGGGATTCTGGTGGCTTTCTACCTTCAGTGTTTTGATGGTCTCTGCAGTGAGGTCCTGTGAGTCTTTTCAGTCTGGTTTCTACTGCAAGGCCACTGCAAACTTTACCTGTTTACACAATGTTATTTAAACACTTGGCAGTTAACTTGAGCTGCAGTTTCTATAAATGAGATGCTGCATAAATAATCTGAGGTTGTTTTCAGCATCAAGAAAATTAATCTACGGTTTCTATAAACCGATAAACTGTGACGAGCCCTTGTTGGCAGTGAGAAATCTAGGCTACAAAGAAACTCACTGGAAACTCCAAATAAGCTTCACGGAGCTCTATCTGTGGAGCCATCTTGTTTTTTTTTCTGTTGAGACTGAGAAGGGAGGTGTGGTGCCAAATGCGTTGATCAGCATGCCAACCCCCGCCCCCCCCACACACACACTCTCTCTCACACACACACACACACACACACTGAGCTTTGAGACAGAGAGATTGTGATTTGATCGTCCCTGCAAAGCATCTGGAAGCTTCAGATCCTGGCTGTTGCTTATTACTTAATATTCAACAAAAAACACTTTACAGAAGAAAGATGCTGCGGCAGCTAAAAACCTCCATGCAGAGGTCTTTATTTCAATGATCTAACAGTTTGCCAAGTTCTTCTGACAGGCCCTTATTTTGTCAGTTTTATCCTGCGAGTTTCTCTTGTTTCATTTTGCCCTTGCTCTTGATTCAAGTATTTGTGTGGCGAATTCCCATGTCAGCAGGGCTGCCTTTAAATAACCACAAGAACAGGTTACATCTCTGTTCATTCCTTTGTGTGAGAAAGTGTCTGAAACTCAAGGTCAGAATCTCTCTAATCACTCTGTGTGCTTACCCCAGCCACTCCCACACATACCAAGAAACCCTAACCCTGCCAGTTTACTCACTGGGATTTGGCCTGAGCTGCAGGACAAGGCACACAAAGGCTCGGGGAGAAGCTGAGGGCTTTTTAATGTTAAAGTCTCCAGAAGCTGAAAGCACTGATAATGAGTAATTAATCAGCTGAAAGCATTTGACTTTAAAGGCTTAATCTTTTGGTTTCTATGTATGGCATATATTCAGTGATATTTAGTTATGTGACGATAATGAAAGTGACATTTGACATCCCATCCCAGTACAGTAACCTCAAAAAAACACTTAAATTGTCAGTTATAGTTTTGAATATCGTGTTTGCAGTCAGTCTGATTGAACTTGGCAGTTCCAAGGTCATGAAATGATATTTGTTGTTTCCAGTCGTAATTTGACTGCAAAGACTGAGCTCATACTCGCCATAGAAAACTCCCTCAAGGGTATTACTGATAACTGCATAGAGTATCTTCCCATTATCTAACAGCATTGGTTAATATGTAATAATCACCCACAGAGAATAGCATGCAGAGAAGCACAGAGTTGTTCCACTTGAACTGGCCTTGATCATTTCTCGCAGAGGAGAGCAGAAAGGGCTGTTCAGTTGCTACATCAGGAATTCATCACTATTCTACTCTAAGACTGTGCTGCAGTTGAACAGAATCGGGTTCAGATCTGAAACACATGACACTTTTTTTTTTTTTTTGGTTTTGTTTTTTTCACTGGTGCCTTGTCTTGTTGTGGGAACACGTCCATGGTGAAGAAAAACACATGGTGAGTTCAAAATCTTTGCATTGACCCATTGTGCGCTTGGGAAGATTTCACAGCGCCTGGCTACGTTCCTACACTCACAGTCCAAGAGATATGTTTCATTAAAGTATCCTAAGTGTCAATTGGCTCTGTTTGCAAGATTCAACAAGGCTGCGGCAAGTGTCATCTGTGCAGGCTGATGTAGAGCTATATCTGCCAGAATTGAATGGTATTGAAGGACAACACGGCAAGCACCTTTTTAAATCCTTGTACCCTGTTGTAACGAGCAGTTTCTCTGACATTACATCCATTAACATTGTTTTGTCAGCTTCCCAAGTGGGCATGGTGAAAAGCAAAGATTTTGACGTGAGCCAGAAGTCACAGACACTGTCCTCGTGATGTGGAAGAACCATGTTGGTTTTTCTGTGCTTTTTGTAGAGTGTAAAGTCCTTGCATGTAAAGGACCCCCCCCTTTTTTTCCCCATATATATATATATATATATATATATATATATATATATATATATATATATATATATATATATATATATATATATATATATGACACACACACACACACTCCAACTCAGATTCACCTTTACAGCGTTCACTCCCAGAAACGAGGGTTCATTACTGCAGCCTGACCTCAGCATCTAGCCTAACGACCACTGGTTTCACTCCCAGTGTGACTTTTTTTTTGTGTTTTGTTGCCACTGAATGATGTGTGTGTGTGTGTGACGGCGGAGAGGATGTGTGGAACGTTTGCCCCTGTCTGGCTTTTGTGTATGTGTCAGGCAGTGTTTCGAGTGGATAATAATGATGCAGTTGTGAGTCTTGTCCCCCAAATTGTCGTGCGTGCGTGCGTGTGTGTATATATGTATGTGCACTGTGTCTTGCTGGGGGTATATGTGTGGTGCTGTTTGTCCTCAAGGTCTTTCCCCACAGTGACCCCAGAGGCGGCTCTCGCAGAGAGAGACAGAGAGAGAGAGAAAGAGGGAGAGAGAGTGCCTTTGCTGTCCCCTCACACCCACACACTAATCATTACTCTACTATCTGGAAATTAAACACTTTTCTTCTCTTGACAAAGCTGCTTTCAGCTTCTTTCAGCACTTTCCAGATTGATTTTTGTTGCAACGCAAACACCTTGTAAGATTCAAAGGCACAATACCGTTAAGATGGTATGTCTATCTAGTGATTTGTGAACATTCTGTCATTCATTTTTGATATCTATAAATATATTTCTTCCCCCTTCAGTTTACTTCTTGGACTGAAAATTTCAGCAGACCCTTTTCTGTGCCCACAATCACACACATACACATATCTATTACATTATTATATTATATCACACCAGGAAATTGGTGTCCGTCTTCTTAAGCCAACCAGAAAAAAACTCACCCTCTTTTTCTCTCTCTTTTCCAGGGGCCGAGGGCGAACAACATCGTGGTATTCCCCTTACTAAACACCCCCCCCCCTCCCTTCCCTACCCAACACTCCCTTACTATCATCCCTCTCCCCCTCTCTGTTCCCATTTAAAAGAAAAAAATTAAAAAAAACACACACAATGAGAAAAAAAAAGTCCTTCCCCTCTCCCAACAATAAAAGAAGAGAACCCCAGAAGAGAGAAAAAAAAGACAAAAAAAAGGAAAAAAAAAAAACACTTCTCCTGGACAGAGAGACTGACTGGCCGCAGTGTGCGATTGTGTGTGAGCGTGCGTGTGCGGAGGTTGATGCGGTCGCCCCTGGTAAGGTATAAGTTGGCCATTGGGGAGAGAGTAACGGTGGCAGATTTCTTTGTTTTTTGTTGGTTTTGAGGGGCGGGATTGTTTGTGGGGAGGTGGGGGGGGGGGGAACAGAAGTTGATGGTATCTCAGGCTGCAGATGTGTCTCCTTTGGTCTGGCTGTGACCTTCCTGCTTTTCACACCATCACCAACACAGCCCACCCACTCACCACCCTCCACCAACCACCAACCACCACCAAAACAAGAAAAAAAAAAGAGAAAAGAGGAAAAAAAAAAGAAAAAGACGTGGGTGGAAACAACAAGAAAAAAAAAACTGTATTCATTTTTTGTTTTTGTTTTAATGTATCCGCACATATGTGAAACTTCCACTAGCCAGAGTATTTGTTGTGTTTTAAGTTTGTGGTTTGGAGTATATCATTACCTCCCCTCCCCACCCCTCAACCCCTTCTGTGTCCGCCGTTCTCTGCCCGTCTCACCCCCTCCCCTCCCTGCATTTTATAACTCATGCTTTTTCCTACTCCCCTACCTCCCTCCTCCTCTTCTTTGGCTCATCACACCATGAATTGTTTTTCTGTCCACTGCTCTCTGGGCAGTGATGGACCTTCAGTGTTCAGTGGGATTGGACATGCATAGAATTTTTTTTTTTTTTTTTTTTTTTTTTTTTCCTCCTCCCTGTGGGCGGGGGTTGCTCGTGCTGCCTCCCCTCTCCTCGTCCATACCTGTCATCTCCAACTCCAAGCTTTTTTTTTTTTTTTTTTAAAATACTTTCGACAGGCATCAATGTTTTTATTTCGTGCATCCCTCCTCCTCCTCCTCCTCCTCCCCCCCTCTGTGTTTCCCAGTCACCCGTCTCTCCTCCCCTCCCCTCCCCCCCCTCCTCTCTCTGTATATTAGACCACTTCTTGTCGTTTCAGGTTTCAGGACCAGTGGAGGCTGACGACCCCTCCCCAGGTGGCGCCGGCCCCCCCCACTGTCTCCGCAGCGTCTCTCTCTCTCTCTGCTCCCGCTATGCACACTCACCCCATCCTGTCCGTGTGGGGGGGCGGGGGAGGGGGGCAGGGCGACCACAGGCCCGCCGCGGGGGGCATTTACTACAACAGCAAACGCTGATGATGCTTTTAGTCCGTTTCACACTTCAACTCACTCACATACACACACACACACACACACACACGGACAACACGCTCACAGACACACACACAGACAGACACCTGTTCAACATACACCACAGCACACTTGCAGTACAGGCGGCACTTAACAGGCAGCCAACCCAACACATGATTTATATACGGAGAGCTGAAGCCAACATAGCTGAGTGGCAGGCAGGCAAGTTTGCGTGAGAGTGAGGAAGGCAGGACCAGAGACGAGGGAGTTTTTTGGGGTGTACAGTGCGGACCTTAAGGCGCCCCCTTTCTCTGACTACGCGCAGTGCAGTCACGGCTTGTCTGAGGAGGGCTGACGAGCTAACGGCATTGATTATTAATTTAATAAATGGAGTGGGCCGGAGCTGTTATTTTAGGGCGGGGGAAGTCAGGGGTGGGGTTTGTGTGGAGACTTTTTCTTTTTTGAAAAGGGGGAGTGGGTTTGAACAAATGTTTTGCTTTTTTTTTTTATTTTTATTTTTAACCCATGAGTCTGTAATTAGAGAAAAAAAAAAATAAAGACATTGTGTAAAAATGAGTCTGTGTCTGTGTGAGTTTGTTCTAAATATTCTGCCCTGACCTGGACGATCTCTTCATGACTTAACTTTAAAGGTGTGGCATGACTTGATGGCACAATGTTGATACACTGAACAAACTGCACACGTGCTTGCAGTTGCACGTTAGTGTATTTATAAATGACATTTCAATGAAGGGGAATTAATTTAGGTGGTCGTGATGGTGTGATGGTCTGCTCTTCTCACAGTGCTTTGACTTTAAGCTGACACTTCTGACATTAAGCCATGCGACATACCAGGACCCTGAAGCCCAAACGGCAAAATAAAAACCAGCCTTGAGTTTTTATTACTCCTCTTCCCTACTGTGACGTGACAATGTCTTCTGTGCACAAGATCAATAGGAATGCATGAACAAGTCACACAA
The DNA here is from genome assembly GCA_033000465.1 of Sciaenops ocellatus. Lineage (NCBI taxonomy): Eukaryota > Metazoa > Chordata > Actinopteri > Sciaenidae > Sciaenops > Sciaenops ocellatus. Next base: position 17,969,217 of record CP136869.1, read on the forward strand.
ACGGACAGGCTTAACATTTGCATCATACTATATTTAACTTGTGCTAAAACATTCATTTGCATTGTGGTCAGCTGGTTTGTGTGCCTGCTGAACCAGGTCTTGCATCAGCATCTGGCAGCTTCTCAAGCAGTTGTATGGAGATTGAACTGAACTTTGCAAGTCTACAAACAGTTGTAAGTGATCATGTCCTAAAATGTCCTCTGCATTATTGTGGCTCTCTTGGTGGAGAGACAGTACAAGAAAAAAGGAAAGAAATCTTAAAATTCACTCTAAATTCTAGTTTTTGACCTAATTAACAATGTGACTGCTCTCTAATGGAGACAAAACACAACATACAAAGGCTCAACAGTAAATGTTTATTTTACAAACTCATCATACACCATGCAGAGATGGTGGGGAATTTATGACTGTAGTATAACTGACATATTGGCAATAAACATCCCAAAACTTTGAAGTAAAAACTAAAACAATGATGGTCCTCTTCATGTCGTCAGTCGGTCTTACATCAGTGGACGTCATGTTTCAGGTTCATCTGTGCTTCTTAAAAGCTGCAGAGACGGACATGAAACAAGATTAATGCCGACTCAAGACAACTGATGCTGGAGGAGTTCTTTGGACAATTACATAGAGTTAACGTATTACAGGTTAAATTTGTACTGTGGTATCTTTGAATGTCCTCACCTTTTCTTTTGGTTTTCTTCTTCATGAGTTTCTTCTTCTTCTTAGGGCGAGGGTTGTCCCCATCCTGCGCCAATAAACACAAAGTGTTAAAACCAGCAGCCACATTAAGAACGTGATCTAAATAAGAACAGACCACAATGCTCCCATTCATACTGGACGGAGATGAGCCTGTTAGCAACATCCTTCTGTGGCTTCTCATGTCCAGTACAAAATCTAAACATAGCACATGGATTTTCCAAGTCCTCTTAAATACACTTAGCTGAATGAGTTTCCACATCTGCAGGCAGTGGAACAGACAATCAGCATGAGGTTGGCCAGTCATTAGTCTAACTCATGAGTACTTTTTATGACAGCAGACGCTGAACTGAGACGGGAAACTGTACGGAGAGGGATGGCATGCCAAACCTGTGTAGGCACAAAGTGAAGCTGTTGCCAACAGCTCTGCCAGCACAGCACCAGACAACTGAGTCACCAAGCTATACAAATGTATGACTACTAAACAGACATGTTGTGTCCCACATTAATTTTGTGCTGGTGGAAGCTCATGTTGCATAATAGCTGATATAAATAGGTCAAGTCAGGTCAGCCTGTCTGTCTGCTGCTTGTTTAGAGCCTCAAATTCTCTGCACCCACGCTGAAGTGGGGATTTAAATAGATTTTTATACAGCTGGACCAAAAGCAGTGTTTGAATCCAGCTCAGTGAGTGAAACATGACCCCTTCCTGACAGGTCGGTGATGTCACTGCGAGCTCACCTGTCCGCCCTCGCCGCCCGTCAGTGCTGTGATGTCACTGAAGTGTGTGATGCCGCTCAGCTGGCCTGTCATGGACATCATGCCTCTCTTTTTGCTGTTCTTTTGACGTGCGGGCATGTTGAGACGCACCATCATCGACTCCTCATAATTTTTCCTGTCAAGTAAAAAACAAAAAATTGTTGATGGAAATTCATATCTGTAAAACCTCATAAAGCATGTTATGGTATATTCAAGTAGTGGTTAAAATCCCACAATCCCTACATCCATTCCCACTTTCAGCAGCCTTCATGCATATACCTGCTTAAAAAGAGTAAACAAGTAAACACCTGTGTAACTCCTCGCGGCTCTCACGGTCGCTCTGGAAGTCTCGTCTGTCCCTGATCTCCTCTGGGGCGTCGCTGTACTGCTGTCTCAGCTCCTGGATCACAGAGCTTCTGAGGGCAGCCCGCCTCTGACGCTCCGCCTGAGCCTTCTTTCTGTCTGCTTCTGTCATGTCACCGTCTGGAGGGAACAAGATGAGAATTTGTGGGGGGGGGTCTTTATTTTGATGCACAATAACATTAAGGGAAAGCAGCATGGCTAAGTACTTTCTAAATTAACAAAAGGACAGCAGCTGCTCGGTGATGTGCCGTTTGTTTCATTCCAAACAATTTAACATCCACAAATATAAACACTTTAAACAAATGACTAAAGGCAGAATTGTAATTTAAAGTCATTTTACAACAAGCAAAGAAACTTGTTTAATAATAAACAAACATTACCATAATGCACTGCGGCAATCTTTGGCGGTACATATTTCCTGCCACTAGAGTGGGCTGCTTTCTTCTCCGTCTCATTTGCAGCTTCACCTTCAGACTCCTCAGATTCACTCAGCTGGTTGATGAAGCAAATACGGAGAGTCAGTCAGACAGCTGCAATGCTGTATCTTCAGTGTTTACAATATATATATTTTTTTTATCCTTAATCAATAAAATCAATGCTGGCCAGACTGATTAAATGCTGTGAAGGCATCATATACAAGCAACGAGTAATACAATATGTATCAGACAATCAATAAAGTTAATTTATGATAAACTGTGCCACTCAGATAAAAAGAGTGATCCAGGCCTTACTTTGCTGATGAGATTCTCAGGATTGGGACGCAGCTGAAGTGGATCATTTTCAGCTGAAATCAACAAAAGCAGAAGACTTTTTGTTTTACTGAAGCCAGTAACACATGGAGGGTGGAAACATTTGCAATCCTCTCCCCAAATCTGACATTATCATGCAGATCATATCTTTCATGCTAAGGCAAGGTTAAAATCAAATCACTGGTGGATGCACTCATCCATGTGTGCAATCATTCTTACCTAAACTGCCGGTGGCAGCTGTGCGCAGCAGTTTGTCAATCTGGTACTTGAGTTTGTGGTCTAGCGGTCGCATCTTCTCCAGGACCTTAAAAACAGGAAGGAAAGTCAGTCAGCTACATTAAACTAAACTATAAACTGTTTTGTTGTTATCAGTGTGTTTCTATAACCATCTCACCGTTCTGATTGTGACCACTCTGTTCAAGGCTTCGCTGTCTTTTATTTTGCCTCCTTCCGTTTTGATGCTGATCAGGTGAGTGAGGTCTTGAAGGTAGAAGAGCAGCAGGTGATACCGAAGGTCCAAGAAAGACAAACCCTGCAGGGAGAGAGGACGGACAGAGAGTCAGAGAGGGCTGTCTGTCCAAACCAGCCCTGGATTAAATAATATTAGCAAACAATTCCTCAGTTTGTTTTGACAGAGTTTCTTTCACATGAGACATTTTTATTCATTTTAAGGTGTCAGTAACACACCTTCATAAAATGTAGTTTCAAGTAGCAGATTTTCCTGTAAGAGACACCACTTAGTGTGCTTAACAAGCACAAACGCCAAAAACATAGCAGGTATAAACACTTTAGACCAGGGGTCTTCAACCTTTTTCAGCCCAATGACCCCTTGGACGAGAGACAAACAGAACAGGGACCCCCACATGTAATTCATTTTTTAAAATCACAAGTCACATTTTAAGACTGGCCTAAAATAACTTTTATATTTACTTTATTCACCTTTTATTTCGCCTTATTAACCTATTTATATACGGAGTTATTAGCCTGTATGTGTTTATGATTGATAAAAGGTTCATGCATAATGGAATACTTTATTTTGTAAACAGTTTTTGTCAAAAGTAGTTTATTGCATATTAATGCTTGCAGTTTACTCAATATCATTTTTGTTTTTTGTTTTTTTTTTTAATTCTCACAAATTTTTTTAGTGAAAACTGTCAATTATTAACTGGTGGACCCCCAGCGGTCCCTCTGTGGACCCCTGGTTGAGGACCCCTGCTTTAGACATTCAGCTTGTCTCATTAATACAAAACAGGGCCAGGGAAACCAACCTGCGAGGATTGTGTAATCAAATAACAAAAAGAAGCAGACATGCAGTAAAGCCGGGCTTTGAGGCACCACCTTACTGTCCAGGACTTTTAATAACAGCTGTGCTCACCTTTGACGTCTTAAATGCTCCATCTTTGACTTGTGTTAGCAGCTCGCGGACATGACTCGTGACGGAGGCCACCTAAAGAGAAAAGCTGTGGTGAAGACTCAAACCTACACGAGCTGTCTGTGATCAGAGTGACCAATCAACGCAAACAGACAGTACAAGAACAGGGCTGTCCCCATATCTCTATTAATACACATTATCATTGCAATAATAGAAGAGACACACAGTCTTTACCTGTTCTGTGAGGCTGTTCAGCAGCTGTGCAGCTTTGGGCAAATCACTTTCAATTAAATCCTGTCAGAAAGTAAAGTTACATGTCAGAAACACAGCACACAAACACGTCTATCCACAGTGAGACGTGTGTGATGTAGAAAGGCGACTCAAAACTTAGTTAGCAAGTGGCTAACTGGCTAGCTTACGTCGTTAAAACCAAACCACCACTCGCTTTTATCACTCTCACGTGTAAACCACTGTTTTATAATCGACATTAAATCGTCAGAATGGTCTAAAATGTGTACACACACAGAGAGAAAGAGAAAATACGTGTTTTATTAAGTAGCAGCTAGCTGAGCTTCACTCACGTTGTCAACAGGGGCAGCCATTTTGATTTCACTACAGAAGCCGCAGAGGGACATGAGCCACACGCAGCTCGGTTTGCGGTGCGCAAATACACCAGAGTAACAATTAAGAGAGTGAGTGTCAGCAAAGAGCAAGAAACAACAAGAACAAAGAAACAACGGGGAGCTATGAAATAAAGTGGCTCATGTGTAAGTGAGTTATATAATGTGAGCCACTGATGAAGTTCCCACTCACAGAGTTATTCTTAAAATCTACTGAGAGAGAGAGAGAGAGAGAGAGAGAGAGAGGAAGTGATGGTGAGATGATCATAAAGGTACTTGTCTGTCTGTCTGTCTGTCTTCTGTGTTTCAGGCCGTTTTCAGTCAGACTGTCAGAGGAACCTGAAGAATATTCAGTGTCTGTGGAGAGCTAAGTCATGGTAAGCCAGATCATAACTTTAAATATATTATATTATTATATTATTATTAGTCAAATATAACTGTACCACTTTACATAAAGAAACTATCGGAAGATTTAAAAGCAGAGATGGTTTGGTATAATTGCAATGAAGTCATTAAGTTTCTCTGAACAGAAAGCAGAGAAGTAAAATAAGGATTTATTTTAAATTTAGATTAAAAGAAATTTAAAAAGACACAATAATAATATGAGAAATTCCAAAAGAAAATATATATTTATTTTATATAACTATTTATTTATATGTGTTTGTGTGTGTGTACTCTAAACTATACTTTGCAGTTTAGTTTAGTTAGTTGATTAATCTACTGATTATTTTTTTCTTAAATAATTAGTAAAATATCAGAAAAGAATGAAAAGTGCTATTTACACGTGAAGTTTAGATATTGAAATTTGAATAACTTGTTTTGTCAGACCAGCAGTCAACAAAAATTAAAGACACAAAGTTTACTTTTATAGAGGATCAAGAAAATAAGCAAATATTCACATTTGTGAAGCTGGAACGAGTTACATTTTTTGCTAACAAAATTACCTAAATTATTGTTCATGTTCCAGCTCTAATATGTTGTTATTGTACTTAACTGGCTTAACTGTCTTCATATCAAAAAGATAAGATAAACATATTTGTAGGCAGTAGTGGAAGAAGTATTGAGATAGTGAAAGTAGATCCTGTCCTGTATTCTTTCGTGAGTAAAGGGTTGAGGTTTTATCAGCGAAATGTAGTACACAATATGGAACCTTTCAGGAAATTGAATTAGGAAATACTATTTTTGATTATTATTACTACCAGTGCAACACATAAACACACAGTAATATGTTAATTCAACAATATGAATATGTTAATTAATGTTAATGTACGTTAGTATATGTTGTTATTTAATACAATTAATCATGTTTTATATGTATAATCTTAATGAGCAAAGTAACTGCTAACTACAGTTGTCCGATAAATGTAATAGAGAAAAAGTACTATATTTATCACCCACATGTAATGACATAAATGAATAAATTAAACAAAAAATTAATCTTTTTTTTTTTTTTGCTTCTGTACCCTCCAGATGTCTGATTCCAGGGTGTCGTCTGTCATCCAGGAGTGGGCATACTCGAGTCAGGCCCACACCCAAACCCTGAACCCTACCACTTCCAACCATGCAGGATCAACCAATCAGCTGACACAGATGGACATGATACCGTACAGTCAGTCTCAGGGACTGATGAGAGGGGGCACTGATGACAGAGTGGCTGAGCAGATGATGGGACTGTCTTACCTGCCGTACACCTCCTCTTCCTGTCTTAGCAACACCTCGAGCACAGGGACCACAAACCACCACCAGAGCCACTCCAACACTCAGCAGGTATGTGTTTGTGAAAGAAATGACTGATTTGTGGATGATAGATCATTTTCTCCTTCCTCACAACCTAAACACATTTGTGTGTCTGACCTCCAGGACTTCTCTTCTTTCCTGCTGCCATCTCTGCGGGCCCCGGTAAACAAGAGGAGCATCAGCAAGGACAGTGCAGAGTACCGCCTGCGACGCGAGAGGAACAACATCGCTGTGAGAAAGAGCCGGGACAAGGCCCGCAGGAGGATTCTGCTGACCCAGCAGAGGGCCCAGCACCTGCAGGAGGAAAACCAGAAGCTGCAGATGAGGATAGGGCAGCTGACACAGGAGCTGGACACTCTCAAACACATCCTGTCACAGCGGCACCTGCATGGAGCTGAGGAGGGAGTAGCAGGGGAATCTAATATCTAGAACCACATTTGTACCTGGTATTAACATCTCATCGCTGGCATCAGATTCATTACTAGTATCTAAGCAGGCCTCTAAAGACCCCTTGTTGATTTTTCAAATTTTGTTGAAAGGCAGCCATTTGTGGAAAAAGTCACATATAGAAGAAGTAGATTTGAAAATGAAGTGTCTTTTAGGGATGTAATGGTGGGTAAAGGAATTAAAGGGCTTAGTTATAGTTTCACAATGTAAAATTGTGAAATGAGAGAAAGCAAACACACTGGCAGGACTCTAGCTACCGATGAGGACACTGAGGTCATGTCCTCTGTCTTTTCTGGAGATTTTGGGGGTTCAGGGGGGATTTTACATTCTACAACTGATACAATTATTTAGCCCTGTAAGCCCTCTGTGTGCATGTTCATCTTACATTGAGAACACCCAAAGTTTGCAGTCATAATGGGTCTTCAAAACAAAAGCAGCCTCTCATTTTAGCAGTGGTCCTTAGTTGGCTGAAATGATGACTGTCACTAGCTGTAGCTAGCTAGTGCAAGCTGCTTGGTTGAAAACTTTAATGTTTCCAGCTGACTTTTTGTAAACACAAGCAGATATCTTGTCCTCAACAAATATTTTTTAGAATGCAATTGTAACAGCACAAAATACAATTTGTTAAACTAATGCTTTTGAAAATAATGCAAGAGTTCTACTGTTGGTAGCAAGTTTGCTAGACATGCTAATGTTTGTAGCACACATTCTTTTTGGATGGTAAAGGCTAATAAAAAAGACACCACCCTCCAAACTCTTGATACATACATACAGTGTATCACTATTGCCCCATATGCACCCCTTCAACATGTGCAAAAACAGGCCGGCTGTTTCTAATTATGTTTGCTAAGCTATGTTCCGGGGTATAGGTTTAGCAAATGGTTAATTAAATTCCAGTGTATTAGGCTTTAAAATAACATTTCGTGGTGAGTAATAAAATGTACAGACATCATGCTGTAACGGTTAACTGAATAAATAAAATGTTTTGAAAAATCCAAACTATTTAAAATTTGAGACCAGATACTATATTTTGAATCAACTGAATTTTCTGGGTGAGAGGGGAGTACCTATGGAAATTGTGTCCACGGTGCTGCACACTGGAGCTTTGAATAGATGAATAAAACACATTAACATTCTGAAAAATGGACCTTAAAGTCTCAATTTAAAGTAGAAAGACATGTGGTGGGTTTGAATGTAAAATGCACTTAAGTCATCGTATGTTCTGAACAGCTACGTGAGATGGAGAAACAAAGCGCTGATGTATAAAACTGTGTATCTAAAAACTAAAAATGTTGCACAGGTGGTTCCAGAAACAGAAAGTACATAAATACCTAAATACCTAAACCTGCATATGCTTAAACTTAACAAATTCCAAATGAACTTTCCTGAACGTTCATGACAACATCTTTACATACATGCATAATCCTCACAGACCCTTCAAAAAGAAGCCCCCTCTATGCATTAGACAGATTTGTTATATGATCTGATTTAACACGGGTTGCCAAATCATCTACCTGACACTTCTTGTCATTGTCAGAGATGATTGTAAGTGCTGTTGCCTAACAAGGTTACACCACAACCTGTGGTTTGGAGGGGATTGTAGTGGAAATCTAAGTGTCTCTCTCTGTATAATACCCTATCTTTTGTCACTAAACAAGTGTGGGATTACTTGAAATAATGTTTATATGCGATATAATCTTTAATGATGTTGAATGTCTTTTATAACTTTATAGTAATACACTGTTAAAGCAAAACTTTGTCAATCTTAAATAAACAAATAATTGCTTGTGCTTGGATGAAACAGACGTCTTTTATATCTGCCAATTTAAGATCCTGACAACTGGTCCTAATTTAACATAAAAGAGTATCTACTGAAGATATTTAAACATGCCTTTACATATTCAAGCAGCGTCATTACTTCCTCAAATAGCCTTTACACATGCAAAACCAGTAAGGTTTTGATTACAGCCTTTAAACAACACATATTTCTAACACAGAAAACGGTGTGCTATCTACAAGCATCATTATTCTCTGCATCCTTCATCAGGGAACACAGCATGCACCTGCCACATTATTTACCATAAGTCGTCTACCCACAGAAACGGACATCATGCCATGGACCGTTGTGCACCAGCGGTTTCCCTTTGTGGGATGGGCAAGATTTCGACACAGCAGAGGACATAGATGAGGAGCGTAGAGATAATATCAGTGTTTCGGGCTGCCAGGGCCTTCCTGTGGCTGTGATGGTAGTGAAGGGACATAGAGATAGGAGACAGACAGGAGGGGTGGGGGCAAGAAGCCAGACATCTTTTTTAAATCTTTGCCCAAAATAATAGTTACAACATTTGGTAACTATTGTGGTAACCTAATATTTTAACACTAATAGATAACAGTATGGGATTTATTGCATCAGGTTTCCAAGATCGAGGTTCATACTACTCATCGCTCTTAGTATAATATTCATTTCCCTTTCCATGTCTAGTTTCTTTGTTGATTGTCATGTTAAAAAATATAAGTAAATAAAAAAGTCTTTTCAGGATGTAATCTTTATTTTATTGCAGGTGTAGCCAAATGACGCAACATTCAAGAAGTTCACTTCTCTTGTACCAACGTTTTTTGTTACACAATGAAAACAGTAAATCAGTAACACCATTACGACTGACCAAAACTCTACACTTAGGCTGGATTTATTAGAAGCATGAAAGCAAAATTATATTAGTATCATTTTTCGACCTATCCGTTCTCTAAAATTATATTAATATGTAATTTTACAACTCACTAAACTGATCTGATGATAATTACACTAACACTGCTTTAATCAGCACGCACACTGTTCACTGTGCAATTTGATTAATCCAACAGGAGCTAAAACTAATCACATCCAGTCACTGAGTTTGAGTGTTTCATTAGATTTTATGACAGAGTGCAGTTCTGCACAGATGATCAGTATCTGTAATATCACAACACTCCACTACGAAAAAGACTGAAAGGTTGGAGCGTGCAAAATCCAGTATATGATGTTAATAAGATGTTGGAGAGAGGGCCCATGATTTAAAAGATTGTGACGGTGCCTTGTTGAATGAAAGATAGGATAGAACTTTACACTTAAAAATCAAATATTTGACATATAGATCTCTGCAGTTATCTATATGATGTTGTATAAATACATGTATAGAACTGGGCAATACCTTGATTTAGATTTTTTTGACTACATAAATGACTAGAATACAGGAATAGTGGGAAAAACTACAAACGATAAATAAAGACCATAATAATCTATGGAAGTGAACATATGCGCTATACAAAAGTATTTTCTCTTGTTTCTGATCACCAGAGATCATTGAGATATAAGTAGTGGCGTCCAAAATTGTGAGACCAATCGTCAAGATACCTCTGTTGTGCATTTGTTTTGAATGTAATCATACTTTCTTAACAAATGATAATATCAGATCAGAATTTGGGTGATAAGTTGAAACTTTGAAAAATATGCATGAATTTGAGAATATCTTTTGTATGCACCCCTTTACTTTAATGACAGGACCTCCACAAGGTTGTGGCAACGTTCCAAAGAGCCTCTTGTGATGTCAGACAGTACTCAGATCTCTCAGTCCTCAAGTGCCCTCATAAATCATAAATGGAGTTGAGGTCAGGTGACAGTGGAGTCCATGACATTCAGGTCTCCTTGGTCTTCAAGTAATTGTGCAAACCATAGGGTGTAGCATGTTTCTGAAGAATGAAGTGCTACTTCTCTTTGGTCAGGGTGGAGTCAGTTTGGTCCAGGTGTCAAACCTCAGAGTTGGCAAACCACCTCAAGACTTAAATATTCCACTCACCATGTGTCACTGTGGGTTTGATATACTGTCTCTCTTCTGTTCGCCTCCTTACATACATTCTTCTGCCATAAATCTTGGATTCATGCACTCCAAGTGTTTGGCCTAGTTTCCCCTCCTGAGAAGTGGTTTAGAAACTGCTACTTGTCCCCTGAGACCACTACAAGACAACCTTCTTTTGACAGGACTTTTGCTGATTGGAGTGTTGCGTTCATTATTTAGAAAATTCTGCATCTGTGATGAAGTTGTTTTTTTTTTTTTTTTTTTATTTCTCAGTGAACTAAGCCAGATGTATTGATGTTCTGATGGTGTGGTCACTTTTGGTCTGTATGATCGTGCTTTGGATACAACTGATCCAGTTTCTGCAAAGCATTTTAGAGTCCCATGCAGTGCTCCCTAAGAGTCTACTCATGATTTGACTCCCCTCTTTGCTTAGAATAACAATTTGACTTCTGACACCTTCACTTACTTTCTAAATCCTCAAAGCTTCTGATTATTTTCAGGATATTCCAAGATATTTTCAATGTGGTGTCAGACTTTTGGACCCAACTGTGTATGTTTATATACGTTTTATTGTTTGCTATGTAGAAAAGGCTAATCAATAAAATAGTAGACATAGTTCAAACAAACTAGGAGGTTCTTTTGTATCCTGCTTTCATGATTATTCGATATAATCTACCAACATTGACTTTATCCTCCATATTTATGTGAGCTTTGTGTCATTTTGGTAACAAAAACCTCATTTATAAAAGGAGAGTGAAAGTGTAACACAGACTACATGCAGCCTGTCATGTATTGAGCAGCACATAATGACTTCTTGTGTGACTGTGTCTGTTGAAATGTCCCACAGCGTCGTGTGGGGCAATCTGTGGTCCCAGGACTGCAACATCTCTGCAGAGTGAAGAAAGACTGTGTTTCACCTAATCCCTACCGAGTTACTCAACAGCAGCAGACCATATGAACCCCACCACAACTTCACTTGAGCACCAATCTTATGGCTCCTGTTAATAAATGGTATTTTTATAGCAGTAATTGAGCAACTCATTGGATTTTTGTCTAAAGAATAAAATGACTGAATATTTCAACATATAAACAGAATAATATTTTGTCCAAATATGTGAAAGATAAACTTTTCACCTCTATTTCAGCACTTCCGCCCTCTTCCAGTTACTCCAGTTAACAGTACAACTCTGTGGTGAAACGCTTGCCTTTGTTCGCTTTAGGCTCCCACCACACCTTCAAAAACACTTTGCAGTGATGGTACCAAGATAATATTGTATGGATGATATTTGTTTTGCAAGTTGTAAGAATCCAACCTTCTGATAGCAGGAGATAATTTACCACAAATGTGCATTATCTGCAATATACACATCTTATCTTGGTATTTAGAGGGGAAGTGGCAGCCATCACAGTCATACTGTGTGGGTGGCACACACACATTGTCATGGCAAGAGACAACAATATGAAATACAAAATGTGAAATGTGAAAATAAATGGCAGGTATCACCACTGTCCCACCAAAATAAAAGCACAGTCCTTTTGTATGACTGTTGAAAGGACTAAGGGTTAGATCAATGACTGTCTACATTCAAACACAGCACATACAGTCTGTGTTGTCTAGTACAGACAAATTCTTCCACTACTGGTCACTGCAACACAAACTGTGTTAGTGCCATCAAGTGTAGCTTAGCTGTCATTACCAAATGTTAAATTGAAACCAGTGGTCTTTGTCCGTGAGACAATTGGGTCTGCTTTGAGCTTGATAACTCGTGAACCCTTTCCTCTCTGATTTTCTCTCCAGGGTACCAGTAAAGTCATGATAAAATAAATAAATAAATAAATAAAAATAGCAACTAAAAAGATGCATATAACCTCTATAGGGTTCTTTTCAACCCTCAAATAATGCTTTTCCATTCTAGGTTCATCATAGCATTCACTATTTTTCACCTAAAAACAAATGTGGAACATAGTGCAGAATTAGTAATGATGGACGTGTCAAGCTGTGTGAATGCACAGAGTCAGCCTGTTGTTCATGATGGATGGTGTAAATAAAATGGACAATGACATCTACAATAAATCTGACTGGAAATAAAGGGGGGACGGTGATGTTTTCCAAGTAGACAAAAATGTAACTTCTGTCTTCTATAATAATAATAATAACATTAACATGTTGAACAGTTCATATTCATGACTCAAAACAAGCCCACATCAGCCTGGACAACAGAGGTACAGAGTATTAGACCTGTCTCTGGTGGTGGCGCGTGATTTATGGCTCCACCATGCGGCAGAGAGATACATGTAAAGATAGTAGACAAAAACAGATGTCTCACTCTAAACATTTCTTCTGCAGTCCAATACCATTACTGTATATTTGTGTTACATTCTTGGATAAGAGCAAAATTTCCTGTTGTTACTTTAGAAAATGTAACTATGGACGAAACTATCACTGCAAATAGTTCCTCCATCTGAGCACATTTTACTTTACTGTCTTTTAAGTTAATCAGAGATTAACTTGACATTAAGGCAAATAAATCATTCTCAAGTTTAAATAATTACAAAATTAAATCATATATACAATTGGAGTTTTTTTTTCATACAGCCCTGCTGTTCAGGTTAACATTTTCTTTCTAAACCTCTTCACCTCTACTTTGAACAAAACTAAAATAAAACCAATCCAAAACAAGGTTTCTTAGCAAAAAATACAGCAAAATGGTCAGCCAACAAAAAGTCAGGCAACACACGAAAAGTGTGTGAAAACCTAAACTAAGACATGATGAATTAACAAGGTGTGATCAGTGGCTCACAGTGTAGGAAATATGAGGCTTTCTGCACTGTGAGAACACGGTGGCCTATCAGTTATCTTCTTCCTGGAAAAATGTCCTAAATAATTTAGATGAAATAATTCACAATAGGTTTCTATTACCATCTAATAATAGCCTTCATATCAAATATAGCCTGACAACACCAGAGGACAGTAACACACTGATGTGTGAGTGCTAACATTTGGAGCAGTTTATGAGCTAACACGAGATACTTGGAGGAGTTCAGAAACAGGTTTGATAACTCTTCCAACTCTAGATGTAAGGCGACAGGAAAGGTGTGGCCACAGGTAAAAATGTTTGTATAATAATTCATATGTACAATAATTAAATCTACATGTCACAAGTTAACAATTTAACAATTTGTCATGATTTGGGGACCCTTTTATCGAATGTCATGCTTCAAAGCAACAATAATTGTATTCAGTATTATAATTAAAATGTTCAGTGCAGGCCGATAGCTACAGGTTCAGCTGATATTCTGTGATCCAGTACAGTACAGTAGTGCTAACCAAAGACTAATCTTTTATTTCATAGCTTTAAGCTTTGCTACCAGATTATTAAAGACATTTTTGATGCTGAAACAGGAGCCTGCTTCTATTCAAATCTCCACAGATTTTCATGCCAGGCTTCCAAAAGTTGGAATAAAATATTTTTTAGCTCTTCTCATGAAAAGATTGTGACAATGTGAGTTATTCTTGATAGATAAAGTGTATCTTCTCAAAACTTTATTGATCAATCTCTTCCAAACACAGTGAAAATTAAACCACAACTTTATGTATTTGTCTCTATCTGCCATTTCAGTTGCAACAGTCTGGTTGAAAGCTTGAGTTGGTTGAGAATGCACAAAACACCCTTCACACAAAATACCCATTTTACATAGGCTACAACCAAAAAGCATGAAAGACCAGTTAAATAAACAAAACATTCCCCTCAGCCATATGATTTTTTCCTATTATCTCCATATGTTCCTTGACAGGTGCAGTACTTTATATATTTTTATTTTCTTGTTCTATGTTTGCCACTATAGGCCTCCGTACTAAGGAATATTCCTTGTATATGAAAGCTGTATTTAATCCTGACTCTGATTGTTGAGTGACCGAGTGATGTACCACCTCATCGTACACGATCTCTGATCGCAGTGAGACTAGGGGACGTCGCTTTGACGATCTTTGCCGACTTTTCCCGAAGTGTGCCGCCGCCGGTGGAGCAGCTCGCCCCTATAAACAGGCTTCTCTTAATGCAGTTTCCACCCGCTCTTTGTCCGCGACCGGCCGACTGACGACGCGTTTTCCTTTTAGGATAATGTCGGACACACACATGTCTTATTTAATTATTTTATGTAATGTCGGCAGGCAGAAACTTGGACTAAACAATAACGTTAAAAACCAGAGACGGTAAGAGAGAGAGAGAGAGAGAGAGAGAGAGAGAGAGGAGTCTGTAAGCATCCCCGGCGGGCATCATCTCAAAGTGGCGGAGGGTTAGCTGCTGTGCTCGGGACTAACACGAGTCCAGTGTCCTTGCTTGTGTCACAGGCAGCAGTCCAACACTTCTCCGGGACAGACATGTCTTTTCACATAGCAGACGAAGCAGACTGGCATCGAGGCGCAGAGGAGATACGGTGAATGCGGTGAAACTACTCTCCACTCTCTCACCCCGCAATGTTTTGGATGTTTGACAACGGGCAGTAGGATTTTGGCTCACATTTAACAACATTTTAAAGCGGGTAAGTAACCGTATACATGTGGGTTTAAAGCCAGGCACACGGCGTAACAGCGGCTATGTGTTTGACCAGTCAGCCGGGGCAGGTGTGAGTCTTGTCAGCCCGGCCCAGCTGCTTCACCCCCTCCCTCCCTCCCTCCCTGCTTATATTATCATTTTATTCCCCTCACACTGCTGCTGTCTTTATTTCACTGTGTTCACTCAGACCTCTGTGTTACATTCCCTGCACGTCCCTTTCCCACCCCCTCTTTTTTTTTTACCCCCCTCTCTCTCGTGCACAAGCTCTTATGTAACCCTGTGGGATTCCTTTTTTTTTTTTTTGCGAGACTTCCTGGCCCTGTGCAAGGAAAACACAGCAGCAGGCAGGCAGCAGCAGCAGCAGCACTCGCTGCTAGAGGAGCACCATGTGCACCGACAGAGGAGGCTGCTGAGGAGAGCACAGGCTGTTCACATTCCTGCCCTCAGCTGGGAACACAGCCTGTAGCACAGAGAAGAAAGGACTGACAAAAACATCATGTTACTGTTTTATATCAGGTTATTTGTTTGGCTTTTAACCCACATGAGGATTAAAAGTGCCTGCATTCACTGAAAGCCTTTTATTTTTTTTAACAGTTTCCTGTTATTTGTACAATTTTTACAACAATGTACCCATAAAGGCTACTGACAGCTACACACTTGGTGAATTTGGGACCTAATGTCAAAGCCTAATAAAGCTTTGTGTTTGGTCTAAGCAGTGTTGGGCCATTAGATTAAAATTGGAACTACAACTAATAATAATCTTCTTTATTAATATTTGGTCTGTAAAATGAGTGAAAAATGCCCACCACAGTTTCCTTAAACTCAATATGATGTCAGCAAGTCATATGATGTCATCAGCTTGATTAGTTCAAACAACACTCCAAAACTCAAATATATCCAGTTTACGCTCATTTAAGCTGTCCGTTCTCACATTTATGTGGCTAAAACCAGCAATTGTTTCATATTTTTTACTTGAAATTGGTCAGATTTTTCTGTTGATCTGTTAGAAGACTGAATCTTTTTAGCTGTAGTCTGAATTGGGACACATTTTCTAGCCATACACATGAAGTGTACAGGTATTATGTCATAATCCTCGTACTAAATTTACTCTGAGAGTTGCCGCACTTCAACAGGACTCTTCTGTTCCAGTTTGGTGTGCGCGGACAGAGTTAGGTTGATATGGTATGTAAATAATCTGCTCCTGTACAGCACAGTGTGCTTTCGTTCAGTAGGGCTTTCAGGACAGATCTAAAAAAGGGTGTTGTCTTGCTGTGAAATGTGTGTCCCCTGGACAAAATGTTATGTTACTGTGAACTTTCACATTACTCTTCAAATGACATGCAACTTGTGGTCCAGCAGGCTATAACCACACACAGGAGCATGTACAACTCAAGTACTACACACATACAACCTAAGTAATGCCTTAAAAATAAAACAAGTAAAGCTTTCAGTATAGCAGGCTCAAAACCAGGAAGCTGAAGCAGCTAAATGGAATTCAGCCATCTTTTATTATTAAACACCAAACACGCCCGTGTTTTCCTCCTGTGACGTGTCCAAATGTTATGTCAGTCCTGTATTTAATCCATGAAATAATGCTGTGATTCTCCACGTTCTTCCACAGAGCTTTCCCACGTCTCGTCCCCTCTGCTTGGGGACCAACCATCACGATCAACCTCCCCCAACCTCCTCTTTTAACCCCCCGCCCTCAAAGATGACATCCCCGGACTCTCCCCCGCTGGTCTCCCCTTCCCCATGCCCCGCTCCCCCTCCGTCCCTCCCGTCCTCCCCTGTGCCCTCCTCTCCGGCCCCTTCCTCCTCTTCCTTACCCGCCCCGCCCTCGCTGCCTCCCACGGGGGAGGTGATGGTGCTGGCTCTGGGCAGGAAGAAGCAGAGGGTGCTGATCGCTCTCACCATCCTGCCCAACCTCTTCCTGGCCTTCCTGCTTTCTTCAGACCCCCTCATCACCCTCTCTCCACCCCACCACTGCCACCTGCCGGGGCCATTGCCCTCGCCTGAGGTGCTGAACGCCTCTCTGCCTTGGGAGAAGGGTGGAAGGCCTGGGGACAGCGGGGGCCTGTCCCAGTGTAAGCAGTATGTCAACAGCAGTACGTCAGCTGTGGTGGACTGCGAAGCCGGCTGGGACTACAATGTAACGGAAGGACTGAGGAACAACATCGTTACAGAGGTAAAGATCCGGCGTGGGATCTCCTAAAGCTCTCTCATTTTGGTTTTCTTATTGTTTCGGCTTTTTTTGTTTATGTATGGAATTAGGGTCTTAAAATGCTGAAAAGTTTGTTTCTTTTTATATCCTGTTATTATCCACTGGAGGGTCTTGCTGAGCATGCAGCCTGCATTTTTTTTGCAAACCCTGCTAAACTTAAATACAGCTGCACATATTTGTACCTATGAGACAGACAAAAAGTCACCTCCTGGTGGCTTGTAGAGCCTTGGATCCTCCTGGTTTGGCCTTTAATTGACGTTATTTTTAAGTTTTGTTATGGTTGTGTGGCGACAAGAGTTGTTGTGAAAACTCTTCATTGTTGCTGCTTTCAAGAAAACTCCCAACGTCAGAGATTTAGGAGATCCTAGATACCATTTTCCAACACAAACCTCCAGTCTGATGCTGTTGTTCCATGCACACCACAGCTAAACCACAGGACTACTTAGAGTTACACATGATTACATGAAAAAAACAAAGAAAGTTCTACTTAGTTTGAGTACAGTGCCTCTCATGCACTCACCAACACTCTGTCTGTGTTTGGTTGTAGTTTAAACATCTTTAATTAAATAGATCTAGCAGAAATGCATTTTCACTTTTGTTGTAGTGTCCGAGCATTGTCAGACTTTTATTCCACCATCCTTGATGCACATGAACCCAGTCAGAAATGGGACTGCACCAATTTTATACATCAAAGTCTGTTTACAGGTTTCGTGAAGCACTACTGCGTATGTGAAGTAGTTGTATAAAGCCTTTTGTGTCTCCAGTGGGAGCTGCACAACATCTGATGAATTGCCCCGAGCCTGGATGAGACTACAAGACTACAAATGTGAAAATGAAAAGAAAAAACCTGGCTGCTTGAAAGAAATGAGTTCACCAGACCTCTGTGGCCTCTCCTCATCTCTGCCTGAGGCCACAGGCTGCTAGCTGTCACTAGCATAACACACTCGAATGTTTGACCAGTCAGTTGTCGAGTTGCATTCTGGGTAATGTAGGCACCAGTAGAACACACTATCTCTTGAGTCTGCTGCATCAATCCTGGTACTTTTTGAAAAAAGGTTTAGAAAATAGTTGTTTTTTTAGACTTCCATTCAACCACGAGAAGAGGGTGTGTGTGAGCCAGGTTGGAAAACATTCGGTGACTCATTCAGAAATGTGTTTTACCCACGTCACTGTGCCAAGCTGAAAGGACCACGAGAGACTTGAGATTTCAGAGATACCTGAGACATGTCTGAAATGTTGTCTTCTAAAATATGTCACAGTCCGTGCTCACAAACAGATAACACGGAGATACAGATACAGATAGATTATTAAAATGACACTAAGATACAAAATATCCTAAAAATATTTTGGACTATGATTGGCAGCAATTTGCACGAACATACAAATAGTCCCTTTTTTAAATGCCTTGCTCGTGGGGAACCTCATTTACTTTCACACTCACTATCCACTTTATCAGGTGTGCCCGGCTAGCTATTCTTTTGCCCTCAGAACTTCCTTAATTCTTTGAGGCATTGATTCAACAAGCTGTTGGAAACTTTCCTCTGAAATTTTGGTCCCCATTGAAACGATCGCATCATCAGTCGCTGCAGATTTGTCGGCTGCACGTCCATGATGCGAGTCTCCTGTTTCACCACGTCCCAGGGGTTTTCTATTGGATTGAGATCTGGTGACTGCGGAAGTCTTTGGAGTACAGTGTAGAAACCAGTCTGAGATGATTTGTGACTTGGCGCATAATATTGCTGGAAGGAGCCATTAAAGATAGCTATACTGTGGTTATAAAGGGATGGACATCAGCTACAACACTCAGATAGTCTGTGGCATTGAAACAATCCTCAGTTGATGGGACTAGGCCCAAAATGTGTCAAGAAACCACCAGCCTGAAGCGTTGATACAGGGCAGGATGGATCCATGCTTTCATGTTGTTTTCTGAATGTTACAAGCTATGTAACGTTTTCTGATATTCTATTGTTCGATTTTGGCGAGCCAGTGAAGCCTCAGTTTCCTGTTTCTTAGCTGGCAGGAGTGGCACCCGGTGTGGTCCTATGCTGCTGTAGCCCATCTGCTTCAAGTTTCGACACGTTGGGTGTTCATAGTCGCTCCCCTGCATGTCTCAGTAGTAACAAGTGGTTATTTGTGTTACTGTTGTCTTTCTGTCAGCTCGAACCAGTCTAGCCATTTTCTTCTGACCTCTGCCATCAACAAGGCATTTTCCCACAGGGAACTGCCGCTCACTGGATGTGTTCTCTTTTTCAGACCATTCTCTGTAAACCCTAGAGATGGTTGTGTGTGAAAATCAAATAGAATAATCAAAAAAGAATAAAATCCCAGTAGTTTGTGAAATACTCAAACCAGCTTGTCTGGCACAACAACCATGCCACGTTCAAAGCCACTTAAATCACCATTCTATCACATTCTGATGCTTTGCACTTCAGCAGATTATCTTGATGCCTACGTCTACATGGCTAGGGTCATGGTCACACAAGTAAATGCAGGTGAGTGTTTGTAGTCTGTTTTAAGGATCAACAACACACAAACACACACATGTATTTACTATCGCTCGAGGCTGCTGTCAAAGTTCACCAATGATGAACCTTGCCTCTTTGCTCGCATAGAATATCACGAATTCTTGCCAGTGTTGATTTTGTGTATGTGTGACTGTAGCCTAAACACACACACGAGTTGCTGATGTTTGGCTGATTAGATAATTGTGTTAACGAACAGTTGAACAGGTACACCTAATAAAGTGGCTGCTGAGTGCAGGTAAGTAGCTCCTGGCTCTGTCATGTTCAAGAAATGTGATAAATGCTGCTGCGTTGGAGCATTAACTGCTTGTGGTGGGCTTGACATTTTGACTTGCATGATCCTTTCAGAGCTGGATTTCTTAGTAAAAGAACTGAATTGATCTTATAACGTCTTAAACAGAGCCTAACCAGCTGCTAACAGTTTTCCACTTAGACTGGATGCTCTGTGGCCTCTGTGTCTGTTTGCATTTCTGTGCCTACTGATGTGGGAACCACACCCAGCCCTCCAGTCCGTGGTATTAGGGCAGTTCGCTGGTAATCCACCCACACCACTGCAGCGAGCTGAGGATACATAAATACTGCCAAGAGAGGCGTTTAGCAGGAGCACGCCTGCAAGTGGATTCCCGAACAGCACGTAGTGTGCCCACAGTCATTCTCACTTTACGCACTGAGAATGACATAGAGACTGACATATTGGACTCTTAAGTTGGATTTAGCTCAGAAAGTATTTTTTTGCTGACGTGACGGTGTCACTCCAGTGCTGAGCTGGCAGTCTGGGGAGCAGGAAGCAGGAAGGCCTCCGATCAGCTTCTCCTCTGCCACTGATCAATACTGTGTCAATTCATTAGAGGCAAACTCCTTTTAACATCTCTCTGCTTGGATCTATGAGCTAATACACAGACTGAGTTACTTTTCCTTCCTGACGTCATTAGGGTTGGGCAGCGTGACGATAATGTGACAAACCCTTAATGTTGTCATTCAGCTGCACCGGATTCTCAGTTTCTTAATGGAGTCAGAAACATAAAAGAGGGGAGATGGTTGCAGGTTTCAGTCTTCCCCTAAAGGCACATACCTAACTAGTGTCTGAGCCTCATTCTCAAAACCAGTTTAGAAACTGGTTTGTGTGCATTTTACTTCCTCTTGTTCAGCATCTAAAGCATTCCACCCGTATGAGCACTATGTGTGGCTACGCTGCCCTTTACCCGACAAGTGTGCACTGTCATGGCTCTGTGCCTCAGCAACAGGACAGCTGATATTATGTGACAGGCTTTTATGTTTCTGCGCACGGGCTCCAATTATTCAAGGCCTTTTTATCACCGGCCCTCTGCTCTCGCTCGCTCCCTCTCTAGATCATTAAAATCATTTTGCTTTCAGCGGGCCAGCAGACAGCGACATTAGCAGAGCTCAGCTGTTAATGCAAATCAGTGGGTCGGCTTAATATGATTAAAACTCAGATCTAAGAGCTGTTGTTGTTGTTTTTTTTCCCCCGTTTTTTTTAGCAGATGTGTTGACTTTCCATGTGGATGCAGTACTACAAATATTAACAGTAACACACCCGCTTTCTTATCGCAACCACATACACAATAATAAGTGTTGTGTTATGAGTCTAAAGGTTCCTGGAGGCTTTATACTGTGCCATTCTCTCAGCCTGTGATCTCCCTTTTGTAATCCAGGTCCGATTACACCTGGGACACATAATTATTTATCAATCAGCAGAAATCATCCACATGGGGAGGCCACAAAACAGTCAAAGCACACATGTTGTTACATCAATGGACCAGAAATTGTATGTGCACTGTAGTTTGGATTCAGTCTGTGTTTAAACATGCATTATAAATAAAACTGTCTTTTTGAATCAAAGTAAGTAATTAATGAAATAAAGTCATTTGCTCAAAGCATGTTTCTTCATGAGTAAGTCAAGCTAACAATCAATGCGAATGCTCAGTGAGCTGAGTTAGACATTTTGGCTCAGGGCTTTAAAACATGCTGAGAAGGAGGCGACACATCTCACACTCTTGTTAGCAGAGCCTGTCTTTTTGTCGTCTTCAGAACATACATCTGAAAAAAGTCTCAACAGCCAGGTCTAAATTACATGCGAGGTTTCCCACTTTTTCCACTGTATGCCCGTTTACTGAACGACTTAACTTGCTATTCAGTCATCATTTAAAGTGTCACACTAATATACATTAAAGTTGAAGGAAGGTTGAATACAAACTAGATGTAGTTAATGCAGTTAATCACAACGTAAAAGTCAGGATCATTCGTAATAAAAATAATTGTTAGTTGCAGCCCGAACTTGTAATTTTTGTAGGCAGTAATGTGGAGAAGTTACTGTCTAGAGTTTGTTTGTTTGGATTATTAATTAAACATTAAAAACAGCTTCCGAATAATGACTACTAGACCAAACCCTGTTGTCTCTGTGTTGTCCAGTGGGATCTGGTGTGTGGTCAGTATTGGCTGGTCCCTGTGGAGGAGGTGTGTTTCATTCTGGGCATCCTGACTGGCTGTCTCGGCCTGGGCTATGCTGCTGACAGGTAATACATGCATACACACACACACACACACACACACACACACACTTCAGTGCCTCTTATTGTGTGTATTGGCAGACAGCAGAAGTGGTTGAGACAGTCGAGTGCAGAAAAAAGTTCTGTTAATAGGTTACTGTGTCAGTTTGAAAAGTTTATTTTCTTGTCATAGCATGAATAACCTACTATACTGTATGTGTTATACAGGACACACACACACACACAGTTAACATGTTCCAATACGACTCAGTCCTCCCGTCTGCAGACATCTGTGCTGTTAAATCATTTTGTTCTTCATTCTGCAGTCCTTACTTTGCAGTTTCACTACCTCACAACTCTCTATACACACACAGACACAGACACAACACTCAGACACAAAACGTAGCCTGGGACGTTAATGTTCACATGAAGTTAGCTATAGATTTACTATGCCTGCTGCCGGTGCTTCCTCTATCAGTCAGCAGATGGTGGCCTCCAGCCGAAAGAAAGAGAGATTTAATATCAAGCGGCCCAAATGCCATTTCATAGCGCTTTCCATCACAGTAAGAAATGCTGTTGTGCAAGAAATACTTTGTAGACACAAACCAAGTACTACACATGAGCAATGCATGGCATGCACGTTTATGTTAGAGAATCTAAGCCTTTTAACATCTGCAAGCTTTATTCAGCTGGATCTCAGGACCTCATGCTCGATAGTCTGCATTGGGCACACCCCAAGCACCTCAGTTAATTGACACAATGGATCCAGCCTGCGTCTGCCGTGTCGTCTGATTGAAAATCACAGAGGGGGAGCTGTAGTTTTGGGGGAGATGCAAGGGAGATAATGCAGATTTAATCAGCTAAGAGCCTTCATTAATTTGCTGACCAAGTGAGCATGGCATCTGTTTGTTAAGGCTAGTGAATTAATGCTGCCGCCTGGGGAGTGTGCAAAAAGAGAAGGGAACAGTGCTAATCTGTAGGTTGGAAACAAAACTG
The DNA here is from genome assembly GCA_033000465.1 of Sciaenops ocellatus. Taxonomy (NCBI): domain Eukaryota; kingdom Metazoa; phylum Chordata; class Actinopteri; family Sciaenidae; genus Sciaenops; species Sciaenops ocellatus. The sequence goes on from CP136869.1 coordinate 17,992,592, forward strand.
CTGCACACGCAAACAGCTGAAAATCGGCTCATCATCACATTTAGTAATCAGTTTGTGCTCTAGATTTGAGGTTCCTTAAAAATGCATTTCTTCTGTTGAAAGTTTGATAATATATTAGTTAATATCATGTTTGCAGGTGCTTCGAAATAATCATAAAATGTTAAACTTTTGATCTCTGTTTCCCTGCAGGCTGGGCAGGACCAAGACTCTGCTGACCTCCCTGACTCTGTCGGTGGTGTTTGGGGTGCTGGTGTGTGTCTCTCCGTACCCCTCCATCTTCATCGTCATGCGTTTCTGTTTGGCGGCAGCTAGTGCGGGAGTGTACCTCACTCTGTACATCACTCGTGAGTATTTAGAGTGTATAGACATGCTATCAGCTCTACCTAGCTAACATGCTCGCAGTGAAGCTGTCATTAATCAAGTGTAAAGTTTACCATGTTCAACATGTTCGACTGGCTTGTTAGCATGCCAACATTTGCACTAAACAAAAAGTTGCATCAAAATATATCTTGTTACAAAATAATACAAAAAATACAAAGTACTGTTGCCAGAAAACATCAAATTAAAATTCACATATTTAGATTTTTGGAAGAAGGTCAATTGAATGCTACTGTATCTAAACAAAATGGTATGTCTTTTATGAATGTAGAAACCTGCTCCATGTCCAGTTCAAAGCCATTGTCGCAGAGACACAGCCACTTCAATTAGTAGCCTATTTTGGTGCCTTTAAGAACAACAAACTTTTTAAATATTTCTGGTGTTCACTGCCTCATGTGCAGATGGAATATTATTCCTGAGAACAGTCACAGTACTGAAGAGGGGAGGGTTGTGTTAAATAAAATAAAAAAGTGAGCTTGATCAGTGGGCACAGCTCCAGAGAAAGCAGCTTCTGGTGTCCTCCAAGGGTCTCTGATTCAGCTCTGCTGTATCCATTTCAAATGAAAATGTCCTTTCAAATTAAAAGCCTTCTAGCGTTTTATACACGCCCCAGTCACACACTAGGTTTCGACCTCGTCTTGTTATTATGAATCTTGGACAAAGCATTTTGAAGTACTGTACCCTAAAGTATCTTTGTACAATTTTAATTTTATTTTTGTCAGCTGTTGAATTACCAATTACAAAATACTAAAAAGTAGTAATTGAAATATTGCAAATACAATTGCAAACACTGCCCATCTCTGGTTCTGTAGGTGTTTGGTCATAAACCAAAGTATTGGCTAAATTACCTGATGGTGGTGTTAGAAGAAAGTGAGGGGTCACCGGAGTTTTCAATTCATTCTGAAGGGAACATGATTGTGTTTATTAGATTTCATCAAACTCTGTTGAGACATTTCACTAAAGAAGATAAATGTGAATGTTGTGGTGATGCTAAATGAAAAGTCATAGAATCATCTAAGTCAATGGGCTTCATTCTCTGGAGTCGTTGAATATCTTCAAAATTTCATAGTGATCCGACAGACCGACATTGCCATATATAGACCTGTGCTGCTAGCTTGGCTAGCTGCTTGCTACATCAACCAGACGTACAGTTACTGCATAAACTCCAGAAATAAATCTAATAGGTGATTTTTTGGTATTTTCCTTTTTAAAGGAGCTTAGAATTAAGATGGAGACAAGTTGTTTGTTAGTCCTTAGTTTGTGGTTTAGAGTTATTCATGATGGATTTGCTGTGTTTGTCTGTCAGGTCTGGAGCTGTGTGAACCATCTCTGAGGCTGGTGGGGACCATGCTGGCCGGGCTGATGACTGTAGCCGGAGAGCTGCTGCTGTTGGCCATTGCACTGGGCTGCCAGTCCTGGAGGGGCCTGTTGGGAGCCGGCGCTGCCCCGTTAACACTCTTCCTCAGTTACGGGTAGGAGTGTGTTGTCCACATGTGTGATTATTAATTTTTTTTTAAATTTTCAGTTTTTGGATTCTCATTTCAAGGACATTTTTAAATATTTGTCAACTTTGACAGGCACATGTGATTTATTTTTCTGAGAAACTGCAGGGACAAGAGAATGAAGGAACCTGACAGTATTCTGATAAAGTGTCCTGATGCCAACTGACTGCTGAAAGCTTCGTTGGATCATATTGATCTCAATGGCCTCATCACACTGAGCCTTTTAGCTCATGTCAGTATGCATCACGGGTACTTTGTTTAAGGTCCTCGGTCCCTCCAAGACTTCTGTTACAAGATAAGCCTCCGTTGCAGGTTCAAAATCAAATTAACAGAGATTAACAGATGATTACTGGCAATGAATCGCAGGTTTTTAATAAGAACAGAAGAAAGGCTGGATTAAAAATAAGGAATTCTGCTTCTTTGTGACCCACACTGGTTATTTTCCACACTGAAGGAGCAAATCTGTGTCACAGCAGCGTAATCTTAATGGATAAAGGTCGGCAAAGATCAAAGAGTGGACTTTTGTCTTTGCTCTCCTGCAGCATTCCTGGGGTTTTTCCAGAGTCTCCTCGGTGGCTCCTCCTGTCAGAGAGATCTGCAGACATGAACTCCTTCAGTGAGAGAAGAAACTCCAACAGAGATGTGAGGGACGACGAGAGCTTCACAGGTGTGTGTGCACACACGGCAGGTTTTGATTCTTAGAGCTAGAGCTGCTCACGTTATTTATTTAATTATTTTTTTAATCTCTGCTGGGTTGAATGGACGTTCAGTTTATAAAGCTTGCATTATCTATGGTTTATTTATTGCAGTGCATTTCAAAACACGAGTACCTATCATACACCAATACTAAGAGCAGGTAATGATGCTCAGTTTTAATTCATGATTTATTGAAGACACGTGTTTCCTGCATAAAAAGGCAATCATAATAGAGCATAATGACCTGCAGCTACAGCCTGAGCTGGGTATTCACTGGGCTCTGCACCAGTTTCTATGTAAATATGTTTGCTTTACTTCCCTTCTCTTTGCCACAAACTGAACTTGCACATTTGATAAAGGTCACAAAATGAAATGACAATGTAAGTAAATATTTCATGTTTTATAAGCTAGATGGGTTATGCATGAACAAAGACATAAATATTCATTTGTTTGCCAAAATGTCATTCACAGACAAAGAATCAACATGACCTTTTCTCACACCGTGACTCCAATAAGAGAAAAGTGGCCAACACCAATTGTAGATAATAAACAATTATGTAATAAACTTTATTTATAGAGCACCTTTCATACAGAGCATGTAGCACAAACTGCTCTACAAAAAGACAAGAAAATAAATAGTGCAAATACTGCATGAAAAAAAACAAAATAAATGAATAACAAATAAAAGAGACATAAAATCACAATACCAAATGAGTTAAGAACAATATACAATACAATTATTAACCTCCATTGTATTTAATCATGTTTTTACTGGACCAATGTGATGACTATTGAAACATTAAAACATCATGTTATTAGGAAAGTTCTCATGATTTATATTTAAGTATCAAAGTTATGTAACAATGTTAAGTGTTGAGCTATAAAAGAGGCACAGAACATTAAGAAAAAAGCCGTTAAACTCCTGCTGCAGGTTTAATTTTCTCTACTGAACATGAAAACTGAAAGATCAGTGCAAATGTCGACACTTCATCCTTGCTTCTGTTATTTGACTGACAGAATGACTGATGAATGTTCATGTTGCTCAGCTGATTAATGATGAACTGTTTTATATACTATATAGGCAGATATAAGGGTTGATGTTGATGTCAACAATTATCATGTATGGGACAACATGATAAATGATTCATTACACTCTATAACGTATCTCTAAAACATTATTTATGGAGGTTTAAAAAACAGGTGGGGCTCAAACATTCATTCTTGACTTTGAAATTATAAATATACAAAAAAAAAATCAATTTAGCTCTATGTCCACTTACTAGATTTCCCACAGAACTTTCAGCAGCATCTCACGACCTTCATCATAAGTTGCCCAGTTGTATACTGCATACCAATTTAATTGATACATTGAATAAAAATTCAGCAGCTAGGGATATTTCACTGGAGGTGTTACAGTGTACAGGTGTGTTATGTGCTTACAACTTCATTATTAATTGTATATATGTCTCTAAATCTGGAGGTGAACAACGTGTTCTTGTAGAATCTATTTAAGCCTGTTACAGTAACAGTATAGTGTCTGATAAACAGCCTCTATTTGACCCAGAGGAACTGTAGCAGCATTGATTTGACTTTGTCCTCCTGTCTCTCCTCAGATTAAAAGAAAGAGAAATGACTGAGCTTTTGATTAAAAGAGAAACCAGGTCAGGTCACGTGCTGCTGAACTGTGAATTAAACAGAGAGCCTGTTTTTGTCCTTGTTTGCTTTCTGCAGAGCTGGATTCAGAGCCGGCACCCTCTTCAGGCCCCCACCTGTCCTTCCCCGAGCTCTTCCACAGCAGGAACATCTGGAAGAACATGTGTGTGCTCGGCTTCACCTCGTAAGTCATGCCACTTTCCTTGACAATCATTTAGCAACGCTGCAGCTTTGAGTCAGTGCTTTCCGTTTGCGTAGCACTTTATGTACAGAGCTGCTCGCTGCTGTCTCATATTTCATCAGGATTCTTAATATGTTCTTCAACCTTTCTATTTAGAAACACACGACTGCTTACGCTTTGTTTTTATGTCCTTCTTCCCTCAGATTCATCTCTCATGGCATTAGTCACTGTTATAGCTCTTTCCGAGGTGACGTCAGAGGCACAGCCCCGAGCTTCTATTGGACGTACCTGCTGTCTGTGTGTGCAGGGGGTGGCGCCTGGCTGTTGCTCTGGGCGACTGTAGACAGGTGCGGTCGCCGTGGCATCCTGCTCCTCTCCATGACGATGACGGGGCTCGCCTCTTTGATCCTCCTGGGACTCATGGAGTGTAAGCGGGCTTTAGCTGGCAGCAGGATATTTGTTTTCTCAAATAATTCTAGAGTCAGATAAAGAAAGCTATTAATAGTCTCTGCCAACAAGGTGGACACAGCCCCCCCCCCCCTTCACCTCCATAAATCACCTCCTGTTGTTGGAGAACCATTATGTGAGGCTTGTATTGAGATTAGAGGCCTAGCTTTGTCAAATCCCAACTGGAATGAAGGTAAAAGTTAGTTTATTTGACGTTAAGCTGAGATTTGTGGTCACATTAGATCATATATACACCCCTGACTTCATGTGGGGGCTTCATGCATTATGAAAAGCCAACCAGTCAGCTCTGTGCATGGAAAAGTACATCCTGGGTGTCTTTTGTCTTTCCACAGCGTGGTGTGAAAACACACTCAGTCTTAGTCTCCCCCATGTGGCTGAATGAGAGTATGACACTCAGTTTATGTAGGACACTGCAGTGGCAGCAAAGTCAAAGCCGTGTCAGGTGCTGTGCTTTAATCATGCATCAAAGGCTTAGGGGGCAGTAGCACTGACCTCCACTTAGAGGCTACTCTCTGCACTCTGTGTCTTTTGTTAAAGGGATAGTTCGAGTTGTATAGTGGGGTTATATGAGGTACTCGTCCATAGTCGGTGTAGACGTTAGACGGCACGCCCCCAGTTTGGAGAAGCATACAGGAATACCAGCAATGTACTGCTGTGCTCTTAAAAGTTTGCTATATTTAGAATATTTTTACCACTTTACTTTGCTGTCAGACAGATTTTTCTGGTGGGAAACTGAAGCAGTTGTTCTCTCCAAAGCCACCAGACTTCATCAACCGTAATTTTACCTCCTATAACACTGGAGTAACTGGTTCATCACTTCTTTGATCAGGAACAACCAACATATTAAAACGCCGAAGTCACACAATGACACAAACAAACTCAATGATGAAGGCAACAACTCCTCCTGTCCGCTTCTCCAAACTGGGGGCTTGCCAACTCTTGTCTCAGTGTGTAAGACACTGGATAAGTATCTCATAAAATCCCACTTCAAACTATCCGTTTTAATTAAAGAAGTCTGGCAAAGTTTAATTGTGAATTGGAAATCAGTTTAAAATGACAGGGCATCATTTTTTCATAATTACTGATGTTTGTTCCTCCTCCCTCTTTAGATCTCAGTGAGACGGCCATCACAGTTTTCTCAGTGCTGGGTCTCTTCTCCTCCCAGGCCACCGCCTCCCTCTGCATCCTCTTCACTGCAGAGATCATGCCCACCATTATCAGGTAACGCACCAACACAAACTGAAATAGTTAAAGCAGTCTTTCCCCCCTGATTTAGGTCCATTAAAAATATACTAAAATTAGAATTATTAATAGTTTCTCCTGTCAGAAAGAGGCTGCTCAGTATGCCAAAATGAATCAGAACATGAAAAATTCAGTAAATCGTGATGCAGGAGAGAGGACATTTCCATTGATATCTATTAGTCATGAGGGGAAGTTTTCTGATATCTAAAAAAAATCCTCATTAACTGGCATCACTCTAAACTTACCTGACAGCTTAGCTTATTTTCTTTTGCAAACCAAGGAATAAAAAGCATCGATCTGAGGGGGGAATTTCGTGGCTCTGTCAGGGTAAAAAAAAAAACACAGCAAAAAAGTAAATAAGTACATTTAAAGAAATACGCACACATAAATGTAATATCTGAACTTGTGTTGTACCACAGGGGCAGTGGTGTGGGCACGGTGCTCGCCCTGGGCTGTGTGGGCCGCCTCAGCTCTCCGCTCATGGACCTGAGGAACCACTACGGTTACTTCCTGCACCACGTGGTCTACTCCTCTCTGGCCCTGCTGGCCGTGCTGTCCATCCTGCTGCTGCCCGAGAGCAAGAGGAAGCCACTTCCCCAGACGCTGGCTGACGGGGAGCAGTACAGACGCCCCCCGCTGGGCAGAAGGAGGAGGGACAATGTGCCGCTGCTGGCCACGCCAAACCCAGAGACCTAAGAGACCCCTTGAAATAAGTGGGCTGGTCTGTGCTCAGATCATTCACTTTGCAGCCAGAACATCTACCATGTCCATGCAGAGGAGGAGAAAGACAGAGCACTATAGAGAACTGACACTCTAAGCTTCGTAACATATCATCCTCTAGTCATTCCAAACGCAGGCGGTTGGGTTGAGTTGCAATTTTTTCTCCTTCATTCTCTTTCCTGCCACTCAGATGCGTGTGCATATCTGACACACAGCGTTCACACACACACGCACACACATAGGGAAGTCTTCATCTTCCATCTCTTCCTGACCAGACGGCGGGTCATCCCCCACCACGTGACACACCAGCATACACTGCTGCACGCGGTCCTCCAGTGTGTCTGTCGTAGAGATGTTAGCTGCTTACTACTGACACGCCAGACCAGATGTGGCGTCGGAGAGTAATCCTTATTATTCCTAGCATTGTCTTAACCTGCGTAGACCTTTTTTTTTTGTCGTGTTTGCTGTGTACGACAACACAATAAGTGCTCGGAGGTTTGCAAAATCAGTTTTGTATACTTTCCCATGACACTTGTGGTAAAACTCTCCCATCTGGCAGTCCAAACAGGGATCGCCACAGTTTTGGGACATACATTGTAAGACTCGATAGAGTTGTGGATGTTAAATGCCTTGTACATACTTGATAGGTTTCTTTAACTTCTTGGGGCATCTGAGTTTTGTTAAAGCAGACCCTGTGGCTGGAAACTGTAGAGTACAGTACGCTATGCAGTGGAGAAGCGGTGCAGAGCACTTTGAAACATTCTTTTTGAAGATCTCTTCAAATTTAAGGGACAGTTTTATGAACATAAATCATCTACTATCAATATTGGGATCAGACGCTAAAGACAACACAAAAAGAGCCCTTCAAACAGAAAAGCGTTCATGTTCAAACTGTGTAAATCCGGTTACTGAATCTGGCCTGGAGCCAGCAATATTTATGTCTTATTTATGTTGTTATTAAGCATAATCAGTAAATTATCCAGAGGCCTAGTATTTTTAAATATGAAGCTAAATATTGTTAAATTGGGTTGGCATGGAATAAAAATTTCCATTTTCTGATGTCTCTGATCAAATAACAGTGAAGCTGTTAACTGTCACAACATTCCTGCATGTTTGGAAGCACTGAAGGGCTTGTTTTTTCTGTATTTCCTCAGAAGCTTATAGTTACTCAATACCTCTCTAGATGACCAGTTTCAGCTGTAAGAGAATAGACGGGTACGAACAAACTACAGTAGAAGTTATATAACCAGGCACATACTGTATAATTTTTTTTTGTCAGGACTTAAATGTGGACGTGAAGAGGTCATCTGTTATTTTGCTTGAATGTGTATTGATGCTGGAAAAAGGGCCCGATGATTAGGCCCCATGAGGTTGGAATGGGAGCTGAAGAGGGCCCCAGAGCTCCAAATTAACCTCCGACTCCTCGAACATGCACCAAGGATATATTTTCTTTGAGTGTGTTGGGCGTTTCCATGTTGCATTTGGAAATCATAAGAGAATTACCAAAGCATGTCGGCTTCAGTGCTTGAAAAAACTCTGGTGTATGTGTGTGTGTGCTCGGGTAATTCTTTTTCTCAAATGTTCATTGGTGCGTGACGTAAAGAGGAGACGGGAGTTGTTTAATTTGGACTCTGATGTTGAGGAATCAAGAAATTAAGAAGGACACTCACCTTTGACGCTGGTGGCTTCTTCCTCCGTCAGCCTTTGGTAGTTTTTTCCTCTGTATGTTGCACTTATACACTGATGATGATTATTATCACAATGATTAACTTGACTCGAGTAGTATTATGTCTGACAACACTGCTGATCTGTTCAATGAGTGTGATGCCGTTAACTCTATAGCCTGATTTAATGTCAAATAAAACTGGTTAAATAAAACAGACACGGGCATTTTTTAGAGTTGTTACAGTATGAATCATGTGAACTGCTGTGACTTTGACACGCATGTCTCAACATCACTGACTCAGATTGGAATAATACACCTGAAAATCAGTATTTACAATTTATTAGTTATAAATGAGCATTTATTTTTAAAGTAAAATTTTACCTCTGAAACAGCAGCTACGTTTATTTACAAGCAGTACTGGAAAGTAACCAAGTATAATCACTCAATTTCTGTACTTTACTTGAGTATTTAATTTGCTAATTAACTTCTACTCCACTACATTTGACACCTTTGGTTACTTTGCAGATTAATAATAAAATATAATTATATTAAAAAATATATATAAATATAAAATATATAATATGATATTGTTATGGATAAAGACAAGACTTCATTGATTCCTTTGGTTAAATTCATAGCTACCTTACACTGAAGAACATTTTTAGGCCAAAATGCAGGCCTCCATCCATTTGAATTACATTGTTTTAATATAAATTAACTAATAAACTTAATGTGAAGCAAGTAATAAGATTTATGTAATAGTACTAATAAACTCAATGTGCTTCCACTACACAGTAACCAGGTTTATGCATTCAATATTAATAAAGCCAATTTGTTTCAAATTCATAATAAACCAGGTTCATACAATAAACCCAACAGCGAAAATGAATGCATTTTGAGTTTTACAAGCCTTTATAAGCTGTAACATTAAAATTATGTACATAATACATACATCAATAATTATAATCATTAATTAATATAGATTTTTTTTCATTGGTCTATTCTGCATATTGGGTTCTTTAAATATACTTTGATGCATTTACTGATTGCAGGACCGTAGCATTAATACTGTTACTGTTATGTTAAATACACAGTTAATACAGAGACCACAATGCCAATGAACAAAAAGTAACCCTTAGGAGGTAACATATCTTAACATAATTAGGAACATGATGCTCTTCAAACAGTGCACAAATAACACACCTTCCCTTCTGAGAACATCTGACATGCATAAACACGACACAATAGGAAGACCTGAAACAGAAGGTAAATTCAGAAAACTATTAAAACATGAGATACTTGACTTCTTACCTTCAGACACAGAGGTTTTCAGACTGCTCCCGGTGTTTCAATATGAAGGAAGACGTACGGAGAGAGAGACAGAGAGCAAAATGTGAGTTGGAGTAGGTGAAGATGACTGAACAGCTGAGAATGAATGCAGTCTTTAAGTTTATAGTGGGTTACAACCTAACCACTGGCTTCTTTTACAAACAAAACTGAATAAAATGCACATAAAATAAATAAATAATGAATAAAATGACACCTCACAACCTTCAGATAGAATGAATGAGAAACGTTAGCCACATTAGTCACATTAGAACTATAAATGTATATTTGTATTTGACCGTGTATGCTTGCAGTAAACACCATAGCAGTGATCACACATGCAGTATATGGGCAGGACATGTGTTGCTATTTAACCCACAGTTCCAAATGTACCTCTCAAGCTGTCCACTTAAATCAAACCAAGGCACATAGTTTGAATGTCAGCAAGTTATCTTTGTTCTCAAGGACAAAAGGAAGGAGACAACGGACAGTAAAAAAGACGAGTCGGGTTACGCCTCATTGTCACAGTGAAGGATGGCAACAGCTACAGTCCACTCAACACTTCTGGACAGGATCAACACGCACTGTGCATCAAGTTCAAGATAATTTGTCATACTGACTGTAAACAACAGGACAAGACAATAGGCAATGAATATATAAATGAATATATAAAAATAAGACAATAAAAACAACAAAACGTCATATATTGAATTATTTAGGCTTCATGTTTAATTTCTGTGTTTATGTCCACTGCTGTAAGACAGGTCACAGCAGGGCATTTCATTATGTCTATTGTTGAACCTTTAAAACATTTATCAGTTCAGTTAAGTTTTTAATTTTTTGTATCTTTATAGAGTTTAGGCTGGTTCAGGAACTGATGTGGAGCCCAGTGAAACATTGTGTGTGATATTTAGCAAATACAAATACTGTAGATTTGACTTATAGTACATGAATTAAAAAAAGATGTCTATGTATTTTTTAAAATAATTGACTCAAATTGTGTCGGGCTGAGCTCTTCAGAGGTCCTGATGACTAGAGAGAGTCTCAGGATTCACAAAGAGCCAGAATTGGATTGACCCATTAAAAGGGGCTGAGGGGAAAATGAGATATGGGCTCCTGTTCACCCTCTTGTTTTTCCACATTTTGTACATATTAGTAATATATTAGTAAGTTAGTAATTTAACACGATGTAAGCACAATATACTTAAATAATAAAGACACTAGTATCATCAGGGATAGAGCATCATTAGGGATGCAACCTTGATTAGACAGTTAGTTTAATTATTAGTATTAGTTCAATTACCAAAAACTGTCAGAGGCTTTGGGGCAGTAGTTTCTTTTTCTAGCCTCAGGAGGAGCTGAACTGTGGAAATCTGTTAGAAGTTTGACTTGGAACTGAAGAATAATCAAAAATCAAAAAGTTAAATGAGAAGGTTGATACCATTCTAATGATTATATGCTACATATGAAAATGGCCACCATGTGAGTTTGTACAGTGTAAAGAACCAAGACACACAGTGTTTTTAATTAGCTGATTTGAGGTGTTGGTAGCATTGACAGTATAGGGCTCACATTTAGCTACAGTTGGACAAAAACAAGCTAGCTATCCCTATTTCCAGTTTTTATACAAAGCTAAACTCACCAGCTGCTGCTTGTCACCTAATTTATTGAATTTATTGGTTCTTGTCATCTAGCTTTCCAGATAAACTGAACAAGAATTTTTGTTTTATGTCACAAAAGGATTGATAAAATGACCTCTAATCAAATTTATCTAAACTCTGGAACAGCAAAGTTAAGAAAATGGACTAAAGTGAGTTTATCATTTATGTGAATAACAAACCTACCCATCCCAAGTCAACTGCCGCCTGCTGTTTAACATACAGTGTTCCTGTCTTGTCATGTGTAAGACTCACTGCAGAGAGGCAAGCAGACAGCTGAGACCTGGACCCAGACATCACTGGAAGTTGAACTCCTTTCTAAGGAGGTCACAGCTAATCGTGAGGTGTGAATTTGCGACATCCAAAGAGGTTCTCAAGTGGTGTGTTAAGGTCCTGCAAAGGAATGAAAACTAATCTTACTCTTAACCCAGTTAGCACCTTGTAATGTGTCACTTTCCTTGGACAGTAAAAACTGACAGGTATCTTAACCCTCAAGAAAGGTGACACTGGAAGGGTGAAGAGGATCAAAACCTTTTGACTCGACAGTTTGTCAAACCTCTGGGCCTCTTTCAGTCAGTGTATGTGGTCTCTGTTGGATGGATTTGTTTGAGTCTTGTTTACTTTATGCGTTTGCTTAATATTTTTATTATAATAATTAATTAATTATTTCAATTGTTCAATTTTTTTATTTTAAAGTTATCATACACTAACCTCTGTTTATCTGTGAAAACTGTGTTGTTTGAGTGAGTTAATGAAATAATTTCTTAATGACTGGTGTCATTGTTGATCTGGAACAAATTCTTTATGTATTATAACCATCTTCCAGCCATTTTTTAATAAAAAAAAAGGATAACTCTTGGTTGGCACTGGTTCATACACTACCTTCATAGGTTGGAGGCTCCTCCGTGTACCGCCTTTAAGTGTTTATTTATGTCCACTGAGACCTACACAAATATAAAGCACCTGTCATGGTATAATGAGAGGGCAAGGTCTGGCCGTCAAACCAACCTCACAAGTCTCAGAAAGAATCCAAGAAGTATTTCACAGGTTTATCTTTGTTCTCAAGGATAAAGAGAAGGAACAGTTGACAAGACAGGCCAGAGATATAGCTGTTACTCTCACTGGTGACAATGGCACATTGTGACCTTGCCTTCGTCAGCAGGAAACAGGTGAATGAACTTAAGTCACATGAATGAAGTGAGGGATGTGTGCACAATTTTCAAGAATGTAGTTGACAGAAAAAAAGTTGAACACTGTCACTTAAATTTTGATGCAAACTAATCAGAATTGGCAAGTCAGTGGCTACAACAATGTTCCTATAAGGACATAAAAGCAATAGAAAGGGGTGGGCTAAAATAGAACAAAGGTTCTGAAATGTACAATTGTTGACCTAATGTCATCACACCAGCAGCTTCTCCTTATTGGGAATGTGAGAACAAATGGTTACGAGCCTTAAAAGTCAAAGAGGTAAACACCTCGAGCCTAAATATCTAGATCATCTGATGTAAGATCTGAATAATTAATTTCTCTGCCTTTTACGGTTGGACCGCACCCTTTAAAAAGAAGACTGGAGGCAAGAGGCAAGTTACCAGACAGCCTGAGGGTGAGTATTATGGAAGAGGATTGTATTCTTTGTGACATCTTTCTGGTTTAACTGTAAATATTTATCATTAGTAAAGTGTTGGGAAGTTTCTAATTGACATTTCCTTTGTATAATTTGAAACAGATCATCTACAAAAATCATCTTGCCAAAGGGGTGAAAACACAGGTACGCCACTACGAATCTGATCTGAAATCTTCATTATTATTGAAACTGAAGCACTAACAATGATTTGTGTAATTTGTTCCAGTGGTCCGTGTTCAATTTAATGAATAAATCTGATTCTATACACATGTAATGTCTATGTGAAGTAATCTTTTGTACTGCACAGGCTCCAAGATGAGCAGCGATTCTGTTATGGCAGAATTTGGAGCCGCAGCTTCCTTCTTGAGAAAATCAGAGAAGGAGCGTCTGGAGGCCCAGACTCGACTCTTTGACATAAAGAGGGAATGTTTTGTCCCAGACCCTGAGGTGGAGTATGTTAAAGCCACAGTCAAAACCAGAGACGGCGACAAAGTCACCGTTGAAACTGAGTTTGGAAAAGTAAGTATGTCAGATATTAACACTGACGAATGGAGATGGTGAAAGTGGTTAAGGCACAGCAGTCAAACTTAAACCTTGATGAATTTTACAATATAACAATATAAATTAAGATGTTTTCATTGACATTTTCATGTCATTTCAGACTGTGACCCATAAGGAGGCTGATATCCACCCTCAGAACCCGCCAAAGTTTGATAAAATTGAGGACATGGCGATGTTCACCTTCCTCCATGAACCTGCTGTGCTCTTTAACCTCAAAGAGCGTTATGCAGCATGGATGATCTATGTGAGTAATTACCAGGCAAATCTAGTCTTTCCACTGTGTGAAACCTCCAGTCCAATAAAAATAGACTTATGTCATGTATGTTTGTCCACAGACCTACTCAGGACTGTTCTGTGTGACTGTCAACCCCTACAAGTGGCTGCCAGTGTACGATCAGGCAGTGGTCAATGCCTACAGAGGAAAGAAGAAAACTGAAGCTCCTCCTCACATCTACTCCATTTCTGACAATGCCTACCAGTACATGCTGTCAGGTATATTCAGTTCTTTGTACACGTCATCTTTAACGCAGCACTTCGTAATCTCTGACACCGTCCAAACATAGAAATATGTCCAAACACTGAACATTGTCTTAAATCTTACAGACAGAGAAAACCAGTCTGTTCTTATCACGTAAGTAATTCATAAAGTCATATCTGAATCCAATTTGAAGAGCAGTTTGTCTTCATGGCGTGTTCAGTTCACGTTTGTTTTCCTTCGCAGTGGAGAATCTGGTGCAGGAAAGACTGTGAACACCAAGAGAGTCATCCAGTACTTTGCCAGCATTGCAGCTGTTTCTGGAAAGAAAGATGCTGCTCAGGAGAAAAAGGTTGGTTTTAAACACTTTCATTATGAGTATATTATCACATTTATAATAAAGAAAAATTAGGTTTTGCCTTTTGTGGCCTAAATTGTGGCAACCATTAAACCTGCAGGGCACCCTGGAAGATCAAATCATCCAGGCCAATCCTGCTCTGGAGGCCTTTGGAAACGCCAAGACTATCCGAAATGACAACTCCTCCAGATTTGTAAGTCTGACTTCTTGTGCAGATATGACTGTGTTATGCTGACAACATTTAAATGACATTTTCTCATTACAGGGTAAATTCATTCGAATCCATTTTGGAGTCAGTGGGAAATTGTCTTCAGCTGATATTGAAACTTGTAAGTGCACAGTACATTATTTAGTAAAAGAGTTCTCATAGGTTGGGAATGTACCTTAATACCAATATGTTATATGTTGTCAGATCTGCTGGAGAAATCTCGTGTCACCTATCAGCTTAAGGCTGAGAGAGACTACCACATCTTCTACCAGATTCTGTCTCAACAGAAACCAGAACTTCTGGGTGAGAATTCATTTGTTGAAAGCAAATTACTCATGAATCATACATTATAACAAAATTTATTTTTTCATTATTTCAGAGATGCTGCTTATTACAAACAACCCCTATGACTATGCATACATCTCCCAAGGAGAGATCAGTGTCACATCAATAAATGATTCTGAAGAGTTAATGGCCACTGATGTAAGTGCTGTGCTATATTTATCAATCATTGAGGTGGCCTACCACATTGCATTGAATTCAATTTGTCATTATAATGTACAACTTTTTATGTTAAAGGAAGCTTTTGATGTCCTGGGCTTCACCCAAGAGGAGAAGAACAGCATCTACAAGCTGACTGGAGCCATCATGCATTTCGGCAACATGAAGTTCAAGCAGAAGCAAAGAGAGGAGCAAGGAGAAGCTGACGGCACTGAAGGTAAATGCAGCTTCCAAAAGACCACTGCAAAAACTGTACAATTCATTAAAACTATATCATAAATAAATGATACAATTTCACTGTTGCAGATGTGGACAAGGTTGCATATCTGATGGGCTTGAACTCTGCTGATATGCTGAAAGGTCTGTGCCACCCGAGGGTCAAGGTCGGAAATGAGTGGGTCACCAAAGGTCAGAGTGTTCAGCAAGTGAGTCTCCACACAAGGATCTACTGGCAAATAATAAATATAATCTTCATAAGTATAATATTTTCAGTGTATATTCTTCCATGGAGTCTGCCATGTTTCTTCTATATGCTTGGAAGGGGAAATATTCATTTGGTTGCAATCTGCAACATCACCACTAGATGGCACGAAATCCCCACACACTGGTCATTTAACTGTACATAATATCATTTTAAAATGAAAAATTCTTTGTTTTTATTAATAATACCAGGTGTACTACTCAATTGGTGCGCTGGCCAAGTCAGTGTACGAGAAAATGTTCTTGTGGATGGTGGTGAGAATCAACCAATCTCTGGATACCAAGCAACCTAGACAGTACTTCATCGGTGTGCTGGACATTGCTGGGTTTGAGATCTTTGATGTGAGTATTTAAAAGGTTTTATGGACCTGTGCCTATAAAATATACTTTCTCTAACTCCTCTCTTTGGATACTCTTCCTAGTTCAATACCTTTGAGCAACTGTGCATCAACTATACTAATGAGAAGCTGCAGCAGTTCTTCAACCACCACATGTTTGTGCTGGAACAAGAAGAGTACAAGAAAGAAGGCATCGTGTGGGAGTTCATTGACTTTGGCATGGACTTGGCAGCCTGCATTGAACTCATTGAGAAGGTTAGTGCAGAGTAAAATCTGATTTCAGAATCAATGTAACAAATGTAAGCTTTTTGTGACAGATTTACATTCAATTAATTCAACTAATTTTGTTCCTTCAGCCCATGGGCATCATGTCCATCCTTGAAGAGGAGTGCATGTTCCCCAAAGCCAGCGACGCAACATTTAAAGCCAAACTATATGACAACCATCTGGGTAAAAGTTCCAACTTCCAAAAGCCAAGGGTCATTAAGGGGAGACCAGAGGCTCATTTCTCCCTGGTTCACTATGCTGGCACTGTTGATTACAACATCGGCAACTGGCTTGTAAAGAACAAGGACCCACTGAATGAAACTGTGGTGGGACTCTTCCAGAAGTCCACCCTTAAAGTGTTGTCAAATCTTTTCATTGGCTACGCTGGAGCAGATTCAGGCAATTTTTTTCTCATGTTCTTGTAATTTTATAACATTACCTTAAAACTTCTTGACACATCTGGATATGGCAATGTTAATAATGAATTCTGAATATTTTATACAGCCCAGGACGCAGGAGGCAAGGGAGGAAAGGGAGGAAAGAAGAAAGGTTCTTCCTTCCAGACTGTGTCTGCACTGCACAGGGTAAAATATGTCTATATTTTTGTTTATGTCTTAAGTTTGGTATATGGAACATCTTCATATTTTTGTCTCCATTTACAGGAGAACTTGAACAAACTGATGACCAACCTCAGGTCTACTCACCCCCACTTTGTACGTTGCCTCATCCCCAATGAGACCAAGACTCCCGGTGCAATGGAGAATCCTCTAGTCATGCACCAGTTGCGCTGTAATGGTGTGCTGGAAGGCATCAGGATCTGCAGGAAGGGATTCCCCAACAGGATCCAGTATGGAGACTTCAAACAAAGGTACTAAAAATGCAAAAGTAAGAAAAAAATTTTCAACATCTACAATACAATTATCAAAATATTATTATGCTTTGTGTATATTTGTCCTTATTTCAGATACCGTATCCTGAACCCTAATGCTATCCCTGAGGGACAATTCATTGACAACAAGAAAGCAGCAGAAAAACTACTGGGCTCTCTGGACATCGACCATGAGCAATATAAACTGGGACACACAAAAGTAAAGCACAGATTTAAGTTTAAAAAAAAAAATCATAGTTACTTGTTTAAAGGCATTTAGATAAATTATTTCTGCATCTTTACTAGGTGTTCTTTAAAGCTGGTCTGCTTGGTGTTCTTGAGGAGATGAGAGATGATCGTCTTGCTCTCATCATCACTGGAATTCAAGCGAGAGCCAGAGGACTTCTTGCCAGGATTGAGTTCCAAAAAATTGTTGAGCGCAGGTACTTTTAACATTCTTGATAAAAAGCAGTCCTATGACTTACTGAGAACAAAAGATGTACTTAGAACCAGCAGTGTTTTGAATTAAAATTCTAATACCAATGCTAACATGTTTATATTTAGCAGGTATGATCTTTACCATATTCAACATCTTATTTGAATATTTTAGCACATTAATATTTGCAACTTAGCAATAAACAAAAAATAGTGATTGAAGTTTTATTGAAATATCACCTGACGATGGTGACTAGTGATCCCCTGACTTTTCATCATGCTGCAAACTGCTGCTGAAAAAGATATGGTACTGGAAAGGTACAGAAAAATGGATTCAAGCTTGCTGATTTTATCCACAGGGATGCCTTACTGGTAATCCAATGGAACGTCCGTGCCTTCATGGGTGTCAAGAATTGGCCCTGGATGAAGATGTACTTCAAGATCAAACCTCTGCTGAAATCAGCTGAGACTGAGAAGGAGATGGCAAACATGAAAGAGGAGTTCACAAAGCTGAAAGAGGCTTATGCTAAATCTGAGGCACGCAAGAAAGAGCTGGAGGAAAAAATGGTCACCCTTCTCCAAGAAAAGAATGACCTACAGCTCCAAGTCCAATCTGTAAGATCAGTCATTCATTGTACATAAAATGTGCACATTTGTACTAACAGGGGTCATTAATTACAATATTGGTTTGGGCAGGAACAAGACAATCTTACAGATGCTGAAGAGCGCTGTGAGGGTCTCATCAAGAGTAAGATCCAGCTTGAGGCCAAAGCCAAAGAGCTGACAGAGAGGCTGGAAGATGAAGAGGAGATGAATGCAGAGCTGACTGCCAAGAAGAGGAAGCTGGAGGATGAGTGTTCAGAGCTCAAGAAGGACATTGATGATCTGGAGCTGACTCTGGCTAAAGTGGAAAAGGAAAAGCATGCCACTGAGAACAAGGTAACAAAGTATTTTGACCAGCATTGACAGAACATATTTTCAATCCTTTGAGGTGTTCTAACTAGATAATAATTTAGGTTAAAAACCTGACTGAAGAGATGGCATCTTTGGATGAAATTATTGCGAAGCTGACCAAAGAGAAGAAAGCTCTTCAGGAGGCTCATCAGCAAACGCTGGATGACCTGCAGAGTGAGGAAGACAAAGTCAACACTCTGACCAAGGCCAAAGTCAAGCTGGAGCAACAAGTTGATGATGTGAGTACAACTTTATACTCAGTACTTTCATTAGAATACAGAATTAATAACTCTATTGGATATTTTGTAATATATCTGTATAATATATCTATATAATATACAATAATATATCTATTTTTCTATGCTTTGAAATAGCTGGAAGGTTCTCTCGAACAAGAGAAGAAGGTCAGGATGGATCTTGAGAGAGCAAAGAGAAAGCTGGAAGGAGATCTGAAGTTGAGCCAGGAGAGCCTAATGGACCTGGAGAACGACAAGCAGCAACTTGAAGAGAAGCTGAAGAAGTAAATTTCCTCTCTCAATTAAGTTCAGTATTTCAGAAATTGTGGCAATATTTGATGAGTCTTCATTCAGTAGTGTGCTCTCTATATACCACGGCCGATAATAAGGGTAGGAAGTGGATGGATGGATGTGTAGCAGGTCTGTGCCACATCATGCCTCATTGTAGCCATAGTTAATTTGTCACAACCACAATATTTCCCCCACCTTAACCATGGAATAGCTGCCATGTGCAGAAACAGTAGAGAGCAAGAATGTCACTGAATGTAATCTGGCGTTTTCTAGATTTGTCCAACATTGACCTTCATCTCTCTTGAGAGAGATACTCAAATAAAGTAAAGAAAATCTCACTTAACAGCTTACTCAAGATATACTTTTCTCTCATCAGAAAAGACTTTGAGATCAGCCAGCTTCTAAGCAAGATTGAGGATGAACAAGCCCTGGCAGCCCAACTTCAGAAGAAACTTAAGGAGTTACAGGTCAACTGACATTGACATAGCCGTCATTTGCTAATTTAAATGATTGAAGACATTGTCCTGCTTTTTACTTGCCATTCATAATGGGGACTCTACATCCTAGGCCAGAATTGAAGAGCTGGAGGAAGAACTGGAGGCAGAACGAGCTGCCCGAGCCAAGGTGGAGAAACAGCGGGCTGACTTGGCCAGAGAGCTGGAGGAGATCAGTGAGAGGCTGGAGGAGGCCGGAGGAGCCACTGCTGCCCAGATCGAGATGAACAAGAAGAGAGAGGCTGAGTTTCAGAAGATGCGCAGAGACCTTGAAGAGGCCACTCTGCAGCATGAAGCCACTGCTGCTACTCTGAGAAAGAAGAACGCAGACAGTGTGGCTGATCTGGGAGAGCAGATTGACAACCTGCAAAGAGTCAAACAGAAACTGGAGAAAGAAAAGAGCGAGCTCAGACTGGAGCTGGATGATGTGGTCTCCAACATGGAGCAAATGATCAAATCCAAAGTGAGTACAAACAAAACCAGTCTCCACTGAGGAATAGTTTGACATTTTGCAAACATATTTTCTGGTTGATTGGGTTGGATAGCTTAGCACAAATACTGGGACAGGTATGTAGCTATTGTAACCTTTGGGCAGAGCTTTGTGCTAAGCTAAGCTAAGCTAACTGGCTACTGGTAATAGCTTTATATTTAGCTGCTGCTTTTGCCAAGAAATAGTTACAGCATGCAACTCAAAATTCTTATATATCTGTTTGTATACAGAATTAACAAACAAGATACATTGTGTTCATTAGTGAGCCTTAGAGATACTGTTAGACAGATTTGAACTTTGAACAGAGAACTATTATTGTGTTTTATGAAATGTTTATTAAGTAATATACAGACAATAATACTTAAGTTGCATAAGTCTGCAATTTACATATTAATATGAAAACTATTTAACTCAGGCCAACCAGGAGAAAATGTGCCGCACACTGGAGGATCAAATGACTGAATACAAGACGAAAGCAGAGGAAGGCCAGCGTGCCATCAATGACTTCACAATGCAAAAAGCAAAGCTTCAAACAGAAAATGGTAATACACACATACTGTATGTGCTGTTACTGATACTGTACTGTGCATGCAGGTGTTAACAATAACATTATGTTTAGAAAATAAAGAAAGGAGCACATTTCTTTTACGTTTCTAATATTAGAGGCTGCAAACTGAAATGTAACTAAAAACCAACCGTAGTCCGATATTACTTGCAAATATTTTTTTTAAAGGTGAGCTTTCCAGGCAGCTGGAGGAGAAGGACTCCTTGGTCTCTCAGCTGACCAGAGGGAAGCAGTCCTTCACTCAGCAGGTTGAAGACCTCAAGAGACAACTAGAAGAAGAAGTCAAGGTATCTAAAATTAGTGTGAATGCAGTAGACATTACATCAATTTGACAGGAAGTTAATTAGAGCTTATATTATTACCTTACAGGCCAAGAATGCACTTGCCCATGCAGTGCAGTCTGCACGCCATGACTGTGACTTGTTGCGGGAGCAGTTTGAGGAGGAGCAGGAGGCCAAAGCTGAACTCCAACGCAGCATGTCCAAGGCCAACTCTGAGGTGGCTCAGTGGAGAACCAAGTATGAAACTGATGCCATCCAAAGGACTGAGGAGCTGGAAGAAGCAAAGTAAGAACAGTTTCCTCATCTTCAACAGCCCAAATATGATTTTGAGAAAGACTGAGAATTATTGCAATGTGTCTTTGTCAAATAGGAAGAAATTGGCCCAGCGCCTGCAGGATGCAGAAGAAGCTGTAGAAGCTTCTAACGCTAAATGTTCCTCCCTGGAGAAAACCAAACACAGGCTTCAGGGGGAGATTGAAGATCTCATGGTGGATGTGGAGAGATCGAATGCTGCTGCTGCAGCTCTGGACAAGAAACAAAGAAACTTTGACAAGGTAATAGGAAAAAGAAATAAATGCTCTTGAGGGAAAGTATGAATGTAATGTACTCTAACAATGAATATCATTAAACCAGGTCCTTGCTGAGTGGAAGCAGAAGTATGAAGAGTCCCAGTCTGAGCTAGAAAGTTCCCAGAAAGAGGCTCGTTCTCTCAGCACTGAGCTTTTCAAACTGAAGAACTCTTATGAAGAATCTCTCGATCATCTGGAGACCATGAAACGAGAAAACAAGAATCTCCAAGGTCTGGGAATGACTTGTGAATTTAGTGATCTTGATATATCCATTATGGGGCTAAGCTATAAGAATAATACGGAATAATGTATATAATGTTCTTCTGATGACAGAGGAAATTTCTGACCTGACTGAGCAACTTGGTGAGGGAGGAAAGAGCATTCATGAGCTGGAGAAGATCCGTAAGCAGCTGGAGCAGGAGAAGGCTGAGATACAATCTGCTCTGGAGGAAGCTGAGGTGAAAGTTCATAAGTATATCTTGTTACAGCTTTCTTCTTATTCTTGCAGAATATGCAAATTAATAGCAGACACTCTCCTTACAGGGTTCTCTTGAGCATGAAGAGGGCAAGATCCTCCGAACCCAACTTGAGTTCAGTCAGGTGAAGGCTGATATCGAGCGGAAGCTGGCAGAGAAGGACGAGGAGATGGAGCAGGCCAAGCGTAACCATCAGAGAGTGGTGGACACTCTGCAGAGCTCCCTGGAGGCTGAGACTCGCAGCAGAAATGAGGCTCTCAGGGTGAAGAAGAAGATGGAGGGAGATCTCAATGAGATGGAGATCCAGCTGAGCCAGGCCAACAGGCAGGCAGCAGAGGCTCAGAAGCAGCTCAAGGGAGTCCATGCTCATCTTAAGGTAAGATCCATAAGTCCTGCCAATGATGGGAATCTGTTTGTTGATTGTCTTTGTCCTTTTAATCAGAGACAGAATGTTATTATCGTTCTTGACAGGACTCACAGCTGCAGCTGGATGATACTTTCCGTGCCAATGATGATCTGAAGGAGAACATTGCCATTGTGGAGAGACGTAACAACCTGCTGCAGTCTGAACTTGATGAGCTGAGGTCTGTGGTGGAGCAGACTGAGAGAAGTCGCAAACTAGCAGAGCAGGAGCTGCTGGATGTCAGTGAGAGAGTTCAGCTGCTGCACTCTCAGGTATATCCAAATCTGTAATCACTATAAACTATAACAATATGCCCAAGTTATTCATGTCTCTACAACTGTTTACTGTAAATCAATTCTGTGCAGAACACCAGTCTGCTTAACCAGAAGAAGAAGCTGGAGGGAGATATGTCCCACCTTCAGAATGAGGTGGAGGAAGCGGTGCAGGAGTGCAGAAATGCTGAGGAGAAGGCAAAGAAGGCCATTACGGATGCTGCCATGATGGCAGAGGAGCTGAAGAAGGAGCAGGACACCAGCGCTCACCTGGAGCGCATGAAGAAAAACATGGAACAAACCATCAAAGACCTGCAGCACCGTCTGGATGAAGCTGAGCAAATAGCCATGAAAGGTGGCAAGAAGCAGGTCCAGAAACTGGAGGCCAGGGTGAGTGACGCAAATTTTTTCAGATGTGGACAAGTTGATCAACTTCTGTGACACTGTTGTGTTGCCTTCATAGGTGAGGGAACTGGAAGCTGAGGTGGAAGCTGAGCAAAAGAAGGGCGGTGACTCTGTTAAAGGAGTTCGTAAATATGAGAGACGCGTCAAGGAGCTTACCTATCAGGTATATTGTGATTATATGCTATAAGCTACTTCAATCCATTCATATTCATTCTCTGTGTCAGTTGTGAAATGCATGATTTTGCTTATTGAACTCTGTAAAGACTGAAGAGGATCGGAAGAATCTGGCCCGTCTGCAGGATCTGGTAGACAAACTGCAACTCAAGGTTAAATCTTACAAGAGGGCTGCAGAGGAGGCTGTAAGTACAGGTGTATTCTGATATTACAGGTTGATGTCTTGCTTTAGCATTCTTTGAATACTTAACACAAGCCAATGATGTAACAGGAGGAACAAGCTAACGGCAATCTGACCAAGCTCCGTAAACTGCAACATGAACTGGATGAGGCGGAGGAGAGGGCTGACATTGCTGAGTCGCAGGTCAACAAGATGAGAGCCAAAAGCCGTGATGCTGGGTCCAAGGTGAGTGACAAAACAGTGATGCTCAAAACAAAATGGACACTGTATTATGAAATGATCGCACACTTAATGATTATCATTCATTGTATCACCCACAGAAGGGACATGATGGAGAGTGAAGCTCTCAGCTGAAACCTTCAAAGACTCTGCATTTAAATGCCTTAAAACTATAACTAAGCAAAATAAAGAATAAAGCATATCCATATTTCTCTGTTGTGTTCTGTCCTTTCCATTTATACATTTACATGGTTTTGTTAAAGGTTTTCATTGATTTTAGTGCTTCGAGGTATGAACAAAAAGACACAACAAGGAGTGTTCATGTTCCTCCTTTATACACTTGAAACTTTCAATGGTTTTCCTTTATTTTTATTATTTTCTACATTGTAGATCAACACTGAAGAAATCATATTTTTATTTTAGATATTTCTTTGATGACAACTTTTTTTTAAAGACATTTTTTGGGCCAGGTCTGATGCAACACTCCACCAATCTTCTTCTTGGTCAAACAGCCCTTACAAAGCCTTAAGGTGTATTTTGGCTCATTGTCAGATAAAACAAATGATGGCTAATTGCAAACCAGATTAGATGGCACGTTGCTGCAGAATGATATGGTAAGAATTCTTCTTAAGTGTCACTTGAATTTTGAATAAATTGCCAAAGGTGTCACCAGCAAAGGATCCCCTCACCATCAGACCTCTCCTCCATGATTCATGGTGGGAACCACACATGCAGATATGGTCCGTTCACCTTGTATGCAGCCACACATAGACTACACATTAAGTAGACTTACGCATGTGATGTGTAACTAAAGTACTAGTTCTGCCTGTAAAGCTTTAATCATATGCTGCGCAACATGTACAAAGGTTAGAGATGGGATGCAGGGACCTACACACACACACATACACACACACCTTACTTCTTTTGAGCACTGACAATAATGAACTGAACTGTGACTTTATTAACATGAATAAAATATATAAAAAAGAAAGATGAGAGCAAAAATAATGGAAATAAGATAATGAATGATAGAGGGAAAGGGAGAAGGTTATTGTTGTCCACACAGTGAATAACAAGTCATGACCAAGATATCTCTAAAAAGGAGTCATTATGACATTGATAATGCAGCCGGTGCGATTTGAATTTCAGTGTGGAGACACACAAGATGGAGATATTACAACAGACCACAAACTGGAAGTTTCACTACTTAATTACAGTAACATGAGTAACTCCATCTTGTTCAGTGGGGATTATTCATAACTTCACAATAGCAACATATAAAAAGGCAGACTTTCTCAGTTACTTTTACAAATGACTGAATACAAATCACATGATTTCTTCTTTCTTTATTACAGTAATAATATGAGAGTGAACTTTATGCTTCTTATTATGCTGATATATGGAGCCTCTTTTTATCACATAACTTTAACAAAGACTATAAATTGTAAAAATGCTCACACGAACACAATGGTGACAAAATCTGGGGGCGTCACTGTTCATGCATCATAACACTTCCTTGTTTGTGTTGATGGTGACCAGTGATGAATTTAGGTGTGAGGAGTTGTGAATAGGAGCTATTGAAGGTGTCTGCTCTACCAGCTGGTGGTGTATGGACCATTCATGACTTAAAGTACAAAATGACATTCAACTGTACACTCACTGCTAATCGTAGCTCAGACAGAGTCTCAGTGCCAGAAGTTCATATTTTATTAAAGTCATTTACTTTCTGCTTCTTTTATCATCTGAAATGTTTCATTTCAATCGCCCTTTTTTCTCTTTTGGAAATGAATATTTGACATACAAAGAAAAGAGCATTGAAGCAAAGACAAAGAATCAACATAAAAATGCCACAAATCAACTCAATCTTACACAAAGCAATGATGAAGCTGCCGTATATCATATTTGTGTTATCTTCCATTAAAGGTACAGTGTGTAGAATTTAGTTGCATTTAGTGGTCCAATCACTGCATTGTAATCTCCTCACATCACCCTCACCTTCCTAGTGTAAAGGAGAAACAACACTTTAAGGACCCTGTTTAGAGTCAGTATTTAGTTTGTCTGTTCTGGACTACTGTATAAATAAGGTGTTTCAACATGGCGGCCTCCATGAAAGGGGACCCTCTCCCACTGTAGATATAAAAGGAGAATTTTTAAGTAACAAAAACAAAAAGATTCTTATTTTCAGGTGATTATACATGCATGAAAACATAGTTATGAATATTATATTCAATGTTTGCCTTATTCTGAAAATAGAGGCCCCAAATCTTACACACTGGACCTTTAAAACAAACATCTGTCCTGTTTGCACTCCATCCTCTGTTTATCTTACCAATCTTCTGCAAAGTAATTTAATATTTAAGAAATCAAGAAATATTACATTAATGGTGAAAATGAGGTCTTCCTCTTCTCCTTCATGATGCTTAAATCTCAGTCAATGTGTTGACATCGTGTGCTTCGACTGCATCCTGTGAAATGAAACAACAGAGAGAGAGTGGTGTTAGTGCTCTGCAGTGAGTTTAACACAGCTGAAAGAGAAATGCCAGCAGCACCTTGAACTTGTCTTTGTAAACTGAAGCCTGATATGAAGTGAGATTAGCTTTCCTTTATGAAATGAAGACAATTTCATGTTGAAAGAATAATGTACCTGTCCTCATCTAGTAGCGTACCTTCTCTGGTTTGTTGCAGCGTCTTGATCTAAACCAGCTGAAAGAAAAGAAGATGGGATGAATAAACATGAATAAAAGTTAAACCTGAACTTTAAAAATTTCAAAGAGACCAATGAGTCTTTAGCTGCACATGATCATATCATAGAAAAGTTGGTCTCACCACTCAAAGATGATGATTGTACTGCAGAGCAAAACGACTCCCAGGATCTTCACTGTGACATAGACAAGAACCCCAAACTCTGGATAATCTGTAACAAGACAGCACGGTCACTTCCTCTTTAATGGAACTCACTCACTTTGGTCATTCTTCATAAACCAAAATAAAATGTCTGACATGAAACACTGAGAGTCAAACTGACTCAACTGAAATGCTTTCAAAGTGTCTTTCCATGACTGAGTTCTCACAAAGCTGAAAATTTCAAGTTCAAGTTTATATAAAATCATTTCACAGAAACAAAATAAAAAAGTACTTTAGAGGTTACTAAAACAAACAAACAGAAGAGAGCAGATAATATTTACGTCAGTGGATTCATTAAAATAACTGTACACACTACCTTCACTCAGATGAATCATTGATGATGTTTGGTTTCCAAGATCATTTGTGGCCACACAGTAATAATCTTCTACATCTGTCACATTAACACTGTAAAACGGTCCTTCAGATACAGTCATGGGTCCATCTCTGCTGATCTTGATCCAGGTGAAGCGGCTGATGGGAGGCTTGGCTCTGCTGGAGCAGGTCAGGTTCACCCAGCTACCTGCTGACACCAAACCTGATGGACTGATGGACACTGAGGTGTTTTTAGGAGCATCTGAGGAAAATGTGATAGAGATGTGAGATATGAGAGTAACATCAGAGCCTGAATAAGATCCTTTATTTTTACCATGTGCCGACAGGATCCAATAACAAACTCTGGTTGTCTTACATGAAACATTGAGAGTCTTTCTCTGCTCTGCTGTCTTGACATGTTCTCCTTCATTCACAGGATATATGACAGAACAGGTGATGTTGTATCCATCATGTTGGTCTGACAGAGTGATGGTCTTCTGGATTTCAGTTGTAAAGGTCCCATCTGTGTTTTCCTGGATTTTGTTGTGAGAGTCTTGTTGGAGATTCCAGGTGAGTTTAGGAGGGGAGTGTGGACAGGGAGTGAAAGCTGAGCAGGTTATACTGACAGACTCCTTCTCCTTCAGATCATCTGAGATCTCAATTCTGGGGCTCGGAGGAGAATCTGTGGTTTCAAATCAAACATTTACACAAAAACATCAACAAAACACTGTTTTTAAAAGCCGATCTGACATGTTTGTGTTGAAGCAACATGAAGTATAAATAACAACGTCAAACTGTAAGAATAGACTCAGAGTTTAATCAAAATTAAAAAGTGAAAAAATTGTTTTAATGTAATCATCAACATTATAGACTGACTGAAAGAAACAAAACTCTCTTACCTTGAACTGTTATTTGAAGAGGATCACAATCAGCTGTTGCCTTGAATAGTTTGTTCTCAACTCTAAAGTAGTATTTGTCTGTATAACTTGTGGTTAAATTGGAAAATAAAGTGGTGCAGTTTTTCTTTCTCAGGTTTCCAGTAAGTCTCATTGGATAGATGTTATCTGTCCTACGACTGTTGAAAATCACATTATCTGGATTAAAGCCAAATCTAGAGTCAGTTTTCATCCACACTCCAAAGTTTTTTCTTCTGTCAAACTTTTGTTCTGGTTTAGCTCTAAAGGTACATGGGATTAACAAACAAGATCCACTCAGTGCTTCCATCTTCTTTGGTGCAGTAATGAAGAGGCCTGAATCCTTAGAACAAGCAGCCAAAGCACCTGTAAACCAGACTGATGATTAACATAATGTGAAAAAATCAGCTTGAAGAGAAAGTTCATGGTAAATGGACTGTACTTATATAGCACCTTTCTAGTCTTCCAACCACTCAAAGCGCTTTTACACTACATATCTCATTCACCCATTCACACACATTCATACACTGATGGCATTAGCAAGATTGTGTGCTGATTGCTCATCAGTTTTGGGAGCTAACCATTCATACGCATTCACACACCGATGGCACAGTCTTCGGGAGCAATTTGGGGTTCAGTATCTTGCCCAAGGACGCAGTATGTTACTGGTCTTTTCTCTCTTGTCCTGTTCTCTGTATAAAACATTTCTGTTTGCAGTCAGGACATGAACAGTTGGAAAAAGTAACTCGGTCTACACTGCTCTTTCTGCTTTGTTTCTAAATGAAGTCCAAACTGTGAATGATTCACGTCTCCAAATAAAAGTGACTGAACAAACAGCTCACCTGAAACAAAG
The DNA here is from genome assembly GCA_033000465.1 of Sciaenops ocellatus. Lineage (NCBI taxonomy): Eukaryota > Metazoa > Chordata > Actinopteri > Sciaenidae > Sciaenops > Sciaenops ocellatus. The sequence continues at coordinate 18,021,190 of CP136869.1, forward strand.
AAGACACTCAGTAACATGCTGGCTGAGTGTCATTGTATGTATAGACAATTTAACAATTGCATTCAGTGATTAAACCTTATGTACTGAATGTATACCATAAATATAAAGCCAAACACATTCAAAGGGGAAGTAGTAAACATTTTGCATGTTGCTTTCCTCCCCCTGCATACTCATAAGCTAGTAGCTTTAGCTTTTAACTTTTAGCACTAGCTACTATGACCTGAACCCCACTGTAGTCCTGCTTTTCACATCGGGATCAGGTTTATACGTAAGAACAATTTCATACAAATCAGTCAGTTTACCTTCAGTCAGATGAATCACTGATGATGTTTGGTTACCAAGATCATTTGTGGCCACACAGTAATAATCTTCTACATCTGTCACATTAACGCTGTAAAACGGTCCTTCAGATACAGTCATGGGTCCATCTCTGCTGATCTTGATCCAGGTGAAGCGGCTGATGGGAGGCTTGGCTCTGCTGGAGCAGGTCAGGTTCACCCAGCTACCTGCTGACACCAAACCTGATGGACTGATGGACACTGAGGTGTCTTTAGGAGCATCTGAGGAAAATGTGATAGAGATGTGAGATATGAGAGTAACATCAGAGCCTGAATAAGATCCTTTATTTTTCTCATGTGCTGACAGGATCCAATAACAAACTCTGGTTGTCTTACATGAAACACTGAGAGTCTTTCTCTGCTCTGCTGTCTTGACATGTTTTCCTTCATTCACAGGATATGTGACAGAACAGGTGATGTTGTATCCATCATGTTGGTCTGACAGAGTGATGGTCTTCTGGATTTTAGTTGTAAAGGTCCCATCTGTGTTTTCCTGGATTTTGTTGTGAGAGTCTTGTTGGAGATTCCAGGTGAGTTTAGGAGGGGAGTGTGGACAGGGAGTGAAAGCTGAGCAGGTTATACTGACAGACTCCTTCTCCTTCAGATCATCTGAGATCTCAATTTTGGGGCTCGGAGGAGAATCTGTGGTTTCAAATAAAACATTTACAAAAAAACCATCAACAAAACACTGTTTTTAAAAGCCAATCTGACATGTTTGTGTTGAAGCAACATGAAGTATAAATAACAATGTCAAACTGTAAGAATAGACTCAGAGTTTAATCAAAATTAAAATTCTTGGCAAAGTGAAAAAAATCGTTTTAATGTAAACAACAATATTATAGACTAACTGAAAGAAACAAAGCTCTCTTACCTTGAACTGTTATTTGAAGAGGATCACAAGACGCTGTTGCCTTGAATAGTTTGTTCTCAACTCTAAAGTAGTATTTGTCTGTATAACTTGTGGTTAAATTGGAAAATAAAGTGGTGCAGTTTTTCTCTCTCAGGTTTCCAGTAAGTCTCATTGGATAAATGTTATCTGTCCTACGACTGTTGAAAATCACATTTTTTGGATTTTGGCCAAATCTACTGTCAGTTTTCATCCACACTCCAAAGATTTCTTTGCTGTTGTCAAACTCTTGGTCTGGTTCAGCTCTAAAGGTACATGGGATTAGCAAACAAGATCCACTCAGTGCTTCCATCTTCAGTGGTGCAGTAATGAAGAGGTCTGGATCCTTAGAACAAGCAGCCAAAGCACCTGTAAACCAGACTGATGATTAACATAATGTGAAAAAATCAGCTTGAAGAGAAAGTTCATGGTAAATGGACTGTACTTATATAGCACCTTTCTAGTCTTCCAACCATTCAAAGCGCTTTTACACTACATATCTCATTCACCCATTCACACACATTCATACACTGATGGCATTAGCAAGATTGTGTGCTGATTGCTCATCAGTTTTGGGAGCTAACCATTCATACGCATTCACACACCGATGGCACAGTCTTCAGGAGCAATTTGGGGTTCAGTATCTTGCCCAAGGACGCAGTATGTTACTGGTCTTTTCTCTCTTGTCCTGTTCTCTGTATAAAACATTTCTGTTTGCAGTCAGGACATGAACAGTTGGAAAAAGTAACTCGGTCTACACTGCTCTTTCTGCTTTGTTTCTAAATGAAGTCCAAACTGTGAATGATTCACGTCTCCAAATAAAAGTGACTGAACAAACAGCTCACCTGAAACAAAGAAGACACTCAGTAACATGCTGGCTGTCACCATGTTCACAGACAGGACTGCAGTGACACTCATCACCTGGATTTGAAAAGAAAGTTCCTCTTCAATATTTTAATCAAAGCATCTTTTGAACAAATCATTCATGTTCTTTTAAAGCAACTTCAGATTCACACGTTCAAACCAGGAACTTGTACAACCAGATGTGACTGTGTTATAAGTAGTGATGAATAATATCTGCAGAGTTTCACTGAAAACAGTTTAAATATCAAATCAAAATGATCCAGCGTGAGTTTATGATATTATAGTTCAAATAAAATGTTACTGAAGCAACTTCTCATTTCTGCTCAAACAAAACCTGACAAATAAAATATAACAAGTCTTTTTCAGTGGAGTTGATGAAAAGCAGCAAAATAAAAAGCTGGGTTAAAACATTCAAACATAAAAAGTAACATTTGATCTTACCAAACCAGCCTGCAGCTCAAACAGACAAACAATCAGTTTTAAAATCAGACAATATGTTAATTTCAGCAAAGTCAGACACAGTAACCAACTTCCCGCTAAGTCACTGCAACAAACAGACTTGTTTTTAGCAAGATACTACACTACTGCAGAAATTAGAGAAGTCTTCAGCCTTCCTGTTCACACCTTCAGAGTGAGGAGTGTCAGGGTGCAAATTACTTATGAGTTTTTATCACATGACTCACTGCAAGCCTGTACGCCTTATCTTCTTTTATACCAAATATCAAATTAAGTACAACAGAGACATGCATTAAAAACATATACTGTATATAGAAATATTTACTTCACATGTTGCACATGTGCAGCACTGTGTTGCAGTCATGACCCTGACTACTGCAGCTAGAAGGGATTTATAATGTAGATGTGTATGTACTTCAGTGGTCAACTATCAGTAAACACAGCCGGTGAGGTTTTAAATTGGACATTCATGCAGAGCTGCTGCTCATACAGCTCAAATCTTAGCAGTTGTGTTCGGCAGGTCAAATATTGGAGTGATCCAGGTATTTTAAAGGGCACATATTGTATTTATCAAGAAATTCTTCAGAAATAATATTTGAAAAGGGGAGTTTTGTGAGAAATATTTTTCACTTCTCATTGATGATAGCAAATAAACAGAAGGACAGTGTTCAGTGTCAAAGAATAAAGAGTTGACTTGTTAACATAAACAACTTCCCCTGTTAATTTGCTGCTCTCAGCTTTTTTTCAGCACTCTGTTCCAATTTTAGCACTTTACATGACAACACTTCTTCTCTTGCGTTTAACCGTCTCTCTGTGGTTTATGAGACACACACAGTTTAAGTTATTTTTAACACATTCATGTCACCAAGCAACATCAAATATTGTAAAAACAACTTTTACCTTAGTAAAAATGTTAAAATCAAAGACTGACACATTGCTTTACATGTTTAGTGGTAATTAAAGATTGAACTGTGATGGGGAACAGTGAAAATGTTCCAAATAAATGGTGTCAGCATTGACAAAACAAGTTAAACATATATGTTTCTTTGTAATATGTCAACAGGAAGAAGAGTTTGAGCAACTAAAGAAAGAGATGATGTCAAACTTCTTGTCATCCCATCAACAACATCATGTTCATTGGGTAGCTCTTCAAGTCAAAGATTTCAAGTGAGGGTGTCGTGCACAGCTGTCTCCAGAGACCTTAAACAAGTGTAATGAGGAGTTTATGGAGTTCCTATGTGAGTTATTCTGCATTTTGGGCAAAGAGCTGGGGATGGCCACAGCAAAGTGAGTCATGGACTCATACTTTGACAGAATGGATGGCATTATAAGGATGGGAAGGCGTCATCCTGAGTTTCCATCATGGTTAAGGATCTGAGGCAGAAGGCTTGTTAAATAAACAAATGAAATTGATCAGACCTGTGTGAAAATGACAGCTGTGTCTCAGCCATCGGATCCTTTAACATCCTCTGGACAAAGTGGCTGCAGAGTTTTTCAGATGAAGGATGCAACCTCCAGCTCTGCTGCCCAGCATGATGAAAATCACAGCTCCTTCAGGACAAGGGTGAAGACAGTGATTCTCTACACAGAGTTGGAGAAAGAAAGCCCCACTCTCTCTCCTGTTAAACCCTCACTCATTGAGGACGGGATGGAGACCTTCTCTGAGGCTACAATTGATATTTGAAGACAAAGGATTTAAAAGAGGAACAGAACAGCCCCTCTTTCCTCCATGTGTTTGTCTTTAAGTAGGTCTGCTGTGGAGTTGATGTTGGAGTCTGGTAGCAACACATGGAGGCAGGCAGGCCTGTTGCTACACAAGTCAGGGTTGGTGCTAGCAGAGCAGGTTTTTAAAAAGTCTGCTAGAGATCTTGGAGCTTGAATACATTCCTGTAAACATACTTAAAATCCTGTGCTGCATAAGGGAGGTGTCTTCATGGCAGAGCCATGCAGCCTAACCTGCATGTCCAGAGACATGTCGGTTAGGCCTCATGCGTCACACCCTAGACTGGTTGTCCTTATGTGGAGCCACAATTTCAGCAAATCTAACTTTTATATTTCCATTTATCTGGTGCCTCATGCTGTACAAAATTGAATGTTCAGAAGCTTTACTTACGCTACTACATTATTCAAATATGTTTGTGTCAGTGTGAGCAATGTGCATGTGTACAGGTGGGTGTTACTAACTGCTTTACATTTCTGCCTGTTGCACCTCCAATGGCTCATTGTAGTTTTCTTTAACCTGGGTACATCTGTGGCAGGAGCAAGGATTGCTGGAATAAAACGTCTCCCTACCACCCCCTGCAGTTGCCCTGCTTGTTTGATGGTACCAAAATTCCCATCCTTCTCTCTCATAGCCAAAAGTTACCCATCTCTGCTTCCTTTGTGGGTCTTTAGTTGTTAGTTGAGTACTTATGTAGCCAGTTAATATTTTATTGGTGCCCTATGTCAACAAAATATTTACACTGCACTCTAACCTATTCTATACTTTAGAAAAATGCAGAAAATGTGACAGAAAATCACACCTCTTGATAATTTTGCATAGAGGAAGATTCATTCTCCCCACCTTGCATTTTCAGATTCCATACATCTCAGTCTGACAAGTTGCTGCTCGTGTCAGCTGGTCCAGTCTGTTTTTGTCTGCAGGAGGACCACAGCAAGAGAGACGTTGTGACAAGTGTAAGACAGCTGAGAATGAAAATCTCAACACAGATTGGTATGTTCTACCCTGGTAGCAAAACAATCCCTCGAGGTTAAAGCAGCACGTTAAACGTAAGGCATAGAGCTGTGAAAGTTGAGTTATGAGGAGTGCAGGGTAAGATGGTGTATAGGTTGTCATATTATCTCCAGTCATACAGGATCACATTATCACCTTGTAAAGAGATGGCACACTTTCCTGACAGCTATCTTGACCTTTACTTGTTTAAGTAATAAATTCTGGACTTGCAGCACTGAGCTCAGCACCTTGTTATTTACACCACGACTGGTTGTTATAATTCAATGTTTGGACACACCTTCTCATTTAATGTTTTTTCCTGATTTTTGTTACTTTCTACATTGTAGATTAACACTGAAGACATCAAAACTATAAAATAACTCTATATTATGAATATATGAAATTATGTGGTAAACAAAAAAAGTGTTAACAAAGCAAAATATGTTTTATATTTTAGATTCTTCGTCACCCTGAATGATTTCCAATTGACAGGTGTGCTTTGTCAAAAATTAATTAGTGGATTTCTTGCGTTCAACTAAATAAAGAGAAATGACAGTCCATCATTACATGAAGACGTGAAGGTCAGTCTTTGTGAGACGTAGAGAAGGTGAATGGATCATATCTGCATGTGTGGTTCCCACCGTGAAGCATGAAGGATGAGGTGTGATGGTGTGGGGATGCTTTGCTGGGGACACTGTTGGCGATTTACTCAAAATACAAGGCACACATAACCAGCATGGTCACCATAGCATTCTGCAGCAACATGCCATCTCATCTGGTCTACACTTATTGGGACAATTATTTGTTTTTCAAGAGGATTATCCCAAAGCACACCATCAGCCTATGTAAGGGCCAAGCAGATGAGTGATGGAGTGCTGCATTAGACTTGGCCTCCAAAATCACCCAACCTAAAGCCAATGAAATGAGGTGTACTGCAGAGTTAAAAAAAAGCAGCCATCAGATACTCAGAATATGTGGGAACTCTTTCAAGATGGTTGGAAACCTAACATCATCATTATGTTTTTGATGTCTTCCGTGTTAATCTAGAAAGAAATAATAATAATAATAATAATAATAATAATAATAATAATAATAATAATGATCATTCATTAAATGAGAAGGTGTGTCCAAACCTTTCACTGGTACTGCATATTTCACATACAATATACATACTACACCTCTCCTCACCTCTCTTCTCCTAATTCCTGGTCAGGAATTCAGCTGTATGCTTTTCAGGTCTTATAGATCATTTAATCAATCAGACAAGATGTGATCTTTTTTCACTGAAGAGGATGTCTGGAAACAGGTTGCCAATATGTGGTGGACAGATGTATCAGGTGGCTGACACAGAATGACAGACGTCAACAACAACAAGACGATGTCAGAGACCAACTCTTCACACAGCAGCTAAGAATGGCACTGCAGACAGGGTAAGCTATATGTGAAAGCTAATTAGACTACTCAAGGTTAGGACCTGAGATGTGGATATCAAGTGTTGAAAGGGTCTTGTTATGCAATGCAGAGGTCTTGGAGGAGTAGATGTCATCCCCAACTATGTCTGAGACAAATTATCACATTGTAGACAGCTTAACACTTTGCATGGTGCAGAAATAAATGATTTGACATCGGTGTTGACTGTAGCCATTTTTGAATTCAAAGAATTTTCTTACTTTCCAAAAGATTCCAAATATTCAAAGAAGTTGATCTTAAACATCATGCTGGAGAATTCCCTTTTACTTCAACTTCAAAGATTATTGCATGTGTAAAAACCCAAATAAACAGCAGAAATAACTCATGTTCTCTTGCCCATAATGCTCAAATACTGTGTCAGCTTGCCTTCAGTATTTTAATCATATAAGAAAATCAACTACAGAGTGGAAACATCACTTTTCCCCCTCCATTTAATAACAAACACACACTCTCACAATGGTACAGTCACTGCTGGCAGGGACACATGACAGTGCTTTCACTTAAGCTCAGTAGAAGGAATCCCAAAACAATTTCACAGGGTTATCTTTGTCCTCAAGGGTAAATAGAAAGAAACAATGACAGGCCAACAAGGAGTGTGGAGTTACAGCATGAAGTAGCAGTAAGTGCCAATGTACACGGTGGTGACCTGGCCTTACTGAACAACAGCTGCAACTGTGATGTTCACACTCAGCTTTCATCATTATTTCATGAAGCAAAGTTTTTAATTTGGTTACCAGCAAAACAGGAAATGTTCTCTAAATGTCATTTCATTTATTTAGAGGTTGTTTATTTTGCAGTTACCATGCTTGATACATCTATTGAAGCTTCATCTTTGGTATGCTGGGGGTATATCTGAGAGGTATTCAGAGACCCGTGCAGAGACCGAGGGGTCGTCAGGAGGAAATGACAGATAGATCTGGGTGTCATCTGCATAGCAAAAACCATGCAAGCAGACAGTAAGACCCAGAGAGGTGGTATAAATAGTGAAGCGAAGGGGTCACAGGACCAAGCCCTGAGGCACCCCAACAACTGTCCAAGCCAGGATATGCTGGACCAGTGCCCTGTGAGGTAGGATTCAAGCCAGGAAAGAGCTGAACCAGAGATGTCCATATTTGAGAATATAGAGAGGAGGAAGCGATGGTTGACTGTGTCAAAGGCAGCTGATAAGTTAAGCAGAAAGGATGGTCCAGTGTATCCTGTGCTAAAGGACATGAGAAAAGAAGCATTGAAGCACCTTTCCTTAACATATAGAGAAGTCAAACAACTCTTATCAGGGCTGCCACACAAATACTTCCAAGTAATTTCTGTCAGTTAGGAACTTTCAAAGTAAAAGAGGCTATTCGACCACACCCCATGTGTTTTCCCTCTTTCTCTTGTCAGGTTGTCTGTCTCCTAGTCTTCTCAGTACTTTTGATTGGATTTATTGTGGATTGTTGAAACTGACTGTACCATGAGTTAAAGTCTTATTTTGTTCACTCTACCTTCATATTTGCATTTAGGTTCACTTACTTAAAATAAACTGTGACATACTTTTGACAATGATAATGGAACTGGTGAGATTTCCATTTTCAGCAGTGTGGTCACATCTACACATGGTATAGACAAGGACTGAACCTGACCACAAGATGGAGACATTACAACAGACCACAAACTGAAAGCTTTACTACTGAATTGCAGTAACATAAGTACTTCCAATGGAGCATGACTTCACAATAGGAACATATAAAAAGGCAGACTTTCTCAGCCAAATGACTGAATACAATCATATGATTTCTTCTTTCTTAGTTACAGTAATAATATGAACTTTATGCAGCTTATTATGTTGATATATGCAGCCTCTTTTTATGAGATGATTTTAACAAAGACTATAAATTCTAAAAATGCTGACAACACAATGGTGACAAAATCTGGGCGCATCACTGTTCATGTGACATAACACTTCCTTGTTTGTGTTGATGGTGACCAGTGATGAATTTAGGGGTGAGGAGTTGTGAATAGGAGCTATTGAAGGTGTCTGCTCTACCAGCTGGTGGTGTATGGACCATTCATGACTTAAAGTACATGACACACTGAGGCCACCCTGAGCATATCCCTGCACCCCTAGCACTGTAGTGGTATAAAAGTCTTCAGCAGTTAGCATCTGTGGTTCTCTGTATGCTAGATATTATTCTAGCTAGCTCTGCCTTCAAAGTACTGCAAATGCATTTTCTAATGCTAATGTCAGTGCATGTAACATTAGCCTGGTGTCATTTCCTGAGTGGAGTCCAGAGGAAAATACACCAGTAACGGGACACGGAACATCTCTTATATGCACCAGCAGCCTGTAGCTTTCATAGTCAACATATGTCGGTAACAGCACACACGGACGGAGGGACACCTCCCTGGGTGGGTGTAACCACCCACAGATGTGGTCCGTGCTGCCGGTGAGTCCACACAATGCAACCTGCTGCCACCGCGACCCGACCCTGCATAAGCAGAAGAGAATGGATGGATGGAAGATCTAATAAGTAAGAAATGGCATAACAATTACCAAGAGCCCAAAGTGACACCGTCACAATCTTTGTTTTATCCAATGACAGTGTAAAGAATGGACAGTGCATGAGTGACGTCACCTATATGTTGTTCAAAGAGACGTTTTGAAGCTCCAAATGAAGCACTGGCCACTGCCACGATGGCAGTCTTCTTCCTCCTCGAGGAATTTGTTTTTAACACTTCTGCATTGGCTTCATTTCTCAGCCGTGGAGGCTGCTGCTTGGTTTCATTCAACCAATCATACAAAATTATAAATTATATATATAAGAAAAAAAAAACACTAAAAAAACTCAAAGGAAAAGCAGCGAATGCTCACATTTGTGAATCTGAAAAATGACTAAATGTAGGATGGTCATTCTTTAAACATCAGCAGGGAGCACGGCCTCGCAGAGCTGCTAGCATAGCTGTAGCCTCTTAGCTTTGTTCAAATATGTATTTATTACTTGTTAGCATGTTATCATTGTAGGATTGTTAGCATTTAGCTCAAAGCCTAATAGCTACTACAGCTGTATACTTCTGTTAATCTTCAACCTAACAACACTGGAGAAGGACTTGAAACTATCTGTGGTCACAGTAACAACCGTGTGATGAGCCCAGTATATAGCAATATCTGTTCTTCAACAGATTTGACTCTGCAGCTTGACTGTCAGTTCCAGACAACTGAACGTTCTCAGCTTTCTGAGGTTGTTTAGCACATTTTCAGCCTGACTCACTTCTGAAGCCAGCCTCAAGTGGACGTTTGAGAGGCTGCAGTTTTTGACACTTGACAGCCATGGAGGTTGCCATTTGATGCAAATACTGAGCAATAGCTATAAGAAATTCACTATAAAAAGCATGAACATTTTTAACTTTAAATATACTTTTGATTTTTTTTTAACAAAACATGAACTTATTCATCATTTCATTGACTATACTTAACTATATATTAAGTCATTTCATGTAAAACATTTTCATGCTTCCAGCTTTTACATTAATGAATCATAATAATCATCAATCATCATATAAAAGTGATATCACACGAGAATTTTTTGTACCAGTCCTTCAACATGTTGCTGTGAACATTTTAACATGGGGACCTATGGAGACTGACTCACAAAGCTATCCTCAAGTGGATGTTTGAAGAACTGCAGTTTTTGGCACTTCACTTCAATTGGCTTCATTTTCCAGCCAGGATGTTGCCATGGAAACGCTAGAGATCAAAGGTCTGAGTCATGTGATGTCACACATTCTAGAGTCTTTGATCAGGACTGTCTCTGTAACTGCACCAACACTGCTACAGAAAACTCACCAGATTCAAGGATCTCAGAGAAGGAAGACGACTCTTATCGATATAATGAACTCACCGATGACCATCACTGAGCCTGCAGCTTCTTCTGCTTCTGGCTGCGAGTCTCCAATCGAGACAGACAGTCAGAAGCAGCTTCGCCTGTTTGTCACCGTGCTGACGTTAAGACTGTTGCACAAATGTAACACTACCAGCCGTACCAAGGAGCAGTGGTTGGCCCACATGACGACTCTGGTTAACCAGACCATGGAGGGGCTCACTGTGACGGGAAACTTCTGCGCAGACGGTAAGGACATCAAGAAGGTGTACAAGGCCGTGCTGAAAGATCTGCAGAAGAGGTATATCAGCGAAGAACTGTTGCAGATTATGATTTTATCAGAGGATGCAGACGTTGACGCCCACATCGTCCAGTGTTTGCAGACTCACACCAGAGCTTTCATCGCTGAACACAAGAAGAAATGCAGTTGGTGGAAAGATTGTTTGGACATTTTAGCAGTGACGATTGTTGTATTCAGCCTTGTTTTTGTTTTTGTGTCATTAGGATTAAGTTGGTAGTGCTTTCCCGGTGTGAATGTGATCAGACTGTTTGGCCTTTTGGTTTTCTCCGGGCCGCTCCGGTTCACCAACGTTCAATTTTAACGAAAAAAAAAAAATTGTACTTTCTTGACCTTCCCATCTGGTCACAGTTTGTCGGGGTTTTTCCTCCGGGCTGCTCCGGTTTTCTCTTCTTGATCAATTCCATCAATCAAAAAAAAAAAAAAAAACAACATTCCACCTTCAGCAAAAATATTAGATTGAAAAGTGTAACCAACCTGTAAACAAGTTTACAGGTTTGGAGACACGAAGAGCTGGATGTTGTTTTGTAAGATGAACATGAACATGTTTCCAGAATTTTACCGTAATAAATACAGTATAACCTTTTCCAATATTACAGTAAAAGTAATATTACGGTGTTTTACTGTACAATTATCAATTTCTAATATAAAATACCACATTATTCTGTATAAATGTCCTTATTAATGACAACTCTCGCATTAACCTTACAGCTGGAGGGGCGAGTACGAGTCAAAGGAAGAGATGAATTTTCCGCCTGTGACAGATCATATTTATTCAGGCCTCAGGGGAACATTTAAAGGAGAACAAAAGGTCAAGCAATCTCTTTTTGTCCTCTTTCCGTGTTTCGCTCCGTTATCAATTGATTAAAGGAGAAATGAAAACAAGCTCAGAGCTAGCTACGACTCAGTCCAGTCACCAATAATGCAAACTAGATTCCCAGAAGAAAACACATTAAAGTCACCAACAAAGACTATAAAATGTAAAAATGAACACAATGGTGACAAAATCTGGGAGCATCACTGTTCATGCATCACAACACTTCCTTGTTTGTGTTGATGGTGACCAGTGATGAATTTAGGTGTGAGGAGTTGTGAATAGGAGCTATTGAACCAGCTGGTGGTGTATGGACCATTCATGACTTAAAGTACAAAAAGAAATTCAACTGTATACTCACTGCTAATTGTAGCTCAGACAGAGACTTAGTGCCAGAAGTTCATATTTTATTAAAGTCATTGCTGCAGCACAGGGAAACTTCTTGTGTTAAAAAAGCACTGCTTGATCTACGTTAACAATCATCCATCTCTCAAAAAGAGCACTGAAGCAAAGACAAAGAATCAACATAAAAATGCCACAAATCAACTCAATCTTACACAAAGTAATGATGAAGCTGGAGTATATTATATTTGTGTTATCTTCACATCTGTCCTGTTTGCACTCCATCCTCTTTTTGTCTTACCAATCTTCTGCAAAGTAATTTAATATTTAAGAAATCAAGAAATATTACATTAATGGTGAACATGACGTCTTCCTCTTCTCCTTCATGATGCTTGAATCTCAATCACTCTGTTGACATTGTGTGCTTCGACTGCATCCTGTGAAATGAAACAACAGAGAGAGAGTGGTGTTAGTGCTCTGCAGTGAGTTTAACACAGCTGAAAGAGAAATGCCAGCAGCACCTTGAACTTGTCTTTGTAAACTGAAGCCTGATATGAAGTGAGATTAGCTTTCCTTTATGGAATGAAGACAATTTCATGTTGAAAGAATAATGTACCTGTCCTCATCTAGTAGCGTACCTTCTCTGGTTTGTTGCAGCGTCTTGATCTAAACCAGCTGAAAGAAAAGAAGATGGGATGAATAAACACGAATAAAAGTTAAACCTGAACTTTAAAAATTTCAAAGAGACCAATGAGTCTTTAGCTGCACATGATCATATCATAGAAAAGTTGGTCTCACCACTCAAAGATGATGATTGTACTGCAGAGCAAAACGACTCCCAGGATCTTCACTGTGACATAGACAAGAACCCCAAACTCTGGATAATCTGTAACAAGACAGCACGGTCACTTCCTCTTTAATGGAACTCACTCACTTTGATCATTCTTCATGAACCAAAATAAAATGTCTGACATGAAACACTGAGTCAAACTGAATCAACTGAAATGCTTTCAAAGTGTCTTTCCATGACCGAGTTCTCACAAAGCTGAAAATTTCAAGTTCAAGTTTATATAAAATCATTTCACAGAAACAAAATAAAAAAGTACTTTAGAGGTTACTAAAACAAACAAACAAACAGAAGAGAGCAGATAATATTTACGTCAGTGGATTCAGTACAATAACTGTACACACTACCTTCACTCAGATGAATCACTGATGATGTTTGGTTTCCAAGATCATTTGTGGCCACACAGTAATAATCTTCTACATCTGTCACATTAACACTGTAAAACGGTCCTTCAGATACAGTCATGGGTCCATCTTTGCTGATCTTGATCCAGGTGAAGCGGCTGACGGGAGGCTTGGCTCTGCTGGAGCAGGTCAGGTTCACCCAGCTACCTGCTGACACCAAACCTGATGGACTGATGGACACTGAGGTGTTTTTAGGAGCATCTGAGGAAAATGTGATAGAGATGTGAGATATGAGAGTAACATCAGAGCCTGAATAAGATCCTTTATTTTTCTCATGTGCTGACAGGATCCAATAACAAACTCTGGTTGTCTTACATGAAACACTGAGAGTCTTTCTCTGCTCTGCTGTCTTGACATGTTTTCCTTCATTCACAGAATATATGACAGAACAGATGATGTTGTATCCATCATGTTGGCCTGACAGAGTGATGGTCGTCATTATTACATGTAGTGCAATGCAATGTTGATCATAATTCTTTGATTATTTTATGTTGTAATATGTACTCAGCCCTAGCTTGCTGTTTGCCATGGTAACAGCTAATATTGTACATGTTTCTAAAGATGTTTGTTCCTTTACTTGTGGAGTAATATCTATTAACTATGTCCCTGCACAGTGTTTAGCATGTTTAGCCTCATACACAATAAGGACATTGTTCAGAGTTAGTGCCATTGTAGTTTGCTTTTGAGAACAAATACACAGTCACAGTTGCATTATTCACTTCTCTCAAACATTTGGTTGTCTACAGTGAGCAGTACTTTTAGATTTCAGACACAAATCTACATGTTTTGTGCATCAGGTAGTATCTTATATGTGTAATTTACACAACTATCAAAGCCAAAGTGATGCACTGTGTGATTTATAGCAAAAGGTAGTCCACATGATATGACAATTTTTCTGGGCACTGCAAAATTGACACTTTAAGACAAACACAAAAACACAATTAAGATCTTCAACATAGGTTCTCATGCTGATCTAACAGTTATTATTAATGCTAAAAAAGCCATCAGATGTAAAGGGTGACCACACTGTGAACAGCTGTACTCCGGTGGGATTAAAAGTATTTCATGGAATGTTACTGAAGTAAAAGTATGTAATTATAATCAGGAAATGTGCTTACAGTCTGTGTAAAGACAATTCTGAGATTTCTTTCAAAAGACATTAAATATGTTGGAAAATAGTTGCGTGAAAAGACTTTGAACGATAGATTACTGTTACGGATGGGTTAGGTCTCTCTTTACTTACTTCTGTTTTGTTTGGAGCTGGTTGGTTGACATGTGATGCGCAGCTGTCACCATGGTTACGGTGACGTCACCTCCGGTCCCGTCGGTTGGCGCGAGGCTGGAATTGTGTGACCGCGACAGGGTTCGTTCTTTGTTGTTGTATCGCCGTAACATTACTGAAATGTGGAGCTGGAGATTTTCACCAGTTTTCAGTCCAGGATTTTGTGGGCGGTCCTAAAGGGTAGCTCGATGACACGCTGTTACGACCAGCTGGAAGGAAGTAACATAAAACCAGGTGTTAAGGTTGATAAACAAAGGTTTTTATTAAATTAACATTCAGATTGTTTTAACAAAAGGAGGTGAGGCAAAAGGGAACAAATGGCGAGCGGATGCTGTTTAAAAGAACAAATAAATATAACAAAAGAGAACTCTACACTGCGGTCAAGTGAGCTGTTTAAAAGAACAAATAAATATAACAAAAGAGAACTCTACACTGCGGTCAAGTGAGCTGTCCGTCTTCTCATGGTCAAATCAGCCGCACCAAATTTCAAGTGCGCCCGTATTACAGAATGCATGGCAAATGCAGGTAGTCCATGATACGGAGCGAGCAAACATCCGGTTTTCAAAATAAAACGTCGGTTATTCCAAGGCAGTAAAAACAGACATGTCAATGTGATCCGAAGCTGATTTTCATACATTAGGCCACATAGTCTAGAAGGTATTGAATTAAAATGCTAATATTTTCTTATGAAAAGGCTTGATGCTTTCATACTAATTTTTGACAATGGATGACATTTTGCACCTCAAGACTACGTTTACTACTCACTGACTTAGTATCAAACATTTTGCATGTATCATTTAAGAGAAATTCAGTCTCAAAGTTCCTTCTTTTGCATTGAAAAAAGGCATTATGTGCAATATTTACTCTACTGTAAAATCCCTTTGATCCATAAGTTCTGACAAAGGTCGATGTTGTCCTCAGGACCATCCTGAGTATTCACTCACTCAGTATCAAGCATACTGTATCATTTTTGAGAAATTCAGCCTCAAAGTTCCTTCTTTTGAACTGAAAAGGCATTATGCTCTATATTAACTCCACTGTAAAACCCCTTTGATCCATAGGTTCTGACAAATGTTTGTACACTTGATCTCAGGACCAACCTGACTGTTGAGAAATTCGGCCTCAAAGTTCACATTTTTGCTTTGCAAAGAGAGATTCTTTTTTTTAATATATGGGTTTTGTTTATTTGTTCAAAATAAGACTGAAGCTGAACAAATGAAGAGGTTTACACTCCAAACACAGAGGAAAAACTAAACAACTCAGCTGAAAACTGAAAACATCATTACAAACCCTCCATGTCTCAGCTTTACATTTGGGAAACAAATAACATCATTCACTAGTAAAATGTGGATGTGTGAGCAGGAAGTGAATATAGACTGTAGATATAGTCTGAGATCATTGTTGAAGTTGTTTGTTGATTGTTCGCAAATAACACAATTCCAGTCACTACTCTCTGCCTGCTGAAGCGTTGCCGAGTCCATGTTGATGCACTCCACATGGAACCACCGGCAACAGGTGTCACACTGAATCTGTAAAACGGCAAATTAAGGTCATGCAAGAAAAAAAACTTTAATATGTAGCCATGATGGACACCACATAACCATGATCCCCAAAGTAATATTTCGAGTTAATATTTGCTTCTTTGAAACACTTAATACAGATACAGATTTTTCATATTTGTAGATATTTATCTAGATATGGTGATGGCTTCACAGTGTGATATTTTGGTTGATGTGGTCCAAATATGATATTTCACTCTGTAGAAATGCATTTCCACCATGTAAAACAGGACATTATAAATGTGAATGCCATGAAATTACAAGGTTGACTTAGCCGTTGTTTTTGCTTTCTTCATGGAAATCACTAAGTAATTATGTACTGTTCTACAACCTTTTGATGACTATCTTCATTTGATTATTCTCCAGATCAAAATTTTGTCATTGTTGAAATCTCAATCTAATGCACTCTTTCTTTTTGGAATTCTTGATAGGAAAACCTGCATATCCCTATGGCTGAGGAGTGAACCTCAGGTTGTCCTAGCACAGATAGGTTGTTATTTCTCATCCTTTTCTGCTCTCGCTTGCTGTCATCCACTTTAAAACAAGGCATACAAAATGTGCCTACAAAACATTTTAAACAACTTACCAAGTTTGTTAAGTCAGGCCCTTTTAATGGGTGGTTTGACTGCTGGGCACATGGCACAGCTGGTCTGTGTTAAACACTGACAGAAAGTTGAAAATATTAGATTTACTACTACTACCACCACTAACAATTGTACTTATAATAAATAAAATAACAATTTACTTGTTTTAGCGTATAGAGAATATGTTTACAAAGTGTCTTCTGTAATACCGTGTCACTGTAGATTTATGATAAGTTGTGACACACCTGAGGCTTCCATGAGCTCGAGAGCCAAGTGTTTCCTTTCATCTGCCATCATTCTTCGAGCTGTCCCAAATGACATTTCTGCTGTCTTTGGAAAAGGCTCCATGACTGCCTTTGCCATCTAAACAGTTAAAAAAAAAAAAAAAAAAAAAAAAAAAAAAGTATCTGTTTGCATAAGTTTCCTATTCAGCAAAATAAAGGACGTGGAATTGCAATAAAATAGAAAGTGATCCAAACTCCTAATGGATGTAGATCATTTTGATAAAGCTGGTCTTTCAAGAAACATTCTTATTACTTTGACAATTACGCTGCAGCTACTCCCGTCTCTCTGAAATGGGTGTTCCAGAACACCGCCCTTCCACTTGATATTGACCCAGTCACTTTTTCCAAGACAGATCCTTCTCATGTTGAAGTACTCACTGTGAGAGGAATTTTTTTAAAGAGTTTAATGTAAGGAATATGTACACATAATTCACCCAGGAAATCAATGTATGTCGTAGTAAAGAAAAAGGGGGTTGTTTGGCCGAGAGAGTTAGACAGAGTTAATATTTCAGGGTCAGAATTACAAATAATGTAATAGTTGTTTGGCTAATGGTGTTAACAAGTTTGATTGAAAAAAAATATAATGTTGGTAATGATGTCTTTCTGCCATATTTCCTATGTTCAGCCTTATGCATAAATCCTGCTTGTTACCTATTTCTGTTTTGTAAAGCTGCCTCTAACATGTTGTTTAACAGATTACTGTAAGCCTGATTTACAACATTGCATCCATACTTAATTATTTTCATTTAAAGAAAACACATCTTGCAAACAAAAGAAATATTCATTTTTGAAATTGCTTCAGTCACACTGTACAGATAGATCTGCTTAATTACCGCAATCTTTTTGCTGCGTTGTCTTAGTCTGCCTGCTCGGTAGCACTGCGTGCGGGATCAACCACATAGACAGTACTATCTGCAGCACTGATGTACTGTAACCAAAAGAGAAAATATGAAATATTATGTAGAAGTTAGTAATGACATACAGAGAATTTAAGGCAGTTGTGATGTATTAAGTAACGACTTACCAGAAACTTCCAGTGTATATTACCAATGTTAATAAAGGACACAATGGCCTTACAGTTGTCAAAGTCGGTCTGTAACAAAACACAAAATTAGTTATTTAATTTTACTAGTGCAGTGCCTGTGCAAAATCTGTTTTGCGTGTGTTTTTACTACAAAGTCAGACATCCAAACTCTCCCACATATTGATAGCGGCTGCTTGACACCCGTAAATGAGATCCAATCTCCCGGAATCTGGAGCGTGCAAGCAAGAGCGCGCGCTAGAGAGTGACTGCGCGTGTGTGTGCGACTTTTAATGCAGCGCGTGTGAGAGCAAAGCGTGTGTTGCCGCTTATCAGAGCACGAAGGTTCGAGAGATATGCGAATAACATACAGACACAGACATTCCTGTAATTTAGTTAGATATGTCATTGCAACTACAAATGAATGAATGAATGAATGAATGAATGACTCAAAGGCTCAATGGAATATTGTTTTTGATTAATCTTAATTCAGACACACACACACACAGCTAACTTGTAAATAATTGACATACTGTTATACTTTGTTTTTGTACCTGACAGAAATATTACCTTTGACATACTGTCTCCTTACTTCTTCCCTCTTACCAAAGAAGATCACACCAGCCACATAATGGCTCAGAACGTAAATGGTGCTTCCCAAATTTAGTTTTCTGGCAGTGTGGTGAAGTACGCACTCAATCACCTTCAGAGAATTTTTTATAAACACACACAAAGTCTTGTGAAGTCATACATTTCTTTAAAATGCTGAAAATATGATCCTTATGGATTACTGTTCATCTTCTCTGTTATGTATAACACAAAGTCAACAAAAAACATTTAAATCACATACTTATATCAATCATTGTGGCTAATGGAGCTGTTTTTTAATGACATTTGACTCACTATCCCACATTGTTCAAACTGCTTGTACGGGAATAGTCTGCCCAATCATCGCTGACTGCATCTTTCATAATTTTTATGTCTTTGTGATAAGTGGTTCTATTGTGACTATCCAAAAAGAAACTTAATTAGTCACATAATGGTGGCTTGAGGATTGCTCTTAACTCAGTTCCAGGCAAAACAAAACACTGTGCAAAGGTTGTTCACTTTTGGGTGACGTTCCCATTTATTGTAGCAAAGAAAAATGAAAAAACAGAACGTTACCATGCAGGTTGATGTTGACTGGAGCGTAACATAAACTGGCTTTCATCTGGATGTCGGTAAGAACTGTTGTGCTCCCCACCACCATTCAACTCACACTGATTTCCACCTTATTTCATACACCTGGTGCTGGGAGGTTACAGGGTGGTTACCAATTAAACAGAAACAGAACTATACTACACCCTTGTGGTCAAAATAAGGTACTTTGCACAAAACAAATTAAGAATGGCTCCTACAGGTTCTGTTCTTTTAATGAATCTACTTACCTTGCCTACAAGCCACTGGTGAGGTCTTAGTGTTGAACTCACTGTGGTGAATAACAAAGTTGTTCCCTAATTGAGAGGGCACCACAGAAACGACCACTTCTGTGTCCCTTTTTCCACACAGTTCTGTGACCTGCAAATCATAAAAAGCAATGACTTATTTTTGTGGTGGGTATAAAATACGTGCTGGCTTACTGAATACCAAACTTGAGACCTATTAATAATAGATGAATAAATCAGAAGGCACTGATTTCAAGAATGTATCTGCACTCTCCACAGGTTGTCCGGTAAGAACAGGAATGATTTTGAAGGGTTAATGAATCCATTTCACACACACTCTCATTGAGATGCACCTCATTTATTGCTGAATAAACTCTTCTGTTGATATTGTCTGTGTGGTTACTACAATAAAGGAATAAACTGAAATGTGCATATTAATCATATGCAATATTAATAATAAGCAGAAACAGACTAGCATACATTAGACAATGCAATAATAAGGATATATAATGATAAACAGTAAAAGATGAATAAATGATAAGATTCGAGTGTTTATAAACTTAAAGGACTTTAAGAGACTGTCAACAAAAAGTAACCTCTTAGCTCAGAAAGGCCCGTATCTATTTCACTGGCATAGTGTACACGGAGGGCGAGACAAATAAATGTGCAACGATCCCCTAATGGATGCATTGGCACGCTCACTACACTGCTGTGACATAACTAATAAACACCTGAAGCCACAGCGATACACCATTAATCAACATAACAATATTATCAGGGATCATATACATCAATTGGAATATTAAATCGGCAACAGTTAACCAATACATAAGACACAGTACAGTACTATAAACTAAATTGCAGAATAACACCCATAATATAATTAAGAACAGTAACAGAATGATAACTTATTACTCACACTGTCATGGACAAACAAGACGGAGCAAATCAACAAAAAAGGAGAAGCAACAGTCCAGAAAAACACAGCTGCAGTTTACAATAGAGTCCAAGCTGCTGGGATGAACAAATAAAATCCAAAACTGCAGCGGTGAATAAAACTCTCTTCATCGGCTCGCGCCAGACACTTCTCACAGTGCAGCAGAGGTCTCTGATTTGTTCAGCACATCCTGCCATGAACTGTTCATGTGCACTCCATGCACGTTCATGTGAACACCATGCACAAGGTAACAAACTCTAGGACTGTGCATGTGAACTGTGAATGGGCTGATGAGGGATGCTATGTTAGAAATTGATGAAGTGCTAAACTCCTGAACAGTGGGAAACATTCCTTTCTATATATTTCTTTTCCTTCCTAAAGTCAATTTAATAAAATATATAAAATATGAATAAGAAATATAACATTAGACAAATACGCTATGTTGGTCATACTTGTGATTGAAGGAATTGATTATTACAAATATTATATTTATTCATAGGAAAGGATAGGATAGGATGGCGCTATTTAGCTACTAATATACTGTCAGCATCCCATGTCACTTTAGCCCAAGTAGCCTTAAGAAATATTTGCAAGGGCAACTTACCTTTGTGTTGGCACCATTCCTCCACGTTTGAAAAGAAGAGGTCGTTGGAAGGGCAAATCTCTTGTCATAATACTTGTTATATGCAGTGTAAAGTTACCAACTCAGGAAATAATAAAAATGCATAATTAAATATAAATAAATATTAAATTAATAAATAAAGGGAATACTACTACTTTTAATCTACATTTACTATAAAAAAAATCACTAAGCTAGTCAATCACTCAAAGTTTCTGTCATGACTTTGAATTTGGCATTCTTCAGAAATAGAACAAAATTATTTTAGGAGCATCAAAAGCATTGTCAAAGCTGCAGTGACAATGTTTGATATGGAATCAGTTCTTGCAAACCTGGCAGAACACACGGAAATAAGCAGGGGAAATGGGGATTTTTATTTACTCAAAATGATCAAAAGAAATACACACAATATTGAATATTGAATTGAATGGAGTGAGGATTAGGTCAAGTGTATCAACCTTTGTCAGAACTTATGGATCAAAGGGATTTTACAGTACAGTAAATATCGTGCATAATGCCTTTTTTCAATGCTGAAGAAGGAACTTTGAGGCTGAATTTCTCAACAATGATACAGTAAATATGCTTGATACTGAGTGAGTGAATAGTCAGGATGGTCCTGGGGTCAAGTGTACAAACCTTTGTCAGAACTTATGGATCAAAGGGATTTTACAGTAGAGTAAATATCGCGCATAATGCCTTTTTTCAATCCAAAAGAAGGAACTTTGAGGCTGAATTTCTCTCAAATGATACATGCAAAATGTTTGATACTAAGTCAGTGAGTAGTAAACGTAGTCTTGAGGTGCAAAATGTCATCCATTGTCAGAAATTAGTATGAAAGCATCAAGCCTTTTCATAAGAAAATATTAGCATTTTAGTTCAATACCTTCTAGACTAAGTGGCCTAATGTATGAAAATCAGCTTCGGATCACATTGGCATGTCTGATTGTACTGCCTTGGAATAACCAACGTTTTATTTTGAAAACCAGAAGTTTGCTCGCTCCGTATCATGGACTACCTGCATTTGACATACATTCTGTAATACGGGCGCACTTGAAATTTTGGTGCGGCTGGTTTGACCACGAAAAGTCAAACGATGGCTTACTTGACCGCAGTAACTCTACGCAGAGCCTATCTATCTAAATTGAAACCAAACGAGAAAGAAAAACCTCACTATCTAGCTTACTTAGCAATAACGAAAAACACATCAATAAACAGCACCCCTAGTGTATCTAACAAAAATATACTCAATGCAATCAGTGCTATAACAAAACTAAATCTTGCCCAGTCCCAGCAGCAAGCAAAACAAACCTCCACAATTATCGAACAAGTTTATTACAATCAATCCAACCAAGGCGAGCTTACTAGACACAAAAAGAAACAAGCCGCCTCGATGCTTCGGCGCTCCCAGTTTAAATAATCGGTATGCTGATCATAGGGTCGTCTAATTGGCGGTACGTGGAGGATGCCCCGCCAATCCTGGCCTTGCACATCCCGGTGCTGTGCCGCCGACGTGACCCCGCCTCTGACTCTTGGGGCCAGTCAGGCACCGGCAGCCACCTACATAAGGGAACATAGCACAATACACACACCTATAGCCTGCCCTAAAACAGGCCCCACGGCGGCAGCCGTAACACATGCTGAGGCCATCCTGAGCATATCCCTGCACCCCTTGCGCTGTAGTGGTATAAAAGCCTTCAGCAGTTAGCATCTGTGGTTTTCTGTATGCTAGATATTATTCTAGCTAGCTCTGCCTTCAAAGTACTGCAAATGCATTTTGTAATGGTAATGTCAGTGCATGTAACATTGTGGAGTCCAGAGGAGTCCAGAGGAAAATACACCAGTAACGGGACACGGGACATCTCTTATATGCACCAGTAGCCTGTAGCTATGATAGTCAACATGTGTCGGTAACAGAACACATGGACGGAGGGACACCTCCCTGGGTGGGTGTAACCACCACCCACAGGTGCGGTCCGTACTGCCGGTGAGTCCACACAATGCAACCTGCTGCCACCACGACCTGACCCTGCATAAGCAGAAGAGAATGGATGGATGGAAGATCTGATAAGTAAGAAAATGGCATAACAATTACCAAGAGCCCAAAGTGACACCGCCACAATCTTTGTTTTATCCAATGACAGTGTAAAGAATGGACAGTGCATGAGTGACGTCACCTATACGTTGTTCAAAGAGACGTTTTGAAGCTCCAAATGAAGCACTGGCCGCTGCCACGACGGCAGTCTTCTTCCACCTCAAGGAATTTGTTTTTAACACTTCTGCATTGCCTTCATTTCTCAGCCGTGGAGGTTGCTGCTTGGTTTCATTCAACCAATCATACAAAATTATAAATTACTAAACAACTAAATCAACTCAAAAGGAAAAGCAGGCGGTCGCCCCCCCCTCGTGGCCCAGTTGTTGAAAAACGCATGCTAAAGTGCCCTCTTGGGAGCCAAAACGCGTGCTAAAGTGCCCCCTTGGGAGCCAAAACGCGTGCTAAAGTGCCCTCAAGTGCCCTCTTGGGAGCCAAAACGCGTGCTAAAGTGCCCTCAAGTGCCCCCTTGGCAGCCAAAACGCGTGCTAAAGTGCCCCCAAGTGCCCTCTTGGGAGCCAAAACGCGTGCTAAAGTGCCCCCTTGGGAGCCAAAACGCGTGCTAAAGTGCCCTCAAGTGCCCTCTTGGGAGCCAAAACGCGTGCTAAAGTGCCCTCAAGTGCCCCCTTGGCAGCCAAAACGCGTGCTAAAGTGCCCCCAAGTGTCCTCTTGGGAGCCAAAACGCGTGCTAAAGTGCCCTCTTGGGAGCCAAAACTCACTAAAGTGTCCTATTGGGAGGCAAAAACGTGTGCTAAAGTGCCCTCCTGGTTGGCAAAGTACACTAAATTGCCCTCTTGGGTGGAAAAAATACATTAAACTCCTGAATGTCCTTTGTATAACATATAAAACGTGTCTAAAGTGCCCTCTACATGTGCCCTTTTTTTTCTTTCCGCACCTGCCCTTCAAAAAGTCTGTGCACGCCACTGAGTTCGACAACTGAACGTTCTCAGCTCTCTGAGGTTGTTTTGCACATTTTCAGCCTGGGCCTCAGTCTGCGGAGACATCCGTTCTGTGGAAAACTTCACGTGTGGTTCCAGTACTAACTGCACACCCAGGGAACCCAACCACTTCAGACCTGTTACCTTGACATCCCACCTGATGAAAACCATGGAGAGAGTCATTCTGGACCTCCTCAAACCTCTGGTGAGCCCCAATCTAGACCCCCTACAATTCGTCTACACTCAAAAAAAAAACCCCCAAAAAACCAAATTGGCCAAAATACAGGACTTATGCATTTCAATTACACAGAAAATTTCCATCCATTTGAATTAATAATTAATTTAATTAATATTAAAACAATGTAATTCAAATGGATGGAAATTTTCTATGTAATTGAAATGCTAAGTGGCCAAATAATTGTACACTCGAAAAAAAAAAAAAAAAATGGCCAAAATGCAGGACTTATATATTTTAACTATTTACTGTTTATTTCTGCTGTGAAGTTGGACATTTTAACATGGGGACTTATGGAGACTGACTCACTTCTGAAGCCAGCCTCAAGTGGACGTTTGAGGAACTGCAGTTTTTGAAACTTGACAGCCATGGAAGTTGCCATTTGATGCAAATACTGAGCAATAGCTATAAGTAATTCACTATAAAAAGCATGAACATTTTTAACTTTAAAGGTCCAGTGTGTAATATTTACAGTGATTTATTAACAGAAATGGAATATAATAGATATAACTATGTTGTTAGTGCTATATAGTGGCCCTATGAAACGAGTCGTTATGTTTTTATTACTTTAGATTTCGCCTTTTTATGTACATATACCGCGGGTCCCCCTACATGGAGGCTGAATCTTGCGCCGCCATATTGCTAACAGTGGCCTAGAACGGACAAAAGGCCGCTTTTTTTTCGCCGCTACTTTGCCGAGCGAAGAAAAAGGCAGATGTGACGTAGTGGAGGCGGAGGAAGCCATGTTTACTAGTCGCTAACGGTAACGGCTAACTTGTATGTATATCATTGAAATAAAAACAGCAAATACATCTGTTGATCATGTTTTATTAATGACTGTTCATGAACGACAACATATTTCAACATTATAATTCTAGACTGTGTGTGTATATAATGTCTGTGCTGGTGCATCATCAGAGGCCCTGTCTGCCTCTCCAGCAGTTCGGTCGTGAGCTCACTGTGCTCCTCCAGGTTCATCTCTTCAAGTCTCTGAAGACAAAAACACAGAAAAACAAATATGAGGCTTTATAAGTTTCAATCAGTTTATCAGTTTATCAGTTTCATAAACTAGACTTTAGCTTCACTGTTTCGTCAGATGCGACGCGGTAACATTACGGAGATCTGCTGTCTGCTAACAATGATGTCAATCAAAGTGTAACCATGGCAACACATCAAACTGCAAACTAACGTTACCGTGGCAAAGCACAGAGCTGCTCCGTAAACACAGCACTGTGATTTATTGATGTTGGTCAGATTATAATAACTTTACTTAAAGTTTATAAACTTACCTCCGTCACTGCTCTTCAGCCCGTTAGGCCTCCCCCTCCTCCTCCTGCTCTGGTGTCGCTGCGTCCCCGGCGGCTGACCTCTTCACCGGGCCACTTCGCAGCGCCTCCTCCCCCGGGTCTCCCCGGTGGGTTAGCCCCGCTCACCTGGCCCTGACCCGCCTCCAGGGGTGGACTGGGACAAAAATTCAGCCCTGGCATTTTCTGTCCAGACCAGCCCACTACATTATCAGCGGACACTACAT
The DNA here is from genome assembly GCA_033000465.1 of Sciaenops ocellatus. NCBI lineage: Eukaryota > Metazoa > Chordata > Actinopteri > Sciaenidae > Sciaenops > Sciaenops ocellatus. The sequence continues at coordinate 18,046,979 of CP136869.1, forward strand.
AGAAGTCCACAAATCTCGCAGCATCTCCTCTCATGCATACTACAAAGGAGAGTCATATTCCTTGATAGCAGTTAACAAATAAAGCACGTAACTATGAACTCAAGGACTAAAATTGACAGCTATAGCAATCAATCAATCAGTCTTTATTCATTACAGTGTCAAATCACAACAGAAGTTATGTCATGACTAGGGGTGGGACGAGACTAACGGGAAGAACCCTCATGCTACCCTTTCAGTTTTTAGTCTGTGACTGTGAAAATCTTTTGGTGTAAGCCCAGCATTAGTTAAAACCAGACTCGGACAATAATAACAAAATATCCTGACAAATAATCTAAATAGAAACATATTACAGACAGTAGCAGCATTAGAGCTGAAACTCATTTGTTTTAACGGTGACATTATTATGAAACCATAAATAGAGAATTTAAAAAAAAAAAAAATCTATAGCTGTGTGAAAAAGTCTAAGACATGAATTACAGGTCTGAATAGATATGCATTCTCATATATGTGTATGTGCACATGTATATATTGCCCTACTTCCTCGTCCGCAGCCAGCCAGCTCCACTCCTCACCAAATTCATGACCTGCAAGAAACAAAGCAAACAGAACTTGTACTCAGTATCTGTGTACTGACAAGTATATGTAGCCATGTAGCCTTTTTGTGATGTAGTGACACTTAGTGAACAAATTTATCTGTCATGAAGGATGACTTAAGTCTCAAAAGAGCCATAAGGCCTACCTGCATAACTGTTAATTGAACTTAAAAGATATGCAGATGTTTGAAATTAAAATCATCAATATGAAAATCTTCAACCAGGAATTATCATAATCAAACCTTTTGTTTCAATCCGAGACAAAACAAGTTGCATAATAAACTCACAGTCAAGACGAAGCTCTCTCTCTCTCTCTCTCTCTCTCTCTCTCTCTCAAGCATCATAGAAGAACTTCTAGCAGGTCAGGAAAACCTGTTTGACAGGAGATGATGGTAGCAGAGAATATAAAGAGACATTTATGAATAACCAATTGTCATTTTATCACACATATAGTATGTTTCTTCAAATAAACCTTTAAACATACACATATTGCATTCCTCTCACCACATGAAATAAGCTCAGGAACCCAAAAGTGGCCCAGTGAATGATGGAGGAGACAAAGTAGGTCCTCAAAAGGGGACGGAGGGAAAACAACTCCTTAGGCTCTCATATATAGGGTGGTCAACATAAAAGAGACATGGAAACATTAAGTCATCATCACAAATCAAGTATGAATTCATATAACATTGTAAGACACACAACATACTCAACAAATCAGAGACGTCTCAGTAGCCAAAAAGTGGTGAAGTGGAGGCAGTAAGAGAGCAAGTCCTTGAAAATGGACAGAGGGGGAACAACTCCTCAGGCTCTCACATGTCAAGTGGTCAACCTGAGAGGGACATGGATACATTATTAAGTCTCTAATCATCACAAATTAAGTATGATTTCATAAAACATAAAAAATGATAAATTCACCATACTAGAGGAGACTCAACAGCCAAACTTTGGTGCAGTAAAGGCAGAGAGTGGAGGCAGAGAGAGAGCAAGTCCTCGAACATGGACGGAGGGGGAACAACTCCTCAAGCTCTCACATGTCAAGTGGTCAACCTGAGAGGGTATTGGATACATTATTAATTCTGAAAAATAAAAAAATGTTTTCCTCTGTCCTGCACCTAGATTTGAAAACTTTTTGGATGTGCGTTTCTTTTAAAACTTTTTTAAAATTATTATCATTATGAAGTATGAATTTATATAACGTTAAAAAATACATGATAAACTTATCAAATTCTAACAGTGGTCCCAAATGAGAGAACAAGTCCACATATAGAACAGAGGGAGAACGACTCCTCAAATATATCAGAACAACCTGTAATGGAGAATAATTGATAATTTAGTGTACATGATCACACCATTAAGGATCAACACACAAGCACAATAAAACTTCTGAAAAGCATCATTAAAATGACAAATAATGAATTACTACATCTTGAAGGGCAGACTGGGGAAGAGCACTGGTGCAGAGCTGAGGGAAGTTTCTGGGATCCAGACATGCCAAGTCAGCATACAGATTGCCGATTGCCTATGAATGGCTTCAATTGCTGTGTCCATGATCCGGTTATGCACATTCACCTCATAGGATTTTTCTGCATCATCCAGGGTCTCATCCTGAGCCATCTCTCCAGGCAAGACTTTCTTCATCCTCCTCCTCTTTTGTGGCAGTGTGGCCTCCACCTTAATGTCCGTGTCATCTCTCTCTTGGATTTCTGTGTTTGTCCAGTTGACAAATGTGTCTGCTGCTTTTTTTACACATTCAAAATCTCTTCCCAAGCTTTTCAGCGTATCCTGTATCGATGCCACCATTCTGTGAGCAGAGAGGATGTCCAATCCTGCTGTCTGAAGGTATTTAGACAATATAGAGGTATGTTCAAATATGCAGAGGAAGATTTGAGCCGTCAAGATCGTCTCATACTTGAGCAATGACTCTGCATATCCTCTGGCCATGACACGGATACATGGTTTCACTGTCGCCTGTTTCTGTATAGCTGATAATGTCAACAGCACATCAATGTACAGACCATCTTCCAGCTTTCCAAAGGAGCCAAACGCCTTCTTCAGGGCCTCATGCTTGGCCCACCAGCGTGTCTCGCCAATAAGAGCAAGGCGTCTACGTCTTTTGTTTCGGCCTGACTCTTCCCACACATTCATCCTTTGATATGACTCTTTGATGAATACCGCAATGCCATTGAGGAGCGCAAACAGGGACCCACTCTCAATAACAATCTGGGTTGTGTTTGCAAGCACCAGATTTAGTACATGTGCGTAGCACCGTACATGCACCTGGTTTGGAGATTGTGCAGACAACAGTGAGGAGAATCCTTTGTATTGGCCTTGCATGTTTGATGCCCCATCAGTCGCATTTCCAATGCACATGGTCTTGCTGAGGCCCATTTTGTCCAGAACTTCTGACAGCATGTCGACAAAGGCCTGTCCAGTGGATGAACTGCACTTCAGCACAGCAACAAGCCTCTCATGAACAACATCAGTAACATTACCTCATAATTATAGAGCATTGATCCTGAGAGGTGATGTCCTGCATTGTGTCCAGTTGAACTGAAAACATTCCTGCTTTCCTGATATCACTGGAGATGTTTTCTTGAATCAGATGGTGAATTGCATCTATCACTGAGTTGACTGTGGTTTTGGAGAGTAAAGTTACAAGGGAGCCTCTGCCTCTTGTGCCACCAGACAAATGCAACGTTTTGCTGTTGTCAATCCAGCTGTCCAGGTGTTCTTTTAAACAGAAATCATACTTCCCCAGTACAAGTATGAGTTCCAAGAAATTACCATGATCAACTGTGTGGTCTTGGGTATATGCTGCCTAATTTTCTGACATCCTGTATGCAAGCCCCCTCTTCCCAAGAACCTTGATTACATCTATGATGTGCTCCAAAACCTGCCGTCTCTTTCTGACCTGCTCTCTGTGCGCTGACATCTGACTGCCACCAAACACACTGCTGATATCAGCACTGGCAGATTTCATGAGGTAAGCTTCAGCACAGTTTCTGTGTGCGCTGCTTCTCTCATGCTCCTCTGTGCGCTGGTGTATATGCCTCCAATCTGACATTCTACTGATGAACAGACTGCTATCAGTTCTCTTACCGAATGCCATGCAGATGAAACAATACAGAATGTGACGCTTTGGACAGTACGTCAGCCACTTTCTACTGGTGCCGTCTCTGCTACAGAACACTTTCTGCACCACTGGATTGCTACTTTTTTGCTGAGGATGGTAACTTAAAAATAACTGGAGATTTTTCTGATCAGGTTGTGAAAAAAAAAACAGTTATTTGACTGGCACAGTCATGGCTCTCAACAGCTGTTTCCCTCTCAGGTGATCCTGTCTTTGGGCTGACACACTCCCCACTCTCTACAGCTGTTTCCCTCTCAGGTGATCCTGTCTTTGAGCTGACATACTCCTCATGCTCTACAGCTGTTTCCCTCTCAGGTGGTGCAGTCTTTGGGCTGCCTGCATTGGTCTGGCTCTCTCCCTGAACTGACCAGCTGCCCTGAACCTGTCTGGGCTGGACATAGGGAAAGCATTTATCATTGGATGGGGAAATAACTCAAAACCACAGAATAATGTACAAAATAAAAGATTATTTCATATTGAACTAAACGTTCACGAGCGTAACAACACTAATGGCTTTGTCATGTTTTCATTATGACACTTACTAGTGTTTTCCAATGCAAAAAAGTCAGATCTGTGTGACAATACCTGAAAATGCTCAAGACAGCACTATACACTGCCATTTGAAAACTACAGTAAAAGTAACACATTTACACAGAAATTAAAGTTACACACAAATTATACCTACGAAATAGTTATCACCTCAGTATACAATAAATGAATTGAAAGATTACAATAAATTCAATGGCAAATATTGCAAATTAAACTAATTATTTCCTATAGGTTTACTTGTATTTTGTGCTAAAATTCAAAGTATCTCATCTGTATTTACAATACAGCTTGATTCTGCATCTCTATTTACAGCTCATTAGTCCATGTCAATGTTTACTGTTGCTATGGCAACAAGAGACTGCTGACGTTAGCAGCTGTTAGCTAGCTTAGCTAAATCATCTGAACAATAATACTAAATGAACCAATATATGTTCATAATACATATAACCAATATAATGAACCATAATATCACAATTCGGCATATTTAAACAAAATCAACCACAACCAACAGTCACAGCCCTTCAACTCTGGGCTAGTATGTTGTCACAAGTATGCAGTTAATTAGGTCACATCACATTCAATGTAAAAACGTTTTCTACTTTGTTTTGGATGTCTCAAAATGTAGCCTAACCAGCCCCAGGCTAATGTTACTTACCATGTATACCTCCACTCGCTCATCTCCTGGCGCAGCAGCACCTGCTGGGGTGGTGACCCCGGCATCAAATAGGTCTGTCAATTTCGAACATTTAGCAGCTTCCACCTCCAGAGACTTAAGCTTTTTAAGTCGCAGTTTTTCAGCGCCACCCGGGCGTTTCTTACGCTTTTCCATTTTCAGCTCAGCAGCAGCCCGTCCCGCGACTCCGGCCCATGCCATGAGGTCCCACCCACCCTGGTTTGTGTTGTGATTGACAGCACTGTCAGGGCTCTCTGAGCCTGTCAGCCCATGATTGATTGACAATGACAAACACAGACCAATAATATGTGTCAATGTTGGCAACACACTGCTAGCCCTCTGCAGAGCTATAGAGTAAAACAGAGTTACGACACTTCCATTGACTCCCGTTGTAAAAAATGGCGGACGACACTTCCGGGTTATGGAGACACCAATAGTTCCAAACAAGGGACGGAGCTCCGTTGATCTCAATTGCTCGTCAAGAACAATTACTGGTAAGTTGATGAAATAACAGCATTTTAAACGTTTTTTATATTTATAAGCATTAGCTATCAGAGGTATACTCTTAGACATCGTTATTTTTACATTTGGTCTGCATGAAATGTCGATGTTCAAAATGTCATGGATTTAGGGACCTAACTGAAAGCTTGGAAACGGAGGCTAACGTGATAATTTCACTAAAGTCCGTTAACCTTTTGTTGTCAGGTGACATTATGTAAAGTTGTTTTGATCGTTAGGCTTTAAACATTACCAAAATACTACCACTACTGCTAATACTAAAATGCTACTGCTATTACTGCTACTATTACTTAAATGCTAGCTGTTTTACTTCTGCTGCTGCTGCTATAACTACTACTACAATAATAATAATAATAATGCATTTTATTTAGAGGCGCCTTTCAAAGCACTCAGTGTCATCTTACAAGACACAGATAAAACAACAATAGACCATTAACAATTTGTTTGTTTATTTAACAGGGACAAAGCTCAATACATATCTCCAGCTCCTGCTGGCGGTGGCTGCTCCTGCTGGCAGTGGCTGGTGCTGGCAGAGGCTGCTGCTGCTGGCAGTGGCTGGTGCTGGTGCTGCTGCTGGTGGCTGCTGCAATTGGAAGCTGCTAGTGGTGACTGTTCGCTGGTATCTCACTGATGGCTGCAGGAAGATGCTGATGGTTGCTGGAGGTTGAGAAGGAATGGAGAGGCCAAATACATCCATGGCAATAAGCAAGGTATTTGGTAGTGGCCTAGATGTTATGGCCTTTGGTGCAGGAGGTTGAGCCTTCTTGGCCTTCTTATTTTGACTCTTGCTGCCAAGGTAACCTTTACTCTTGTCTTCTCTCCTTGCAGCCCTGATGCACGTTGCCGCAATCCTTAACCTCAGCCTGACATATTTGCAGATGATTTTTTTTTTTCACATCATGGCATGATGGAAGGCTGCTATCCAGAAGCATGGCCTCCTGTTCCAGGTGTTCCACAGCATTGGTGCACTCCATGAGAGAATCATCTGTCTTTGAACAGAACAGCTGCTCCATGTGCTGGACGACAGTGAAGACCTCATCAGATGGCCGATAAAGTGCACCCTGTTTGAATTCCTTCAACCGCAGCAGAACAGCATTCTCATGTGCATCATCTGCATTTTGCACAAGTGCATGCTTGCACGTCTCACAGAGTGAGGAGCTGAAGACACACTTACTATAACACACTCTTTTTATTCTTTTTATTACTATTGTTATTATTACTATTTATTAATAATAATATATTATGTATGGTAGTAACAATAATATATATTATTTATCATTATTATTCCTATTCATTTTTTTTCTTGTACACACACACACACACACACACACAATTGTTCGTTTCAATAATTTTTTAATAAAAATCTTGTTTCTTTAACAACTTTTGTACCAGTCATACTTATTCCAGTCCATCAACTCTAACCTAAATTGCAAGTGTGAATAGTTGCTTGTACAGTTAGATTTTGACTGATCATATTCAAGCATAATTAGTGTTTTTTTGATAGATCTGATACATGGCTACATCTTAAAATCTCCATGGTTCTGATGCAAGTCCTACAAAAAGAACTAAATGTCCTTTAGTCTCCTACATGTCCTTTTAAAATAACTAAATTTGGTAATAAAGATAAAACGTACTTTGGAAAAGCTGACATTTCACAAAACAGGTAAGTGCTAAGAGTGCAATAATAATAATAATAATAATAGTCCAATAATAGTAAAAATTAAATGGTAACTTGTTTATCTAAGTGCAAATACAGAACAACCAACCTTGTAAAGTTAGCATCACTCACGTAAGTAACCTAGCCAAGCTAACACGAACTTTTCCCTCCAAAAGTTTATTATTATTATTATTATTATTATTCAAAAGTAATCAATGCAGTACTTTCAATTGTCAACCTCACAGCTCAAAAGCATAATTGACACATTGCAAAAAGGGTTAAAAAACGTGTGTGTTGTTTTATTTTGATATTTACCATGCAATAACTCACTCTGTCCCATACAAGACAATGACCGCTATGACAGCTTGCGGTTTGTTTGGAACTATTGAGGCTTACATGAACCACATGACAGCCCTAGCGGTGACATCAGAGCATGTCGTAACTCTGTTCTCTCTATAGCTCTGGCCCTCTGTGGCCAATTGGCCGGCCCAATTGGAGGGAATTTAGAGAGAGAGAGAGAAAAAAAAAAAACATAGCGGCTGGACCAGCCCACATTGGGTCAACGGCCCACTGGGACGATGCCCGGTATGCCAGATGGCCAGTCCACCCCTGCCTGCCTCTTTCTTACCAGTTCATTTATCCGTTTTCTGAGCGCCAACGGAGAGAAAAACTTGTCTGCTAATGCTGTCTCACTATCAGACTAAACTTATGCTTTTATTAGCATGCGGACCAGCTTGCTAACGCTAGCCTTCAGGGGCCACTTGTAGTAGTGAAAAACTCGTTTGTCGCGTGAGGCCACCGTAGCTTCTCCGAAGCGAGAAGTGTTGTGTTTAAAAATAATCAGAAATTACAGAATCTAGCGAACAGCGACTATTACACACTGGACCTTTTAAATATTGTACTGTTGATTTTTTTTTTTTTAACAAAACATGAACTTATTCATCATTTCATTGACTATACTTAACTATTTATTAAGTCATTTCATGTAAAACATTTTCCAGCTTTTACATTAATGAGTCATAATAATCATCAATCATCATATAAAAGTGATATCACACGAGAATTTTTTGTACCAGTCCTTCAACATGTTGCTGTGAACATTTTAACATGGGGACTTATGGAGACTGACTCACTTCTGAAGCCATCCTCAAGTGGACGTTTGAGGAACTGCAGTTTTTGGCACTTCACTTCAATTGGCCTTATTTTCCAGCCAGGATGTTGCCATGGAAACGCTAGAGATCAAAGGTCTGAGTCATGTGATGTCACACATTCTAGAGTCTTTGATCAGGACTGTCTCTGTAACTGCACCAACACTGCTACAGAAAACTCACCAGATTCAAGGATCTCAGAGAAGGAAGACGACTCTTATCGATATAATGAACTCACCGATGACCATCACTGAGCCTGCAGCTTCTTCTGCTTCTGGCTGCGAGTCTCCAATCGAGACAGACAGTCAGAAGCAGCTTCATCTGTTTGTCACCGTGCTGACGTTAAGACTGTTGCACAAATGTAACACTACCAGCCGTACCAAGGAGCAGTGGTTGGCCCACATGACGACTCTGGTTAACCAGACCATGGAGGGGCTCACTGTGACGGGAAACTTCTGCGCAGACGGTAAGGACATCAAGAAGGTGTGCAAGGCCGTGCTGAAAGATCTGCAGAAGAGGTATATCAGCGAAAAACTGTTGCAGATTATGATTTTATCAGAGGATGCAGACGTTGACGCCCACATCGTCCAGTGTTTGCAGACTCACACCAGAGCTTTCATCGCTGAACACAAGAAGAAATGCAGTTGGTGGAAAGATTGTTTGGACATTTTAGCAGTGACGATCGGTGTATTCAGCCTTGTTTTTGTTTTTGTGTTATTAGGATTAAGTTGGTAGTGCTTTCCCAGTGTGAATGTGATCAGACTGTTTTTAGGAACACTCTGATCACATTCACGCCTTTTGGTTTTCTCCGGGCCGCTCCGGTTCACCAACGTTCAATTTTAACGAAAAAAAAAATTGTACTTTCTTGACTTTCCCATCTGGTCACAGTACATGTTTGTCGGGGTTTTTCCTCCGGGCTGCTCCGGTTTTCTCTTCTTGATCAATTCCATCAAGAAAAAAAAAAAAAAAACATTCCACCTTCAGAAAAATGATTAGATTGAAAAGTGTAACCAACCTGTAACCAAGTTTACAGGTTTGGAGACACGAAGAGCTGGATGTTGTTTTGTAAGATGAACATGAACATGTTTCCAGAATTTTACCGTAATAAAGACTGTATAACCTTTTCCAATATTACAGTAAAAGTAATATTACGGTGTTTTACTGTACAATTATCAATTTCTAATATAAAATACTACATTATTCTGTATAAATGTCCTTATTAATGTTGCTTAAATAAAGATTTTCTGTATTCAGAAAAACACAAATGGAATATTGTATGGAGTTTTACTGTCATGGTTTGGCAGTTTTCACTGTAAAATCTCTCTAAACCTAAAATACAAACAGCTCAATCTAGAAAACGATTGACAGATGAACTGATAATGAAAATAAACATCAGTAGTTAGTTGTAACACAACTTCTTTGTCCCTTTTGTCAATAAAATATTAATTTCTCCACCGTATAATGAGATAACGGGTATCACAAAGTTATTTTCAGTGGCAGAAATCAGACTTTTGAACTAACTCATTGAACTGTTTGATTTCCTGTCTGCATTGTTAATCCCTCACACATTATTTGGGGAAGCTCTTCTTCAACACGCCAGCTTCACCTGTAGTGAATCTGATTTGATTTCCGCCGTCTCTGAGCAAACGACAACTCTCGCATTAACCTTACAGCTGGAGGGGTGAGTACGAGTCAAAGGAAGAGATTAATTTTCCGCCTGTGACAGATCATATTTATTCAGGCCTCAGGGGAACATTTAAAGGAGAACAAAAGGTCAAGCAATCTCTTTTTGTCCTCTTTCCGTGTTTCGCTCCGTTATCAATTGATTAAAGGAGAAATGAAAACAAGCTCAGAGCTAGCTACGACTCAGTCCAGTCACCAATAATGCAAACTAGATTCCCAGAAGAAAACACATTAAAGTCACCAACAAAGACTATAAAATGTAAAAATGAACACAATGGTGACAAAATCTGGGAGCATCACTGTTCATGCATCACAACACTTCCTTGTTTGTGTTGATGGTGACCAGTGATGAATTTAGGTGTGAGGAGTTGTGAATAGGAGCTATTGAACCAGCTGGTGGTGTATGGACCATTCATGACTTAAAGGTACAGTGTGTAATATTTACAGTGACTTATTAACAGAAATGGAATATAATATATATAACTATGTTGTTAGTGCTATATAGTCACCCTATGAAACAAGTCGTGAGCTCACTGTGCTCCTCTAGGTTCATCTCTTCAAGTCTCTGAAGACAAAAACACAGAAAAACAAATACGAGGCTTTATAAGTTTCATGACATTATGTTGGAAATGTGATACTACAGATTAGTTTGTAGGCTGATCAGCGTTTGATCAGCATGTCTAAAAAATGTGTAAATATCACTGCATGATGTCATCATGATAATTATATAATCATTTTATTACGTTTTCCAAGCAATGACACTTTACAGCATGATACAGTAATATTTTACATGTAAAGCACAGAGCTGCTCTATGATGCAGACCAGGTCAGAATATAATAACGATAGAATAAGTTTATACATACACACCTCAGTTACTGCACATAGAAATGCAAACTGTTGTTTTAAAGGTTTTTAATATTATATAGTAATATTTTCCTGTGTCAGTGATAAATATGGAACTGCTGCAGGACTTATGTAAACTAGACTTTAGCTTCACTGTTTGGTCAGACAGGTCGGGGTAACATTACGGAAGCTGCCTGCTAACAATAATGTCAATCACAGTGTAACCAAGGCAACACATCAAACTGCAAACTGACGTTACTGTGACAAAGCACGGAGCTGCTACGTGTTTTATTGATGTTGGTCAGATTATAATAACTTTACATAAAGTTTGTAAACTTACCTCCGTCACTGTTCTTCAGCCCGTTAGGCCTCCCCCTCCTCCTCCTGCTGTGGTGTCGCTGCGTCCCCGGCGGCTGACCTCTTCACCTGGCCACTTTGCAGCGCCTCCTCCCCCGGGTCTCCCCGGTGGCTTAGCCCCGCTCACCTGGCCCTGACCCCCCCTCTTTCTTACCAGTTTATTTATCCGTTTTCTGAGCGCCAACGGACAGAAAAACCTGTCTGCTAACGCTGTCTCAGTATCAGACTAAACTCTGATAATATATTAGTTTATTAGCTTTACGTCGCTAATATTAGCTTTTATTAGCATGCGGACCAGCTTGCTAACGCTAGCCTTCAGGGGCCGCCTGTTCGCTCGAGCGAACAAGTCGTAGCTTCTCCGAAGCGAGGCGTGTTGCATTCACACGTAATCGGAAATTACAAAATCGACTGAACAGCGAATCTTACACACTGTACCTTTAAAGTACAAAAAGACATTCAACTGTACACTCACTGCTAATCGTAGCTCAGACAGAGACTTAGTGCCAGAAGTTCATATTTTATTAAAGTCATTGCTGCAGCACAGGGAAACGTCTTGTGTAAAAAAAGCACTGCTGATCTACGTTAACAATCATCCATCTCTCAAAAAGACCACTGAAGCAAAGACAAAGAATCAACATAAAAATGCCACAAATCAACTCAATCTTACACAAAGTAATGATGAAGCTGGAGTATATTATATTTGTGTTATCTTCCATTAAAACAAATATCTGTCCTGTTTGCACTCCATCCTCTGTTTATCTTACCAATCTTCTGCAAAGTAATTTAATATTTAAGAAATCAAGAAATATTACATTAATGGTGAAAATGAGGTCTTCCTCTTCTCCTTCATGATGCTTGAATCTCAGTCACTCTGTTGACATCGTCTGCTTCGACTGCATCCTGTGAAATGAAACAACAGAGAGAGAGAGTGGTGTTAGTGCTCTGCAGTGAGTTTAACACAGCTGAAAGAGAAATGCCAGCAGCACCTTGAACTTGTCTTTGTAAACTGAAGCCTGATATGAAGTGAGATTAGCTTTCCTTTATGAAATGAAGACAATTTAATGTTGAAAGAATAATGTACCTGTCCTCATCTAGTAGCTTACCTTCTCTGGTTTGTTGCAGCGTTTTGATCTAAACCAGCTGAAAGAAAAGGAGATGGGATGAATAAACATGAATAAAAGTTAAACCTGAACTTTAAAAATTTCAAAGAGACCAATGAGTCTTTAGCTGCACATGATCATATCATAGAAAAGTTGGTCTCGCCACTCAAAGATGATGATTGTACTGCAGAGCTCCCAGAAACTTCACTGCGACGTAGTCAAGAACCCCAAACTCTGGATAATCTGTAACAAGACAGCACGGTCACTTCCTCTTTAATGGAACTCACTCACTTTGGTCATTCTTCATGAACCAAAATAAAATGTCTGACATGAAACACTGAGAGTCAAACTGACTCAACTGAAATGCTTTCAAAGTGTCTTTCCATGACTGAGTTCTCACAAAGCTGAAAATTTCAAGTTCAAGTTTATATAAAATCATTTCACAGAAACAAAATAAAAAAGTACTTTAGAGGTTACTAAAACAAACAAACAAACAGAAGAGAGCAGATAATATTTACGTCAGTGGATTCATTAAAATAACTGTACACACTACCTTTATTCAGATGAATCACTGATTTGGTGTCCAAGATCATTTGTGGCCACACAGTAATAATCTTCTACATCTGTCACATTAACGCTGTAAAACGGTCCTTCAGATACAGTCATGGGTCCATCTTTGCTGATCTTGATCCAGGTGAGGTGGCTGATGGGAGGCTTGGCTCTGCTGGAGCAGGTCAGGTTCACCCAGCTACCTGCTGACACCAAACCTGATGGACTGATGGACACTGAGGTGTTTTTAGGAGCATCTGAGGAAAATGTGATAGAGATGTGAGATATGAAAGTAACATCAGAGCCTGAATAAGATCCTTTATTTTTCTCATGTGCTGACAGGATCCAATAACAAACTCTGGTTGTCTTACATGAAACACTGACAGTCTTTCTCTGCTCTGCTGTCTTGACATGTTTTCCTTCATTCACAGGATATGTGACAGAACAGGTGATGTTGTGTCCATCATGTTGGTCTGACAGAGTGATGGTCTTCTGGATTTTAGTTGTAAAGGTCCCATCTGTGTTTTCCTGGATTTTGTTGTGAGAGCCTCGTTGGAGCTCTTCAAGTCAAAGATTTCAAGTGAGGGTGTCATGCACAGCTGTATCCAGAGACCTTTAAACAAGTGTGATGAGGAGTTTATGGAGTTCCTATGCAAGTTATTCTGCATTTTGGGCAAAGAGCTGGGGATGGCCACAGCAAAGTGAGTCATGGACTCACACTTTGACAGAATGGATGGCATTATAAGGATGGGAAGGCGTCATGAAAATGACAGCTGTGTCTCAGCCATCGGATCCTTTAACATCCTCTGGACAAACTGGCTGCAGAGTTTTTCAGATGAAGGATGCAACCTCCAGCTCTGCTGCCCAGCATGATGAAAATCACAGCTCCTTCAGGACAAGGGTGAAGACAGTGATTCTCTACACAGTGTTGGAGAAAGAAAGCCCCATTCTCTCTCCTGTTAAACCCTCACTCATTGAGGACGGGATGGAGACCTTCTCTGAGGCTACAATTGAGAACAGTACAGAACACCCCCTCTTTCCTCCATGTGTTTGTCTTTAAGTAGGTCTGCTGTGGAGTTGATGTTGGAGTCTGGTAGCTACACATGGAGGCAGGCAGGCCTGTTGCTGTACAAGTCAGGGTTGGTGCTAGCAGAGCAGGTTTTTAGAGATCTTGGAGCTTGAATACATTCCTGTAAACATACTTAAAATCCTGTGCTGCATAAGGGAGGTGTCTTCATGGCAGAGCCATGCAGCCTAACCTGCATGTCCAGAGACATGTTGGTTAGGCCTCATGCATCACACCCTAGACTGGTTGTCCTTATGTGGAGCCACAATTTCAGCAAATCTAACTTTTATATTTCCATTTATCTGGTGCCTCATGCTGTACGAAATTGAATGTTCAGGAGTTTACAGGTGGGGGTTGCTACCTGCTTTACATTATTGCCTGTTGCACCTCCAATGGCTCATTGTAGTTTTCTTTAACCTGGGTACATCTGTGGCAGGAGCAAGGATTGCTGGAATGAAACGTCCCCCTACCACCCCCTGCAGTTGCCCTGCTTGTTTGATGGTACCAAAATTCCCATCCTTCTCTCTCATAGCCAAAAGTTACCCATCTCTGCTTCCTTTGTGGGTCTTTAGTTGTGAGTTGAGTACTTATGTAGCCAGTTAATATTTTATTGGTGCCCTATGTCAACAAAATATTTACACTGCACTCTAACCTATTCTATACTTTAGAAAAATGCAGAAAATGTGACAGAAAATCACACCTCTTGATAATTTTGCATAGAGGAAGATTTATTCTCCCCACCTTGCATTTTCAGATTCCATACATCTCAGTCTGACAAGTTGCTGCTCGTGTCACCTGGTCCAGTCTGTTTTTGTCTGTAGGAGGACCACAGCAAGAGAGACGTTGTGACAAGTGTAAGACAGCTGAGAATGAAAATCTCAACACAGATTGGTATGTTCCACCCTGGTAGCAAAACAATCCCTCGAGGTTAAAGCAGCACGTTAAACGTAAGGCATAGAGCTGTGAAAGTTGAGTTATGAGGAGTGCAGGGTAAGATGGTGTATAGGTTGTCATATTATCTCCAGTCATACAGGATCACATTATCACCTTGTAAAGAGACGGCACACTTTCCTGACAGCTATCTTGACCTTTACTTGTTTAAGTAATAAATTCTGGACTTGCAGCACTGAGCTCAGCACCTTGTTATTTACTCCACGACTGGTTGTTATAATTCAATGTTTGGACACACCTTCTCATTCAATATTTTTTCCTGATTTTTGTTACTTTCTACATTGTAGATTAACACTGAAGACATCAAAACTATAAAATAACTCTATATTATGAATATATGAAATTGTGTGGTAAACAAAAAAGTGTTAACAAAGCAAAATATGTTTTATATTTTAGATTCTTCATCACCTTGAATGATTTCAAATTGACAGGTGTGCTTTGTCAAAAATTAATTAGCAGATTTCTTGCGTTCAACTAAATAAAGAGAAATGACAGTCCATCATTACATGAAGACGTGAAGGTCAGTCTTTGTGAGACGTAGAGAAGGTGAATGGATCATATCTGCATGTGTGGTTCCCATCGTGAAGCATGAAGGATGAGGTGTGATGGTGTGGGGATGCTTTGCTGGGGACACTGTTGGCGATTTACTCAAAATACAAGGCACACATAACCAGCATGGTCACCATAGCATTCTGCAGCAACATGCCATCTCATCTGGTCTACACTTATTGGGACGATTATTTGTTTTTCAAGAGGATTATCCCAAAGCACACCATCAGCCTATGTAAGGGCCAAGCAGATGAGTGATGGAGTGCTGCATTAGACTTGGCCTCCAAAATCACCCAACCTAAAGCCAATTGAGATATTTTGGAATGAGGTGTACTGCAGAGTTAAAAAAAAAAGCAGCCATCAGATACTCAGAATATGTGGGAACTCTTTCAAGATGGTTGGAAACCTAACATCATCATTATTATATTTTTGATGTCTTCAGTGTTAATCTAGAAAGAAATAATAAGGTGTGTCCAAACCTTTCACTGGTACTGCATATTTCACATACATTATACATACTACACCTCTCCTCACCTCTCTTCTCCTAATTCCTGGTCAGGAATTCAGCTGTATGCTTTTCAGGTCTTATAGATCATTTAATCAATCAGACAAGATGTGATCTTTTTTCACTGAAGAGGATGTCTGGAAACAGGTTGCCAATATGTGGTGGACAGATGTATCAGGTGGCTGACACAGAATGACAGACGTCAACAACAACAAGACGATGTCAGAGACCAACTCTTCACACAGCAGCTAAGAATGGCACTGCAGACAGGGTAAGCTATATGTGAAAGCTAAATAGACTACTCAAGGTTAGGACCCGAGATGCGGAGCATCAAGTGTTGAAAGGGTCTTGTTATGCAATGCAGAGGTCTTGGAGGAGTAGATGTCATCCCCAACTATGTCTGAGACAAATTATCACATTGTAGACAGCTTAACACTTTGCATGGTGCAGAAATAAATGGTTTGACATCGGTGTTGACTGTAGCCCCTTTTGAATTCAAAGAATTTTCTTACTTTCCAAAAGATTCCAAATATTCAAAGAAGTTGATCTTAAACATCATGCTGGAGAATTCCCTTTTACTTAAACTTCAAAGATTATTGCATGTGTAAAAACCCAAATAAACAGCAGAAATAACTCATGTTCTCTTGCCCATAATGCTCAAATACTGTGTCAGCTTGCCTTCAGTATTTTAATCATATAAGAAAATCAACTACAGAGTGGAAACATCACTTTTCCCCCTCCATTTAATAACAAACACACACTCTCACAATGGTACAGTCACTGCTGGCAGGGACACATGACAGTGCTTTCACTTAAGCTCAGTAGAAGGAATCCCAAAACAATTTCACAGGGTTATCTTTGTCCTCAAGGGTAAATAGAAAGAAACAATGACAGGCCAACAAGGAGTGTGGAGTTACAGCATGAAGTAGCGGTAAGTGCCAATATGTACGGTGGTGACCTGGCCTTGCTGAACAGCTGCAACTGTGATGTTCACACTCAGCTTTCATCATTATTTCATGAAGCAAAGTTTTTAATTTGGTTACTAGCAAAATAGGAAATGTTCTCTAAATGTCATTTCATTGATTTAGAGGTTGTTTTTTTTTTTTTTGCAGATACCATGTTTGATACATCTATTGAAGCTTCATATTTGGTATGCTGGGGGTGTGAATGTGAGACACAGCCTGTAAGTGTGAGGGTGTGAGTCTAAGTTTGATATAATGTGACCATTGCAATCTCCCTCAGTCTGCCAAAGGCATTTGTAATGGCTCTATGAATGTCATGTGGTTATCTCTGAGCTCAAGGACAAAGGGAAGGAAACAATGTGCAATAAACACCTCTCAGTCAATGTATTTTCAAGACATTGAGTTGGAAACCTTTTGACTGACTTTTGTTGGGACATCTGCAGTCTGTAAATAGAAGAAAATAGATGCAGATGTGACTGTAGGAAGAACATATTATATAGAGTCAAGAAATTATATTAGTTAGATTAAAAATATTTAAAATATGACAGGAGAATAAGGTCTGAAGTGATGCAATGCTCTTAGTACTGTTATAGCTGTACAAACCCCAAACAAACTGATCAATAAAAACTGATAAACTTATCAAATAGATGCCAAAATAACTACAGCATGATGGACAGCTTTCAAAATGCAGTTTTCTGAATGGAGTTGATATCGATCAGGGCTATGCTAACTTAGTTCATAGTAAAATCAGTAGCTTTGACATACATATTTTCAACACGTACCAGATGGTATGTGTCCAACTTCCTTGCTTACTTTTCGCCAAGCTTTTTTGTACAGTCTTTGTATAATTAGAGCTGTAGTAGTAGCGCAGCTGTAGACCAGTTTTTTTTTTTTTTTAAATCCAAAAGGTTTGAAGGTAGACTAAACACTACAGTGACTTACTATCCCCTCTTGAGGCACAACTGATATTACATCTTACAAGACAGAGCGGGCTGAAGGTAGTTAGCATGCTAATTTCGGTAAATATCTCTGAAACACAATACACAGACATTCCAGCAGCCGGGTTGGGAGGGTGACTTTAAAATGTCTCCCAATACAATTATTAGTTACCTGTTAAAGAAAAGAAACAATATAATGACTTTTGTGTATTTTATAAGACAATCGCCATGTTGCTGTGATGTCAGATGAGTTAAAGTTGGCAAATCTTTTTGCCCTAAATGACTTCCATTGCAGTTTTAGGAGGTATTTTTTTTACAATGGTAAAAATGGTACAATGGTTTGCAGCACAGACATGAGTGGCAGATAAGCAAATTCCTCAGCTAACCATTGTTTTAACACCCTTAAACAAATCTGGTTACTACTATGAGCCAAATCTGAGATAATTGTTCCCTTCAAATGCTATAGAAGACATTCTAACTTCTAACTACAAAACAATACAAAAGTGAAACAATAAAGCTATGACCTAGAATATGACTGTCACCACCTGCCATATCGAAGTACCAACTTGAACAACAGACCAGGGCCCCTGCTGCATATAGGAAGGCTCATGACGTTCTATCATAAGTGTTGACTGCAGGACACAAGACAGCTGGGAATGACAGCCTCAGCGTTGCCCTTGATGTGTTAAGGAATGGTACTGCTGGTGCAGACAGCCAACTGTCAAGACCTACAAGGTCATGGTGAAACGCGAAGTGTGAAGTTGTTAAAGTCAAAAGGGCTTGTGTGCCTCTTGAAGAGATCTTCAGGTGGTGCACTCAATAAACACATGATTTAAAGATGTCCTCTGTTAACGTGACAGTTAATACAAGCAGTGACCTGTTGTCATTAAAAGGTGTACATGAGGGAGGTGATAAGTGTTCGTATGACCTAAATGTATTTATATACAGGATGAGTGCTGAAACCTTTGAAAGCAGGCAGCTGTCAAACCTGATCTTTTATTATAGACAGAGGAGGGTTAGCTGAGGTCCACTGGGAGGCAAACAAGGACCAGGAGAATCCAAGTCAGAAATTCACAAGTTTATCTTTGTCCTCCAGGTAATAGAAGAATATATTTGTAGACACTCAGACACTGCTTATTGTAGTAATGACAGACCAGCCAATTAGTGAAGATGCAGTGGTCTGAGGACCAGATTAAAATAGATCTGGTGAGGAAATATGTTGGAAAGTGGTTTAATACAATAATTCTGATTAATACATGAAATCACATCAGATATCTTCATACATCAATATTGTACAATATTTTTTATAATTTTTATAATTAACTGGCTTTTTGATCACATGAAGGACAAAACAAAATTAGATGCTGATCCAAGACCAGCTCACAGGTTTGAAGTCACTGACCAATAGTTACATGAGAGCTATTGTTGTCCACTCCTTTATCTCCAAATACAGATCTTTCTTTTTTTGATCAGTGTCCTTTGATTTTTTTGCTCTTCCCTTATACGGTGGCTGGGTGTCAAAGTTCTGCCTCCTGGATGTATATAAAGAGGGATTCAGAAAGAGAAGTGAAGACGGGAGCACACCACCTGCAGGTAAAAATCCATTTATTTTACACACTATCTGACATCTTTTTGAAAATACAGCATTACATTTTTTGTTTTTTTGTAGATACCCATCTCAGAAAATATATCAAGAGGGAGAGGAAGAAGAAACTGGTAATTAGCTAATGTTTTTTCTTTTTGTGTTTAATACATAAAATAAAATAGACATGTAACATTAACATAACATTAAGCTACTTTGCATGCTGGTAGTTTGTGAATCCTCTGTGAATTAATAAAATAAATAAAGAATGCTAATATACTTGTCTTGAAACTATGATAACTCCTGTGATATTCTATAATGTTTATCTATGCATATGGACTGTACTTAGCGCCTTCCTAGTCTAACTACTCATGGCACTTTTACACAACACTTCACATTCACCCATTCATACACTGATGGCAGAGGCTGCCATGCAAGGTGCCAACTGCTCATAAGAAAGGAGCTAATCACACTTACACACACTCACACACTGATGGCACAGCCTTCGGGAGCAATTTTGGGTTCAGTATCTTGCTCAAGGACACTTGGGACATGCAGACTGGAGGAGCCGGGTATCCAAACCATCTGATTAGTGGATGACCCACTCTACCTCTTAAGACACAGCTGCCCAAATCATATATTAGCATCCTTATTCAGTATCAGTGTACAAATCAATGATATCATAAACTCACAACAAATTACCTTTTAAGTTATACAAGTGTTACTCTAGAGACCTTATATCAGAATGTTTTCAATCCATGTTCTTGGTTTACAGCTTTCAAGATGTCGTGTGATGCCCTCATGGCAGAGTTTGGGTCTGCCGCGACCTTCCTGAGAAAGTCAGATATGGAGCGTTTGGAGGCCCAGACTCGACTCTTTGACATAAAGAGGGAATGTTTTGTGCCAGACCCTGAGGTGGAGTATGTTAAAGCCACAGTCAAAACCAGAGACGGCGACAAAGTCACCGTTGAAACTGAGTTTGGAAAAGTAAGTATGTCAGATATTAATACTGAGAAATGGTGGTGGGAAAGTGGTTATGACACAGCAGTCAGCAGTTGATGACTTTTATAACAATTTAAATTGATATATCTCTGTGGTGAATCATTTCAGACTGTGATCCATAAGGAGGCTGATATCCACCCTCAGAACCCGCCAAAGTTTGATAAAATTGAGGACATGGCGATGTTCACCTTCCTCCATGAACCTGCTGTGCTCTTTAACCTCAAAGAGCGTTATGCAGCATGGATGATCTATGTGAGTAATTACCAGGCAAATCTAGTCTTTCCACTGTGTGAAACCTCCAGTCCAATAAAAATAGACTTATGTCATGTATCTTTATCCACAGACCTACTCAGGACTGTTCTGTGTGACTGTCAACCCCTACAAGTGGCTGCCAGTGTACGATCAGGCAGTGGTCAATGCCTACAGGGGAAAGAAGAGGAGTGAAGCTCCTCCTCACATCTACTCCATTTCTGACAATGCCTACCAGTACATGCTGTCAGGTATGTTCAGTTCTTTGTACACGTCATCTTTAACGCAGCACTTCGTAATCTCTGACACCGTCCAAACATAGAAATATGTCCAAACACTGAACATTGTCTTAAATCTTACAGACAGAGAAAACCAGTCTGTTCTTATCACGTAAGTAATTCATAAAGTCATATCTGAATCCAATTTGAAGAGCAGTTTGTCTTCATGGCGTGTTCAGTTCACGTTTGTTTTCCTTCGCAGTGGAGAATCTGGTGCAGGAAAGACTGTGAACACCAAGAGAGTCATCCAGTACTTTGCCAGCATTGCAGCTGTTTCTGGAAAGAAAGATGCTGCTCAGGAGAAAAAGGTTGGTTTTAAACACTTTCATTATGAGTATATTATCACATTTATAATAAAGAAAAATTAGGTTTTGCCTTTTGTGGCCTAAATTGTGGCAACCATTAAACCTGCAGGGCACCCTGGAAGATCAAATCATCCAGGCCAATCCTGCTCTGGAGGCCTTTGGAAACGCCAAGACTATCCGAAATGACAACTCCTCCAGATTTGTAAGTCTGACTTCTTGTGCAGATATGACTGTGTTATGTTGACAACATTTAAATTACATTTTCTCATTACAGGGTAAATTCATTCGAATCCATTTTGGAGTCAGTGGGAAATTGTCTTCAGCTGATATTGAAACTTGTAAGTGCACAGTACATTATTTAGTAAAAGAGTTCTCATAGGTTGGGAATGTACCTTAATACCAATATGTTATATGCTGTCAGATCTGCTGGAGAAATCTCGTGTCACCTATCAGCTTAAGGCTGAGAGAGACTACCACATCTTCTACCAGATTCTGTCTCAGCAGAAACCAGAACTTCTGGGTGAGTGCTGGATGAAACATGAAACAACACAACAAATATATTCCACCCTAAAGAAATGTTACATACACACAGACTAAACCTTTTTTTCTTTGACAGACATGCTGCTAATCACCAACAACCCCTACGACTATGCCTATATCTCCCAAGGAGAGACAACCGTAGCCTCCATCAATGATTCTGAAGAACTGATGGCCACTGATGTATGTGAAATTGACTACTTGTTAAAAACTCTACACAAACTTCACAACTAACTCAAATGTAATTCTGATGTTTAAGGAAGCTTTCGATGTCCTGGGCTTCACCCAAGAGGAGAAGAATGGCATTTACAAGCTGACTGGTGCCATTATGCATTATGGAAACATGAAGTTCAAACAGAAGCAGAGGGAAGAGCAAGCAGAGCCTGATGGCACAGAGGGTAAAGTATCATTAGGACAACAAAGAGCAACTACCACCAATTACAAACAAACAAAATAATGTAGTAAATGCTTCTACTATACACAAAATCAATTTGCAGATGTGGACAAAATTGCATATCTGATGGGCCTGAACTCTGCTGACCTCATCAAGGGCCTGTGTCACCCAAGAGTGAAAGTAGGCAACGAGTGGGTCACCAAAGGGCAGAATGTGCAGCAAGTAAGTCAAAAATTGTACCACTGCATTGAAATCCATAGGGGATTTGAAGAATAAAGGGAGTTTAAATCCGAAAGTAATTTTATGTGATTATCTAGGTGTACTACTCAATTGGTGCGCTGGCCAAGTCAGTGTATGAGAAAATGTTCTTGTGGATGGTGGTGAGAATCAACCAATCTCTGGATACCAAGCAACCTAGACAGCACTTCATCGGTGTGCTGGACATTGCTGGATTTGAGATCTTTGATGTGAGTATTTAAAAGGTTTTATGGACCTGTGCCTATAAAATATACTTTCTCTAACTCCTCTCTTTGGATACGCTTCCTAGTTCAACACCTTTGAGCAACTGTGCATCAACTATACTAATGAGAAGCTGCAGCAGTTCTTCAACCACCACATGTTTGTGCTGGAACAAGAAGAGTACAAGAAAGAGGGCATCATTTGGGAGTTCATTGACTTTGGCATGGACTTGGCAGCCTGCATTGAACTCATTGAGAAGGTTAGTGCAGAGTAAAATTTGATTTCAGAATCAATGTAATAAATGTACAAATGCTTTTTTTGTGACAGATTTACATTCAATTAATTCTAATCAATTCCTTCCTTCAGCCCATGGGCATCATGTCCATCCTTGAAGAGGAGTGCATGTTCCCCAAAGCCAGCGACACAACATTTAAAACCAAACTATATGACAACCATCTGGGTAAAAGTCCCAACTTCCAAAAGCCAAGGGTCATTAAGGGGAGACCAGAGGCTCATTTCTCCCTGGTTCACTATGCTGGCACTGTTGATTACAACATCGGCAACTGGCTTGTGAAGAACAAGGACCCACTGAATGAGACTGTGGTGGGACTCTTCCAGAAGTCCAACCTGAAGTTACTCTCTGTCCTGTTTGCTGGGTATGCTGGCGCAGATTCAGGTAAGGGATCTTTGACCACACTGATTATTCATCCTCATATTGTCCTTACTTATACATCAACAACTTCCACACAGCCCAGGACGCAGGAGGCAAGGGAGGAAAGGGAGGAAAGAAGAAAGGTTCTTCCTTCCAGACTGTGTCTGCACTGCACAGGGTAAAATATGTCTATATTTTGGTTTATGTCTTAAGTTTGGTATATGGAACCTCTTAATATTTTTGTCTCCATTTACAGGAGAACTTGAACAAACTGATGACCAACCTCAGGTCTACTCACCCACACTTTGTACGTTGCCTCATCCCCAATGAGACCAAGACTCCCGGTGCAATGGAGAATCCTCTAGTCATGCACCAGTTGCGCTGTAATGGTGTGCTGGAAGGCATCAGGATCTGCAGGAAGGGATTCCCCAACAGGATCCAGTATGGAGACTTCAAACAAAGGCAAGAAAGCAATGTTTATTTTATTTTATTTATTTTTTTTACAAATTGTGTGATGCACTTGGACTCAGTGGTCTGCTGTGCCTAATATGTGCCCATCAAGTTAGGCTGTAGAGGCTTCGTTGGCCAGTCTTTATGCAGGTTCTACTTTACCCAAAACTCTCCAGTCCCTAGTCCAGTCTTCCGAGAGGACAGACAGTTCCAGCAAGACAACGTCCCTTGCTGTTTTGGACATCAAAACCATGTCTGACCAGATTGGACTCTGTGATAGTATCTGGGAACTTGAGCTGTCTCTTTAATCCAATGTACAGCTTCCAGTCCCCAGCACTGGCAAAAGCCCATTTGATTTGTGTGGTTCTGGTGGTACTTCCCTTCCTTAACAAAGCCAATTTCCTTCCTTGTTGGGTAAAGTTGTTTGCTGTGGCATCTGCTATTGGCCGCTGTACGCCTCTGTGACACCAATATTAGCATCCCCACCCTAGTGCCTTTGATTAATAACTTAAGATATCCTCCAGGGATCCTTTTCTTTGAGAATGGTTGTCTGCCAGATCCCAACAGAAAAGGTTGGATGGGCTGGATAAGATGTTGTAAACCTACGAGATCAGGAACTTGATCCGGAGTGGCTCAGCTCTTGCAAATTCATTTTATAATTGTTATGATGTTATGGTTTTATCATTTCAGATACCGTATTCTGAACCCTAATGCTATCCCTGAGGGACAGTTCATTGACAATAAGAAAGCAGCAGAAAAACTTTTGGGTTCTTTGGATATTGACCATGAGCAGTATAAACTGGGACACACAAAGGTTTGTTCTGTCTTTACAACACTTACAAAGAGACAATTACAAAAAAAAGAGGTTATGACAAAGTTTCTGTCAATTTCAGGTGTTCTTCAAAGCTGGTCTGCTTGGTGTTCTTGAGGAGATGAGAGATGATCGCCTCGCTCTCATCATCACTGCAATTCAAGCAAGATCCAGAGGAATACTTGCCAGGATTGAATTCCAGAAAATTGTTGAGCGCAGGTTGGTGCATTACTTTTATCATTTACTGTAGAAAAGACAACATACAGAAAAATGGATTCAAGCTTACTGATTTTATCCACAGGGATGCCTTACTGGTGATCCAATGGAATGTCCGTGCCTTCATGGGTGTCAAGAATTGGCCCTGGATGAAGATGTACTTCAAGATCAAACCTCTGCTGAAATCAGCTGAGACTGAGAAGGAGATGGCAAACATGAAAGAGGAGTTCACAAAGCTGAAAGAGGCTTATGCTAAATCTGAGGCACGCAAGAAAGAGCTTGAGGAAAAAATGGTCACCCTTCTTCAAGAAAAGAATGACCTACAGCTCCAAGTCCAATCTGTAAGATAAGTCATTCAATTGACCTACAACTTAAAGCAATATCCTTATGATGAATAACACAATTTGTTAAATCTACTACATGCAGGAACAAGACAATCTTACAGATGCTGAAGAGCGCTGTGAGGGTCTCATCAAGAGTAAGATCCAGCTTGAGGCCAAAGCCAAAGAGCTGACAGAGAGGCTGGAAGATGAAGAGGAGATGAATGCAGAGCTGACTGCCAAGAAGAGGAAGCTGGAGGATGAGTGTTCAGAGCTCAAGAAGGACATTGATGATCTGGAGCTGACTCTGGCTAAAGTGGAAAAGGAAAAGCATGCCACTGAGAACAAGGTAATGAAAACAACTATAATCCATATCCACATGTTTATATTGACATTAGATCAGATTGTGTAATGTAAAATAGGTTGTTCTTTTTGCCAAAACCATTGAGATCACATGTAGTTCTCCTCAGCTCTAAGGACCATTTTTGAACATTTTAGCATGTTGTTTTAATTTTACAGCCTACAGCTTAACTGTTTTAATACACTCAGGCTGATCTGATAAATTAACTAGCAGACAACTGTTTTCAGCAAAAGCCAATTGTTTACAGGGCTTACATTGGACAGGTGGCCAGAAACACAGTTTAAAATGAGTGTTAATGCTGCTCTGCTCAAATGTCTGCAACTGTATGCTAACAAGTTTGCCATATCAACTTGAAAAGCAAAAAATATGTGAACATTGTGTTCGCAGCTGAGAACAAGTGGCCAAAAAATCAGTTATTGCAGGTTTAAAGGTTACTGTATTCATGAAGAATATTTCTAAATACCTGACTTAACACCAACTGTGATCTGTTTTCTGAGGTTAAAAACCTGACTGAGGAGATGGCAGCTTTGGATGAAATTATTGCTAAGCTTACCAAAGAGAAGAAAGCTCTTCAGGAGGCTCATCAGCAAACGCTGGATGACCTGCAGAGTGAGGAAGACAAAGTCAACACTCTGACCAAGGCCAAAGTCAAGCTGGAGCAACAAGTTGATGATGTGAGTACATTGTTATATTTGCAACTAAATCTCACATTCTGGAGACACAATTTATACATTAAATGTTTTGCCTGTTAGCTTGAAGGATCATTAGAGCAAGAGAAGAAAGTGAGGATGGATCTGGAAAGAGCTAAGAGAAAATTAGAAGGGGACTTGAAGTTAACCCAAGAAAATGTGATGGACCTGGAGAACGATAAACAGCAGCTGGAGGAAAAACTTAAAAAGTAAAACCAATCTTTTACAATCATAGACATGATGCCCATTATACTACAACAGCTGATTGCTAACATGAACCATTCTGTCTTTGAAATGTAGGAAAGACTTTGAAATCAGCCAGCAGCTAGGTAAGCTTGAGGATGAACAGGCTACGGGTGCTCAACTCCAGAAGAAACTGAAGGAGTTACAGGTAAAGGCACAAACAGCTTTCATTTGTTGCATTGTTTTGTCTTCATTGTGGGAATTCCTACTGAAAATGTATAATCATTTAATAAATTTCATCAAGGCTCGTATTGAAGAGCTAGAAGAAGAACTGGAGGCAGAGCGAGCTGCCCGAGCCAAGGTGGAAAAACAGCGGGCTGACTTGGCCAGAGAGCTGGAGGAAATCAGTGAGAGGCTGGAGGAGGCCGGAGGAGCCACTGCTGCCCAGATCGAGATGAACAAGAAGAGAGAGGCTGAGTTTCAGAAGATGCGCAGAGACCTTGAAGAGGCCACTCTGCAGCATGAAGCCACTGCTGCTACTCTGAGAAAGAAAAACGCAGACAGTGTGGCTGATCTGGGAGAGCAGATTGACAACCTGCAAAGAGTCAAACAGAAGCTAGAGAAAGAAAAGAACGAGCTCAGACTGGAGCTGGATGATGTGGTCTCCAACATGGAGCATATAATCAAAGTAAAAGTGAGTACAAACAAAAACATTGAACCCATCTTTAAGGGATAGTTTACCATATGTCTACTACTGTAGATTTGAACTTTGAACAGAGAACCATTAGTGTATTTCCCGAAATGCCATATAATGTCTTTAATAAATAATGATATACAAATAATAATGCATTGGTTGCATACATTCTGTGACTAACATATTAATATCAAAACCATTTAACTCAGGCCAACCAGGAGAAAATGTGCCGCACACTGGAGGATCAAATGACTGAATACAAGACGAAAGCAGAGGAAGGCCAGCGTGCCATCAATGACTTCACAATGCAAAAAGCAAAGCTTCAAACAGAAAATGGTAATACACACATACTGTATGTGCTGTTACTGATACTGTACTGTGCATGCAGGTGTTAACAATAACATTATGTTTGGAAAATAAAGAAAGGAGCACATTTCTTTTACGTTTCTAATATTAGAGGCTGCAAACTGAAATGTAACTTAACACCAACTGCAGCCTGATATGACTTACGAACATTTGTTTTTCAGGTGAGCTTTCCAGGCAGCTGGAGGAGAAGGACTCCTTGGTCTCTCAGCTGACCAGAGGGAAGCAGTCCTTCACTCAGCAGGTTGAAGACCTCAAGAGACAACTAGAAGAAGAAGTAAAGGTATCTAAAATGAGTGTGAATACAGTTGACATAAATCAATTTGACAGGAAGTTAATTACTGTTAATATTATTTTATTACAGGCCAAGAATGCACTTGCCCATGCAGTGCAGTCTGCACGCCATGACTGTGACTTGTTGCGGGAGCAGTTTGAGGAGGAGCAGGAGGCCAAAGCTGAACTCCAACGCAGCATGTCCAAGGCCAACTCTGAGGTGGCTCAGTGGAGAACCAAGTATGAAACTGATGCCATCCAAAGGACTGAGGAGCTGGAAGAAGCAAAGTAAGGATTCAGTAAATATAAAAATAGAAAATTGCTTCCTCTCTTTAAGCTTTCAAGCATTTAGACAAGTTATATCATCACTGAAGACCATCCATTTAATCTGTGAGGTAATAATTTGATCCTTTCATTTTTGCTATTAGGAAAAAGCTGGCTCAACGCTTACAGGATGCAGAAGAAGCTGTAGAAGCTTCTAATGCTAAATGTTCCTCCCTGGAGAAAACCAAACACAGGCTTCAGGGGGAGATTGAAGATCTCATGGTGGATGTGGAGAGATCGAATGCTGCTGCTGCAGCTCTGGACAAGAAACAAAGAAACTTTGACAAGGTAATAGGAAAAAGAAATAAATGCTCTTGAGGGAAAGTATGAATGTAATGTACTCTAACAATGAATATCATTAAACCAGGTCCTTGCTGAGTGGAAGCAGAAGTATGAAGAGTCCCAGTCTGAGCTAGAAAGTTCCCAGAAAGAGGCTCGTTCTCTCAGCACTGAGCTTTTCAAACTGAAGAACTCTTATGAAGAATCTCTCGATCATCTGGAGACCATGAAACGAGAAAACAAGAATCTCCAAGGTAGGAAGATATGATAAAACATAATTTATCTTGAAATTAAAACTTAAGCTGATACCGCTAACATATGTACAATGAATACAGCCTTGAGGTTGGGGAAACATTAAATAACTGAATGTGCACAAAACAGAGGAAATTTCTGACCTGACTGAGCAACTTGGTGAGGGAGGAAAGAGCATTCATGAGCTGGAGAAGATCCGTAAGCAGCTGGAGCAGGAGAAGGCTGAGATACAATCTGCTCTGGAGGAAGCTGAGGTGAACAAATGTTAAATGTCATCTAATGTATTTGCCATTGTCTCATTGATCAGTATGTTGAAAGTACCTTTCCGATGCTTTGAAAGATATACAGTGATTTTTTTCCCCACAGGGTTCTCTTGAGCATGAGGAGAGCAAGATCCTCCGAGCCCAGCTTGAGTTCAACCAGGTGAAGGCTGACATCGAGCGGAAGCTGGCAGAGAAGGACGAGGAGGTGGAGCAGGCCAAGCGTAACCATCAGAAAATGGTGGACACTCTGCAGAGCTCCCTGGAGGCTGAGACTCGCAGCAGAAATGAGGCTCTCAGGGTGAAGAAGAAGATGGAGGGAGATCTCAATGAGATGGAGATCCAGCTGAGCCAGGCCAACAGGCAGGCAGCAGAGGCTCAGAAGCAGCTCAAGGGAGTCCATGCTCATCTGAAGGTACCATAGAGGCTTATCATCGATGAAAGGATATTCATGCATTGTTTTCTTCTTTTTATCATTGAAATTATTATTAATTATTGGAACAAAATCCTTTTAAACAGGACTCACAGATGCAGCTGGATGATACTCTACGTGTCAATGATGATCTGAAGGAGAACATTGCCATTGTGGAGAGACGTAACAACTTGCTGCAGTCTGAACTTGATGAGCTGAGGTCTGTGGTGGAGCAGACCGAGAGAGGTCGTAAACTGGCAGAGCAGGAGCTGCTGGATGTCAGTGAGAGAGTTCAGCTGCTGCACTCTCAGGTATGTGAATTCATTAGATTGTGGTTGCAAATTAACATCTGCTATAAACACTATGATACTTGCATCAGATAGCTATTTTCCATTTGTCTATGTATACTAAATTTGTCCACATCAAAAGAACTATGAATAAATAAATGATTTCAGTGAAATCAAGTTGCATAGTACAGTAATTTTCCTAAACGCCTTCACTGTAATCAATTCTGTGCAGAACACCAGTCTGCTGAACCAGAAGAAGAAGCTGGAGGGAGATATGTCCCACCTTCAGAATGAGGTGGAGGAAGCGGTACAGGAGTGCAGAAATGCTGAGGAGAAGGCGAAGAAGGCCATTACAGATGCTGCCATGATGGCAGAGGAGCTGAAGAAGGAGCAGGACACCAGCGCTCACCTGGAGCGCATGAAGAAAAACATGGAACAAACCATCAAAGACCTGCAGCACCGTCTGGATGAAGCTGAGCAGATAGCCATGAAAGGTGGCAAGAAGCAGATCCAGAAACTGGAGGCCAGGGTGAGTATTTCTAACATCCACTGTGTTGCCTTATAGTTCAGGTGCACAATACAGGGAAAACACATAAAAGTTGCATTATTAACTGTTCTTTTCAAGGTGAGAGAGCTGGAAAATGAGGTGGATATCGAGCAAAAGAGAAGCAGTGACTCAGTAAAAGGTGTACGCAAGTATGAGAGGCGCATCAAAGAGCTCACCTACCAGGTATACAGTACAGACACAATCACACCATATAAAAAACATTCACCAAATGTTAAAAGTTACGCTTAAATTAAAAACATGTACCAATTTAACAGACGGAGGAGGATAAAAAGAATGTGAGCCGTCTGCAGGACCTGGTGGATAAGCTGCAAATGAAAGTCAAATCCTACAAGCGAGCTGCAGAGGAGGCTGTAAGTAAAAATACGAAACAAGAGAAAACAACAGAGTCGGAAGAATCTTCCATTCTCTAATGATTGTTTTTTTTTAAGGAGGAACAGTCCAATACAAATCTGGGCAAGTTGCGCAAGTTACAGCATGAGCTCGAGGAAGCAGAGGAGAGGGCCGACATCGCAGAGTCTCAGGTCAACAAGCTGAGGGCAAAGAGCCGTGACATAGGTGCTAAGGTCAGTAATCACTCAGAATAATGCAATTTTTTGAGTCTTAGAATCATGCAATGCACAGTGAGCAACTTTGTTTATTTGTGAGGAATAAAAAATTCTGCTTACATTTTTTTCTTTGCACAGAAATCACATGATGAAGAGTGAAGCCTTTCACAGGATCCTCAACGACATGGTTTAATTGTAGTATTTTAGTTTCTTTATTCTCCATGCAACATGAGTGGAATAAAGAATAAATGTGTTTTGAATGCACTGCTTTGTTCATGTTTTACTGTATTTAAAAGACTGAAAGAAATGACTAGGAAGTGAATCACCACACTACAAAGCAGAAAATGAAAAGTAGAGGCCTGTTTTGTGAGGTAGTCATAAAAACTTATGCAGCTCCTCCCAACAACAGTATCCAAACCACAAAATGAAAACTGAGTTGCTTTTCATGTTTCGACATGAGAAGAGCGGAAGAGTTCAAACATTTGCTCCTTGTTTTTGTAAGACAATATTCTGTACTGGGCTGGTAGCTTGAAACTGCACAGCTAAGAATGAGCCTCAACAAAGCTGGAGTAAGCTCAAAACAGCTGCAAGTAGGTAAGACCACTGATGAGACTATATAAGCAACGTGAGTTGGTAAAAAAACAGTAGATCATGTGACCTAAACACTGTGGAACTGGTCTGTCAATGCTTCCAGATGATGAGTTGTCAGTTAAACCGTCTCACAGTCCAGACGTACTATTGAATAATATATGGCTATACTGGACATGATTATTATAGGAAGAAAAAGTACAGTCAACAGTCACTATATAAATCAGGTGACTGAAAAGGCAGTGTAGTCAAACATATTATAACGCAGTTGAAGTGAACTACACTCAGCCACCACTAGATGGTCAAAGAGCTCCACTCACAACTCTCAATTTATTTCTCCATAATTATTATGCTATTGCTTGACTACTTAGGACTATCAATAATACTAAAAAATAAATTAATAAATCTTAAAAACAATTCAGAACTACAAAACTTCATAAGATAATATAATTAGAATTGTGCTTGAAATCAGTGCTCAAATCCGTTCCTCTTGTTTGGTAATATCTTTTGTTTGACTTTAAACAACTGCACCTGCTAGATGCTCTGCACAGTCCTAACATGCATGTACACGCACAGACACACAAAACAATCACCTGCACAGGCTGTCTGATGCCACCATGACCGTGCCCAGTGCTGGAACTACCCATGGGAAAAAAGGCTGTTTATTGTTATTGAAAGATGACACTGCTGTCATGTTCATGGCTTTTATACTGCAGAGCTGCCTTCAGCATAACAGTTTCATTAAAGGGCCCTTAAACCTTACTTTATATTTGGGTTGTGGATTTTTTACATCTTAAATGAAGAATTGAACTTTTTTACCCACGAAAATGTCATATTTCTGTTGGCTTTACACACATTCTGTATACAAGTACATACGTAAAGACCAAACAAATGGTATAGTGGCTATAGTGTCCTCTCACTGTACAAAGTACCCAGGGCTGTGGATGAAGCTACTGCCTGGAACTTATGCTGCACCATAACCAGTGCTGCACTTTTGTTATTATGACATAAGATGGGAAAACAGATTCAAGATCATTGCTCTGACTGTGACACATGATGTGAAGCAGCTATGTCTTTGCCAGATGATGTCATGGCTAGTAATATGAAGCAGATTGTATTGTCTCAGTGTGAATGTATCATACAGAGAAGAAAAAGTACACTTCCAGCAAACATATACATGCAGTAATGATTTTACAGCTCATTCCACCCAGTGTAATGGATGTGTTATCTATCCATCACCATAACATTATGGGTTGCCACAACTGAGAACAAAGGGGAACACCCACTGGAATAATGTGAAACTGTGGAACAGCCCCACCTATAGCAGAGACTATTTAAAGTAGATAGCAACCAGCAAAGGATTAATACGGTCACTGAAAAGCTCCTTGCAGGCTGTAATGTAGCCTTGGGCACTGAATCTTGTTTGTCATGCCAATACCTGACATACCTTTTCACTTATCATGGCATGTAAATACTGTGATGGGAAACAGCAATGACACCATGAATAATCATGCTAGTTAAGGCTGGTTAATTAGACAAGCAGCAGAAACACTAATGTAACAAAGGAAAACCCAAATTGTTGGAAATATTACGTTTATTTAAAAAACAGATATATTAAGACTTTAGATTGTCACTGTGCAAATAAGAGCAAGCACTGTATAGAGCACTTTATGTTTGATAACAAATGTCAACTCTGTTTCTGTTAGATATATGTTATGATAGAATATAATCATATTTTATCCCAGACGAAAACTTTTTCAATAAAACTTTTTTACATTTGTCAAAGCAACACTCTGCCTGTTTAAAAAATGTGAAAAAAAAAAAATAAAAAAAATAAATTGCATTTGCTTTATGCTTACAACATTTACCACAATTAATTTCAATCTTCAAACATAGAAGAAAAGAAGAAATATCATATGATACCACATTTATCCACATCACCTCAGGACTTATTAAGTAGCAGGATGAAATGCAAACCTGAAGATAAGCATCACATCAAAATCATAATCTTACACAGTAGATTAAAATAACTACACAGATGTACAGATTTCCTCACTCGTGCCATGCAACTGTCCTAACTATAAACTTTTGACATTGCAGATCAGCATTTGTATAAAGTATGCTCTGCATACACACATCTTTAACCCCTATGCTGATAATATCATGCATGCTCATTTAATGTCTTTTTGACATGTTAGCAACCGCCACTTTTGGAAAGCAAATCATGCAGGCAATGAAGGAGTAAACAAAAACACAGGAAACAGGAAAAGGTCACTTTACATAACAGAGCCCATCGATCTTCTTGTGGATGTTTGTCTCCTATGTCCCTCTCCTTTTTCTAGATAATGGAGTCCAGTATCACAGGGACTTGACAACAAGAAGGATTTAAAGCAATTATGCAATAATGCATTCACAATTCTGTCTCCTTTTCTTCGTCTTCACCTGTTTCTAAGTAATATTCATCGTCTGTTGTCGTGTCTGAGCTACTGTCTGAAGACTCCTCAAAGGTGCTAAGGCTGGATACATAACCTCTGGAGGGCAAATGCCCTCTGGAGGACTGGCTGTCCACTTGCTGTGGTGCTCCCGATGAGCTGGGAAAGGTAGGAGAGGAAAGGCTGGGAGGTTTGGACATGCGCTTGGTAACTGGTGACAGAGGTGGTGTTGGAGGAGGTGTTGGTGGACCCTCTGTATCCCATGCAAAGTGACAAGTGTTCATGTTAGGGCTCCAAAGGCGGGCTGGCTTTGATGTCATGGTATTTACAGGCAGAGAGGCTTCTGAGCTCCAATTTGCCAAGCACCTGGTCAGTGATCGAGGAAGAGATCTTGATCTCATTTTACCAGGGTCACTGGGGAAATATGACATTCGACAGTCCTTACTGGGCTGACAATCATAATTTGTGGGCCAATCAGAACTAGTGGACCAGTGATATAAGTCCTTGCCAGTACCTCCACAAGTCAAGGAAGATTCAGAGAGGTCACCCACACTCATGAACCTGGATCCGGTAGAGATGCGACCAGGCCCTGAGGGCCGACTGGAGAGTACCGAACTCACAGAAAATGACCTCCCTGGCTCAATGCCATACTTTAAATCTGCATAGGAAGATGGCAAGTACTCCTTGTCCTGTCCTGGACTTGCACTTGGAGGACCAGTGGATGCCCGGTTTCTTCTTGAACCCCCTAGACTGATTCCCTCTCCTGGCTCACATGGTGAGGGAGATTCTCTCCGTCGCTGTAACTTTGGGCTGTAGAAGACACTGTCATCTGTAACATCAGGCGAGGGGAATGGGGAGACAGGGGAAAGAGAAGAGAAGGGGGAGAAGGGGCTCCTAGGGCTTGATGAAGACTTCCCGAACTGAGTAGGATAAGCAGTAGTGAGGTTAGGGCTCCTACCAGGACTGGGATCTTTACAAGAGAGGAACTGGTTTGTTGTCCCAATGTCTTTGTAGTCAAAGTCAAACTGGTGCATTGTTGGGCTGTGGATTGTTAAATGAGGTTGGTTTTTACATTCCGACATGTGCTCTACACAAGCATTTTGCCCGTCTTGGTCAGCTTGTGAAGTTGATTTGTCTGTCCAACTATAAATCTTCTCTCCTGCCATTGTGCTTCTAGAAGCAGATGATGGTGTGAGAGTGTATCTGTTTTGTGTCCATCTATTTCCAACCTCTGTGTCCTTTTCATTGTCCTTCAGCACCACCCCTTTCTCCTGCTCTTGCTTCTCTAGAGTTTTGCCACTCTCAACAGAGATGTCACTGACATTGCTGATGTCACTTGATCCACTAACAGAAGGTGTTTGGGAGCCTCGCTTCCATTTCCATGGAAACAACACATCATCATCAGACCGTCTACTGCTGAATGTTTGTCTCAGTTTGTTAAGGACCTGGTCCATTTTGTTATTAGTTTTGTTGGCCCTGTCTGATTCTGACCTTGATAAGCTGGCATTTGGTGTACTGAAACTTTTTTTCAGTGCAAACCGGCTTTTCTTTGGGCTTTGTTCATTGTTGCTCTCCACTGACAAAAATCTGCTTTTGCTCAGTACACTCTCTTTCATTCTTCTGTTTGAGCCTTCATCATCAGGCGGCAGAGTCTCTGTTGAGGTGCTACCATTTGAGCTCTGATCTGAATGACTAGGTTCACCTGCAGCTTCCTTACTCTGAATTGTGTGTGACTGTTGACTTAACTCTGTCTCCACAGAAACCAGTGTGTTTGCGGTATGCTGCAGAGATTTAGGTGTGGTGTTCTTCGGGGCAGTTCGAGCTGGATCTACGTTAGATTTAATGCTGTAAACCAGTGTCTCGGTTATACATTCTGGGGAGGAGTGTGCCTTATCACCCTGCAGAGATTGTGAGCTGACATGAACTCTGTTATTGACAAGTAATAGCTGGACATCTTGGCTGTTGTTCTTGTTGTGATTATTATTGAGTAGATCAGTTTCATAGACTCCACACTTTGAACTTTCTTGGGTGGCATTTTTGCTTTGTAAAGACAAAGATAAGGGCTGTGGTGAGCTGATAGGTGACAGAGGGGGTTTGGACATTGGTAAAGTCATGACTGCAGCTGGGTCAGTATTTATGGAAAGATTAGGGGAATAATTTGACTGTGAGGATTGTTGGAAGAGGGGTGATCTGGGTGTTATAGTCTTAGTGTCTCCCTGGGTTGACCTGGTAGACATGAGAGTGGAGTAAGGTGGGGAGCTATATCGAAGCTTATACCCACTTGAAAAGTCAGGTGGGAGGGAGAGAGGAGCAGAAGAATGGCACTGAACTGTGCCAGACTCAACTGATTGTGTCCTCTCCTGTCTGGGTGTGGTAAAGTCCCGTCTTCCCTGGTCAAAGATCATTGTGTCACTAGGTCTTTGCTTAGATCTCCCTTGCTCTCTGGATGCTAAATCAGGGGAGTCAGATGATAAGGACCGAAACTTCACTCCTTTCACCGCCTCTATACTGGAGGTCTTTGGGGTAGGGGGGCAAAGAGGAGATGTATTTGTGGTTGGACTGCTTGATCTTAGAAAAGAAAAGATGGATGGAGCTTTAATGCTCCGTGGGGACCTTGAGGGAGATGGAGAGCTTGTTGAGATTTGAGTTGGCTCTGGCTTTTCAACTGTGATTGGCTCAGAACGCTGCAGATTCACTGAGTCCTCCCATGTTACTCGTCTCACTTTCTTTCCCTCTACATGGGGTTTCTTTGTGTCTCTGTCTTGGCTGCTTGAAATTGTCCTCCCTTCCTTAGGGCTTAAAGTGTCTGAGTAGTTGGGGCTGGTAATAATAGGCGTGGCAGGGGGTGTTAAGAGAGAGGAAATAGTGACAGTGTTAGGAGAGGATGCCAAGGCAGGAGTGACGGGAGGAGTAAGGAGCGACAGACTCTGGACAGTTGTGGTTGCAGGATGGCTGCTAGTGGTAGAAGATGAGATGGTAGAAACAGTGGATACAGGGCAGTAGTTTGATTTAGAAAATGCATTGACCGTGGGAATCAAGCTGGACACAGTTTTAGGATGGAAAGGCTTGGCAACAGAGGCATAGCTTCTTTCAAAGCCAAGAGGTGTGGTGTTAGCTATGTTGTTGAATTTGGGTGGTTGGGAAGGAGAGCTGGTATACGAGGAAGCATGAATACTGGTCTGTGACGTGACTGGATGAGAGTGAAAAGAGGAAGTGGTTTTAATGTTTGGGGTTAAAGGGAGACCAGAGGAAGTTTTAGAGGTATTGAGAGTGTTGGTGGTAGCAAGAGAAAGAAATGGTTTGGTAAACCTTTGAGGATCCTTGTTGTGAGGAGATGTGGGGGTGCTGTTGGTTTTGGATGTACAAAGATT
Source organism: Sciaenops ocellatus (assembly GCA_033000465.1). Lineage (NCBI taxonomy): Eukaryota > Metazoa > Chordata > Actinopteri > Sciaenidae > Sciaenops > Sciaenops ocellatus. The sequence goes on from CP136869.1 coordinate 18,083,888, forward strand.
ATTTTTGTATTTGCTGCTGCTCTCAGTGGGTGTATTTGGGCTCTTAGGATTTAGCAAAGTCACTGCAAATTCAGTTACATGTGCTGTAAATGAACTATTGCTTACATCATGCTTGGTGAGATCTTTAGAGTGACTCAGATTTGTTTGCGCTGTAGATCTGCTTAATTTAGAACTAGACAAAACATCGGGCAAACTCTGAGGCTTTTGTGGCTCTCTGGTGTTTGAACTGGAGCCATAATGCTGTTTGACAAATCTGTCTGATTTATTGTCAGGTGAATCTTCAGCATGTCTTTGTTTGAGGTTGTGAATTTCTCCCTGAGTCTTCATAACAAGGTTCATGTTACCTTTGCGAACGGACTCTGTTGTGTTATTGTTGTCTCTGTTAATGGGGATTTGACTGCTAAATCTTTTGTTGTCAGTCAGACTTGGAGAGGCCATGTCACTTTTATCAATACCGGGTGGAACTAAGGGTGTGTTTGGCTTTTCTTTGATGTTTGTTGTATCACTGAGTGTTAGAGGGGAACTGCCTTCCTGGGTAACTTGTTTCCACCAGGAAGTGGATGTCAGGGTGGTCCTTCTAGGGAGGGACTGGGTTTTATGAAGTGCAGAGTGGTCATATGGGGAATGTCTGGAAGAAGAGACAGAGACGTCTGAGAGTAAGTTTGTACTTTTTTCTGAACCTCTGTAGTTCACTTGTCTCTCTGATGGTCCTCTACTTAGAAATGCTTGCTTGGAACATGAAAGACTGGCCTGAGTTCTGTTTGTTGTTTGAGGTTGCTGGGTAAAGGGTGTGTCCTCTACATGTTTGTTTGTGTGTGAAGCTGAAAAGGACTGTGTTCCAAATATGGTTCTTTCCCTGTGATTGGAGGATGATGGAGAAAGGATAGGCCCAGTTTCAGCTGTCCTGTAAAGAATGGATGATGGAGAGAGGAGGAGCTTTGACCTCTCTGGCTCATTATTATTGTGAAAGCCTTGAGAAAGGCGTGTTGTGAATAATTTTCCGTCTCGATCACTTGGTGAACTGCTTAAATTCGGATTGATCTCAGAGACGGTGGAGGCTGCATTAGAGTTTCTGCCACTGGAGTTGACCTTTCTTAAAGACAGAAGTAGACTGCTGGTTGTTGGTTTTGAGCTTAAAGATGACAGTCCTCCTTGATGACAAGTTTGTGGATTCCTCCTTTCATTTGGGTCAGGGGAAAGGGGTGACATGGGAGATACAGGGCCTACAGGGCTTGAAGTAACTGCATCTCTTTTCCTATTGTCCATCCTTCCAGAGTTTACATCCAAAGAGATAGTCTGAATCATTTTCCTCTTAGATTCATAGTCCAAGCCAGCAGGACCACTCTTAGTTGTCCAGTCAACTGTATTGCTCCTGGTTCCCAGAAATGGAACGCTTAACTGGGCTTGCGATCTAACTGTCAATGAAGTGCCTGCAGTGTCCTGAACATGTGCCTGTGTTTGGTTTGCCACAGTATTGGTCACATCTTGTAAATTCCCCTGAGCTTCTGAACTGCCAGTTCCCTCAAATCTTTTGGTCCGTCTTAGTCTGCCACTCCAATGTGGGGCAAGAACTGTTACCACAGTGGAAGACAGCATGGTTCTAGTAGAGGTGGATGGATCCAGAAGATCAGTTTGCTCTGTATCTTCTTTTATGTCTTCTTCTGACTCAACAGATCTAGTGCCAGTCCTTGGTTGTGACCCACGTGGAAGCATGCACAAGCCATTACGCCCATGTGGTCCAGACTTTCCATTTGAAAAACTTTGAGATGTACTCAAGTCCCTGGTAATCTCTGGTTGATTGCAAAGAACTGTGATAACCTCTTCTTTCGGCTTGGCTGGTGGTTTCTTTTCAGATAATGTAGAGTCACTGGCTATTTGTATAGAGGTGTCTGGTAGTGATGTTTGTCCATTAACCTGTTAAGAAAAGAGTAATTACTGCAAGTGCCCCCCAATTTATTTTTCTGCAAAACTCTCACAATCTGCGCTATAAATTAATGTTAAAAAATTATTTCTTTGCTATTTCTGAATTAGTTTAGCTACCTAACAATTTATGTGACAACATCCCACACTAGATTATTTTCATCCAGACAGCTGTATCATTAAAGCCTAACACTTCTCATATGTCAACTTAAGCTTATCATACCATACCAATGCAAATCATTACTTGCACACTAAAGTAAAACGCTTTCTGACATCTACAGTATTTATGCAACAGTGGCCTGCTATCTGAATTGCAAATTGTGGGCTGGGAGAAGCCAGTGCTTTGCTAAAACTTCTGTTCCCATGGTGTAGGTATGCAAGAGATCCAAGCCTAGACAAACAGGTTATTTTGAAAGCCATGAGATATTTCCAAGGACATACACACAAAAGCACACACCCTGTCCCTGCTAACGCTTAAAATAATAATCAATCTCAGATGTTTTCAGGCTACACAGTCACTTATTATGTTGTGATGTTTTCACATAAACACTTGATGTGGTTTTCAAAGAATTTCAGTAGATTTGGACCTGTTACCTGAAATTGGATACTTCAAGTATTGACGGGTTGGGAATATGTTGGATTAACTGAGTTTAAATACATTTAAAAAATGTTTTTAAGATGGTATTCTACATTGTAATGATTTCAGGACAAGCCCTTGCACATTATGATCTTAATGACCAAGATTGCATTTCTTACCTGACAGCTGTTGTTCTCAGCCTCCGCCCTCTGTGTTTCAGTTAAACTGGTAGAACAGTAAAGAGAGAAGACATAAAAATCATTAGGGATAATAGTTAGGATTAGACCTGTCACTTAACTGTAGACTGTACATGATGTACAGTATGCACAAAAGACTGTATCAGTTTTCTGATATAATGGACAGCTGTTGGATTTGCGTAAAAACAAAAGACAGTTTCACAATAAAGGTGGTAAAAATATGTTTTGTTATTGTTATTTCTTGATGTGTTATGGACACTACATGTTTGCGATGCATAAATTATGAATTGATCAATGTTTGAGACAGGAGACTGACCAGACTTCATAAGAAGTAGGACTAATCAGCTAGGAGCATTATGAACTTGATAATTAGGGTGTAAAAATTAACTGCTTAATTATTATTTTTTTAATCATTTTATTGCAGAGATAATAATGAGCAAAAGCTAATAAAATGTCCTAGCAATAAACCTAGACAAATAGCCTAAGTGTAATTTCTGCTTTCACACCCCCTGTCTTCCTGCGCTCTACTGTAATGTTTTTGTGTGAAACATTTGAGGGATCGGATGTCTTAACATTTGGCACAACCAATGCTGATCAACAGGACAGTCAGCATTCCTCTGCTCTGTCCCTCTCTTTACTAAACATTTTCCCACTGTCATGTGCACAAAACCACACCTCAGAAGAAATTATGACAGCACTTACAAGGCACCTTTATGTTGGACATGGTTGCACATGGATCACACATGTGTTGTACACATACACTCAGTACAAGATGTCTATATACGGTCATGTTGGATGGTATTAAAAGACTGCAGGTGGCTGGCAGACAGTAAAGGGGGTGTGTCTCTTTTGAACCAATAAAGCTGGCTCAATCAATGACCTCTGTTGACAAGGCTAACGTAATCGCTGGCACACATTGCATCACATATAGATATGCAAATATGCTTAAGGAAACTGTGCAGCACATACTTCAAACCTTCTCCAACACACGTAATATCAAAAGCAAATATGTCCCCAGAAAACCAAGGCAACAAGTCTAACCTTAAATGAGTACTTTAATTGGTTAGCTGACTGAAGTACTGTCAAACTGTATGATTTGTGATTAGGTACGCAATGACGGCAAAGCTTGGCTTCCTGAAAGGGAAGTAAAAGCCTGTTATCTTTATACACTATATAATTTGGTGCACCTCCTCCTTCCAGATAGTCTGTCAGAAGGTATGCAGACAGGGTTCAGAGGTTCAGTTACTGTTTGACTAAATGTGACTTGTGATTTCAGCCTCTCTTGTAAACTTAATTTCAGTGCAATATTGACACAGAACATTGCCATGGACTTGGTACTTCCCAAAACAAACAAAGAAAACAAATCAAACAAGAATACAACAATACCTGACAGTGTGCATGATGCTACTGCTACCTGTATGGCTCAAGGTCTCTGTTAAATGTTTTAAGCACTTTTCTAAACCCATGTCTCAATTATTTATCAAGTTCGGCACTACACAAAATTGATATTTGCCTCTGGGTACATTTATTCCTTGTTTTGTTTACCTGTGTAGACAGCGGTCTAAATTCTTCTTGAGTCTTAGCTCTGGGTTGTCAAGGCCTAAATTTCTGGAGAGTCTGAAGTACAGGCAGGATGTGAATCTGGGTCCAGTGGGCTTCTGAGTCTGGACCTCTGAGTCACCACAGTCAACTGCCTCTTTCTTTCTTAGTCTGTGTGCTTTTAATGCTAGTGCTGTAAAAGATTCAGAATAGAGGTTTAAGTTCTGGTTACTGCAGTAAATTCAAATAACTGAGGTAAAATAGATAACTAAGACACAGACATAATGTGCACAACATGTGTCCAATGTGTGTGTGCATGTTACCTTTGAGTGTTTCTTCCTGTCTGATGGCTGATGGGTGACACTTTTGTCCAGCTGGGGTTTCATCATCACGATTCTGTTCCTGCTTGAACCTTTTACTGAATGTTTCATCCTGCTGTTCTCTAAAATAAAAAAAACACACACACACACACACACACACACACACACACACACACACACACACACACACACACAAAAAGTCATAAATCATCCCATACTTTTACTAAAAATGTAAAAGATTTTCAGGACTCAGCCCTCATGCCGCCAGCTACTGTATCAGCCCCACACTGAAGCAGCTGGGTGGTAAGTGCCTTGCTGAAGGGCATTTCATCAGTGGGTAATATCAAGCTGGATTTATGGTCGACACAAGGAGTCCAACAGTAGATATCTGAGGCATGTTTTGTTTTATAGCTCAGCTCAGTGTTAGATTTCACCCATTGATAACAATACCACAACAGCCGTAGTCACTGTACCCCTGACATGCAGTTACATTTTTGAGGTGCATGTTAGCTATGATGTATTTTCAGTGGTTCCAACACTGTAAGCACATAATGCACAGACATAAGTCAAGCTTAGACTCATTTTAAGTATTCAGCATTGGTGTCCTTCCAGTCCCATGCAAGGCTGGGCCCATGGTAATGTCTTATGTTGTCTAACATACAGTCCAAAACCAACAGACATTCAGTTTACTTGTCAGTCAACTACTAATTATTTCATTTTTAGTCCCAAACATTTCTTAACCTTTTATGATGACTTACTTCATTGGTAATCTAATATGTAATCATGCAGAATACTTTAAATGCTAAAGTTTAATCGAAGGAAAATCGAGCAGCTTCCTTCATCTTATCAGTATGACAGTGCTGAATTGATAAGCAGTGGTTATATAACAATTCGACTCTGCTCACAGCACACTGCACACTTTCTCTTACAACCACAGAGCTAACACACCCACTCACACAGTCACTAAATCATGCGTGCACACATTTACTGCTGCAACCCAACGGTGAACCCACACTAGTGTGCCAACTGCCGAGCACGATGATGACACCAGAACACAGATGAGGCGGTTATCTAAATACGAATGTACGTGTCACCTCAACCTTTGTTCATTACAGATGACTAATTAAAATTACAGCAATTATCTGTTACATGACATTCCAGGATCTCTTTCTCTCTTTTGAATCATTTCAAGTTTGTAAGTGGATGGAAATTGCTGCTTGTTCTGAGTCTCAATGTAACCTGCAGTGCTTCGTGTGATCACGTCTTTGAACTTTTCTGTCCTTTCATAATAACATGTACCATCTCCACCTCTCCCTATCCACCTTGCCTTCAGGGACAATTCATTGGCCTCATTAGAGCTTAATCTCTGTTAGGCTATTACAAAAGCCTGGCATGACATGACATGACATGAGAGAGAAGCAGAGAGAAATATGAGGAGGGAGGGAGGCAGAGCTTCATGCTCTTCAACAGGTACTTCAGCGCCAAAGCAAACACGCCTTCCATGTGGATGGTACTCAGTGTTTTCAATCCTACCTCACCCTGAGGCAATAGAAGAAACCATATCACAGCAATATCAGAGCTTGTAACATGGTTTGAATAATTTAACCTTTAAGAGACAGGCCTGTGATATCAGACCACGAGGGGCTGTTGTTTAGACAGTATTCCTCCAAACTGAAAGCACATGGTTTATATACTACAGTCTACATGAAAATAGGTAAAATGCCAATCACTATTCACTAGAACCCAAGTTGATTTGTTTGGGTTGTCCAACCAAGACACTGAGTGTACTATCATATATGACAAACAATGCATCATCTCATTTTTTATCTAAAAAAACTACTTAAACAATGAACTGATTATCAAAACTGTTGAGGTTTTTTTTTTTTGTTGTTGTTGATTGGTTAATAAATAAATTGAATGATTGTTTCAGCCCTAACAACGTTTCGCCGCAGAAGAATCGTCTGTGATGGACATTTCGGGCCTCCTACATGAATGTTTTCTTATATCTCTTATATTTGTTTCTGCACAAAGCAATAAGGGGGAAAATAAGAAAATCCTATGTGGGATTGATGAAACATGTGCTGACAGCCAAGTCTGTTCTTAACCTCCTGAGTATGTTTTATGATGAATTGTGTTTCATCTTAGATTGGGTACACATGTCAGGAAATATGCAATTAGGATATGGAAATGGCCCAGTAAAATCATATGAGGGCAGCACAAGCCACAAACCAACAAGCCACCAACATTTGACAGGTAACGCTAGGTAAAGAAAAATGGAAGGAAATACCACTCAAGGGCAGAAAAAAAGTAAAACATTTTTTTCTGCAGAGAGAGAAACGTCACATAATGAAGTTTAGTTAAGAAAAAAAATCAAAGGGTGAGCATTGGGGTCAAAAATCACGGAGCAGGCACCAGCGCATTCATCGCTTTATGTGCAGAAGATCTGAAAATGGACGGAAAAAAACAACCGTCTGCTGCCAGGCGTATTATTACAGACACAGGAGGAGGCCAGGAAACTGACAAAATAACAGACATGGATAAGCACATTGGAGCCATCATTGGAGAGGTTTCTCTCTGTCCGGAGAGCAGTCTGATATTCCACAGCCAGGTCATGTCGTCTCCTGCGGGCCACCGTGTTCGAGATGTGATTGTGTGCATCACATTTTATTTGGATGTTGATTGAATGGAATCGTTTGCTGTTGAGTAATAGGAACAGATTTGGAAATGGTGCCTTTATGCACACACACACACACACTGTATGAGTGCAGTTGATTGCTCAAATAGCATTAGGCAGACTAGAAAAAAAATCCATTTTTATCTGGGCCTGCCACCTCACCACATTCGGCAGACACTGAATATGGTGAGCTGATGATCCTATATTTGATTTATATTTTTTCCAGTCAGTTTAGTCAAGTTTACATTCATGTTACCTTTACTTTATGTGGCAGAAGTTAGATGTTACATCTATTTACCAGTAATTTTAGCCAGTGCTTAAACAATTACTTGATTAATTGACTTGATTGTTTACATAACATACTACAACACTGTGGTATGATCAATTTGAGAATTTTACATATTTTTAGAGCTGCATTTAAGAACTATTCATCAATTAATTGTTTATTATTATGTTATATCTTTAAATCTGTTTTTAAGTTTTATTGTGAGTGTGTCAAGCAAACACTCTGGGCCATCTTTTCTATTTTCTAGTATCTAATACACATGGTAACTTCTTAGAATTCACAGATTATTTAATAAAGCATCCTTACTTTTTATAATATATTAGGGTGAGAGGACACTGTTATTTAGGATTAGTATTTAGGATTTCATTGAATGATTTTTAAGGTTAAAGTTATTATCCAAACTTGAGAGGAAAATCCATAAAATTAATCTCAGGCATTAGTGACCTCTAATCCTGTGTTGACAAAACATGAAAAACACGCAACCTCCAGTCATCTCTGCAGCCCTGTAACATTTGTGTTAAACGTGTGAAATGTCTCTGTTTGTTTTGATGGTCTGTAAGCTGATGACTAATCTTTGACAGGCTCTTTGGGCACATCCATTATATTCAGTGTGTCTCATACAAGTATGTTGGTGTATTCTTCACTTGAGGTCAGCCTCGCTGTGGGTGTGTGCCCGCTGTATCTGCCAGCTAACACTTACATAACCACAAGGATCCAGCCTGAACCAAAGTGTGGGTGTGTACTCATCACTGACAAACGCATGTAACGTTCCAACTAAAGCAAATGATTTACACCCTGAACTTCTTTTTAAGGCGCATCCAAAGAATCTTAATAACTTTGCAGTGACTACAGGAGTCTTAACAAAAGGTTGCCAGGACAAAATGAGACTTGTTCTGTTTGGTGCCACACCTTTAATGTCTGTGAGACTTCCACAAGCACTGTTTATCCTACACAGGTATACAGGAGATAGGTTTAGAGGGTATTAGCAGGAGGATGTGCAGATAATAAGCAGATGTAGAGCTGCACACATGCACAGAGAGCAGCATTGTGCATCCATGCTGTATCTTTGTTAAAGTGCAGGCCTGGATGAGCATGTATGAGCTTGCCTGCTAAGCCACTAAAGCTGAACAGCTCTAAAATACATTCACCTGATGATGATGGTTTACAGTAGGCCTATCTGGTCTACAGGTAGTTATGTAACAAGCAGCCTTACAAATGTATTCTCAGGTAGACTTATACATGTTAGATATGAGACTGAATTAATAATAAATTCATGCATGATACATAATAGACTACTGCAGAATTCAGTGATACGTCAAGCTTCAAGAGTTAGAGCACACCAAACCTCATTAAAAAATCTGCCTATTTCAGTAAACCAAGACCAAGGAGAACAACCATCTTTAGCAACTATGTTTGATAAACAGGACACCTGTATTTAATTTTATTATTATTATGTTATGTTATGTTATCTAAAATAGTATAAAAACACACTTCAGTAATAATTCGACTTTCTTCACAGGTCATTCCCGCCTCCTCTGCTGTCAAACGCAGCGTGGTGGCCAGTGTCGAGCTGTGAACCCAGTGTAAAATGTTGTATTACTGCAATATCTTAGCGCCGAATGCACTGAAATCATGCCATGGATTATGAGACGTTTTCGTTAGGCTGTCAGAGACGTATTAGTTTCCAGACATGAGTTTCAACATTAAACACACAGATTTAAAACGCAGTTCGGCGAGAGTCTCTGTCCCTTCAAAAGAAAAGCTCGCGCCGCGGATAAAAAGTGTCCAGCAGGCACAAAGAGACACAAAAAGTGCGCAACAACACTAAAGAGGTCGATAAGAAGCACAGCAGCTACAGAGTAATTTTAAAGTGGTTGTTAAAATGCCCTTTAAAGACATTTGAACCTACCTTGCAGTTGTAGTCCGTGTTGCTCGTGTTGTCCTGTACAGAGGCGTAGTTGTCTCTCCTCCTACAACTCTGAGCTCCAACTCTCCTGCGTCACTTGTTGACATCCTATTTTAACCGGTTCAATCAGCCTTCGGTATTCACACTGACGACACAATGCATCTTTAAAAAAAATGTACTGTGGTATTTTGTAGCAACTGTCCTGAGAACAGGCCAAACTCCTTGCGTTGGTGTCTGTGTGAAAGCGGAGGTGAAAGTTCAACACCTCCTCGCAGACAGGTGAGCGGGGCGACAAGTGTGACCATGAGATTACACCTGGCTGCGTCCCTTTCCAGAAAAGTGCCCCCTTGGTCATTTCCTTCTCAGGACACTTCAGATGCCAGTGCAAACGCATTTAAAATGTAAGGTACAATAAAACTATAATGTGCTAAGGAAATACATTTGTTGGCCCTTTTCAGTTCCTTTGCAGATCCAAAGTCCCAAAACTTTTAATCAGCTACAAAGATACTAATTTCTCTAAATTGTTGTCAGAAATCATGTGCTAAATTCAGAAAACACAACTCATGTCATAATGACTTGATCCTCTGATCACCTGAGCTACACTAAGTTTCATCAAAATGAAATACAATACTCATAATCTCAAAATAAATAAACAAATACATAAAAATATGCCCTGCTTTCAGATTCTTTTAAACAATTTCTCATTCCTGATAATCGGTATTGTGCGTGTTACACAACATGTTACTTGTATTTGATGATTGAATTCCAGGGATATTGTGTTTCTCAAAATTGAAACCACGTGAAAATAGTTTTCTTTACAAAACAGGACAAGTGTATTGGACTTTTTTTTTTTTTTTTTTTTTTTTTTTTTTTTTTTTTTGTCCATCACACATCCACTCCACCCTCCTCACAACACCTGCCAGCAACTCTTTCCAGCTTTGGCTCAGTGTCTGCAGGAAGAACAGTGCCCTCTTCCTGTTATGACTGTTACTTTCTGCTTTCTAAAGAAGGAATTTTCCACTTTCCACTTGCCAGAAAACTACAAGAAGCCTTGTTAGTGCTAAACTGAGTGAAAAGAGTGCATAATCAGTTTCAACCAGCTGTGAAACAGCAGAATGGAGTATCTGTAATTCTGCAGGAGACCTATTTAATGCAGTCCATGGCCTAAAATTTTCCAAGCAATGAAGATGAGAAATATAACAAAGAGACTGTACATAATGTATCTCCTCTATACTTAATTATAAATGATTATTTATTCTTTAAAAAAAAAAAAAAACTCCCAATACAGTAAACTAAAATATGAGTTCTCAATCTAAATACTCCAAAGAATAAGTTACCTGCATTTAGAGGATTAAAGTATAGACAATAAGCTTTTGGTGAGTTTTGGTGATTACTATCAGATGCAGGGACACACAGTCATACTGTTTACACTGTATGTACATTGAAACAATCCCTCTGCTCATATTGGGATCATTAGCGTCAGATAATACAGATTTAAACAGAATGAAGACTGAAGATTTTCACTTTCATAAAAATAAAGACCCCATACTTTAATTAATTGTTCCACCTGGAATTTGAATGATCAAACTGCAGGTATCCCATTCAATCAACAATGATATTGATATAGGTATAATAGTGTATTATTACAATGATAAAAGACATTGGTGAAGTACATTGGTATCGTTTATGTGGATTAAAGGGGCCTGCAAATTTAAACAGAACTCGTTTTGAGATGTTTCATTGATGATACACTGAAGGTTTGCCTGAGCTGGACTCTTGTCTGATCGAGGTGCAATTTCAAAGATAACCAGACGAGGTCAGTATTGCTTCACAGAAAAAAATAAAGTTTGGCTGACACTGTTAACCGTTAAATGATGCAGATTAATTTAATCTAGACGATCACAATTACATAATGATTATTAAATATTACCTTTCTAGTAGGCCTACAGTATACTTGACAGTTAGATTTGTTATAGGTCTTTTTTTCTACGACAACTAAATTCATTTTTAATTGTATATGTATGTGTGCGTGTGTTCAGATGTCTATTAATTAATTAATTAATTATAAAAGCAAAGAAAACAGATAAAACACCCATGTAACCTATTTTATTTGCGCTGTTGCTGGATTCCTATTGGCTCTCCAGTATGTGCTATATCTTCTATAGTTTCCTATCTCACATTTAAATGTCTCGTGTTCGTGCAGAGCATGGAAGGCATTCAGTCCGTGCAGTTATTCAGTAAATATAATCCTGCCTCAGTGCTTTGAGGAACCCCCTCCTCCTCCTCCTCCTCCTCCCACAGAGGATGCAGGACAGTGTTCATGGTCCTGAGCTCTGACTCCTGACTGCACAGAGAAGTGGCCGCGACCATCACGGTGACAGTCAGAAAAAAATCACGCTCTTGGATCCGATTTCTTTTTTTTCTTCTTCTTCTGGCTTTTCCCCCTCCTGCATATCCTTCACACATTTCTGTTGATTCATGACAGCATGACGGGACTCGGACCTGCACATTTGGGATAATTGATTTTTTATTTTTTTTAATAATGGTTCGTTTCAAATGTACATCTTCACGGAGCTGCAGCTGAGGTTTCATTCAAAGTCCGACTGTTTATCTCAGCGTGATGGATACAAATGAGTTCGCAGTACTGAAACTTTTTGTTATTGGGATTTTGGGTGAGTATGATTGATTTTTATTATTTTAAATTTGCAAAACGGAGAAACCTCCCACCACAGCACCAAACTGACTCAAGTAGTGATGCATAATGGTTTGTTATAGGCAGAAATGTCATAACGTCACAGACAAGCCCTACTGATCTCACATTTTTCCCACTTGTCAATATAGTCAGGTATATTTTCATACTATTTTATAAGTGCCTCATGAGTGAAGTCCATTACTGTAGCTGCAAACTACAGGTCCTGCTTCTATCTAGCACATCATGTGCCCCTCAGCTCTGCCTCAGTGTGTCAGGTTGCACATAATTAGGTTTGAAATAAGAAGAAGTATCAGGGACATCAATCCCTGCATGCAGTGAGTGACGAATATACAGTGCTGAACCCATGGCATCACGCCCCAGTGGACAGACCTGACCTATATCGTGGCCAATGGGAATTTCTGGATCTGGCTCATTAACTGGTGGTACAGGATGAAATCATGTATGAAATTATGCTTCATGTGGTGTGAGGATGCTGAATCCACACGCTGAGACACACACGAGTTGAGCTGTTGTCGTGATTTGATCGAGATGTGTCAAAGCATGAGCCCAGATAATCTGCTGTTGTTATTCGAAGCGTTACTATGAGTGTAGTAGTAGTAGCCGTATCAGCAGAGTGGAAGCAGTACTGTGACTCGGTCATGGTGAAAGGTGGAAATATCGAGCTGGTTTGCAGCACAGTGACTCTTTCCAGGAGCTGATGAAGTAGGATTTTGAAAGCAGTTGTTGAGCTGAAATTTGGCCTGACACTGATTGAAATTACCTGGCTTCCTCCCATGTGGGCAACACGAGCCAGATGGTACAGGATTTCAATCAAGGTTTGTGGTTCATGGAGGCTTCAAACTCAGGCTATACTGTATATATTATCTGTATGATCGGCTGTTTATCTTGAACCTCTGTAGGGGTTAAACCTAAAGGTAAATGACACACCATGCTTTAGGATGTCCTTTTGCCGTTTTAAAGAGTTAAGATGGTAGACAGGAGGATGCTGTCTATATCCAGCCAAGAACTTCAGCCTGGACTCCTCTGGATCTCTGCCATGCACAGCTGTGGCCCTACAGCACTCGACTGTCCAGCAGAAAACTAGCTTAGTTGATCCTTTTCTGACAGTAAGCATGTTTTCTTGTCAGTCTTTCAAAATGCTGATTATAGTTTAATGGAGAGCAGAAGAATTGTCATATTCCCATGCTTTTAAGAGGAGCAGTGGTTCCCTGTGAAGGCTCTTGTCTAGACTAAAACAGTTTCCCATCAAGATCCCCCATTGGGAGAAAGAGAGTTAGAGGCCAGATGCAGCAAGTTCAAAGGAAACCAGAACACAACTCATTAAAATGAAACTGAGTCATTCTGATTTGTTTAAGGCCAGTGTGGTGGATGCAACAGACACTAGAATACAAGGTCCCCATCTGCATCAAGTGATTCCCACTGACTGTGAAGCATCTGCTTACCCCAATAAACAGCTATTCATACACTCTCACAGTGAGGGAAAATGCCTTGGGGTTCTTCTGTTCCTCTTCCATCTGAAAAAAAAAAAATGTTGCTGTGAAGACATTCTTTTTGTAAAATGCTATTCATAGAGCACAGTAAGATTTCAGTGTGTTGACCTCATGTCAACGTGTCTGACGTCCATATGCTGTTTCTTTACACATGGATGTTGTTATACACGGTGGTGTTTATCACCTGCACATTCCAGAGATGCTTTCAAGCTGAGTAATCAAGGCAAGTGAATTGTTCAGTAAAAAAATGTGAGATGTTGTTGTTTTTTATAATTATTAGGGAAAAGGGCTAAATGTGTGTCTCTGCACAAATTCTGGTTTTGCCAAAGTGCAACTTTGTTTAATAAGGTGATGTCTGGACTTAAAAATATAATATCCAACAATAAATTTATCATGGGAACAAGTCTCATCTGTGCATCCAAAAGCTGATATGTCTTATTTCTCTGTTCCATGGAGCTCCATTGTTGTTCAAATACACATCGAACAACCACATCTTACACTGGGCGGCACATTCCTTCATCGCCATGAACACACACACACACACACACACACACACACACTGACAAACTCAATGCCACATACACTGTCCTGCTGCTGTAAATCACAATCAATTGTCAGCCTGATTGTCCATACTGAACTGTACGCACAACATCAATTGCATGTCTGTCCATTGAGCGTAAAAAACATGCAGGCTCTTATTGAATTTGTTGTCTGACAAGAATACATAACTTTAGAAGCCTTATTCCTCAAACTACCCAGCTGCAACAACACAGAGATGTTTGATCAAACATTTTGTGTACTCAGAGGAGGAATGTTCAGCCAGAATTTAGAAAACCTGTCATCCCACAAGGTTAGAAAACTTGATTTAACGTATCCTGGGAGGCCTCTGGTGTTCACTACACTTACAAACAGCTACATATCATAAGAATATCTGTGAATTAGTCCATCAGTGCCATGCTTGACCTGACGTTCAGATATTTAACTCCTTGTCATTAAGAGTCAACATCTGGAGTGAAATCAACATGCTTGATGCGACAAAGCCTATAGTTATAGTTATCGTACATATGCTGATTCACAGACGTTGTTACATTTCAGCTTCCTCAACTGCAGTGCAAGCATGTTAAGAGCATTATTAATCTTTCAGTTGCCTGTTAAAGATTCATGCACCAGGAGGGGCTTGAACTTTGTCTCCTTGCTCATCATGGTCACATCACAGTCTAATGCTGAGGTCCTGCTGACTCCAACTGACAGAGTGTGTTTCTGCAGCACCATATGGTCAACAGATTGCAGAGGCATTTTACACTTTATAGATGTGCCTATTAAGTCATTACTTATTCGTTAGTGTCCCATCTGATCACTCCTTATTTTAAAGTTTCACTAAACAAGGTATTAGAAGCTGCAGTGTGCTTCCATCAGCTCCACAAACTGTGAACGCAACCTGCAAATAATGTTGCCTATTACAGATTATGTTTTGTGTTTGTAGAAAGACTGTGAATACCGACACAAAGAATCTGATTTATAATGTAAAACAACACACGGATGAAACAATAAATTAAGTGAATCGATTAGCTGCTCAACATTAAATTAATTAGTAACTATTGACATGACTAATTAATCATTGGGTCTTCAATAGGGGGTCCATTACATCAAGGGGTTCCTTGCAATTACTGCAGGGGGACCACCAAATTATTGTTAGATCATTTTTTCAAAGCGTTTTTTTCTTCCAATAATGAAAATGCACATTAATAGGAATCGAACATATTATTACAGTAGATAAATTGGTAAATATAACTGATAAATATTTGTAAAATAATAATCATTTACACACCATTGGTTATCCATGAATGTCATGTGAGCTAGCACTGTAGTGCAGTCTTTACATTTTGTAGGCCCAGTTTAATATGCAAAACAATTTTATATATAACATACATATACACTGGTCCTTGGCCTGAGAAATACAACTAAGATACCTTCTTAAATATGAATATTTGCTGTTTTTGAGTTTTCCATGACAGTAATCTGAATGTTTTAGGGGTTTGGACTGTTGGTCAAACTATTTAAACAAGTCAAATTGGACACTGAGAAACTGTGAATGACACTTTTCACTCACATTTATGAACCAAATGATCAGCTGATTACTCAAGTAAATACAGCGAATGAATCAGTAATAAAAATAAATGTTATCCGCAGGCAGACAAACTGTGAGAAACTCTTATTTCATCAATCCTACTTAAAAAATGCTGCAAATAAAACACACGAGTAGTCTGAGGAAGCACCAAGAGGAAGAGCTGAGCACTTGTTATCTCGTCTCATTTGCAGGAGATGTCCTGTACTGGTACTGGCTTCTCAAAGGGAGAAGCAGGAGGGCAGGGTCGGAGCCAAATGATAGTTAGTTGCCTCTTCATGTCAGAGTATGCGATCTGACAGAGAGGTCATTCCCCTTTAATGGCCAATCAGATTTCCAATCACAGAATAGAATAGGCAGTAATGAGCACCATTAATCTGAGTATTGAATCGAATGTCTGAAGTCGTAAGACTGAAATTAATGATAAATGACGGAGGGAAATTAGTTAACCATGACAGTTATGAATGTGATCAGAAGAAATTGTATTCATAGGAGAGAAAAACTTTTCAGTCATGTGCTCAGAAAGTAATTTTCCAATTCATACAAAATTGCATGTAGTTAAAATTACAACAGACACAAAGTAATGAGTTAAAGCTGTCAAACAAATTTAATGTGGAAACACTTCAACACTTTCATATCTGTCTCAGTTTAGAAGCCTGTTAGGCAGTAATCCACCTCTCCCTGTGTGAATCGATTGTTGGTTGACACTTTAAAGCATGCTTGCATTAAAATTTAATTAACAGTCGAGCTGCCTTTCACAGTCTGAAATAGATCCTGACTCATGTTGAGGAGAGCTTTAGTAACTGAGGGAAACCCTTTGTCAACATTTCCTCACCACAGAAATAGTCTGCAAGTTTTTTTTTCTTTGCTTTTGTAAGCAAAAACACATTAGCAGCGTGTATTACTCAGGGAGTGTACAAAAATTATTTTGGGAGGCTGGGATTAGAAAGCTGGTTAGGTGTTTTTTCTTTTTGCTGTAACGTGGGTAGTCGACATTTTTCAGGAGAGTTTAACCATTTAACTTTATCTCTCCATAGACCTGCAATACTTGGACAACAGGATGTGTAATTTTATTATGTCTAGTCACAGGGTAGTTTGGACAATCGCTTGTATTATGTAATTTAGTGGCTATATGAAAATGATCTGTCCATTAAAGGGGAACATTAACCATTTTACACATGGGGAAACTGTCTATGTGAAAAAAGTTGTATAAAGACTTCTGTGGCTCCAGAGGGAGCAACGTGAAGTCTGATGAGTTGCTGTAAGTGTAGACTACGAGTTTGAAAAGAAAAAAAAGTAAAGGTTTGAGGGGGCCTAAAGAACAATAAAAAAAGATCCATTTTGAAACTGTACATCATGAGTTCAATAATATATCAGTGGAATATGAGGTTTTAAGATAAGCTTTTAAATAATTTAACATTCCTTTTTAGTTATTAATGGCAGCGGTCAAAGGAAAATCTTAATAATGCAAATGAAACATTTGTTTCCAATGATTTTCACAGTCCCTTAATAACATTTGACAGTGATTTTTTGTAGGTAGTGTAAGGGATAACGATTTTAAATTCAGCTATTATATTAGTGTTAATTACAGTAATGCTCTGTTACTTTGACAATTTCTAAAAGATAGTTTCATATAAGTTTGGTCTCTCTGTTTCGAGATGGACAGGCTGGTCTAGTACATGCTAGCTTGCCGCTATGTTGTGAGTACTTAATAGATTTATCTACTCACTGATAACCCTACATTTAGGAATGGCTTGTTTAGATTTGTAATCTTCATTGTGATGATGGCACATCTGGAGAGCTGATGCCAGGCTTAGATTAAGCTGGCTGCTGTTGGTCAGTAAATACCTCTAAACTGTAGGCTGCCTGCCATGTTTTCTGTTTTTCCTGGTGTGAAGATGTGTGGGTGTGGACGCTTTTGAGTTGTTTGAAGGCACATTTGACACAGCTGTGCTGTTGTAATGAAAGTAGTAGTATAACTACAAGGTGGGCCACCAGCCAAATTAGCATTAGTTAGCTGCTGTTAGCTGTTTTTTAATTAATATGAAGAGACACATTGCCACAGAAGAGCTATATCCCTGTTGTTGCAGTTCTCTCTGGTCTAACACTGCAAGATGTCAATGAAGGTCTTAGATTCATTGATGCCCTTATTACACTCCCATCTGTCCCCACAAACTCTGAGTGTTGGAATTTGAATTTATCTGTCTGTCTCCCTCTTTGCCTCCTCTGTTGTCGTCTCTCGTTTGCCCTTTTGTCTCTCAGACAGGCTGATGAACAGCTTGTTGGCACTGTCCTGGCTGCCTCCAAGACAAAGGACTTTGGCACTCCTGGTCAGACAACTGACAGAAATAATCCTCTTTGCTCAGTTCCTTCTGTTTAGGACAAAGCTTATAGGCTGGTCTTCATTTGTTCATTTAGTTGCTTGTAATTCGTGTGCGATTAGATACTGAATTGATTTTGGCAGAAACTTGAAGGATGATACATCTCACCACTTAGTCAGTATATTTTCTAAACTACACAGACTGATGGGGGTAATTAGATGTGAAAGATCTGACCATCCCTGTATACGTATATGTGTTAGATCAGGGGGCTAAACCACCATGTGTCCATATCTATCACATCCCTTTTGAGATTGTGGACAAAGTCAGAGTGATAATGCATTCCTGTGCTGTGCTCTGGCTTTTATCGCACAGATTGTGCCAAGGGACTTTAATTAATAGCCAGAACAAGCTGGCATATTTATTACCGATCAGCTGTGTGTGGGACTGTTTTGCTCACAGGGATAAAGCGTTAACTGCTGCTGTGTTTCAACAGGTTTGGACATTTAAGGAAAAGTGCATCAATTGTATCTCTCATTTTGACAAAAGGAGGCAGAAAACTGCGGTGCAGTTTCCAAGCCTAAGAAGAAAAAGTATCTCATTTCAACTGAACCTCTAAATTTACAGCTTTGTCTTGGTGTGTGTGTAGCCTTGCAACGGTTAGTCCTTTCAGAAGCATTTGGTGTTCTTCTAAAAGCAGACAATTAATGCCTGCTTGTTGTTCCAAGCACTAAATTTTTGCTTTTTGTTGGATGCAAGTGTTCTTTTTGTGGTTTGTCAAAGAGGAGATGTAACATAGATATCCAGAGCAGCTCTAGGCTGTTTCTGCTTTTTATGCTTTTGAAGCAAACACTTGTCTAGAGCTGAAGAGTGCATGAGGGAATACTGATGGTAGTTTGAATTGCATTTCCTCTCTTATGCCGTTTTTTCCAGTTAATTTTCCATGGTAACCAAAAAACGATTGGGAATTTAGAAAGTGTACTGATTCTGCCAATTCACTGTTATAATCTGATCTGCACTCCTTATCTATCACTAACAGCCTGCACTGTACAAATGCGTGAACATGCAACTGTTTATGCTCTTATGAGCACACTTTTTCATGGAAGCAGCTGAAAACGCTGAAAAACATTTTTAATGATACCATTTCGTTTACATGCTTCAGCACAGACATAATGCTCATGAGATGCACCATGCAGTGGCTCTAACGCTCCCACAAACAAGCCATGATAGCTCATAGACAGATGGATTCGCTCCAGAGGGGCCTATTCCGCTGAAGCTTGGCTGTAATTTTCCTCTCCAAATGGTAAATGGACGGCATTTATATAGAGCCGTTATCCCAAAAGCCCTTCATGTTGCCTCACATTCACCCACGACATGCTGTTGAACACCAACCCCACAATCATAATCTGACTGGCTCTTCCACCTTAGCTGCTGTCGGCCTACATACAAACAAACAGTGTAATAGGTTAAAAAAAGGAGCATCTTTCTCCGGAAAGTCCCCCATCAATGATTCTCTCCTATCTGGCATTTTATTCTTGTCTGTCTCCGTCATGGTCATCCAGTACCCCACCTTCTCCTCCCCCTCTTCCTGCTTTTGTTTGCCTAGAGTTCCCCTCTGTCTTGCACATCTGTGTCATTCTCCAGTCTCCTCTTCCTCTCCCTCCTCCTTGACCCCTATAGATCCCCCCACATGGAAGACTCCACTTTGATAGAAACAGCCTGGGTACTTCCACTGAGGCCTGAGAGAAGGGAAAGTTCTCCTGGGTTTCTCTTGTGCAGTCATCTTCTTTGTGGTTTAATTTTATCCCTCAGAGAGCAGTTTTAAATTGAAAGAGAATAAACCATAAAAATGAAATATGTTGCCTTTAGTGTAGTATTCACCCTCCAGATTTACCTCTTTTGTACTTTTCCAACTTTGGAATGGATTTTTCTTCCAATGTATCTCTTGCTCACTCACCTTCACAGAGTTTCTGAATTGATTTGTGTTTGCCTCACCTGGCACTTGGGCTGGTTGGTGAATAATAATAATAATCACCCAGCAGTAAATCACTGTGGCCTTTCCGCACTGTGAATCCCACAGGCTTGTTTTTATCAAGAAGTCATTTTTGTATGTGAGTAAAAATGTCTTTGAAAGCAAGATGAGGACATTTAAAAAAGTCTCATTGTATGTCTGGCAGATCTGTCTCTCCTGTGGCTGTGGGCATTTTCAGAAATGTGATAAACATTCGAAGCTTTTCATCAAGGCTGATGTTTCAGAAGTAGCAGGCAGCTGGTAACCATGGATGACTGAGGAGAAATTAAGATTTAAATATCTTGCCATCCTCTCAGGCAATGACAGATGACACATCTAGATTTTAAACTATGTTCCTAATCGGTAAACTTAAATTAAATACTTAAAAAATCTATATATACCTTGGATATCAGAGCTAACCAGACAGATAGGCTTTAAAGATTGCAGTGCTGTAAAAATAAATCAAACAAACACTCAGTGTGGTGCTTCTGGCCGTTGCCATCTTGGCAGCCCGGCCTTCACTGGCTACCATCAGTCCAAAAATGGGCAAAAACGTGGAGCATGAGTTGAGCTGAGGTGGGCTGAATGAAGCCCAGTTGCTCAAACAAGCCACCTGTAACAGCACCCACCTGTCAATCAAAGTGGCAACGGTATTAATTATGCACAACTTTAAGCCGCAATATAATTTGAAAATTTGAGTTCTATAAAAAATCACCCTCAGTACAGTTGTCATGAACAGAGAAATTAGCTATAGAGACTGTTCCAGGCTGTAAACATGTTTATTTCTGCTGTGAAGTTGGACATTTTAACATGGGGCCTTATGGAGACTGACTCGTTCTGTAGCCAGCCTCATGTGGCCGCTTGAGGAACTGCAGTTTTTTGCCTTTGTGCATTAGCTTCATTTCATAGGCATTGAGGTTGTTGCTTGATAGCAACTGGCTATGGCAACTGGATAATGTGATAGGGGTCACTTGTAGTTATGAACTCACAAAGAATTATCACCCTCAGTTCGAAGGCAATTTTTAGCATATTTTAGCTAATTGTTTTGGTTTTCCAACCCGCAACTTTACTGTTTGGATTCTCATCAGCAGTGTTTCAAGCAGCAGCAGCAGCAGCAGCAGCAGCAGCAGCCAGCTCTGATAAACCCATTGTATGCTACCTCCTGCCCATCACCAAACAGACTTATATGTCTTATTTTTACTTCACTATACGTCATCACTCCAAATAAATGCTGTTGTTAGCAAAATAAACAAGATCATAATAAATCTGTTAATATGTTAATATGTATAGCTTTTGAGCAGCCCCCAAGGGGGTACTGAAGAGTGTGCAGATTTAGTCTAAAAAAAGATATTCTTGTTGATGATGCTTATTTCTCACCAAAAGCAATGTCTTAGAGGAACAAGATAACTCACAATCGTCACAATCAAGGGTATTTTTCTTGCACGTAAAAAAAAAATGGTGAAAACTGCCCCTTTAATATCAGCCAGCCGGGATCGATCTTCAGTATGATCGTTGCTCCTCGAAGACCACAGCTACAGAGAAACAGTTTTAAAAAGAATTTCACTCTCATAAGTTTGTATTAGTCAGTGCCACTGAAGAATTTTGTTACCCAAGATAACTTATATGCTGCCTCAGAGGCTTTTCAACCTCGAGAAGAAAATGAATTTTGGAGGATGTCGATGGAACACTGCAATTTTTGGATAACAATAGAAAAAACAGAAGCTATTGAATAGTGACATTAAATTTAATCAACTGTTTTGGTACAAAGACATTAGTACTTCCAAAACTTTTATACAAACCCTAATAAGTATAAATGAATTTGTGCAGGGACCATAAATACGATATGTCTACTCTAATAGAAACACTGGCCAATTTCTCAGATTGAGCAAAAGTTTGCACTGAAGTCAACACAAGGTTTAGTTTTATTTGCTGATGTACAGAGAAATTTATCACAGCTCAAAGAATCTTGTCAGTATTATTATTCTACAGTTTTCTTTCTCCTCTTTTCGTCTCAGCAGAGATCCGCTCTTATTAACTAGCAACAACTCACAGTGACGCTCTGTGACCTCATTGTGACCAGGCAGGTCAGTGTTTCTATCACAACAACATCCTCTCCTTGTTATGTTGTCAGAAGACGACACCACGGTGGCCTCTTATGGTAGCCCTCCACTACAAGGTCATTCATTTTCCTGCCAGAGAGCTCTGCTGATAACAGGAATGATTGACAGTCTGTCGCTGTCTGTCAAAGACCTGGAAGGTCACACTGCTGAGGAGCTTGTGAGATCAGTGCCGGTGTCTACCTTCTTTAATCTCTGTCCAGCTTTAATTTTAAAGCTGCTACATGTCTTATTTCAACATTAATTAAATATTAACACTTTGACTTTGATACATCAGAATCATAGATATATAAGATTAGAGTAGAAAGGACAGGCAGTATTTGAGGTCATATGGAAAATTCCTGCCTACATGTTGGCATCCTTTTCAGCCGAAGAAAAAATAAACTACATCAAGGAGGAGGAGGGGAGATAAGTAGCAACATCCTCTGGGCAGGAAGAATCTGGGAAACACTTGAGCTAACGTGTATCTGAGACGACTAATCATCTGAGTTTGTTCGTTATGTTTCATTTGATTAAACAAGCATGATTTGAACATCTCACAGCTAATTTAACAAAAACATAAAGATGTATTCACGTGTCTGCTTGCTCCCGCTTGTCTCCACATCACACTCTTCACCACCTGACATTCACTTTCTCTTTGCTTCTGTTCATTCTAGTTAAAAGGCTTTCTATTCATCTGTCGGGGAGTGAACATATATTTCCTAAAAGCAAGTTCCCCTTTAGCTATCTGCTTCCGTGACCTCAGTCAGATAACCTCAGTCATTGTTGCAGGAGCTGTGAATTCCCCTGGATCTGAGGAGAAAGAATAACAAAGGAGAAAGGAGTAACTTTATCTTTAAAAAAGGATAAAAGTAGACAACGTTTAAAAATTCTGATCATCCTGCTATACTACTTAATTTTTTCCTATATGACATAAAAAACACTATTCCAAGTCGCTACAGCTTCTTTAATATTATCAAATTTCTGTCTATTTGATTATGATTCCTGCAATAAATCTCTCAGTCAGTGCCTCACAGACAGCTCATTTGACCTCTCCTCTAAAGGTGCCAATTTTATTCCTTTGCGTCTTCCTGACCTGTTTAGATCATCATCATCTGCAATGCAAACAAAGCAAACACCATCCTTCAGAGGCTTCTGTTCTCATTGATCTAGCTTGCTGTTTTCTGCCGATGGTGAGCACGGCGGTGGGTGGTTTGAAAGCCACGATCTTCAAAGTATCTCCAAAGAGCAGAGAGGGAGTTCAAGGTTTTATTCATGAATGCTGTGATGTTTGCCAATGATTTATTCACAAACAAAATTTTGCGGCTCTTGTTATCAATTTGTCCAAGGCTTTTGACGTTGTTTATTATGTCACCTTGATTATCAGACTCTGCAGTGTGAGCTTATCTAAGTATGCTGTGAACTGATCTGCCAACAATGTGTTTGCTCACTCTTCCCTGTCCTTCTTACTTATATTAAAGGTCTAGTGTGTACTGTAACATTCAGGGGGCTCCATTTGCAGAATAAGACAGAAAGATGACAGAACTATGTTTTGTATGTGTATAATCACCTGAAAATGGTAGTGATTCTGTTTTTTCTTAGACCTTAGAATGAAATTTATATCTACAGACACTGCAGGTCCTCTCCACAGATCAGTGCAACTTCATTGCCAGTTGCCGTTAAATCCTACACACTGGTCCTTTAAAGCACTTGCCCCAAGGCTCTGTATTAGGACCATTACAATTTTAGCAATTTAAAAAAAAATCTTAACTGGATATTTTCTATACTCTTTTGTAGTTACATGGGGTGTTGGGTGATATGTTAAAAAAATTTAAACCAGCCACCATCAGCCCAACAACTGGTGAAGGCTGATATATTCACACAGGTGTGTGTGCGTCAAGTTTGCTGTAGCTTTAATGAACAAAGTAAACTTACAAAATGTCAAGAAAAGAAATATTTGTACACCTATTTTCCTGATTAAACATACACCTTGTGATTTCAAGTTTCTCTCTTTCCCTGAACTGAGATTAGCAGAATTGCCTGTCAGCTCATTGGAAAACACATTTCATTCAGACTCAGAAGAAACAAAATAAAACTCTGAACTGCTGAACGAGTGTTTCTGAACAGTGGCTCTTCATTGGAAGTAGACCAATAAAATAGCAAAATAAAATAAATTTAAAAAAAAACCCCGAAACAACCACAAATGAACCAACCAATCAAGATAACTGATTTATCCTATCACCCAAAAGTGACAGTTGTTTTCCCCTGGTTAAATAAAGAGAAACAAGAGTTCAGAAAGTCAGTGTACATTTGTCTCTCGCTTCCTCCTCTCTACCTGGAGAAACCTCCTCTGATTTTCAATCGCTTTGGTCGGTCTGTCAGCGTAGAAACAGTAGAAGACACAGCAGCAGGAAGAGGAAGAGACAAAAGGACACCTGAATTATTTCTCTTTTTAATTTCTCAGATTAGATTTTAGGCACGTTATAGCCGTTGGCATAGATACAGAGTCAGATAAGACCTTCTTCATATCCTGTTTGGGACACATTATTCCATCTTTCCATGTGTTTAAACTAACAAACAATTTTGTGGTGTCATAAAATCAAAACTACAATATGCAGAAAAAGTGCAGCTAAATTAAATTTGACTATTATTATGAACCCTCTGCACCAGTCACCATAAATCATTGCGCTCTTGACCTGATGGTGAATGCGTGGCAGACCTGAAATGAGGAATAGGTTGTTAAACAAGCCCTTCCACTTGTGACTGCGCTTTAAAACAGTTTGGACTGTGCTAGCAATCCATCTACTATACTTTCTTTCATCTTCCATTTTCCTCTCATCTATATTTATCTTGCCAACCTAACAAGGCAGTGGATGACAGCATGACAGTCTGCCAACAGAGCTGATACTCAACTGGCACGCTCTCTGCTAGTGTGTTACATCTAAATACACTTTGATTTAATTCTCTCCTAGTTTAAAATAGCTCTGCCTGACCTGCATAATTCACAAGTTTAATGCTGATACAATGTAGTGCAAACACTACATTTCAGTTAAATTAAATTATTCAATGAGTATTGCTTATAGCTACAAGCATCCTGCTTAAGTGGAAGTTGTTGTTGATATGGAGGCTTGAAAGGAAATTAATAATTACAGCCTCTCGGCGTCTTGCTTTTTTAAATCCCCACACGCAAAGAATCTAATCAGTATCCTGCAATATAGGTAATTCCTTCCTTTACATCGAGGAACAGACTTAATGATGTCACTTTTATTACCTCTGTGTTTTTTGCTTGTCTTTTCAAGAGTTGCTTATTGCTCTATAAATGGCAGTTTTAGAGCATTTTCAAATGAAAGCATCCCTTTGACAAGGCAAGAGCCATGTACTGTTTTCAAAGCAAGGAGCTCATTGAATAAGCTATTTAAATGTTAATTTGTCTGCACAGACTATGATGTTTAAAAAACTTTGATGCAGAAATGAAATCTCTTTCCTTTTTTATTTAATTGTGATTATATCATGAAGAGCTGGGTGTGATCCATGACTGAGTCCATGGAAAGCTTCATTAGCATGGCTGTGTGTGAACAGTCGTTTCTCAGCAACAGCAGTCGCAGCTTTGTGAACCTCAGAGAAGAGAAATCTGATGGCCTGACAAATGGAAGGCTAATACGTGAGCGGCTGGATGAATGAACACATGTAAAAACCTTCCGCTCATGTGTAACTGATGAGAGCTTTACTGATTCAGTTGTCCATATTGCATATAATGAGAGGTTTCGAATGAATGAATTAATGTCACATTGATTACTTTTTAAATGTTTAATTTACATTTTCTACGAAGGGAAAATGCCACATGAATAACACAGACTATTAGTCATTTGTCTTCCACAGCTCAGCTCATGCAATTTAAAAAACAGCTTTACTGCAAATGGACACTCATGGTTTCAGCAAATTGAAAAGGCATTGCTACAATCTGTAACTCGCAGCCTATAAGTCAGCTACAGATAAACTGTATTGCTGCTATTCATCCTCTGTGTGAGGCCTGGGAGGTGATGCTGCTGGAAGGCTCTTACTGGCAAATTGCTGGTGATGGTCCCCGCTGTTCTACTACACTTAAGGCTGAAGAGGTCTGTACTTTTCTAGACAATAAAAACAGCAATACAGATATACATGCTGTGTGCAGGCTTAAATAAATATTTTTATATGGACAATAACTTAAAGGGGAAATTTGTAATTCCTGGCCACATGCTCCAAAAAATAGGGGGCTGCATTTCTCCTCCTCCCACCCACAATATGATGACAGTGTTCAAGGTTGTTTACAGTTCGATCCTTGCTGTGAGCCTACAGTGAATTTTCCAAACA
Source organism: Sciaenops ocellatus (assembly GCA_033000465.1). Classification (NCBI taxonomy): domain Eukaryota; kingdom Metazoa; phylum Chordata; class Actinopteri; family Sciaenidae; genus Sciaenops; species Sciaenops ocellatus. Next base: position 18,110,410 of record CP136869.1, read on the forward strand.
CTTGTAATGCCAAGTGATTACAGGTTTGGAAACTGCTGGGAATCCAGTTACTAATGTTACAGCGGTATGAACCTAAAATAAACACGTATCTGTGTTTTCATTGCATTAAATGGATCAAATGGATGTCGAAATAACTACATCATGATGACAGTTTGATGCCCTTGTAGACAGATGGAGAAGAAGACAAAGCCATTTTTTTATTCCAAAAGTTTAAAAAATCAACTGGCTCCAGATCAGAGCAGAATCTGTTGGGACTTGAAGTGTTTTTTCCTCCCCCGGGCTGCTGACCTCAACCTCAAGAAGGCCTCAACAGCTGTCTGCTGACTAATAGTAGCTCTGTCCCTCGTTCTGCATTAGAGAGGCTACAGTGACTCCCTATCACCTCAAGAGGCAGAAGTGGTATTACAAGAAAGTAAAGCAGAAGCTATCTGGATAGCAGGCGGATTTCATTAAACCTCGGCAACACAATACATAGATACATAGATGTATTTGACATAAAGTCATAGCTGTTTTGAATCATAATTCATCCCTTGAAATGACTAACTGTAAATTGATGTAAATTACCTGCCTAGCAGACAGAGCTAGCAAGTAGTTTGAGAACATAGTGGAGTATTTAGCTGCTAAGTAGCATGATATGTTTTCTTTCCTTTACAAATTGGCATTTTTGCTATATTCACTTTCTTGCCAAGAGTTAAAATGGAAATATTGATACCACTCTTATATCTGTCAGTAAAATATGGAGCTACAGCCAGCAGTAAATTAACTTTGCTTAGCTTAGCACAAAAACTGGAAACAGGGGAAAACAGCTGGACGGATCTGACAAAATCTGCCAACTAGCACCTCCAAAGCTCACTAATTAACACACACTTATGTCTTGTTTGGTTAACGTGGAAAAGAAAAACTAAAGAGTAACAAACACATTGTGATTTTACGGGGTTTATAGGCTGAACCATACTTGGCTTGGAGCAGTGGCTTCCTGGAGTGTTGTTGCCAATCTACAATTGCAGACTTGCTGTTAGGTACATTTTATTACCTTTGGACAGAGCTTAGCTGTTTCCCCCTTAAGTTAAGATAACTGAATGCTGGCTCGAGCCTCATATTTAACTTACAGATGTGAGAGAAGTTATCACTCTTCTCGTCTGACTCTTGGCAATGAGCGAATAAGCCTATTTTACAAAATGTCAAGTCATTCCCAAATAACTCTGAATGCTAATGTTGCTCCGTATCTCTTGGGGCATTTGCTGCTAACACATTTACAAGGTGATAATATCAGTGCCGTGTTCTCAGCTTGTTTCACAAAGTAGAAAAATCAGTAAATGCTGACATCCCTCTGATAATTTATCTGCTATCTAAATCCAGAGTGATATTGATTTGGCAAACTGTCAGACACCAAGATCAGAGATGCACCACACTGCCATAATTCACACTCTGGCAAGAGTCACTTAATAAATCAAACAAATCTCATCCACATCCACACTCACTCACTGCTGATGCCAAATCTGTCTCCGTTCATAAAGCTGGCAGAGTAGATTTAGGTTCAAACTTTCCCCTGATGTTGTGCAGAGCTCATGCTGAAGGGGCTCCTGCTGCTAGATTGCTGTTACAAGTTATTTGAATCAGTTCCTCCATCCCGCTTATGTTTATTAATAAGTAAGTTGAGAAAAAGTTGGTACCAAGTGTCTTTGGGGCGTGAGGGGGGGGACACACATCAAAATGTGTTCCATTAAGATTCATTAATTCCATTAAATATTCGCTCTATAGACATAAAAGGCTTAAGGTAACTAAAACAGTCCACTAAATCTCACACGATGGACCTTTAAGTGGTTTGTTATCAAGATGGGATATTTGGTTTTGCTGATTCCTGCCGCACAGGAGCTCATGTGCTCAAGATGTATTTATGTTGGATGTTATACATGAGATGTTATTCTTGGACCTTTTGTCGGGAGGAATGAAATGCAAAGGGAGACCTATGGGAACCAGAGGACTGAGAGCCAAATTTGGAAGTCAAAGATGAGAACTACAATTTTTAGAGTGCTCTGTAATTTAGTATTTGGTCTGATTTATTGACTACTAAAGACAGAAGACATATTTTCTTTGCGCCTTGACTGCTCAGAGTATCTTGAGAAACGATTTTCTGTCTTTAAAATTCTCTAATTCCCTTTTGAAGAGAAGGCAGGAAGTGGATTTAATGTCTTCAGATAAAAATACAGATGACTGTATGGATTTGACTGTGTGACTTCTTGCCAGCTTGGGGATGCTCAGGCGGTGCCCTGAGCTGTCTCTTGATCCCCTTGATCCCGTCTAATACAGCAGACAGAAGGTGACAGTTTAGTTCGGAAACAGCTTGTCAGAGACGTCCCTGTCATCTTTTAAAGACTGGAATAGAAAAGCTTTAATTAGCTTCCCCCTTGTTTGTTGAAACCCACCACTGAGGGGAATTCTGTACATTCTTGCTCTTATTATGCTTTTGCTAAACCTTTGAAGGCAGCAAGTTCAGTTGAATTTGAATGAACGTTTTCTGAGGCTTTTCTGAGAAACCCAAATCACAAACTGGAGTAGAAGTAAGACAGGTGGAGGGAAAGATTTTTCCATTAAAGTATTAAGATAACCCTACCATATCTATAATTTGAGGACTTTTTCAGGCCACTATTCTCTGCTACTCCAGACTTTATCTCACTGAAAAGAAAAGTGCTCCTAACACCTTTTTCAGGAGACCTTTTCTAATTAGGAATATTTTTCTTTCCCTTGGAAACTATTTTGACCTGAACTTTATATAACAGGGTGTATAAGGATTCCTGAAAGGAGGTCATAATATTTTTTATTCAGCTCATCTGCGACCTGTCTGAAAGGTTGGGCTTTGCCATAAAATACCTCATTTGTTCAGAGCTTGGCCTGAAGAGAGATTGACACAGTTAAAGGAACTTAATCACATGAATATTTAATCAGGATTTTCAAACCTTTACATTTTATACCAGAACAATAACTTTGTATAAAATCTGATTGATGGGGTTTTCAATATTAATACTGGTACTTTTGAATTTGAGGAAACACTAACTAGCTTCTGACATTTTTGGCCCATTTTTCCAGTTTTTATGCCAAGCCAGCTGTGGCTTTATATTTGGTGCACAAGATTAAGTGTTGTATCAATCTTCTCATCTGACTCTTGACAAGAAAGCACATTTCACAAAATGTCTGTGAACTCAAATATCCTCCTTCCATTTATTTTTTAGTCTTGTCAAAACTTCTACTTCTTCTAACTATAATATTTAAGACATAACTTAACCTCGTCACATCACAAACACTCCACCTCAAAACATCCTTACATGCTCAAACAGGGAAGTCTCTATATTTAGCGCTCTAACTTGGTAACAGTCTTTGTCCTGCGGGGCGTCTTTGAAATTGATTCTTTGCTTTGTGAGCATGGCACTTCAAAGAGAGCTACACCTTCCTGTGCAGCAACACGTTTATCTTTGGTCATTCGTAACACCAAAAAAGAGCTGCCGTGTGCAAGAGTTTTGTCATTGTTCCCTCTCTGCCTCTGTTTTTCTCTTTCCTACCTTTTTTTAAATAAGGAGAAAATAAAAGTACAGAAAATTGAAAACACAGTTTATGTCACAAATAACAGATTGATTTAGTCATGACAATGGTCACACAAATATACATATGATTACATAACTGAGATTATCTTGCTTATCTCTGATGTGTCACTAATAATCTGCTCCAACCAATCAAATCAATATTCAGTGATGTGTGAACATGCTCCTCTGTCTGTAGTTCTTACACACAAAAAGATTTCTTCAGGATCCAACAAACGATGGGTTGTGTTCAGCGTCAAACAAACATCACTTTACATGTGCAAATATGAGCACTATAGTCTACTTAGACAGATGTGCTTTCAACTAAATGCTAATGTCAGCATGCTAACATGCTGATGTTTGGCAAGCATAGCATTGTTCACAGCAAGCAAATAAGTGCAGGTAATTGCTGAGGCTGTACTTCCAAAATTGGTTGTCATTGGAATACAAGAATTACCCTCCTTGCAAGGCAGTTTGAGAAATGGTTACAGTGGATTTTTTTGCATGCTAACTTTTGCTAATTAGCACTAAACACACACTGATGGAAATGTCATTTATTTTGCAGATATTTGGACATATTCAGAGTATTGGATAGTAAATAATTGCGTGATTATGGCATGGATAAAAGTCAGGGGATTGCTAAGGTGACTGGAGTTCACCCTGAGGGATGAGATGTTTGTGTCACATTTCTATGACAGTCTATCTGATAGCTTACACCTTGCCAAGCCATGTGCATGTAGAGTACAGACATGGGCCACAAGTCCATCATAAACAAGACTTGTGTCTTGCTTTATATTTTCTGATATACAAACAAACATGTTGTTTGTTTTCTAACTGAATATATATAATTATTGAAACCCAGTGGTTTAGCTGTCAGTTCTCTCACTGACATCCTTTTTTCTTTCTTTACAGTCAATGCCTGGATGATGAGAGGGTTGTCAGGTAAGCAGATCCATCCATCCATCCATCTATCCATCCATCCATCCATCACATATAATAAGAATCTATCAGTTGCTGGGAAAGACTGAGTCATTGTGGCAGAAAAACTACAGGGTACAACAAAGAAAAAACAAGGTTGTGGTATATATTGAAACTGACATTCCACTGTTCCAAGAACATAGTGGCTAAAAATGAACCTCATGATGGACAGAATAAAAAACAAAAGTAACAGCTCTATGATAGAACATAATGAGAAAAATACCAGAAAACACAGGAAGTATTCAGCTCAGAAATAATACAAGAGTCAAACAACCATGAACATCCATCTTTGTCATGTTTCATTTGGGTTACTATATCAGAAATAGCACACACAGAGCAGGGAACATGACCGATAAATGCTCTGTTCTCTTCTTCTTTGTGTCCTCTCAGCCACTGACAGTTTAAACACAGAGCCCACTCCTCTCCGGCCGAGGAAACCCTGCAATGAATCCTGGCTACAGTGGGAGATGGAGGTCTGCGGAGAGGAGTTCAAGCGGGACATGGGTCACATCCATCCACAGTACTGGTGTAATCTCACATACTTCATCAGGTACGACCATATGTGGTGGTTCATCACCATAAACTTAATCTAATGTGTAAATGTTAATGATCCAGGAAAGGAATAGGCCTAGTGGAATGGGACCATATTGTTTTACTTTCTTTAAAAGGTCGACATTATGTATGTGATGAAAGGAGAATAAAAAGTTTGTCTGAAGTGATGGGGAATGAGAAATACATTGACAAATGATGGACTGTGATGGCACATTGGGCCATATTTTATATTTAAAACAAAAGGTTGAGCAATTAGTGAAGGTCCGATTGAAGTGTTGAACAAAAAGTAAGCCATTGGCAAATCTGAAAAGCTCTGTTGAAAGGGACTTTTGAAACAGTCCCTAACAACTTGTCATCTATGTAAAAATAAAACCTGTGCAACACCTGTCAGGCTTTATGTTGCACTACTCAACAAATCTATTGAAAAAATGACGAAAACCGCTTTAATACTGAAGTTAAAACTATTTAAAAACTAGTGTTTTTAGCCTATTTGTTTACATTTCGTAGTCTTTCATTAGTGGGTCGATGACAATGGTTGGCATTTGTTCAGAACATAAGATCTGTTTGCATTCATATGACGTCCTGACTTAATCCTGCATAGGTATGCATTTGTATTTTGCATCACATGTTCATTTAGACACGCACCCACACACACAGAATCAGTTCCAATGTAATCGCATTTTATCAATGCCTAACCTGATTTTGTATATCTGGGAAATGGTTTATCAGCAGCAACATTCACACACCTCTTTCTTTAGGCCCCTGAGAAGATTTCACAGCATGGGAATAACTGTACCTGTTTGCTTGTTTCTTAAAATAAGTTATGGTGTTCTTCACTATAAAATGGTTTCTTTATTATTCAGACTTTAAAATTGGCCTGTGACGGAGTATCTGAGGGAAGACTCCCTTCCTCTTGAGAGGGAGCTCATAAATTTTGCCTCTGGACCTAAAATGAAGTGTTGATGTTGAGAATAGCAGAGAATCTCCTCCACACACGGGATGTGACAAGATTTTTTCACCTGGTGCAGCTTTAATTTGACAATGATTGAATGCTATCAGGAAACTACACTGACCTTTATGTGTTACTACAGAGCAAATTGGTAATTTTGTTGAAGCAGAAGAAAGCAAAAAAAATGATGAAAGATATCTGAATATTTTAGGTTCTTATCTTTATCAGTCCTCTTTTCTCAAGTAATGTTGTCTCCATGTCTGAGTGCTCTATATTTGTATATTGTCAATCCCACACGGCACTTAGATTGTTAGAAAGACTGTAATCCATTTTAGCCTCCTGCAGCTGGTTGGATGTCTGTGGGTGGGAGAACAGTTGGAGGTTTGCTTCCCAAAATGAGAGCTGTTTTCAAGAAGCATCTGAGCCCTGACCACCCATCTGTATCAGTCTTCATCCAGATTTTAACCTCATTCCTTCCACTCACCTTTGGCCTCTCAGGTTTTTTTCCTTTAACTGCAGAGCCAGAAGAGGAGGGAGGGAGCCATAAGACTGCTTTCTTGCACAATAAAATGCACATGGGAGATTCAAATCAACGTCAGAATAATAGTAGTCACAGATTTGTAGGGAAAAATTCTCAGATTCTTAGAACCACCAGCTTCATCCATCAGGTCTCTTTCTTTTTAACCATTAGTTATTTCCAAGAAAATCTGTCACAGCTTCGTGCTGTTTTCCAGTAACACAGTTACAGTATAAAGACGAGTATAATTTCAGACATTGACACAAGGATTTATTTCAGTCCATCAGTTTGGGGTTATGTGAAATGTGAGATAAAGTTAAACCTTGGGAAAGAATTAACCACATCAAGTAAGTGTGTCAACCAAACAAGAAGTTCATGAAGTCAGCTGGTTGAATTTTGGTGTTATGGTCAGGGTAAACATCTGGAAGGCCATCTATTGGTCTTGCCGCCAGCTGTGGGGCCAGGTCTTTGTTTTGCAAGTCACAATTAAGATTTGAGTCTTGACACTGATGTCCAGAATATCAGTGTATATCATGAGTGGTTTGTAAAATTGTGTTTAATTCTTTTTCAATTTTATGTTCATAGATTGAAACAGTAATTTTAATAGCAGATAAACTTGATGAAGTTGTACATGAAGTTAGACATAGGTGGTTGTCAAAGCAAAACAAAGGCCAAAGCGAACAAAGTTAAAGCTGCTATAGTCAATATTCTTATATTAACAAAGCTAAGCTCAGCTTCATGCGCTCATAACATTGTTTCCAGGTGCACTAAGCAGCTGTTTTTTAGTGAAATAGGCTCAAGTCCACTGTACACTACCTGCCCAGCTCCAAAGCTAGCTGGTGAACACAGGGGTATATTTAGCAGCTAAAAAGCCTAATATTTCCAACAGGAATTGGAGACCAAAAATTAACACTAAAAGCTAAAATGAACTTTGAGCATACGTTCATCAGGTGGACACAAATGTGACTTCAAATGAATATTCCTTATCAACTGTTAATACAAACTGTTATCTATATACTGTGATAACTACGAACCACATCAACTTAAAAGGTAATAATTGTCAGTGTGGTGTTCAAAGCTATGTTCCACTGCCCCCCCAGTTTAGTGTAGGTTTAAAAATAAAACATGAAATGTAAGTGGGAATTTTTTACTCTTAGCGTTAGTTCTCATACTATCTCATACATCTCCTCTCTCTTAATACAATATACAGACAGCTAAAGTAAATCATTCATTCGAGAAGCTGGTCTAACTGTGTTTCTTCCAGTGTGGGTTTATAGAAGAGTATCAACTCTTTACTTTATAGAGCTTGAGTCCAAATAATGTGACATTTGTCATTTGTGTTAGAGTTAAAATCGTGTCTGAAGTCATTAAATTCATGACAGGATTATTGGAGTCCAAGTCATGTGACTGAAGTCAAGAGTTCTGCTGGCTGCATTAAGCACCGTAACCCTGTGGGATGTGGTGGATTTCACAATGAAAATTTGTGAAGGAAAATCCATTAAATCCTGCCAAAACCGATGGAGAATTGTCCATACACAGAAAGACAAATTAAGGATAAGAGAAACCACTTCAGATGGTTAAAGGCAGTTTGATTGTGTGTTTCTGAACAGGGATACTATTGTTGTTGAGCACTGTGTGAGTCTCACTTTAGGAAGTACAGAGTCGTGTCTTCTTTCTGTTTCCCCTGCTGGTTTCAAAAGAAACGAGACTGTCCATCACGCCTATAAATAGTTAAGTCTTTTTGGATCCTTTCAAGTGCTGTTTTGGTCTACCTGAAGTGCAGGATGGGTGGTGTAATGTCCGGGCTCTGTTTTTCACATTTTGTTCTGCTTTAGTAGTAGTGCCTACTTATTTAAAACGGAAGGATATGGAGAGGGGTTTTAAAGAGTTAGACACACCTTTAATCAAAATCTGCTGTCACTGATGTCTGATATATCAAGTGTGATTGACACATAAAAGAGTATAGAACAAAGACTGTCTCACAGCCTGAATGTAATGGGAAGCACAGCATGACTTGCCTTTCCAGGAACTCTGCCTGCATGAGGCAACATTTTTGAAACAAATGATTCCTTTAGTTGTTTTGTGTACCGTGCTTTATTCACATGACTGTGGAGGATAGACACTTACTCAGCAGCACTTTAACATGGAGCCTGGAAGAAGGTGATAAGAAGGCAAATAGGGAGAGGAAGGGAAAGAGCGAAGGCACAAGAGGAACCCGAGAGTGGTGAGAAAGATCTGGCTTGGAGAGCGAGGGGCCTCATGTTTAAACAAGCAGTGACCCCTGCAAAGCTTCCTCTATTTGACAAATGAGCCGTGCCTCTCTGCAGTGATAGCTGCTGGCCAAACACTCAGTGAGCATGACTGTTATTGTTCAAAATGAGTTGGTACAAGCTTGTTGGTACACACAATAAAGGGTATAGAGAGACCACCAAGAGACTGTGTGTGTATTTGTGTCTGTACGTGCATTTACACACTTCAGTCATTTACCTTTAATAACATATTGATTTTCTGCCCTGAGCAGTTTACAGCTCCAGGAGCTGAATATTTAGCAATGGAGCGGGGGATGCTGGTCTATCTGGACCTTTTAATATTACCTGTAAGGAATTATAATCATTCCCTGTATGGACCAGATGCTGCTCTAAAGTCATCAGAGCTTTTTTTTCTACTGCCACTAATGACAACTAATTGGCCATTTAGATGAGCAAGTTCCATTTTAAGTGGGTTATGTGCTTCCACACGACTGGCAGAGACTGTTATTAACAACTGTAAGCCAGCCAGCCATGGAAGGAGAAGATGGTTAATGGTAAAAATTACTTGAAGACCATAAAGAGCTGAAATTGTTGAAATATTGCTATAGAATTATGTGCTGCTGATTCAAAAGATTACAAAACATAAGTAACATTAGTGACAAGATGGAAGCATTTCATGGTGTGCTCAGATAAAAAACGAAACAGATTTTGGACAGTTTATCTTTATTTGCCCCCAAACAACAGTGTACCAGCTGTACAAAAGCTGTGAGCCAGCTTCCAGCTTTGCTTCCAGCAAAAACACTTTCTGTTTGTGTTTAGCTCATCCTCTGATTGATCTCAGAAGTCAGAACAGACAGAAATCACCAGGAACTCAGTTTCTTTCTTTTTCCCCTCGTCTGTGTATGTTTACGAATCTGGAAAAGCCTGGGATAGGAGCACATTTTTGCATCAGCCTATGAGCAGGAAATGGAAATGCAAAAAAAAGTTTTTGCATTTGGCAAAAGTGGAAAAATGTGTTTGAAATTGTGCCTCTTCTGAAGTTCATCTCTGGCGCTGTCTGAACACTCAGATTTAGAGTCTTAAATCTCTACGATGGTTTCCATCATGCCAATGGCGAATGTGCATTTCACTGCACATGAATAGTGAAGAATGAAGAATAAGGAAGTATATAGGAACCACAATTACATATAAACACGAACAAAGAACCTTCATATTTTGTTCGAACTTCATCAAGACGATGCAGATACTGAGTATGTTCAAGCCAACAAAAGAACAAAGAGAACATCAATATTAGTGTGTATAGTACTGATTAGCAGCAGAAGAGTTTGTGTTTTCTTATTTTATGTTTAAAGGAATAGTGAAACATTTTGCAGAATACACTTATTTGCTTTTTGCCAAGAGTAAAATTAAAAGATCAATACTGCTTTCACATTTGTATGCTAAATGAAGTTACAGACAGCAGCTGATTTGCTTAGCATAAAGAAGGCAAAACCGCTAGCGTGGCTCTGTTCAAAGGTAATAAAATTTCTGTACTGACACCTTTAAAGCTCACTGATACACATGTTATGTGTGGTTTGTTTAAGCCGCACAAAAAAATCAAAGGTAAATATAAAAAATTGCGTTGTTGCTTGAACTATTTCTTTGCTGGGAGAGTCTTCACATTTAAGGCTTGGTAAGAAAGTGAATAAATGAATTTCTGAAGAAAGAAAGAAGAAAAAAAAACTGATTTGCTAGTCAGCAGAGTCAGTCCCAGAAGTTAAATAAACAATTAATAGCTATATATAATTAACAGCATTGCATATAATAGTGTGTGTTAATGAGTGTGTCTGCAGTGTGATGCATACATAAAGTAGTTGTCAGCAGTATTCACATATCATAGGATCCATCTTCATTAAAGTGTTTAACAGGATGTGCATCAAAGTGCCACATCTATAGGCAACACCATTAAGAAATATGAACGTGCAGAGTTTACCGCCATTAAACCGACGCGATGGGCCATCTTGTCTTTCAGAGCTGCAAAACAGTTTTATCAGTGTGGATTTCACTGGGAATGTCTCAGGGGGAGTTATGGAATAACACTAGGCATTAAAATGTTCAAATGAGATACTAATCATCGGCACATAAGATAAACTATATCAACAGCTTTAGTGCCAAGCGTTCAGTATGCACTCAGAAACCTGTATGTCTGTCTCTGTATGCATGCAGTACAAATATACTGTGTCTTTAAAAAACATTGTGTGCATCATACATGTATGTGTGTTAGTGAGTGTGTTTGTGTTAACAGTTATATATATTCAATACATTTTTCTCCCTTCAGTCGGTAAATCGATTGTGAGCCTGGTCATGCTACTTTTTACCCTCCCAGCTGTTTATTGTGTAAAAGTTAGCTGCTGTGTATTTCATCTGGGAAATAACTTCAAAGTATTTTATTCCCCACAGTCCTGCTGCTGCATTTTGATTGCTTCTGTCTGAAAGCTCTGATACATATATTTTTTATTACTCTTTCTTGTCCCTTTGTTTTCTTCAGCCCCCAAATATTCCCTCTGCTGTCATTTTATCAATATCTTGGCAGTGGCATAAACCACATTTTTAGAAAAGATTTGATCTGTTCGGGTGAACTGACAAATCCTTATTCAGTTTACAGTTTGTTTGATAGAAAATACCATTAACTGAGAGCTGTAAAAAGCTTTACTTAATAGCCTATATGAGGATTAGTTTGTCCTTTTCCTGCATCTTACAACATTCATCTAAATACTGTTCAATTTTCAGTTTTTCAGTTTCCACATGAGCTTCCACTCCTTCAGTAATATTCTATGGCTGAGTTAAGTTTTGACAGGAAGCTTTTCTCAGCAAAACACTTTTCTTATAACTGTCATGTGGTGCCTGTTTGCCTCCTATACACAGCATCAACACAATATATGTCCCCTACAGACAGCAGGGTTTGTATGATTAACAACACATAAACAGAGGTCTTTAAAAACAATGGCTACAGCTTGACGTCAGAGCTTAACATGTGTGTGCTATACAGAGGGCAGCGGGTTGAAACAGACATATATTAGATGTCATAATGGCTTCTTGTTCATGGTAATGGTTGCTGTTTTTCTAGTAGTACTGTGGTGGACAAATACAGCAGTTTTACATAATGTTCTAGATGTTATCTTGTGAGTCAGAGACTGACCACTAATGTTATTAGTGGTCTTTATAATAATTATTATAAAGCAAAGCAGTAATTTCCCTTTGTTTTGTCTCAGGCTACATTGGGCTACATGAGGGAGCTATTGAGAGAGAGAGTTAGAATTAGAAATTCAAAGATGGGACAGTACTTTATCTACATTATCTATCATTAAGTCTGTATAAATTACTTAAATAATATGCTAAAAACAATTATTGTTGTATGTATAATATACAGTCTAAAATTATATGGTAAAACATATGTCAAAAGGTCAGATTTTGTAAAAAAAAAAAATCAAGCACTGTAGTTGCTGCATTTTGGTGATAATAGTGATGATTTGCATTTCCCAGCTGTGCCTTCTTCATAGTTTTAATAATCAAAGAATGTCTTTAACAAACTTTAAGTCCAAATGATGTAAACAAGATATTTCATCTTCAGATTTGGAGGCAGTGTGGGTGTAAATGGAGATAATCTACATTAACTGTTGCTCAGTTCACTATTGGTGAGAACACCAATAGGGTTGAGAATCCAGGGTTCAGTAAGAGGGATTAGGGATGGCTCAATGTATTCATCATAGCTCTAAGCCTGGATAGCTCCATGAAGGCTCTGAACAGCCCAAGAGCCTGTTCAAGGAGAGTAGTGGCCAAAAAGTAAGTAAAAGGCGGTATATCCCCAGTTACTATGATGGATTACTTTCCAAACCTCCAATGCTTTGATTAATCCTAGCTAAACCATAGTAGGGTATTAAATGGTTGCACACCCTTTAGCGAACTTTAGTTAGGTAATTTTGAGTCTTCTTAGATGGAAACCCTCCACCTCCACTATGATATGTATTTCAGTAATATCGTACCCTGAACTGTTGTCCATTTTTTTTTTAAAGTATTGAGCGAATGTGTAAGAATAAACCAGTTAAGCTCAGAAATCTACAAATCTGACCCTCTAGGAATGCTTCTGCTAAAACAGAAGTCCATCTGGATTTCCTTATAATCTTTCCCTTCTCTTTCTCCCATCAGTGAGTACCACTTCTTCACACTCTGCACAGAGACGAAGTCCTTAATCGCATACTGCTATTGGCCCAATCCGATCGTGGAGAGCTACATCGTCCGCATACACAAGCACTTTTTCTCCAACTGCACCATTGAACAGGTGGTATTGGTGGACCCGCCGGACGACACATTAACCATCCTTATCCTCGTTCCTGTTATCCTCACACTGGCCATGATCGCCCTGGTGGTATGGTGCAGTAAGAGGAGTGATATCTTGGCTTAGGAGGAGAGAAAGTTGGAATAAGATGACGAAGAGCGGGAAAAGGACTGAGTTCAAAGTCACAACCTATCCACTTAATCAATACTGTACAAAGAAGTGCACAGAGGTTTTGTGAGATTGTTTCAGTTGGTCAAATTACCCCATAGTTGGTGCTGTAAACAAGGGAAGTAGTGCCTGGTAATACAAAGTAGTTTTCTTTAATATTTTGATATATTATGTGTAATATGTGTAATAATATCAATCAACATGTTCAGCTATTCAGCAGGTCTCTTCAGTATAGGATCTGACTATGTGTTAATACTGAACACTACAATTTTTTGAAGTATGCTTATTTCTTTTTTTTCTTGCATAGTGAATATGTAGCTGGAGCCAACTTCCGGTTAGTTTAGCTTAGCATAAAGACTGGAAACGGGGGAAACAGTTAGCCTGCCAAAGGCAAAGAAATTCACCTACCAGCACAAGTGGTGGAGCAGTAGTCAGGTGCAGTCACCATGCCCAGAAACTAGTCAAGACTTCAGGAAGTAACTGCATCTGAACAAATAGTTTGGCATGTAACATATAACCTCATGTAAAAAACCAAAGTGTCGCTTTAACACTTTGGTCTTTGTATGGATTAAACACAGAAAATAAAACAAGTTAATTAGTGAGCTGTATAGATGGTGCTAAGTGGATTTTGTGCTCCTCAGATGGAGCCATAGCTGTTTTCCCTTGTTTCTAATATTTAAGCTAAGCTACACTAAACTTCTCATTGAAATATTGACAAGAAGTAAATAAGTGCATTTCCCTAATTGTTGACTTCCTTCAAGACAGAGAACATTTTTTTTTATCATTTGATGGTGTCATTACGCAGGGGGTAACTTGACCAAGTGGGTGATCAACCAAATCTTGGGTGCATTCTTTAAAGCTCATGGATCTGGACCGTTGACCTCGGAGATTCTTGTCAGAGCACTGTATCGTTGCTGAAGGCCAAAGTATCTACCAAGCATCAGAGGCAGTGAAAAAACTCTAAACTGATGGGAATTGGAGACTCCCAGAGGACAAATATTTTACCATGATACTGCATGATGGCTTGGATACAAGAAGCCAAATGTGGACTAATGATTCTGCAAGTTTAATCTTACTGTTGAGTTACTCAATGGACTGTCACCACTGGAAAGGATACACTGGCAGGCAACCCAAAGACAAGGCAACACTATGATTCATATATTTTGGAACTTGAATTTCTTGTGTGACTACCTGAGCCTCAATGGACTGTTTCATAATAGTGTAACTTATCAGATACTGTTGAATAAAATACTGTTAATACTCACAAAGAGGGGTTCTCAGTGGAAACAAAAAACTATGAACTGATATTGAGACCTCATACTGTACAGTTATGATCTCTGTCTGTGCTGTCTACTGTATCTGCGTTGCCTCTCCAGTGTTACTCAGATGAGTGAAAACACACACTGACGCTCTGAAATTAATTCCTTTGGGAAAAAGCCTGATTTCATGTACGCGCTTCACTGATTCTTTGAACTGCAGTCCTCACCAGCCATGAGGCAAACTAAACCAAGCACTGCTTTTTTATTTTCTTCCAAAGCATATGGCATCAATCTGTTTGTCTGCTCACACCTGCACATTTTTGTCTATGGAAATTGAAACTCCTCAGCAAAAGTACATTGATTAAATCTCTCTTAAAATAATTGGTTGCTCTCCTTCATTACGTGAACAAAGCAAGTACTTTCTAACTAAATTCGTCTATCTCAGCTCATAATGTGAACTGACTTTTAACTAAAAGTGTTTTTTCATGATCTGATAACAAGACAATCTTGCCTAACATTAACCACTTATGTACCAGCTGGGAATATATCAGTAACCTCAGTTTCTTTAAAATTAGATTTAATTATTTAAAAGAATGAAACCATTATGGCAAAATATGTCTATAATCTATGTAAACAAACATTGGCCTCTTTACATTGTATTTTACCAGGTTGTATTTGACAGTATTGTTTCCTTGCAGCAGTGGAGATACTGTCAGAGGAGAAAGTAACATGTCTCTTCTGAAGCCAATTAAAGAATCAGGTAGTAACCTTTAAGTCATAATTATAATCATAATATCAAACACTATTATAGACACTATTTGTGGTTGTTAGTACTCTACATTTAGATTCTGTAATTACCTTAGTTATAGTTATAGTTTTCATTGTTAGTGGTGAAGCCCGCCATTCCTGTGCTCAATTCAGACTCACCTCAGGGGGTGGGTCTGAAATGATGCATGTGTACAACTTTATACCTTGAATTATTAATACTTGGACTCTGGTGTCAGATGTTTCCAGTAAGTTCAGAACAGAACAAGCTCTCAAACTGCTAATCATATATTTAAATCCAAAATTGCTACTCCCACCTCCTTTAGGAATAATGGAAAAATAATTCCTTTTAGACTTTCCCTGAGAATTGTTTGTGTGTAAGGGGGCATTAAGCATGATTCAAAACAACTCTCAAGTGTCATCATCCATTACAGCATCTACAGGTGTCTCCTCCACTAAGTTTGTTTGCTCTGATGTCACCCAGAAGATTTTTCCCCCTACCTGAGAGGTCCCTCTTTTTAAACATCCATCACCATTAAACGGAAAGGCAATGATAACCGGCTTGCATTGTCTAATCCTGAAGGGGCATGTTAATTTTCTCATTTGAATATCTGCTCGCTGAATTATTTACTGTATATTCTATTTAAGGTCACAATTAAACTCAAAAACAAGCAGGAACTGTGTTTGCTGTCCCAGTTTACTATTTCTCACTGTGGTTGCAATGTCAGTGATCTGAAGAAAAGACTATATGATATGATGAAAATTGGTACAAATACCCAAAACTGCTGACACCTCCAGTTTAATCTGCACTGTACAATACAGCCATATTTACTTCCTTGTTTGGCAACATGTATAAGAAAAGGTTACAGCCTCAAAAAGTAAATACACATTTTAAATTACAGTAAGCTTATGATATGATGCTGAAGTGTCACATTTACACATTTTGAAGGCCCTGGTGGTGATTTCAGTTATTCTGATTAGAATTATATCAAGCCATGTTATTGGTATAGCATGAAGGAGATGATGAGATTAATGTCAATCAAAGCAATTTTTACCAGTCCAAACAAGAGGCCTAAACAGGCCTAATACGTAAACGCAACAACAAGTAAGTAGGTTTTTTTTTCTTAATGTCTTAGATGAGGTGGAAGACAGAAAGTGTACAACATCTTTTGTGCACCATTGAAAATGTACTTTTGGGAAATGCATTGACCACTGTCCTGGGAGAGTTTACGAAGGTGTGCGTGCATTCAGACTGAGACATTATTATTTTATTACGACAACAATATTATCTTGATCTGGACAAGCAGCCAGACAGCTGAATCCTCCACAGTTTTTCTATATTTCAGTGTAAACCTTTGAAACAATACAAACACAACCTAGCCATGCCGTTTCAAAACTTATCATTGCATCATGTAAATAAACTCAGAGTCAAACAATACAATCATCAGTGTCAATGGGTGATGGTCAATGATGTTGACATTGCTGTCGACACTCAGTCTAATCTTCCAGAGGTTGGACTGTGAGGCACAAAGCTGGAAACGACAAACCCAGTGACCGCAAAACAATCACAGTATCATTACTGACTCCACCTAAACAAACAAATGGCAACATATCAGGCAATATTTATTCCATCTGAAACTGTCCAGGAAACCACACAAGAGTTTTTTGTTTCTTCTGAGAGGCAAAACAGCAGAGTTTAGAGACACAAACACAAGAGACAATAGTTCACTCTGCCGTGAGGGGACACATTGCGGTGCAGTTGCCCTCAAGGATGGCTTTTCACAACGCCTCCACGGCCAACGTCTTGGAGGCAGGAAGGATATTAAAGCTTTTTCCCAGAGTTGACAGAAGAATACAGGGAAGTGGGTTGACCCAGCGGTTTTGACCAAAAGCGTTGCAGGAAGTGCGAGAGTGCTATGCTTCCACGCAGAGCTGCACTGTTGTGACGGGAGAACTGCTGGCAAGGCACGGAGCACTGTGTGGCTTCTCAAGGTTGATGTCAGTTTCTGGCATTGTATTATAGTTATTTTTTGCAAGCATTGTAATATTGAAACTATTATTTTGAATCATACACATGGGCAAACAGGAATGTTGAACCATGAGCCATGGAGAGAAAACAGTCTGCAGGTTTTCATTCTACCAATCACCGCAGTAGGTGATTTCTCTGATGAGTTCCCACCCTCCACCTGAAAGAGGTCTAATCAGTGAAATCAGCTGGGAGAACAAAAGCCTGCAGACTTTTGTCTCTCTATGACGCTGCAATCTGATTAAAATGCTGCATAAAAATGAAAGAACTGGCTGACGTCGAGGAAGAGCCTTCATCATGTCAAACATGGTTAAGACTGCCTCATATATCTAATAGATAGACAGCATAAATATCTATATATATCTATATCTATCTATCTATCTATCTATCTATCTATCTATCTATCTATCTATCTATCTATCTATCTATATATATATATATATGTCTAGCATGTATTAAACATGAACTATGTAATATGTTATGTCAGTCTAACCACACACTGAGACACACATGCAGGTGGATATATGCACAAATACGCCAACAAGCAGGTATGTCAAGGTTTCAGATTTACATTTATTATATGCATGTCACATTTTAAATAGCTCTATTTGACACATCCATGTAGATATGCAACATACTGTATAATATTAGGGAGGATGTAGAGCAGTGATAAACAAAGAGAGACCTGTTGCTGGTGTTCCAACATAAATATTAAATCCCAGATGGTAGTTTTCACTTTAATAGTAACCAACTTTTCATATCATACATTTTGTGTAGAAAACAATGTAAACAATAAAATTATATAAATATAAGGATCATGTTAATCCCAATAAATTTGCTCTAAATTAAGCAACTGTTACATCTCCAGCCTTGTCGTGTAACAGACAACATACATTCATGTATATGAGTCATTTTTTGCTAAATGCTACATTTCTCTTAACCCATTTAGCTGCTTCAGTTAGAGAGTCCTGGTGGCTCACCGGATTATGACACAGTAAAACCAGATTTTGCTTCCCATTCATTTCTATGTGGAACAGGGTGAGACACATTTTGCAAACGTCCTTCGCTTTGACTTCAAACTGGTTGAATAAAAGTCACTGTAGATATACTTTACAACTTTGTTGACTTCTGTTTTTAGCTCACTGGATATGCTAGCTCCTGAAGTGTTTGTTTACAATCTTCCCATGCTATTTCGTGTTCCATTTACTTTTGGCCACACCACACAACACAAGTACATTTCGCCTGATGAAACCAGATCTGCCTGCTGCTTAACTGGGACACTCGAAAAACTGAGCCATCATTAATTTTATTAACACCTTAGCTTTTCAGATTACAACATATCTAAATGTCTGCAGTGAAAATAGAACATCACAACACAACATAAATCGCTTATCCTTATCAGGGTCAGGGTCACGGTTTTTATCTTGTCCTACAAAAGGACAAGATAAAAAATAGTTAAAAAAAGCCAGATAAGACCAGATATACCAGATATAAAAAATATATACCAACAGTGACAATGGTTTAAGAACAAGACTAGAGAGCATTTAGCAATCGGATTGCAGAGGGAATGAACAATTGGTTGGTTTTACAAGTAGGTATAGCATAACACCGCCCTGATGCCAACAGAGAAAATTCATTTATATACTGTATTTTACCTTGTATAAGTGTTTGTTTTTGGCAGAGTCAATGATAATTGTAGACAAAATGTATAGAGGAAACGCACATTCTCATATATGTTTTAATGGCGGCTAGTTTTTTTGTTTCTTCTGTTCTCTTGTGTTGATCCTACATGAAGCCTGCATATGCACAAATGTTTTCTAATGGTTCTATTTTTGATCTCATGTACAGTGTGACTGATCACTGCAGAGGTCAAATGGTATGTTTTATTTTAAAATGAATGGTGACACACACAAAACACACATACTGTTGTGGAATTCTCCATATGTGAAGACATTGTATTGACTTGACATTAAATTTAATGGGGCCCAACCCAAACCCCAACCACAGCTTCAACCAACAACTAAACATTACCATGATGACCATCAAAAATGTCCGTGCAAGAACAGTGGGCCTTTAAAAATCAGTTCTCAGAATTAGCTAAACCAGACCACACACAAACATATACACATGCACACTTTCCCACAGTAAAATGCTCTGAAGCACATGACCCAAACAGGACATCCTCCCAATCTTTCACCCTCTTATGTTCCCACTCTCCCCCTCCACCCCCATTAACCACTCATTCCCAGTTTTTTTCTATTACACTGACTGTTGAATGAGCCCACGTGTGCTTTCTTAACATCAGCCATAGTTGCTCAGTTGTCCTGCACAGATTAGCAAATACAGAAATTTCCCCTCCTACTGACGTCTTTCTCCCTGCCCTTTCTGTCCTTCTCAGCTACGTTGGCCTGCGAGTGGTTGACAGATTTTGACAACAGATTGATGTCATAATCCACCATGGAAAATCACTGTAAAAAATCCCTGTTTTCTTAAGATGTCCTTGGATTTCCTGTGGAAAGCAGGGCGAGTTTACAAAATGAGTTCTAAAGGAAATGTCTGATAAAGTAACAGTTGAGTCATCTCTGTTGAACAAACTTTCATTTACTTCACTGCCTTTCCAAATTTATCCACGTCTCCTACGAAATGTGTTGCGGAAGCATCATTACTGCAGGAAGTGTGACGTTCTTTATATTGTACTGAAGTGAGACATCAGGAGGTTAGGTGTACGAAGCAGTCAGGGTTTATGTCCTGTGTCTCATGTGCTGTTAGTTTTAGGCTGCTGGAACACACACTGTTTTTTGGACACAAAGAGATACTGAAATTGAACTTTTTTCAGATATGCTCAACATAAAACTTATTTTTTATGTTAATGAAAAAGTTCTGGGTGATTCTGAACAGAAAACACATAGTAACCCAAAAACAAAGCAGTGGTCCAACATTTTGGACGACTGCAGCCTCCGTACTTGATCCTCCATTCAACTTTACACCATCCCCTGCGTGTGTTTCTCATCACTCAAATGTGTTGACATTTTTTCAATCAGTCCAATCCTCTTCTGCTTTCACCTTTCTCATATTTTTCTTCTTCTCCTCCTCCTCCTCTCTCCTTTTCCCCAGTGATCTCTTTGCCCTCCTCTGTCCGACTCCCCCGTTGCTGGCCAGATCACTACACAGCTGGACTCTGTCACACACAAGAACAGACATTTTTGCAATAGTGCGTCTGTACGTGTCTAAATCCACAAGCTGGGGGCCACTTTTGGAAGCTATACCAACTTTTGCAACATCTTGCATAATTTTTCCAATAACAACACTGTTGTTGTCTGGGGACTCCTGGATCTTTCACATTTTATGCTTTTTGCAACATTTCTATTTCAGTATGCTGCTTTAGCATTTTCTACTGTGCAATAACTGCGTGCATGGTCAGATTTTCTGCAGCTCCCTGGTTGTTTGTCATCATTCTTACTGATAAGATGCTGAAGGAGGAGTTAGTTTAACACTGTCAACCAGCTGACCCTGTCTGCGTTGCAATAATCGATAAAAAACAGTATTATTATTATGATTTGACACAATGACAAAAAACAAACAAACAAACAAACAAAAAAATAAACGTATCCTCTGGAGGGTAAATCTACATGCATGTAGTTCCTAACTCTAAAAAAAAAAAACTCCACAAGATGAGATGAAAGATCAGATGAAATTTTAATGTTTCCCATTTGAGAACTGGGTCATTGCTGCAGTAAGAATCAGATGTGTAGACTGTTGAAAAACATCTGAGATAACACACCAAATATAAAGGTACAGACATATGCTGACTGCTTGTCATTTTGAGAGAAGTCTTATTAAGGTCCCTTCTGACAGATTATCAGGTGCTAGGTGTTCACAGTCTCCACAAGCATGCATAAGTGTCCATCTTGTTACTCCTTCGCTATGTTAATGTGACACAGTAATCATTCAGCTGACATAATATCCTGCCAGTGAAAGAGTTTGTAGATCCTGTTGGGTGGTTTTTTGTAGAAAAATGATAGGAATGACATGAAACTAGTGCAATGTGCACCAGTAGCTCGTCACGACTCGACTTGAATTGATCGTTACCATGTGCTATTAAATTTCCTGTCTGTCAAGTCTTCATGGATGGAGACTTACTGAAATGTGAGGTAGGATTTTAAACTTCACTTTTTCAGTTTCAGTGTTCAGGTGTTGGTAGATACAGAGTCAGACTAGCTGTGTCCTTCACTCTTTATGCTAAGATAAGCTGACATTCTCCTGTAGTTTCATATTTACCACACAGACATGACAGCGCATCAGTTCTCTCTGCCAACTCTCGGTAAGAAAGCAAATATATTTCCCAAAATGTTGAACTAGCCCCTTAAATCTTTTTTTAGACATCCAAGTAAATGAAAAGCTCACGCACCTTATTCCCAGTTAAAGACCAAAACAAGATCCCTACACAAACAATGTAAAAAGGTTCATGAATGACATAAAATTTGTCAGTAGGAAGTGTTTTATGGTTTTTTATGGAGAGGCGTAAGTGTATCACTGAGGTATTCGTAACCTCAGAAGAACCGCAGTTTCACTTTTCCGGTGACGTGCCTTGTGCCTTGTTGTATTCTGGGTGTTGCATCCTGCTGCTGTGAGTACACAAGTGGATTCAAAAGAGCCTTTTTCTAAAAGCAGAGTTCCCTCCAGCTAGTCTTCCTGTTTACACCCATTCTCACACTTGTACAGGAATACTCACACATACACACACACTCACTTAGACAAATACACACACAAGCATATGTAAATCATGAGTTTGAAACCTATTTTTGCTGACATGTATTCACACAATATGCATATCCCTATCATGCACACACACACACAGTTACATGCTTATACACACACACACTTGGGCAGATTTATTCTTCTGTATTCATGTAAATATTTTATGCTGCATATTATTATTATGGTCTTCCTCATTTTTTTGCATACTGTGTGATCTCCCACAATGCACCAGTTAACCAGTTGAAATGTCTCTAAACAGGATTTCCTGTGACATCATCAGCCCCAGTATCTCCGGTTGTGTGAAGCTTTTTAAAATTTACATCCAGGCAAAGAATGAAAACAAACTCAGTGTGGTATGCAGGAGTAGTTTGATTTATTAATGTGTCACCAAATGAGTCATTCATTCATGTCACACACTTTGTGTAGATTCAGAGGACAGACCGAATCAGAAAGAGAAGACAGGAACAGCCTTCGAGGGAGGACAAGGATTCAGATGAGTCACACTGAACCCCAGAAAATAATCCCTTATCACCACATGAGGATGTCGCTGGAAGCTGTAAGGTGTTTTTTCAGCAGAAGATTCAACTTTAATGGATAGAGTTGGACAGGTAAAAATACAGGCTGAGAAGAAAAGCCCTGAAGAATCCTTTAAAACATTTCTATTCCCTGTCCTCTTTATTTTTACAACACCGAGACGTGTTCCTTCAGATTTCTTCAGATCTGTATCTTACCAGAGCGAGAAAAGCATAGCAAGAAGAACATCCATTCAAAAGGGAACATTATGTCCAACTTACCTGCTTTTAATTTCTTTCATATAATATGTCTATCAGCTATTTTGCATATTCCACAGTTATTATGTCATGGTGGATAGTTTTCCTGTCTCACTTTATAAAAAGTATAAAATGAGTCAGCCTTGCTTGCCGTGCTCTGAGACTGTATAAAGCCAATAATGTAATAACATGCCAATAATGTAATAAAGTTTTTGAGCCAATAACGTAATAAGTTATTACATTATTAGCTAGTTATTACGTTATTGGCGTAGCATTAAAAAAAAGGTTATCCGATAATGTAATAATACATACATACAAGACTGCATTTCTTGGAAATAAAAGATTATTTTGCAGTTTTTGTGCAGTTTGCTCATCGAAAATAGATATAGATGGCATATTCATATTCATTCATCAAGGGCTTAATTCTCATTGTAAGAACCAATTTGAGAATTATTTGTCGCACAAAATCTTTATTTAGAATATTGTTTATTTGCTTAGATATGTAAATTCATAATTTCATGTATGGAGGAATATTATTTAATTCATTACTGTGAAGTGTATATGGTAGTTAGATCACTAGTGGAATGTGCAGTGATCATGTGACCTACATGTGTTTGCTCAGTGTTAGATGAAAAAGTCTAATCAGTCTAGTTATTACTAAGTTATTACATTATTGGCATGTTATTACATTATTGGCTATATTACGCTTATTATTAAGCTCAGAGTGTGGTGGCTTTGACTGCTGCCATCTTGGCAGTCTTGCCTCTGCCGCCTCCCGGCTAATCTAAAAATGGGCAGTTGTGGATCGTCGGTGGACCTGAGGTTGGCTGAATGAAGCCTGGGTGCTCAAACAAGCCTTTTGCAACAACAATCACCTGTCAATCAAAGTGGCCTCGCTGTTAATAATATGTTATTAATAACCTTAATATAATTTCAATGAGAGAAAAAAAATTCAGACTCATTACAGTTAAAGTACTAATAAAAATTAAGTATCAAGACCAGGACCGTTTTCTTTACCAGGCTCTAAACATGTTTATTTCTGCTGTGAAGTTTTGACATTTTAATATTGGGGCTTATGGACATCGACTTGTTCTGTAGCCAGCCTCAAGTGCACGTATGAGGAACTGCAGTTTTTGGCACTTTCGCCTTGGGTTCACTTCACAGCTGCTTCACTTCACAGCCACTTGGTTTTAGCATGCTAATATTTGCTAATTAGCAGTAAACAAAAATGCAACCAAGACTGATAGGAATGTCCATAGTTTTACAGGTATTTGGTCATTAAAAAGGTTTAGAAAAACAAACATCCATCCAACAGTTGTTGGGAGTTTGTACCAAAGCAGTCGACCAACTGACCATCTTAGAGCCACTCTCCTAGTGAGGCTAAAAGTAAAGAAAATGTCTTTGTTCACATTGTTCTTTGTTAATTTCTCTGAGAAAATTGCTGTTTTGTGGAGTTTGAGTTTCACTTGTTGGTGCTTAGCTCTTCAGTAATGGTGGCACTGTCCATGCTCCTGATATCATCTAGTTCTGCATTTATTATTTATTGCAACAAACAGCTTCTGCTGCTGGAGATATAAAATACATTTTTGTTTTTTTGTTTTGCTTTTGTTTTGCCGAATCCTTCCCTGCAAAGACTCCCCTCATGCCCTTTAGAACATCAAATCTAAAAGCTTTCTATAAAATGGCTACACATGGATTTCTCCTTTTATGAATTCATTTATATACAAAAACTGTCCTACTTTGCGTTTTGGAAAAATAATCAAAGTACAGAGCCGTTTAAGTGAACGCTTGAACGCAGAACAAGAGCGCTTGCACTGCATTTAAAAACTCCATGAAAGATATTCTCCTTATGAGTCACATGAACCATAAAATGAATCAGTCAGCGAATGAAGTCTACTGGAGAAGGTAAACATCATGATTGTACCTCAGTGGAGTTAAGGTGTGGATTCAGAGAAAGTGCACATCCAACTATCACTTCAGGTGCTGCCCGTCTTATTACCCTCTAATAAAAGCCTCATTAAAAGCCTGTTACCAAGCAACCAGAGCTGTTATAAAGTGAAACAGTCACTATACAATACCACTTAGAGTGCGTAAGTGTGCCTTTAAAGCTTTTCGAAACACAGTCGCTGGATTTATAGGCATGGCATTGTGTCTGTGCCTGAAAAACTATTGCAGCTACAGTATTTATTGTTTAGTAGGGCCTCAACAATTTAGATCGATTTAAAACACGATGTTTTGAAAAAATAAACAGAGCTACAAGGAAACAAGAGGCTTGACTTCTTTCAAGCACAAAACAATACATTGATTTTCACCTTTTGATGGTATATATACTCTCTGCAACACTATGGTGTTCACGTACGCATTTAAAAGGATGGATGAAAGTGTGTGTTTGTCTGTGTGCATGTATTAATGTCATCATGATCATAATCAGCAGAAGACAGTGGGTTTTATCATTTCATAATTTTCTTATAAAGGCTGTGAGGGCTCTGACAGTCACTCTGCTACAGTATGCATACAATGTGTTACAGACACAGAATAGGTTACGCTGACCTGCTACAGCTCTCTCTCTCTCTCTCTCTCTCTCTCTATCGCTCTCTCTCTCACACACACACACACACAGACACACACACACACACACACACACACACACACACACACACACACACACACACAAAGTATGTATGATGAAAATAAGAGAGATCATCAGCTGGAGGTATGGGTTAAATTTTACTTAGCATTTTTTATTTACTATTTTTTATAAGGACAGCACACATTAATCAAACCCTCATCCCCACTTCACCCTGGCCTTTTCCAAGAATACTGAGTCCATCTGTACTGCAGACCCCTCTTAGCCCTCAGGGAATCTGCTTGCATAGCTGCCAAGTCTTTATATTGAACCATCAACATGGAGGGGAGGAGATACACTCCAGTGTCACAGAAGGTGAGGTAGTGAAAGGTGAATCTGTCCCTTGAGGAGATCTCAAATGCCAGTACAAACATTGGAACTCATGCATTCCTGCAGTATTTGTATACATGTTGCAATATAACCAGTTTTTGCACGGAAAAACACTGGGATCAGGACGTTGTGATCATAGTTTCTGTATACATAAAACTATAGCTGTTGTGATTTGTATGTGTTTCTTTCTTACTGTGGGTGCAGATTTCATATTTAGAGGAGGGATTTATATTACATTGGATTGTATCTTTATGCATGAGGTAAATGTCTAAAAGATCTGTTACACACTATGTTTATGGAGAAAAACTGTGTGTAACTGTGTGACGGATGTGTCAACACAATAAGGTGAGTTTAAGCAGTGCGGTAGTTAAGACCACCTAAACTGAGAGTAAATCATGATCAAGACAAAGGCAGGGCGAACAGACAATGTAGCCTTTGGTAGATAATATTTGCTCAGTCTCATTGGGTGAGGTCACAGTTGTGGTCTTGACCGGTTTTGAAATAAAATCCCAAGTCCTCTTTTTCTGAGACAGAGACAAGACAGTAAGTAAAAATGCAGTCAATTACGATAAAGACACTGAGACCTTCAAAAAGTGACTCAATACCAAGAAGTACTGCAACACTGGGTTGTAGAGGTAATTGTTAATTAATAACTTTTCACTAGCATTTTCACTTTTCATTCCCTCCATTATTTTTACTATCAGTGTCCAAAACACAAACGCTTTCTTTTGCAGCTGCTGAGTACAAACAACTTTAATGATTCATGCTTTTCTGTGGACTCAAGACTGTTTGAATTTAAAATTTCTGTTTTATTACCTCTGCCAAGAAGGTTATGTTTTGGTGCTGTTTGTTTGTCTGTTAGCAGAACTAAGATTACTTGGTGGACATGTGTAAAATGAGCCAAGCAAAAACCCATTACATTTTGGATCTGAATCACGGGGCAGATACATGCTAGTGGTTATATTTGAAAAAGTGCAAAGTTTTGAGCACCTGTATCTGAACAGAAATCTTAACGGGAGCATGTTGCAAGTCTTGTCAATGTGATCTCTGGTTAAACATGTTAAATATGTATTTCTAAGTATTTTACTATGATTGAAAAATACTACACACACATTTAATACAAAGTATTTTTTCAGAAAGAGAGAAGATTTTGATTAGATACTCAGAGAGACTGAGTTCACTGTGAACCCCTTAGCTGCCATGGTCACAACAAATCTACTTGTGAGGTTTGTGTGGAGGTTCATGTGTGAGGTGTTGCAGGTATCAGACATCACATTACATACACACAATACAAGCAAAGTAATCCATCACACCTCTCAGACTGTTTCCTGAAAAATAATTAAGTCATCCATGTGTCACTGGTACACTGCAGTCATCATCACTTTAAGCTCAGTCATAGTCTAC
The DNA here is from genome assembly GCA_033000465.1 of Sciaenops ocellatus. Lineage (NCBI taxonomy): Eukaryota > Metazoa > Chordata > Actinopteri > Sciaenidae > Sciaenops > Sciaenops ocellatus. Next base: position 18,137,651 of record CP136869.1, read on the forward strand.
TGTTACTCTACAAAGCAAATGCTAAAGTTGTAACAAGGAGCCAACGATCCACAGCGGAGACTTTACCTCCTGTGTCTTCACTGTCTGGTTGCTTCAGAGAAGCTAAGTGTGTCTCAGTCGTCCGTGAAAGAGAAATACTTATCTTATTTGATTGTTACTGAGTACTGAACAAGACCTGAGAGCTTAATGTCTTACAGAACACAGCATAGAAATTGATATTTTTGTGATTTGTTGCTCTCAGTTTCAGAGTGTCATACCACTGTGGTAAATATGGACAGTTGTACATGTGGGTTTGTTATAATTATACTTCTAATGATCCAAAAATAGTTGACAACTTTGCTAACAGCCAAACATAAAGCAAGTGCAACAACACGAAACACAGCAGCCAGCTACTAGCCCAGCTCAGCATCGACTAAATGTCACTCTCAGATTTACTCTTGGGTGGCAAATTATCTTTTTGGTCTCTTCTTTTCTTTTCTTAGCTTCCTCTGATAATGTTCTCTTCAGTCTTTTCATCTCTGTCAATATATCCATAACAGCTGCTGAGCCCGCAATGCCCGCTTGCCCAGCTCTGGTTCTCACATTCTGGCCAGCCTGGCTAACAAATTGAGCTCTCATTAGACATTAATTTAATGGTAGAAAAGTTACACAATGTGGTTTTTAAAAAATGACAAAGAAATACCTACTTTCCCCTCTATGACAGTTCAACAGTTTGAGAGAGTTTAACAAGACTACAGGCAGAAAAAAATCTCAGAAACATGATTCAATTTTCTCTGCGCCTTTCTGTGCCTCCATTTGCCCTGAGATCCAGGACACATGTAAGCCAATTAAGATTAAAAAAAAAAAGTAGAAATAAGTACAATTTAAAAAGACATTATAAAAATGAATATCGTTGTTTAGTCATATTAAAATAAACAAGGAAGACAAAATGCCAAATAATATAAATAGTCTTGTTGTATTTCAGTGGCTGCTACCACGACAGCTGGTGTAGTTATATTTACTAAATCTCAGCATGTAATGTGTCTTATTGTGGCTGTGATACTGCAATTTACTTTCAGGATATGAATACATCAGAGTCATAATTTAACACAGTCTTTTTATTTTGTAATAAGTCTCATTTTAGTTGCAGTATCAGAGAGATAGTTGTGTTCTTGTGAACACAAATTCTTCTACATACCCAGCTGTGATTTTGCCAGTTGTGAGGTTCAGTAAAGTGTCATCGCAGCACCGCGTGCTTCCAAGAATCCACTTTCTGCTGCCAATAGAACGATTTATCAAGCCTTCAGAAGCTCCCTTAATCTCATTTAGTTTCCTGCTGCGCTGCAGTTTTTAGCTTCTTTTCAAATTTAAATTTCAGGGTGTGCATAAACAATGAGCTGTGACACAAAGCCAGCAGCACTGCACTGAGATGTTTATATCTGAGAAACTTATGAAACATTAGTAGACCTACCAACAGCACTCACAGCACTGGCTTAACATGATGACAGCAGCCTTATACTGTTTTCAACAGTGACACATGATGGAAAGATGCCCTTGCCCTTGCTTCACCTTTCACGTCATAAAAGACCTCAGTGACTGCAGACGCGGTACAGCATTAAATCCTCTTTATCTTTGTTATTGGGAACAGGAAATAAGAGTGGAAAAATACAGCTGAGGGCCAACTAAATACTGCAGAAGGATAAACAAAGCTCCTGTTTGCCAACATGCTGATTGGTTTCTTCTATCAAAGTGAGTAACGATGTCTGAAGACATGACGCAGATTCTCCGGTCAGGGGGTCAGAGCTGTCGCTGACCTCATGTTGGTGACACAGTCGTGTTTATCTTTTATCGTTGTATTAATGTTCATTTGACATTTTAAAACTCAACAAGCTTGGAGTGAATGGTAAACACTGTAGGGTCACACCGGCAGAGTCATCTTTTCACTGCAACTTTTGTCTTTTTTTAGTACAGCTTCACAGAAATTTGAATAAATAAAATTTCCCCTGAAAATATCACTGTGTTTTACCTAAATAAGGCACAAACTGTGTTTTATTTAAAAGCTTGGTGTATTCATCTTTGCGTCATCTTTCTGCTATTACTCAACCAAAATTCCTAGCACACAGTTACAGTTATCTCAAAATGAATATTTCTTATAAGTGACGCCTGTAGCCGCTGTAAATTATTGTATAATTTATTATTCCTACACATAGCATTTTTGCATTTCGTGCCAAAAATCTTACAAATTAGCCAATTAATTTCTAATCCAGTAATCTTTGTGGATGATTTAGAAAGGATTTGGATACTGGATTTCAATTCAACACCTCACATCTCAATAATTAGTCAGATCTCAGTATATTTTGATTGAATCCCTCAGTAGTAAACAATAAGATCAATTATTTTTATTTTTAGAAAGACCACTGATATTTCTGGCAAGCAGGAAGCTTGCTAAAGATTTAAGAAGTAAACCAATACTTTCTTTCTTCTCCTCCGTATTTCAGTTCTTGTTCCTCTCCAATCATTAAACTTATTACCATATCCCTCCTAGTCTTGCATTATTTGGAGCCAATTAGCTGCACATTTAAATAGCTGTCCTCTGCTTCTAACGCCGGTCACACCAGAATTGTTGAAGCAGAAAATATTTGCATGATGTGGCAAAAGCAGACAGGACTGGAAGTACAAGAGCTTGGTTGCAAGTATGAACTCTGGAGCTAACGCAGTTAGCAAGCTAGCAACAGCATATCACAAACTAGTGTAAGCGAAATAGTTGTCATGTTAACCACTGACACGATAACCAGCTGGGTGTTCACTAATCAGTCACAATACTGTAGCTCACTTTATTCTCCCTGTTTTGTTCAGTTGTTCATCATTGTACAATATTTCATTTAATAAAACTGGAAAAAATTAAGCAAGTTTGAGAATTATTACGTTAGCTTAGAAAGTACAGGCTATTCCAAGTTGTAGTTGTCTCCTAACTCTGCGTGTAAACTATGTCTTGTAGAGCAGTTTATACTCTGACAGAGGAGGGTCATTAAACTTGGATTGAATAGGTACAATACCGAGCTTATAATAGCTGTTCCCTCAGAGGTCAACTCTGTTAAACTTCAGCAAACCAGTGTGATGGAAATTTCTAACGTATGACTTTTTGATGCTTTATATCGCTGTATATTGAAATAGAGAACCTCTGAGGAAATTCTGCATCTGTGACCTTAGAGTGCACTTTCGAGCGAGGGCGACCTGTCTGCCCTAACCATTTGAAAGCGTGCTCTAACCACAGAGACGTCCTCTTTTATAGCCAGCTTGTATTTTTATATAAACATGTCCTGCACACAGTTTGTCTTTGAGCCTCACTGACAGACTGCCTGTGTACTCTGTTCCTGACTGCTCCTTCTGCGTAGAAATACATTTCAAACGACAATTGTCGTTGTCCAACTCTTTATTTCAGTATTTCTCTGTGGTTTTTAGTATTGCAATAGAATTTTTCCACGACCCCTGAATGTGACACAAAATATTTGCATGGATTTTCTTCACCCCATTAATCTTACTGACTTGTGTTTTAATTGCTGGTGTGACCAGGCCTTTTTTTTATATATACATGTCAGAGTCCAGACTATTGATCATAAAAACTTTCCTCTGTAGTAGAAATTTGGGAAGCATGCCTCACGCAAAACAATGGCATAGGAGGCGTTCATGGCTTGCCCCGGGCAAGCCATGAACGCCTCCTAAAGCCTTCAAAACAAACATTACATAAATCATTTCAAATGCTTGTCTCAGAGTTCCAATAAAAGCAAACATATAATTGAACCGCTGTTTTAGCCATTGGGGCTAATGAACACCCAAGCTGGCCATTTGGTTAGCCAACGACATTACCAACCGTCCGCAGTAATAAAGTATGTATATTGCTTCTTCTTGTCATGAGAGCTAAACAGATAATTCAACAAATACTGAACGCACTGATTGCTTTGAGGTTATGTTACTGGATATTGTATTCACTGTGCATCCCTCCTATTATGTTGCTTGTCAGTACTTCCTGAACAGTAGGTCAACCTCACTCTCGGACTGAACTGAGGCAAAGAAATTGAAAGGTACAGGAAGTCAGTACATCTTGCCCTCTTCTTCACTTCACTGAGTGAGGTGTGAATTCTCATGTGACCTCCCACAAGTGCTTACGCCAGCATACAACTATTGACTTCATTCAGCCCTACAGAAAGAAAGAGTGACCAAAAGAAAGAAAGAAAGAAAGAAAGAAAGAAAGAAAGCACTTTTAGTGTAATTATTTCAGCGATCTACAGCTATACACCACTATTACAGTTATAACATGCACAGGGATTTGCAGGACTTACACTGTCCTAAACTGGATCTTCATTTGACTGGGCACATCCATGCCCCCCTCTCACTCTTCACTGTACTGCAGTTCTTGGGAAGGATGTTTGGCTTTATCTCGTGTTTGGGCTAAAGGTCCTGTGGAGATTTGTTGTGTATACACACAGATAATGCAGTTTGGTTTGACCACTGGCCTGCATCCTGTCTATCGCTGACTAAACTAGAGGAAGACAATAGACTCCCATGGGTTGTCTTCACTGGTCCCAAACTGTCTGTCTGGTCCTTCTCACACAGCAATTTCTCATGCAGATGTAAGTGACACACACATAGAACAAATATACACAAATTCAAATTAGACTACAATGAAATCATTGTGGGCATATCATCATGCTGATGTTTGCATGGGTACAAGCAGTCTAAAGTGTAGGATCCTTGTGGTGGGAAGAACTTGCTTGAATTTCTGTTTCTTCATTGTGACCTGACCTACAGTTTTGCTGTAGGTCATTTTTTTATACATACTATAGATAAATAAATATAGTCGTACTTGTTTGTATTTATTTCAACTGGGACTTGCATATTTCCCATTTCACTGCCTGGGGAACTAAATTTTGTGGCCTGACCCCAAATCCCAAACTGTCTAAGTGAACTTGTTTTAGAAATGACTACAAAGCCACATGACTGAGTCATCTTCAACCCCATCTGTTCAGAGTTTCTGTGTTTCATACTATATATGCATAATAAATGAACTGAACAGTAATATTCTGTGTAAAATTACCACACGTTTTGACCTTTATCATACGTACTGTATCTTTATTCCGAGTCTTTCTTCTTATTTTGATCGTTTCCTGTGATTGCCACATGCTTTCTCTGCACCCCCCAGCATCTAAGAAGCAATGATCTATGAGACCTTTAACTCTGTTGGACAAAGGTTTGAATGAGAGTTCACTGGTGTGATTTATGGCACCCGTGTGTTCAGGCGAGTTCTACACATAGACCAGAGGAGATTACTAGGTGGAGATTGATTTTGTGCTCAATCACTGGTGGAAACTTTACAGGGCAGCACTTCTCCACCTCCAACATGATGAAAGTTTATCTGGGATTGCATTGGAGTGAATTGTCTCCAGAACAGAAAGTCCCTCGCCATTTGTGCTCTTTTAAAACACAGTTTTCGATCAGTCACTGGGAGTATATGATTGCGATGACTTCATATACTCCAGTGATATTGGTCCATGCTTTTCTGATGTGCCACAATCAACGCAATGTTTTAAGATGTGATGATGCTATGGTTTAAATTTGATCAGGATTAGGCACATTATTAAGCCATAACAATCATGTGGTTAGGGAATGATAATGGTTAAAAGAGACAAAGTTTTTTGGTAGGAATTGGGAAACCAATAGTGATCTCCCATGTCTCATCTTATTCATTACTAAGGCAGTTAGAGAGCTTTGTCATTTGAACCTAAAAACCTCTGGACAGTCTTAATAACGGTTGTTTCTTATGATGACAGCTGTATACCTGATGATAAAGACTAGATGAGAAAAGATGAAGTCTCGCCTGACTCAGTATGCCATTCATCTCCTTGTATCGACACAGGTCATCTCACGCCTTTTATAACACCCTTTTAGTGGAGCTGCCAGCATACGTAAAAGCTCTGTGAATGAGCCAAACACAGCTGTGTGTCTGGTCTTCAATCAGCTAAAAACAACTCATGTCGCTCCGCTTTTTATGACCCTCCCTTGGCTGGAATCACTAAGGCTCGCCTACAGTTTCCATTTGCAAACGCCTGCACGAACTCCCTCATTTAGGTTTATGTGCCACTCGTCCATTACAATCAGCTAATGACCTACTGTCAGTGCAAGGAAATCTCAGTCCAAACTCCTGTGTGGTCCCTTGATGTTTCAGCAGAATTCCTTGACTATCTTCAAATTGCTTCCAGACCCACCTGTCTTTCTCTTTCTCTAGCTTTTACTCAAAATTTTAAATTTCCCACAGACTTCTGTCTTCATACACCTGCAATCATGTGGCATTTGTGTCAGGTAAAACACGGAACTGAGCACTACCACATTTAAAATCGATGGTTTCTGCTTGATCTGCTATGGATTGAATTGGAACTAATTTGTTAGCTCTCTGGACAAAAGCATCAGCCATATTAACAAATGCAAATGTAGACAGGAGGAACCAGGAGCAACCTCTTATGGTTGTGCAAGTCACGACTGTTGTCTCTCAGAAGCAAAAGCAAACGTTTTACTGTGTTATTAGATAGTCTGTCAGACTGCACTTTAAATCTGATGGTTTGTGGTGGTTTCTTTTAACCTGATCAGGATCTTTCCCTAATTAGCTTCCTAAAGTTAACCAAACCTTAACTATAGAGATGGTAGATCATAAAACACCCTTATGACTTATGCTTAAATTTAGTTTGGAAGGCACAATGTGCTTTGTATTTAGTTTGGAGCTGCTGGTTTTAATTCACCATGCAGCTTCTGTTTCCCCACCTCCACCTCCACCTCCACCTTTCACCATTCATATTACTCTTCACTGTGTGCATGTGTGCCAAAACTTATTTTCTTTATTAGACACACAAAATCTCCTTTACGCAACCACAGCACTCTCATAGTGCTGCAAATATTTCCATTTCAGTGACATAATGAAACACATGCTATGGCCTCAATTTAAAACAATATGTGACACATTCATTATGAGCAAGTTTTAATAAAAACCTCCATCCAGGAAAAAGAGGGAAACTATGAAAGGGTTGTCTTTTCTATTGAATGTGTGTTAGAATCTCAATAGCTTCTCTTTATATTCAAACATAACACATCAGGCAATGATGATGAATAAACAAATCTGATGCATTCTTGCGTCTGTGTGAGGTTTTATGATCATGTACTGTATATGTACTTCTCCATAAAACATTACACCATGTTTGTGCGCCTTCATGGTTCCCAAAGCTTTTAGAGCAGCTTTCTTGGAAATGTTGCCAGAGATGAGGCACTTATGTGTGGGGGAGTACTGACGACTGAAGACACCCGTGAGATTTGACAACAAACACGCGGCTGATGAAATGCACAGAGAAGAGATCAAATGTATGCAATAAGATTTTCATTTCAGTCAGAGGAAACAAACAAAGAGAAATTACAGTATGTTTGTATGCAGGACTTGAGTAGAAGATGCAACAGTATGCTACATAGTCAAATACACACACAGCAAAGCCTGAAATCCTGGATGGTCTCAGTTTTTATGTAAAGCCAAGCATCACTTAACCTGATTCCATTTCTAGTCCAGAAATGCCCAGAGCCTTCTTCATTTTATGATGGAGCCCTCTGTGTGTAATTGTGTGTATGTGTGTGTGTGTGGATTGTAAATAACAACCGTGCTGCTGTGTTTACGTTCTCTTCATCTGACCATCCATTTTCTATATCCGCTTATCCTGTTCAGGGTCACGGGAAGCCGGAGTCAATCCCAGCATGCAAAGGGGCGAGAGGGATTTACAGCCTAGACAGGTCACCAGCAGTCTATCACAGAGGTCATAGTGTGTGTGTGCTCTTTTGGTGTCAGAAGCTGTAGTGTAACATGCCATTGTTCACAGTGATTAGTAGAGATCCATGACTCAGTCTGCAATAATAGTGTTTGGAAAGTCTTGAAGCTCTGTTGGTAAGTGATTTATGTGTGGCTTAAAAAACAAAACTTTATGATATGAGAAAAACATGCTCTTATAAATGAGTCATGATGCCACTGATTGGTCACTAAAGCCCTAATCTGAACAGGGCTGAACACCAATCATAGCTTAGCAACTATAGGCAAAGTCACCCTGTAATATAAAGAGATTGGAGGGTGTGTCTTTTTTTCCAAACTCATGAATACATTGTCTTTGTCTGCACTAACATAAGCTGTCATCATTTGCAAAAGTTATAAGTGAAAGTTACTTTGCAGGCCAAAGAGCATTCATTTAAAAAAAAAAACATCTGTTCACAACTAACACATCTTTTGTGCAGTAAAATAAAATGCACAGTAAAAAGTAAATAAACCTGCTTTTGTCTGCCTCTCTCCGATCAGTTGAAGAATGTACAGGTGCTGTTATGATTGTAAAGTAAAGAGGGGGCTTTGTGGTCAACAGTCTAAACTGCAGCGTAGTAAAAGCTGTCTGTTCAGTCTTTATCTTTTATGAGAATGTGACAAACTAGGGGAAAGGTCCAGGTTCAGGCTGGGGGAAGTGACTCCAGCCATATCTGGCATAGAGAGCAGTTGTTATTTCGTTCGACAAGATATCACTTAAGTCAAGTGTTCTCGACGTGTCAAGTGAGTATTACTGATGGGAGGAGACCACTTCCAGAGACACACTCACGCTGTCAGCTGTGTGGTATTTAGATTAAACAGCTGGGGATTGGATTACCCAAACTGTGTTTTAGAAGATACAGTTTTTGTTTATTACTCAGATTTTATGAAGATTTTGTGTCCCTGCAACTCTGCACCTTGTGTTTTCTTATGCATGCAGTTTCACATATAGATTTTATAATTTAACATAACTTTTCATGTTTGTTTGCATTATGCAGTATTTAGTCCCAAGTAGGTGCAGTTAGACTGCAATCTTTTTCCACTCTCAGTATGAATTCTGATAACTCAGTGTATGTGCTGATACCAAGAACTGATCTGATACACACAAACAGCTATACACAGCCACCTTACTGAGTAGACCTCATTGGGATAAATAAGATAATAATATGCATTAGGGATGTTGTGGCACAAACATTGTGTCAATGGGTGTGTCCTACAGTAGTTGGAACATCTGTGGTTTGAGTCCAGTTGAGACTTTCTTTTTCTTGTTTTCTGTCATCTCATAACGGTTACGATGATTACTATGAAATAAAGGCAAAAGTGCAAGAATGAATAAAGATAAGAGATGAATGTTACTCATCATTTGTGGTTTTGCCTAGAATTTTCTTGTTGAGGAGTTATTATTTTTTTGGTTTGTGAGAAAACAAAACAAAACACACGCACATGTCCACAAGCTGTCTGCAGTTACTTCTACACTGTGAATGCAAAAAGAAATAAGTTTACTCACTGAACTGCTGTCAGCCCATCACAGCTTCTGGTGTGACAGCTCTCATATCTCTGGTCAATATTAATAAACAACTGTGTGTGTGTGTGTGTGTGTGTGTGTGTGTGTGTGTGTGAGTGAGTGAGTGTGAGTCTGTGAGTCTGCCCAGGTCGATTAAATTGTGCTAGACAACGTGAGAGTTACAGTAATCACGTGAGCCTCCTCCCTTTAGCTTTCATGAAGTTCTCTTGTGGTCTTGTTTTCTCTTGCTGCCACATAAAAGAAAAACAATAACCTCACAATGCCAGTTTTATTCTGATAAGAAGCGTACTCAGACTGCTTTATTGTACTTTGTTCTGAAATAGATTTAAGTCTGTTTCTGATTGCTTTTATCACCAGAACACCACATTGTGCTTTGACCTGGCCTTGCAGAGCTCTGATTTTGAAAACAAAGGAATTTTCCTCACATTTTCAGGATGTTGATGTTGTATTTTGATTGATTTCCACCTTACGATATCAATAATGCATTGACTTTCCATAGTACGGCACAGACTCTGGTTCATAGCGTTGGGATGTGAGCCAGATGCATTGTTGAAAGGACCTGGTGTCCCACTGGGTTTGATACTTTGTTGGGATTTTACTCATACTCAGAGGGAAATAACTGGGAGGGACTGAAAGTCACTGAAAGGAGATGATAAGGCGTTTCATACGCACCGCTGAATTAAGCAGAACAAAGGTATGTTATCTTTTAACTCAAAAGCAAAGCAGGGCATAGTCTCTTTTCTCTCCAGCTGGATCTCAGAGATGGGGCTGCATGCACACATTGGTTGAAAAGTTTACATTATAGACTGATTATACTGTTTACAATCAGACTGAGTGGAAATTGCAAATGCCCTACTTTCTTTGTCCCTAAAGGCTAAAAGGAAGATCTGACCTTTAAAGGCTCAGCAGCTGCATAAATCTAGGACAAAGACTTTTTTAACATTTGAACCTTTAAAAAGACCTCTCTTCCTCTTGGTTATATTGTCTACTACAGATAGATAGAGCGATACTGAGGATATGCGAGTACATACTCGCTCACACACCCTGCCTGCGGTGTGGAGAACCTTTGTACTGTTTGTTCAGCTTGATTTGACTGAATATAGTTTCAGCACCAAACCAGCAGATGTGTTCCTGCTCCAAACAACATAGCGGGGTCTCGTGCCCACATGGAGGGACGGAAAACAAAATACATCGCATGTGTGTGTGTGTGTGTGTGTTTGTATGTAAGCATTAGTTTCCTCTCTGACCAGCTGAACATCTATTTAAGAGCTGTTTATTGATCAGAGAGTAATGTCTGTCAGACACTGGCTAATGCACATAAACTGGATTTACAAGAAGTATTTATTTGTAGATGGAGCCCATACACTTATAGCAAAGTTAATGCTGGTGGATGTCCATTCCGCTTTGGATACAAATATTTCCTTCCTTTACATCAGTGCAGAATATGAATACAAAATGCACAGCTCTTGAAAGCAGGATAAACATATATGGAACAAAACATATTATCTCTGTTGTCAGCTTATGATCAATGCACGTTTGAGTTCTCTTTACAAAATAGTCATAAATGATCTATAAACATATAGTTAGATTACATGTAAAATCATTTTAGAGATATTTGTGATTCTGTATAAATGACATACAGTGCCTGGTTTTCTTACTATGAATCTATCCATAACTCCTGTACCTTCCCATCAGTCTCCGTAGTTTTTCAACTAGTCGAAGCTGATAGCCATTTGATTTATGGCTGTCTGGATTTTGCTACAGTCTGACAGTCTGCTGGATTCATCATTTTTATCTCATCATCAGCAATAGATGGAGGATGACAAGTGACACTCAACTCATAATCCATGTGAAATCCTCATCATTTTATTTTTTATTTTTCAACATGACTCAACCTTGATGGAGGTCAGTTAAAGCAGTTTCAGAGCACATGATGAGCGGGCTACTGATGACGTATGTCACTACTGTTTTCATGTGAAGTGCCTTGTTAATATTACAGTGAGAACAAGTTGTCAAAAAGGGGGACTCTGAAAGAACTGTCACAACAGGGTTCAAGGGTTCAGGGTTCAGACTCATGTCAGACTCAGCTCTCTGTTTCAAACTCTAAACCCTTGGAGGCCCACAAACATAACACCTTTTTGAATAGAAAGAACAATATTGTCCACCATAGTGGAATATTGTCTTTTGCTCAGCAAGATGTAAAGCCATCACAAGAACAGCAGAACAAATTATAAAAACCAAAAAAATAGAAATAATGTACTTCAAACTGAAGCATACTACAAAAATAAAATACTGGAGCAAGAAAAAAGTTGACTACTGTAGTGATTACTAAGTTGGTAAACTACTGGCTTGATAGCTAACGGCTAACAATCTAGCACTATTGAGTCACAATATCTCTACTAGCTCGTTTTCTCTGTACTTTGCTCTCTGGATTGGACACTATTATATATGGCTATATATAGATACAGTTGAAGTTCACAAACTTTAATCAAAATACATATTTTTGCCATGGACTCTTATCTACAAACTATTCCTGTTTAGTGAAGCAGTTAAAGGTCTCCACCATACTTCATATTCATATAGTGGGCTCTTACATTAAAGCTGCAAAGCTATAACTGCACTGACCGCAGTGTAACCCCGAGAAGACAAAGGGAGTGTGGATCATCACTCAAAACCGTCACACCAACATGCTTAATTATAGCATCCAACACAAAAAAACCCCTTTGTTTCAGCCACTGGGAGACTACACTAAACTTCTGTGGGATGCGAATGGCACAAACATGTCATTTTCACAGGCTGATTTGTTGCTGTGTAGGCCTACTTCATGTTGTGCTGATAACAAATCCTGTTGACCTTCAGTCGTGTGGCCACCAATGAGTGAGTATCTAAAAACATCTGCAGTCACCGTGGATGTAATTAACTAAAGGGTCAAACACAGGCCATGTTGTCTCTCAGGAAATATTACATGACGCGCATATATATTTATGAGTAGTGTGTCATTAATCTTCACCTCTTTAGTCTGAGGCACTAAAAATGTAATTTAACTAAAGTTTGCAGATTTCAAAGATGCCCTAACACTTACACAACACTACATACAGTTGTAGGTCATACTTTGCCAGGTCCTTTTGCACACTTTCCAAAGAGGCCTACCTCATATAACCCATTGCCATTTCCATAACCACTTATCCTTATCGGGCTCGGGGGGTCTGGAGCCGATCCCAGCTGTGGGTGACTGGGTGATAGGCGAGGTACACACTGGACAAGTTACCAGTTCATCAGAGGGCTGACACATGGAGATAAACAACCATTCGCGCTCACATTACCTCATGTTAAGCCACGTTCACATCATGTATGGTAGAGAAAAATATGCTCCAAAAGTGTTACTGAACAGTTTTCTGTCTGTGTCTTGTCAAGCACCATGTTGGATATGTCAGAATATCCTCGACATGTTCAAGACTTGGATATTGATTTGAAAAGTGTCTTACAAGTCAGAAACGGGTAATTACAATAACACTGAAAGAACAAAATCTGGAATTAGCTGTGCGATATACTGGAAATAGACAGGGAAACATGATTCATGTGCTAAGATCCATACTTTCATGAAATCTTGGGGTTTTGATGGTGTTTGAAGTTTAAGGTGTGACTCCAATCAAAATGTTTGATGTCCAGGCATAATTCAAACATATCACCTCTTATGTTTAATTTTTTCATAAAATATTTCAGCCGTCAGACTAATATGAATGTTATCTTCAATCAGAATTTCACTACAGTATTAGCTGATGCAATTTAAGATATTGCATTGCAACTCATTAATCCATCAATTTTTTTATATATTCTGTTCAGGGACACAGGGCACTGTATTTATATATTAACTTATTAGTATCACGTTGTAATGAACTAACTATAATTAAATGTCATATAACGGCAGGGACAGGGAGGAGATCACATCTCACATGTGTACCATTTGAACCTCTCCTCTTTCAGTCACGTACAGTCTGTCTCTACCTGCTTTGCAGTATTTGTCCAATTTGTCTTGAATTTGTGGAAGGAAGTTTAATAACAAGCAAGTTTGTCAGTGAAGCTGCTTTGCACGCTGCACCAGACCGATGCTGTATTCATAAATTTTCACTACTAGCTGGTGACATTTATAATCTATTTAGTGTCGTCTTCCTCTTTGCTGCTTTCTTGTTGACTTATGGCTGATTGCTGGCAAGCAAAGATGCATTAAAGGTCAACAATATGTTGACAACGAAGAGTTGGTCTAAACCGAAGCATGACTTTGAAGATGGTTTATCTGGCACATGTACATCAGATGGATTGGATGTTTTTTACTATGGAATAATAGCGCCAACGCTGCATCCATCTGGACACTGGACAACACTGAAACACTAAACAACAAGTGAGCAAATCTACAGCTACTGTACGTGTGTCTTTATGTTTGTTGTTCAGAGTTTAAGACCTGAAGAGGTGGTACAGCATGTGCTCGGTATCTGAACCAACTGTCATGAAACTGACTTTTCGCGAAGCCCCAAAATGCTTAGTGACTGTTGCTATGCCTCACAAGCTTTCTATTCTGCACGGCATAATGCAGTTAATAATGGCACTTATAATTTTAAAAAAAGCATGGGTCTTAGATTTCAGACAGAGAAACAAAAGAGCTTTTTCTGTTGCTAGCTTATTACAGAATTAACATCAACAGACAAAGACACGGCGTTGCTCCTGCTCCTTGTTTCAGTATCACTGTTCATGTTCATGTCTTTTTAGAATTAAGATTGGTCTTAAACAGTGTGAGTCATACTGTAGAAGAAGCATTTTTATTACATTATTAAACTCTGCCACATCTTTAGTGGTTTTTTGATGTTCAAAGCCATGTTCCAATCTTGTATTTTTATACTTTTGGTTGCTGTTTTTTATTGTGTTATGGACTGTGCCTTTGTTGTATTGGATTAAAAAGAAGTGCAAAGCCACAATTTCATATTTCAAACTTCAACAGAAAATTCCAGATTTACTGGAATGGTAAATGGACTTGTCCTTATATAGCGCCTTTCTAGTCTTCCGACCACTCAAAGCGCTTTTTACACTACATATCTCATTCAACCATTCATACACATTCATACACTGATGGCATTGACTGCCATGCAAGGTGCAAGGTGCTTGGCTTACAATCCTTTTTGGTTGAGGTTTTTATGTTCTACATAACACTGCTGTTTGAATTTTGAGAGTGGTGACTGGAGCTTGCAGATTGGATGAGTCACACTGACCATTTATTAAACTGAACATAATTCACTTTTTTCAGTTATAAAAAAATTTAACGTACAGAACTTAAACAGGTCTTCTTGTATGAGTAATGGGTTCTAAATATGACTTCTGCTGCAGCAAAATGAACTAAGAGCTCGTTGTTAGTGTGCCACTAATGAAGTCATTCAACTGCAATTAGCTAGTGAGAAACACACAGGAGAAGCTGCACGGTTTTGGATCTTTGCAGGACACACACACACACACACACACACACACACAGACACACACGCACACACACACTGCTTCATACACTGAATTCCTCCAGATCACTGAACTCTATCAGACCTAATGTACTGTGTGTTGTTACTCGAGATTAACTGACTCCTGGTTGAGGGACTCGAGGGAGTGTTATGATTAGGACGAGTGTCCAAAGTGTTTAATATTAAACAAATTTTCTGCTCAGATTATTCAACGCATTCTGTTTAATGAGACACCACTCA